>OY728151.1:1818512948-1821012948 GCA_963277665.1 Viscum album | reverse complement strand
TTCTAACAATAAATCTTCGCATCATGGTTTGAAAGCCAATCCATACTGAGGATTATATCAAATTCAATCATAGGTATGACGATGATATACACAGATAAAGAACATTTATGTGCTCTAATGGGGACTGATTCACAAAACTTTGTTGTAATGATACTTCCCTTAGGAGTTTTAACAGAAAACTCCCTTGTTAAATCAAATTGAAAATATCTAATTTTCTTAGAAAACTGGGAAGATATGAAACAATGCGATGATCCATAATCAAATAAAGCATTTTCTAAACTTGAGGAAACCATTAAATTACCTGCAACCATGTCTTTCGGAGCTTCTACCGCAGCAGTAGTGATAGCATAAACTTGGCCTTGATCCCTTGGCCTTTTTTGAGGTAAGTTCCCCTAACGTTTAGGACATTCATTTTCATAATGTCCCATCTCCCTACAGTTGTATCATTGAACATCGGTAGATTCTTTCTTCCCTTTTCAATCATGATCTTGGTGTCCTTTTTCACCACACTTGTAACAGACACCCATTCCCTTCAAGCAAGTACTGGGGTGTTTCTTCCCACATTTACTGCAGGATGGATATTCAACTTTTCCCTTCTTTCCCTTATTTCCATTCCCAGAGTGATCAGTAGATCTCTTCTTCTCCTGCTTTGCTTTAAAGTTGTAAGACTTAGAGAATTATTTTTTTGTCTTGATAGCACATGAGACAATATCTTCGTATGACGAGAAGGATTGTGACACTAATGCTCGATGAATAAATGGTTTTAACCCATAAAAGAAATGATCAATATTAATTCTTGCGTTACATATATAATCTCCAGCATACCTTGCTAACCTTGTAAAGATAGCCTCATACTTTGCGACATTCTCATCCTCCTTTTGTCTCAGACTCAGAAATTCTCTTTCCGTATCTTCTCGATGGTCACAAGGAAAGTATTTTTCTAAAAACAGATCTTTGAACTCCCTCCATTACATATTTGATACTTCATCATCTTCCTTCGTGTTTTGAATCAATGACCACCATTGATCAGCATCTCTAGTGAGGTGGTAAACTGTCATGATAACTTTTTCCCTTTCACTACTCCCCAAAGCCTGAAATATTTTCTCTAGGGAACTTATCCATTGCTCACCTACCAATGGATTTGTACTCCCATTGAATGTTGGTGGTTTTTTCATCATGAATCGATCTAACATTGATCCTCCATGTTGTGGATCCGGGTGCTCCATATGGGTAAGGTTATTATTCATAACCTAAGTGAGTTGTCCCAATATGGTGATAAGCTAATCAGCACCAGCAGCATCACCAGCTCCACTATAATTATCTTGAGTAGGAGGGCAATCCCTACATGGAGTGTGTGCATTGATAAAGTTTCCATTTCTTCCACTAGGCTCCATTTCTAAATAATGGCATAAACTAGATCAGTTTATGAATCAAAATACATAATTCCATACTTGTAAAACACTTAACATAAATTGAACTATTTATGGATATAATCCATAATCATAAAAATGTTTTCTTTGAGGAAGTATATACTCATAAACCCTTCATAATGGTTTGTAAATAAATTGAGAATTATCCTAAGAATATCCCCCGGGAGTGTCGTAACTAAGAGTGCAGCAAGGCCCATTGTCATGCACCAGTTCCCATTCGAGTCTATCTCAAAGCGGTGTTTTCGGGTTTTACCCCTAGGTACATCTGTGCCAGAGCCGCCTCTACCTGCTCATATCTAGACAGGGATGTATTGCTCAGAAAACTCACAAAATTTCTACAATACCAAAATTCTAGGAAGTTCTTCTATACTAATCCTCAAATTCCATCTTAGATCTATGTTCTCTAATCAGAGTTCATCTAAATCTAGCTTCCAAGGTTTGTACTAAACTTCCTCTGATACCAACTGTAACGCCCCGACCCCAGTTACCCATATTTGGTGCATTATTACATAACATTGGCATGATCATAAAAGATCAAGTCTTGAAAGATTGATTAGTTTAGTAGCCTTGGAATCACTAGATACATTCATAAGTCTTAAATTAAATCATAAAATGAAAACTACTACAACAACATCTTGTCTTCATATCCCCTCATACTATCCCTACAGGTCATTCATAAATTACTTCTTCACATATTGGGAAAAATAAAACATTGAAATGGGTGATCTCAGATGCTCAGCAAGGATAACAATATAGTGGAAACTTTCATAAAAAAACATAAACATTTAAGGAAATGTATAACTAAAACAAAATACTTTTAAACTTTAACTTCAGCATAATATGGAAAAAGATAAAATGAAATAATTCCATTTACTTATTTACATGGATATTCTACTTGTAAAGACCTGTAAATTTCAAGGAAATTTTTTTCTTAATTTTCTTTCGAATTTTACAAGAACGCAGTTTCTGACGGCACCTGATTCCGAGGCCCGGTGTGCCCGGAATCATTTTTCGAAGTTTGGCTCGGGTACGTTCAGTGAACGAACGAGCGGGTTTTTCTAACTTTTGAACCGGTGCTCGGAATCGAATTCCGAGGGCACCGATGGAATCACAGCGCCTTTATTTTCTTAGAAACACCTCTTCCGGAGTTGCGTTTTCTCGGGTGTGGTTTTTAATTTTTGGGGTTAAGTGAAGAAAATAAAATAAAGTGATGCGACAACTTTATTTTATTTCACTTAAAGCCACTTAAAGCCATTTAAAGCCACTTAAGCTAGGTTTAAGCGGATAGGGTGCAATCCAAAATATCCTACCCTCTTGGTAGGATATTTGTGAGGCGGGGTCCGCACGAGCCCTACCGTTTCTTTTCCTCTAAGTAACGCACCCACGAAAACTCCTCTTTAATGAAAGTCAACTGGTGCATATTCTAAAACTCTTAACGCTCCTATTAATTGGACAGTTAAGACGTTACCATTAATTCACTAAATTAATGGTTCGTTTCTTAACTTGTTTTTCAAACTGTTGGCATAATAATAAAATAAGACCAACACCCTTTTTGTTGACGGGTTGCTTGTAAGAGAGGATTTTGAGAAACTATATCTTCATCCTCCTTCGCGAAGAATGTGAAGAATGATAAGAACGCGAAGAATGCGAAGAACGCCGGACTTCGACGAAAGGCGATGAAGAATGCCAAACCCTCGGAGATCGACGACGCGATGTTGTGTACCGCGTTGCCGACGATTCTCCTCCCAAGACGTTCTTCTGCGACAATCCTTCCCCGCAGCAACCTTCGAACAACACCGTTTGAGGTAGGGGATTACAGATCTTTTAAATTTCCTTTGTGGATTTTATCTTCAACATGGATTTAATTCGTGAAACTAAATCTGTGTGTTTTCTTAACCCTCGGAGATCGTCGACGCGACGCCGTGTACCACGATGACGCGACGCCCCTTTCGCGACGCGATGATCCTCTTCTTCCGAGACGGTCAATTCCGCGAAGAACTCTTCTTCGACGACTACTACAAGGTAGGGGTTTTATTTGAGAAAAATATTTATTCCCATGGTTGTTTCCTTCTAAAACAAAGAACCTGGATCAACTCATCATCAAGTTGATCCACGTTTGTTTTTATATGCGGGATGGGAATTTTCATTTACGGGAGTTTTTTTTTGGGAACTAGGTTCAATTTTAATTTATTAAAATTGTGCCTTGTTATGTTTTCATGTGTTGATTATTATTTCCCAATTGATATCACCTAACGTGGAGGGTGTGGGCCAAACAAACACGGCCCGACAACCCTCCGCAGTTTTTCGTTGATGCGTGGATTAACGGAGTTTACGAAATGGGATCGGAATGGCGATTGGAGGCCTTCTCAGCAAAGTTCGGATCTCGGGAGAGCCGTAGGCGCAAACCGCAGGCAAAACGGACCACCGGAGCGCGTCCGGTGGTCCGCAAAAGTTCCCGCCGGCACGCTGCTGGGAAGATCCGTTGTGGCTGAAGCCGCGACGGTGAGCGCCGGTCCCGCGGCCATGTGGGACCGTGGGGAAGGGATGCGGCCTTGCGCCGCGTCCGGTGACACGGAGCAGCCCCCACGCGGGGGTTGCGGCTCCTTCGGCGAGGCCGCTCGGCCAGCGCCGAGCCGCCCAGGCCGGGCCGGGCCGCGCCAGCCGGGCCGGGTCACGCCCAGCCGGGTCGGACCCGAACCCGGGTCGGGTCGACCCAGTTCGAGCCGACCCAAGGGGGATTGGGTCAAGTCGGTCCGGGCCCAGACCCCCCGTTTTCAGACCCTTTTCGGACTTTTTCCTGTATCTTGAGCTACGAGCCACCGATCGACGCGCCTTCAGCGGCGATGCGATCCTTGGATTGCGTCGGTCGTTTCGGTATATCACACTCAAGGTTTCGGAATACTTTGGGTTCGGCCGGGTTGGTTCGTACACGAAACCAACCGGGCCCTCGGAGAGAAAACGCTCATATCTTGAGCTTTGGACATCCGATTGACGTACCTTCGACCTTGATGGATTCCTCTAAGTGAGACGGATCTTTTGGATTACTTCGCCCGAGGTTTGGACGCAGGTGGAGTACGGTCGGGTTGGTTTTGACTTAAAAACCAACCGTGTCCCTGGGACGAAAAAGCCAATAACTCTCAGACCGGGCATCCGATTGACGCGCCGTCTGCGACGTTGAGTTCCTGTTGACGATACGGAACTTTTGGATAAATCAACTATGGACTATGTGTCAGTTGATGTATCAGCCTCACGACTTGTGGAGCGGACCCTCCCGAACGAGCTTGCTGTGTGCGGGAACCCTAGAGCTGGCTGCGACTACGACGACGACGACTGTGCAGAGATCCTCAATGGATTCGGCGATGACTACAGCACTCAGCGATCATTTGTGGGTCAGTGCTACCGATCCTGTGTGGGTCTGATCCTGTGTGGGTCAGCGCTCAGCGGTCCTGTGTGGGCCAGATCCTACAGATCCTGTGTGGGTCCGATCCTGTGTGGGTCTTTGTGGGGGTTAGTTACCTATCGATCCTTTGTGGGTCAGATCCTTTGTGGGTCATTGTGGGGGTTAGTTACCTATCGATCCTTTGTGGGTCATTGCGGGGGTTAGTACCTATCGATCCTTTGTGGGTCCGACGGCTTAGATGAATCAGTGGAAATATATGGTCATCTTTACCGTCATATGAAGTAGTATACCTGTGTGAGCTGAATCCTGTTTTTCTTTCCTATGTGGATTGTGTTGTGCTATCCTGTGTGGGTATACGTTTTGATTTCTTGTGTGGACTGGGTTGTACTTGGGTTCGAATGTTGGAGCCGAACGAGAATTGATGACTTAGGTATATGTATGGGCATATACCTAAACAGTTTCGGATGTTACTTCGTGATTGTATCTTTCCTTTCTGGATTCTAGGAGACCTTCGGGGGTATCGGGGTCCCTACTGAGTAGCTTATACTCACCCCTGCATGGGCTATGCCCGCACTACGTGGTGTTGGTTGCAGACGATGGACAACGCTGATCGTGGTTGAGTCTTGCAGAGCAGGACGGTACCTGGAGGTGGACCACTGGGCAGGACGTACTCGGAGCGGCCAGCTGGACCTGAGGAGCAGTGGAGGCTATCTGTACTCACCCTTCAGGTGGGATTTCCAGTGGACAGATCGACGTTTCGTCTTTACTTTTCAGTTGTTGTTTTCCCTTTCCAGTTGTACTTTACTTTCAGTTTGGGTTTGTATACTGGCCCACTTACTTTTCTGCACTTACTGTTGTACCAGTTTTTACTTAGTGTTTACTTCTGCCTGCTTTCTCTGTGGTGTTTGTGGTTTACTTTACAAAGGCAATGCCTTCCCTTTTACCGGGATTTACGCCTTGGTGCTAGTCGCCAGCCCCTGTCCTATAGTAGGCGGGCTTGGGGTAGTCACGGCACGGGCCCCGAGGACAGGTCGTGACAAATTCGTATCAGAGGAGTTCGGTTCTACCGCAGAACTTGGGACTCTGATCTTTTTTCTATGTGAAGCAATAGTGTTTAGTGTATTGGGTGTGGTTATCAGTCCAGGGAGTCCAGTGTTGGTGCGGCGGTCGACGTATCCATACACTAGGACCCTGACTTCTGATTTCTGACTTAATGCATAAAAACATTTATTGTGTGTGTGTTTCAAGTTTTCTTTGTGATTACTTTGTGTTAGCTCACCAGGTATACTATTCGGACTGTGTCGCATCTGTTTCCTTTTTCAGGATGGCCCCACGACGGTAGCCAGCTAGGGTTCCGAGAGTTGAGCGTTATGACAGCCCACTGAGCGACGAGGCCTCGGTGCAGGGCCCTTTGACAGCAGAGGCACCGGCGGTACCTCTACCCACCGAGCCACCGATGCTTCCAGCCCCAGCCGCTGACGATGCATGTCGCCTTAGTGCACTGCATGAGTTCCAACGCCAGTGACCGCCCAGGTTCCGCGGGGAGATGGACCCCCAGGTAGCCGAGGACTGGCTGGAGGCAGTTGTAGGAGTTTTCCGGTTAATGAGGACACCAGCAGACCTCATGGTGATCCTCGCAGCGAGCCTACTGCATGCGGCAGCGGGCCGATGGTGGATCTTGATGCTCTAGGTGCACGATGAGGCATCTCTTCTCTAGACAGACTTTGAGAGCCTCTTCTGCTCAGAGTTCGTCCCGACCACCCTCCATGCGGTACGCATCCAGGAGCTTCTTCAGCTGCGGCAAGGCAGCTTGACGGTCGCCCAGTACTCGGTGAGATTTACCGATCTCTCGCACTACTCAACAGACATGGTACGGGACCCATTCTTCCGGGCCTGGACCTTTGAGCAGGGATTGAGACATGAGATCAGGGCATCGCTGATCTCCCTCAGCATTCTGACTCAGGCAGGAGTACTGGAGCGATCCCTTTTGATCGAGAGCTTCCTTGCTGAGCCTTCATAAGCATCAAGACCTACCGACGGGCGGCACGTAGCAAAGTCTTATGCGGCAGGCAGTCGACAGATGACTCATGGGTCCAAGCAGACCAGACCCTCACGCAGACGACCTCAGGACACTGGCTCAGCAGTGCAGGGCACACAGTGTGGAGCCAGTCTTTCGAGAGGCAGGCAGTGCTACACATGCGGCGGGAAGGGCCACATGGCTCGTGACTGCCCGACCCACCATTCCGAGGAGCAGCAGACGGTTGAGGGGCCACCCAAGTAGAGGCATAGGGTCGACCATGGCGGTCCGCAGGGAGCAGGCGGACGAGGCATAGGAGCTGGCCGAGCAGCAGGTGGTGGGCGACGCTTTGAGGCTCTACCACCACCACCACCAGGAGGTCCACCCCGACCACAGGGAGCTGGCGGGCAGAGACAAGCACAGCTCCAGGCAGCGGAGGCCTACGACCACGACGCGTCCGAGATGATTCGAGGTACTATCTGTGTCTATTCCACCCTTGCTGCAATTCTTATAGACACAGGAGCAAGTCACTCTTTCATAGCTGCTGCCCTTGTTCGGAGGTCGGAGATTCTGACAGAGCCGTTGGCTCGATCCTTATGGATAGAGACTCCTACGGGAGCAGAATCGATGATTACGCACTAGTGTTGGCAGTGTGAGCTTACTCTAGGAGGCGAGAGCTTCAGCTGGGATCTTCTTGTAGCAGCGTCGAGGCCTTACGACGTCATCTTGGGCATGGATTGGTTATCTACATTCCATGCACAGATTGACTGTATTAGGCGCAAGGTGCAATGTGTACGCACCGACGGGAGCAAGTTTACCTTCACCGGTGAGAAGGGAGTCTTTGCAGCACAGGATGGACTCTCGTAGAGGAGACGACAGCCCATCACTCATCAGTTGGCTAGCCTCATCCTAGGAGCAGTTGACGTACAGAGCCCTAGTTTTCCTGCAGTGGTGGATCAGTATGCAGACGTCTTTCCCGACGACGTTCCAGGACTACCTCCTCGCAGAGAGGTAGACTTTTATGTTGACATGTACCCCGGGACAGCCCCGATATCAAATCCAGTGTATCGAATGGCCCCCGCTGAGCTTCGAGAGCTACGAGTACAGTTGGAGGACTTTCAGGGCAAGGGATTCATCCAACCCAGTGTTTCACCCTGGGCTTCCCCGATATTGTTCGCCAAGAAGGCGGATGGGAGCTTGCGAATTTGTGTCGACAATCGTCGCCTGAACCAGGTGACAGTGAGGAACAAGTATCCGCTACCGAGTATTGATGACCTCTTCGATCAGCTCAAGGGAGCACGGTGGTTCTCGAAGATAGACCTTAGGTCAGGCTATAATCAGTTCAGAGTTCGGGACGAGGACGTGCAGAAGACGACCTTCAGATGTCAGTATGGCCACTATGAGTTCTTGGTTATGCCATTCGGCGTAACCAATGCTCCAGCGGTGTTCATGTGCCTCATGAATAGGATCTTTCAGCCATACCTCGATCGATTTGTCGTGGTCTTCATCGACGACATTTTGATATACTCGACGACTAAGGAGGAGCACGCCTACCACTTATGGGTTGTACTAGACACACTCCAAGAGAACCAGCTTTATGGAAAGCTCTCGAAGTGTCAGTTCTGGATACGTGAGGTCCACTTCTTAGGACATGTCATCTCTAAGGCGGGAGTTGTGGTGGATCCTGCGAAGATCGAGGCAGTGCTAGTTTGGGAGCCACCCAAGAGCGTGACGGAGGTGCGGAGTTTCTCGGGACTAGATGGATACTATCGGAGATTTGTGCCAGACTTATCCAAAGTTGCGGCACCACTCTCATCTCTTACGAAGAAGGGGAAACCCTTTTTGTGGTCAGAAAGATGTCAGCAGAGCTTCCAGGAGCTAAGACAGAGATTGACCAGCGCCCCTATCTTGAGGCTTCCAGAGGAGGGAGTTGGGTACGTAGTCTACTGCGATGCATCAGGGACTGGAATTGGATGTGTCTTGATGCAAGATCGGGCAGTGATTGCCTATGGATCATGTCAGTTGAGGCCGCATGAGCAGAACTACGCTACCCATGACCTGGAGTTAGCAGCAGTGGTCTTCGCTCTGAAGACATGGCGATACTATCTGATGGGTGAGCACTTTACAGTCTTTTCTGACCATCAGAGTCTCAGGTACATCTTTTCTCAGAAGGACCTGAACCTGAGACAGCGGTGATGGCTCGAGTTCCTCCAGGACTATGACTTTGTGATAGTCTATACTCATGGGAAGGGGAATGTGGTAGCCGATGCTCTTAGCAGGAGGATGGGCATTCAGCTACTCGAGGAGGCGACAGAGCAGCTAGCCGCTTTGCGGATATCTTTTGTGGATAGAGATGGAGCATCTTTCCTTCAGTCACTCACAGTCTCTCCTCCAATACTACAGTGGGTCAGAGAGGCACAGCGTGGGGACGCTAACTGTGAGACGCAGCGTGCGCAGATATCCTCAGGACAGGCACCTGATGGTTTCTCCTTTGGAGCAGAGCACGAAGTCCTTTTCAGAGGACGTACCTTGGTACCAGTTTCTTTATGGGAGGAGGTGTTGTGAGAGTTTCACACTTCTCCTTTGGCGGTACATCCTGGAGTGGCGAAGATGTAACAGGACCTCAGACGACGGCACTGGTGGTCGGGCATGAAGAAGGTTGTGGCAGAGTTCGTTTCACGATGCCTCACCTGCCAGCAGGTGAAGGCAGAGCATCAGGTACCAGCAGGCTTGGTACAGCCCTTGGAGGTCCCGGAGTGGAAGTGGGACGGGATATCTATGGACTTCGTGACTGGACTTCCACGCACTTCCAGAGGTCATGACTCCATTTGGGTGATTGTCAATCGACTCACCAAGTCGGCTCACTTCTTACCCATCAGAGAGCAGGGCTCAGTGGAGATCTTGGGATGTCTCTACGTTCAGGAGATTGTACGGCTTCACAGTGTGCCATCATCTATCGTCTCCGATCGAGATGCTCTCTTTACTTACCAGCTTTGGAAGGGGTTGCAGGAGGCGTTCGGGACGCAGCTACGTCTGAGCACCGCCTTTCACCCTCAGACGGATGGTCAGATGGAGAGGACCATTCAGACTCTCGAGGACATGCTCTGCGTATGTGTCCTCGACTTTGGTCATAGCTGGGAGGACCACCTACCCTTGGTGGAGTTTGCATACAACAACAGCTACCACTCCACCATCGGGATGGCACCATACGAGGCATTGTACGGCAGACCTTACAGATCTCCTTTGTGCTGGACAGACCCTGGGGAGTCAGCACTTGTGGAACAAGAGATGGTCAGGGCCACGATAGAGAAGGTCCAGGTCATCCAGGAGCGGATGAGGACAGCTCAGAGCCGACAGAAGTCTTATGCTGACAGGAGGTGGAGGCCACTAGAGTTTGAGGATGGCGACCACGTCTTCTTGCGTGTCTCACCTCGACGTGGATTATGGAGATTTGGCCGAGGCGGCAAGTTGTCTCCACGCTTCATCAGACCATTCCAGGTCCTCAGTAGGATTGGCGAGGTGGCTTATCACCTGGCTCTACCACCTCAGTTGCACCGGGTGCATGACGTCTTCCACGTATCCCAGCTGAGGAGATACGTGCACGATCTGTCACATATCATTGACCATGGGGAGCTAGACGTTGATGATGGGACGACTTTTACGGAGGTCCCGATGGAGATCGAGGATCGACAGGAGCGGGTCCTACGTGGACAATTGATTCCTCTTGTGCACATCAGATGGCAGCACGGGAACCTCCAGGAGAGCACTTGGGAGTGGGAGGCTCAGATGCGTGCTCAGTACCCACATTTGTTTCCCTAGTTTATGATGTATCTTTACGGGGACGTAAATCCCTGAGGTGGGAGTGATTTAAAGACCCGTAAATTTCAAGTAAACTTTTTTCTTAATTTTCTTTGGAATTTTACAAGAACGTAGTTTCTGATGGCACCTGATTCCGAGGCCCGGTGTGCCCGGAATCATTTTCCGAAGTTTGGATCGGGTACGTTCAGTGAACGAACGAGCAGGTTTTTCTAACTTTTGAACCGGTGCTCGGAATCGAATTCCGAGGGCACCGATGGAATCGTAGCACCGGTATTTGCTTAGAAATGCCTCTTCCGGAGTTGCATTTGCTCGGGTGTGGTTTTTAATTTTTGGGGTTAAGTGAAGAAAATAAAATAAAGTGATGCAATGACTTTATTTTATTTCACTTAAAGCCACTTAAGCTAGGTTGAAGTGGATAGGGTGCAATCCAAAATATCCTACCCTCTTGGTAGGATATTTGTGAGGTGGGGCCCGCACGAGCCCCATCGTTTCTTTTCCTCTAAGTAACGCACCCGCGAAATCTCCTCTTTAATGAAAGTCAACTTGTGCATTTTCTAAAACTCTTAACGCTCCTATTAATTGGATAGTTAAGATGTTACCATTAATTCACTGAATTAATGGTTTGTTTCTTAACTTGTTTTTCAAACTGTTGGCATAATAATAAAATAAGACCAACACCCTTTTTGTTGACGGGTTGCTTGTAAGAGAGGATTTGGAGAAACTCTATCTTCATCCTCCTTCGCGAAGAACGCGAAGAACGCTAAGAACGCGAAGAACGCCGGCCTTCGACGAAAGGCGACGAAGAACGCCAAACCTTTGGAGATCGGCGACGCGATGCCGTGTACCACGACACCAATGATTCTCCTCCCGCGACGTTCTTCTGCGACAATCCTTCCCCACGGCAACCTTCGAACAACACCGTTTGAGGTAGGGGATTACGGATCTTTTAAATTTCCTTTGTGGATTTTATCCTCAACATTGATTTAATTCGTGAAATTAAATCTGTGTGTTTTCTTAACCCTCGGAGATCGTCGACGCGACGCCGTGTACCGCGATGACGCGATGTCGTGTACCGCGACGACGTGACGCCCCTTCCGCGACGCGACGATCCTCTTCTTCCGCGACGGTCAATTCCGCGAAGAACTCTCGTTCGACGACTACTACAAGGTAGGGGTTTTATTTGAGAAAAATATTTATTCCCATGGTTGTTTCCTTCTAAAACAAAGAACCCGGATCAACTCATCATCAAGTTGATCCGCGTTTGTTTTTATATGCGGGACTGGAATTTTTATTTATGGGAGTTTTTTTTTGGGAACTAGGTTCAATTTTAATTTATTAAAATTGTGCCTTGTTATGTTTTCATGTGTTGATTATTATTTCCCAATTGATATCACCTAACACGGAGGGTGCGGGCCAAACAAACACGGCCCGGCAACCCTTCGCAGTTTTTCGTTGATGCGTGGATTAACGGCGTTTACGAAATGGGATCGGAATGGCGATTGGAGGCCTTCGTAGCAACGTTCGGATCCCGGGAGAGCCGTAGGCACAAACCGTAGGCAAAATGGACCTCCGGAGCGCGTCCGGTGGTCTGCGAAAGTTCCCGCCGGTGCGCCCCGCCGGCACGGTGGCGCCGGCGGCCGGAGGCGGCGGTCGTCCGCCAGGAAGCGGCGGCGCCCGACGCGCCGCCGAGAAGACCCGCCGCGGCTGAAGTCGCGGCGGTGAGCGCAGGTCCCGCGGCCGCGCGGGACCGCGGGGAAGGGACGCGGCCTTGCGCCGCGTCCAGTGACACGGAGCAGCCCCTGCGCGGGGGTCGCGGCTCCTTTGGTGTGGTCGTTTGGCCAGCGCCGAGCCGCCCAGGCCAGGCCGGGCCGCGCCGGCCGGGCCGGGTCGTGCCCAGCCGGGTCGGACCCGGACCCGGGTCGACCCGGTTCGGACCCAGACCTGGGTCGGGTCGACCTGGTTCGGACCCGGACCCGGGTCGGGTCGACCCGATTCGGGCCGACCCCGGGGGGATTGGGCCGGGTCGGTCCGGGCCCAGACCCCCCGTTTTCAGACCCTTTTCGTACTTTTGCCCGTATCTTGAGCTACGAGCCTCCGATCGACGCGCCGTCAGCGGAGATGCGATCCTTGGATCGATACGGTTGTTTCAGTATATCACACTCAAGGTTTCAGAATAATTAGGAATAATTAGGAATAATTAGGAATAATTAGGAATAATTATGAATAATTAGGAACAATTAGGAATTAATAGGAATTAATAGGAATAAATAGAAATAAATAAGAATAAATAGCTATAATTCGGAATAATTCGGAATAATTCGGAATAATTCAGAATAATTCGGAATAATTCGGAATAATTCAGAATAATTTAGAATAATTTGGAATAATTGGGATTAATTCAGAATAATTAGGAATAATTAGCAATAATTAGCAATAATTAGGAATAATTAGCAATAATTAGGAATAATTAGCAATAATTAGGAATAATTGGCAATAATTAGCAATAAATAGCTATAATTAGTTATAATTAGGAATAATTAGGTATAATTAGGAATAATTAGCTATAATTAGGAATAATTAGCTATAATTAGGAATAATTAGTTATAATTATGAATAATTAGCTATAATTAGGAATAATTATCTATAATTAGGAATAATTAGCTATAATTAGGAATAATTAGCTATAATTAGTTATAATTAGCAATAATTAGCAATAATTAGCAATAATTAGCAATAATTTGCATTAATTAGCAATAATTAGCAATAAAAAAATTATATTATCAATATCTATGAAAAAACAATATTAATATTATTAAAATAATAAAATATTTATAAAATATTAAAATTATCAATATTCACAACAGGCTTTGATCTATTCTTAACATGTTCAAATCTCAAAGGGTCGTCAATTGTCAGGTCATGCGCAATAAAAATTTTGTGTCAGCCATGTCCAATGTAAACTCTATAATTTTCCTTGTATGGTTGATCACCTCGCAAGTAGTGTTGTAATCAGACAAACCAAGTCATGCCCTTCTTATCTATAAGAATTATCTCACATGAACCTTTACATAGACCATTCTTCCTTGAAAATTTAAGGGAAAATATTTTTATCCTCTCAAATTTTTAAGGAAGAATGATCTATGTAAAGTGTCATGTGAGATGATTCTTAGAGAAGAGAATGTCATTACTTTGGTTGTCCTATTGCAACACTGCTTACGAGGTGATCAACCATGCAAGTACAATTATAGAGTTTACATTGTCCATGACTGACACAAACTTTTTATTACGCGTGACTTGATAATTGACGACCCTTTGAGATTTGAACATGTTAAGAATAGAACAAAGTCTGTTGTGAATATTGATAATTTTATAATTTTATAATTTTATAATTTTTTTATTATTTTAATAATATTAATATTGTTTTTTCGTATATATAGATAATATAATTTTTTTTATTACTAATAATTAGTAAACGAAACCTGCTTGGATAATGAAGGGAAAATTTGTAATCATCTCCACAACGATGATTACCAAATTTCCTTTCATTATTCAAGCAGTTTCCCTTTTTCTAAGTATTGCTAAGTATTGCTAAATTTGAAATAAATAGTAATAATTAGTAATAATTAGTAATAAATTGTAATAATTAGTAATAAATTGTAATAATTAGTAAAAAATTGTAACAATTAGTAATAATTAGTAATAATTTGTAATAATTAGGAATAATTAGCAATAATTAGAAATAATTAGCAATAATAAGTGTGAGAAAGATGCAATTAAATGAGCTGTTATACAAAAGAGTAGCTGTCAATCCACTAGAAATTGTGTCGCCCTTAATTAATGATAATTATTAAGTCGTTGTAATTATTTATCTTCTTTTTCATATAGTTTTTTTATAATTTCAAACTATTCAAAAATAGTGATGATTTTATATTTTATGTAGAAAAATATGGAACAAGGAAGTCGACATCATTCATTATTAGATGATCACGCTTAGATAAATCAGCGTAGAAATCCAAATGGTTCTGGTTTAAATCCTGTATATATTGAGGGTGTTGAAGCTTTCTTAGCATTTTCATCATCAAAACAAGAATATATTTCAGAAGAAACAATTAAGTGTCCTTGTAAAAAATGTGCTATGAGAACGTTTGACACATTTGACAAGGTTGGGGGACATCTCTTGCGGTTTGGTTTTCAACCAGATTATGTTTTTTGGTATCAACACGGTGAACGCAGTTCCAGAGAAGATCCTAATAACTTGATTCCAGATCCATCACGATTTCAAAATTTAGTACATGATGTTGCAGGTCCATCTGTGCAACAAACTGAAACTCACGATGATATTGATTTAACTCCTGAGTTGGCACCATCTGAATTTTATGAGTTGTTGAGGTCTGCTGAGGATGTATTATATCTTGGTTGCAAGATAAGAAAATTAGAATCGGTTACAAAATTTATGGCTATTAAATTAGATAATGCAATGTCAAACAACTGTTTTGATTAGATATTTTCTTTGGTTAAAACACTGTTACCTAAAGGAAACGTGTTGCCTGTAAATTAATATGAGAGCAAGAGGCTGATTCTTAATTTGGGCCTTAGTTATTGGATGATTCATGCATTTCCAAATGATTGAATCTTATATTCTGGTGAAAATGATTCATTGGATATTTTTCCTATATGTGGACAATCGAGGTATAAAGAATCTCAACCAAGGAAATCTAGATTGATTCCAATAAAACAGTTGAGATATTTCCCCCTTACACCCAGGTTGCAGCGTTTATTTATGTCTCAGAACACATCGTCAATGATGTCATGGCACAAAACCAAGATTTTAACTGATAAAAGCTTGAATCGTCCATCTGATGGTGATTCATGGAAACATTTTGACCGTATGCATTTGTCTTTTGCTATAGAATCCTGAAATGTGTGATTGGGTCTTTCTACTGATGGTTTTTGTCTGTTTGGTTCTTATGGTAGTTAGTATTCATGTTGGCCTATCTTTATAACTCCGTACAATTTGCCTCCATGGATGTTGATGAAGGATCCTTATATCTTTTTTACTCTATTAATCACAGGACATCTGAAAAAGAATATTGATATTTATTTGAAACCATTGATTGATGAGTTAAATGCATTATGGAGTGATGGTGTTAATACATATGATGTTGCTACGAAACAAAATTTCATATTAAAAGCTGCATTGATGTGGAAAATTAGTGACTTTCCGGCATATGGCATGTTATCTGGTTGGAGTACACATGGTCCGAAATCATGTCCTTACTGTATGAAAGAAAACAAAGCCTTTATGCTGATCAATGGAAAGAAACCTTGCTATTTTGATTGTCACCGTAGATTTCTTCCAACCTATCATCCTTTTCGGAGGAACAATTCTCATTTCAGAAAAGGTACAATTGAAAGGGATGAACCTCCAAAGATGATCTCAGGTACAGAGTTAAAATAAGTTGTATTTTCATTACCCCCATCACATTTGGACCAACATTAAACCAACAAAAAATTCACGGCTTTGGGAAAGAACATAATTGGATAAAATGGAGCATTTTTTGGAATCTTCCATATTGGTCTGATTTGTTGTTCCGCCACATGTTGGATTTTATGCATATTGAGAAGAATTGTTTTGATAATTTATTTCATACAATTTTGGACACACCAGGTAAGACCAAAGATACTGTAAAGGCACGATTAGATCTTGCACAAATTTGCAGGCGACCAGAACTTGAATTATTTGAAAATGTCAGATCACAGAGGTTAATGAAGCCAAAAGCAGCTTATACACTGTCCAAAGAGAGTCACTTATTATTTTGTCAGTGGATTTCATATTTGATACTTCCAGATGGCTATGCTTCCAATTTGGGTAGATGTGTTAAGAATGGTTATATTACTGGATTAAAAAGTCATGATTGTCATGTTATAATGGAAAGAATTATGCTGATTGGATTCAGAGGTTTGTTGAATTATATGATTTGGGATTCAATAACAGAAATATCATATTTTTTTTGAGACATTTGTGCAGCGACAATAGACTACGATGAGCTAAGAAAACTGGCAGAAGATGTTGCTGTAATTATATGTAAACTGGAAAAAATATTTCCACCAGCTTTCTTTGACTCAATGGAACATCTGATATTACATTTTCCACATGAATCTAAATGTGAAGGTCTAGTACAGTTTTGATGGATGTACCCATTCGTGAGATGCATGCAGAAATTGAAGAAAAAAATATGTAACAAAGCATCAGTTGAAGGCTCAATTGCTGAAGCTTATTTGCAAGAGGAAATTGCTTTTTTCTGCTCTCATTATTTTGAATCTCAATATCCCTCAAAACAGAATCGCATGGGGTGAAATGAGGGTAATGTTAATGATGAAATGGAAAATCAATTAACAATTTTTAATCATCCAAATCTTAGTTTTGGTGGAGTTCATGAACGATGGCTTTCAGATGATGAACATCATAGAGCTCATACATACGTTCTGCTCAACTGTGAAGAAATGACATCATTTGTCCTGTGAGTGCTTCTATAACTTATTCTATAATTTATGTTATAGTATTTAAACTTATTTTATTTGTAGGTTATATGATAATCATATCAAGAAACAGCTTTCTCAAATTACAGCAGCTGCTCTTGAAGAACGCAGACAAAAAAAATTCTCAATGGTTTCAAAAACTGGTAACATAAATTATTGATGGGTTAATATCAATTCCGTTTATTATTTATTATATTGATAATTGTTTTAAAAAATTTCAGGTGTCTCAATATGCTGATAAAATTGATAAGTGACTGTGTATATTGAGTAACCCCTCATCCAAAATGGTTAAATCTTATAATTCATATGTGGTGAATAGTTTTCGATTTCATACACATGTATACGGGGAATCAAAAAAACAATGAAAAGTGGAGATTTCTTGAGAGGATCACATCATAGAGAAACTGAAGTTGACTTTTATGGAATTTTGGATGAAATTATTGATCTGTGTTATCTAGGAGAGAATTACATAACAATGTTTAAATGTCAGTGGTTGGATACTGAGAGAGGTTTGCATGTTCATCCGGCTCATGGAATCGTTGATATTAAATATAAAAGTCTTCTTGCAGTAAATGAACCATTTTTACTAGCTCAACAGCCACATAAAATTTATTATGCAAAGTACTGTGCTACTTCAAGAGACTTGAGTGATTGGTGGAGCATAAAAAAAATGAAATCTCGGGAAAATCAGTTTACTCAAACTAAATGTGGTTCCTCTTAAGTGGAAGGAATTGAAATTTTTCAAGAGATGACTCAAAATCCATCTGATTCACAAAGAGATGTGAATATCGACGATGACACCCCACAATTAAGGATCGATGGTGATAAAGATGTTAATGATGTTACAAATGAATTTGAAATGACAAGAGATACTAAAACTGAAACTCATATGGATATTGATGATACTGAGGAGGAAGATAAAGACATTAACATTGATAGCTATGGAGAAGAGGATGAAGATGAACATTGACACAGTTAAATGCTGATTATAATCATAACTAATATATATCTATATATAATAGTTATTTTCAACTATTTGCTAACAACAATCATTTTTTGTTTTAGATGGACTCTGATCTATTGCGTGATTTGGAGGAGGTTGAGCTACCTTTGGATGATGAGGATGTGAGATCAGCTGACCCTCATCCTACTGGTGGTTTAGGAGGTACGCGGAGGGGGCGCGGTCTTGCGCGACTAATGATTCTTGACCCTATCCTCGAGCGACATCCATATCTTGGTTTCGATCCATGCACATGGAGGTATGGTAACCTGTATATTTTAGTTATATTTCATTAATTTATTTATATATATACTAATTGTTTGATTATTTATTCCTTTTTCACAGTTTTCATCATGTAGCTATTGGACAGGGGATTGCTATATTGCGCAATTATTTTTCTCAGTCATGGATTACATGGGAACAGATTCTCATTGATGTGTGACACGACATGTTCTAGCATTGGCTGGTATGTAAATAAATAATATTTATTTTGAAATTTGTTTAATTAACAACTTGATATTATAAATTATTTTTAGGGTTTATGGTATCCTATCTATGATAGCATGCACGATGCTATCCACACGGCATGGCAGGTTTCTATGCATGACCGTTTTCGCCAGTTTTTGCACAATTTGAGAAGGACAACCATTAAGAAAGTAGGGGTGACAGAATTTGATGAGTCATGTAGATCCCACCAACCATAGTACATTTCATCTCATGTTTGGGATGGATTATGTTTATACTAGTTGGGTGGTGTATTTCAGAGGATATCTTTAGTGGGATGATAGAACCGGGGGAGACAGGAGGTAATGCATCGAGCTGGTAGTCGTACATTCAGTTCGCATAGACAAAATCTGGTAAGTATATTTTTTAAATATTTTATATAACTTTAACTATAAAAAGTTTATTTTATATTTCTGTAGTCATTCAAGCATCCCGATATTATAGAGTTCGACATTTATTGGAGGATGTACAGTGATCCAGCCACTGGAGAGATTAGAGGTGATCACCAGCGTCAGATTGTGGTTAGTATTATTTTTTCAGTTTAACAATTAACTGCATATAATATTTTTACAATTTTAATTTTAAATTGGAATTGAAGGAGTTATATGAGCCTACGACCTCTCAGACACAGGCTGAGGGTCAGGATGAGAGGGCTGATCAGTCCAGTGCTCACCATTTCGATGAGGCGGCATGGATGCAGGCGACTCAGTATGGCTTTGAGAAGGGCAGAGTAGTTGGCATCAGCTCTCATTTGAAACCTGATACTTATTATGGTACTACTGCGATGTCGGTGTCCAGCTCAAGAGGAGCTCGTGGAGATCCATCATCCTCTGGATCACAGTATCAGGAGCAGTTGCGAGCTCAGTCTGAGCATATAGAGATTTTGCAGAAGCAGCGAGAAGAGATGTGTCAGCGGCAACAGCAGCATCAGCACGAGGAGGAGATGCTTCGATGGTAGTAGCAGTATCACGAGCAGATGGAGTACATGCGCCATCTGAATCGTAGTTTAGGGATGGAGTTTCCTCCATCAGCTGTTCCACCCCCTCCAGAAGACGACCCCCCCAGTGATTTTTTTATGTTAGAAACATTTGAATTTAACATTGTAATATGAATTATTTACATTTTATGTCTTTTATATTGGTGCAAATATTACATAATTTAATTTTTAATATTTATTTATTTTTTATATTTTCTTGTGAATATTGAGAATTTTAATATTTTTTATTTTTTTATTGTTTTAATAATAGTAATATTATTTTTTCGTTAATCGTAATTTTATTAAATTTTATTTTTTAAAAAATTAATTTATTATTTGCAATGGGACCTTTTGCGATGGGGTCCCATCACAAATAGTATAACTAAATATTTTTAAAACCATATTTGCGATGGTACTACTTGACCATCGCAAATAATTTGTTGTGATGGGCCCGTCGCAGAAAGTGTTATATATATATATATATATTGCAACGGGACTAGAGCCCGTCATAAATATTTTTTACAATGGGCCCGTCGCTAAAACGTTATGTATATATAATATGTATAATCGGAAGCTTATTTGTGACGGTTATGTTTCCCATCGCAAATAAAATTTTTTGCGACGATCCCGTCGCAAATACTTGTATTTGTGACAGTGTTTTCTGCAACGGGCTATTTGTGACGGGGGCCCATCGCTAAAGCCTATTTGCGACGGTATCCCGTCACAAATAGGTCATTGCAATTATTAAGAATTCCAGTAGTGTGAGAACCAATTCAACTTATAGTATGCAGATAGGGATTCATTTATAGAAAAATCCTAGAATAACAACCTTATTAAAACCGTAATATGTTCTTATATACTTTTCTTCAATTTCTATCCTAGGATTATATTCCCCACTATATGTTTTCCTAAATCTATTTCCCATGGTTTCTACTAAAATTTCTATGATACCAATTGTAATGACCCTGACTCAGGTAACCTAGATTCTATGTATTAATTTATTACATTGGAATAAGATTCATGGAATCACATCACAGTTGATCAAATAGTTTAGTGGACTTAGTAACTAAATAAATACGTGATTCCCATATTACATTTGTCAAAAAATAATTTTTTTCAAGAATATCATTATTCCCTCTAGAATATCATTGAATATCATTCTTAATACACTTCATAGATTCTTGGGATAAGAAAAAATAATAATGGGGAGCTCAAATTCTCAATAAGTGTTATATAAAATAGAATATACCATGAATCAATAAGTATAATAAAAATAAAAAGGTAAAAAATTGAACACATTCCATTTAAATAATTTGAATAGAATAATAAATATGTTAAGGTAAACAATTGAAAACATAAATAATTTAATAAATAAATTGACTACCATAATTGTATAAGGCATAATCAATATAGAAAGGAATGTAACTGAAAAGACATGCCATTTAACCAATAAATTGAGAAAGAAATGCATCCAGAGGTAATATTATTGAGAAAATATCATGGATAATAATAACATAATTCTTGATGAAGAAAATTCTTAATTATTATACATAATGATCTCAAGCATCATGATACATCTACTATCATGACCATTCACAATACAGTTTAAAATTGATGGTTAAGTATATACCGGAAACCCATTTAACTAGGTCTAACTAACTGATTTGTCTTATTATACTAATGATGCATCTAGGACCTATCTATAACCAGTCCCCCTTCATTTCCTGATCATTAATCATATAACAAATAATATATTTAATTCCTAAACAATTTGTGTTATCATCAAATATCCATATCGAATAAATGATACATATTTATCAATATTTCCCCACATAATAAAATAAAAAAAATTAAAAATGAATATTAAAATGGTATATAGTTCTAGAAATAATCATATCGATCATATAATAATATGATATTTAATAGATATTTATTTTCCAATGAAAAATGATCATAAAAACTGATTGTTTTAAGAGAAAGTAAAAGATCACAAAAGAAGATGATATTTTACAATAATATTTTTACCTATTTTCCCTTTTAAACTACAACCCCTTGAATAATAAACATGAAATTAAACATTAATCATCATTTATAAATATTTATTCATTATTAATACATCAATGGGTCATTATACAAAAAAAAATATGTCTCAATGAAATGGAAATTGAGATGAAATCCCTTATTAATTGGTTATTTTTTTCAAATACCCTTGGTTGAAATAATTCAAATTGAAACTAAAAATACCATAAACTATGATTTATTCATTAAATTACATGTGAAGGTGTAATTACATACACCATATAAAATAAATTAGGTGAAAAATAATAAAATATGCCTCAATGAGGGAAATTAAGACAAAGTCCCTTACATTAGGCTTCATTTTGGTTTAACATTCTTTAATATATTTTATAATGGTTTTATGTATGTTATTAATTTTAAAAAAACCATTTTAATATTTATAATATCATATATGGTCCTATTATAAGATTTTATCTCCTATTTTCTAATAAAATTTCATTGTTTTCATTGTTTCAGGTGTTAATTACCCTGTATTATCATTCATGCATTGTCAAGAAAGTTATGGTTATTGGGTATATGATATAGATAAATCATATTCATAATTATATTAATGTTATAGATATCTTATTGAATAATTATATACATGTTTAGAATTATTTTTTATTGTTGGACATGGAAAATGAATTAGATTGCTTCGTGACTGAAAATTAACTTTTTTATTATAAAAACACTTTTGAGGGTAAAGTGAGAAACCACGTGATCCAACATTAAAATCTAATAAAACCATAAAGAAGGATAACCCGGATCTTGACTACAGGATCTGCCCCTCCCCAACGATTACACATTGGTGTCAAGCCTCCACCATCGCATGACTGCTCGGCTAGCAGTTCCATGCAGAAGCACGGGCACGGAACCGATGGCAGAGCCATACCCTCTCAAACTTCCAAATCCAAATGGCATGTTCAGGTGAAAAATTCTTGCCCTAAACCTTATCCGGAGAAGAATCATGTAGAAATACAGTGCAAACACCTCAAAACTTCACAGCAAAATCAAACAGAAACATCCACAAAGAGGGTCTCTAAACCAACAGTAAAACAACGCAAAAATTCTCCACAAGCTCTCAAATTAATCCAAAACACTGCATAAGAACATTTGTGCATATACGGAATCACACAGGTGATAAGACGATCACTTTTTGTGCACAAAAAAACAACTTCAAATCCGAATCAAAGGGAGAAAGAAAATCCCCAAAATCATCGAAAATTTCACATGCAAAACAAACAAGACCAACGAGCGTAAAAATATTCACCATGTTCGACATGGAAGAAAACTAATCTACAGTGCGAGTCTTACTAACAACCACATTCAACTTGACTGATCCAAATTCAGTTCAAAATAGCATAGACTCAAAATGGATGAGCTTCAAGAAGTATCATTCACCACCAATCACCCCCAACCAATAACTCGTACACCGATAAGCCATCAATGGTCACAGGAGACAAAGACGAAACCCGACATTGTAATGAAGATTGAACCAAAAAAGAGCGAAGACCAACACGTGAACAGCAAATCCATTCTAATCCAAAAAAGAAGGCAAAAATCAAAGAACAAGTAACCATCACCTCGTCGACGTCCACCCAAACTCCATGGATCGCTGAAACCTACCACAATACATCTCCCAAATCCCATTTCCACTATCTATAGTTCCTCAAAGACCATAACTGACCACCCAACGCACTCACGAGAGATGAGGTAGCAACCCTCCGACGTGGTAACTGGGTTTCGGCTGTTGGACCATAACTGCGGCGCCTTTGGAATCCATATCTATCATAGGTGGAGTGAGGCGAGAAGAAGGCCATCAACGGTGAGAAACGCTGAGTCAGTCGATCCCATGAGGTTTCATGGTGCCACCATAGAAAGAGGACTCCGCCACAAGCTCACCAATCAAGTGCCGAGGAGGGTCGATCCAACGCGAGATGGAAGGGAGGATGGTGACGACGGGGAAACCCTAGGTTGTATATACAAATGAGTGATGATATTTTTCACATAATGAGTGAAAGGGTAATGAATTGGGTGAAATATTAATATTATAGAATCCATATTATATAAATGGTAATGAAGTGTTGATGAAATATGAATTATATGGGTTCACGAGGTGGTAGTCCGCGGTACACATGATCGATGGTTTAGTTTCCCATTTCATGGGAGAGGGGATGGTTATAACTAATGAATTTAAAATAATAAAATCATATTATACTTAATATATTGAGTTTATTATATAATCATGGTTGAATAATATTTAAAATCACTGGTATTAAAGAAAAATAAAAATGCTCGTGTAAGAATGTTACCTCTTTTTTAGATGACCTCTTTAGGTTTTCACCAAAATACATTATAGGATGGGATTATGATAAAAAATGGCCCTATTAGGTTTCTAGAGGAGTAATAAATTTATTTGGGTAGGTATTGGATGATCCAAGTGGATTTGGATGTGTAAATAGGGGAGGATAGGGGGTGGCCTTTTATATGTGGGGGAGAGGACACCTATTTTATTTTTGAAAATAATCAATTATACCTAATTTTTTTCATAAAAAAAGCCTAAAAAATGGGACATTATCAACTCTTATAGGTTATAAGGTTGAAATACTACCATAAATTTGGTTTTGGACACGTTTTTAGTTTATTTTTACCCCTTATATTCTTAGTTTAAACCACCATTAAATCAGTTTTTACCAAAAACGTAGTAATTAATTTTTAGTGATTTTACTATATATAATGGTAAAAAAATTAAGTTGATATTTTTAGATATTATAAATTATTCAGAATCTAAATATGCAATCCATTTTTTTTTCAAATTCAACTCATAGAAGTGGCATAATCCTATTGAAAATTATACCCACATATGCAATTGGAAAGCGGGTTTCCAAATTGAAAATTCCTATAACCATAGAATGTTTTAATATAAATACTCAATATGAAACTGATTAAAATGAACAAAACTAATTAAATTATATTATAATTGAACTAATTTTACATTAAACCAATTTAAAATTAAATATAAACTTGTGAATTATTTAAACTAAAAGGTAGTTTTCAATGAAAACCTGTATTTTTAACTATTCATTGAAAAATGAAACATTTCATAAAAATCTAAAAAAATTACCCAATTGTAATATTCATATGATTATTTCAAAATTTAATTTCATTTTATATAATAAATTTTCTAAAATTGGTAAAATTTAAATTTAAATTGTGTGCACAAAGCGTGACTAAATCGTCTTTTAGAAAAAATCAGTTTTTCAGAAAACATTTATTTTTTTAAATGATTCTTATTTTATTTATTATAAATAAATCAACATAATTTTTATAGTTTGGTTTTTAATATTCATACCCAAAAATTTAATAGTTATTTTATAATTTTATACAATAATATGTTTCATTTAGACTCAAGGTTGTGTGTTTCATAAGAAATCAAAGAGTTTAAATTGAAAGAAATATATTTTGTGGGTAGTTTAAGCTTGGTGTCATGTATCACATATGCTATAAAAAAAATGTTCTTATTTAATAATTTAGGGGTGTCATGTTCTCATCACCTTAAATAAATTTCATCCTCATAATTTTATCTTTCTCAAAAAAATCAATGGTTTGATATTTGAAAATTCCATTGTTGAAAACCCACATAGTAAAAAGGTTTAATAAAACATCCTATTAATAAGAGGGAAAGTGAATTATGAAGGAAAATATAATAACTCACAATGAGGTTTCTATGTAAGATAAAATTAGTGGAATGTGAATATAAAGACATGGAAGAAAGGTTTAAATATATTTTGGGAGTGATAGAGTTCAATGTTCACAAAAAAATGAATGATCAATAAAAATATAAGGAACAAAAACCCATAAATATATGATGATTTAAATAACCATTTAATTCATTAGATATAAAGTTAATAGGATAAAATTATTTTTTCACTATCATTTTCCTAATTTTAATTAATTCTTTTACTATATTAAAATATGAAGAAATATACACACTTGATACATTTCTATTTCATAAGTACAATTTTATCCTTTAGTTATTCTTTGATCAATTTACAATTGATTGCTTACTCAAGGAAATGAATATCCAAAAAATGAATTTTTTATTCCTAAATCACTAAAATTTTCTTTTAATGGGTCATAAGATATATAAAAGAGACAAAAATATTTCTTTTTATCTCTCACTATTTTCCAAAACCAATATGGTTAGAATATGTTATCCAATACATTAATCTCTAAACCTACATGGTAAATCCAATGGTTCATCATTAATTTTTATTCTTCAAATAATTTTTCTAAAATAAATTACATATTAACTAGAATATCATGTATTCCAATGGTTGGCATTGAACCTTTATCATC
Organism: Viscum album; assembly: GCA_963277665.1. Classification (NCBI taxonomy): domain Eukaryota; kingdom Viridiplantae; phylum Streptophyta; class Magnoliopsida; order Santalales; family Viscaceae; genus Viscum; species Viscum album. The sequence goes on along the minus strand of OY728151.1, from coordinate 1,820,986,845 downwards.
CCTCATTTGTGGGTTCAAGCCCTGCGACCTTTCCAGACATGATGGGTTGTCACCTAATGTGTATATCATTCTTTTTATAAAACTATATTAATAAAATTACTTTAACATTCCAAAATTTTGATAACCCATAAACACAATAACAAAAAAGATAATATAAACCTTAAAGATTACCAATATATTTAATCTTATGCCCAAAATATATAAAGGCTCTTTTCCTCATATGACTCTTATATTAATGAATCCATATATTCTTTTGAAAATTTAAATAATCCCTATATGATTTGTAATTATTATAACCAAAAGACCATTGGTAAAGAAAAAAATTTCTATAATTTAATTCTGAAATCCCAATACATGAACACTTTATCTGTTTTATTTTAACATAGGTCCTTTTGTGGTATTGGGTATAACCTTTAGAAGAGGTAATTGACTCAGATAATGTCCATGTTCCCAAAATTGAATACAATGATCCATAAATAGATCACTAGTATGAGATTTATTTCATTTCATCATACTATTCATTTTTCATCATAAATTATTTTCCATATTCCCTTTTTTTCAAAAAATAATGAATTTTCCTATTCCATTTATACACTTTTCTTGGAATATATTTACACATTTTTGACATGATTGAAGTCAATCCTTCATTCCTCCATAGTCTCCACCATTCGATCAATATGAAAACTCCATCTTTCTCTTCTTTGATGAGTCAGATAATTGTTTAATGTGTGGTATGTTAATAATAATTTGGGATAACTGATTAGGAATAATCATGATATCTTTCACTCCTTCCATCATCCCATTTGGTTTCTCATAGTCACCACATTTTCCTTTATATTCAATGTTAACATTATTATTTTGGGATATATCCATTGACTAAAACAAAAAATAATAGTGTGAGTAATAATAATTATTGTGGGAAACCACATAATCATAATGAATCATTTATTGGATGTCTAAATCCTGAAACCATATTTTAAATATAATACATCATAGGTTTATCCTATGTCATTCATTTTCATCATTTAACAGAGTTCCTAATAATGGTTTTAAAAGAAAATGTGGATTATCTTTAGAATATACCAAGGGAGTATCAAACCAGGGGTGTAGTATATCCCATTTTCTTGCCCCATGTGAAGATTGGGTGAAACCAAATTTCCCCTTTTAATATTTATTACTCCTAGATACATCTATGCTAGATCCATTTCCACTTATATTATCCATATAAGGTAGTATTTCTTGGAAAACCACATAATATCTACATTACCAAAATTTAGGATATTCTTTTATAATTATCCTCAATGTCTATCATACATTTGTCTTCCCAAATCTATGTTTTCCTAAATATAGTTCAAATTAATTCAGCTAAAAGTTATCTGATACCAACTAAAATTTCCCCATTTCGAGTAACCTAGATCCGGATTCTTACATTATTACATTGGAATAAGATACAAGGAATCACATCCTGATGGACTGAATGGTTTAGTACCCATTGTAAACAAGGTATATACATTATTCTCATATTACTTTTTGAAAACAAAAATTACAAAAAAAAAATAGCATATCATTATTACCTCAAGCATATCCTTGAATATAATTTATAGTGCACTTCCAATATTCCTAGGAATGAAAAAAGTAAGGGTAATATGAATTTCTTAGTAAGGGTTAAGTACAATGGATTATATCATGAATTAGTAAGAAAAATCAACATGGATAGGTAAATAACGGAACACACAAGCTATTTAAATAATTCAACTATAATAATAAATATGAAAAGGTAAATAAATAAATAAAATTCCATTTAATCAATAACAGGACTATCATAACATGATAAAGAATAATTAATATGGAAAGGTAAATAACTAAAAATGCATTCAATTTAATAAATAAACTGATAATAAAATAAGTATAGAGATAATATCATTATGAAAATCTCATTGAAAATTATAAATTAATTATTGATGAAGGGAATGATTAATTATTGGACATCATGATCTTAGGAATCATGATACCACTACTGTCAAGACTGTCTAAAATATAGATTAAAATAAATGGGTAGGTATAACAACCCTGCTCTTTATTTCACACTTAAACATGATTTATTACATAGAAAAATTCAATTGATACAACATTGAAGATCGAGAGGACTAGTTTCTTTGGGGATTAGGACCATTACATAACAACTTAAAACATAGGATGCAACATCTTATTGAAAACTACCATTACATTACCACTACATTCCCTCATACTTATCATTACATGGGATAACCTAAGGACATGCATAATAAATGGGTGAGCTATAAAGACCAGTAAGGGAGTTAACAAGGCATAACATGAAAGATACAATACATGTTAGGAAATAGGCATATCAATGGAGCATAAGATAAACACAAACATAAATTCATGATATAACATGATTAACATAACATGGAAATGTGGAAACAACACTTAACATGGAATTAACATGAGACAAAGCTCATTGCACATGGAGCATGAGTAAACCCTCATTGAACATGAAGCATGAGTTAACCCTTATTTCACTTGAATTGGAATGAGTAAACATTCATTGAACATGATGTATCATGATACTATACTTTACCCAATGCATTGGAGCGCTATCAGGACACACCCTTCTTAAACATATCATTTCATGCATAAGTGTGCCACATAGATCATATAAAATGAAATCAATCAACATCATTATTTATTCCATGATTAAGTGATATGGAATAAATACATTAAAGTAACATTAAATATGTATATGTTCATAAAGTTTAATTCCCTTGATAGAGATGTGGGTATGGTATTCATTGCACAATGATCTTGGCTTGGAAAAATGTGGTGCAATTTTGGCAGCATAACGGCGTGGTATAAGGATTAATGAAAATGGTTGATGAGAGAGAAATGGGTGTCTCATTATATTTACATGAAATGGATAGTAAGGTGTTCATATAAATACATGTCCCAACAAATGTAATGGAATTTAGATGCATAATACAAAAGAATTACTTGGATATAAAAGAGGAGGGAGAAATCTCTCACGGAATTTTGGCATGCTAACAGGTGTACATGGGAGGAATTAATGAGAGAGAAAGGGATATCCCATCATCCAAACATAAATAGGACATCATGGGGGAAGTTCGAAATCATACCCCAATATTTTTAATTGAAAACAAAAGGGCATAACAACTTAATGAAAATTGGACAGGAATGAGAAAGGAAGAAACCCCTTACTTGCACATGAGACTCAACCCAGTTGGTGAGGACTCCTTAAGTGCATCCAGGTAGAGGATAATTTCTAGGGTCACTATAGAAAATTGTAGTGGGTATTGTAGCAATACCGTAGTAGGTACTGTAGTAGGAACTATGCAGTACTGTAGCGGGAACTGTAGTAGGAACTATTTGGCACTATAGTAGCTGGGAATATTCCCCCATTTGGGCCTTCAGGATACCGATTTGGTCCCCGTGTCCTTTAAGGCCTTCAAGCCACCCAAGAATTTGGGTCAGTAAGGCCTTCGGGCCACCTTAAGGCCTTCATCCTACCTTAAGTGCATATGCAAACCAGACAACCTACAAGGAACAAGCTCCAGAAGGAGGATGAGAAAGAAGATTTCAACATAGCAGAAGCTAAAAGGATTTCAAGAATGAGAGGGTGTGAAATATTCCATCAGTAAAATCCTGTTAATGCATGGGAAATCTTATCCAAATAACCATGCGAAGGTGGAGAGCTGATTTCACGATGAAGATACTGGGGAGGAGCAGTTCCAAGTAGTTAGTCTGGGTTGTATGTAATGTTTGAAGCCTACGGGAAATGAATTCCTATAAGGAATATGGTCCATTTAATACTTATTCCTACAGGACTTTTAAGGGTTCCACCTCACCCCTTGAAAGGTGGATTATCAAAAATCAATAAAAAATTAAGGCCTTCGGGCCATTGGAGGAAGAAATCCCTTACTTGGAAGTGTGATCTCAAAGGCTTAGGAGAGGCTTGAGAGAGGATTCTTAGGAGCTTGAGGCACCTTGGGAGGATTCTAGAGAGAATAGTATAGAGTTTGGGTGAACTCCCAAAGGCTTTTAGGGAAGAGGAAGTGGGAGCTTGGGTGGGTTTATATAGGAAAAGAGAGGGAATTCTTTATTATTTAGGTTTGGGTCACCACACATTAAACTAATCAATACCACAAACCTTCCCATTATTTTTTACCATGTTTTCTTACAAAGGGGAGTGGAAAAAATATTTTATAAGGACAATGGCCGAACATCTTAAAATAATAGGGTTTCTTATGTGGTGGTGAGTCACACTCTCAAAGAAAACAATTTAAAAAGACAAAATGTTTTATAAGCCTTGAAAGATCCACCAAAGCTTTGTAAAATAAATAAAACAAATCCTAAATCACCTTATTTTAACGGTAAAACATATATTGTCCGAACATAATGTTTATAGTATTTTATTACATCACTATTGGGTCATTATGATGTCATAAAACACATTATATATTTAAACGGTATTTAATTTTTACCCTAAAATTTGAATGTATCAGGAAATTATGAAAAATTCACCATTGGATAATTTCGATGTCCTAATTCCAAAAATAATATTCATTTTATCTGAATAATTTTCTAAATATGTGAATTTTTATATTTAAAATAAAAACTGACATTTATAAAAAATTCATAGGTTTTGACAAAAACATCTTTCCAACCTTAATAAAAACCACAATTGTATTCATAAAATTATATGATCATTTATATTTAACAGAATTTAATTTAATAATAATAATAATATTTTATTAAAATGTTATTTAATTCAAAAATCCATTGATTCATCAAAATATATTTCTTAGTTGAATATTAACTAAAAAATACTATTTGTTCTTTAAAAACTATTTACAAAGTAACAATAATAAAATGAATGAACATTCTTTATAAAAAATAATATAAATAGTCATAGTGCTATGGTCTTGTTACATAACCCCTTATAACACCCACATAAGACCAATGGGTAAGGTGTGTGATGGTGACAGACTCTTGGGGTGGCTTAAATAATATCGCTCGGGTGGTAATCTCTATTAACTTCCACTTCTCCCATAGTCAGTTTCGCTCAATATTAACATGTTTAAGCTCGTCTTGGGCTTGGTCAAGAGAGAACACCAATGAAGCCACCTCCTTTCTGAGCTCTGAAAAATGGGATTCGTATGGAGAAAGTCTACTGGATGAGGTCATCGCTTCCTTTGTCTGAGTAAATTGGATTTGTTAAATCCCTATATTTATACTAATCAGGTGATCACTGTTCAACGAATTTATTATCAACGGTCACAATTATTAATGGTATTTTAAAATCCAAAAACATAAAATCAATAAAGTTCACATTTTATATAACCATAATAATAAATTTAATTATATCAAGAGTAATTTTCATTAATGAAACTTTAGGTCATTACAATCTTCCCCCTTAAGAAAAATTGTGCCCTCATAATTTGATTACATACAAAAAGAACTCTGAAATTTATACACGACTTCAGGGTTGCTTACCCACCACCATTAAGAATTACCCAACCCTCATTATCATGTAAATCATAGAGAGCTAGGGTCCACTTAGTGAAAAAATGCTTCAATTCACATTCAAATTCTTCCACTTCTTTTGTCCAGACGCAATCCGTGCAACATGGATTGTACCGATGGAAAATATGATGCACTTTTCAAAAAAAATTGTTTCTAACGTATAGTTTCAAAACATCACCATATACCAGGTTTTTGTAAAATAATATAACAGAGTCAGATTTGAAATTTTTGAAATTTGGATCTTCTCATATATTGTCTAAGTTTCCAAAAAAACTGTAAGACAATACTATATATATGTAGGTTGGTCGAAGGTCTCCCTCTTTAGTAGCTATTCTAAAATCAAATAGTGAATCATAATCTCTGAATAGGGGGAAGTATTTGAAAATACCCTGATGGTACCTCCCTCTTCTTGAAAGGTGGTAGATTTGGGATCTTAATATTTGATCATAGTTGTGCCATGATCCTTGATGATTATGTGGTATGGAGGAGGTGTTTGATATGTTTTAAATCGTCTTGCAAGAAAGTTGGACGTTGGAAAAGGTTTCGATGCTATGCGAGATTTACTTCACAATAATTATATCTAGTCAGCCCTCAGTAAGATACAAGAGTGTTGTATGAGGTTCTTCCCTTTCTACCTTGAAACTATTCTTTATCCAGCTGACGAAACATATCAAATATTGAGTTACCCTCTTGTCATGATAAAATTGTGATATAAAACTACTTCAAGTATAACAATTTATTATTTCTTAATGAAAGGAAAATTAGGGGTAACACATAAATGGTAATCCAAAGACAAAAATGAATGAATTATAAATAGATTTTATTTTCTTAACTTATGAATCCATAGGCTTCAATCTATGTTATCCAACATATATTCTTAGGGATTTTTTAATTACCTTAATAATGGTTCATACTAAGCTTTTGAATTTACCAATGCATATCCCCAAAGATTTTCATAACCAAGAGTGAATCAAGGAACATTGTTGTGTACTAGGATACCCCAGGTCAAGCCTGAAACTCCTTGTCAGGGTTTTCACCCCTAGGTACATCTGTGCCAGAGCCGCCTGGTCGTATCCAGACAGGGATGTATTTTCTTGATAAACCACTTACTTAATACCCACCAAAACTTAGGGATGTTTTTATTATAATTAGTCTTGTCTCTAAGGCTTCCCTAGTGTTTTCTAATCCTAATCCAAAAAATAACTAAACCTATCCTCTGATACCAACTATGACAACCCTGCTCTTTATTACACACTTAAACATGATTTATTACATAGAAAACTTCACTTGATACAACATCGACGATCGAGAGGTCTAGTGTCTTTGGGGATTAGGAACATTACATAAAAACTTAAAATATAGGACACAACATCTTATTGAAAACTTCTTTTACATGACCACTACATTCCCTCGTACTTAGCATTGCATGGGATAACCTGAAGACATGCATAAGAAAATAGTGAGCTATAAAGCCCAGTAAGAGAGTTAACAAGGAATAACATGAAAGATAAAATAAATGTTAGGAAATAGGTATATCAATGGAGTATAATAGAAACATGAACATAAAGTCATGATATAACATGATTAACATAACATTGAAATGTGGCAACAACACTTAACATGGAATTAGCATGAGCCAAGTCTCATTGCACATGGAGCATGAGTAAACCCTCATTCCACATGAATCATGAGTAAACCATCGTTTCAATTGAATTATCATGATTAAACATTCATTTCACATGATGTATCATGATACAATACTTTACCCAATGCATTGGAGTGCTATCAGGACGTACCCTTCTTAATCATTTCATTTCATGCATAAGTGAGCCACATGGATAATATAACATGAAATCAATCAACATCATAAGTTATTCCATGATTAAGTAATGTGGAATAAATACATTAAATTACCATTCAATATGTATATATGCATAAAGTTGAATACCCTTAATAGATACATGGGTATGGTATTCACTACACAATGGTCTTGGCATGGAAAAATGCGGTGTAATTTCGGCAGTATAACGGTGTGCCATAAGGATTCGTGAAAATGGTTGATGAGAGAGAAATGAGTGTCTCTTCATATTTACGTGAAATGGAAATTAATTTGTTCATATAGATACATGTTCCAAAAAATTTAATGGAATTTAGATGCATAATACAAAAGAATTACTTGGTTGTAAAAGATGAGAGAGAAATCCCTCACGGAATTTTGGCATGTAACAGGTGTACATGGGAGGCATTAATGAGAGAGAAAGGGGTATAAAATCATCCAAAAATAAATAGGGAAGTATGGGAGAAGTTAGAAATCATAACCCAACATTTTTAATTGAAAAAAAGGCATAAAAACTTAAAGAATATTGGACAGAAATGAGAAAGGAAGAAATCTCTTACTTGGAAGTGTGATCCCAAAGGCTTGAGAGAGGCTTGAGAGAGGCTTCTTGAAAGCTTGAGGAACCTTGGTATGATTCTAGAGATATGAGGTCATAGGTTGGATGAACTTCCAAATTCTTTTAGTGAATAGGAAGTGGGAGCTTGGGTGGGTTTATATAGGAAAAGAGAGGGAATTCTTTATTATTTAGGTTTGGGTCACCACACATTAAACTAATCATTAACACAAACCAGACCATGGTTTTTTCCCATGGTTTTTTCCAAAGGGGATTGGAAAAAAATATTTTATAAGTACAATTGCCGAAAATTTAAAATAATAGGTTTGATTATGTGGTGGTGAGTCACACTCTCAAGGAAAACAATTTAAAAAGACAAAATGTTTTATAAGCCTTGAAGGGTCCACCAAAGCTTTGTAAAATAAATCAAACAAACCCTAAATCACATTATTTTAATTTTAAAACATATATTGGCCAAAAATAATGTTTATAGTATTTTATTACATCACTATTGGGACATTATAAAGTCATAAAACACATTATATATTTTAACGGTATTTAATTTTTACCCAAAAATTTGACTCTCTCAGAAAATTATGAAAAATTCACCATTGGATAATTTCGATGTCCTAATTCCAAAAATAATATTCATTTTATCTAAATAATTTTCTAAATATTTTAATTTTTACTATTAAAATAAAAAATTACATTTATAAAAAATTCATGTGTTTTGACAAAAATAGTTTTTAAACCTTAATAAAAATTATAATTGCATTAATAAAATTATATGATCATTTATATTTAAAAAAAATAATTTAATAATAATAATAATAATAATTTATTAATGTATTATTTAATTAAAAAATTCATTAATTCATCAAAATATATTTCTTAGTTGAATATTAACTAAAAATACTATTTGCACTTTAAAAACAATTTAAAAAGTAACAATAATAAAATGAATGCACATTATTTATACAAAAATAATGTAAATAGTCATAGTTATAAGGTGTTTTTACATAATCCCTTATAACACATTCATAAGACTGAAGGGTAAGGTGTGCGATGGTGATAGACTCTTGGGGTGGCTCAGATAACATCGCTCGGGTGGTAATCTCTATTAACTTCCACTTATCTCGTAATCGGTTCCGCTCAAGATTAACATATTCAATATCGTCTTGGGATTGGTAAAGAGTTAATCCCAGTGATTCCACCTCCTTTCCTAGCTTCAAAAAATGGGCTTCGTATGGAGAAAGTCTACTAGATGAGGCAATCACTTCCTTTGTTTAAGTAATTGGATTTGTTAAAGCCCTATATTTATACTAATCAGGTGATCACTGTTCAATGGCTATATTAGCAACGGTCACAATTCTTAATGGTATTTTAAAATCCAAAAATATAAAACTAATTAAGTTCACATTTTATATAACCATAATAAGACATTTAATTAGATCAAGAAGGATTTTCATTAATGAATGTCTGGGTCGTTACAGTAAGTATACACTAGAAACCCAATTAACTAAGGCCAGGCAACTGATTTGTCTAATGGGGGTATCGATGAATCAAGGGGATATCTATAACTAATTCCCATCAATATATTCATGTATAAATAATTCCTCATATATTTACTAATCTATTTAATTCATGAACAATATTCCTTATCATAAAAAATATGTATTGAATAAAGGAAACAAATTTATCAATATTTTTTAGATTAATCAAATAAAATTCAAAGTAAAATCCTTATGTAAAAATTTTATATATATTTAGAAATAATAATATCCATTATAAAATAATTTGTATATTTAAGATAAATTTATTCTCCAATGGTAAATGAACACTTGAAAGTAATTGATTGAAGTCAAAGGAAATAATAAAAAAAGAAGGTGAGATTAAACAATAACCTTTCTATAGATTTGGTAAATTTTAAAATATAAACTCATGAAAAATAAACATGAAATGAAACATTAATCCTCATTAATAAATGTTTATTCATGTTAAATACATCAAAGGGGGTATATAAAAACAAATATGTATCACTGAAATGTAAATTAAGATGAAATGCCTTACCACTTTGTAAGTTTAAATTGAAATTACCTTGGATGAAATAATTCAAATTGATAAATAAAAATACCATGAGGTATGAAGGATTTAGTATATCACATGTAATATAGGAATTATTTACATCATAAAAAAATAAATTAGGTTCACAATAATGAAATATGCCTTAATGAAGGAAAACTGAGATGAATTCCCCTATCAAACACTACCTTTTGGTTGAATGTGATTTATCCTTATGTATAATGGTTTTAAAAATGACTTTAATTTATATGGGAACCATATTCATATTTATAATATTATATATTATCCTTTTATAACACTCCACCACCTGTTTGCTAATAATATTTCATAATTTTCATTATTTTAGGTGATAATTGTCTTGTTTTCTCATACATTCTGCATCATAAAAGATATAGTTATTGGGTATATGATATAGATCCATAATATCCATATTATTATTAATTTTATAAATATCATATCGACACATTAAATACAATTTTATAATCATTCATTAAGGTTGTACATGAAAAATGAATCACACAGCTTTGTGGAGATGGTATGCCTTATCCACGCACGGGAAAAATATCATTCCATTAATGAGTGAAATATTAAGAAATTTAATGATATTGTAAGAACCCAGTTTTTTCTATAAAAGACTTTGGTTTTTTATTGATGTTTTTCCGGAACAGTGCCTTCAGACGGCGTGTGATTCTGAGCCCCGGTGTGGCCGGAATTAAATTTTCAGTGTCTTCACATTGGGCACGCCAAATAAGCAGAATAACTCCTAAACGGTAGCTCGGATGGGAAAACTGAGGGCAACGTTGAGTCCAGAGCATGCCGCTTACCCTAGGAGGGGTGTAATTTTCACGGGCGCGGACCTCCTGTGAAAAATGACACCGAGGGAATTTTCGTGATTTAGCGGCCTCGGGCGTTAAGTTTTATAACTTTCAAACGGAAGCTTAGAATAAAATTCCAAGACCTCCGTTGTGCTCAGGAGGTGGTGTTTACCCTAGGGGAGGCTTAACCTCGACCACTTTGAGAGTTTCGGATGCGGGTTAATTTGGGGGTTTAAATTAATTAAAATTTTAATTAGTTTTTCTTTATTTAAACATAAACCCATCCCTCACCTTCTCCCTTTTTTTTCTCTCTGGAAGAGTAACCCTCAAGCAACCGAGGAGCTCTCCATCGAGCTCCCCATTTTCTCCTCCTCTCCAAGGTGTTGCGGCTCCGGCGGATCACTTGCGAAGCGACAGGCTAAGCCCCCGAGGTAGGATCGTGTGTTATATTTCAATTACTGCATCTACTTTGAGATTGATTTAAAGCATGAAATCTCTATTTAATTTTTGATAAAATCCAATTAATGCGTAGTATATGTTCTGATCTTTCTGACGCATCTTTCGGATTTAAATTCCGAGTTCTGAGGCGCCCGCAGCGGTCCGACGAAGATCCGGGGGTGTTTGGGTGGTTTCCGGCGGGTTTCAGGCCGGTCCGGCGGCTCCATGCGATGGCCCGGTGGGTCCGGCGGCGGCGTGGCAGGTCTTCGGTGGAGGCGGCCAGCGACTCGCGGTCGTGCGGCACAGGTGGCTGGGTGAGCACGCGGACGACGAGGGCAAGCGGGCCTCGGTGAGGGCGAGGCGGCCAGGCGGCGGCGGTCTTCGGCCGGGTGAGGCGGTGTCGGTCGGGCGAGGCGGCCCTGGCCGGGTGAGGCGGCGAGCGGCCAGGCGAGCTCGCCAGGGTGCGACGATAGCGAAGTCACGGCGCGCGACCCCGCGCGGGGACAGAGACCTGCACTCGGCGGGTCTCCATGGAAGACCGCAACTGGCCCTCATGGCCGGTCGGCGCTGCGTGGACCTGGGGTCCACGGCCAGGCCACGTGGCTGAGCCGTGGGTCGGTGCTGCGAGCTGGGCCAGCGGGCGTGGGCCGGCCCAGACCGAGCGGACCGGGCGGACCAGGCCGGTCCAGCCCAAGGGGTTCACCCCCTCCGACTTCGAACACCTGTAATTTTCGCTACGGGTGTCCGTTTTGCGTGCTACTAGCGGTAGTGAATTCTTGGCGTCGAGATGAGTCTTGTGAGATCGTTCTGGGGTTTTTTTAATTCCCGAGACGAGGGGCTCGGTGGCGCGACACGTACGTTAAGTGGTTTGGCGCTTTTCTGAGGGTTCTTGTTTTAGGCGGCGCGAACACATCCGGAGTCCATTTTGAGCTTCGTCAGCAATGTTGGGACCCTGGCGCCGAGGCGGAGTTTTATAGTATGATTTCAGGTGTTGAAACCGGAGTTGAGGCATGGGCCCCACGACCCTTCTTTTAAGCTGCGAGCAGCATTTCACAACTTTATCATCGGACGTCCGTTCGGGGCGTGCAAGCAGTCGATTCTGAGTGTTTTCCCAGGGCACTGCAATGATGCAATCCGCCCGCTTTAATTCCATATGGTAGTGTGGGCCCCATGAGGGCTGTTTTAGGAGTTGGTAGTGATTTCCATCTTCTTCACTGGGTGTCCAATTCAGACAAGTGAATAGTCAATCTTGTGTAGTTTTCTGAGAGAATCGCAACGGTGCAATCCGTTCGTTGCGCTTCAGGACCGGGATGCGGGTCCCACGAAGCACCGCTCGTGTGCAGTATGATGAAATGCATCTTTTTCTCCGGATATTTATTCCACTCAAGTAAATAATAAATTTTAAGTGTTTTCCCGAGGGGATTGAAATGGTGGGATGCACCTGACTGTTTTTGGGGCCAAGGCTCGGGACCACGGGACGTCGTTCGGGCGTAAAGCAGTGTTGAACGAATTTTCCATCAGATATCCGTTTGAGGTGAGTAGATAGTCTATCTTGCGTGCTTTTCCATGATGATTACAACGGAATGATCCATTTGGATATGCGGAGCCTCATTCGAGTTCTCATTAAATGTGGAAGAATGAAAGAGGTACCGGTGGTGGTTCTTCCTGCGGTGTTTGTAGGGAACCCTTGGCGTGTAATCGTGTTCACTCTCGTGTGAGTGAAGCAGAGGTTTAAAGAGATGTGGTTAGTCATGCAAGGGCCGTGGAGGAAGCAGGTTGGTGAAATTTCATTTTCACCCTTCACGTTGACGTTGGGTGTCGTGTGCACGATAGCCTTTGGGCTGGAAATGTGGTATACTCTGGGAGTATACGGGAATGCTTGGAGGTACATGTTGTAGTTTGTACCTGAGAACATTTGTGCGCTTGGTTCGGAGATGAGTTGAGGCCACATGTCATGAGGGACCCATATTCACGTCGTGTTCTACTTTAGGTACCTTTTATCTCTCGCGACGTAGAGGGCCCTCTCTTCACGATGGTTTAGACCAGCAGGGTTGAGTGGTTTCCCCTAGTTCTGTTCTCGACGGTGTGATCGGGGGAGTTGTTTGGGTTTCCCTTTTTCCTTTAGCCATGTGGGCTCTCAGTATCACATCCCTTCATGTTCCCTGGTAGGGTTATTATGGATTCAGTGTGACCAATACTTTATACGGGCACCGATCCTCTACCCAGGAGGTTGTTTCCAATAGGGTACGAAGCCCCAGTGAGCCTGGGCATAGATTCCCTAGCAGAGTATTGAGACCATATCCTCCTTCCGCGATCTACCATGAAGTGTTTCTCTAGGAAGAGATCTAGGTATCGGCGCGACCCACACTACACAGGCATTGAACCTCTACTAGGTGAATTGTTATGGAGTTGGGTGGTTGCGCGATACCCACTCCGTGTTCTATTGCCCAGTATTGTACCATCCAGCAGGGATGGCCAGAGAAGTTCTGATTTTACCCTCCAACGGGTTTGGGTAGTGAGTTGATCATCGACTTCTAGGGTTTACCCTCCAGCAGAGACTGGGCAGTGGGTTACCTGACGACCTCTCAGGGTTTACCCTCCAGTAGAGACTAGGCAGTGGGTTACCCGACGACCTCTTAGGGTTTACCCTCTAGCAGAGACTGGGTAGTGGGTTACCCGATGACCTCTTAGGGTTTACCCTCCAGCAGAGACAGGGCAGTGGGTTACCCGATGACCTCTTAGGGTTTACCCTCCAGCAGAGACTGGGCAGTGGGTTACCCGATGACCTCTTAGGGTTACCCTCCAGTAGAGACTGGGCAGTGGGTTACCCGACAACCTCTTAGGGCTTACCCTCCAGCAGAGACTGGGCAGTGGGTTACCCGACGACTTCTTTTAGACTCAGTCCTTTATACTAGGCTAGTCTATGGATTTTATCTGTGACTATTGGAGCGGGACCCTTGGTTGTATGGGTCAGTGATGTGATAACTTTGACTTTGAGAAGACCTCTCGACTGTGTAACAATGACGAGGTGTGGTTTGACTTTCCCTAGAACTCTCAAGTACGAGGGGTGCTTTCCCCACCAAGACGCATCCTTGAGATGTGACCTAAAACTGTGTGGGTGAGTCAATGCCGCCCAAAGAGGATAGTGTCAAGGTGCAGTGATTTAAGCCCCTTGGATTGCAGTTTGGGGAAGATGTGTAGGATGCTGGGCATCGATGGTGTTTACTTCTGGGACTGTTGGCTACTCACTTTCTTAGGCTGAGATACGGGATGGAGATCCCTTATGATCTTGTTCAGGTTTCTTGATTGAGCATATGGATATGTATATACCTTGTTCCAGTACCCACTCCTTGGGTTTGGTTACTCTCCTTCCAGGAGAGATGAAGACGTGTGGGGTATGCCATGTGTTTTCCATGTCTAGCTTCTCGTGGTTGGATGAGTCTACTCTCCTACTATAGGTGGAAAAGACTCGACAAGAAGTTTCATCTTCTCACCGTTTCTAGATCCTTGTGTTTGTATGAGACTACTTCCTTTATATTGTTGGGTTGAGCTGTTACTATATTGTACTCTTCACTGCACTCTCTTTTGTTCTCCTTTACTCTTCTCTGTTTGATCTACTGCTCACTCTTCGGTACCTCCTTTGTTGCTCCCTAAAGCCTTCGGGGTATCCTACTGAGTATTTTTATACTCACCCCTTCTTGGTCTTTGCTCGCACTTGGTGTTCCCTTGCAGACGATGGACAGGTTGCTCGTGACTACAGAGGAGCTTAGGAGTTCAAAAGCTTGGACTGCGTGCGGTGGTCGTAGTCGGGTTCTATGTGTGGGACTCTCCCATCTATTTTACTTTTGTTTACTTGTTGCCGGGTTGTGGTACTTTCCTGGTTGGGCGTGTGTTTTGCTCTTTTTCTTTTTAGTTTACCTTCAGTATTTACTTTGTACTATTTAGAGGTTGATTCACTTTTGTGGTTGTTTATATCAGTTAGTAATTTACTTTTCCTTTTACTCTGCACTTCTGCATTGAGTGGTTTGCGTGTGTGTGTACAGGTACTCATGCAAAGGCCTCCCTAAGTTTTTTAGCCTTCGGTGCTTGTCGTCAACCCCTGGCCTATGAAGGTGGGCTTGGGGTAGTTGTGGCTCGAGCCCATGTAGGTTCGGGTCATGAAAAAGTGGTATCAAAGCTGGTTCATTCCTTGGGATGTTGTTTGGATGTCCCTAAAAAGGAATTGGTTGGGATCTTGGGAAATAGTGTCAATGTGTCTCGAGAGCGGTTCTCAAGCCAGGGAGTCCAGTGATGGTACGACGGCTGACGTATCTATTCACCAGGACCCTGATAACCAGCTTGTTGACTCAGCATGCTGAGACACTCGTTGCAGGGAAATTGGTTTGTGCATCACATAGGATTGAGTCTTGACTGTCCTTCTTGAGTCAGCTCCCCATTGTTGTTACTATTATATACATATATGCTCATCTGACTGTAGTGCTCCTTGATAACATTTAGGATGTCTCTGCCAAGACAGCCAGCTAGGATACCAGCTTTGGTTCATGACGATGACCCTGTGAGCAACGAGGCCTCAGTCCAGGACCCATCATGCGAGTCCCTTTCTCTGGGTGGGCCGGTAGTAGCACCCCCACCTGGTGAGCAGTAGACAGCTCCAGCAGAGCAGACGGAGCTTGATCGCAGGTTGAGCGTGCACCATGAGTTCCAACGACAGAGACCGCTGAGGTTTAGTGGTGAGCCAAACCCTCAGGCAGCAAAGGTTTAAATCGAGATAGTGGTTTGCCTCTTCAAGCTTGCGCAGACACCGGCAGATCAAAGGGTGGCTTTGGCAGCCAAACTTTTCCACGAAGCAGCTGGGTGTTGGTGGAGTCTGGTGACTCAGTTACTTGATGAGTCTTCCCTTTAATGGGGTGAATTTCAGCTGTTGTTTCATGAGGAGTTTTACCCCTACTACTTATGCTCCGTTCAGATCTAGGAGATCCTATAGTTTTAGCAGGGATGGATGACGGTGACTGAGTACGCAACTAGTTTCACAAACCGTGCATGTTTTTACCCAGACATGGTCCATGATGGCAACTTTCGAGTGCGGAATTTCGAGCAGGGTCTCCGCAGAGAGATTCGTTCTATCATAGTACCCTTGGGAATTCCCACTTATGTTGAGGTTCTAGAGCAGGCACTGGTGAAAGAGAGCTTCCTGTCACGTTCTACAGTTGATGGTGGAAGTAGGCACGATGGAGCTGAGATGTCTGTCACAGCTAGTAGGTGTCAGAAGACAGAACCTCAACTTAGGCGGCCTTCCACTCACCGGTTTTAGAGACGTGGTCGTGCACCACTATGGAAGCAAAGCATAGGGGCTCAGCCGAGGAGACCCTTCCGTGAGCAGACCCAGGGGCAGGGTCGTACACCACAGTGGTGCTGTAGGGCACTAGGGAAGCCTGGAGAGAGTTAGTTTTATGCTTGCGATGGGCGAGGTCACTTGACATGGGACTGCCCAACCAGGTATGCTGAGAACTTCAGGTGGGAAGCAGGCGCACCACCACGACAGAGGCAGCACCATGGTCGGAGTAGTTCCTAGAGAGGTGGTGCTAGTAGAGGAGCGGGTGGAGCTGGAAGTGGGGGACGACATTACGAGGTCTTCCCATCACCACCAAGCGGTCTATGTCAGGCCCCGGGAGCTGATAGTTGGGATCAAGGACAGCCGCAAGCTTTGGATGTTTATGATCCTACAGAGCATTAAGTGACAAGAGGTACGCTTTATGGCTCTTCTACTTTTTGTAGTAGAATTGTTAGAATCTGGGTGTGAAATTATTTTTCTCCCTACTCCTTGCTTGAGTTGTTACCAGGGTGACGTAGGGCGTCGGGTGTAACCCTGTGTCGGTAGAGTAGGAGGCGTAGAACCTTTTCTGTTAGTCGATGGTGTCGACTCCTTCGCCTTCCAAGAATGTAAGAGAGTCTTGGTTGTGAGACGTCAACTGTGAAACCTTGCGTGACCAGATATCCTTGAGTGTTTCACTATATGGATATTCTAAAGGTGGGAATCACCGGGATTTGTCCCAGGTCCAAGCGATGACTCCAGTCGTGGCGTGCGACGTAGAGGTTCAACCGGGGATGTGAGCTACCCCCGAGGGCCTTCGGTCCGTTTGAGACCGTGCGAAGGGATGGTGAGGTACCCACCGCCTTTCCATAAACCCAAAGGCTGGTTTGGGTGCATAATGTCTCCCACGTGACTCACCTGAGAAGAAGTGTGCATGCACATATGCACGTCATCGGCAAGGGCAGACCTCGCGTGAACCGATCAAATCCTTTGGTCTGTGTGCGGTGGCGCAGAACTGTGCATGAGTTCTTTTGGGTATGGAAGAGCTAGGTGCGGGCTTATTACCCTAAGTTGTTCCCTAGTTTTTCTTTTTGGGGATGAAAATCTTGAAGTATGGAATGATTTAATAACCTAGTTTTACTATAAAAGACTTTGGTTTTTTCTTGATGTTTTTTCGGAACAACGCCTTTAGACGTCGTGCGATTCCGAGCCCCGGTATGGCCGGAATTAAATTTTCAGTGTGTTCACACTGGGCATGCCAAATAAGCAGAATAAATCCTAAATGGTATCTTGGATGGGAAAACCGAGGGCACCGTCGAGTCTGGAGCGTGCCGTTTAACCTAGGAGTGGTGTAATTTTTGCGGCCGTGAGCCTCCTTTGAAAAATGCCACCGGGGGCGTTTTCATAATTTATCATCCTCAGGCGTTAAGTTATATAAATTTCAAACGGAAGCTCGGAATAAAATTCTGAGACCGTCGTTGTGCTCGGGAGGTGGTGTTTACCCTAGGGGAGGCTTAACCTCAACCCCGTCGAGAGTTTCAGATGCGGGTTAATTTGGGGGTTTAAATTGATTAAAATTTTAATTATTTTTTCTTTATTTAAACCTAAACTCATCCCTCACCTTCTCCCATTTGTTTTCTCTCAAGTGGAGGAACCCTTAAGAAACCGAGGAGATCTCCATAGAGCTCCCCATTTCCTCCTCCTCTCCAAGGTGTTGCGACTTCAGCGGATCGCTTGCGAAGCGACGGGCTAAGCCCCCGAGGTAGGATCGTGCGTTATATTTAAATTACTGCATCTACTTTGAGCATGATTTAAAGTATGAAATCTCTGTTTAATTTTTGAGCAAAGACCATGAATGTGTAGTATATGTTCTGAGCTTTCTGACGCATCTTTCAGATTTAAAATCGGAGTTCTGAGGCGTCTGCAGTGGTATGGTGAAGATCCGGGGGTGTTTGGGTGGTTTCCAATGGGTTTCAGGCCGGTCCGGCGGCGGCGCGGCGGGTCTTCAGTGGCGGCGGCCGGTGGCTCGTGGTCGTGCGGCGCAGGCGGCCAAGCGAGCACACGGACGGCGAGGGCGAGCGGGCCTTGGCGAGGGCGAGACGGCCAGGTGGCGATGGTCTTTGGCCGAGTGAGGCGGCAGCGGCCGGGCGAGGTGGCACTGGCCGGGAGAGGCGACAAGTGGTCGAGCGAGCTCACCGGGGCGCGACGACAGCGGGGTCACGGTGCGTGACCCCGCGTGGGGATAGAGGCCTACACTCGGCAGGTCTCCACGGAATACGGCGACCGACACTCATGGTCGGTCGGCACTGCGTGGACCTGGGGTCCACGAATGGGCCTCGCGGCTGAGCCGCGGGCCGGCACTGCGAGCTGGGCTGGCCCAGACCGGCCGGACCGGCCGGACCAGGCCGGTCCAGCCCAAGGGGTTCGCCCCCTCCGACTTCGGACACCCGTAATTTTCGCTACGGGTGTCAGTTTTGCATGTCGTCTACGGCAGTGCATTTATGGCATCGAGACAAAGCTTGTGATATGGTCTCAGGATTTTTTTAATTCCCGAGATGAGGGGCTCGGTGGCGCGACACGTACATTAAGTGATTTAGCACTTTTCTAGGGGTTCTTATTTTGGGCGGCGCGGACACATCCAAAGTCCGTTTTGAGAGCTGTCAGCGGCGTTGGGACCCTGGAACTAAGGCGGAGTTTTTCAGTATGGTTTCGGGAATTGAAACTGGAGTTGAGGAATGGGCCCCATGGCCCATCTTTTAAGCTGCGAGCAACATTTCACAACTTTCTCATCGGACGTCCGTTCAGGGCGTGCGAGCAGTCGATTATGAGTGTTTTTATGAGGGCACTGCAATGGCGAAATCCATTCTCTTTAATTCCGCATAGTGATGCGGGCCCCATGAGGGTCGTTTTGGGAGTTGGTAGTGATTTCCATCTTCTTCACCGAGTGTCCAATTCAGACAAGTGAATAGTCAATCTTGTGTATTTTTCTGAGAGAATCGCAATAGTTTGATCCGTTTGTTGCGCTTCGGGACCAGGATGCAGGTCCCATGAATCACCGCTTGTGTGTGGTACGACAAAATGCATCTTTTTCTCCGGATATCCATTCCACGTAAGTAAACAGTCAATTTGATGTGTTTTCTCGAGGGGATCGAAATGGTTCGATGCACCCAACTATTTTTGGGGTCGAGGCTTGGGACCACGGGGCGTCGTTCGGGCGTAAAGCATTGTTGAACAACTTTTCCTTCAGATATTCGTTTGAGGAGAGTAGATAGTCTATCTCGCGTGTTTTTCCATGAGGATTACAATGACATGATCCGTTTGGATGTGAAGAGCCTCATTCGAGTTCTCATTAAATGTGGAATCCTGAAAGAGGTACCGGTGGTGGTTCTTCCTGTGATGTTTGTAGGGAACCCTTGCTGTGTAATTCTTTTCACTCCCGTGTGAGTGAAGTAGAGGTTTAAGGAGATTTGGTTGGCCATTCTAGGGCCGTGGAGGAAGCAGGTTGGCAAAATTGTGTTTTCGCCTTTGTGTTGACGTTGGGTGTCGTGTGCATAATATCCTTTGGGATGGAAATGTGGTATACTCTGGGAGTATACAGGAATGCTTGGAGGTACATATTGTAGTTTGTACCTGAGAACGTTTGTGCACTTGATTCGGAGATGAGTTGGGGCTACACATCATGAGGGCCCCATATGCGCATCGTGTTCTGCTTTAAGTACCTTTGATCTCTCATGACATAGAGGGTCCCTCTTTTCACGATGGTTTAGACCAGTAGAGTTGAGTGGTTTCCCCTGGTTCTGTTCTCGACGGTGTGATCGGCAGAGTTTTTTGGGTTCCCCTTTTTCCTTTAGCCGTGTGAGCTCTCGGTATCACGTCCCTTCGTGTTCCCTGGTAGGGTTATTATGGATTCAGTGTGACTAATACTTTACATGGGAACCAATCCTCTACCCAGGAGGTTGTTTCCAGTAGGGTATGGAGCCCCAGTGAGCCTGGGAAAAGATTCCCTAGCCGAGTATTGAGATCATATCCTTCTTCCGCGATCTACCATGACATGTTTCCCTAGGCAGAGCTCCAGGTATCGGCGTGACCCACACTACACGGGCATTGAACCTCTACTAGGTGAATTGTTCTGGAGTTGGGTGGTTGCGTGATACCCACTCCATGTTCTATTGGCCAGTGTTGTACCATCCAGTAGGGATGACCAGAGCAGTTCCGGGTTTACCCTCCAGCGGGGCTGGGCAATGGGTTGCTCATCGACTTCTAGGGTTTACCCTCTAGTAGAGATTGGGCAGTGGGTTACCCGACGACCTCTTAGGGTTTACCATGCAGTAGAGACTGGGCAGTGGGTTACCCGACGACCTCTTAGGGTTTACCCTCCAACAGAGACTGGGAAGTGGGTTACCCGACGACCTCTTAGGGATTACCCTCCAGCAGAGATTGGGCAGTGGGTTACCCGACGACCTCTTAGGGTTTACCCTCCAGTAGAGACTGGGCAGTGGGTTACTTGATGACTTCTTTCAGACTCAGTCCTTTCTACTAGGCTAGTCCGTGGCTTTTCTCCATGACTACCTGAGTGGGACCCTTGGTTGTACAGTTCAGTGATGTGACATCTTTGACTTCGAGAAGACCTCTCAACTGTGTGACAGTGAAGAGGTGTGGTTTGACTTTCCCCTGAACTCTCAAGTACGAGGGGCGCTTTCCCCACCAAGACGTGTCCTTGAGACGCAACCTAAAACCGTGCAGGCGATTCAGTGCCACCCAAAGCAGATAGTGTCAAGGTGCGGTGATTTGAGCCCCTTGGCTTGCAGTTCGGGGCAGACGTGCAGGATGCTGGACATCGATGGTGTTTACTTCTGGGACTGCTGGCTACTCACTTTCTTGGGCTGAGCTATGGTATGGAGATCCCCTTACGATCTTGTTCAGGTTTCTTGATTGGGTATATGGATACATATATACCTTGTTCCAGTACCCACTCCTTGGGTTTGGTTACTCTCCTTTCAGGAGAGGAGAAGACGCGCGGGGTATGCCACGTGCTTTCCATGTCTAGCTTCTTGTGGTTGGATGAGTCTACTCTCCTACTATAGGTAGATAAGACTCGATGATAAGTTTCGTCTTATCATCGTTTCTAGATCCTTTTGTTTGGGAGAGTCTACTTCCTTTCTCTTGTTGGGTTGAGATGTTACTCTACTGTACTCTTCACTGCACTCTCTATCATTCTCCTTTACTATTCCCTGTTCGATCTATTGTTCACTCTTCAGTACCTCCTTTGTTTCTACCTCGATCCTTCGGGGTATCCTACTGAGTATTTTTATACTCACCCCTGCTTGGGCTTTTCCCGCACTTGATGTGCCCTTACAGACGACAGACAGGTTGCTCGTGACTACAGAGGAGCTTAGGAGTTCGGGAGCTTAGACCGTGTGCGGTGGTCGTAGTCGGGTTTCAGGTGTGGGACTCTCCCAACTGTTGTACTTCTGTTTACTTGTTGTTGGGTTGTGGCACTTTTCTGGTTGATTGCGTGTTTTTCCCTTTTTCTTTTCAGTTTACCTTATGTATTTACTTTGTACTATTTAGAGGTCGATGCACTTTTATGGTTGTTTATAGAAGTTATTACTTTACTTTTCCTTTTACTCTGCACTTCTTCATTAAGTGGGTTGTGTGTGTGTACAAGTACTCAGGAAAAGGCCTCCTCAAGTTGTTTATCCTTCGGCACTTGTCGTCAGCCCCTGGCCTATGGAGGCGGGCTTGGGGTAGTTGCGGCTCAAGCCCGAGTAGGGTCGGGTCGTGACATATATATTAATATAAGAGAATCAATATAATCTCATATATATCATATATATTTATTAAATTTATCATAATCCCTTTCCATGTAAAGAGTAAGTGAAAAATTAATCGCATCATTCCGTGAGGTGGTAGTTTTTCATACTCACAAGAGATGATATGATATTTTAAAGGGAATGGAAATTGAGAAGGTATATTTTATTTAATAATTATATAAGTATAATAATATCATTAATATCATATAAATGTTTTAAATCCATCATTATATCCATCCTTGAAAGGTGGTGATGGGAAACGAATTATATCAGTTCGCGAGGAGGTACTCCTCCATACACAAGATCAAATGATTCGTTTCCCATTTGATGCAAGAGGGGATAGATATTTTTTATTACCTTGATATAATAACATATAATTATATGTAATATATTTAGTTTATTACTTAATCATTGTTTAATAATATTTTAAAGTGGTTGTAGAAGTAACAAAATAAAAATGCTTGTTTAAGAGCGTTACCTCTTCTTAGGATGACCACTTTTGGTTTAAACCAAAAAATTACTAGGATGAAATTATGATTAAAAAAAGTTTTTCAGGATGTTTTTATGTTAGTAAGGAATTTATTTTCATAGGTATTGGCATATAAATATTTCTTTGGATATGTGAATAGGGGAGGATAGCAGGTGGACATTTTTAAGTGAGGGGAGGACACATATTAATTTTTTTAAAATAATCAATTACATCCATGTTTATATAACTTAAAAATATTACAAAATGTGTAATTATTGAACCTTGTAGGTTATAATGTTGAAATATGTCCATAAAATGGGTTTTGGAAAAAAATTTAGGTAATTTCTAACCCTTATCTTCATAGTTTACCCATGGTAAATCAGTTTTTACCTTAATTGTAAAAATTAATCAATACTGCTTTTACAATTAATATTGGTAAAAAATTAAGATGAAAATTTTAGATAATGTAAATTATTATTATTCTAAATATTTAATAATTGTTTCCAAATTTAATTTATATAAGGTTCCAAATAAAATTTAAAATTATACCCCCATACGCAATGGAAAAGTGGGTATTCAAAGAGAAAATTCTCATAAGTATAGAAAATTTTAATATCAAAATTGATTATGAAATTAATTCCAAGGAATTGAAAAAGTTAAATTTTAGTATTATTGAAATAATTTTACTTTAAAAACAATTTAAAGTGTAATTTAACATTTTTATGTTTTTAAAAGAAAAGGCAGTTTCAATAAAATTCAGTATATTTCACTATTCATCAAAAAATGAAATATTTCAAAAAAAACCCCAAAAAATACCAACCTAAGATAATTTTGATATTTTGGATTAAAATTAATTTAACTTTATTAAATAAATTTGATAAAATATATTAGAAATTAATTTTAAATTTGGTGTTCAAAGTGCGACTAAACTATCTCTTAGAGAAAATACAATTTTTTTCTGAAAACATTTCTTTTTTTTTATTTTAAATGATTCTGATTTTTTTTCTAATCAATAGAAAACCACAATTTCCAAAATTTAGTTATTTATATTAATACCCATGAATTTAATGCTCAAGATAAAACAATATACTACATTATAGTTCATTTAGACTCTGGGTAGAGTGTTTCCAAAACTTTTGAAGAGATTAAATTTAAAAAAAATATTTCCTGGGTTGTTTAAGTTCATTGTTTAATGTTTCATCTTTTATCAAATACAATTTTATTATGTTATCATTATGAGGTGTTACATTATAGTGTTAAGTTCTAGAATTAAGTTTTGTTTTCTTATATGATTCTTGATGTATCATTCTGTTTACTTGGGTTGTTATGTGGTGGTTTGATATAGTTGGTGTTGGGAATGACTTGTGTTGGGAATAGGGGTTGTAGTCAAATGTAATGTTAAACATGGTATTTGATTTTTATTGTTTTGAAATAGATTTTTTCTATGGAATGGGATTCATTGGGTCTTTTATTGTGATGGTATAACGGTTGTCCGACTCATTTCCTTGGTTGACATGACGTTATGAGGGATGACTTTGCGGTGGTTAGATGATGATTCTAGGTAATGGTTTGTAGTGGTTCAATAACTATGGACGGAAATTGGTAATATTAAATATAAAAGGATCATGGAATAAAATTGAAAAACTATGGTTGTATATGAGTTAACTAATGCATGCAAGGAAATTAGGATGGGATTGAGATTGATTTAGAGTTGGATGAAATTAAAATGGTAATGATTGTAATTAATGGGTAATAAAAGTTGTAATGAATGTTATAATGAATCTAATATGTACTTGAAAAATGTAAACCAAAAATTGATGAATTTTAGGATTAAATGTGAAGATTTGGTTTATTTTGGGGGATTTTTGGTGTGAAAACAAGGGGATGGTTATGGTTATTATAAGGAAATATTGTATGGAATGTAGAAACATTAGACTAGTCATAGGTTGTGTTATTGAAATTATTTTAGTGGATTGTGATAGTATTGATTCGTTTGAACCCATAAGACGTGCTCTTTTGTGACTATATATTGTATTTTCCTATGATTTCATTAAAGACCCCACCAGAGTCGGTAATCATATTGAAACCCATTGTTTTTGGGTTCCTAGTCTTTTCTCCAACATCCAATTTAGAGTGTATGACAACCTTTACAACTTAAACATGATTTATTACATAAAACTTCACTTGACACAACAAAGAAGATCGAGAAGTTTAGTGTCTTTGGGGCTTAGGATCATTACATAAAAACTTAAAACATTAAATACAACATCTTTATTGAAAACTTCCTTTACATGACCACTACATTCCCTCGTACTTAGCATTGCATGGGATAACCTGAGGACATGCATAAGAAAAGGGTGAGCTATAAAGCCCAGTAAGAGAATACACATAGAATAACATGAGGAGTACAATACATGTTATACATTAGGCATATCAATAGAGAACACGAGAAACATGAACATAAAGGCATGATAAAGCATGATAATCATAACATGGAAATGTGGCAACAACACTTAACATGGAATTAGCATAAGCCAAGGCCCATTGCACATGGAGCATGAGTAAATCCTCATTGCACACAAAGCACTAGTAAAACCTCGTTGCACTTGAATTAGCATGAGTCACCACTCATTGCACATGATGTATCATGATACTATACTTTACCCAATGCATTGGAGCGCTATAAGGGCACACCCTTCTTAAACATTTCATTTCATGCATAAGTGTGTCACATGGATCATAAAACATGGATTCATAAAACATAATCATTTATTCCAAGATAAAGGAATGTGGAATTCATACATGAAACTTTACAATCAATAAGTAAATGTGCATAAAGGTGAATACCCTTGATGGAGAAATGGGCATGGTATTCACTACACAATGACATTGGCTTAGAAAATCGGTGCGATTTCGGCAGCATAACGACGTGACATAAGAATTCATAAAAATGGTTGATGAGAGAGAAAGGGGTTCCTCATCATATTTAAATGTAATGTATAGTAATGAGGTCATATATATACATGTCTCAACAATTGTAATGGAATTTAGATTCATGATACAAAAGTATTGCTTGAATGTAAAAGAGGAGAGAGAAGTTCCTTTCGGAATTTCGGCATAGTAACGGGTGTACATGAGAGGAATTTAATGAGAGAGAAAGGGTCTCCCATAATTCAAACATAAAGAGGGTAGTATGAGGGAGGTGTGAAACCATACCCCAACATTCATAATTGAAATTAAAAGGGCAAAACAACTTAAAGAAAATTGGACAAAAATGAGAAAGGAAGAAAAAACCCTTACTTGGAAGTGTGCTTCCAAAGGCTAGAGAGAGGCTTGTGAGAGGCTTCTTGGGAGCTTGGGGAACCTTGGGAGGATTATAGAGAGAGTAGGGCAGAGGTTGGATGAACTCCAAAGGCTTTGAGTGAGGAGTAAGTGGGAGCTTGGGTGGGTTTATATAGGAAAGGTGAGAGAATTCTTTATTATTTAGGTTTGGGACCCCTTATATTAAATTAATCCAAACCACAAACCATCCCATGGTTTTTGTCCATGGTTTTTGGAAAAGGGAAGAGGAAAACAATATTTTATAAGTCCAAATTCCGAACTTCTTAAAATAATAGGTTTTCTTATGTGGAGGTGAGTCACACTCCCATGGAAATTAATTTAAAAAGACAAGGTGTTTAATAAGTCTTGAGGGGTCCATTAATGCTTTGAAAAGTAATCCAAATAAACCCAAAATCACATTATTTTAATGTTAAAACATATATTGGCCGAACATAAAGATTATAGTATTTTATTACATAACTATTGGGTCATTATGATGTCATAAAACACATTATATATTTAAACAGTATTTAATTTTTACTCAAAAATTTGTCTGTCTCAGAAAATTATGAAAAATTCACCGTTGGATAATTTCGACGTCCTGATTCAAAAAATAACATTTATTTCATATAAATAATTTTCTAAATATGTTAATTTTCACTTTTAAAATAAAAACCAACATTTATCGAAAATTCACGGGTTTTGACAAAAATGGCTTTCAAACCTTAATAAAAATTATAATTGCATTCATACAATTATATGATCATTTATATATAATAAAATTAATCTAATAATAATAATAATAATATTTTATTAAAATATTATTTAATTCAAAAATCCCTTAATTTAATAAAATAGATTTCTTAATTAAATAATAACTAAAAACACCATTTGTACTTTAAAAACTATTTACAATGTATCAATAATGACAAGAAATTATATTCATTATTATATAAAAAAATAATGTACATGAACATAGTACTATCGATTAGTTACATAACCCCTTAAAACAGCCGCATAAGACTTAAGGGTAAGGTGTGCGATGGTGACAGACTCTTGGGGTGGCTCGAATAATATCGCTCGAGTGGTAATTTCTATCAACTTCCACTTCTCACGTAGACGGTCCCGTTCGAGCTTGACACGGTGAAGTTCAGCTTGGGCTTGGTCAAGAGAGAAGCCCAAGGACACCACCTCTTTTCCGAGCTCCGATAAATGGGCTTCGTATGGGGCAATTCTACTGGATGAGGTCATCGCTTCCTTTGTCTAAGTAAAATTGGATGTGTTAAAACCCTATATTTATACTAATCATGTGATCACTGTTCAACGGCTATAAAAGTAACAATCACAATTCTTATCATAAAACCAATGAAGTTGACATTTTATAAAAACATTTTATATAAAGAGACATTTAATAAGATCGAGAGAGATTTTCCATTAATGAAACTTTGGGTCGTTACAGAGTGGGTGGAAAGATAACTACCCAATATTACCCCACCCCATTCAGTAGTACTACAAGGTGGTGCAGGCTGATCACAAATGGCGACATTACCCTACATTGTGAGAGGCGACATTTGGTGGGGTTCATACAAGGAAGGAGGAGGGTACAATGATGATTTTCTTCAAGTTTATGATACCTTACTACACTAGATATATTATTGAGTGAGATATGTTAAATGTGATAGGTAGGGTTGTGGTCTTACCCACATTACACTTTGCTTGGTTATGTGGTCGGTGGACATGGGAGGCGTGAGAATAAGATGATTGATGTTGGGGTATAAGATTGGAAATCTAGTAGGTAAGTGGCTGAAAGGTTCCTTTTATTATATTTCTTGTGATATTATTTTACTATTTGGACCATTTATTGAGTCAACCTTGGTGTGGTCGGAGATTAGTTCACCTTGTATGTTCTTGTTGGTTCTAATATTAATTCACTGAGGCAATAATATGCTTCTTCTACATTTGCACGAGGAGTATTGGGTATGATCCTTCTGAGTATAAATGTACGATAAAAATGATATATATATATATATATATATATATATATATATATAACTATTTAATGGGATTCCATATGATAAATAGAGACCAAATTAGGAATTAGTAGTTTGGTTGTGGCACTGCTGTGGAGCTTCTTTCACAGGACTATTTGTTATTGGTTCATTTGGGGATTTCGTATATATTTGACAGTAAAAGCGTTGTGGGATGGTGATTATTTTATATTTGTATTGTGTTCTTTAATGGTGGTTTTATACAATGTTGAGATTTATGAGGGTAATTCCTCACATTCATAAGTTTTATAAATTCAATTATGGTCGCCAACTCAAGGATTACTAGAGGTAGGAATCGAGGTTGGGGGGGCGGGATTACACCCTCTTTACTGCTAGCCCAAGAGTGGTTCTCAGTGGGAGTAGATGATGATAATGTTGTATAAGATATTTTGGTTATACGGTAGAGACCATAATTAGGAATTTGTGATGGTTGCATGGGTTAGTGGGAGAAATTATATTAATTTAACTAAGTACGTGATGTATGAAAAGGATGTAATTCCTCAAAATATTAGTATTAATTTCCCTTTAAAGAAATAATATATTTAGTAAATTTCTACACACAACATCAAACAAAAACAAAAACATGATATATTTTATTAATATTAAATTATACAAATTTTATGTGACACTTCTAATCTTGTTGATGAATTGGATGAGAAGTTGTGTGGATGGATTCAGTCTTAAGTGCCCCCTCATCTCTAAGCTCCCCCTCTCCAGCTACCCAAATAACCAGATCTGCCGTCTTCAGTGAAGGAGCCCCGTCCTCCGGATCAGAGGGTTCTTCAGGCCTCTCCTCTTGTTCGTTAGTCGTCTGACGAGGCAGCTCCAAGAGTGGCGGGGAAGCCTCCAGTGCGGTCCTTTAAAGAAGTGCTGGTTGGTCCCCCCAACAATTCGGCTCAGGTAGAGCTACCATGTATTCCAAGTATATCGTTAGCTTCGGTGCGCGAGTCGTGTGGAGGGTTTTCCTGCGGTGGATTTGTCTATGAAAGAGTTTGATGATGCCGAGCCCTTCCACCATCTTACTTTCGTTTATAGGTTCGGTCGTGAAAAGTCTTCTCTCTGGTTTTTCAGATCTTTTGTGGACTCCTGGGTCTGTTTCACCCGGCGGTGGTGTCTCTTCCTTCCCAATCAGCCTTCTGTATCCACCAGTTTTTTGAAGAGGATTTTTTCAAAGAATGGCCTCGTGAATCTTGTCAGCGCAGATGTTGTAATTTTTCGCTAACCCGCTGCTATTGGGATGCCCATATCAGAAAAGAAGAAAGTACAACAACGGTGTGGAATCGGTTACCATGTTTTCCGCTTCCCATTCAAAACCCGACTTTTCTACAGGCTGTGTGAAATGCCCTGGGATATTTTATCTATGCGGACGATGATACCAATTGTCTTTAAGTGGCATCGTGCCCCCATATTTGTGTTGAGATGTATCTTGCGAAGCCTCTTCCCTCACGGGTCCACATTAGGGCCGAGGGAAGTGTTGCTTGGTGCAACGTGTTTTTCTTCAGAATCCTCCAAGGTTTTGTGTCGGATTCCATATCAGGGTCACTCCCTTGAATTCTATAGGTGGAGGCATTCAGAGCATCTTGGCTTCATCGGTAAGGCCGACCCTTTCTTTGGCTGAGGGAGCTTCCTCTGATCCTGTGGCAGTGCCTCAGGTTAAGGGGTCGGCGCCCTCATCAGCAGCTCTCTCGGAAAAGCTCACGGCCGTCGCTTCTCCGTTGGGCTAGAAGGTGGGATTTTCAAACAAGGAGAGTGTATCTCATGCATTGGGCTTGCCATCATTTCCCTCAACCGTTGCGCCTGCCATGGGTTCTAAATTGGTTCTTTTCTCAGAGACTTTTAGGCTGCGGTTCCTGACAAGGCAGGGTCTTCAGAGGTGCCTCAGGTGGAGCATCCTCCCTCTTCGATCTGCCCTGTTGATGGACTGGGCGTGGGTGTGTGAATCTCACCTTTCTATTCTCAGGATCATAGTAAGCTTCAGGATGGTGCCCAAGGTTTTCTAGGTCCTGGATCTATCATGTATGAGGCTATACCAAGTTTTTCAAAGGCCAAGAAGAATGTGCTCGAGGATCTGGCTCATCTCCCTTCACTGGGGGTTCCTTCACAATCTTTGTCTCGTCATCCACCCGAAGTATGATTGGTGTTTAAGTCTTATCCGGTGAGCTACTCCAACAGGCTCACAATGCTAGGTGAGGCGTTGACGACTTTGGACTGTCACTTCTCTGTGGATCTTGGAGAAGCGAAGAAGACGATGCCTGTGACTCCATATTCTGATGGAGGTCTGGTCACCAGGGATAGAGCTAGAGGGATCTCTGTCAATAGTTTGGAAATCATGTCAGGTTTCTCTATAGGCCGTAAGGCCTCCTCTTCTGTCGTTTAATGGTTTCTATTATCATCTCTAAAGTCCATGGCCTGGGCGCCCGAGAAAAAATAGCATTTATTCACAGAAAATCAAACCTTTTATAGGCTTCTATCTTTGTGTCGTTGGACCATCAAATTCAAGCGGACCATTTCCAGTTTCTAGCTAGAGATTTGGGGTTCTCAGATTTCATGCATGCTAGTCCAGGCAATTCTCATATAAGAGTTTTTTATGGAAAGCTGGAGTTTTGTTGGTTCTTATCGAGGCTGCCCCCCAACACATAACTACCAAAGTAATATCAGGTGGATCTGAGTTCTTTTATTTCATCTATGATTGTTGTGGTACTATAGAGAGAATGGAGTTATGGATTTAACTTTTTTCCTGTGAACCCGGGTGCCTCCCTTGGTTCGTTGGAGGGGATATCAACACCATAGTTGAGGCATCGGAAAAGAAAGGCGGTGCTAGTTTTTATGGCACTGCTACTCAAGATTTTAGAGACATGTTGGAGAACAATGGTCTTTTATGCCTAGGATTCTCAGGGAACATAT
The DNA here is from genome assembly GCA_963277665.1 of Viscum album. NCBI lineage: Eukaryota > Viridiplantae > Streptophyta > Magnoliopsida > Santalales > Viscaceae > Viscum > Viscum album. Next base: position 1,820,955,695 of record OY728151.1, on the reverse strand, counting down.
ACACGTTGTGCAATAACAGGAAAGGATTGAGAAGAATATATTGCAGATTAGACCGATTCTTAGATAACCTTAAAGGAATGGAGGATTTCTCATAGGTTTCTGTGGTTCATCTTACTAGATCCCTCTTATATCACTCTCCGAGAGTATTAAATCTAAAAAAAGGAGGCCTGAAAGGTGAACTCTTTGTCCACTCCATAAACTGGATGAAGTTAGAAGGTTTCATGAAGATGGTTCAAACATCCTCAAGCAAACCAGAGTCGGGAGTATCATGGACAAGATTAACTCACCACCTATAGCGAATGAGGAAGGACATTCAAGGGTGGATGGAAGGAAAAACGTTCATTGATAATAACTTGGAGGGAATTAAAGGGGACATTGAAAGTCTAGAGGAACTACTTTAACTGAATTGGGACAATGACATTTTTGTGTCTGTCTGAGAAATAAGCACTGCTGTCGGAGAAAATACTCGAAATTTAAAGGGTGTGGCAGGATAAACCCAAGAATCTATTGCTAAAATAGGGGGATAGGAACACATCTTTCATTAGGGAGTAAGGTATTAAAGAAGATTAATATTAAATTGGAAGATGGATCCTACACAGAGGATATAGAGGTGGCTGGGAAGATGGTTGTTGATCATTTCACGGAGCAATTGGCAGGTGAAAGTAACCGCAATGGTGGAAGTTATTCTGGGGCCGACAGGGGGGAGTCCTTTCTGAACTGCATACCTAGTTTGGTTGAAGACCATGATAATGACCTTTTGGAGGCACTATCGAATGAAAAGGAGATCAAAGAGGCAATGTGATTGAATCTAGAAAGTGCGCCTGATCCGGATGGTTTTCTTGGTGCTTTTTATGTGGATTCTTGGGAGGTTAGTAAAGACCGCGTGGGGGAGGTGGTGTGAGACTACTTCAAGGGTAGTAGTGTCAACCGACCAGTGTGTGCTTCCAAGGCAGTTCTCATTCCAAAAGTCAATGAACCCATCTCTATTAATCAATACATGCATATTTTTATTTGTAATTTTCATCCAAAGTCCTTTCCATCATTACTAATAAACGTCTTATTCGTGTTATTCTGAAACTTGTCTCAGAAGAGCAACATGGATTTATCAAAAGGTGGAGTATACAAGGGGAAATTGGGATATCCAAGGAGATGATCGACTACATCAACAAAAAATATCCCTGATCAAACATTGTGGTCAAAGTGGATATAGATAAAGCATATGAACATCTCGAATGGAGCTTCATTCTTTGAGGTATGAGAAAGTTCAGATTCAGGGAGTGAATTTGTGAATTATGCTTTAGAAGCTTTTCTTCCCTGATGGGGAGGGTCTTTGGTTTCTTCAAAAGTGTTAGAGGAGTAAGGCAGGGTAGATCCCTTGTCCCCCAACCTTTTTATTCTTTCTCAGGATGCTCTCTCGAGAAACATCAAACGCAGACTAGATGAGGGAATGATAATTCATTTTAGATGTAGATATGGGAGTGGTTCTATCTCTCATCTCATGTTTGTTGAAAACATGATTTTTCATGAATGGGTGTCTAAAATAAATCAACGGATTCAACAACGTTAGGGAATACTATGCCAAATTGAGCGGACAATGAATCAATCAAAGGAAATGCAGTGTCTTCATATCTAACAGGTGTTACAACAGGTGCAGCAACATAATTCAAACCAAATTAGATATGAGGAGGGGCACCCTGCCAATGGTGTATCTTGGTGCACCCATCTCAAATGGAAGGATTAAAAAGATATTTTTTGAAGACATTGTAGGTCAGATGGTGGGAGGAATATGTAACTGGAATGATTTTTTTTCTATCCTTTGGTGGCTGAATCACGCTGGTCAACACTGTTTTAACATGCATCCCAATGCACATGTTGTATGTTATCCAAGCCCTGAAGGGAACTATTTATAGGATTGAAACATCCTTAACTTCTTTCATATGGGATGAAAACAAAGTTGGAAGGCCATGAAAATATCGTCACAGCTCAGAATCTAAAGAAGGCCATTTCCACACCCGGGATTTTCCTGCGATGGTTCATAGAAACCAGGTGCATCACGAATGGGTGGACATAGCATGGTGTAATGAGATCCTGTTTAAGATGAGTTTTATGGTGTGGGAGATGATGAACCAGGCAATCCCCACTAACAACAACGTGCAATGAAAAGGGGTCACTCTAGCCTCTTCATATAGGGTGCTGATCCTCCTCGAATTAGGAAACCGTTTAGAACCTATTCTTCCAAAGCGAATCTGATTCTGGGATCTGGAACTCGTTGGGGAAGGAACTGGGCCATAAAGGATATGGTGAGTAAATTCCACAATTTATGGCCAATTGGTTTCAAGGGGCGGTGATCCAGGGGTTGGAAATCACAGCTTGAGCGGTGATTTTTGTACCGGTCTGTTGGGTCCTATGGTAGGTGAGGAACAAAGTAGCCGAAGGTAAAAAGCGCTTAGATCATTTCCTCAAGGTGCATGAGAAGTCACGTGTGGTAGATATGGGGTCTCTTATCAAGGTTGGAGAATCATCGTCACTGCCCAGAAGATTTATTCCAAGATCCCTTTCTGAAACAGAGAGTAGTGGCAGGTGTAATCGGGGCTGATGGGTCATATGGCTTCCACCTTGCAGGGGGTTAAAGTTTAATGTTGATGGAACCTTCTTATCTAGAAACATGAGGGGTGGAGGCCTTGTGAGAAATGGTCAAGGTTCGATCATTATGGCTTTCAGTGATTATTTTAGTCTGGGAAACCCCTTGGGAAGGGAGGTGGGAGCCATGAACACAGACCTCTCACTTTGCAGACTTTATAACATTTTGTTGGACGAGGTGGAATCTGATTCTAGTCTTCTGATTGGGATTTTTCAAAGTAAGGTTAGCTATCCTTGGGCCTTGATGTATCTCTTTTTAGAAGGTGAAGATCACTCATCTGGCCTGGTACCAATGTCAATCATAAATGGAGGGAAGGAATTTCGCTACGGATGTCTTGGCCAGTAAAGGGAGTCCAATTGAGTGCATCATTGTGTATCATAGTACTGGTTCTTTACCAACTGAATGAGGTCCTCTCGTAATGGGGGATGCTCTTGAGCTTTATCATTTCCACCCTCAATTCAGGGCATCTTGTAAGCACCTAGGAAAATGATAAAAAATGGAATTTTGAGTGATGAATTGGATGATATGACAGAGTTAACCTCATTATGAAATATATGTAAAATGAATATTATCGATCAATTTTAATAATTAATGAAATTAGTGTTTCTAGATAACTAATGAGGTCATTTTAGGCTTAAAATGTATTTTTTCTATAGTAGGAATTTTATGTGCTATGTGTTTTTGTTTCATGAAACTAAATATATTGGGGTTGACATGAATAGTAAATTAACATTAATATAATTTTTAACTTAATAGGAAATATGAATAAGAATGATTAATATTGTAAAAATTTATTTTTATATGAAAATACTTCTCATTATATTTTTATATCTTTATCTTAAAGATAAATTCTCTAATTTTGGAATAGTAATTTGAAAAAAAGTAAAATAATTTTTATTCATTAAGACAATATTATCTTAGAATGAATTATAGGTATTTTTATGAAAAGATTGATCTTTAGGTTAATAGTACAAAATACTGTCTTTTCAAATACCGCGACTTTTACAAAGTTATTAAGATTTAAGAAAGACATAATTTTTTTGAAACATTATTTTTTCAAATTAGGTATTTAAGAATAAATTATACTTTTAAAAATATTAATTTTAGTTTAGAAACATTTATTTGACCTTTTAGAACCTGTTCATTATTTTTTAATTGTTTTTGTGTTATACATTTATTACCTTAAAATTAAAATTTATCATTTTTAGATATTAATATTATAAAATCGTTTTAATATTTAGGATCATCATATTAAAATTTTCTAATATAGTAAATTTTATTTTGGTACATTGACATACCTTACAAATAATAAAATATTGGTTATCGTAGTAAAAGTAAATTATGGTAAAAAGTTGATTTAAAGGAAAAATATCTAATAAATGTCAAAAAAGTGTCTTAATATGTGTATGATAGTTTTATTGAGTAACACTAATCCACTCTGTTATTTTCCAATTTCAGAGCTACTTTCCTTGAATTGTGAACCTCTTATTACAAAAATGCAACTCCACTCACTTATAAAAGGATCCCATCACCACCCCACTTCTCCTTACAACACTGGCCTCTTATATTAGAAAAAATATACCAAAATACCTAACAAAAAATCTATGAAATTTCCTAGAGGTTTTTTTCTCATGAAGAAGACACCCCTCAATGTCTTAATATGTTTCGCAAGGAGGTGTTTCAAGGAGTAAGAAAACAATTTTCAATTAATCCATTTTAATTTTTAGTTCATTCTTTCTTCTTCTTCTTTATCAAAATTATTTAGTATCATTAAAAAAATTAAATCAATATCTTACGTACATTTATATTCATTATATTAATGTAATAATCATTTTCTACCTTCCACCACACATTTAAAAAAATTAAAATGTTGTACAAATTATGTGCAAAGTACAACCTCGATATATTTTATTCTTCCTGATTGATTTTTCATAGGTGGTTAAAAATTCATATTTAATGAATAATAATTATATTTATAACGTGGTTAATATTTTAAAATTCTAAATTATGTTCTATATTTCTTGTTTTTTATGGAACTTGAAAATTTCATCCATTTGTGCATGTAGACTACTATCACCATGAAGCGACATATTTCAGGTTTCATCACCTCCCAAAAATGTTAATTATATCACTATATTTAATGATTTAAAATTATTTTTATGTAATTTTTAAGGTTTTGGAAAATTTATATGAATAATTGACTCGTTATTAATATACCAATTTTTATTCATAAAAAATTACTGAAAAAGCTCATTAATATTCTCATCATAATGGATCATAACTAAAACTCCATTGTGATCAAATTAAAAAATATAAATCGTTAAAGAACATGTATTTTGGTACCTTAAACCACATATTAATTATGAACATAGTATCAATGAATGAAGATCAACATCTATATTATAAACCATGTACACAATAATTGAAATTACTAACATCTAATGATGAAAATAAACATTAAGTAACTACAAAGTGTATAATGAATTATTATAATTGAAGACTATTTTAAAAACCTATACAATTATAGAAGATGTAATTTTCATGTTTATTATTATTTAATAATTAGTTAGATATATTCATTATGAAAATATTAATTAATGTTTAAATCAAAAAAGAAATAATTTTAATTAAACTATTTTCTTATCATGTTTTATTTGAAAGTATAATGTGTAAAATATAGATTTTCAATTTGAAAAAATGAAAATAAATGTTTAAATCATTATATAAAAATTAATTTAGGGTTATATTTTGGAATTTTTCTGAAAATAAATATTTTTTAGAGAATAGTGAAAAAACCAATTTTTGTAAAAATGTCATTTTTCAATAAATTAACAAAATTTAAAGTAAAATTATTATTTAAATATTATATAATGTAACATAATTATTATTTAGTTATATTTAATCCAGTTAATTACTTTTGATTCAACTTTATATTGAATTTTATTATAAGTTTATTTTTATGTTTAAAAACACATTTTTTCTGAAAAATGTTTTAAACTACATAATGTTTCTCCATTTAAATTAATTAAAATAACCCTTAATGAGAAATTTTTTAAAATAAATAAATATATTATATATCTATAAATATGAATTTCAGTTCGTATACTTGTGATTATTAGTCATATATTTAATATAAATTCAACTTTTTTCTTTAAAAATACACTTGTTGAAAACTAGCATTTCCATTGCATCTGTATGAATAATTTTAAATGAAAATCTTCCACTTATGTGAATTCATATTGGTAAAATGGATTTAATATTTTTAATAATAATAATAATTTATATTATATAATAATTTGAAATTAATTTTCATTCATAGTTAATAGTGAAAGCATTAAAAATCATTTACAACAGTTAAGGCAAAAACAAGTTTACCGGGGGTTTAACTAAAAACATACTAGTTAAAATGATGTAAAAATTATCTAAAATACATTTTAGGGATAAATTTCAACTTTCTATCATATAATTCATAATAATGGTTCATTTTTTTTATTAATTTTTAATGTTATAAACTTGAGTACACCTTTTTCTTTTCAAAAATTACAAGTGTGTCATCTCCCCCACTTATAAATGGACACCCCTCTCCCCTCCTACTCACACATTAAAAACATTTTGATTCATCCAATACCTAACATAATGGATTAATTAATTCCCTAACCACGTCTTATATCCTCAGGTTCGACAAAAAATCCATCCAAATAAGGCTTTTGGTGCTAAACTAAGGAAGTTGTACTAAGAAGAGGTATCAAGCTTATCTGAGCATTTTTATTTTATTTCATCTTCCACCTCCATTAAATGATATTAAATTGTAATGATATAATATTAAAAACAACTCTAATATACTAAAATGTTATTTTTTATGGTAATAAACTAAATTCTTCTCCAATTTTATCTAATTGGAAATGAAATCATCACTCGTGTGTAAGTTGGACTACATCCTCACGAACCGATGTAATTCGTTTTCAATCATCACCTCTCACAGATGTTCATGATTATAGATTTAATGTTTATATATGATATTTATAACATAATTATAATTGTGGACTTATTTATTTGCTTATAACATTTTAATGTCCATTTCATGGGGGATAAAATAACGTCACTCTTGTGTACGACGAACTATCGCCTCACGAAGCGGTGTGATTCGTTTTTTAATAAAATTTTAGATGGAAGGTAAGAAGGTAAAAGTTAATGAATATATATATGTGATATATATGAAATAATTATTATATTCATGACATATTTATCAATTTAAAAAATAATATATCAATTTATTTCTTACCTTTCCACTCAATGAAAAACGACAACATCGTTTGTGTGTACGTGTGGACTACCGACTCCATGAAGTGGTGTGATTCTTTTTCATCACCAAATAACATAGATAATATATATAAGTATATTTAAATAATATAATGGTATTTATAATTTTATTATAATTCTATAAATATAACCCTTTTTCAATAATGATCATTTAAATAGTAAACGTCACTCATTCGTACGCAAAACATACTATCTCCAAGATTGTAGCATAGTTAATTATCCATAACTATCCTTCGTGATTTGTTTTTAATGTATAATTTATGTGTAAATATGATGAATATTTCATGTTTTCTATTTTGGTGATGTTGAAATAATTACCTCTTTGACTATAGTCAACTTACCAATGTCATTTTTGTCATATGAACTGAATATTGTTAATGCTTCCAAAGTAAACTTAAATGACTATGTAATTGTGTATAACATGGTAATAGATGAAATATAAATAATAATAAACATGAAAAAATTTCTTAAGAAATTATATAATTAAAATATATTTTTTATTCAGGAATATAAAGAACATACGTGACAAGTCAGACTCAAGATAAGAGGCTTTTCTTCAGAAATCATCTTTTAATGTTTTCCTTGTGAAATTTTTCCTTCCTTGTCCATTTTTCAAAATTATATTATGAATTTATTTATATACACATGAATATTTATAAAGGTCATTTTTTAATTTCATTTAATATTTTTCAAACTAAATCTTTTTATGGAATTCTTGAAATTCTATATAAAAGACAAAAGAAATGTTTTTTTTAATGTGCACGGTGAAAATGACTTCTCTTGCCACCATATACCTTATTTTATTTTTGGATTCCTTTACAAGATTTCATGTTTTATTAAATGAAACCCCCTCTTTACCCTTTTCTTTGTATTTTGGCATTGAAAATGGGTTTTTCAAATAAATGGGTATTTTGATATTTGAAAGTTTTTTCACATAGGATTAAAAGTTTTTTTCAAGGGTTTTATGATGAATAATCACGATTCCATGTTTTATGGTTATTTTATAATTCTTAGGAATTGTTTATGATGACGGGTGTTTCTGTTCTAAAACAAGTATTGGTGTTTTTATTATTAAGGATTGTTGGTTACATTATTAGCCAAGGATGGGCGGTTCCATTATAAACCAATGATGGGTGGGTTCGTGATAGCCCTCCAATGAATTGGATTCTCTGAAGAATTATGGAAGTTGACCATAGTGGTTATTCCATATGTAAGTGTGATATGGAAGATGATGTCCTAAGTTACCTGAATGATTAATTTTCCCTTGCTATAAGTTTTTAAGGATTTATTTGAGAAAAATATTTGTGTGATTTCATGTAAAAATTATTTATTGATAAGATTAATTTATAAATACATTTTGTTGTCAATTTTTTATATTTTTTCATGAAATTAATCGATAATGCACGTGGTATGTGTTTAATTTTGTAGAAATAAAAGCTTCACAAGATTCCAAGGAAGATAGGCTGAAAAAGTGAAAAAATTGCCCAGTACACATCGTGATCCACCAGTACATGTTGTGCACCTGAAGATCACAACCTATCCCAAGTCGTGAAACCAAGCCATGACCATTCCATGAAGACTGAAGGAAAAATCCGCTACACATCGTGTACATCCAAGACACATCATGATTCCATTCAAAGTAGATAGTGAGAAAGCCGCGAGGATTCCACGCAGAAGACCTCTGGACGTGGGTACACGTCATGACCACCAAGGAAACGACATGTACCTGGTAAAACATATTAAATTCACGAGAGACCCACACACCATGATGGAGATCCAAAATCCACATATAATGACGCGGATCAAGGCTACATGACATGTACTTCAGGTACACGTCATGACGATTTACACCTATTTAAGCAGTGGAGCAGCAGATCATTTCACACACTTCCAAACATGCTTCTCTTCTTCCTTTCATATACATTGTGAATTATTTCATTCTTTCCCATTTCAAACTCTCAAATTCTTCATGCTTTTACGTTTTTATTAATCCAAGAGCCATGGATCTTATGTTCTTCAATGCCTTTCTAATTCCATTTCTGCATTTTGATTCAATTACAATTTACTTCTCAAGTATGTATTTTATTTATAATTGTGATTTACTTAGTGCATGTTTTATTTCTTGAACTTTTGCATGATCTCAATTCCATTAATCAACCCATCCAGCATGTTGTCTTTCATTTATTTAATTGCATCCTACCCTGCAATGAGTATCCAAATTATTTAGGGGTAGGGATCAAGTTTGATGTATCTACATGCTTAAATAAATATTTAATTCTAAACTTGGAAACCCTAACAGGATTAGAAATTAGGATCAAGCTTAATAGGCCATACCATTTGTGTGAATTTCCCTCACCACGTGACATTCAAGCAAACAACCCTATCTTGATTGTAGTAGACTTGGCTACGAACACTAGTCTAGGACACTTTCTTACTTTGAAGCCAAACCTAATGCACCTAGGCTGTTAACTATCTCCTGACCATAGAATATCTACTTCCTAGGTAGATCTAGGTGGCCAGACCAAGGTCAACTAGTGACAACTGTTTGCTTCACATACTAAGCCAAATGACCTTTCCATGATTAGAACTAAAGACCATCCTTCATATAGATACTCAACTTGATCCTGACCCATAATTAATTAATTAAATTCATCCAAAAATAGAACCTAGATCAAACTACCAAATAGATACTTCTAGAAATGACTCCCTTATAAGTTTAGGAACCAGATTCCCCCAAAATCAAATGGCTGTCTCCCTGTGGATTCGACCCCATACTTCTACTACAATACCTCTTGGTTGTTAGTGAAAGTTTGGGAAAAATTTTATATTATAAATTTGATACACACTGGAGGAAGTAACGACACCATGGTGCGAGCACTTCAAATTTCTGGAACCATTTCTGGGGAGGCAACACTACTTTAGAAGAAAAGAACTCTTATTTTCAACCCTAGGATTACCTTTCCCTCATTTCCTTTCTTGTCGGCACCTTTGCATATTCTTCATTATTTTTAGTTCATGTAACAAGGTCTATTGACCAGATCAAGGAACCATGAAGCATTCAAAACCTTGGTCTTCGATCCTGAGATTGAAAGGTGTTTTTCTTCACTCCACCAGTCAGTGATGGCTTTGCAACATCACCCTATAGAACCAAACCGACCAAAACCCCATCAAATTGTGGAGCACTCGATGCACCTAGAGAAGACCATCATTGACTATGGTTTACCATCGATTCATTGTGCAAAACCAAGCATTGTTCTCCCACCTATCCTAGCCCACATATTTGAAATTAATCCTAGACTCATTCACAAGATCTAGAACATGGGGCAGTTTAGTAGTTTTCAAAGTTAAGACCCCACAAACATATTTCTAACTTCCTGGAAGTTTGTGATACCTTTCGCAACTAGAGTGTATCATCTGATGCTATAAGACTTCATGTATTCCCCTTTTCACGAAGAGACAAATAAAAATATTAGCTAAAAATACAAGCTCTCGAGTCAATTACAACATGGGATGATCTCACAAAAAAGTTTCTTGATAAATAATTTCTACCAATCTAGACATGGAATCTCCAGAACGACATTCAGAACATTGCACAAGCGGATGGAGAATTCACATGGGAAGCATGTGATCAATTCAAAGAACTAATGAGGAAGTTTCTACATTATTAAATCAACACTTGGATTCAAATTCAATCCTTCTATAAAGGACTACAACTAGCGGCACGAACAATCGTTGATGCTGCTGCTGAGGGAGGTTTGATGTTTAAAACACCCGACACAGGAAGAACTATTTTGGACAAACTATCCCATAATTCCAGTATGTGGAAAAGTGATTGTGGACCACCATGATGTGGAATCCACCATATTGATGAGACAACCCAGTTATCTGCACAAGTTATAGCACTAACCAAGAATTTTGAATCATTTTAGATACCTACCACACAACCCCCTCCTAACCCTATCATGGAGAATCAGTCATGTAAGATGTGAAGTGGACCAAACATGTATCAATATTTAAAATAAGGATATGAAGAAACACCCGATTGTAATTATGTTAATTACAATCAACAAAATCATCAATTTCAACAGCAACAACAATAGACATTATATCAGCAGAGGCATGTTCAACAAAAACATTAAAAAAATCTAGGATATTTTTAGCAGAATAGTGGTCAAGATCAGTTTCACAACTAGGGACCACTAGGGTATCCACCAATGAACCCATTCCTGAGACCACAATAGTAGACATTTTTGCAAAAACCCTTTCCGAGGCCCCAAAAACAACAACAATTTTCAACAGCCCAACCAAGATCACAACAACCACCTCCACCAATGAAAAGTAACTTGGAGATCCTCCTAACATCCATCGTTCAAAAGTTATATCAAAGGATGACCATCCAAGAGACAAAGATGAAAACACAGTGAGTAGCTTTGAGAAACTCAGAGATTCAAATGGGTCATATCTCAAAAATCTAATCAGAAAGAATATTTGGTACTCTACCTGGTAACACTGAGACATACCCATGAGAGGAAGCTAATACTGTAGTGTTTAGGAGTAAAAAAGTGTTAGATTTCCAAAAACCAAAGGAAAAAAGGACACAGGAAGAGCCCAAGAAACAATAGAAAGAATTAGAGGAAGCCATTCACACAACACCACAAGAATCAATACCAGCTGAGAAGGAGAAAGCCCTGAAAAAATATAAGGAACCCATTTATGTAGCACCACCCCCTTCCAAGACACCTATTCCCTTTCCGGAAAGAGTGAGGCAAGGTTGGTAGGAGGATCAGTATAGAATATTCCTTGAAATGTTCAAACAATTGCATATCAATATTCCTTTTGCTGAAAAAATCTCCCAAATGAAGTTTATGAAAAATTTCTCAAAGAAATGATATCAAACAAGATAAATATAGAATATCTAATAGTCATATCATTAAATGAAGACTTCTCTTCTATTGTACAGTAGAAAATACCACCAAAGATGAGAGATCCTGGAATCTTTTTAATCCCTTGTGTGATAGGAGAGTGAAAATTTGGAAGAGCACTATGTGATATTAGATCCATCATTAACATAATTCCTATGAGTGTTTTCCACAAGCTAGAAATCCAAGAGATCAGGGGAATAAGGGTATTATTGTATTTAGCCGATCGTTCAATTACTTACCCTAGTGGAATTCTTCAAGATGTTCTGGTTAAAGTTGGAAAATTCATTTTCCCAGCAGAATTTTTAGTTTTGGACATGGAAGAGGAAGGATATGTATTGATAATTCTTGGAATACCCTTCATGGAGACAATAAAGGCCTTGATTGATGTTAATCATGGATGTATCATCTTCAGAGTCGGAGAAGAACAAGTAGTTCTTAACCTAATAAAGGATTCACAACATTCAGATGATGCTGTGGACTGTAACGCCATATCTCTCGCTTTGCAAGTAGAGGAGTACATGGATATTGAGGAATAGACCAATGATTCCTATTCAGAAAAGGAAAAAGACTATAAATTTGAGGAATTAAGCTTTATTGAGCCACTCACCAGAGACACCATTCAACCATTTATCCCATCCATCATTCAGCCACCCCAGTTGGACTTGACACATTTACCCAATACATTGAAGTATTCATACTTATGAGAGTCATTCTCTTTATCCATCATTATCAGTGCTGAATTATCCCGGAATCAGGAAGAAAAACTGGTTGATATACTAAAAATACACAAGCAATCAATTTCTTGGGGAGTGGTAGATATTAAGGGAGTCAATCCTTCAAAGTGAACCCACCTAATTTTATTCGAAGAGGATGCAAAACCGAAAAGACAACCTCAGAGTTGGATCACGTCGCCAATGAAGGAGGTGGTCAAGAAGTATGTACTAAAGCTTATGGATGCTAGAATAATCATTTCAATCTTAGATAGTGAATGGGTGAATCCCCTCCAATTCATTCCCAAAAAGGTGGACTCATTGTAGAAAAGATAGATGATAATGAACTCCTTCCAACACACACTATCACTGGACGAAGAGTTTTCATAGATTACAAATGTTTAAATGTATCAACAAGGAAAAATAATTTTCCCTTACCTTTTATGGACCAAATTCTAGAGAGACTCACATGGCATGATTTTTACTGTTTCCTAGATGGCTATTCAGGATAAAATCAAATTGCAATTGATGCTGCTGACTGGCCCAAAACCGCCTTCACCTACCCATTTGGTACATTTGCGTATAGACGCATGTAATTTGGTATGTGAAACACACCATAAACATTCCAAAGATTCCTGACACACATCTTCCATGATATGGTTGAAGAATTTCTCAAAATATTCATGGAAGATTTCTCAGTCTCTGAGAGATCATTTGATGTCTGTCTTATAAATCTAGAACTGGTTCTCCAATGTTGTGAGGAGAGAAGCTTATTACTGAATTGGGAAAAATGTCACTTCATGGTATATGGTGTAATTGAACTGGGAAACAATATTTACCAAGAAGGCATTGAGTTTTATCCTACAAAGATCAAAGTTATCAAAGATCTACCTGAACCATCAACTATTAAATGGATCAGAAGTTTACTTGGGAATGATGGGTTCTATAGATGCTTCATAATTTTTTTATAAAGTAACACATCCAATAAAACACTTTTTGTTAAAACATATTCCTTTTTTATTCAATGAGTACTTTCAATAAGATTTTGAAACACTGAAAAAAAGACTAATTGCGTCTCCAGTTATCATTGCACCAAATAGGGAAAAAGAGTTTGTGCTTATGTGTGATGCCAACAACGTTTCTGTAAGAGCTATGCTTGGAATGTGAATTGAAAACACCTTCTATCCAATATATCATTCCATCCATACTTTAAATGAATCCCAGGTCAATTGTATGACTACAGAGAAGGATCTCCTAGACATCGTATATGCCTTTAAAAAGTTCCATTCATACCTTGTTCTATCCAAAGTCATTTTCCATACAGATCATGCCGCACTTCAATACTTGATGAACAAGAAAGATGCAAAACCAAGATTGATATGATAGATTCTTTTTCTGAAAGAGTTCAACATCATAATCAAGGACACCAAAGGAACACAAAATGTCATTGTCAACCACCTCTGTCGATTACCCCGAACCATCATTAAAGAAGAAAATGAGACTGATATTGAAATAAATTTTCAATATGAGACATTATTTAGTGTCAAGATTCAGTTCTGGTTCTCAAACATGGAAAACTATCTTGCCACATGATATCTCTATCATGACCTCTCATACCAACAACCAAATAAGATTCTGTTTGATCCCAAACACTACTTTTGGGATGAACTATTGATATTGAAGAATTGTACTGATTTCCTTTTAAGACACTGCATCTCAAAGGAGGTGATAAAGAATTTCATAGGAATGTTCCACACATCACCAACTGGAAGGCTTCATGGACCTAAGTGCATATTCTAAAATATCATACAAAGAGGATTTTTATGGCCCTCATAACATCATGATGTTAGGGGATTCTACCATTGATGTGATAGATGTCAAAAATGGGGAACATTAGTAAAAGAAATGAGATTCCAAAAAAACCCCATTCTATAAGTTTTTGTTTTTTCATATGGGGTATTGAATTTATGAGACCATTTCATATTTCACATGGCAGGAATTACATTCTAGTTGTAGTAGACAATGTCTCAAACTGAGTTGAAGCTGATACCACAACACATGACACAATAAAGTTAGTCATGAATTTTCTTCAAAATAACTTGTTTTCATGTTTTGTATTTCCATGATTACTCATCAGTGATTGCAGAAAACATTTATCAAATAATCTAGTGTGAAAAATTCTGAAAAAATATGGCATTCGATACAACACCGAAACTCCCTATCACCCACAAACATGTGGGAATGTTGAATTGTCAAATAGGGAGGTGAAAAAAATCTCAAAGAAAACTATAAACACCAGAAGAATTGATTTGAGAATGAAGTTGGATGATGTATTATTGGCATATAGAACTATGTACAAAACAACCATAAGCACCACCCCATTTAGAATAGTTTATGATAAACCATGTCATCTCCAGTGGATCTAGAACATTATTCACTCTGGGAAATTAAAAAGATGAATATTTATATAGAAAAGGCTGGACATGAATGATTATTACAATTAACCACATTGGAAGAAATAAGTAGATATGAATATAAAAACACAAGGATATACAAGGAAAAAACAAAAAAATGGCATGAACAACGAATTAGAATATGTACATTCATCCCAGTGAATAAGGCTTTACTGTTCAATTAAAGATTAAATTATTTATAGGAAATATATTGTCAAGATGGTATGTTACTTTTGAGGTTTTCCAAGTTTTTTCCATATGGAATAATTGAAATTCAATGAGATGGAGGACCACCATTCAAGGTGAATGGTCAAAGGTTGAAGATATTTCAAGAGTCATTCCCTAAAGGCTGTATTATTAGCCTTAAGTTATACTAAGATTTGAAGGAGTCAAGCTCCTGACTACAACAGAAGCACGGACTGGGAGGAAACCTAGGTTATGAACATTTTAGATATGTTAGATTATGAGAGTTTTCCAAGAATCTCATGTATAAAGGAGGATGATGTGTAGAAGGAACATCAAAAATGGGCCACACATAGTTCAATACATGTTGGGTACACTATGTTCATAACATGTCTCTTTTATACCCAAAAGTCCAAATTTTCATCCCCATACACGACATGACTCACGTGTACATGTCGTGTAAAGGTCTGTTCAGTTTAAAAAAATCATAGGTCATGACCCTCAAGTCCCAACCCACACCCCTTTTCCCCACAACCCCTCATATCCCCTAACTCCCCCTCTCCCATTGCACTCGAACCAGCCTCGCACCCCCTCCACTCTCAAAACCACGCATCCCATTCCCTCTTCCCTTATCGCACCCTCCCACCCCCATATCCTCTTCTCTAACCATACAACCAACCCAAAGGACGCCATCCTATCCTCTAATTCACAACTTGCACCCTCCCTGTGCACCATCCTCCTACATCCATGAAATGCACCAAGTGACCCCAGCCTGATCCCACACCCTCTACTTCCTCCTAAAAATCTGAGAGACACCAACCAACTGCTAAGAGCCCCCATTCTACATTCGATTATTAAGATGACACCTCCTCTCCATCCACCGATGAGAACCTGCATTTTCACCTAGTGCTCTACTTCAGCAACCCACAACATCAGGAGAATCTTATTCACATACAGGAAAAGCCAACGTGAACCAACAAAATGTTAGACTTGGACGTGCTCTCCAAGTTGAACATTGTAGATTATTTCCTGAACCTCTTAGATACATTACATATTGACAACATTATAACAGTATGGGAGGAGATGTACTAGGATCTATTCCTTAAGTTCTTGGCCATATTTGAGATCACCATTGACTGCCTACATTTCCATCCTGGCAGCAAACCTCACCAGCTTGGTTTTGCTGAATTTAGAGTTGGGATCAGTATCTACATTGAGGAGTTCATTATCTCTAATGTTTACCCCACACTACAGACACAAACATCCCGTGTGTCTGCACCAAACCTATGGTCCCTCAATGCCTGTGACCCCCAGTCAAATCACGACTCTTGACTCACGAAGCCGACTCATCTACGAGGATCAACTTTGCACATATTGCATAGATACATGGTGCATGGCTAGTTTGTGTGAGGAGAGAGACATGGTAGCGTTAGTCAGATAGATGTATTGATTCTAGAGGATGCCATGGGTGGCCCCACATTAATATGGCCACCCAATTTTATTTTTTTACTTCTAAGTCCTGACTCAGAGGAAGCGGGGCACACTCATGGGTGGATCCTTCATAACCCACTTGACCATGTACCTAGGCATATTTGATGAATCTATACCCCTAAAATACATTGGATCTATCGAGATGATTGATCTTGTGTTTCTCCACAAGATGAAGATTCTCATGAGAGAGAAAAACATTAATTTCTAGGCCCTAGGAATCTAGGAGGCCACACCTCAGGAGCATCCAACCAATGTTGTAGTAGCAGACCCACCCCAGCCTCATCATAAATCCAAAACTACTACATCCATACCCACCACCACCTCAGCCACCACCCCTTTGACCATACCACCACCATCCTTTCACACCATCACTGATCTCCAGGATGATATCCAGTACGTTTGGGAGAATCTGCCCCAAATATCAACCCACCTCAATCTCCCATTCATTGAGCACACTAAATTTATCATTTCATTGTCTCCCACCCCAGATGGACCTTCATCCTCTACTATTACCCCACCTCCATCCGACTATCCTGACCTCCCTCTCGATTTCAACGACCCCTGTTGCCCAGTAGGAGTTCCTAGAAGAGCAGGCCCGGAGTGGAAAGGGAGTTTCTAGTGATCCCATTCCTAAGGTACCATTCATTAATCCAGTTTCTAGGCCCAAAACCCTAGTATGGATTAGTAATTCCCCACCCGACACCCCAACCCATCTCCCAACCTCCACTACTACACCACCCACTTCCACTACACCTCCATCCTCTACTACTACTGCTACTGATGCAGATACACCCGACCAGTCGATCGAGACACCAAGAAGTGGGATGAAGCTCGAGGAGAATTTTGGTGTGGATCCTTGATCTAATTTCGATCTAGCTTTTTGGGATTTTTGGGACCCATTTAATGTAATTGGGAAGGTTACTGTTTTCTTCATTTTGTTTCCCTCCTCTGTACAAACTTTTTCTATATATATTCATGGGATTTAGTTTATATGCTTTGTTGGGTTTTGATTTCCACACATTTTATTTATATCTTTATCATGTGAAGATCCTCATAATCATATTCCATCCTTGATGATCTAGTCCCACCAGTGGTATTAAAACAAAGGGTACTCAAGCACGTCATCGAAATTTCCTGACAGCTTCACTAGCTATCACATGTAATTCACCACCAGCATCAGCTGCCACGACCAATGATTACATTCTTACCACACCTCATTCATGCTCACATAGCTATGGATGAAGTGATTAACCCACCAAAATGACCACAAGATCTTGAGGACACAACCTCTAGCAGTTTTAAGAGGTGACAAAGTAACTGAGCCGGTGGACCATATGACAACAATCACTATCCACCTATCTGGATGACGACATTTAGTTATCACTTTATGGGAGGAATACTATAATTCATCTCTTGTTTTTTCGAGTCATAATTTCCATTTATTTTTTAATTTATTTTTCATTCTTCATTTTAGGTCCTTCATAAAGCTACATTGTAAAACTATCACCATTTGAATAAAATAAATATCCCACTTTCTCAGTCTGTGTGTCTGCTTTTTTTCTCTTCTATTCAAAATGTTTATACCTGTGATCTAATATTTGTTATCTAGTGTAAGATTTTCTTTTCTAACATTTTTTAAGGTACTTTGTATTTTCATGCTATGACAACTCAAACACCCCCATGGCATACCACTTGTACTAGGGATCTCTCAATTCCCTCTTATTTTAATTTTGTACAATATTCAATTTAAAATTATTTAAAATTAACTACCATACTACTCCCAAAATAATTATATTGATACTGGTGACACTTCCTCTTATTAAGTGTGTGTGTGTGTGTGTGTGGGGGGGGGGTTCTCATAGTTTTAGTAGTGAAACACATGAATTTTTTTTATTGTTCTCACTTGTCTAGGAGAAATTTTTCAAAATAATATGCATGCTTTAAAACTAAAAATCATTATTACATTGTAATTAAAGAAAAATTTAAGTGGAATAGTGTTAAGGACCATGTTTCACTCCTTATACTTTTTTAGAATGATTGCTGAGATTAGATAATTAATTCAAATTCAAAATCTTTGAAATTATGATCAATTGAACTTTTACTTAGGATTTATTCCCTTTTTTATTTCCAATTTGTATTTGATTCTCACTACCTGAGAGGAATCTAATCCTTCAATTTCATACTATTATATGAGAATATTTCTTGAGAGATACCTGAGGCATGTAAACCGATTAGAACTTTCACTGAGATCTTATCAAAATGATGACACAACAAGTATGGATTTAAAATTATTGACACATTCTTTGGTAGAAACTTTCCCTGAGACCCACATGACATATATCCTTAATTTATCCCATAGAATCCATGAATGACCTGTTAGGATGAAGCTATTTCAATCCCATTTCCCTTCCTACCATGCTCCTTCTACAATGCTTAAGGTTACTTTTGAACAACTGTGGGGGAGGAATTCAGATAGTAAGGGATGCTTCCACTTTCAGAGACATATAGTGCACTCACCTGACTACAAAGTTGTGATACATATCCATTTTTCTTACATTTAATTCATATCTTGTTCCTTGAAAAAATACAAAAAACAAAAGAAAAATTGATCTGGGTTGTGTACTAGGAAGGTAAAAAATCACCATTTTCCAGACCAATGAATCCCTCGAAGGATCCTATGTGGGTAGGTGATGGATGTGAGATCTATCCTAGTCATGAATTTATAAAAATAAAAATGAAAAAGAAAATTGAAAGGAATATAATCATTTTTATACATTCATGTTGCACATATGGATCCAACAGGAGATGCTGGAGTAAAGGTTTTATTTTCTTGAGGGAGGAACTTTATCACACTTCTCATGATACCCATGAATTGTACTTTAGAGATTACCCTACTCCGAGCATGAGTTTCAAATTTTACCTACCTAACTTCAGCCTCAGAGTCATCAGAACCTTATTGCTGTAGCCCTCAAGATTATTTTTATACTTTTCTTTACACAATAGAGATGATATAACCTGTACAAGCCTATGGTTAAGAACATTTACTTAGGGTATGTGTATAAATTTACTTATATTTTTACCCTGAGTGATTAGAGAATATCATTGTGAGGTAAATTACAATTTAGTATAGATTTTAAAGAATAGTTAAATGGTTGTAATTAAAATAATAGAGTTTTTTAAAGATGGACTATGAGGAATGGCAGATTTTTTATGTAGGTTTAATTTTGGAACTTGACCATTTTCTGATTACACCTAATTTTAATTGCATGTACATAAAAAATATTTCTTGATTTAAAAATTTCCTATCATTTGCGAAATATTTTTTGATATGATCTTGCTTGAGGAAAAGAAATTGTTAAAGTGTGGGGGTATTTGATAAGCCTAATTTATATATACATTTTTATGTCAATTTTTTTATATATTTTCATTAAATTACTAGATAATTCACATGGTATGTGTCTAATTTTTTAGGAATAAAAGCTTCATAGGATTCCAAGTAAGATAGGAAGAAAAAGTGAAAAAATGTCCAAGTACATGCCGTGATCCACCAGTACACGTCGTGTACCTGAAGATCACATATTTCTATAAGTCGTGAAGCCAAGTTGTGACCATACCATGAATCCTAATGAAAAAAGACACTACATTTTGTTAATATCCAGAACACATCATGATTCCTTTCAAACTAGATAGTGAGAAAGTCATGAGGATTCCACGCAGAAGATAATTGGATATAGGTACACGTTGTGACCACCAAGGATACAACATGTACCTAGTCAAACCTCTTAAATTTGTGAGAGACCTTCTCCCCATGATGGAGATCCAAAATCCATATAAAATAAGGCAGATCGAGGCTACACAATGTGTACTTCAGGTACACATCATGACGATTTTTGCCTATTTATGTAGTGGGGCGACAGAGCATTTCACACACTTCCAGACATGCTTCTATTCTTCCTTTCATCTCCATTTCGAATTCATTCATACTTCCCCTTTAAAACTCTCAAATTCTTCATTCTTTTACATTTTTATTAATCTAAGATCAATGGATCTTCCATTCTTCAATGTCGTTACAATTAATTTTTCTCATTTTTATTCAATTCCAATTTCCTACTCAAGTAAGTATTTTAATTATATTTTGGTTTACATAGTGAATGTTTTATTTCTCGAAACATTGAATGATCTAAATTCCATTAATCAACCCATCAAGCATGCTGCCTTTCATTTATTTAATTGCATCTTACCTGAAAATGAATAATTAAATCCCTTAGGGGTAGGGATAAAGTTTTATGTATTTTCATGCTTAAATAAATCTTTAATTCTAAACATGGAAACCCTAACAATATTAGCAATCAAGATCAAACTTAATAAGACATACCATTTGTGAAAAAATCACTAACCACATGAAATTCAAGAAAATGACCCTATCTTGACTGGAGTTGACTCGACTACGAACACTAGTCTAGGACACTTTATACCTTTGAAGCCAAACATTAAGCACCTAGGATGTTAAATATATCCCAACCATGAAATAGTTACTTCCAAGGTAGATCTAGGTAACCAGACCAAGGTCAACTAGGGAAAATTGTTTGCTTCACAGACTAAGATAAAGGACCTTTCCATGATTAGAACTAAAGACCATCCTTCTCTTAGATATTCGACTTGTTCCCGACCCCTATTTAATTAAATAATGTCATCCAAAAATAGAACATAGATAAAACTCCAAAATAGAGACTTATATAAAGGATTCCCTTACAGTTTTAGGAACCTGATTCCCCCAAAATCAAACTATAGTCTCCCTATGGATTCAAACCCATACTTCCACTTCACTATGTATCTATAGTTAGTGAATGTTTGGGACCATTTATAAATTCTAAATTTGATACAAATAGGAGGAAGTAATGAAACCACCATATGGGCGCATAATTTATACCATTCACTCAAAGTACATTGAGATAAAGGTAAAAATATTGATGAGTTTAATGTTTTACACTGGGGTAATAGTTTTCTTCTAATTATGTTCCTTACTATGTTTTTGGTGCACTTCCCACATTTTTAGAAATCTTTTCATGGGGTTTATGGATGGGTAAAGAAAAATAATAAGTGAAGATGAATGTCATGATGATTTTCCATGAAAATAAAACATGTCTCATTTTAAAAGGTTTATATTGTGAAAAAATGGATACTTATTAGAACTGCATACTTTTTAATAAATTATTTTGTTATGTATGTTTTTTTACTTAATTATCTAAAACTATAAACCTAAAGGTTCTTTTACAATCAATGAAACTTTTTCTAAAGTAAGTAGAGTATGTTTAATGATAATTTCTTATAGTTGGTATCATATTAATGATTTAACATCCCACAACTACTCGTTTTCTTGAGAAGGTGGGGAGAAATTACTTGGCCTTAAGCGACATCCCCATGACGCCAAAGGTTGGTAATAAATTCCAAGGGTTTGATTTACAATTGGTGGATGATTTGACCTTTGAAAATAAAAATACCAACCAAAAAATCCATTATCAAATAAAACCTTAAATGATACATGTTAAAAATGAAGGGAAAATATACCATTTCATTACCATAAAAAATACTACAAAGAGTATGACAACAGAAGATTACAAAATAACCAAGTTCAAAATAGAAGACAAAGACCAAAAAAACTCAAAGACAACTATAACTATAAATCTATAACAAGATCCATGCTATAAATCCACCAAAAAAACCAAGTATTACTAATAAAAAAAATAGAAATGATATACTTTAACTTTACCAATGTACAGATAAAAAACATCTACAAAATCACCAAAGTGCCAAAGCAAGGGTGAGTAATAAAACTCAGTAGGATTTCCCAAATGAATTCCCTACTCACACCACTAGGATTAAATATGTTAGAAAATTTATATTAAACAATTTAAATAGAAATTTTTTATAAAATAGTTTACATAAAAATATAAACAAGTACTATACAACCAATTTTCAAAAAACCATATCTAGTTCCAAGGAAGAAAAAAAAACAATACCCTGAAACCAATTTACCAATTTCATTTTTGATATAATCTATTCCATCCCAAATATTCAAACATACAACCATGGGTGAAACATAGACATACCTATATTCATGAGTGGTGATTCATAATTTCACTAAGTGGTCACTTAGTGAACCACTTTGATGGGTTACTTCAAGCCCATATCCATCACAACCTTTTGATGGGGGTACTTCACACCCTTATCCATACCAATGCACATGAACATATACCAAACATTAAAAAATCATGCCAAACCATTTAAATAAAACTAATATTTTATTTAAAACACTTTACCATTCAACAAAACCAAAAAATCATTTTAAAATCACCATTTTAAATTCATTTTACCAAATTTAGTTTCCAAAAAAACACAAAAACACCAAAATTCCACAAACCATCACTCAGGAGAAATATTATCAAACATTTAAAATAATATACACATTAAATTTAAATATAAAAAATTAAATTTAAATTAATACTTTATATTTTAAAGAGAGGAGTTGAGAGTGAAGCCACATACCTTGATAATTAGGAAAAACGATAAATCTCATGAAAATAGTCTACAAAACCTGGTCGAAACTCCAAAAAATCACCTTAGATCTCTCCCCATACAATGAACATGACCAAATAAAATCATATTTGTCATAAAATACCTTATATATATCCACAACGATCATATATATAAATAACCAACTGATATGGGGAAGAAGATTTAAGGAAAACCACCAAGAACAACCAAGACCGATGACTTATCGTGAGAATATAGATTTAACGCACCATGATAATACTTTGGATTACCAATTGATCAATGGGATAAGTCTCATTAGCCTTTGTGAAGATTAAATATCATTTTAAGTCCACATATAAGGATAAAATAGGGTATATAGGTCAAAATGTGTGAGAACATTAATTTTTGGATCTAATATTTAAACCAAGCATGATTAGTCTCATGGTTGTGAAAACCCTGAACTAACCATATGCAGAACAATGACTTAAAAGGGTAAGGGTATGAATGGTTGGATAAAATGGTTTCTATACCATTTTTCAACCATACCAAATCCCACTGTCTTATGTTTCATGGTTTCTCTTTGGAAATCGCACGGTTTGGCCAAACCGTGCTCCTTAATCGTGCGCCTACCCATAAACCTCCATATCATTTTGAATGGTTTCCTGAGGAAGTTTCAAAGTTTTAACTAACTATGAACTAACCATAAACCATTAGAAAATCTTAAAAAACATTACAAAATTCTTCCAAAAACTCCTAATCTTCATCCTAACACTTTATGAACAAAAAAACAATAAAAGAAGGGTTACTTACATTAAACTGTGGGTGATAAAAAAGATTTAGATAATTTTAGAGGATAGTATAATATAAATAGAATTCCCTTGAAATATTTTACCTTACTGTTAAGTTAAAATGATATAGATTTTTAAAATTACCATGTTTATTCATTTGAAAATTGTTTATTGAGAATGGTTTTTCACAGAGGAAATAAAGGATCTACAGTGGGAAAGAACCAAGAGGAAAATATCCTTCCAAATTAGTATCTAGATATGGTAGTAATTTTAAATCAGTAGTTTTTTGCTGTGATGGATTAATTCACACAATATATAAATGGTGGTGGTATCCATGTTAGAGAGCATGCAGATCATCCATAGAGGAACATTTTGATTATTGAGAATTTTATGAGACAAAAACCTCCAACATTTAGTGGAACATCATATCCAATGGTAGATGAAGGATGGATTAATTATCTATAAAAGATATTTGATATCAAGGTATGATCATAATTTTAAATGGAAATACTTTCATTTTATCTTTTGGAAGGTGAAGTTGATCGATGGTTGTATTTTTTTTAAGAATACCTAAGATAAAGATGATTTTGATACCATGGAATGGGAAACATGTAAGAATATTTTTCCTTGATAAATACTTACTTAAGGTTGTTCAAATCAATATGGTTAAAAAATTCATGGAATTGAGGAAAATGATAAAGACTATGTAGATGTCTGTGAATTCAATTTTACAAGACTAGCCAGGTACGTACCCGATTTTTTTTGGGAAATTGATAGTAAAATTAATTTATTTTAGACCATTTTATAACCAAGTTTATGAATATATTTGGCTGAATGAGAATTTATAAACTATGATAAACTTTTTCATTGTTCTAAAAAAGTTAATATGGAGTTCTCTAACACTCATGTGCCTCATGTTGATGAATGTAAGTAGCAGTCAGGATGATAGTTGATGGAGAAGAATCCATCAAAGAAACATGTATGTAAGAAAATCAATTTTCGATATTGTGATAAGTGTGGAATAAATCATCTTGTAGAATGTATTACTAAATATATTTTATTATTTTGATGTGTCATGTATTTTCATACGACTCTTGATTATAAGGAAAATAATCTTGAAAAATCCATGAATGGGGAAACAAATTTCCATTGAACAATGATATTTTTGAGTTGTAATGAGTTTGGTCATTATCCTAATGTGTATCCGAAGATAGTTACCCAAGGTGAAAATAATCAATATTTGAAATATAAGGGTTTTTAAAAATCATTTTCAACTACTAATATTGATTTTGGGTTATAAAATTAAGTTGATAAAGGTATGTTACTTGTTTATTCAAATTATATCAATTCCCTATTTGACTTTAGGTCCTCAGATTCTTTAATTTTGTAGAAATATTCAAGTAAAATTATAATATCACTATTTTGAAACAAGAAAGAAGTTTTGGTGAAAACTCATGGTGGAATTATTAAATAATCCATGATTTATAGGAATCATTATGTTGTTAATAGTGGAATTGTCTTTACATAAATTATTGAACTTCCCACAGTAGTGTTTGTTATAATTTTGGGTATGGAATGGATTTTATTTTATCATGATATGATATATTATAGAGAAAATAATTTTTCATTTAATAGATTTGTACATTTTATACCTTACCAAGATGTTGAGAAATAAATTAGATATGGTTGTGGAAGTTACTTAGATCATATTTTTGAAAATAAAAAAACTGTTCAAATTAGTGATAAGCTAATAGTGAATAAATACATTGTTGTATTTCGTAATGATTTTCCTGGTTTTATTACTGATTGAGAGGCTGAATTTACTATTTACTTAGTTCCTAAATATTATCTTATATCAAAACCCCCTTATCGAATAGATCATGTAAAAATATATAATTAAAAATGAAATTGTAAGAGTTTTCAGATGAAGTTTTCATTCGACTTAGAACTTCACCATGGGGTACTATAATTTTATTTTTAAAATGGAAGACTGTTCAATGAGAATTTTGATTGATTATTATGTCTTGAATAACATCACTATTAAGAACAAGTATTCTTTTCCTCATATCGATTTTTTTTTTATCAACTTCATGAAGTGTAGTATTTTTCAATGATTGATCTCATGTTGGGGTATCATCAATTGAAGGTGAAGGAGGTAGATATTAAAAAGACAACATTTCACAATATATAAAGGCACTATGTTTTAGCTGTTATACACTTTAGGTTATCCAATCCACCTAATGTATTTATGGACCTTATGAATATTTTTATCCATAAGTTCTTCGATAATGTTTTGGTTGTGTTTATAGATAATATTTTGGTGTATTCTAAATCTTTTGAGGAATATGAAATACACCTAAGGATTTTTCTATAAACCTTAAAAGAAAAGAAACTATATGGAAAATTTAGTAAATGTGAATTTTGGTTGAAATAAGTTTCTTTTATTTGTTGTATTTTTTAAAAATATATAATATCCACTGAATCTTCTAAAGTTAAATTTATTAAAGAGTGGATAATTTCAACAAATATTATAAAGATTTATAGTTTTCTTAGATTAGTGGGTTACAAACGACGTGTAATGAAAACTTTTCTTGGTTTTGTAGCCCATTGAATAAGTAAACTAGAAAAGGAGTTAAATTTGTATAGAAAAAATAATGTGATGACTATTTCTAGGAACTAAATAGAATATTGTTTAATTCTCAAATTTTGTCCCCTCCTTTATGAAATAGTGAATTTTTCATCTACAATGATTCTTCATTGAAGGAACTTGGTTATATTATCGTGTATAATGATTAGGTAATTGATTATGTTTAATTTTAACTAAAAATGTAAATACTTTTACTATTTTAGGTATTTCTAAACCTTTATTTGAATCATTTATTGGTTGAGTTTGTTTGGGGTTGTTTCGGGTGATTTTTTTGAAATTTATAAATTTTTTGGGTTCTGAACGATACGCCTAGACCGTACACCCTGTTATAGAAAATTGGGAAAAATGAGGTAGTAAGGTTTTTCCCTGTTGGGGAAGGGTTTGGAAAATCATGTGCCCACCTAGGGATAACCTTGAAAACCATTTAAAAGTTGAACATGGTTAGGGAGCATGCTTTATCTAACATTGTGTCCCTTCCATTGAAACTATGTGTACATGATTTTTTAATCAAAAAATTAATTTTAAAATTCCCAAAACCATTCTTTTAGGTGCCTGGCGATCTTGTATGATCCCATAATGTTTTCATCTTCCTTGGATGATCCCAAGAGGTGTTTTTGGACCCTTTACACCCCTGGAAGTAGATTTCAGCTAGGAGAATGACATTTTATCTCATATTAGTTAGTTTTATCTTCCCATTATCTTCCTCACTGTTTCTATATTTTACTCTATAAGGTTTCTTAGATCTCCGTGTTGATGGAGAATCTAATACCCTCTATTTTTTATATTGATAACTAGTGATTATTTCCTAGATATTATTTGTCGATTTTCTTTATAGGATTTCCCAACTAGGGTTTGGCATTTTGAGATCTTGTGTTTCTGAGGTAGGTGGTTCCATTATAATGGACAATTTTTATTAACCCAAAATTTCTTAATTTAAATTTATTTGTTTGATTTAAATTTAATTTATTAATTTAGAAGAAATTTTTTTCAATTGGTTTGTTAGAAAAAAAATTCAGTTTAATTGGGTGACTGGAATATGGAATGGGATTTTTGGAATAAAATTTAGAAAACCCCCAATTCCATTAAAGTGGGGTGTATTTGTGAAATTTATGGAATTTTGGGAAATTTAAATTGGTGGATTTAAATTTTGAAATTAATTTTATGGAATTGATTTCAAATTGGTATTTCAGAAAATAACATGAAATTATTTTGATAGAAACCCATTTTTTTTATCTTGAAAAAATGCATCATTTGATTAAAAACCCATTTTTTTTATTAAATGGAAAATTGGAATATTTGAAATGGAGAATGGATTGAATTGTTTTTTAAGAAGTCTTAAAATTAATTTTCCATTGTTCTTTGTTATTCGGGAAAATGAAATCCATAAGTAGTTAGTGAGTTATTCAGACAACACTCTACGATTTACAACACTAATAATACATATTAAGCAGTCAGATCCTTGATAGAATAGAGATAAGTACTCCTTGGTTATTATCAAGTGTAACGTATATACACATAATGTCGTGACAACTATTTAAGTGTGTGAAGTACCATAGCCTGGAAAAATCATACCTTTAATCACATGACCGTGTTTCTTGATTGTTTTTATTTGAAATATAATCCAATGTTTAAAACTATTTACATGCCCTATAAATTTATATAAACTGTTTTATATAAAAAAATTAAATCCATTTTTTAGAAGTATTTAAATAATTTGAAATATAAATCATGATTTTTTTAATTATGCTTTTAGAATTTCCTACCCGTTTATTTTAAAATTGTAAGATTTATTTGTTTAATTAAATTTTGTCATCTTATTATTAAATCCTTGGTGAGACCCTACTAGGATTTTATCTCACACCTTACCTTTTCCTTCAAGTGTTTGTATATTATATTCTTCTAGGTTTAAGCAATGGTAAGGTGCTACATGGAGGTGGTATTGGATGTAGATCATTAGGAATGGAGAGTTGTATCTACTGGGAATTGAGTTTATCTTTCTATTTTCTGGTACTTTACTGTAATAATTAGGTTGTTATCACATTCGACTTCTGGTACAGTTATCCCTTTGGAGTTTCTTTTCTATTTATAATGAATTTTTTATCTTACTTCTGCAATGTTTTTGGAAAAATCATTCCCTCTTAATTTTTTATGATTCCAGGTGATATTAAAAAATCCATGGGTATTGGGAATTAACTTCAGGAAATGTTGGTACTGACTAAGTTATACAGTTACTAGGGGACCCGAGAAGATTTGAGATAAAAATGGTATTAGAGCTCCATATTGAGCTTCTTGTCTTAATGTTAATATACAATTGTCTAATCTTGTCAGGATAGAGGATGTAGTTGTGATTGAGTGCATGGACAGATCTCATGATAATTAACTATAAGTCACTAGGGGTGGTTTGGGAAAGGTGTATTGAGGAATAGTTCTAGTCTTTTCCTTACATTTTATTTGGATATATTGAAATCTAATTCATTTTTTTTGTGTCTGTTGGGATTAATTTTCCTTATTTCTCTGTATGAGTGTTAATCTAACGTCTTCAATGTAGTTTATTGATGTTTTTTAGTTTCATTCCTTCGATAATATGTGTGAATACGATCCAGGAGGAAGATGCTGATGAACCTTATCGAGGGAATCCTCTTATGGAACAGAGTTTGGTTGAGGTGATTTTATTTACTATCCAAGCTCTAGGATAGGAAGTACCACCAGTTCCCATTCAGGATCAAAATATGTAACCTTAGAGGAATTTTATTTGGGATCATTGTCATGAGTTTTTTTGCTAGAAGACACCAATGCTTAAAGGCTCTAATAATCCTCAAGATGATGAGGAATGGTTGAGAAGGATGGAAATTTTGTTTGATTTCTTAGACATACTAGATGAAATTAAGTTGAATTGTACCACCTTCATATTATAAGAAACAAGTAGGAGATGGTGGAACATGATGATGACATCGAATAATCATGAGGTCTTATAGAATAAATACTTAAAGAATATTTTCAATGACCAGTTCTATCTAGTGTTGATGGTGTTGGACAGGGATACAGAGTTTTTCAAACTTGAGAAGGCTAATAGAACCCTGAAAAAGTACATAAACCATTTTGTGGAGTGAGTGTAGTTTGCACATGTTATAGTATTAAATGATAAGATTAATACTCAATGGTTCTATTCATAACATTGATATGATATTCTCTCTCTCGTTTTCCTTTTTATGTTGACCTCTTATGCTCATGTGATGGATTGAGCATTGATGATCAATATGGACCTGAATGGAATGTTAGGGTTGATGGGAATTCTTTTTTCTCCTAATGGAATTGTGAATTCCTCTAAAGGAAAAATTAAGTGTGATGATTCTTGTGTTGGTTCTTGACAACAAGGGTTTTCTAAACCTCCTATATTTCCTAGAAGAGGCCCTTTGATTTGCTACCAGTGTGGAAATCTAAGGATTTCTAAGAGGGTTTTCACCAAGGCACCCAAGATTTGTGGCTCTTGTATATCCTCAGGATACCTACATAAGTTATTCTATGTTTTTTCTAGTTCTCATAGTGGCACAGGATCACTAGGGCCTATTAAAAATATAGTGAAATCAGATACTTCACTAGAAAAGGGGTTCTATCCATAGGTATCCCGAACGAAGCCTCTTTACACAGAGAAAGATTCTCTAGAGGAAGCAGATACAAGTGTAGTGACTATGAGAGGTACCGTCACTATATCATTGTCATTATTGAAATATTTATTTGATACTAGTTTTTCTATTTTTTCTTTAACCTGTATTATTAATCTGAAAAACCATCCTATGGAGATTTTGTCTCTTTTGATGGATATTACTACACTCCTTGGAATAAAGAGAGAGTAAGGTCTTTGTAGCCCTACTTTTTTTTGAATCTGTCAAATTTTGAGATTTCATGGAGTTTTCTAGTTCTCAATATGAAACATATTGACATTATATTTGGTATGGATTGAATCATTTCCAATAATGTTTAAAATGATTGTTATCTTCGATGAATCTCCATTACAACACCTGATGGGTGTGACATATCATTCAAGGAGAGTGGGACCCTATATAAAGTAGAGATAGACATTCATATACAAATTTGGGGAAAGAAATATCTATGTTTTATTTTGATCTTTAGTAATAATCCTTTAGTTGTGATCTCACTCTAGTTATCGTTGAGTTTCCAAATGTTTTTCCTTATGACTTCTTTGGGTTTTCACCTACAAGGGATGTAGATTCTTCTATCGATTTAGAACATGGTACTAAAACAGTTTCTGTTACTTATTACCACATGGAAATAACATAAATGAAATAACTTAATTCTTTGTTGGATGATCTTCTAGTGGAAGGATTTATACGCCCGACTGTGTCACCTTGGGTGGCACTAATTCACTTTACTAAGAAAGTTGATGGTTCAGTTCACCTTTTTGTAGATTACCGAAAAATCAACAAATTCATGGTAAACAAAAAGTATCCATTGGTACAAATTGATGATTTGATTGATCAGTTGAAATGGGAAAAGTGGTTCTTGAAGATTTATCTTTGATCTGGTTACCATAAGGTGAAAATAAAAGAATCAGACATTCAGAAAACTAGCATTTTGAGCAGGTATGACCGTTATGAGTATATTGTGCTACCATTTGGTGTAACCAATGATCTTAAAGTCATTATGGATTTAATGAATATGATTTTACAAAATTAACTTTATTATTTTTTGGTATACATTGTGGATTACATATTTGTTTACTTTAAGTCGAAGGATAATAATGTGCATTATATGAGAGCACTCCTAGAATTTTTGAGAAATCACCAACATTATGAAAATATTATGAAATACGATTTCTGGATCTGAGAAGTGTAGTTATTGGGAAAAATTTTGTCATAACATGGTATTTCATTTGAACTTGAGATGGTGAAGGAAGATAGGACATGGTAACAACCACAAAATGATTTTGAGATTCTAAGCTTCTTGGGTTTAGCTAAGTATCATCGATGGTTCGTTAAAGACTTCTCAAAGTTGGATTCTCTAATGACTAATCTAACTTAAAAGTGAGTTATTTTTTCTTATGATGAGAAATATCATATATATTTTGTTGAGCTAAAATTTAATTTGAATACTACACCATTGACAACTCTTCTAGAGGTCAGGCATGCCTATGCGGACTTTTGTGATGCATCAGGTTCAAGCTTGGGATGTATTATTATGCAAAGAGATCATGTTATTTCTTATGAATATCATTATATTAAGTCACATGAGAGTAATTATTTGACCCATGAACTTGAACATGAAGCTATTATGCACATGATTATGAGTTGGAGGAACTACCTTTTTGGAGGAAGTTTTACTATTTTTTCTAATACAATGTTATTGTGTTATATATTCTCAGAAATTTTTTTGAATCTCCACTAAAGTACTTGGGTGAAATACCTAAAATATTTAAAATTCGAAATATAATACACCATATGGAATTGGAATGTCATTGTAGATTATTTGAGAACAAACATCAAACTAGGTCCATGAAAGAATCCATAGAAGAGTGGAACTTTATTGCACTTTTTTACATAATTGCACATTATAGTATAGGAATCATGGGTTTTGGTTTCCTTGGCTAGTGTTCAATTAAAATCCATTATTTTTGAGTTGATTATATAGGAACAACCTATTGATGAAGAGTTCATTAGAATTATAGATTCTTTTTATGGTTGAGAGACTATTGATGAGTGGTCATTCTCCAAAGAGGGAATAATATGTTATATGAATCACGTTGTTGTGTCCTAAGCGGTGAGGAATGATATGATGGGGGATTTCCATAACTCCCAATATCCAGTGCAACTAGAAACCCAAAATATGTTCTATGAATTTATTTGTATATTCTGGTTGCTAGGTATGAGAAGGGGAATTGATGAATTTGTCTCTCATTGTTATACATGAAATCAGGTCAAGGCTGAGCACCATAAACCATTGGTCTTGCTTCAGCCACTTCTAGTGCCAAAATGGAAGTGGGATGAAATATCTATGGACTTTATTCTTGGGTTTCCATATACATAGAAAAATAATAATGTGACATGGGTTGTGATCGATTGGTAAACTAAATAGTCTCACTTTATACCCATTTGGGATACAATCAAAGTTTAAGAGTTGGGATATCTCACTGTGAAAGAGATTGTTTGTTTTCATGGAGTTCCATCTGCTATAGTCTCTGAACTAGATCCTCAATTTACTTATAATTTTTTGGGGTGGCCTTCATGAGGCACTGGGATCTTAGGTTCATTTGAGTATGTCATACCATCTGTAATCAGATGGCTAGATAGAAAGAGATATACCGATCCTTGAGGATATGATCTACACCTATGTTCTTGACTTTGCTGGAGCTTGGGATGACCATAAAGGAATTGTTGAGATTTCCTATAATAATAGTTACCATTCCAAAATTAGAATAGATATTTTTGAGGCCTTATATGGATGGAATTGAAGATATTTGTTGTATTGGTTGGAGATCGGTGAATGTTCCTTGGTTGGGATAATCTTGATTCAAGAGATGACACCAAAAATTTAGTTGATTAATCAGATAAATTTTATGGCACAGTGCTAGTATAAGTCTTATGTTCATAATCATTGTAGTCTGCTATAATTTTCAGTTTGTGATGATGTGTTCATGAATGTTTCACCCTGTTTGGGTCATCTATGGATTGGGAGGCAAGGGAAACATTCTCCCAACATTGTGGGACCTTTTGAGGTTGTTATGATGGTGGGGAAGTTTTATTACCATTTAGCACATCCACCCCATCTGACATCGATACCTAACACATTCCATGTATCTCATAAACAAAAGTATCTATATAATCCATATCATGTTTTGAGTTGGAGTGATCTTGAGGTTAAACCTGATTTATCCATGTCTGAAAGTCCAACCAGGATAGTTGATTTGGAAATTAAGGTTCTTCATATGAGGAAGATACCTTTGGATTGAGTGCTATGGAAGCACAATTCAAATTCCCATGAGATACGGGAGAGGGTTTCACTAACAAGAGAAGGGTCCTCATCTTTTTTTCATGGAAGCTTCTTAGTAGGCTTTCTGGGGATATAATGTTTCTATGTTGGGAAGTTTGTAAAATACTATTACTATTTAACGGTATTCCTAGAAACCTATTTTGATCATTATTTATTTGGGTTTCATTTGGGATTGTTTCAAGTGATTTTTTTAAATTTTAAATGTTTCTGGGTTGTGCACAATTGGCACATAGTTCTCTAAAATCGTGTGCCCTTCTAGAGAAAACCGTACAAATCTATGTAGTGAGGTTTTCACAGTTTTGACATGGTTTTTAAAACCATGAACCCTAATAGAAGGAACCATGAAACCTATTTAAAATGGGAACATGATGATGGCACAAAGTTTTTCTAACCATGATACCCTACCAAGGAAACCATGTGTATGAGTTTTTTTAATTTGAAAATTAATTTTAAAATTCCCAAAATAGTCTTTTTTAGTGCCTAATGGGATTTTATGACCCTATAACATTTTAATATTCTATGGAGGCTCTAGGGACTTGTTTTTTTCTCATATGTACCCCCTCAAAATAAGATTCATACTAATAGAACTTTATTCAATCTCCTCCCAGTTAGTTTCCTCTTCACGTTCTCTTTCTCCCACTCTATCTCTTTTCCTCCCTTGGGTTTATTTGATCTTTGTATTATTGTAGAATATTATACCCTCTATTTTAGATCATGAAATATATGTATTTTTTCTTGGATATTTTTTTGGTGTTCTTAATAGTATTTCTTAAATAGGGTTTGACGTTTTGAGATCTCATATTTATGAATTAGGAATTATCACTGTGATAGCCAATTTTTATAAGCCCTAAATTGCTTAATTTAAATTCAATTATTTGATTTAAATGAAATTTCTTGATTTAGATAAAACCTATTTCAATTGTTTTTTTAGAAAAACTCAACACTATTATGTTGGGGGATTTGGATTTTTGGAATGAAATTTGGAACCCCCCCCAATTTCATTGGATTTGGGCGTATTTGTGAAATTTATGGAATTATGTGAAATTTTAATTGTTGGATTTAAATAGGGGAATTAATTAGATTGAATTTATATAAAATTGGTATTTGAAAAAAAAATATTGAAATGAGTTTTATCTTGGAAAAGGCATGATTTTATTAAAAACCCATTTTGGTTTTTAAAAGGAAAATTTGAATTTTTGAAATGGTGAATGGGATGAATTGTATTTTATGATGTCTTAAAATAAAATATCCATCATTGTTTTTTATTAGATCACATGAAATAATTAGGTAGTTATTGAGTTATTCATAAAACACTATATTATTTACGACACTGACAATACATATACAGTAGTCACATACCTAATAGGATGGTGATATGTATTCCTTGGTCCATATCAAGGGGAACTCATGTACACATAATGTTGAAAAAAATATTTGAGTGTGTGGAGTCCCATATCCTAGAACTGTCATACCTTCAGGTATATGAGTATGTTTCTCACTTGTTTGTATTTTAAATATATTCCATTGTTGAAAACTGTTTACATGGACTGTGAATTTATATAAACTGTTTTTTTATAAAATGTTTGTTTAGACATTTTTTAAAGTATTTAAATCTTTTAAAATGTAAATAATGTATTTTTTAATTATTATTTATAAATTCCATGCGCATTTATTCTAAAATTTAATACATTATTTGGTTAATTAAATTTTGGTATCTTATTATGGAATCCTTGGTGATACCCTATTATGATTCTAGCTCACACCCTACCCGTGACTTCGATTGATTTTATATTATCTTATTCTAGGTTTGATAAAGGGTAAGGAACCATTTTTATGTGGTAATTACTATTAATCCATGGGCTTGGATATTTGTGCCCGCTGGGACTTGGGTTTATTATTTAGTTTTCTAGTACTTTGTTATAGTACATCAGTCATTATCCTATTTTAATTCGGGTATATTTCTCCATGTGGAGTTTCTTTTGTATTAATAATGAGTTTTTATCAAACTTACACAATTTTTATGGAAAAATAATTCTCAAAATCATTTTTTATGATTTTAGGTACTAGTATCCAACATGTGGGGATCAAGAATTCCCTTTAGAAGATATCAGTGTTAGATATGTTATCAGTTTACTAGGGTACTCAAGCTAGTTCATGATAGAAACCTCATGAGTTAAATTATCCTACTCATGATCTAGAATTATCTTCTATGGTTTTTTCCTAAAAAATATGAAGGAATAACTTTTATGGTGTAATGTGTGAAATATATATTGATCACAAAATATTAAAGTATATATTCACTCAAAAATAATTGATCATTAGACAGGGAAGATAGATAGAAATACTAAATTTTTATGATTGAATAATTCATTATCATCCTGTAATGCAAAAAAAATTAGTCAATTCCTTGAGTAGGAAAAATAATTCTATAATAACCATGATACATTTGAAAGATGACCCTTTAGTTAATGAATTTATGAATTTTAACCTAAAATATGTGGATAGAGAAACCTCACCTATTTTTTAAGGTGTCATTACAATCGTCTATTTCTAAAAAGAATTAATAAAGCTTATAAGGATGATCATGATCAATATGAAAATTAATAATTGGTTAAAAAGGGTAAGTTTATTTAATTTAATGTTGAATAAGAAGGTGTTTTGATATTTGGAAAGCGGTTATGTGTGCTGTGTGATTCCTAGATGAAGGGAGTATTGTAGGGTGAAGCTCATAGTTCCATGTTTTCTACTCATCTTGGTAGTTCCAAGATGCATGGAGACCTTTAGGCTTATTTCTAGTTAGATGGAATGAAAATATATTTTGTTAACTATACCATGAAATATTTGAAGTGTTAATAGGTTAAACTAGAATGAAAATTATTGAAGGGAATACTTAATCCTTTATTGGTGCTGAAGTGGAAATGAAAAAATATATCCATGGATTTTGTGGTAGTATTTACAAATACTTCTGGATGTAATAATGTGATTTGGGTTATTATAGACTGATTAAGAAAATCTACATAATTTCTTTCCCATTCTAGATACACTATCATCGGATCATCATTCCAAAATCGATATTAAGGATATGGTGAGGTTATATGGATTTCTTATCTCTATTGTATCAGACCATGATACTAGATTAATTTATATGTTTTGAAAGGATTTAGAAATATTTGGGTACTAAATTAAATTTTAGTACAACTTTTAATCCTTAATCTGATGGACGGTCCGAGCAGGACATTAAGACCAAGAAAGATGTTCCATGTTCTTGTTCAAAGGATTACTAGGGAATTTGTGATCATCATATTTCTTTGGTTGATTTTTATTATAATTTTTTTTCACTCTAATGTATAAATGGAACCTTTGGAGGAATTATATGGGAATCAGTGTTGAATGGTAGGTTTTTGGGATGAACTTGGAGAAAGGATGTTGTTGGGACCATATTTGGTAGAGTAATTGGACGAGAAGGTATATATCATTCTACAACACATGAGAACAATTCCAACTAGGAATAATAGTTATAAAAATAATAAAATTAAAGATCATTCATTAATGGTTGGTTATCATGTCTTTCTATAAGTATCTCCTTGGAAAAGTGTTATTATTTTTTCTAAAAAGTTAAATTTATGTCCACGATTCATTGGAACATACAAAATCCTAGAGAAATATGGATAAATTTTCTACCAAGTGGTCTTTCATCTAAGTTCATCCCATGTACAAAAAGTATTTCATGATTCTATGTTAAGAAAGTATATTCCAAATTCATCTCATATTTTGATCCCCAAAGTAGTTGAATTGGAAGAGAGTCATTCTAATGAGGAACAACTAATTAAGAATCTTGAACATATATAGAAAGTATTTTGGAATAAATAAATTCACCATGTTAAGGTTTTATGAATAAACCATATTTTTGAAGAAGCCACATGGGAATTTGAAAATGTTATGAGGAAAATATATCCCCACATGTTTAATAGGTGAATTAATTTATAAGGACACAATATCCAAAGGGGGGGGGGGGTAAGAATGTGACAACCCAATTAATGATTGAATAAATCATTTTCATTTTTATTAATATATCATAATTAGATACTTATATTCATTTACAAAATATTAATTAAATTTTAAATAAAAAATGAAATAGTTTTAATTAAAATATTTACATATTAGGATTTGTTAAAAAGTTTAATTTTAAATTAAATAATTTTAATTTGAAAAAAAATAATTTTGGAAATTATATTTTCAAAATTATATTTTGGTGATTTTTTTCCACAAAATATTGATTTTTCAGTGAGTTGTGATAAATATTAATTATTGTAAAAATGTCATTTATTTTTAATAAATTAAGCAATTTAAAATTTTTATTATGTTTTGAATATGATTTAAAGTAACATAATTATTATTTATTAATATTTAATCTCATTAATTACATTTTAATCACCATTAAATTTTATTTTATTATATGTTTATTTTTGGGTTTAAAGATGCATTTTTTTGAAAACTCTTTTAAAGTGCATAATGTTTCTCCATTTTAATTTATTAAATTAACCCCTATTTAGTAATGATTTAAATGAAATTTATAGATTAAATATCTATAAATATTAATTTAAATACATATAATGATGATTACTAGTCATAGTGTTAATATAAAATCATTCTTTTTGAAAAATAAACTTCTTGAAAACACTATTTTTTGTTGTATCAGATAGTTTAATTTTAAATCATATTATACCACTTCTATGAATTGAATTTTTTAAAATGGACCCCATATTTTTAATAAAAATAATTTATATTATATAATAAGTTATAATTTTTTTTTTTTCAAAATGTATAGTGAAAACTGTAAAAACCGTTTATCTTGGTTAAGGTGAAAACCAGTTTACCATGGATTAAAACTAAAACGATAATGGTTAAAATGACCTAGAATTGTATAAAATCTATTGGTTGGTATATATTTCAAACTTATATCATCTAATTATCTATAATGTTCCATATTTTATCTTTTTATAAAGTGAAAAAATGTATGTACACTTTTTCTTTTGAACAATTTCAAACATGTCTACTCCCCCACTTAAAAAAAGCCATCATATGTCCTCTCATATTAACAATTAAAAAACATTTTATTATGGCCAAGAAAAAAAAAATAACTTCCTTAATCCTATGATCATGAATTATATACCCCTCATTGATCATAAATTCATCCTATGAAGTCTTTTGTGCAAACCTATGAATGTTTTCTGTAGAAGAGGTATTATGCTTAATCGAGAGTTTTTATTTTATTTATTCTCCCACCTATTTAAAATATAATTTAATTTTGATGATATAATAACAAAAATATCTCCCAAATAATGAGATGTTATTATGTTTTCATAACCTAATTACCTATCCAATTCTATAAAATTGGATGAAAACCCATCATTCATGAGTAGAGTGGAATACCATCATAAGAACTGATGTAATTCATTTTCCATCATCTCTTATCAAGGATGTTCACAATGATGGATTTAATTTTTATATAATATAGTTGTAACTTAATTATAATTATATAATTATTATATCATATATAAATTCTTACTTTAAATTCCATGATAGATATGATAATGTATCTTGTGAATACCACAAACTACCACCACACAAAGTGATGTGATTAATTTTTCACTAACTACTTACATAAAAGTTAACAAGGATAAATTTTATTAATATATGTTATATATAGAAAAAATAATTATATTAATGACATGTATATAATTTTTAAAATATAATATATCATTTTCTATCTTACATTTTCACTCATTGAAAAATGATAACGTCATTCGTGTGTACATGTGGAGTACTGGCTCCATAAAGCGATACCATTATTTTTCAGCACCAAATAACTTGGATGATATATATATATAAGTATAATTAAATAAATATTAATATATTTATTATATTATTATTATTTTGAAAAGACAAAATATTACTTACCTTATTTCCATAACAATCATTAGAAAATGGATACTTTACTCACGCATACATACGACCAACCACCTCCATGATTGTAACAAAGTTAATTTTTAATATCCTTAATTCATGATGTATTTTAAAAAAATAATTTATTTATAAATATGATAATTATGTTCGGATTATTATTATTTAAATGTTTAAATAATGAACTCTTTAACCAAAATTAACCTACCAAATTCATTTTCGACATATGATCTGAATACCATAAAAACTTATAAATTAAACTTAAATGATCAAGTAATTGTGTATAAAATGGAATAAAATGAAATAAAATGAATACTATTCTTGATAAAAGTTCTTAATTAATTAAATATTTAACATATTTTATTTATTAAGGAATGTAGAAACATTTGTGATGATTCAAATTCAAGGTAAAGGACTTTTCATTAAAAATCCTATTTTAAAATTTCCTTCCAACTCTTTTTCTTCCTTTTCTATGTTTTCAAAATTATATAATAAATGTATTTATATGGACATGAATGTTGTATAAAATTATTTTTTGAATTTAATTTTTAATTTTTCAAAAGGAATATTTGAATGGAATGGTTTAAATTATTTCAAACGACAAAAGGAATGTTCTTTTTTAATGTATATGATGAAAAAAACTTATACCGCCACAATAAAAGTTATTTTTAGTTTTTGATCCTTCAATTGATTTTATATTTTATTATAAGAAAAATCCTATTTAAATTTTTCTTGCTAATTTGATATTGAAAATGGGGTTTTAAAAGAATATGGTATTTTGATATCCAAAAGAGTTTTACATATTGGATTAATATATTTTTTCATGGGTTTTATGTTGAAAATGAAATATTTCACGTTTTATGATTATATTAAGGTTCTTAGGAATTGTTTATCAAGAAATGAGGTTCTATTATAAACCAAGAATAGATGGTTAATATTTAAACCTATAAATGGGGGTTATTTTATTAAACAATAAATGGTGGTTCCATTATAAATCAAGGATGAGTTGGTACATGATAGTACTCAAATGCATTGGGTTCTCCAAATAATTATGAAATTTGACTATATTGGTTATTCCAACTATAAGTGTGATATGGGGGATGATTTTCCAAGTTACCTATATGATTTTTAATGATTTCAAAGTTTTTAAAATGATTTCTATGAGAATTTTTTTGTGTGATTTCCTATTAAATTGATTTGTTTCATTCACTAAAATAAAATTTAGATAATGGTAAAAAATCCATAATTTTCATGTTTTTTATTGAACAAAAATATTTCTTATTTTTTATACCTCTTATTGAAATTTTTATTCTCATCCCATGTTTTTAAAACATTTTCACTAGGTTTAAGGATGGGTAAAGGAAAATAATAATTCAAGTTGAAAGTAGTGAGGTTTTTTCATGAAAATATTTTTTTTCTAATATAAATGTTTTAAGTTATAGGAAAAACGGATACTGATAAGAATTTTATAATTTTTAAAATATGGTTTTGTTATGCATGAGTTATGACTTACTTCTCTAAAAATCTAAACCCAAAAGATCTTGGGGAATTAAAGAATGAAAATTCTAGTCTAAAGTCACTAGAATATGTATTGTTTATGTCTGGTTCCTTATAATGAAAACATTTTATGTATATGAATAATGTTATAAAATAGGTTATTAATATATTTCTTTAATATATTGATGTTTAACACATATTCATGAAATTTCAGTGTTAATTTAATAATTTTCTTCTCAATTTCTCTTTATGGATGCATTATTTCATATTTAGAACCAATTTTTATTTGAAATTTCATAGTTACAAACTCAAGGATTTTTTTGATAAAAAATAACCTTTCATCATGTGATTTACAAGTGCATTTCACAATACCTCTTTCATGTATTATTAATTAATATACTACCAAATTTATTAGGTCATTTCTCATATGAACATTCCTCCTTTTAGATATATTACATATTAACCTCTTATTTTATTTTGTGTTGTTTACATACTATCTTATGGATTATATTTATCATACCGATCATGAAATTAAATGTAACTACAAATTTAACATAACTTATCTTTTTCAAGAGTTTTTATTTATGTTTTAATAAATCTATAAAGGATTTTGATGACTAAAATTTTCCCTATTTGACCAATAATGATTTTTATTAAACTTATTTCTTAAACGATTAGTTTATTTAAACCAGATATTTTATCATAAGGATCACTATATTAATATATTGGGAAATGACTTTAAAATTTAAATCTTCTTTCTTGATGGGATGTATTCTCACAATTGTATAACATTGTTATGAAAAATTCTCATCCTCTTTAATGATTCCTTCTCATCTATATCCATATTTATTACTCCATCCAGTGTTATATTTATTATTTAGAAATTGAATCATGTACTATCCCATGTGACTTTCATATTCCTATTTCCCTCTTTTATGAAGAAGTTTTTTTTCCTATTTTTGTAATATGGGTCTTTAATAATAATATTTTAAAATAATAGAAAGTATTTTCCATTTCCCAATTATACATTTTATCTTCCACTCCATATTACCATTTGGGAACCATTATGTATTTTTCCTGGTTACATTATCAAGATATATTTGTAAATAATGTTTGAAATTATTCATGTAAACTATTCAAAAATTATCATTTCAAAAGTGAATTGTAATTTCATTTTATTATGATGATATTGAGAGATGTTTTATAAATAATTTTTTTCTTCTATTTTCTTATTTTACTCAAAAAATATTTCTCAAATGGAGTTATGTTTTATGAATAACCCTCTTTAAGACCATATGAAGTAACCCATTTGGATTATGGAAATTTTAGTATCAGCTGATCTAGTTTTAATATCAAGTTTTACCATACCATTTGGAAATGAGATGATAATAATGTTCATAACTTGTATTTTCATGATATGATTATTAATTGATAACTTATGGGACCCATATGTATGAATTTTGATGGGTGGGATCATTTATCTCCCTCTAATGTATTGGTTAATGTATGTTATATCATCTCATAATGATTTTGTTCAAGGGTGTAATTGGTTTTATGTTTTTTACAAGATTTTTCTTGGGTATAGTTTTGGTTAAGTTAATCTTAAAAGATTGATTGTGGATGTAATTTCATCTCTAATATGCTCTAAATGATATAATTTAGAAAGAATATGTATATGAAATATTTCACTAATATTATTTATATCTTTAAATTACTAAAATTTAATGATATGTCTCTTTTCCATGTTCTACCACATTCTTGTGTTATGAACCATAGTGTTTGACTATTTTATCGTTATTTTTATTTCCTAATCCATGGATGATTTTTGATATCTTGTTTTTATTTTCCCTTTTATCCATCCTTGTTAAAAAATATTATTGTTACAAATTATTTTTTATCATATATTTTCCCCTGATAATGTTTTATCATATGTTTATGATCTAACCCATGGTGACATGTTAATTTTTTCCCTTATTCAGCATTTAAGGTCACCCCATTTTATTTTTTCTATTCTGATATGAATTTATCTATAATATAATATAATTCTAGAAAGGGGTATATTGTGGTGTTATTTATGGAGAAATGATCAAATATATTATAAAATATATTTCCAATGTTACTAATCACCAATAAAAATCAACCTTAGATTATTGGGATTGTGAGATTGTTTGGGAGATATAATGTTTAACATATATAAATGATATAAAATAATGAATATTTTATCTTGGGTCACCTCAATGAATACTATATTGGACATAATATTTCTAGGACACCTATGATTTGACATAAGGACATAAGTTTTATTATCATTATAAGAGAAACAATACATTTTGTATGGAGGTGTCTTATGATAGGTACATTAATCATAATTTATTATATTTGTGATTGAATGTGGTAACTATGTGAAATTAAAATGGATTTAATTATTTTCACCTTAATGAATTACATGCAATCAGGATTTGGGATTGACTCCATACTGGTGAAATTTGTTTTTGTTTTAGGAATGTGAAATGTGGTTATAGGAGTTTTTAATCTGGTTAACTCTATTGCCTCAAGGTTTTGAGGGTGTATTTTCCATTTTATCATTTTTAAACCCTTTTTATTGATTTTTTATGTATGGTAACACTAATTATGTTGATATGTTGTGATATTGTGTGACTATATTATGTGTTGAAGTAATATGTTATCATTAATATGAAACCCAATGAATTAATATCTTTAAATTG
Source organism: Viscum album (assembly GCA_963277665.1). NCBI lineage: Eukaryota > Viridiplantae > Streptophyta > Magnoliopsida > Santalales > Viscaceae > Viscum > Viscum album. The sequence goes on along the minus strand of OY728151.1, from coordinate 1,820,911,814 downwards.
TATTTGTAACATAGAGTTTTATTAAACTAGATAAAATAAATTTTATCAATGTGACATAAGCTTATTATGGGGTGTGACAAAAGAAATATTAGTTTATTAGTGCAACATTGTGACTGGAAAAGATTTTCTCACTTGAGGATCCTTTCAATTTGTTCACCTACTTAATCTAAATCACCTATTCTACTTCTTTTTTTATGAATTTAATGAAAAAAATGAATATATTTTTGTGTTTTGTTTATTATTTATCAAATGACTTAAAATATTTAATTATAAACTTTGATAAAATGCAAAATAGAATGAATTAAGGAATAAAGGACTTGGTCTTGGGTTTGGTTTTGGATTTAATAATTATTCTTCATTAATTGTTTGATTTTGGTTTGAAAATCCAAACATAACATGATTGAATTAATATTCTTCATTTAGAAATTGTGAAATGTTTGATAGCTTAAGAAATCTTGATTCCACATCCTCCTATAACCAAGTTTGATGATATACCTTGGTCTTGGGTGTTCCATCATCCTGTACCTATCTCTATTGATGTTGTTTCATCCATTGATTAACACAACTCCTTAATATGAAGTGTTAACTAATAGAGATCCATAAAAGAGATTTAAATAAAATAATAAAAATATATTGAGTAGAAAGTCATTGATGGTATGTTACTAAATCAGGTAAATTAACCTCACCATTAATTCTACTATAATCTACCAAAAACATAAAATAAACTTTATATAAAATTCATGAATACCTTGACCTCCCCTTAGGCAAAGTCGTGGGTTCAACCTCTCATTTCTGAGAGTAATAGATCACATGGAGGAGTGGATAGAAGAATAAGAGAATAAAAATAAATAAATAATAAGAATAAAAATAAAACAAGGAAAAGAAATAAATAAAATATAATAATTATAAAATAATAATAATAATTATTATTATTAAAAGGAGAATAATTAAGAAAGGGATGTGTCTAGAACAAATTAAAAAACATGCATGAATTTATTTAATTAAATAATATAGAATTTAAATTAAAATTCAATTAAAACTTAAACAAAGAAAATAAATGAAAATAAAAAATAAAAAATAAATAGAAAATCACCCCCCTTCTTTGGTGGGATGTCCTTCGGGTGTTCACCAATGATTTTGTAAGGGGGAATAACCCTCCTTTTATAGGAAAGGTTGACATTTTTTTATTAATAAATTTTCCTCAAAAATATTATGTTTGGTAGACCCCATTAATTAACTAATTTGTAAATGAAATCTTCTATAAAGTTGTTCCAAATTATCTTAAGAATTTTATTTCAAATTTTATCTCTATCTGACATGTGTAGAAAAGATGGAGCCTAATTAATAATATATTTTATTTATTCTAAATGATTCATAAATATTCCTTAAAAGATGAGGGTTAAATGGATGCATTAATCACTTAATAAATCCATCATTATTTTTTGGTGAAACGTGCCTATGAGTTCTATTTCATATCCAAATAAAATCATCTTAATTAGAGTTATGTAGCCCGAGTTATGCCTCATTTCCTGAGGTGGGGTAACCTATATCTTACCAAATGGGTTTTAACATTTATTGATTTTTTGAGCCTTTAGATGTTTTAATTAGCTTTAGTTTTAGGAGAGAAATAAGTATCCCAAAAATCAAGGAATCTTAAAAAAAATCAAATCAATTGGATTGATAACTTAAAATTTATGATCTAAACACCAATGTGATTAAAATCTGTCAAAATTATTAAAAAATAAAATTTTCACATTTTATCGCATTTTAATTCTATAATTTAATTTTCCAATTATTTTAATAAAAGATTTAAATCCATGGGTTTTATCATTTAAAAATTTCTTAAAACCCTTGAAATTTGAATAAAAATATGAATATAATTTAGGTTTGTCAAATACCACCACACTTTAACCATGCTTATCCTCAAGCATAAAATCTCAATGAGGAGTTAAAGAGAGAACTAATGTTATCAATATTAAAATTTAAATGCAATTAAATAAAAAAATCATCCATGTAAAATAAAATTTTAAAATTACACACAAAACATAAATTTGATTTCTGATTTCTCAATAAAAAAATCCATGTATTTTACTTTTTACCTTTGAAAAATGATGGAACTTCTCCTCTCGTTCATTAATATTCCATAATTCCTTATTATTAAACATGATAAACAATTATCTACCTTACAATGGATTATTTTCTCTCATAAATCATGAATAAATTTAAGTAGTTTTATTCTTATATCATGAAAATATTCTATTTATCTGTATAATTGTAAAGGAAATACTTTCTACACTTTTTATAGAAAAAAGGCATATAAAATCATGACTAATTTCAATAAATGTTCAAGTGACTCTAAGAATTAAGGTTGTAAGGATTTGATGTTTGAAAAATTATGGCTCAAGAAGGATTTTTATCTCTTAAGTATAATGCATGATATAAAAAATAAAAATGTAATGAAATTTCCCCCCTCAAAGTATCAACTCACACATACGCCAAAAATTAAAATAAAATGCCATGAATAATGAGATTATAATAAAGGATGTGAAACTACTTTATTTTTTCTCAACTTCTATACTTTTTTTCATTTTTCCAAGTGTCATTTTTTTCTAATTTTTTTCTTAGAATAAACCTCACATTCACCACCTAACCACATATGATAAAAATCATTGTTATGGTTTTGGGGATTTTTCATTCATCGAAGTCACAACCCATTCCATTTTTTCATTTTTTTAGAATGTCAAACAATTAATACATTGAATGAATCATGATACTTTATTTATTACCACAATAAGAACCCTCACACTTATTAATTACAATTCATTTGATCCCATCCACCATGATTCTCTTAACCCCTAAACTTAAACTTTAAAATATCATACAAATACTAAGAGTATGGTAGGAAGGGATAAAAATGAATTGAAACATGGATTATCTGTAACTAAGTCATTCATGGTTTCTATAGGATAAAGAAGAATTAATTTAAAGGTGGTATTTTAAGGATAATAGGTTTATAAAAATATGCATCAATAATTTTAAATTTGTTTTTGTACAGTCTTATCTTTGAAAAGTTCAAAGGAATGTTTTGGTATGTTACATGTCCCAAGATCACTCTAGAAATATGATCAAGAATAAAATAGGAAATACTTAGTCAATAAATCCCCTTTGTAATAGGAAAATGATATTGTAAAATCAATTAAATAAGGATTAATAATAAAAAATACATTCACATAAATTTCACAAATTCAAGGAATGAAAAATGGTTTGGAAATTTAATTTACTTGAATCAATTAATTTATTCAAATCATGAGTCATTAGTTAAATATCCATTATTCACATTAATCATTTAATTTTCAATTATACTCCTTAAATTTTAATAAATTTGAAATCTAAAACATAGAATCACAATATTCCTATGAAACCCATGTCTCAAAGACAATTCAAGTAAAACATAAATCTAAGCATGGACTTGTAATTTTACTTTATATATTAAAATATGTTTTGGGAAAAAATATAGAGTATCTAAACATAAACAATAAAAGTGAAACACCTTTCCCATAATGTCTATTCAACTTTCCCCCTTCACTGTTGGATCTATCTTCTACCATTTATGAACTATAAAAATAAAATTACTTTATTAAGTACAAGAATCATGTCATTTAATCTCAGATAGTTAAGAGGGAGTGGGATGTATTATATACTACTTCCTAAGATATCAAATTGAAATCAAAATTCCTATAAATCAAGTAGAAAGAGATAAATCTTGGTATGATCCCACAAGTGGGCCCTAATTTTTTACAACCTCTAGAGGGTAGTACCAGTTGTTAACTAAAGTTAGTTAGTTGATGAAGATTATATGATTTGAACCACCACATGCGGATTTTCCAAGCTTATGATTTATCCTTATTCCTGATGTATGATCTATTTAGAGAGTATACTGAATCCTACCCCTTCATAATAAGGTATATCTTTCATGGAGGGGGTTAGATGAAGTACTAATAATCATCCTGGGTTTCTACTTATGTGAACTCCTTCTCTTCTAGTGTTGGATTTACATAGTAATTATTATGGGAAACCTATTTTATGATTTCCTCAGGATCACCTACTTGGATCTCTTTATAAGGATCCTCAAATGTATGTTCATTGAAATCAAGAATCTCTCTATGTTCCTCTATAGTTAAAAGCCTGATTTCTTTATCCTAAAATAAGGAATATAAATTATTATCTGAATCATTATAATAAAAATAGTACGGAGTGATGAAAAATTCAGTTTCAATTAAAGTAGAAGAGATAAAGAAAGGTTCAACTCCCTGAGTAGGATCAGCTTCAATCTCTGCCTTAGTGATGAGTTTATTTTAGTGTTGGATGGTTTCAAGTGGAACAAGGTAGTTGGTATCCTCTATTTTCTTCAATTTCAAAGATGATTGGTGAAATTTATTCCACCAATGGATTATGTTCTTTGGAATGAATGGATATATCATGTAATTCTTCACAATATTTCTAGAGGTTATACAGATATTGTTAATATCACAAAATTTTCACAGGATCTAGTTTCTCTAGGGTATTATGAAGATATTTTGTTATCCTTGGTATTTTTCTCAATAGTCCTTCTATAGCCTCATTACATTCCATCACTTGAGATCTATTGTACTCTAAAAAAACTTCTTTTTGTTATTGTTGCACCTGTTAGTAATCATTCCTTGAAAATTAATTTCAATTTGGATGTTCCATGGAATTTTTTTTGTATGGTTTCTTTTAATGAAATTAATGAATATATATAGTGAAAGTAGAAAAATAAAATTAGCTATTGATTGGATCCTAGATAACGAGGCTGGTTTTGATGCATGCCTATCATGGGGAATAAAAAAGAAAACTTTATTTTTCTAGTGTAGCATTGTGGCTGACCAGGGTCATCTCACTTGAGGAGCCTTTCAATTGTTTTTACCTAGTTTATCTAAATCACATTGTATACTTATTTTTTTTGTTTTATATATTTAATTAAAACAATGATAATTTTTTTATTTCATGATTATTTATCAAATGACATGAAATATAAAATTCTAAACTATCATACAATGCTAAACATAATGAAGTAATGAATAAAGGACTTGGACTTGGGTTCAGTTTTGGATTCAATCATTATTATCCATTAATTATTTTATTTTGGTTGGATAATAAAAACATTAAATATAATGTTTAAATTACTTTTATTTATTTAGAAATTGTGAAATATTTTAGATCCTAATAAATCTTAATTCCACATCCTCCTATAATTAAGGTTGATGACAGACCATGGTCTAAGGTGTGCCATCTTCCAGGACCCATCTCTATCGATGATATTTTATCTATTGGATAGCTCAAATCCTTAATATGAATAGTTAAGCAATGTAAATAAAGAAAATATATTTAAAAAATATAATATAAATAGATTGAGTTATATGTCATTGGTGGGAAGTCACTAAATCTAGGACATTATCCTCAGCATGCATGATACTCAAATCTACCAAAAACATAAATTAAACTTTAAGGAAAATTCAAAAACAACTTGACGTCCCCTAGGCCAAGACACGGGGTAAGCCTCTCCTTTCTGATAGTAAGAGTTCACTTGGTGGAGTGGATAAAATAATAGGGGAATAAAATAAAAGAAATAAGAAGAATAAAAATTATCAGAATGGGGATGAGAGAAATAAAATAAAAAGAGGAAAAGAAAAATTGTATTTGGTATGAGAGAGAGATATAATTAAATAGAATAATAAAAATTAAATAATAAAAATAATTAATAAAAATAGAATAATATTAAAATAATAATAATAATAATAATAACAACAACAACAAAAACAATAATAATAAAATGAATAAGAATCGATAAAGGTTTGTGTGGAAAACAAATGAATAAAAACATGAATGAATTTATTTAATTAACTAATATTTAATTTAAATTTCAATTTAAATAAAACAAAAACATAGAAAATAAAAGAAAATAAAAAATGAAACAAAAATAGTGCAATATCCTCATCCTCTAGATAGATCTCCATCAGGTGCTGACCAAATATTTTGGAAGGGGACATGACCCTCTTTTTATAGTCAAGTGTGAGATTTTAGGAACAAAAAATTTTCCTCCAAACCTTTATGCATGGTAGACCCCATTAATTATTGAATTTATAAGTTTAGTCTTCTATAAGGTTTTTCCAAAATTTTCTTTTTTGCATTTTACCACAAAATTCCATCTACATCCTCATGGAGAAGAAGTTATATCCCAATTATACTGACATTTTATTCAGTTTTAATGATTCACAAATCATCCTTCAATGTTGATCATTCAATGAAAAAATTAATGAATGAATTAATACATGAAATTTATTGGTGATATGTTTCTATGAGTTATCCTTCATATACAGCTAGAATTATCCCAATTAGAGTTTTTTTATAGAAGTTATTCTTCATTTTTTGAGTTAGGGTCCACTCTGTGTACTCGAAAGGTTTTTAACTTTGATTGATTTTTCAGGACTTTATTTGTTTGAATTAGTTCAACATCCAAAATGAAAATTTTTATCCCAAAATCAATGAATCCTAAAAGAATAATCACATCAATTGTATTTATAATATAATATTTATTATCAAAATAAAAAAGTGATTAAAATCTGTCAAAAATACAGAATTAAGAAAGTTTCACATTTTATCCCTTTTTATTTCTATAATTCAAATTACCCATTATTTTTATAAAAAATTTAAATATATGGGTTTTATCATTGAAAAAAACTTTAAACCACTAAAATTTGAATAAAAATATGAACATAATTTTGGTTTTTGAAAACATCATGTTTGCAAAGCATGTTATATGTTAATATGAATTTCGTAGTAAAAAATTTAAAAATATTGTTATTGATTTGAAAAGATGAATGATCAGTTATTATTAGTTTAATAAAAATAATAATATAGATTAATTTTACATTTTATTTATATGTGAGTAGTTAATGAAAATGTGTTTAATATAATATACAAGTTATCATGTTTAGCCTGTCATGAAATTCTTTACGTTTTTAGTTGACCTAATCGGAATAAAGTTAAATTTTTAATGCAGAAATGGACAGGATATTAATGCATCATTATGCTTGGTAAGTTAAATTTTATAATATACTAATCCATTGGATCTATATAAACATGCAATGCAATGAAATTTTTATGTTTTTTTAATTTGAGCATGTTAATTTTAAGGACTCTTTTTAGGTTGGGTATTAATGTTCATAGTGTAGTCAATATTGTTTTCCTTGATCACTTAATCCATGATTCCATTTATAAGTAGTGTGTTTTCATAAAAAAAGTGAATTTACATTTGGTTAGGGTCTTCTTAATTTTAGAAGTAGTCTCATAAAATGGGTTGAAGTGTTTTATAAGTGATTTTCTTAAAATATTATTTTAATTAAATAATTAATCATTTTATTGTTTACTGGATTAAAAAATATTGGAAATTTTTCATTTATTTTAAAATATTTAAATGTTTCAGTTTCAATGGATTTTTTTTCATGTTTTAAGGTTAATTCAATAATTATAAAGTGATTTATTTTACAAATAAAATTCCATGATTGACGTTGTTATGAATTTTATTTGACTTGGTTGGTTGTACAAATTTTGTGCTAGGTATTATTTATGGGTAGAATGGTTTTTTTGATATATTGATGGTCATATGGGAATTTTTTTGATAATTTTTCTGGGTTTTTTTATAATGAATAATTTTAGTTGGGTGATATGGTGGAATTAATCCATATATGGTTAATTGGTTTATTAATATGTAGTATTAGAATAAAGGGATTATTATAGTATGATTTAGTTTTACAAGTCTTTATTATGTGATGATGTTATTAAACATACCTGGATGAAATTAAAGATTTTTTTGAATATATGTCATTATAGCATCACATGGAAGTTATACTCAGGAAGAAGAAGATAGGGTTATGGGATGAGGGGTTTTCTAGATTTCAACATTAGATAATGATAAAGTGTGTGGAAAAAGAGATTATTGTTGAGATTTAGGTGTGGTTAGATATAGTTGAGGTGTCTTTAGAACTATTTAGGACTCTGGATTAGTTTTGAATTTCCCTAGTAGTTTGTTTTCTTTGAAGGGTTGCTCGAGCATGTTGGAAGTTGAATCATAGTCGATCGAAATATATTTCTTATTATGAATTTTTTGATATGTTCAGGAATTAGTTCTATTCCTGGGAGTAGAGGATCAATTATGCTGTAAATCTATTGGATCTATAGTAGGGTTAATATATTTTGAGTTGTATTGCTATTCCATTTTTTACTATGACTAACCCATTTTTTACATCATAGTAGTTAAATACACATGTGTTTGGTATTTAAAGTCTTCCTTGCAGCCAGAGATATAACGGATAGTGGTGATTATTTAGTTGATTTTTTGGTTGAATATGAGGGATCATCATGAGGTTTTCGAGAGGAGTCATATCTGGGAAATTGAGAATAATGAAGATTTGCACTTGTGTTATAGATCATACAGTCAATGAGGGTGGAGAGTTTGATGATCTTCCAAATAATTATCACGGGTTTTAGGTATATGTTTGAGAAGCCTGAGGTTTCTTGAGTTTTGTGAGTTAATATATTTACATTATAATGATGTGGTTTATCATTAGTACAAATTCCCTACGATTCATGGATCCCTTGTTTTTTGGTAGGATGATTTGTTAGTCTTTAGATTCATTGGGCTCTTTTGATAAGTCGATTTGGATGATGTAATGTTTGGTTTTTTGGTATGAATTATACTTATCATTAGTAACCTTATTCCTTCCAAAAATAAATATCATTTCAATGATATTTAAAACTTTTATTTAATTCTATTATTTTGGTGTGTTATCATTCTATCCTTTTTAAAATGCAATTGAAAAAAAGAATATTTTACATAATTAATTTGGTGGCTGTATTAATTTTATAGTTAAATAATATCATAAGTAAATATAGAAATGGTTTTATAGATTTTTTGGGTATAATTTTTTTTATAAAATAAATATCATTTTTAGTGGGAAATGATATGTTTACAAACTTAATTTCATGATTTTCTTTCATTTATGGAAGGATTAACTGTTAGTGATATGAAGGTTGATATTTTAACTAACAAGATTAATGATGTCATACTCTACTGAGTTGGGCTTCCCAGGGTGGAAAAGTTCCTGTTAGAGAGGATTCTTCAAGGTTTGTGAAATTTATAGGTATTTTCTTATTATAGGTATCTTAGGGTTATAGTTGACCCCTTTCCTAGTATAAGTATGTAGTGTGCTGGTTTTGTTTGAGAGGTATGTTATGTGGTTGATAGGTTCTGTAGATTCCATTATTAAAGTAGGATTGGTGTTATGATAAAATTCTTAAGATGAGGGTGGTGAGTGTTTGGTTGTTGATTTAACTATAATGAATTAATTGAGAGGTTATATAATGATTTATTTAGTCCACCGTGAGTTTGGATCATTTTGATGGGTTTGGTCTTGTTAGGGGGACCCCACCATAACTATTATATTTTAGGAGGATCTTTCCCTTAATATATTTATGGTATAAATGATTGATTAATTGTTTTATGATTAATGTTATTTTTCCTTTATTATCATTTGTGTATGGATAATGGAATCATATTGTTTATTAAGTATCTCTTAGTGGAGTGTTTGTGATTTAATGGTTGATTTCTTTATTTGGGATCTGTTTTGATTCATGAGGAAAAAAATAATTTAATATGTATCAAATGTAATGTAAAATACCTTATGAAACATTATTTTATGTTTTATTGGCTTTTAAAAGAGTCTTGATGTAATATGGGTGGTTTGGAACAAGAATTCATGCTTGATATGGTGGTTAATGATGTCATCTATGTGTCATGACATGAAGGTTCTTGGGATAAAATTGTTTGATTCTCCTCCGAGGAGCATAATAATATAGAGAGATTATAACTATTTGAGTATTTAGTAAAACATTTATGGGGGATATCCATTTTTTATTCGCGGTGTGTAATTTTGGTTCATACTATGAATCTTGTGGTGTTGAAGTTTTGTGGTTCTACCTATGATAATGTAATGATGTGATACTACTTTTCATGATGTGAATAGATTTTTTACAGGATCTAGATTTTACAGCATTATGTAATGTGGATATACATGGAAGGAACTTTTTGAGTGGTTTGAATTAAATTGGTGGCCCTTAACTATGTATGAATGGGAAGTTTTCTTAAAGAAGAAATGGATTGAAGGATAATGTCATATTGTGACAGGGTGTTCTCCAAACTATGTATAAATTTTATTTCCCCTTAGGATTCCATCATTTATTCTTCATTCCTCTAGAATCTTGTATGAACATTGGTCATTATTGTGAGGAAATCTAGTCCTTAATTATTAAAATTGATTATTGTATTGATTAAATTTAATATTAGTGATCAAAGGAGAGTTATTCTCATTTTTATTAGTTTTTATCACATTATTCTCATGGCAATTCACAGAAGTGGCACAAGTTTTATTTTGGGTCTGTTTTGATAAAATTTTTAATGAGGATAAATGTGAGCTAGGATGATTGGAGTTTCCCTTATATGGAATCAGTCTTTTAGTCAACTCATTCACATATTTATCTTGTGAAGTAATCATTAAAAATTCCATTAATGCATGGAATTAGAGAAAAATCTATTACAATGTTTATAATACGGAACATTGATGATTTTTTTCATTAGGGAATGGAAACGATTTTATTAATTAAGATAATGAACTAGATGTAATGAAAATGGTATGGAAGGGGTGTACCACATGTGTTTATTTACTCCATGAAGTTTACAATGATTGAGGGTTTAATTATTTTTTGATGGTATTTTTTAGAATTTTCATACCTATTATTTATGTAACAATTATAAGTTTTTTTCAAAATGCCTAATAAAAGGATAATAATATAGATATGATAATGACCTGGTTTTGTAAAATCTAAAATATATTTAATAAAACACATGATAAGGATGATAAATTAATTGGATAACATAATTATTAGTGGGACACATGATTGTTTTTAGTTTTATAATTATGTGTTGTTTTTATCTATGATGCTTTATGTATTGGAATATTTATATGGGTTGTTGTGTGGTGGTTTTATGTGGCTGGTGTTGGTATTGGATTATGTTAGGAAGCAGAGATATGGTCGAATACCATGACTGACATGGTATTTAATGGTTATTATTTTGAGTTGGATTTCATGAATGTAATGGGATTTTATTGGTGTTTACTTGTGATCTTATATTAGTTGTGTAGCTTGTTGATATGGTTAAAATGTGATTTTTATGGATGGCATTGTGATTATTGGATGATTTTTCTAAGGTAAAAATTTTATTCATCTAATAAGTATGGAATGAAATTGGAAATGTTAAATAAAAAATGGGATTGGGATAAAATATAATTTAATATGGATATATACAAAATAAAAAATGCTTAAAATGATTTTTTTCAAGGGATAAATTTTAAAATAGTGTCAGATCAAACTAAAATGGTGTTGATTGGAATAAATCACTAATAATAATGTAAATTAGAATTAAAATTAATCTAATATGTACTATTAAATAGTAAATATTGGCTTTATTAATAATATTATTAAATGGCATGTTTTTGGGGATAAAGTGGTGGTTTTATATGAAACTTTTTGTTTTGTTTTGGTTTAGTAAATGGGAGTGGTGTATAGAATGTGGTGTCTTTTTATTAGTGGTTTTTGGAATTGTTGGGATGGTGTTACTGGGAAAGGATAGTATTGATCAGTATGAATCCATTTGTTGTGATTCTTTGTGACTATATATTTTATTTTCTTGTGACTTTATTATTCACCCTTGAAGAGTTATATAACCTTACCAATTCCAATTTTTTTTGTGTTATGGGTTTTTCCTAAACATCCATGTTAGAAAGGGTGGATAACTAACTACCCCCAGTGTCCCTTCGATAAGATTACATGGTGGTATCAATGGTGAAAAGTTTTTGGTACTACCTAGTGGTGTGAGATTTTGTATGTGGCATGGATCATGCATGGAATAAGGATGAAACAAGTTTGAGTTTCATTATGTTCATAATATACTTCTACACTATATTTGAGTTTGTGGTGTGAGATATAATTTATGGCATGGGTAATTCATGGAAGAAGGATGTCACAAGGTTAATATCCTTCATTATCATGATACCCAAAAGAAATTGATACATAGTTGTGGTGTTATATGTGATAAATGGTGGGGGACATGCATGGAATATGGAGGGAATAATGTTGATTTCATTCATGTTCATGATACCCTACTACACTAGATATGTGTTTACTAATGATATATGAAGTGAATATGATAATAGTGAGGATGATGATATAGTTTTTTTAATATGATATATGGATAATTATGATGAGGTGGTTGTAATATGTGATATATGATATTGACTAATTTCAGTAAGAGATGTGTGACCCTACCATAGTTTGGGATTGTTAGGGTTGTGGTTCAACCCACATCAGACATAGCTTGGTTATATGATTAGTGTAAAAGAGAGGGTTGAGTACATGAGGTATGATATTGGAGAATGAGAGGATAAAACTAATGGGATTTTTTTGTAGTACACCTTTGATTATATTTATTTCAATACTATTTATAGCATTGGATGTGATATTTAGTGAGTGAAGCTCCATGAGGTTGGTGATTTGTTGAACTTGTAGGTACTTGTTTGTTATGATATTTATTAATTGATGCATTATTTTCTTCTTCCAAAATTAATTTATATGTCTTGGATATGATTTGACTGAGTATACATTTATGATCACCAAGTTATATATATATATATATATATATATATATAAAATTTTATATAAACTATTTTACTGGTTATCAGGAGGGATTTGGAGAGTGATATGGGAATTACTAGTTATGTCTTAGAGCTACTATAGTGTAAGTTCTAGACCTTTTCTGGAGTCATATTATACATGTTTTAAGGTACATTTTTGTGGTTTTAGGTACCTTTGTTTTTTTGTAGTGTCTTGGGGTACGTTTGGGTGAATTTTTAAGAAAAACTAACGGATAGTGGGCTATGCACAATATGCTCATGGTTTGAAAAATAGTGTGACTAAACCATGACAACCATGAAAACCTAGACATAGAGGTCCACACAGTTTGCGCACGGTTTTACAAATTATGTGACTAAACCCTGAAAACCCTGAAAACCCTGAAAACCCAAAAAGGGATCTCAACACGGTTTGCACACGGTTTTCCCTAATCATGCGCCCCTGCCTAGGAAACCGTGCACACGAGATTAATTATCTAAAAATATATTTTAAACCACCCAAAACCTTGCGACTTCCATATTTCAACCTTGAATCGAGCTTGAAAAATTATAAGGGATCCCAGATACTTCTGGAGGGATTCCAAGGTGATTCGAACATCGTTCTTTGAGATCAAAAGCCCGAATTGCAGATCATCTCTCTTCCCAGTAAGTGGATTTCATCCCGTTGCTTCTCTCATTATTTCCTCTATATTTCCTCGATCTTTTAATGGAATATCTATAATGTTTCCATGGATCTAAACATAGTATTTTATATCTAGATATAGGATTCTAGATCTAGAAAAAGATTTTAAAGATCTTGATGCATTTTATTTTAATTTTGGTTTAGAGATTTAGATTCAGAGCATGATCGACGATGTTGTGCTGCTCGAATTTTGGGGATTTCCATTGGGCTAACACCTGTCAATAAACCAAGGATGGTGGTATAAATAAAACTCTCATAGTCATGTATTTTATATGTGAATGTGAGTTTATGTATTTCTAGCTTCCCTTGATATTTTATTTCATAAATTGGAGTAATTACAAATGTGTAATTGACTTTGATTTCCTTGGTGATTAACTAATAATTGAATCATGTAACAAACAAAGGGGGGTTTCTCAAATAGATATTTTTTTTGAAGATTCATTATGGGTTGAGATATTGTAATTGGGAAATTTAATTGATTGTGTTAAGAAAATTAATTTGGGGATATTAATTATGAAATGATGTTTGGATATGTAAATAATTAATTGTGAGAATTAATTATGTTCCGTGATGTTGATCAAAGATAATTAATTGTGAGAATTAATTATGAAAAGTTGAGGTTTGATATAGATAATTAATTGTGAAGAATTAATTATGGAATGATAATTGTGTTGATTTATTAATTAATCGATGTATTAATTAATGGGTTATATTCTTAGTTAATTGTTGAGTTAACTAATGTCCTTTGAGATGTTTAACTAATCATTAGATTAATAATGGAATGAGGTTTCCAAATACTGTTAATTAATGAATGATTAAATGGATTATATTTTTGTGGTGCTAGAAATGGAAGTTTAAATCGATTAGGAGTTGGGACTTGGAAATGGAGTTTCTCTATAATAGTTATCCAAGCTTGAGATTTTGGGGTGCTAGGAATGATGACCTACACCGAATGATATGTTGGGGTTCTAGGCATGGAGACCTACACCGAATGAGATATGGAGTTTTTGTCATGGAGACCTACACTAAATGAGATTTGGGGTGCTTGACAGGATGTTCAAAACCAAATAAATTATAATATTGAATGGTTATTCACATGGAAAACATGAATCGAAATTGAGCCTAATGTGATGATTAAATATTAAATTACAATATGATAACTATTTAATTATGCATTGTATTTATTAATTAATAAAACTGCATAAACTATCTTTTTACTGGGCTTCTTTTAGACACCATTGGTGGTGGCCTACTTATTTGTACTCACACCCTATTTGGGACGCCTAATTGGCACCCAAGTAGACTTTGTTGTTACAGGACAAGATAAGGGTAGGGCCCTGGGATAGGTTACTGTTTGGGATTAGAGCATGGGAGTGGGAACCAGACATGGTTTGGGACTCACTTGGGAGTTGTTATTTCATTAATTTTAGTTGCATTTTAGACACTTGACATTCACATTGTCATATCTTGTTTTACCTTTCAGTTGAGTATTGTATTTTCTTGTTTTAAATGCCATATGACGTGGTACTATTCTGCTTATCTATGCACTTTTTCACTTGGTTATTGTTGTTTGCATCATTTAGAGTTTTATTCTAACAAAAGAGGGTATAGTCTCCCAAATACTGACTTACCAAACCCTCACTGCTAGTCAGAGCCCTCTAGCGTACGGGGAGGCGCACTTGAGGGCATGTGGCCAATCGGCTCGGGGCACTATTTAGTGGCACCCAGGTTGGGATATCACAAAGTGGTATCAGGGGAGTTTTCTTTTTATTATTCTTCATTTGTATTACTATTTTGGAAAAGTAATATATGAGACTAGGAAGAGTCGAGACTTGGTAATGAGCTCGTACATGGGAGTTTCAAAACCATATATGGGGTAAAATCTAAGTACTCAGGGTGGGATTGTTATGATTGCTGTTTGTTGTTACAGTTGGATATTATTTAACCTTGGGTGATGCACATATGGTGTGATGTGATATTTTTTTTTTCAGTTGTTGAATTTTTATTCCTGGACTAATGAGGCAAGATACTTGATTCTTCATGCATCATTCTAGACACTTAGGGTTGTTGTGACATGAATCATTCTAGACACTCACTGGAAAACGATTTATGGGTAAGTTGTTGAACTTGAACTATCTTCCTTGTAGTGAGATTTAAATAATGATGCAAAATGAGAATTAATGGTTGTCTAATGATAACCTTTATTGATGAAATTAGTATGATTAATTAATTAATTTTAGATAATGTGATTAATTAATGGTTGAATTAATTAATGAGAAGGTAGGTACCATTTTTAACTAAGACCTAGAAGTATGATGGTTAAGGGTAGTGATATGGCCTCACTGTTGACCATGTGGTGAGAAAAGGGGGAAAAGACATGTTGAAACTTCTTATGTCAGTTTCTCCTCTTATGTACAAGTTATAAGGTTGTGTTATGAGACCTAAGACGTGTGTTTGGATTTGTAGAGATATACCTCCATGATGCTAGTTAAGGGAGAGACCAAGGGGTATGGCCCAGAATGAACTTAAAAACATGGAACTTGAGGCACCATTGGTGAAAGATGAGGAGAAAGGGGAATATATCTAAGGGAACTTTGATCGTTTCATTAAATACATGTAGAGAGACCCAGGGCATGTTCTGAAAATCATGTATGATTTAACAAGGTAGTTTTAACTACATTAACCTCCTAGTTTTACTAGAGAGCGTGGAACTAAAGGACATTAATTATGGATTTAATCCATAGAGATGATACTTGACCATTTGGAGACTCTAGTTGGGAGGAGGGTTAAGTTAGATGCTTATATGCTACGGGTGTTAGTGAAGCATTGGTGGGAAATTTAGGTACGTTATGGACAGAATGATGATAAGTTATGGAAGGAATTTCTGGAGAAGTTCTTGGAGCACTTCTATTCAGAGACGTTAAGACAAGAAAAGGCTATAGAGTTTATGAATCCGACCCAATGAATCATGTCCATATTGGATTATGATGAATGTTTCATAGATTTACAACATTTTTCTCAAGATTTGGTAGTAGATGAGGTTTCTTCGAAAAAATGATTTCATGACAGACATAGGTTTAAAATTAAGTCCCAAGTAAATATCTTTATGTTGAAGAAATTCTCAAAAGTGGTTAATTAGGCTCTCATTTTAGAGGGGAACCTGAAGGAGGCTTCCATTACTAGATAGGTAGCTATCACTGGACAATCAGGGAGTGTGCCTTTCGAGAGCAAGAAGCACCATTACAAGAACCTTAGTTAGGAAAATGGAAAGCAAGATGGATAGTAAGAAGGAACAGTTGCACCAAATATTACTCATGTGCTTTTCCACAAGTGTGGTAGGTAGGGACACTATCATATAAATTGTCCTATACCACCAGTGGAGTGCTGGGTTTGTGGAAAGATAGGGCACCTACAAATGTTCTGTAGGAAGAAGTGGAAAGCTGGTGATAAGGAAGAAACTGCTCAGAGTTAGAGTATGGGAAGGGGGTCTTCTACACCATATAGGTCTGGCAGCTGGAAATCTACAAGAAGATGTGGTAGAGGTAGTGGATATGGTGCTTCAGGGTATGAGTGCTCGTATCAGCAGAGTGGTGCTACTCAGGGGAGTCAGATGACACCACATAGAAGAGGGTCACGATAGTTACATGCAGTGAAGCCTACACTTATGGAGAGCGAGGTAGGTCCATCGATAGAGAGAGGTACTATTCTACTTTCTTCTACTTTATCTAGTGCCTTGTTTGATATTGGTGACTCTCATTCCTTTATATATGAAAATATTGTTAATGGTTTGAGCATGGAGGTGAAAGTCCATAAGCAGGGTGATGAATATCGATACACTGTTGGGAACACGGTCTAGGGATATCTGTTTATGCATGTAATGTTCACTAGATATCAGAGAGTATAATTTTATTTGGGATATCTATTTCCTTGATATAACTAGCTTTGACCTAATTATGGGTATGGACTGGCTAGTCACATACCGAGCCCACATAGATTGTTACTACAGGAGAGTGACCTTTGTATCTCCTAAGGGTGACCAGTATGTTCATCATAGAGAATGAGATATCCATGAAGGAAGATATGGGCTAATTACTCATCAACTGGGAGAGCTCACAACTCACGTTTCTAGTCTTTTGATGGATAATGAGAGTGGTAGTCAAGAAATCCTTCCAATAGTAGTATAATTATTTCAGAATGTCTTTCCTGAACACTTTTTAGAGTTTCCACATAAGAAATATGTGGAATTCACTATTAAGATCATGTAAGGGTATGATATGGTATCTAATACACCTTATATAATGGAACCTACTAAGCTTCAAGATCTCAAAACATAGTTGGAGGATTTGGAGGATGAAGGGTTCATTCGTCCAAGTATGTCGCCTTGGGGATCACCAGTTTTGTTTTCAAAGAAGGCTGATGGTAGTTTGTGCTTATGTTTTGATTATTGGAAGTAGAATAAAATGACCATAAAGAATTGATATCCTCTTCCATGTATCGATGAAATGTTTTACCAGCTGAAGGGGGCTTGTGTGTTCTCAAAGATCAATCTAAGAGTAGGTTATCATTAGGTGAGAGTTCGAACCTCTGATATACCAAGAACCACTTTCAGAAGTAGGTATGGCCTTTATGATTTTGTTTTAATTCTGTTTGTATTGAAAAATGCTACAATAATATTTATGGCCTTGATGAAAATGATCTTTCATCTGTACATAGATTAGTTTATGGTGGTGTTTGTGGATGAAATCTTGGTGTGCTCTAAGACTAATGACGATCATGCCCAACATCTTGACATTGTCCTAGGTACACTAAGAGGGAATTAGATATATTCCATGCTATCTAAATGCCAGTTTTTGATTGACATGGTACACATTTTGGGGCACATCATCTCAGAATAAGGTGTAGTAGTGGACCTAGAAAAAGTGCAGGCAGTGATTTCATGGGACCATCCCAACAATGTTTTTGATATTCTAAGTTTTTTGGGATTAGCTGGTTATTACAGGAAGTTCATCAAGAAATTTTCCTGATTGGAATCCCTTATTTCAGGTTTTAAAAATAAAGGGATAATGTTTGATTGTATATAAGCATGCGTCATTTATTTCTAGGAGTTGAAGAAGTGCTTGACATCGACACCAATTTTGATCTTACTTAAGTCAGTTAAAGACTACATGGTGTACTCTGATGCTTCTATAATTGGACTCAGAGTTGTTTTGATGTAAGGGTATTGAGTTGTTGCTTATGGGTCTTAGTATTTGAGGCCAAATTAATAGAATTAACCTATTCATGACCTCAAGTTGAAAGTAGTGGTTTATTCACTTAAGTGTTAGCAACACTATCTTTTGGGTGAAAATTTTACAATTTTTACGGATCCAAAAATCTTAACTTATATCTTTTCACAGCGTGACATGAATCTTCTACAAAAAATATGGGTAGAGTATATTTAATCATTTGATTTTGAAATGGAATATACACCCAGAAATGGGAATAGTGTAGTTGATTTCTTGATTAGGAACACTCAGACTCAATTGGTATATGAGTCAAGTGCAGAGTGGAAGATGATGAATTTGTAGGAAGAAATGCATGTGGTGGTTCAAGAGAGTCAGGAGTGGATGACTCTGTTTTCTATTGTAGTGGAGTCTACAATCTTGAAACATATTAAGGACATGAAATATAATGATATTAAGTGTTTATACATAAGGTAAATCATTAAAGGTGTAGAGACACCTTAATAATGGATAATAGATGAGGATGCGATCATCTATGTGAGAAATTAGGTTGTTGTGCCTACAAGAATGCGAGAGGAACTCATGGGAGAATTTCATGCCACAAAGTGGGCAGTACATCCTAGGGTGAAAAAATGTTCCGTGACCTATGTCGATAGTTTTTGTGGCCTAGAATGAAAAATGAGATAACAAGGTTTGTAACAAGATGTTTCACCTACCAGCAGGTGAATGCAGAGCATCAACAACCTGGAGGCCTATTGCAGCCATTGCATATTATGGAATGGAAGTGGAATGACATGGCTATGAATTTCATGGTAGTACTTGCAAAGAAACTTTGGAAGAATGAATCTATTTGGGTCATTATGGATCAAATAAAAAAGGTAGAACATTTCTTTCCTATCAGGGAAACCTTTACAGTAGAACCGTTTGGAGAACTATATGTGGGAAAGATAATTCATTTTCATGGGGTGTGATATACTATAGTTTCATATCGTGATTTACGCTTTACTTCAAGATTTTGGAAAAGATTAAAGAATAACATGGTATACATGTTTTTCTAAGTACGACTATCCACCCACAGATAGATGGGCAGTCAGAGCGTACCATACAGGTGGTAGAGGATATACTGCGAGCTTGTGTGCTTGACTTTGGGGATTTTTGGGAAAAGAACTTGGATTTAGTGGAGTTATCCTATAATAAGAGTTACTAGGAAACTATACAAATGGAACCATATGAGGCGCTTTATGGTATACCTTTTAGATCCCCTCTATGTTGGTTAGAGGTAGGTGATTCATAGTTGTTGGGACTGAGTATCATTCAGGAGACATCAGAGCAGGTGCAGTGGATTCAGAAACATATGGATATAGCTCAGAGTAGGCAGAAGTCATATGATAATAGATAGAGATGACCCCTAGAGTTTATAGAGGGAGATCATGTATTATTTTGGGTTTTTCCTAGATTTTGTCACCATAGGATACAAAGGTAGGTCATGTTGGAACCTAGGTTTGAAGGAAAGTTTGAGGGGATGAAGAGAATCAGGCCTGTGGCATATCAATTATCCCTTCTACTAATGTTCAACTATATGTATGATGTTTTCCACGTGTCACAAATATGACGGTATCACCCAAACCTTCTCATGTGATTGATGTGGAAGATGTTGACCTTGTGATATATGCATCCTTTGAGGAGAATCTGATATGTGTGCTGGGTTGTAGTGAGAAAGTGTTACAGGGAAAGACTGTGCCATTAGTTCATGTGTTATGGAAACATGGAAGTGTTCAAGAGAAAAATTGGGAACAAAAAGCATACATGAGGGATCAATGGCCCAATATTTTTGGCTTAAAAGCTTAGATAAGTACGGGAGTGCAGCTCAAGGATGATCTGTTATAAGGTGGAGAGATTATAAGATCCTGGCATTTTCTAGAGTTATATTGGGCGTCTTTTTAGGTACAATTTAGAGGTTTTTAAGTACCTTTGTTTTGGAGTAGTGGTTTGGGGCGAGTCTGGGTGATTTTTTATGAAAAAAAATGAATAGTGGGTTGTGAATGGTTTGCGCATAGTTTGAAAAACCGTAAGACTAAACCGTTCCTGCCATGTAAACTTGGATATAGAGGTCCATATGGTTTGAAAAAAATTTTCCCTAACCATGCACCCCTGCCTAGGAAACCATGATCCCATGATTAATTATCTGAAAATCTATTTTAAAACCACCCGAACCCCCGAGGCTTACATATTTTGACCCTGGCTTGGGCTTGAAAAATTCTAGGAGATCCTAGAGCCTTCCTGATGGATTCCAAGGTTATAAAAACATCATTCTTCGAGATTGAAAGCCTAGATTGAAGATCCTCTCTCTTTCTGGTAAGTGGATTTCATCTCGTTGCTTCTACCTTTCTTTCCTCTATCATTCCTTGATCTTTTAATGGAATATCTCCACCGTTTCTATTGATTTGAGCCTAGTAGTTGAGATATAGATCAAGGATTGTGGATCTAGATATATATTTAAAAGATCTTGATGCCGTTGATCCTTATTTTGGTTTAGGGATTTAGATCTGAAGCTTGATTTATGGTGTTGTGGTGCTCGAATTTTGGGTATTTCCATTGGGATAACATCCATTAATAAACCAATGTTGTTCATCTCAATCAAACTCCCATAGTCATGGATTTGATATGTAAATGTGTGTTTTTAAATTTCCTAGCTTCCCTTGATATTTGATATACAAAATTGGAGTAATTAGGAATGTGGAATTGACTTGTGATGGCCTTGGTAATTAATTAATAATTGAATCATGGAACAAATGAAGGGGGGTTTGTCAAATAGAAATTTTGTTTTGGAGATTGGTTATGGGTAGAGATATTGTAATTGGGATATTGAATTGATTATGTTAAGATAATTAATTGGGGGAGATTAATTATGAAATGATGTTTTGATATGTAAGATAATTAATTATGAGAATTAATTATGTTACATGATGTTGAATAATGATAATTAATTGTGATAATTAATTATGACAAGTTGAGATTTGATATGGATAATTAATTATGAATAATTAATTATGGAATAATAATTGTGTTGATTGATTAATTAATTGATGAATTAATTAATGGGTTATATTCTTAGTTAATTATTGAGTTAACTAATGGAATTTGAAATTTTTAACTAATCGTTAGATTAGTAATGGAATGAGGTGGCTAATTCTTGTGAATTGAATAATGATTAATTGGATGAGATTTTTTGGTGCTAGACATGGTATTCTAGACTGATTAGAAGTTGGGACTGGGACATGGCATTCCTCCCTAGTAGTTATCCAAGCTTGAGATTTTGGGGTGCTATGCATGATAACCTACACTGAATGAGATGTTGGGGTTCTAGGCATGAAAAACTACACCGAATGAGATATAGAGTGTTAGGCATGGTGACCTACACAAAATGAGATTTTGGGTACTTGAAATGAAATTCAACACCAAAAGAATGACAATAATGAATGATGATTCAAATGGAAAAAAGAATTGAAACAGGACCTAATGTGATGATTAAAGATTAAATGGAAATGTGATTTCTATTTAATTATGCATTGTATTTATTTCTTCATAAAACTGCATACACTATCTTTTTACTGGACTTGATGTAGAAATCGTTGGTGGTGGACTACTTAGTCATACTCACACCCTATTCGGGCTGCTTGATCGGCACCCGAGTAGACTTTATTGCTGCAAGACATGATAAGGGAAAGGACCTAGGATAGGTTGTTGTATGGGATTGGATCAAGGGAGAGGGAACCATATGTGGTTCAGTACCCTCTTGAGAGTTGTTGTGTATTTACTTTTAGTTGCATTATAGACACTTCACATTCGCATTGTCATAAATTGTTTTACCTTTCAGTTGAGTAATATATTTTTTGGTTTTGAATATCATTTATTGTTCTAGTTATTTACACCCTTCTACAATTGGTTATTTTTGTTTGATTTCGTTGGTGTTTTATTCTGATAAAAGAGGGTATAGTCTCCCCAATATTGACTTACCAGACTGTCACTACTAGTCAAAACCCTTTGGCATATGGGGAGGCGTGCTTAAAGGCATGTGGCCGACCGGCTCAAGGGACTATTTAGTGGCACCCAGGTCAGGATGTCACATGCAGAGGTTCTTCCATATAATTATATAGTATTCTTTCATTTTATGATTTTTATCCATATTACTTGACATACATTGTAGGATGGTAATTTTTGTCTATTTACATCATATTTCTGATTAGTCATTTTATTCTATGTTCCTAGGATTTATAAGGTTAATGTATCCCATTTAAATGTAATTCACCCTCAATGGTTGTCATTGAACCAGTGCCTAATAGACATAGAATTTAGGTGTCACACTCATATTCATTATAGGAATAGGAGGGGTTCCCACTGTGGGCTATCCGTGTCAACTATTTATTAGACTATTTGAATCATTATGTTACTATAAATATTCATTATAAACACTTTAATAAACCCTTTAATACAAAACTTCTCATTACGTATTTATATTTTCCAACTATTGTATTCATTTTCTATAGTCATTCATTTTTTTATATTTTTAAATAAATTTAATTTTAACCTATATTAATAATTTTAATGACCAAATTTTATATCTTTCAGGGCGGTAATGTTACTACAACTATTGGTCATTTATTTATTTTTTTTAAAAATAATTATAATTCATATGTGTATAATAATTTTTTTATGTATCATATATATTACTATAACCTTTTATAATTTCACTTTATTTTAATTTTATGGTCATGAAAAAAAATATTTATTAAATTTCAATTTACAAGGGTAGAAAGTATGAGAAAAGATGCAATGCCTGAGTTTCATCACAAATAAAATATTCTTTAGAATAAAAATGAGATAAAATCCATGTATTCTTGTCCATGAGAGGAGAGGTGGGGTTTATGGGAATGATTTTATACCCATTTCAATTTCAATGAAATATAGAGAAAATAATAATTTCTTTATAATTTTAATTTTAAAATATTATTAAATTATACAATCTTTTTAATTAAAAAATTATAATTATACTATATGTCAATGAAATAATCTCTATTTTATTTTATTATATTATATTGTTAATAAAAAATATATATTATCATGTTTATTTTTTTTAAAAATAAGTCTCCCTAAATTGATTCATTTTCTTGAAATATGTTTTACAATACATATTTTATTGTTTTTTTGTTGTGATCCATTAAAATATCATATTTTTTCCACAATATTACATTAGAAATGTAGTTTTTACTTTGATAGTAATTCTAAATATAAAATGTATCAATTATTTTTATATTATTCAATATTTTTTTTTCCAATTTTTTTGAATTTTCTATGTAATTCGCAGTTATAGTTTTTTCAATTTCAAATTAATATAACACTATTTTATTACAAAATCAACATAATGTACATGTATGGTCAAAATTATAGTTATATTATAATATAATCACTTAATAAAGGTGATTAATGGGTTGGATCGGAGCATATAATTCCAAGCCCACATGGAAAAGGCATAAAAATTCCTAGAATTCTTAATCCTATATTTAAGTTGTTCTCTAAAAATTTAGTTTGGTCTAATTTTAATTTAATGTTTAACTTTCTATGATCCATCCCATATTTTCAATCAGGACTAAAAAATTGAAAAA
Organism: Viscum album; assembly: GCA_963277665.1. Taxonomy (NCBI): domain Eukaryota; kingdom Viridiplantae; phylum Streptophyta; class Magnoliopsida; order Santalales; family Viscaceae; genus Viscum; species Viscum album. The sequence continues at coordinate 1,820,887,423 of OY728151.1, read as the reverse complement.
TAAATATATAAAAATTAATCATTAATCAATTATAAATTTTATACCCATATTAATATTCTATAGATGCTAATTTATATATATATATACATAACATGAATAAAAATATAATGTTTTTCTAAAAATTCATATATTAAATTAAAATAACTTTTAAAAGGATACTAATTTCTAAAATTTACTATCCATATGTCAATATCCCATCATGTTATTTTATAATACTTGCTGTTGGGCATGTATTGTATCAACAATAATCTATAAATCTTATTGATTTTGATGCTCCCAAATACCCTTGTTTGTTTTACTATTGATATTACTTTAATTGTATTTCAAAAAATAAATATTCATTACAATATTTATTATGGAATTATATTCAAGATTTTAATTCGTAAGGAATATTCGTTAAATTGTTAAGATTTCATTTTAATATATTATAGAAACACTATTCATACCCTTTGTTGATAAACGTAATTTAAGGAATAAACCCTATGCTTGGAACAATGAGTAAGGAATGAACCCTACGTTCAGAACAATACTTATTGTTAATAAAGTCTATGTTACTAGAAATGAATGGTTAAAGAACCTTATGTTTGGATGGAACATTACGCTTTTCAAGAGAATAAAGTATGTTTAAATTACCCTATGTAAGTAAGGAATACTAAATTTGAGAGAAAATGTCTGGATCATTATCCTCAATTTTATGATCAAACTTACATTTTCAACCTTAAATTTGAAAAATGAAATCGATGTATTTGAACCCAACATTTGGTATTTTTTTCATTTTGTAAAGGAACCCTACATTTTACTATTCAATGTTGAATATTTAAATTCACAATTTAATCCATGATTTTTCAACATTCTTGATAGAATTATAGGATAGTTCAAAGACCTTTAATGACCAATTCAAGGATACTTTTGATTGTTTCAAAGAACCGTATTCATCAGAGAAATTCACTCCAATTAAGGGAAGTTACGACCCCCCTGAACTATTTTTGAATTTGATTATCTGTGAACTATCAGGCGATTTTCTTGGATCTGTTTGACCGAAAGAAATATATTTATAAGAATAGAGTATTTTAAAATAATATATACATGTGATATGAGTGATACAAGATTCATATACATACAAATTATATATCATGAATATATTTTAAAGATCATCTACAACAAATGAATGATTCTGTTATTTGTAGAGGAGGCTACACTTTGGAGACATAGATATTTGAAAATTATGCTGATGTAAGATTACTAATTTTGTTAGTTGATATTCATATTGAATATCATTTTCAACCTCAATCACTTAATAATTATTCTTTCTTGAATACATTCATTTCTGAAGAGGAAGATCCATATACTATCAGTTGCTGCTACTGCAACTGTGAAGATCAACCCAAACCATCAAAAAATCAAACTCTTTTTATTTATTGGAGTATAAACTACTTGTATATAGTTGTGGTGAAGTATCAGATTCTCATATTAATATTTAGATAATATATTCTCTATTAAAGAACCAGAAGGATCTGTTTTTTCCTTATTGTAAAGGTGTCAACTGCCTATACTCAGTTGTGGATTTGAAGGACTTATGATAAGAGGACCATGCTAGTGAAATTCCCCAAGCTCTTTGAGAGACCATTGGTGGAGTGGACTGGGGGATTGTTGTTCCACGAACCTCTATAAATTTTTTATGTCCTTTCATTCTATTCTCCACTACTCATTATTATTATAGAAGAAAATGCTGCATATCTGAATAAATCATAAAGGGATTTTAAATCCATAATTTTGTAAGATTATCGAAAAGACTCAATTCACCCCCTCTTATGTTATATTTTTATTATTCTAACCTAATATTTGGTATCAGAGGCGAGGTTTTTGTGTAAATATATATAAAGATGAAAAGTATAAGGTACATACAAATAATATGTCGATGGATGATCTGAAAGAAGGAATGTCTATGGTTCATGATCCATACATTAATGGAAAAAATTATGGATTCTAGAAATATCGAATGATTATCTATCTGAAGAATATTGTATTCAAAGATTATTCAAAGTTCATCACTTATTATATGATTCTTGAAAAACTAGATACTTGAACTGCTAAAATAGAAGTTGATTATGTCATCAATTCAAAAGCAATGAATGATATTATCTATGAACTTGGTCTCGATGAGTTTAATCATGTTTCAAAATGTCCTACTTCCAATAAGACGTGGAAAACTATTATAGTTTCTTATGAAGGAACAAACAATATAATACATATGAGATATTATACTACTAAGATAACGTTTTTCACTATTAGAATGTTTGATGGTGAAATAGTCAAAAAAATTAATGGAATGTTAACAAAGATTGTTAACAATATTACTGCCTTGGGATATCCCATAAGTCAATCTTATTATGTTCTAATAGTACTCAGTGTAATTCCCTCTATGTGGAATGGAATATCAACTCCAATTCATTAATCATCACCTATAAAAATTTGATTATGAAGGAACTAATTATAAAATTGATGGTATAGGAAGAAGAAATGAAATTTAAAGTTGAAGATCATTAGATTATAGTAAAATTTGAAAATACTACCATAAAAGTAACATCTTTGAAGCATAGTTTAAAAAAACATGAATAAAAAATAGAGAAAATTTAAGATTACTCAGATTCTGAAATGGAACTGGATTAACTAGTTAGAAATTTTAAAAAATTCTACAAGAAAAAACAAGGCTTCATAAAAACCTATACGAATGATGAAAAATAACCTAGAGAAGTACGATTCTAAGAATTCAAAAAATTAGGTCACATCAAACTTGATTAACCTCAATTGAATGATGAAATAATTATGATATAAATTAAATATAAAAAAATGCTGACTATGAGAATAAAGGGAAAATAGAAATGAAAGATATGTGGAGTGTATCCAAAGACTCCAGTAGCTCCTCAAAATTAGATTCAGATAAAGAGCCACAAAATTTCAAATACAACATGTTCTTCATGGCTAAAGAAGAATAGGTACAATTCTATTACTCCTTTGATTCTTAAATGAATAGTTTCTCAAATGATAAATTAGCTGTCTATTATTTTATGTTAGTCAAAGAATATGGTTCTTTATTAAATAATTAAAAATCATTGAAAAATATTCACAATGCTATTTTATAAGAAAAATATACTATGCTGAAATAACATCAAGATTTAGTTGAAAAATTCAATTCTTCTACATAAAATTCTATTAATACCGAAAAAAGGATTAAAGAATTACCAGATTAAGTAGAATATTAAAAATTTAATGATTTTATTTTTACTAAAGGAGATTTTTTTAAATGATATTCATGTAAAGAATGTAATTAAAAGAGAAAAATTTTGAATAGAAAGGAAGTGTAAAAAATCAAAACTATATAACAATTACTTTGTGCCCAATTCAAAAAATACTACCTATTATTATTGTGTATTAAAAGTTCATTTCACTAAAAACTATTATTTGAGAAATACTATAATTATTGGTATCAAAAAAGGATTTTATTTTAAAAAGTATGTCTAAATAAAGTGATGTATATTATGGTAAAATATGGAAAATATGGATTTCTAGATGACTACTTGCTGACACTTCAGGACCCAAGAAAATATGGGTACAAAAAAATCAATGTTTAAATTCCGTTTCAGAAAAAAGGCCACAAGAAAAAGAATTCTAAAAGGTATATGGATAGTGGCTATTCCATACACATGACTGGAGACTCATCAAATTTCTATGCATTAAGTCAAATGGATAGAGGTCTAGTCACTTTTGGTGACAATGAGAAAGGAATGATAGTTGGAGTTGGAATAGTTGGAGATCTAAAGACTATCTCAATAAAAAAAATACTATATGTACAAGGGTTAAAAAAAACCTTATAAGTATCTCTCAACTTTTTTGATGATGGTTTCTATGTTGTTATTTCAAACAATTCCTAATATGTATTTAAGGATAAGTTTCTTAAATTTAGAGCACCAAGAACTGACAATGATTACACTTAGGATTTAAATTTCTTATATAAATTGAATGTGAATTGTTTAAATACTAAGAAAAACAAGTCATGGATCTGGCATAAGAGATTTGGTCATTATTTTTGGGATTTATTTCACTTCCCTTAAGAATTGAACCTGGGGATGATAGCATTTAAACAATTATGAAGTTTCTCGGATACGATAGAATCTCTATGGTTGGTTAACTGCTAATAAACCTCAGGTTTAATTATTTATGGAGGAAAAATAAATACCCAGATGTCTAAGAGAGATATCCATGATACTCGGCCCAGTCGAGTGGCCTAGTCAACCGCCCAATTACCAAATTGTAGGGGCTAGGGAGTATCTTGGTCCATTTCAGGAGTGTCATGGTTCCAATAAAAAGGTGTAGTGGTACTAGAGAAGCTCCCCCAATTGGTTAAATACCAGTGATCCCTGAGTCTGATTCTATGGGGAGGAAAAATAAATCCCTAGCTGGCTATTGAAGATATCCACGATACTCGATCCATTTGAATGGCCCAGTCAAGAGCCCAGTACCCCGAGTGTAGGGGCTGGGGAGTATCTTGGTCCATTGATAGGAGAGTCATAGGTCTAATAATCATAATATATATTATTTACATAAATTATATAAGAAATTGTTAGTTTTTGATTTTCCTTATCATAAATTTGACAATGATAGACTCTGTGCTTCATGCCAAATTGGAAAAAAACATAAATCTTCTTTTAAATCTATTAAAAAAATTGCTATATCTAAATAGTTAGAACTTATCCATATGGATTTGTTTGGACTATACAGAGTAGAAATTTTGGATGGTAAATTATATGTCTATGATTTAGTTTATGATTATTCTAGATTTACTTTGGTATGTTTTCTAAAACTCAAAAGTTAAGTTTTCACTGTTTTTAATTTTTTTTCAAAATTCTTCAAAATAAAAAACTTTTTAAAATAATTTCATTGACAAGTGACCATGGTGGATATTTTGAGAGTAAAAAATTCAATTTATTTTACTCAAACCTAGGTATTAAAAAAATATTCTCTAAACCAAGAACACCTCAAAAAATTGTAATTGTAGACAGGATAAATAAAACTATTAAAGAAATGACAAGGACTATACTAAATGAGTAAAATCTTCCTACCTATTTTTGGGATAAAGTTGTAAGAACAACATGCTATATAATGAATAGAGTTTTAGTAATGCCTATTTTTAAAAGGACACCCTATGAATATTTGAATAATAGAAAACCTAAAGTAAGTTACTTTAATGTTTTGGGATGAAAGGTTTATATCTTGAATAATAATAAAAACCTTGGTAAGTTCGATCCAAAAGATGATTAAGGAATATTTTTAGGATATCATGCTATCTCTAAAGCCCATAGAATGTTTAATAAAAAGTCAAGAATTGTTAAATAATTAGTTCATGTGAATTTTGATAAAACTGACCCTTTTATTAAATAGAAAGATCAAACAAATAAAATTACTAACTCATTTGACAATATGATACTTGAATCCTCTAAAGATAGTTTTGAAAATTATATAAATTTTTTTTAGTCTAGTTCAAAAAGAACATGAAACTTATGAACCTAAAAGTGTCTTACCTAGACAGTCTAGAATCCTAAAAAACCATCCTTTAGAAACTATTATAGGATACCTAGACATAGGAATTAGAACTAGAATAAATATAAAAAACCTAGATGAATTTTAGTCCTTTCCCTATTAGTTAGAACCTAATATATTAAATAAGCCATAGAATATGAAATTTGGATGTCAGCAATGGAATAAGTGGTAAACCAATTTAGAAGAAATGAAGTTTGGGAATTAGTAGAAAGGGCATCCAATTATACAGTAATATTAACCAAGTGATTCTTTAGAAATAAACAGGATGATCAAGGAACAATAACCAGAAACAAAGCTAGATTTTATTTTAAAAGGATATAACCAGGAATAAGGTATAAATTATGATGATAACTTTCCCCATATATCTAGATTTGAATCTATTTGAATCATTTTAGATTATGAATCTCATATAAATCTTAAATTATATTAGATGGATGTTAAATCTTCCTTTTTAAATGGATATTTAATGGATGAGGTTTATTTGGACAACCTCCTAGTTTTGAAAAACCTCAAAAACCAAATTCAGTTTTTAAACATTCTAAAGATCTCTATGGCCTTAAACATGCACCTAAAGCTTAGTATGAAAAGTCAAGTTCTTTTATTTTGAAAAATGGATTTACTATTTGATTGGAAGATCCACCACTTTTTAAGAAAACTATTTTTCTAATATTTTATTATTAAAAATTTATGTTGATGATGTTATTTTTGGTTCAACAAATAAAAATATTTGTAATGATTTTTCAAAACTAATGAAAAAATAATCTAAAATGAGTATGATGGGAGAGATGAATTTATTTTTAGGATTTCAGATTTATCAAAAATATTCTAGAAATTTTTTCAATCAATGAAAATATATTATTGATTTATTGGAAAAGTTTGGACTTGATAACATCAAGAATAATAAAAATACCATGTGTAACAATATAAAACTTTATTTTCATGAATCTCGAAAACCAGTTGATAATATTTTATATAAAGGTATGAGTGATAGTTTGTTATATCTTATTGGTAGAATGCAAAATATTATTATTTATATATGTTTATGTTCTAGATTTCAATCAAATCCAAAAAAATCTCATCTTATAACTGCTAAAATAATTTTTAGATATTTAAAAGGAATAGTATTTCAATATCTTATTTACCCCAAATCATCTGATTTTAATTTAATTTCATATTCAAATGATAATTTTAGAGGATATAGATTAGATAAAAAAAGTATTTCAGGAACCTGTCACTTTTTAGGAAAATATTTAGTATCATGGTCGAGTACGAAACATCACCCAATTTCCCTATCAATAGCGGATGAAGAATATGTTTCTACTAGCAGTTGATGTGCGCTAGTATTGTGGATGAAAAAAATCTATTAGTCTTTGGAACAAATTTTAATAATATATTAATTTTATGTGATAATACAAGTACTATAAATATTTAAAAAAACCTATAAGTCATTCTAGGACTAATCATATTGATATAAGGAATCATTTTCTAAGAGACCATGTTCTTAAAAAGGATATATATTTAGAAATTATTAATACTGAATATCAATTGGATGATATTATCAATAAATTACTTCCCACTGCACATTTTGATTTTATTATGGGGGAGTTAGGTTTATTTAATTTTAAATAAGTGTTTACCAATTTCTTTCATTTAATGAATTTATATTTAATTTTTTTCAATTTATTTTAGTCAAATTTGTTTATTTCCTTTATTCATTTACTTTAATTTCACTATAAAATTAGTATTTCATTTATTTTCATAAATAAAGTTTTCTCATTTTTAGTTTTAAATTATGCATTTTCAAAAACTAAAAATTAATGATTACCCTATGTAATCAGCACGAGAAACTAGACCATGTCATTATCCTTCAGAAAACCCATCAACTTTCTTTACCATATTGTTTTTGAACTATCTCTCCTCCCAGAACCATCATCTTTCTTATAATCCCCAGAATCTGAAAATTTTCAACCTTCAGACTCTCAAAAATAATGAAGACCAAGAAGAACAATGAAGGTGAACCAAGTGATCCGAAGTATCAGCGTGTTCCCTCCAGAAATATTATTCAAGGAAAGGTTCTCAATTTTGAGTGGCTATATGAGATGGACCTTTTGTTCAAAAAAAGATATAGTATTTCATGGTTTGGAGTTTTTATCCATTAATGAAAATAAATATTTTATTTATGAGGAAAAACTAAATCACCTTTTTAGCTGTGTTCAGTTTACTTTTGTAGAATCTTAAGATACAATAACCTCTCAAATAGAAAATAAGTAATTTTAAATTTATTCAGTTGAAATTGATCAACTTTTAAAATGAAATCATGAAAGATCATTCCACTTTGATCTTTGATCAATTAGAAATTAATATCAAAAGTTATAGGACATCATGTAATTTATATTTGGTTCAATAATCATTAGGAAAATGTTTGTTAAGGATCTTGAAGTAGAACAAAAAGTGTTAGTAAGGTTTATTCAAACTGCTATTACTCCAAGAGTTGTTGTGATGGAGAAAATTTTATACCCAAAAATGTACATTATTATTTTTGTTTATTTGAGACATAAAATTAAATTTTCCTATATATATGATGATATATATGATTTATTTCTACCATTCAGAGGAAATAATGTAATTCTACCCTTATGGAAGGATCCTATCCCTTATTTTATCTATGAAGAATATGATTCATATTTTTGATTCTAGAGTCAAATGTCATCACATAAATGAGTTTAATGATGGTACTATTATGAAATTTGGTTTCATTTGGAGTATAGTGAAAGTAAAACTAAATCATGTTGGTGTGGATGAACAATAGAAATATGGATCATTTTCTTAGGGCGAGAAAATAAAATTATGAAATGAAGAAGTTGGATAATCCAGTGTTTCTCAACCTACCAAGAGAAATATTTGATATGTTGATACATATTTACCTACCAAACTTTCAGAATAATAAGAAGTTCATGAGGAACTTGTTTGAAAACCATGGAATAGAGACGAATCCCAGCATGAAAATCTAGTGTTGGGATCTGGAGATGCAACTCATTTAGTTAATTTGGAAGAACTAGATCATGCTGGGGATCAACAAGTAGAGATCCAATCTTAAGATCTTAAAGATGTTCCTCAACCAGATAAGCAAGAAGAAGTTTCTTAAGGATAAAAAAAAGTTCAAAAATAAATCACTGAGACCATTGAGATCATTGAAAATCAAGAAATATTTATCATAGGTCCTTCTATAGAATGAACTGTATATAGTTTAGGATAAAAGACCGAGGTCCTTGATGGTATATTCTATTCATGTGAGAAGTTTGTGGAAAAGTCTCATGATAATCCTTTAGTTATTGTGGAATCTACTATTAAATAAAACAATCTAGATTAAGGAATATATGATTCATTAAAAAGTCAAATTAAAGATCAAGTAGTTATGTTTAACAAGTTTCAAGAAGAGAATTCTAGTATTAGATAAAAATTTGAAGCATCCAGATAAATATTATAATGATTTGAGAAATTCATCTACTCCAATGATAGAATTAGAGTATGTTCATACTCAGTTTCAAAATATCATAGAAAATTTTGTGTCCAAAAGGGATTTTGATGCCTTTAAAAGAGATATTTTGGATAAGTTAGGCAAGATAAAATCAAAATATTTTTCTAAGATATATTTTTCTGATTGGAAATGGTACTTGGGAAGTCTATTTGAATCCATTAAGTGAAGTATCAGTTAGTCAATAGCTTCTAATTTTTCCCATCCAACCTCACCAGATCTGATTAGAAGGTTTCAAGATATCACATCTATAATGGAAGATATGAATGAAAGGCTTTAAAATCATCAATGAAATTGTGCACCCTTTTTTAGGATTGTTGGACAATCAATGATCACTTTTTGAGATACTAACTTTAAGTGAACTAGTCATCAGGATGCTGCTCAATTAGTACAGTGACATGTCATCTTCATTTATGTAGATATAGGATAATATATATGACTTTTTAAAAGTCAATTTAATTAAAAATATGAAAGTCAGTTAGTATTTGAGAAGTTTGATAAGAAAGCTGGCCGATAATCATTCAAAAAGGTTACAAGCTCAGTTGAAATAATTGAAAGATGTTTTTCAAGGGCTCAACCAACACCAGAGCCTTCCCATGACTAAAATCTTTCACCTTCTACTAGAACTACTATATAAACTTTCTATCAAAAAAAACCTCTAATGTATGTATATAGTTTTTTATAATAAAATTTCCTTTTTTATTTTTATATTTTTTGTGCTTCAGTTCTATATTTTATTACATGTTTATCTGTAATACTAGAACCTATGTATTATTAATCCAAACCGTACAATATAATCACTCATTTTTTGTTCTATGAAAAATTGAAAGCATTATAATTCATTTTATTATAATTTCTTGTTGACAACACCAAAAGTGGGATAAAATTGAGTGGCCACAACATTTCATTTTTTAATCAAAATAGTACTGTGAAATCAAAATAATTTTTTTTGTTTACAAAATTCTATATTTTTTGTTAGTTATTTTATGGGTTTTGTGATCATAAAAAATGGGGAGATTGTTAGGCATGTAATGTCTCAAAAATACTCTATAAATATTATTGATTTTTTATGATCACAAATACCCTTGTCTGTTTTACTAATGATATTACTTTAAGTGTATTTCAATAAATTAATATTCATTAAAATATTTATTCTAGAATTATATTAAAGATATTAATTCACCAAAAATATTTGTTAAAGTGTTTGGATTTCTTTTTAATATATTTTAGAAACACTATTCATACCCAACATTGATAAATTTAATGTATGGAATAAACTCTATGCTGGGAACAACATGTAAGGAATGAACACTATGTTTAGAATAGTATGTATGTTTAATCAACCCTACATTTTAAAAAATGTTTGGTCAAGGAACCTTACATTTGGATGGAACCTTACTTATGTCAGGAGAAGAAAGTATGGTTAAAAACCCTACATAAATAAGGAACCCTATGTTTGAGATAAAAACATATGGATCATCAACCTTACTTTTATGATCAACCCTATATTGTCAACCTTATGTTTGGAAAATGAATGCTACATAGTTGAACCCTACTTTTAGTATTTTTTTTGTTTTGTGATGGAACCTTGATTTTCAATATCCAATATCAGAGATTTAAATTCACAATTTTATCCGTGATTTCTGCAACGGTCTTGATTGAATTATAGGATGATTCAAAGATGATTTATGAATGATAGAAGGTCTTTATTATTGTTTCAAAAAAACATATTAATTAGAAAAATTCACTCCTATTCTTAAGGGGTGTTATTACTCCCCTTGAATGTTTTTCAATTTGAATATCCGTGATATATCGAGCGATTTTCTTGGATCTGTTCGATCAAAAAAAGCTATTTATATGAATAAAGTATTTTCAAATTATATATATGTGTGATATGGGTGATAAAATATTAATATACATATGACTAAATTCTCGTGAATATCTTTTACAGATCTTCTTTAATAAATAATCGACTCTATTATTTATAGAAGAGCCTACACTTTAGAGACATACATATTTTAACCTCATACTGTTGTAATATTACAACTGTTGTTAGTTGATATTCATATTGAAGATCATTTGAAACTAGGATCATTTCATAATTATTCTTTCTTGATGACTTTAATTTATGAAGAAGAAGACCCATCTACTGTCATTTACTTCTACTGCATCTGGGAATATCAACCCGAACAATCAACAAATCAAACTATTTTCATTTATTGGAGTATCAATTGCTCATACTCAGTTGTGGTGAAGTGTCAACTTCTTGTATTAAGATGTGGATAATATGTTCCCTATTAAATAACTAGAAGGTTCTGTTTTAGCCTTGTTGTAATGGATTCAAATGCCTGTACTCAGTTGTGTATTTGGATGTCTTTTGATAAGAGGACCTTGCTAATGAAGTTCACCAAGATCGTAGAGAGATCATTGGTGGAGTAGACTAGATGATATTTCTGCCCCGAAATGCTATAAATTTTCTATATTCTTTATTTATATTATCCTCTAATCATTCTTATTACAGAAGAAACTGATATATATCTAAATATATCACAAAGGTATTTTAAATCCAGAATTGTTGAAGATTATCGAAAAGACACAATTCACCCCCTCTTGTGTTATCTTTGTATTATTCTGACCTAACACTTGTAACCTTTCTATTTTCCCATAGGCACCCCTACCTATATTTCTTTAAATTTCTTACATTAATACCATATTATCCATCATGTTTATTTTCAAAACACTAGCATATTTCTCAAACATGTTTTTCTTACCAACAACTACATCTCCCCTATTGAACCTCTTGATGATCTTATCTCCCCCCAATGCTGATTTTATCTCCTCCATTTCAATAAACTCTACTTCTAAATAACTCCCTATTTCAATGATTTCTTTTTCCCACTATCATTCTATTTTTGTGTTCAAAATTCATGAAACCATATGCTAGCCATCTAGAGACACCATATCTTCTATACCCTAAAAGGTTTGATTTTCTTATTTTCAATTTTAGTTCATTGTTTATAACCCAAAACCTTCTTTGGTCTTGCCTCTTCTTGACTATCACATCATTACTATACATTTCACCATTCTTTTATAGTGTTTATGATGTTTTGAAATACTTCTACTAGTAATCCTATTATTAATATATTATTTCATTTCTTTATATATTATTATAATCCTCAGAAACCTATAACATTTTACCACCTCACCTAATCGAATGCATTCCTTTTACTGATTACATTACACACCAGGTACATTTTAAAAAAATGTTCATTTTATTATTTTTCTTATATAAAATATATTATTTTATAAAATGTATATATTTTCATATTTTGATTTTTTATTGTCACTTTCAGGGAAAATTATCTTTGAAAAAATCCTGATATTATCTTTCAATTGGTTACAGGTATCATTTTTTTTAAATTTTCCTAAAATTTAAATAGTACGGACTATGAACATGTATAATCAATGTTCTCTTCAGTTACAATTTTCATTGAAAAAATGTTACTAGTTTAAATACTAAGATATTTTTATTATTTTTACCCTATTTTCTATATCAATTAAAAACTTCATTTGAATGATTTTTATTATATATATATATATATGTCAATTTTTAGGAACTCCTATTCAGTTTCAATATCAGTTATTTACATAATAATTCAATGTATGTATATTATATTCATTATAAATATTACTTTATCCACCATGTACTTTTTGAAACTATTTTATTTGTATTATTTTTCATATTTTAATTTTATTATTTTCTAAAATGAATATCTTTTTTAATTTTAATTATGTGTTATTATTTTTGGTTATTATGAACTTTGAGAAAATTCTTATTTCATCCATATTTGTGTTATCGATGATAATATTTTTTAAATTTTAGCACTATGAGTTGTGTAGTTTTATACATAATGTTATTTTTATTATTATTCATTTATGAACTATTATATCTCTTTTGTAACATCATAGATAAAGGCAAAATATGATACATTGTTTAAGAGTTTTTAATTTGGGTTCATGGAGTTTTGGATGGTTTTTCAAGTGAATTGTAATTTGGAGGAGAGTTATTGCTCTGTGGAGAGGCCAACTTAGAGATAAGGATGTCAGTTATGCCATAAAGCCTTAGAGGGTTGAGTTTGGTGGTTCTATAATTTTGGGAATGAATGGGGAATGGTCATAGAGCTACAACATGGATCCTTGGGATAAATGTTGGGTTTTCCTTCATTTTTTTTCGTGGTAGTGGAGTGGATAGGAATTCTATGACATGGAGTCTCAAGGTTTAATTTTTTGGGTTATCCCAAATTCAGCATAGAATTGTATTGGAGTTAAAGGGTATTTTTTGGAGTTTAGTGATTTTAAGGTAGCTACACTATGGTGTTGGGCTAAGGTGTAGTCTTCTGGGTCATACAATGTGGTGGTCATGGATGCATTATGGTCCCTTCATTGGGTTTTAGGATCTGTGGCATGAAGTTTTTCATGTTTCTCAGAGATGAATCTTACTAGCCCACTTCAGTGTGGTATCTCCCCATTATATCATGTTCCTTCCCCTTTTTAGTGGTTCTATGTCTTGGATATGTGTGTTTTGTCGTGCTGTAATGTTTTCTATACTAGGTATTAAAAACAAAATATCATTGAATCTAACCATTATTTCAGGGTTTATCTTGCTTATTTAGTGAACCTATTGCATACATAAGAGGTATTTTAGACTTTTTCATTGGATTACAACCAATGTATGGAGAGATCCATCCACGGTGGTCTTAGGTGATATTAAATCTTTTATAATCATTGTTTTCTCCAAGATCTTCATCCATGGAAGGGTATTGTTGACGAAATTATTGGTTTTGGTGATTATTTTGTTATTGAATGATGTGGGATGTTGTTTTAGGTTGATCATAGAGTTTCCCTTCATTGTGTATATCTCGGCGTGGTTGGTCTCTAACATGAGTTTAAGGTTGCTGGTTTCATCCTTGGTTTATATTATATTAATTCAACCATTGATTTATCTTGTTTTGAAACCAATTTAAAAAATTTTGGTAGATTGACTTATGTTTGTAAATGGATTTGTGATATAAGATATTTTCCCCTAATTTTGTTGAATGGAAAGGTATTTTAAATTAATTTTAAATTGGGATGAAAAATTGGTTTTCAAATAATTTTTTTTATGAATAATGGGTTATTGATTTTTTTTGAAATGTGAATACTATAGAAATTGATTTGAAATATTCCACACATGGGAGCCATGGGTACTTAGCCATAAGGTGTAATACTAGGGATCATACATTGATATTGTTCATGGTTTTATTATTTGGGGGTTTTCTTCCATGTAACATCCATTTGTTTCCTTGTAATAGTCTTGAATATTTTAAATACACTTTTGGTTTGAGGTGATAAAAGGGTGTGAGATTCCAAGGCCCTATGAGCATATGTGTGGATATAATAATAATATTACATATATTATATCACTCAAATGTATTTTTTCATAAATAATAGTATAAATCCCAAATGAAGTCACAAATTGGAGATCTGATACCTCTGTTAAATCCATAATGTGGATTTTATCAGAGGCATGATATAACCACTATTTTCATCAGGTGTTTGGTTGAAAATTGGTTATAAGAGAATTAGTAAATTAATTAATTAATTAATTTATTTACTATGATCATTATACCTCTATAAAATTATAGTTATATCCAAATGGAAGGGTTATCCTCATGACCTTGAATATTGATAGGAGTGTGTGGAGGTGCATTGGTGGATTTCAAGATCATGGATCAATGATCGTGGAACTTTATGAATCACCAATGATATCAGTCTATGGATCCCACCAATGATGAAAATGAAAATACATTCTTCATTAGTGATCGATCCTAACTCGATGCTGGACAATTTTTTTGGGTGGATTTATCCTCATTTTGTATACCATGATGAATGTGAATCAATTCTATCAATATTTTGATTCTTGGGTCGATCATAGTGTGTGGGTATGGAGTATAATCCTATAAATAGGAATTGGATGTTTCATTGATTATTTCCCTATGAAAATGAAGTTAGTCCAACCTGAAAAGTTCCAAAGGTTTTTTCCTTGTGTTTTTGTTTTATATATTTCTCTCACCGTTATAAATGTAATTATCGTCAATATTTCATCTGGAAAATAATTCAACAAATACCCAGTGAATGATCATTTCACAATCGAACATTGGTGAAACATATTCAATACCATGGGTTTAGGATCAAGAACAATGATACATTTATGGTGCATGAGTATGTAGATGGGTTTTGTTCTTATTTGGAGATCACTAATGTGCGGGTTTTTGAATAAAGACCTAGCGACAAGATACATGACAATTTCTTGTTGAATTACTCATAGGAAACCTGTCATCATTGTCAGCAAGGCTCAGTCAAAACTCGATCCATGTTTATCATAATATTTGGTGGTTAAACTGATGGTTAGAGTGGTGCAGGTGAAATCTTGAAAAAATATATAATATATGGAAAATTAATGACTATATAGTGTGTAATTAGTTTAACAAACGTCATATAGTCCTCATTCAATTTAAATAGGGTTTAAATAAAGAGAAAATTACCACATTCTTGGGGAAACATATCAAAAACTATGAGGCATGGTGTTAGCAACACAAAGTGTACCCCAGAGGTATCCAGGAATAGACATAGTCCCATACTGGTGTAAACAGACTGAGGCAGGCAGAATGATGAGTGACAGATTGACCTCTACACATCATGTATCCTAAAAGGTCACAATATGTATGTGGAGGAATACATGTCCTATGATACTGTATGACATGAGTAGACCCTGATAGATGAGACATATCATGTTCTCCTAGTACATTCTAAGGTGTGACCCTCTATCATAGTCTTCCCAGTGTGGGGTTTGAGGAATCTTCCTAACTAATGTAAATGGGCATATGATCCCCTACTTAGCGAGTTATTCCATGAAGGGTTTGTTATAACCTAGAAGAACTAGAGGAGATCCACAATATGTGTATCAAGATATTTGGAAATCCATTGAGTACCTTTTTATGTAGATACCTATCAAGCATGACTTCTCAAATAGATTCCATTAGTCCCATCAGACTCATGGAGTGAGTTCTACCATGCGTGTGTTATCATGAATCCTTGAGAATAATTCTATTCATGGAAGTATCTTTGAGATATATTTGAGACATGGATTATATCATGAGTATATCTGGGTTTTAATATTATTATTTTTATACCTTATGTATTAATTTGAATACCTTTGTGATGATTTGACCACTATAGATTCTTTATGTATGGTGATTGCAGGATATCTTGTGTGGTATTTTTTAATCACCCCTGTATGGGATGCTTCTACAAGTGTCATGTATTATATATATTATTTTAAATTTGAAAAAGTCTTGGGAGGACTAGGATCATGCATATAATAGACTGTTCTAGGAATACTTAGGTTAATTACAACTTTTTCATTTGATTTTTATCTCCTACTTATGAGACTTTAGACTCTATTTCGGGTTTTGGTGGGATTTTATTTGTCCCATAATGATTTTTAGTAGTTTAAGTTATACTTTAATAAGGGTTAGATTTAATGATTGAATATTGTATATGATAGATTTACGTTTCATTATTTTATGGGTATTTGGAGATGCGTGTGTGTGTATTGGAACCTTAGGATATGACCTCCCATGTGTGTGATAATCATACTTAGCATGGGCCTCTATCCCTTGTCTAATAAGAGGTGGGATTGGGGTGTCAAAATTGACTTATCACTGGCTAGGTGATCCCTATTTGGTTAGGTTGTTTCATTCCATTCTTAGATAAAGATGCATTTGTCTCTAGGATATGATTGAAATTATTAGATGGTTCACTTTCTTGGGTGTTCCCATATTCCCTTGACCTTTACGCATTAGTTTTATGGAATTTTAGTGAACACTAGTCATGACTGATATATGGGTGACCAAGGAAGTATGGATATAATTTTCTATTTGAGTGTTTTATGATTGTTCTTTTGGTTGCACTATTTTTATTTGATTTGAAATGATACATGCTATGATAAAACATAAATTTCGATGAAGGTATTATTTGAAGTTGTTTTACCATTTCTTATTTTATTATTTGGATAAAAAGTTATTTCTTACCATAATTTTTATATAAACTATTTTACAACTTATCAGGACATGATTTATATAAATTGAGTATATTGGTATTATTGTACAAAGTATTTATATAGAACACCTGTATGGGATCCTATATAGCCTATTTAGATCACATAGTGAACATTCCATTGGGAATGTTTATACCTGGTATTGTCTTTTGATGTATGAAATGGTCTGGAGCCACAGTGAGGGGAGAGGTTTATGTTAGCTGAGTATGGGTAGATGGTGGTGAGATGGTGGGACATTTCCCACATATCATATCAAGTTATGGTTTCCTATTTTATTTTTTCCTTTTATATTTTTAGACATTTATCTTGGGTTTTTCTCTTTCTACTTTTTCGGTTGTATCACTATGGATATTTTTCATTGGATATGGAATATATTTATTCTAGTTTTCCTTCCATTGTTTATTTCCACTATGTATATATATTATATGTATCTTATTTTGGGTTGGATGAATTCATTTTCACTAGATGTTATTTGATGGTTAGGTGCTAATATCTAGGCCATGGGGATCGGGAATGACCTTTGGGTCAGTAGTGGATCAGTTCAGGTAATTGTTTATTTGGGTATTCAAAGTTGGTTTGTTACATGTTTTTTATATTTTTGAATAGTTAAATTATAATATTTTTTAAATTATCATTTTGTACTCATACATTTTACTATTCTCTTTTTCCATGTTCTTTAATTTTTAAATGTCTATTTCAATGTCTCATATTTGTTAACTTATCAAAAATAATGTGTTTTTTATGAAACATAGAAATATTATAAGACTAATTTTACATCAAATATCTAGGGTTTTACAATTTTCATTTCATGTTTCTCCATTTATTATAGATGTATAGTTAATCCAAAAATTGGGTTTTCATGAATGTTATAGAGACTTATTCATTCAAACATAATATTATGACCACTATAAATTAAAAATGTTATTTTAATGAAAAAGGTCATGTGTAAATTTTCTTATAGACATTTAAATAGAATAGTAAAATTAATCTATCAGCATTATTCATGAAATCATCTCAATTTATGAATTATAGAAATATTTGAACCTTTATTAATATGTATAATAATATTAATCCTTTATCCAAGCTCAAATATTATTCCTTATTGGTGAATGTATAATTTACAAACCAAATTCCTCTCTCTCCTTCTGCCTCTATAAATTATTGATATATTTTAATGTTGTTAATCCATATTCTATTATGTCTAGATGTAATTTAAAAATAATTAAAATTTTCTTTTTAATTTCTATAAAATAGGTATGTACGATATATTTCTTATACACTCCTTAATAGTTATATTTTCTCTAATACTTCTTCATGTCTTCTTAAAAAGATTTTGGATCACACAACCAGTTTTAGGTCATCACTGTATGATTTCAAATTGATTTTTAAAAACCCATAATCTCTTCTGATGTACTATATCATAAATGGGGACATAAAAATTTCCCAATTTTCTCAAAATCACTATTTGTAAATTCCTATAGTTTATTTACAATGGACTAGTCCCTTGTTGTTGGAAGGCGGGACTTCAAAAATCATTACTAGAATTATAAGTTAGTACTATCTACTAATACATTATCACTTTTTTATACATTTTCAATCATTTTTTAAAGCCTTATGAATCTGAATATAAATTTCAAATTAACTACATCACCTTCATGAAACTCCATCATACTATTTTCATTGTGTATGCTAGTCAACTCCAACCCAGTACATGAGCACTAAATTAAGAATCATGGTAGTCTCACATGAAAATCTCCCATCTAATGAGAAAACCTCTAGTATATGCTACTTGGAATGTTTATTAATAATTACATATTGGTTAGTCCTAATTAAAGGTCATGGTAGTCTACATAGACTATGTATTTCCCAGTACACACTTATTGGCCTTTGATACATTCACATCGTCATATTTTTTTGATGTGCTCTGCATGTCCTATATATATATATATCTCCTTTAATATTTCCAATACACAGTTATGGGCCTATATAAAATAATAATAATTCACACTATTGTGCCAATTTATATCACTATACTATAAACCATTGATTTATTAAGTAAATTATAAATAATGTTAATATGCACCTAAGGTGTTTCCCACTATAATCTTAACTGCATATATACCCATGATCACATTACATATTTTGATGAACACACAACATATACCCATGGAGTGACATCACCATATTACTAATGACTATATAATCACTTTGAGTTTAGTTAATTTTATAAAATTCTTCAAGATCAATTTATAAAACAATAGATTTTAAAAATATAAAACCTCTTCTGTATTTTATATACAATTATCTTTTCCAGGCATAGTTTCCAAAACCAACATAACCTTACACTCTATTAAATCCATAACACATTTTGTACTATACGCTATGAATATACTATATGTATTTAAAGAAAATTATAACTATATTATGGATTAATTCGACTAATATAAGTGATAGGAATAAAACGATTTCATTATTACTATTTTCATGATTTCCTTTATTACCAATTCTGTTATCTTTATTATATTATATTTCTATAAAGTTAATTCATACATTTTTTACTCTAAATTTTTATGGAAAAATTATTTAATGGTTTTTTAAATTTTAATTCAATTTTTTTATTATTTTGTTCAAATCATACTGTCATTCAAGTTTGACATTGAAAACCATGTACTACATATACAAATTTAATGTTTCTTCACTACTAGAAAAAAGTGTATACCAATAGTTTAAAACTATTGGTATAACACCCCAAACTGTTTTTATAGCCTATACCGATGGTTTGGGTGACCGTTGGGTGATTATTCATCGGTACGAACCTATACCAACGGTTTGAAAAAACCATTGGTATAGGATACCTATTCTAATGGTTTTAAAAGTATTGGTGTAGGTAATTTCAAAGGAAATACTTGACCAGACCATTGGTATAGAATATATATTTCAATGATTTTCAGACCGTTGGTATAAATAATTTCAAAGGAAATACCGATACCAACAGTTTCACCAAACCGTTGGTATGGGTGATCTATTGAATTCTTTTCTATGATGGGTATTGACCTTAACACTGCCTGCTTATATTCAAGTGAATTTACCAATATTCTACAACAAATTACATGTTCATATATATATATATACATAATCTAATAAATATATATGTTAATATTTTTTTAAAACTAAATTATCTATTATTATTATTATTCATAAATAATATCACCACCTATACCAATGGTTTGACCAATCCATTGGTATAGGTGTCTAGAAAAGTTAAAAAAACATTGAATTGAGTATTCTTCCCAACACTTTCTGCTTATATTCCAATGACTTTTCCACTATCTGAAAACTACTTATATATTCATATATATATAAATAAATATATGTATAATTTTTTTAAATGATTTATTTATTTATTATTATTATGTATAAATAATGGCACCACATATTTAAATAAAATTATGTATATATGTATAATGTTTTAAAAAATTTATTATTTATTATTATTATAATGCATAAATAATGGCACCACCTATACCAACCATTTGACCAAACCATTGGTATAATTTTCTAGAAAATTAAAAAACTCATGCACTGGGTATTGATCCCAGCACCTCCTGCTTATATCCCAACACCTCTACCACTATATTATGACATCTTATATGTTCATATACATATATTTTCTTTAAAGTGAATTACTTATTATTATTATTATTATGAATAAATAATGGATCCACCTATACTAATTCCAAACCATTAGTCCAACTATTGGGATATGTCCACTATTAAAAAAAATTCTCGCACTGAGTATTGATCCCAACACCTCCTTCTTATATTTCAATGACTTTATCACTATCCTACAACTTCTTATTTGTTTATATATATATAAATATATATTAAGATAAATTATTTATTATTATTATTATTATAATTCATAAAAAATGGCATCACTTATACCAATGGTTTGAACAAAACATCAGTAAACTATTGGTATAGGGGTCTAAAAAAATAATTATACCAATAGTTTGACCAAACTACTGGTATAGGTGTCCAGAAAAATTATCTATACAAACTATTTGAAAAAACTATTAGTATATGTGTCCTGGAAAATTACCTATACCAATATTTTGGTCAAAAAAATTTCCTAGGTGGATATATACATACCTATACTAATGGTTCTTCAAACTGTTGGTATGGGTCAGACTTACAATAGTGTTTCTTGACTGAAATTTAAAGTGGATTTTCAGATGAGGTTTATTTCAAATTGTTTATTCCATTTTAATATTATTGTATTCTATACAATCCCGCCTAAACTATATCAACTATGGACCTAATACCATTATTTGGTTCCTTAATCAATTCTATATCATCACAGAAAAAATTATACTTTTTTTTATTCATGAAGAATAAGAAGTATTGTAGTAACATTTAAGTGGTTTTTATATAGTAACAGTTACATGATCATCTCTATTCAATTATTTGGGTACTTTCAGTATAGTATTAATTTCCACAATCTATAATCATTTGAGAAGTTACATCAATTCGGTAACTTTAATAAAATAATTTTAGTTGTGAATCTTCATTTAGACAATGTCTAACCACTGAAATAATATTTCTGTACACTTTCACTAACACAGATCAGTGAAAAATCAGCGTGTGATTTTATTAGAATAGAACAGAAAGCACTGATAAAAGTGGAACCTATACTAGAACTATGTAAAAGTGCTGATAAAGGGAACATTTATCAGTGCTAAAAAAAGGTGATGATAAAGGTGTACCCTTTATGAGTTCCTTTTTTAGTACACAGAAAGGTTGAACTTTATCAGTGCTATTCTTAGCGGGGATAATTGTTTTAATAAAAAATTATATATATGTATATAATTATTATATTTATATTATAAAATAATGTATTTTTATATATATTAATTAAAAACACAGTTTTATAATCAATATAAATATGATATATCAATATATATTTTTAAATAATTCTTATATATATATTGTTTTAGAGAAATTATTTATAAGATTATAAATAAATATATATTTATATAATTATAAATTTATAATAAATTTGTTTAAATACTAAGTATATTTATTATATTTATAATTATATTATTATAATTATATATAAATATTTTATAAATATATTTATTTATAATTATAACTATATATATATTTAAATAAATATATGTCTCCAATGAATATGGTAAATATATATATCATGAGACAATGATGATATTCATGGACATGATTATCATTATTTATGTTCATATATTGATGTGTGAGTATAATTGACACTAGCTATGACCAGAAGTTTATTTTTGGACATGATTGTGGGTTTCTATCATCCAAATGTTAAGATTACACATTCTTATAATTATTCATGCATATGTTATGTATTCATGAATCCTGAGCATTCATTTATACATTGAAACCCTTATTATTCATTCTTCCATTTATATGTGGACTCATTTTTTTATGATCTATACTTTACTTGGTTTGATTCATCCATGTTATACCCATGGACTTATTTATATTCACATAATAAATATAAATTTACTATAAATACATATAAACAATAAATATATTAGTAATATTTATAATTATATATAAATACCTTTTAAATATAGTTATTTATAATGATAATAATAAATAAAAATATATATTTAAGTAATTATTGAATTATAATAAATATATTTAAATAATAAATATAGTTATTATATTTATAATTATATATATACATTTATAGAAATATATATAAATATATAAATATGAAAAAGTGGTGTGGACCATTAGGTATAATTATATAAATATATTTATAATTATATTAAAATATTTTAAAATTTATTAATTTATAATTATATAAATATATTTATAGTTCTATTGAACTTTTTTAAATATATTTATTTATAATTACAATTATAAATAAATAAACATATATTTAAATAATTATAAAATTACAATAAATTCATTTATAATTATTTTATTAATACTTATATATATATATTAATATATTAATAAATATATATAACTATATAATTATATAAATTTATTAATAATTATATACAAATATTTATAAATATATATATTTATAAATATAGTTGAAAATAATTATATATATATATATTTAAATAACTATAAAATTATAAAAAATATATTTATTATATTTATTATTTTAAAAAAATATATAATTATATAAATATATAAAAATATTTATAAATATATAAAATATTTATAAATAGATAAAAATAATTAGAACTATATTTATTTATAATTATAATTATAAATAAATAAATACTTATTTATTATATATATAATTTTATAAATATATATAATAATAAAAATAAATTATTATGTTGCGATCTTTACCATCGCTATTTTAGTGTTGATAAAGATACCCCTTTATCAGCACTAAAAAACCACCGATAAGACCACTCTTTTACAACTTTAGAATTTTAGTGTTGATAAAGACACATTTTATCAGTGATTTTTTGGCGCTGATAAATGAGTATCTTTATGAATGCAAAAAAAAATGTTAAAGGGTAGACTTATCACTACATTCTATTTGAGCGCTAATAAAACTACTCTTTATCAGCACTTGTAGTAAAGTTTTTATATAATCATTACCCTGTCTTACAAAATAACCCTAACCGAAGGTTTCTCTCTCGCACACTATTAAGATCTCATAGAGCACTACTGCTGCTGTGTGTTACTCTCATTGTTGATCCCACCACTGCTCTCATGACCGCTCTCACTGTTTCTCTCAACACCGCTCTCACTGAATCCTACTATCACCGGTACTCTCGATCTTCAACGACTTCCCTGACGAGTCATTCATCTCCAAATATAATGTAAGAGATGAATTTCTACCCCACATCACACCCCTACACCACATATCACCCATGCACCACATTACACCACCCCTGAAACACATTGCACCACCCTTGCTTGCCTATTTCCATTATGAAAACATACCACGAGGGAAGGTGGGTGCCCCATATCAGTTCAAGTGACCGTGGGAGGGCCCCATCATCAATAGCATAACTGGAGGGTCTATGTGAAGGTTTAGGGATAGGAAATCATGTAACAATGTTATCAGATCACATGAATATGATGTAGTTAGGTGATCTCAAAATTAGAGGGTTTTCCTGTGATTTCATGGTTGGAATGAGATCACGTGATCATGTAATTGAGGCATGTAGTCAAGGGTTCTTGATTCCCATCATCCATTGTCCCATTTAAGTTTTCAATATATATATTACTTATTTTATTTTTTTATCCTTATGAAATTAAGTACTACAGTTAAATGTTAGTATTGAATGATTAAATTGAATTTACTACTGCATAATTTTATAAAGAAAAAGTCAATTTTAGTGAAGTGAAATATAGTTTGACAATACAAAATATTTTTTATATAAAACATTGAAATGAGAAAAAAATCAATATATCAAAATACATGTCATTTTTCTACATGTATATTTTTTGAAAAATAATTTAATAAGTAGCATTTAAATTTTCAATTATATATTCTTGACACATATTTTTTTTTGAAATCATTCTATTTTTTAAAAAATAATGTTTTTTTGGATCCTTATATTAATAAATTGAATAGATTTTAATCGTATGAAATGTATGAATAAAATAAAATAAATTTAAACTAAAATAAAATACCAATAAGTGTTATATAATATGTTTTTAAACCATTTCAACTCATCTTCCTAATTCCTACAACCTTTATCTTAATCATATTTCATTATGTACAACTAATTGAAAATAAACAAAACATAATTTCATTTGATTCCAACATTAACCAATATAAGCTCATGATGGATTTTAATAGGATCGGGGAAAATATTTTATCAGATGAATAATGAATTATATATTCACAATTTAAAGTTTATTTAAAATTATATATTTAAATTTAGTTAATATTTTCTAATATGAATTATCATTTTTAAATATAAAATGTTACTAATTGAATAAATATTTTTTCTTTTTTATAATTGATAAATAATTAATCATATATATATTTTACATATTGAATCCAAATTTTCAATTAATTTTATAAAATTCATTCCATGATTATAGTAAATTTAATCACTATATGAAACTCTATGTGTATTTATAAATCATGCATTAAATGAGCGAGATTTTATAAAGATATTTTTAAAAATAATTTATTTCCTATAAACTAAAAAAAAATTACATTATGATTTATAAATTCATAAACATTACCAACTATTATTAAATACACTACTATTAATGGTTACCATTTATTTTAAAGGGAATATATAAGCTACCATGAATGATAAAAAAGTCAATCATATCACTATTTTAATGGTTATATTACCATACCTATGGTCATATTTCCAATGAATACCACACCCTTCGAGAAGACATATTACCCACTTACCTTTTTATAAATTCTCTTATATTTTACTTTGAAATAATATCTTTAATGACATGAACCAACTGACCAGAGACCATATGAACTGACGGTTAGGCTATGTAAGCTACCCTAAGACCATATCCAATAGGCCGGTGGATGGTGACCAACATCAAGAATTAATTACACAAACAAGGGATGATAAGACTAATAAACCAGTACAAAATCACATATCTCTAAAATAAAACATAAAAAATGTAATACCCAGCATAATATCAAAGTATCAAATAATAAAAATCGACCAAAAAACAAAACATCTATATTAATAAGAAAAAAATGAAACCTATTAAATAATGGTAAATATAAAACCCAAATATCCCAAGTAAAGATGAACCAAAAATGGAAAACACGGTAACACCTTATCACATCGGTTCCTAACATGAACCTTGACAGTGATAATCACTCCCAAGAACCATTATTCTCTAACTACCACTAATACACATAGCCCATAATAACCCTCAAACTATCCAGAGTTTTTAAATAATTAAAAACGTATGGGTTAAATACCTGTAGAGGTGTAATTATAAAATCACTCAGTAGGTGGGTGAAATTAAAATATATGGGTAAGTATAAAAATACCCTGTAGAACTCCCCAAAAAATAATTATAGGATTGATTGAAAATTCCCTATGAAACTAAATAAAAGGTAAAAAGGATGAGAGATGCATTAAAGATTAAGATAACCGAAGAAGTAATAAAGTTCCAAAGTTATAACCCCACTCATTAATGATCATATTCCATAGGCAACCTATAGTCCTCGATAAATCATAAGTCCTGATATATGAAAACTACCCAGAATCCTAAAAACCAAAAAATCTATTTGAATCTATAACAGGGGACCCAATCCTTATATATGTAAGTACATCAATTAAGGGACTACCGACCCTCAGGGATGACTCACATGTAACAAAATAAAGAACATCGAGTGATGGAGTAAGAACTCTATATATGGAGGACTCATTCACCATTTTTAGGGATTAACACACTCCATTAGTTTGTAAGGGTCACAAACATTGTTATTGAAGTAATAATCAAGGGATTAATCGATCTATTTCATGGAATGAAGGACCGACATCTAGAGTCCACTGAGTATTAAAAAACTTCATGAAGTATTTGATGAAGCTTAACCCTATCACTAATATAATTCCTAAAGAGTACCAAGACTAGTGTTCATGATTTTCATCTCAACCAAACCCAGTAATCATCCCTAGAGGGATAAAATTTTCACCACCTTTTTCTAGGATGAGTTAGGTTTGAAATAATTCTAAAATCTCTCAGATCAGATTTAAATTCCTGGATCAATTATTCACCACCCTAATCTGATCATAGGACTTCAATAATTTTTCCTAGTTGATTCTATACTTATTTATTAAACTCTTTGAGCTTATAAAAAGGTTTATACTTTTGTTTCATTAAAAACACAAACCTATACCGACTAAATTCATAGGTAATGGTATCAAAGTACCTAAAACCACAATTTTCTTTTGCACTAATTGTTCCACATACATCACAATGTATAAGATTCAGTAGTATAGTATCCCTCTCACCATTTTTCCAAATAGATACTTTTACATTTTTTCCAATAATCTAGATTCACAATGTAACAACCCGAACTTTATGAATAATACTTTTTCCTAAAAATGTGTATTGTATTATTTTATACAAAAAGAACTATATCCCTTTATTAATGAAGTGAGTATAATTGAAATGCGAACATTGGGTTTCAACCATTATTTGACCATTGTTAAATTATGAACATTGTTCAATATGACCGTTGGAAACTATACTCTTAACACTATTATTATTATCTATAAATTTAAATATTAATGGTTAATTAAAAATGAAAGAAGAGTCTATGACCTCATCCAGTAGAATTAGGCCGTACAAAGCCCATATGTCGGAGCTTGGGAAGGATTTAGTGTCACTGGTATTCACTCTTAACCATTCCCAAGTTGAGCTTCAACATGTTAAGCTTGAATGAAATATCCCATGTGAGAAGTTCATGTTAGTGGAGATTACCATTCGAGCGATGTTATCCGAGAATCCCCAAGAGCCAGTCACCATCGTAAACCTTCCCCTTAGGTCATATGCAGGTTTTATAAGGGATTATGTTTCAAGATATTAGTCTCTTAATGTGTAATCATTTGTTTAAATAAAATTTTTATTCCATCATTACTGTTTCAATAATATGTTTGCTTAAAAATTGAGATTGAATATAATAAATTGATTCTTTTTGGGTAAAAATTTTACCTTTCAGAAAGATATAAATTGTCATATTAAAATAAGTATTTATTTATAATGTTTATTATAATGAATTAGTGTTATAAAAACAATCATTTTTAATTAAAAATGATAATTTTTTTTATTTTTTTCAACTGTTGAAAATTTTACAATACATGTTACTATGAATTTTTGTCCACTATTATTTTTAATAATTATGTATTTATATAGTTAAAAGTTAAAATTATCATATGTAGAGATTTATTATGATAAAATAAATGTCATTATTTAATTATTAACATTGATATTAGGTTACGGTGAATTTATGAAAATTTTATCAAATACTTTGTTTTTCAATGAATAGTAAAAAAATAGTTTTAAGTTTTTAGTAAGTTTAATGACATCATTAGTGAATTAATAATTATATTATAATTACAGTAGACTCTTGAGGAATAAAATATGATATGAGTTGTCCCAAGTGTCCAATACCATAGGCAAATACCCTGGGAAAACCCAAGGTTTTTCAAATACCATTAATGAGGTGTCCTCACAATTTTTTTTAAAAATACTTATATTTTACTATAAATACCACCCATTACATAGTTTCCTTTCCTTTAAAAATAATACAACTCTATTCTATGACATTATTACCTCTAAAGGATTCCTTAATCCCCCATGGTCCTGATCATTGAGTTTTATGATTCACCCTTCAAGGTATGGGAATTCTCAACCTCTCTTTTCCTTTGAAGTTCTATTTTATGTGGTATTCCTTTCAAATTTCCATACCATGTTCTTATTAAAATTTTATTTTGTGACTATAATTTATTATGAGACATTTATGAATGTCTTACCCTTTCCCCTCTCTTTCTAATGTTTTATAACACCTTTTTTTTCATACCTGTTATTCTGTAGAATTTTGGTCTCAAACTTTTTCTCTTTTTCTCAATAAATTATATTATTTTCTTTATGTGAATACCAAAAACTCTTTCATTTATAGGGATATTAATAAAGGTATAAAAATTATTTATTTTATTCTGGAATGGACATACATAAAACCCACATTCCCTTTCTGTTGGTTATAAATGATATAAAGATCTTGTTTTTAAGAACTTTTTAAAACACCATGATTTTATATGAAAACCATTTCTTTTATTCTCTATGGGTTATTTATGAAATTTTTGATTATGATCTATGTGGATCACAAGAAAATAAAGAACTATTAAGGGTGTTCCCTCATTACTCTCTAATTTATTAGGTAAAGAATTTAATCTCTAGAGATGATAAGTTTTATGATATCTTGGTGAATAACCTTGGTAATGTTTATGAAACCTTGGGGATGGACCTTGGTGATATGATTATAAATGTCTAAATTTAAATTTTTAGCTACATTTAAAAGTTATGATTCATTTAATTTTATTTATGATGTTCCTCATGTTCTTTTTTTTCATCTAGTATTCATATTCTTCAAGTTCTTATCAATATTTCTCATGATCACTTGTAAAATATTTCACTTGTTTTCCCTTAATGGGATTTTACTCACCATTTACATTGATGTATGTCCCCATTTTATCAGATGAAATAAATTTACTTAGTATGAACCTTGAATAATCCTTTCACATTGAATAAAATAGTTTTTTTAAGTTTTCATGTATTATGTACCTTTTTTCCTAGACACTAAGCCTTAAAAGATACTCTATTTGTAAATTCTATGTAAAGTTATGTAATAAAAACACAAGATTACATAGTTGGTATCAAATTAAGGTTTATATAGTTTTAGAAATTATTATTTTAAAAATTTAGGAAAACCCCAATTGAAATTTTAAATATTGAAAAACTTCCTTGTATTTTGGTTAAATATTAAGTAAGTGGTTTTTGAACAAATAAGTAGCTGTTTGGATATAAAAAAGTGGATGTGGCTTTGAAACAAATATATCTAGGGGTGAATCCCTAAAACAATGCTTTGGGATAGACTCAAATGGGAACTGGTGCATGAAAAATGCCCTTGCTACACTCCTAGTTTGACACTCCTAGGGGATAAGTTTGGTTAATCACCATAATTTTATGAACCATTTGGATGGATTTGTATTAAATGTAATTATAGTTAAAGAATAAGATATTTAATAATGATATTTTTAGACATGAAATTCCTTTAAAATTATAATTTTATTAAATGAAACACATTTCTCATTAAGTTTCACTTATTTTAGAAAATGGTGAGAAATATGAGCAATCGTGTAAATGGTGAGTGAAATAGACCATGCATTGAGGAACCTCTGATGGAAGACTAAATTGAAACCTTTATGAGAATAATGAATCAACTTACTCAAGTTTTGGGCAATAAATTTAATCAAATTGAGAGAATGGTTTCACCACTAACGAAAAAACATTCCATTGATTTCTTTATGCGTCAATGATTACCATTTTTTAGTGGATCAACTGAACCATTTATTGTTGAATAGTGGGTAAGCTCAATATATTGGATGTTTTATATAATTTCTTATTTAGAATAAGAGAAATTAACTCTGGCTGTGTACCATTTAGAGAGATAAGATGATCAGTGGTGGTAATTGATTAAAAACATGAGGCCAAGAGGGGAGATTGAAGCTTTGTTGTGGGAAGAGTCCAAGATAATCTTCTTCACTAAGTATTTACCTCATTTGATGAGAATAAAAATACAGAAGGAATTCCTCGATCCAAAGAAAAAGGAGAATGAATCTATTGGAATCTATGAGATGAACATCAAAAGACATTCCCATTACACCTCTAATTTTGTCATGAATCCTAATGGGAAGAATTATAGATTATTTGATGGACTAAGACCTCATCTATGGAAGAATTTATCCAACTCATACTATGCCAACTATGAGGAAATCACATGAAGTGATATAAAGGTCGAACTAGAGCTCAGTGAGATGAAACAATTTGAAAAATCTAATTAAAAGAAAAGATTAATACAACTAACCATAGGGAGGATCTTCGATCATGGAAGAGGATGAAAACAAGTTAAACTTTACACATGCAATAAATTTGGGAAGAATAATTCAAGGAACTTCTTACTTGGGAGTATTAAATGCTACAAGTGTAGAAGATATGGAAATATAACGTGGAACTATCATAGTGAGGTGAAGCCTCAACTTCACAGCACTAATGACAAAGGGAAGATGGTACATGCCCTACTTGAAGTCTAATTATTCAAGTATGGTTAGGTAGGAAACTTTTACAATCACTTTACAAATCCAAGGTTAGTGGAGGGTAATCACCATCAACCTCATCATAGTCCAAGGTAGAAAGGTTGTTCTTTTTATACCATGACAATTAATGTTGAATCTCCAAATGACTTGGTGGAAGGTACTGTTGTTGTTCTCTCAAAGAAACCATGTATTTTTTTGACTCTAGTTCTACACATTACTTTATTTACTCCATGTTTTGAAATAATTTATAATCAAACCCTAAATTTCTAAAAGTAGTGTTATCAGTCAAGATTCTTGGTGGGATTATAAAATCATCAACACTGTTTAGAAACTCTAGTATTTAAATTGGTGAGCATAATCTCATTGAAAATATAGTAATTATTCCCATGATAGAGTTCAACATTATACTAAGGATGGATTGTCTCTCGAAGTATAATGATAAAATCAATTTAAAAATAAAGGAAATATCAGTAGTCTTGAATGGAAAACGTACGATTTTTTTTCAAAGGAGAGATACCTCAACATGATCTTTATCTAAAATCACCACCCATATCCTTCTTTATAGATTTTGTTGGTGAATATGATTAAGTAAATAAAGGTATATGTATAAATAATTTCCCCGTAATTCAGGAATACATTGATGTATTTCCTAAGTAGTTACCTACACCACCCCTAGAAACTAGGGTAGAGTAATACATTGAAGTTAGGCCTCATTCCAAGCCTATTTTAAAACCCTGTATAGAGTGGTGAATGTAGAGCTTGAGGAATTAAATAAGAAACTCCAAGATCTTTTGGAGAGGGGGTTTATCTTTTCCAAGTATGTCTCCTTGGGGAGAATATGTTCTCTTTATGAGGAAGAAGGTTGGATCGATGTAGTTATGCATTGATTATAGAGAACTGAATGGGATCATAATAAAGAAAAAGTACCATCTTTCAAGAACTGATCATTTATTTGACCAAATTCATGGTGATCAGTTCTTCTACAAGATTGATCATAAATTTTATTTTAATCAATTGAGTGTGAATAAATAATAGATTCTAAATACCACCTTATAATCAAGATATGGGCATTATGAGTTTGTTGTTATTCCATTCGAGTTGACTAATTCTCCTTCTATTTTTACGGATTTGATGAATAGAGTCTTTAAGGACTACCTTGATAACTTTTTTGGTAGTTTTAATTGATGATATTTTGATATATTAAAAAAGTATGGTGAAGCATGAAGATTGTATAAGGGTTATATTGAAATCTATGAGTAATGAGAGGTTATTTGGAAAGTTTACCAAGTGTGAGTATTAGTTAAAAAATGTTTCTTTCTTGAGGAACATTGTAAGTAGTGAAGTAATCTCAGTTAACCCTATAAATACAAAGGTTGTAGAGGAGTGGCCTCATCCTACAATATTAAGTGAGATTCCTATTTTATATTTTATATTTGTAAATTATAGGAGGTTTTTGAAAAAAATTTCATGAAATTCTAATCCAATAACCTAGTTAACTCAAAAATGGGTCAAGTTCATCTGGAAAAAGGACTGCAAATAATGTTTCCAAGAGCTGAAGAAAGGATTATTTACTACACTCAAGTTTACTCTACCCTCTATCGGAAAAGGATTTGATATTTTTAGAGATGCATCTCTAAATGTGATTGGGTTAATCCTCATGTAAAATAATAAGGTGATTTCTTATGCATCATGACAGTTGAAAACTCATGAGTAGAACTATATTACCCATGAACTGGAGATAGCTGTGATTTTTTTACTATGCAGATATGATGGCACTATCAGTATTGGGAGAAATGTGATATATACATAGAACATCAAAGTTTGAATTATATTTTCACACAAATGTAATTGAACATGAGAGAGAGGATATTGTTGGAACTTCTTAAAGATTGATTTTCAATTCATTATCACCCCAGAAACAAAGTCGCTGATGCGTTAAGTAGGAAAGACCCTATTGTTCTGGAAATTATGAGGATTCAAAGATATTATTTGATCAAATACCTAGTAAAACTAAAAATGGTAATCGTAAGTTAAGGGACATCATAAACCCTCTCCCAAGTTATATATTAACCACTATTACTGGATAATATCAAGAAATATCAAAGATATGATTCCTTATTACAAAATAAGATAGAGGATGTGAAGAGTGGGAAGTTTCCTGAGTTAAATATTGATCATGAAGGTGTATTGATGTTTCGTACAACGATATGTGTTCCATATATTCTAGAAATAAAGAAGGAAGTGATGGATGAAGATCATAACTCTACTTTATCTATACATCCTAGATTCCCAAAAATGTATAGGGTAATTCGTGATCATTATTGGCGGGATTACATGAAAAGGAGGATTGTTTACTACACTACATGGTGCCTGGTGTGTCAATATGTTAAGGAATATAGGCAACTTCATAAAGGGGTATTACAACCACTTCCCATACCATCATGGAAGTAAGACAATATCACTATAGACTTTGTCAATGGTTTCCTGAGAACTTCCAATGGAAAAAATTAGATATGGGTTATAGTGGACCATCTCACAAAGACTACCCATTTTATATCCATCTAGGAAGATTTATCTCCTGATTAACATTCCAATATTTACGTGAAGGAAGTCGTGAGGCTACATGGGGTACCACTTTCTAGCATTTCTGATTATGATCCATGGTTCACATCAAAATTCTAGAGAAGTCTTAAACTTTATTTGAGTATAGAATTTAATTTTAGTATGACCTATCATCCCCAAAATGAAGGCCAATATGAAAGGACTATTCAAACACTCTACAACATTAAAAGAAAATGGTCAATGTAATTTAAAGAAGGATGGGAACAAAACCAACAATTAGTTTAGTTCTCATACAACAACATCTTCCATTTGAGTATTTAAATGGATCCTAATGAATCTCTATATGGGAAGTGATGTAGAAATCCTACTTGTTTGGATGAAGCTAGTTAGATAAATCTTCTTGGGCCTGATCTTGTTCAAGAGATAACATTAAAGGTTTATTCAATGCAACAAAAAATTAAGGCTACTCAAAGTTATCAAAAAAGCTATGCTGGAAACTATTAAAGGGAATATAAGTCTAATGTTAGAGACAATGTATTCCTTATAATTTCACCATGGAAGTGAGTCATGTGATTTGGAAAGAAAGGTAAGATTACCCCTAGGTATATTGGCCCCAAGTAAATTCTTGATCTCATAGGAGTAGTGACCTATCAGCTAGAACTTCCCCCAAATCTATCTCATGTCAATAATGTTTTACACATATCTCTCTTGGGGATGTACATAACTGACCCTTTAGATGTACTGAATCCAATGGTGGTACAAATAGAACACGATCTCTCTTATGAGTAGTATCCAGTGGAGATCTTCGATTATAGGGACAAGGTTCTACGCAACAAGACTACCCCCCTCATTAAAGTTTTGTTAAGGAACCACATGTATGAATAAGAAATGTGGGAAACTGAGGAAAAAATGAGGCAAAAGTACCCTCACCTTTTCTAAACTCATAGAATGAGTTGAAATTTCAGAAATGAAATTTCTTAAGAGGGGAAGAATGTAACGACCTGAAATTTTTGAATAGTATTTTTTCCTAAAAATGTGTGTTGTATTATTTTGTACTCAAAAAAACTATATCACTTTATTAAGAAAGTGATTATAATTTAAATGTGACTGTTGGGTTTTGATTTTTATTTGACTATTGGTCAATATGACCATTGGAAACTATACTCTTAACGTTATGATTATTATCTATAAATAGAAACGATATTGGTTAATTAATGCAAAAGTAAGAGTCGATGGCCTCATCCAATAGAATCAGGATGAACAAAACCCATTTTTCAGAGCTTAGGAAAAAGGTAAAATAACTTATCTTATCTCTTGACCAATCCCATGTTGAACTTCAACATGTTAATCTTGAATGAAATCTCCTACAAGATAAGTTCAAGTTAGTGGAGATTACCATTCGGGAGATGTTTTCCGAACAACCCCAAGAGTCTATCCACATAGAACACCTTAACCTTAGGTCGTGTATGAGAGTTATAAGGGATTATGTGTCAAGACCTTAGTATATTAATGTGTAATCCTTTTTTTAAATAAAATTTTAATTTCATCATTTTTTTCAAGAATTCTTTTCCTTTAAAAATGAGATAGAATACGATAAATTCATTTTTGGGTAAAAATTGTACTTATTAGAAAGATATAAATTTTCATAAAAAATAAGGATTTATTAATAATGTTCATTATAATGAAATAGTGTTATAAAAATACTCATTTTTAATTAAAAGTGAAAAATAATTTTATTTTTTTCAAGTGTTGAAAATTTTACTATGCATTTTTTATCCAATATTATTTTTAATAATTAATATTTTTTATAGTTAAGAGTTAAGTTTGTCATATGTATAGATATATTATGATAAAATAAATTTTATTTTTGAATTCAGAATGTTGATATTAGGTTACGGTGAATTTATGATAATTTTATACAATACTTTTCTTCACGGTGAATAGTAAAAATATAGTTTTGAGTTTTCAGTAAGTTTAATGACATCATTAGTGATGTAATAATGATGTAATAATGATGTAACAATGATGTAATAATTCTTGTAGACTCTTCAGGAATAAATTATGATATGAGTTGACCCAAGTGGCCAATACAATAGGAAAATAACATGGTCAATCCTATGGTTTTGAAAATACCACTAATGAGCTTTCCATGAAAATTAATAAAAAACTTCCTATCTTTTACTATAAATACAACAAATTAATTCATTTACATTCATAAAAAAATCACCCCCTAAAATATATGATAGTATTACCTTCCAAGGATTCCTCCAAAGGTTCCCTCAAGCTCCCATGGTCCCAATTTTTGAGTTTTAGGAGTCACTCTTCAAGGGAATGGAATTATCAAATCTTATTTTCCTTTCAAGTTCTATTTTATGTGGTATATATTTAAAATTTCCATACCATATTCTTATTTAAATTATATTATTTCATTCTACTATATTATGATTATTTTATAAATGGTTTATCATTTTCCCCTCTCTATTTAATGTTTTATAAAACCATGTTTCATACCCGTTATGCTGCAGATTTTTTGTCTTAAAACCTCTCTCTTTTTCTCAAGAAATTATTTTATTTTATTTATGTAAAAACCCAAAACTCATTCAATTATAGGTTACTCATAAAAATATAAAAATATTTTACTTTATTCTATAATTGAAATACATAAAACCCTCATTCCCTTTCCATGGGTTATAAAGTACTTAAAGATCTTGTTTTAAGCACTTTTTAAAATTCCATGATTTTGATATGAAACTCATTTATATTATTCTCTATGGGTTATTTAGGAAATATTTGATTATGATATAAGTGTATCACATGAAAATAATTACCTATTAAGGTTTCAACCTCATAGTGCTCTAATTTATTATTTAAAGAATTTAATCTGAAGATATGACATGTTTTATGATACCTTGGTGAATAACCTTGGTAATTATTATGACACCTTGGTGATGGGCCTTAGTGATATTATTATGAATGTATATATTAAATATTGTAGCCAAATTTACAAGTTATTATCCATGTTATTTTATTTATGATATTCCACATGTAATCTTTTTCAGGCCATATTGATATACTTCAAGTTCTTATCAATATTTCTCAAGATCACTTGTAAACTGTTTCACTTCTTTTACCTTACTGGGATGTTTTATCACCATTTACATTGATATACATCCATGGGATATGAGATGAAATAAATTTACTTAGTATTAAACTTGAATAATCCTTTCACATTGAATATAATAATGTTTTATGTTTTCATGTATTATGTACCTTTTTTCTGAGACACTAAGCCTTAAAAGGTACACTATTTTTAAATGTTGTGTAAAGTTATATAATAAAATGGTGAGATGAAATACGCATGTATAAAATGATTCAGATTCTAATGAGTTCAATAATACATATCTATGGATTATTTTAATGCATATCTCATTTATATTTCAATGGATATGATGCCAATGATTGGTGGGATTAGTATCAACTTTGACCTTATTATTTTGAATGTTATACAAAGAATTATACATGCCATGAATATATAAACCATTCATTATATTTCATACAATGACTAATGTCATTAATAATGTATAAAAATACCATCTTATCTTAATAGGACATATAAATAAAATACCTATTTATAGAAGGTACATGATAATTGTTCTTTAATTCTCAGATCAATTCACTTGGTAAAATTAAATCACAGGTACTGACCTCTAAGGTTGAATTTACGACTCCATTATTGGAAAAAATATTTTATTCACCATTTATGAAATCCCCCTATCTCATATTTTGTGTCTATTAGCGCAAATGTGTGATCCAAGATCGATATCTAATACCCATAAGTCAGAATTGAAGAAATTAATTTCTATAAGATTCACATTTGTGTACACTGAATTTTTCTCCTTGAGAATACTTCTCATTCCTTAATTCCAATATATAATTATTTTATAAGTTTTAATTATTAATGATATCAATAATATTAGGGTCAATTATTCCATAATCTACAATAATGACTTATAATTAAGTGAGTCTAAATTATTATATCTCTCATTAATGGTTTTAAAATGAATGTTTTTCCCCTTAAAATGGTGTCTCTAGACATTATATACATTTAGAGAGATAATATCCACATTTTATCATGACTTACAGTGGTTATAAGGTTTTTAAACCATGATTATTTGGGTATAGAATCATTATAATCATAGAATAACAATACTTAGGGGTATTCGTGTTGAGCATAACAATACGTAGTTGAAGGATTGATGAATCGACAAGTTCCACTTGGGATGGGATCTCACACTTAGTATTAAAAGGGGTTTCTTTTAAGGAAACAATAGATTAATATAAATTACAATAATATTAAATTCATAACTATTACATCATATATAATCATTATCTTTTCATGTCATATTCTTTTTTGTATGCACGATTCTAATGATTTAGTTTTTTAAATCCCTATTTCATCCATAAAATTAAAGTTTCCAAAAAAAAAACTACGAGGTTGATATTTTGGATTCCAATGATTCTATAAATAAATGATATTTTAAATTTAAAATTGACTTTACAAAGGTATTTTGTGATTTGAAATTAGAGTGAATAGATTAATTAGTTTTTTTATAATGTAGTATGCCCTATCAACCAGATGAGTGGTATCTATATTTATAAATGAAAACATGTATAATGGAAAAGGACTATATCTATATTTATATTATCATATTATCTTTTAGAGACCTCCTAGATACATATAATCTCACTTTCTACATAATATAGATCGATAATAACACCATGGAAATGGTATGTCACTAACTCTATCCAACACATAGGATATCCATCATGACCTCACTTTCAAAAAAGGTGAATTAATATTGAACTCAATTGAAACTACTAAACCTATTTTTCATCCAACATCACCAGCATGGTTTAAATTAGGGGATTCTAATAAAACTATAAATTCTTTATTATTTGGTGTTAACATCTAAGGGTTTGATTCTCAGGAAAAAAAATTCAATAATAAAAATCATTCTCATCCTTGACATTCATTATTACATTTTACTTCCTGAGACTCATCCCCCATCTCTTCTAGACATGCTCCTATGTTTCTTGAACTACAATGAGAATTATTTATTCCATACTAGGTACTAGTGAATATTGTGGATAAATTCAGAGGATGACACCTACCACTAGTGGAGTATTGATTTTCTTAAATTGAATCAACTATTTCCTTAAAATCATGAATATTTTTTTTGAAAACATTAAATGATGGGTTCACCTTATTTTGGAGGACCATTTTGGGTATTTATTTGTTTCACTAAATATCAATATTACTTAATTTTATTTAATGAATATGAATATAAAATGGATGTATTCCACTGGTATAAATAATATTATGAATATGAGATGAAAGAGTTTATCATGTTTTCAAAATATCATGCATATGACCCATCTCAAATCCTTTGTCTGTGTTAACAATTTTTTATTCAAGAATAATTAGTCTAGAGGAGTTGGATGAACATTGATATGTCACAGGATATATCAAATTCATAAATTTTGGGTTAAACATGGGGAAAAAGAGAATGTAACTACTTATTAGGATAAAAATTTGTTTTATGGATCAACTAATATGATTAAAAGTGTGTACAATGAAGAAGATCGTATTGAGGAGTAGATTATTGGTGCGAATGATGATGGAGATCTTATTGAAGAAATAAAAATGGAAGTTTAAGATTAACTTCATGAATGTCCAAAATTGTTTGAGAATATAATGAGTTGTGTGAAGACACCATTATATGCAGTTTTCACTAAATATATAACATTTTCATCCATACTAAATTATTATAATTTAAATTCTGGTTATAGATGGAGTGATTCTAGTTTTGTTGAATGACTTGTTCTATTGAATGATATTCTCCCATAAGGTAATGAGCTTACTAGAAATAAATATGATGTTAAACTAAATATATATTTGATGGGTATGTCATCTTAAAGAATACATGCCTATCCAAATGAATGAATACTTTTTTTTAAAGACCAAAAATCACATAATAAATTCATAAAGTGTTGTTCTTATCAATACAAGAAAGATGAACCGGGTCCTATGATATTTGTATGTTACATTCCTATCATTACAATGTTTAGGCTACTATGTGGAAGTGATGAGACTTCATGGAAATTGACATGGTACAAAGATATATGAAATAAATATAGGAAACTTCATCAACAAGAAGAATATCCTTAGTGGTAGTGAATTGACCATGAGTATTCATAATTTGGTAATGAGATGATAAACCTTCATCTTGTGCTCTCTACAATTGGAGTGAATCCATTTGGTTTTCAAAGAAGCACTCACAATACGTGACTGGTTATGTTGGTACATTATAACTTTCCATCTTGGTTATGCATGAAATTAAAATATATTTTTTATAGATTCATTTATAAGGATAAAAACAACTGGTTTATTATATTGATATTTATTTTTCTCCATTGTTAAATTATTTAAAATAATTGAGGGATTTTGGTGTTATAATGTTGATTCCTATAGAAATGAAGATTTCATGTTGTGAGAAATGTTTTATGGGGTGATAAATTACATTCATAAATATGAAAATTTTTCCATATATAGAATTATAGGAACTCAATGATGTCCCATTTTTGAACACGGTACACAATCAATTAAGTCGAAACATTCATCAAAGACTGTGTTTCTAGGACATCAGATATTTCTACCCTGAAGACATAAGTATTGATCATGGAAAACATCATTTTATGGGATTTAATAAGAATGTACATCACCATATCCACTAAAAAGTTATCAACTATTTATAAATGTAAAATATATGGACACTACCTTTGGTATTTTTTTTCAAAAATCTTATTGAAATAAATTAGAAAAATTGATTAGTTTGTTTATAGAATTAACATGCTAGAATATTCAGAACGTTATAAATTTTCATTATGTAATGCATGTTGAAAAAAATTAATGTGATAGTGTAATTGGAATTCTAATAAATGAACCTTAAAAAAAGGATGGAATTAATTCTAGGATTGACATGATTGACATGGGAATAGATAAAGAGTTGGAACCATTAAAGGGTGAAAAATAAAATTTTATTTCTCTAGCCAATTACAATCTTTCCAATAAGGAGAGATATCAGTTTTGAAATTTATTTATTGATGTAAATATTATAGAGGGATATTCATCAAATATAAATAATATTATGTCAATGAAGGATTTAAAGTTAAAGGTTTTGAAATCACATTATTGTCATGTTTTGATGCAGGATCTTTTACTTGTAGAATAAAATTGATTTTTTACTAAGAATATCTATCATACATTAACCATGTTTTTTTTATTTTCCAAATATATATACAGAAAAGTTATAGAACCAAAAAAATTTACAACTATATAAAAGAAAATTTCCATCATATTATGTGAATTAGAAATTTTCTCCCCCCTAACATCCATTTATATGATGGTTGACTAGATGGTTCACTTGGTGAAAGGTATTCCACTATGTGGTTTTATACATTATAGATTTATGTATCACATTTAACAGTATATAAATATTTTGAAAGGGCATGTCAAATATCAAAGTCACCCAAAGTGTTGTATTGAAGAGAAATATTTTTTTGTGTGGAAGCTATTGAATTTTATAGTGAATACCTTTCTAGTGTGGAAATAATTGATCTACCAAAACATAATTACACTAGGATGATTTTGGGTAATGGAATTTCAAGAATAGATGTTTTCCCAACAAATATTATAGATCTAGAGTGGGAAAAACTTTACATTTTTTTTAAAACATTTAGTGGTTTCTACATATCTTAAAACCAACAAACAAATTATTAGGCATTTGGATCCATAAATGGATAAAATATGGATATCAAATACACATAATAAATAGTTTATAGGATGGTTTTGAGACTATATTTTTAAGGAATCATAAGAAAATCTGGATTCTATTTCAGAACAACTTCAATGAATAGCCAGAAGACCAAGTGTGCATATATTATCTTATAATGGTTATGTAATTAATGGCTATACATTCTATAAAAATTTACATAATGAAGGTAGTACTATGAAAAATAATGGAGTTACAGTAGTGGCTAATGTGATGCATGTATTTGGTACCAATGGTAGAAATCCAATTTATGTGAATATGTCATACTATCATGAAATGATCTAGATGCTCTGGTACTCTGGTACGTGAGCCGACACTGACATCTCGGAAGGGAATTAATAATCCCCATGGGATGGTGTCAAGCACTTGACATCATACAAGATAAAGGTGGGAATTTTTTTTCCATATAAGTAGTGGAAGAGACACATACAAGTCAGTAGGCTTAAAAGAAAACTCCACTAAGAGAACATTAACTTTTGTAAAATAGGTATATAAACCCAAAGTAGAATAAAAAAACTAGATAAATATGATAAAAATACCCAATTCCCATTAGAAAAATTTCTCGATGTCCCCAAAATAAAAAACAAGATCCACCTCGAAGTGGCACTGTACCCTTACTAGAACCTAGTAAAAGATAATCTACAAATACCTGAATAGATAGTTAGGGTGTGTGCTATAATCCTAGTAGTGTCTTACCAAGGATTCCATAATATAATTCTAATAATAATTAAACAAATAATTATTTAAATTTTAAATAAATAGGCATAAAATTATAAAATTATATTAAAATTTTTTTTGTTTACATCTCAATTGATGGAAATATTTAAAACATTAGATTAATAAACATTTTATATAAAATATTTTATAAAAATTCATAAGTAATGTGTAAAAAAGTATACAAAAAATGGAATATATAAAAAAAATATGAACATGATAATCTTTCAAGTGGTATAATAGCTACATGTTATGGGATTCTCAAAAACTTATATAGTGATAATGGCAGGGCGTACACACATCCCTTAAGGACTATTCAGAGAGGACTAATCAACATCCTGCTGTGGATAAGATCTTCTGATATGTTTTTATCAGAGTTGTAAAAATTCAATATTTTGCATGAGTATTCCCATCCTAGCATGTTTTACCCTAATAACACAGTAAGTAATTTGGCTTAAATGCATTCAAACAATAATCAATAAATGGGATAATTATTAAAATAAAATTAAAAATAAAAGTTCATCATTATCCATTTAAATATTCTAATTTCAAATTAAAATCAAATACATGGATTTTTAATCAGTTCATTCCATTTTCTAGGATAAAAAAATGTGTTCTTATCAAAACAA
Source organism: Viscum album (assembly GCA_963277665.1). Lineage (NCBI taxonomy): Eukaryota > Viridiplantae > Streptophyta > Magnoliopsida > Santalales > Viscaceae > Viscum > Viscum album. Next base: position 1,820,844,491 of record OY728151.1, on the reverse strand, counting down.
TTTATTCCATTTTTATTAAAAACACACTTGAAATCAATTTTAAAATTTAAATTCACAATTTAAATTCAGAATTTACATAAATTTCCATAGTCACACACCAATCCATTTGAATTGGGGGGGGGGATTCCCTAATTTCATGCCAAATAAAATTAAAATCCCAAATTGATAGAAATTCAGTTTTTCAAAATTCAATTAAAATAAATTTAATTTAAATCATGCGTTTTTGGGTTAAATAAATTGGCCAATCATAAATGGAACAACCTTCCTTGGAATAATGGGATCATAAATAAGAATACCTACAACAAAAATCTCCAAAAATAATGTCATCAATGAATATATGAGAATCAAACCTAGATCCAAGATAAAAAAAATTAGGGATTAAATCCTCCAACAATTCAGAGATCTAAAAAAACCTAGGGAGGAGAGAGGAGAGAGTGGGAGAGAATTAATGTGTAAATAATTCTTATTTTTAAAGGATCCAAGGATGATTTTGAAGATTCAATTCATGTTAGAGATGGGTTTTAGGAGCAAAAATGGGTCCTTAAGAGCCCAATTTTCCATAGAAAATGAGATATCCCAAGCTAGGGTCAATCAGGGGAACACAATAGTGTTATGGAAATTTAAAAACTATTTTTCAAATAATTAAGTCTCATATGAACTATTGGCAAGGCAAGGCCATATGGATTGTCAAACCGTGCATCCTGACCATTAACCACTCTAAAGGGGTGTAGGATTTCTACTTTGTGGGTAATTTGTTTTTCAAACCATCCAACAATGATGCACCAACCATGAAAACCCTCAGTGCCTAGGTTTTAATGGTTTGTATAGGAAGGGTACACGATTTGGGAAGACCATGAACCAATAGTGCACAGACCAAGAGACCATCAATATTTCAAAATTTTACCTGAAGTACCCCTAAATACGAACCAAAGAAATAATCATTAAAAATACGGTCTACGAGTACCTAAAAAAGGTAACAGGATGCTACAACATCCCCACCATAGAATATTTTTGTCCCCAAAATGAATGTTAAGAAGCTTCCATGTCAAAAAGATGAGTCCAATAATCTCCCATTAGTGCATCCATATCCCATTTCTAATGATTATTAAAACCATGCTTCTATATCACTCAAATAAAAGGCGTCATCCTACCATGATGTACCTTGGTTTTAAAATCTACTGTCATGACTGGATTCTCAGTTATAGATAAATCATGCTCAACATGAAGATCACTTTAGCTTAGAACATGATATTGATCAAAAAGAAAATTCCATAGATGAGATACATGTAATATGTTACGTATCAATGTTTTCTATGGTAGTAGTGCTAAATTATAATCTAGTTTACCTACATGATCTATAAAATCAAAAGGTCCCACTAAATGGGGAGTATGTTTACCTTGTGTCCCAAGCTGTTGATGACCTATAATATATAATACTTTCCAAAACACATGATCCCCAACATAAAATTACAACAGATTATAGTGACGATCAACATGAAACTTATATTGGGTCTGTGAAGTCAACATTCTCAGATGAATATTTAATGACATCTCTTGAAACAATCTCAATCCAAACAAGGAGCTCTGAAAAAAATCTTACCAGCATAACTGAGATCTACAAGGAAATCCATACAACGACTCAAAAGGATCCATTCTAATTGCATACTAGTGTAAATTGTTATAAGAAAACCCATACAATCACAAATGGTCTTCCCTAGCCCCACCAATGTTGAAAACACATGAATAAAGAATATCATCAAGAATATTTATAGGTGTTTTGTTCTGGCCATTCGGCTTCAGATGGAAGGACGTACTCGGATGAACCAAAGATCCCAGTGCCTCCTAAAGGCCTCTCCAAAATATATATGTAATATGAGGATCCATATCAGAGAGTAAAATAGATGGAAGTATTTAAAAGAGGACAATATATTTTATATATAGATTTACCATCTCCTTAACATTGGTTATATCATGAATGGGTAAGAAGTGCGACAATTTAGTTAGCCTATCAATAAAAACCCATATCAAAATTTTATTTCTATGGGTACATGGAGACCCAAACAAAATTTCCATTGATATCTCATAAAACATCCACATTTTCACATGAAGTGGTAATATAAATCCTGAAGTCCCCTGGTGCACAACCTTGAGTAGCTGGCACATATTACAATGAGATAAAAAATTATTAGAAACCTATCTCGTACTTGGAAAATAGAATCATCATCACACATCCTAGATCATCTTCATGGTTCCAGGGTTCACTATCCTATAGGAATTATGGAAAACCCTCATAACATCTTTTCTCACTTGAAAAGTTACAACATACTAGCTCCAAAACACATATACCCTCCAGGGAGAACAACCACTCAGCAATGGTCTCAACACCATAAAGAGAATATCTAATTCTATAGAACTCATCATCAATCCATTATTCATTAATAACCATATTGATAATATAGGAGGATAAATAAAAACTATAATTATAGAATTATTGTGTTATGTAAGACAATCTAGGGGTATTCGTGTTGAGCATAACAATACGTAGTTGAAGGATTGATGAATCTACTAGTTCCACTTGGGATGGGATCTCACACTTAGTATTAAAAGGGGTTTATTTTAAGGGCTCAATATTTTAAAATAAATTACATCATATTAAATTCATAACTATTACATCATATATAATCCTTATCTTTTCATGTCATATTCTTTTTTCTATACATGATTCTAATGATTTAGTTTTCTAAATCTCGATTTCAACCACAAAATTAAAGTGTCCAAAAAAAAACTATGAGGTTGAAATTTTGGATTCCAATGATTCAATAAATAAATGATCTTTTAAATTTCACATTTTCTTTACAATGGGATTTCGTGATTTGAAATTAGAGTGAATAGATTCATAGGTTTTTTTATAATGTAGTATGCCCAATCAACCAAATGAGTGGTATCTATATTTATAAATGAAAACATGTATAATGGAAGAGGATTTTATCTATATTTATATGATCATATTATATTTTAGAGACCTCCTAGATACATATAATCTCACATTCTATATAATATATATTGGTAATAACACCATGGAAATGGTATGTCACTAACTCTATCCAACACAGAGGATATCCATCATGACCTAACTTTCACAAAAGGTGAATTAATATTGAACTCCATTGCAACTACTAAACCTATTTTTCATCCCACATAACCTACATGGTTTAAATTATGGGATTCCTATAAACTATAGCTTCTATATGATTTGGTGTTATCTTCTAAGGGGTTGAGTCTCAGGAAAAATAATTCAACAATAACAATCATTCTCATCCTGGACATTAATTATTGCATTTTGTTTCCTCAAAATCATCCCCCATCTCTTTTAGACATGCACCTATGTTTCTTGAACTAATAAACCTATTTTTCATACAACATAACCTACATGGTTTAAATTAGGGGATTCCTATAAACTATAGCTTCTATATGATTTGGTGTTATCTTCTAAGGGGTTGAGTCTCAGGAAAAATAATTCAACAATAACAATCATTCTCATCCTGGACATTAATTATTGCATTTTGTTTCCTCAGAATCATCCCCCATCTCTTTTAGACATGCACCTATGTTTCTTGAACTACTATGAGAAGTAGTTATTCCATACTAGGTACTAGTGGATATTGTGGATAAATTCAGAGGATAACAGCTACCACCAATGGAGTATTTATTTTCTTAAATTGAATCACATATTTACTTAAAATCATGAATATTTTTTTGAAACCATTAAATGCTGGGTTTACCTTATTTGGGAGGCCCATTTTTGGGTATTTATTTGTTTCGATAAATATCAATATTACTGAATTTTATTGAATGGATATGACTATAAAATGGAAGGATTCCACTCATATAAAAAATATTATGAATATGGGATGAAATAGTACATCATATTTTCAAAATATTATACATAAGACCCATATCAAATCCTTTTTCTATGTTAGCAAGGTTTTTTATTCAGGAATAATTATTCTAGAGGAGTTGGATGAGCACATGATATGTCACAGAATATATCAAATTCATATATTCTGGGTTAAATATGGGGAAAAAGAGAATGTAGCTAGTGACTATGACAACAATTTTGTTTTATGGATCAACTTATATTATTACAAGTTTGTACAATGAATAAGATCATATTGATGATTTGATTACTGGTGCGAATGATGATGGAGATATTATTGAATAAATCATAATGGAAGTTTAATATTAACTTCATAAATGTAAAAAATTGTTTGAGAAGATAATGAGTTGTGTGAAGAAACCATTATATACTATTTTCACTATATATATAACATTTTCATCCATACTAAATTATTATAATTTAAATTCTGGTTACAGATGGAGTGATTCCATTTTTGTTGAACCACTTGTTCTCTTGAATGATATTCTCCCATAAGGTAATGAGATTACTAGAAATAAATATGATGTTAAAAAATTCTATGTTTTATGGGTATGTTATATTATGGAATACATGCCTATCAAAATGAATGAATACTCCTTTTCAAAGTCAAAAAACCATATAATAAATTCATAAAGTGTTGTTCTTCTCAATTCAAGAAAGATGAACTGGGTCCTATGATATTTTTATGCTACATTCAAATCATTACAATGTTTAAGATCCTATGTGGAAGTGATGAGACTTCATGGAAATTGATATGTCACATAGATAGATTAAATAAATATAGAAGAATCTCCTTAGTAGTAGAGAATTGACCACGAGTATTCATAATTTGGTAATGAGATGAAAAAACTTCATCTTGTGCTCTCTAAAAATGGAGTGAATCCTTTTGGTTTTCAAAGAAGCATTCACAGTACGTGACTGATTATGTTGGCTCATTATAACTTTCCATCTAGGTTATGCATGAAATTAAAATATATTTTGTTATATATTATTATATAAGGATAAAAAAAATTGTGTAATTATATTGATGTTTATTTGGCTCCATTGATCGATTATTTGAAATAATTATGGGATTTAGGTGTTATAATGTATGATTCCTATAGAAATGAAGATTTAATGTTTTGAGCCATGTTTTATGGGGTGATAAGTTACATTCATACTTATGGAAATTTTTCCATATATAGAATTACCAGAACTAAATGATGTACCATTTGTGAACCTGGTATATAATCAATTAGGTTGAAACATTCCTCAAAGATTGTGTTTCTAGGACATCATAGATTTCTACCCTGGCGACATAAGTATCGATCATGGAAAACATCATTTTATGGTATTTAATAAGAATGTACATCACCATATCCAATAACAAGTTATCAAATATTTATGAAAGTAAAATATATAGACACTACATATGGTAATTTTTTTTGAAAAATCATATTAAAATCGATTCGAAAAATTGATTAGTTTGTTTATTGAATTACCATGATAAAATTGTCAGTGCGTTATAAATTTTCATGATGTAATTCATGCTTAAAAAAATTAATGTGATAGTGTCATTGGAATGTTAATAAACGCACCTGAAAAAAAGGATGAAATTAATTCTAGGATTGACATGATTGACATGGGAATACATAAATATTTGGAACCATTGAAGGGTAAAAAATAGTCTTTTATTTCTCCAGACAATTACACACTTTCCAATAAGGAGAGATATTAGTTTTGAAACTTATTTAATGATGTAAAGATTATATGGGGATATTCCTCAAATATAAATAATATCGTGTCAATGAAGGATTTAAAGTTAAAGGTTCTAAAATTACATTACTGTCATGTTTTGATGCATGATCTATTACTTGTAGAATAAAATTTATTTTTTACTAAGAATATATATCATGCATTAATCAAGTTTTGTTTCTTTTTCAAATTAATATACAAAAAAGTTTTATACCCAAAAAAATTTCCAACTATATAAAAGGAAATTGCCATCATATTATGTGAATTAGAAATTTTCTTCCCCCTAACATCCATTTATACGATGGTTGACTTGATGGTTCACTTGGTGAAAGGTATTCCACTATGTGGTTTTATAAATTATAGATTTATGTACCAAATTTAATGGTATATGAATATTTTTTAAGGGTATGTCAAAAATTAAAGTCACCCAAAGTGTAGTATTGAAGAGAAATATATTTTTTCAGAAGCTATTGAATTATGTAGTTAATAACTTTCTAGTGCAGAAAGAATTGATCTACCAAAACATCATTACACTAGGATGCTTTTGGGTTATGGAATTTCTAGAATAGATGTTTTCCCAACAAATATTACAAATCTAGAGTGGGACAACCTTTACATTTTTCAAAACAATTTAGTGGTTTCCATATATCTTGAAACCCATAAACAAATTATTAGGCATTTGAATCCATAAAGGGATGAAATATAGATATCAATACACATAATAAATAGTTTATAGAATGGTTTTGAGACCATATTTTTAAGGAGTCATATGAAAATCCAGATTCCATTTCAGAACGACTTCAATGCACATCCAGAGGACCAAGTGTGCATATATTATCTTATAATGGTTATGTAATTAATGGCTATACATTCTATACAAATGTACATAATGAAGGAAGAACTATGAAAAATATTAGAGTTATAGTTGTGTCTTATGTGATGCATATATCTTGTACCAATTATAGAAATCCAATTTATGTGAATATGTCATACTATCATGAACTGATCTAGATAGTCTGGTAATCTGGTACTTGACCCGACACTGGTGTTCCATAAGGGAATTAATAATCCCCATGGGATGGTGTCTATCACTTGAAATCACACAAGATAAAGGTGGGAGAAATGTTTCCATATAAATAGTGGAATAGACACATACAAGTCAGTAGTCTTAAAAAAAAACTCCACTAGGAGAACATTACCTTATGTAAAACAAGTATATAAACCCAATGTAGAATAAAAAAACTAGATAAACATGATAAAAAATCCAATTCCCATTGGAAAAATTTCTCAATGTCCCCAAAATAAAAAATAAGATCCACCTCCAAGTGGCACTGTACCCTTGCTGGAACTTGGAAAAATATATTCTACAAATACCTGAATAGATAGTTAGGGTGTGTGCTATAATCCCAGTAGTGTCTTACCAAGGATTCCATAATACAATTATAGTAACAATTAACCAAATAATTATTTCAATTTTAAATAAACAGGCACAACATTATAAAATTATATTAAAAAAATCTGTCTTTACATCTCAATTGATGGAAATATTTCAAACAATGGATTAATAAACATTTTAAATAGAACATTTTATATAAAATCATAATTCATGTGCAAAAAAGTATAAAAACAATGGAATATATAAAAATAATAAAAAAATATCAATATTATAATCTTCCAAGAGGTATGATAGATACATGTTATGGGATTCTCACAAACTTATATAGTGATAATGGTAGTGCGTATACACATCCCCCCAGGACTAGTCAGAGAGGAATAATCAAAATCCTGCTGAGGATAAGATCTTACAATAAGTTTTTGTTAGAGTTGTAAAAATTCAATCTTTTTCATGAGAATTCCCATCCTAGCATGTTTGTCCCTAATAACACAATAACTAATTAGGCTTAAATGTGTTCAAACAATAATCAATAAATGGGAAAATTATTAAAATACTATTCAAAATAAAATTTCCTCATTATCAATTTAAATATTCTAATTTCACTTTAAAAACAAATACATGGGTTTTTAATTAGTCCATGACTTTTTCTAGGATAAAAAATGGGTTCTTATCAAAACAATTTAATTCATTTTTATTAAAAACACACTTTAAATCAATTTTAAAATTTAATTCAAAAAATTTAAATTCACAATTTAAATTCATAATTTCTATCAAATTCTCTAATCACACCCAAATACATTTGAATTGGGTGGGGGGGTGGGGGGGTTTCCCTAATTTCATGCCATAGAAAATTCAAATCTCAATTGGATAGAAAATCAGTTTTTCAAAATTCAATTGAAATAAATTTAATTTAAATCATGCATTTTTGGGTTAAATAAATTGGCCAATCATAAATGGAACAACCTTCCTTGGCATCTTGGGATAACAAATAACAATACCTGCAATAGAAAACTCCAAAAAACAATGTCATCAATGAATATATGAGAATCAACCCTAGATCCAAGATCAAAAAAATTTGGGATTAAATCCTCCAACAATTTAGAGATCTAAAAAAACCTAGGGAGGATAGAGGAGAGGGTGGGATAGAATTAATGTGAAAAGAAATCTTATTGGTAAAGGATAAAAAGATGATTTACTAGATTCAATTTGTGTTGGATAGGGTTTCGAGGAGCCAAAATGGTTCCTTGAGGGCCCAATTTTCCTTGGAAAATGAGATATCCCAAGCTAGGGTAAATCAGGGGAACAAAATAGTGTTCTGGAAATTTTAAATCTATTTTAAGAATAATTAAGTCTCTTATACAATATGGGCATGGAGGGGACACATGGATTGTCAAACTATGCATCCAAACCATGCACCACTATAAAGGGGTGTAGGATTTCTACTTTGTGGGTACACATTTTTTCAAACCATCCAATAATGATTCACCAACCATGGAAACTCTCATTGCATGGGCTTGCACTGTTTGTATAGGAAGGGTACACAATTTGGGAAGACCATGCACCAACAGTACACAAACCAAGATACCTTTAATATTTCCAAAATTTCATCTGAATTACCCCTAAATGAGACGCAATGAAATAATGATTAAAAATAGGATCTACGAGTACCTAAAAAAGGTAACAGGATGTTACAACATCCCCACTATAGAAGTTTTTCCCCCCAAAATGCCTGTTAAGAAGCTTTCATGTCAAAAATAGGAGTCCACTAATCTCTCTTTAGTGCATCCATATACCATTTCTAATGATTATTAGAACCATTCTTCTATATCACTCAAACCAAAGGCATCATCCTACCATGAAGTACCTTGGTTTTAAAATCTACTATCATGACTCGATTCTCAATTATAGATAAATCATGCTCAACATGAATATCACTCTGGAATAAAAAATTATATGGATTAGAAATAAAATTCCATAGATGAGATACATGTAATATTTTACGTATCAATGTTTTCTATGGTAGTAGTGTTAAATTATAATCTAGTTTCTCCACATGATATTTAAAATCAAAAGGTCCCACAAAATGAGGATCATGTTTCCCTTGCATCCCTAGCCTTTGACAACCTATAATACATAATACCTTCAAGAACACATGATCCCCAACATAAAATTACAATGGATTATAGTGACGATCAACATAATACTTATATTGGGTCTGTGAAGTCAACATTCTCAGATGAATCAAATGAATATTTAATTACATCTCATTAACTAATATCAATCCAAACAAGGAACTCTGACCAACATCTTACCATCATAACAAAGATCTACAAGGAAATCCATACAAGGACTCCAAAGGATCCATTCTGGTTGCATACTGGTGGAAATTTTTATAAGAAAACCCATCCAATCACAAATGGTCTTCCCTAGCCCCACCAAAGTTGAGAACACATGAATGAAGCACATCCTCAAGAATATTTATAGGTGTTTTGGTCTAGCCATTCGACTTCAGATAGAATGATGTAATTATATGAACCAATGATCCTAGTTCCTTATAAAGGCCTCTCCAAAATATATATGTAATATGAGGATCCATATCATAGAGTAAAATAGATGGAAATATTTAAAATAGGACAATATATTTCATATAGAGATTTACCATATCCTTAACATTGGTTATATCATGAATGGGTAATAAGTGATACAATTTAGTTAACTTATAAATCAAAACCCATATCACATTTTTATTTCTATGGGTACATGGAGACCCAACCAAAATTTCCATTGATATCTCATCCAACATCCACATTTTCACTTGAAGTGGTAATAGAAATCCTGAAGTCCCCTAGTGCACAACCTTGACTAGTTGGCACATATTACAATGAGATAAAAAATTAGTAACACCCTATCTCATACATAGACAACAAAACCATCATCAAACGTCTTAGATCATATTCATGGTTCTGGGGTTCACTGTCCTATAGGAATTATGTAAAACCCCCATAAAATCTATTCTCACTAGAAAAGGTATAATGTCCCAGTTCCAAAACACATGTACCCTCCAGGTAGAATGACCACTCAGTAATGGCCTCCCCACCATAAAAATATTATCTAATTCTATAGATCTCATCATCAATCCATTATTCCATAATAATCATCTTGATAATATATGAGGTTAAATAAACACTATAAAAAACAACCTCATTCTCTAATTCTTGAACTCATCTATGTAACTGTAAAAAATGTGCCATTAAGTTTGACTCTTCTGATGATTATTTCATATCTGAGGTTAGAATATTTCTACTCAATACATCTATAATGTAATTTAATTTATATAGGGTATAGTTTATATAAAATTAAATATATTGTAGGTATTCCACACAATTCAACTGGTGAAGAATCAAATATTTTTGAAAGAAGATATAACTCATGCTCATGTTGTCATAACAAACAGTAAACTATTCTTCAAAATGATAATTACACCAAATCTCAAGTGCATGGATCACAGTCATGAGTTCAAAGAAATATTTTGGATAAATCTTCCCATGTGGCCTAAGCTACCAAGAGGCATAGGAAACAACATGATCACCCTAAAAAAGAACACATACCAAACCTGAACTCGATGCATCAAAAAAGGGCACACAACCCTACCAATCCTCTAAAAGGGATAACACCGACGTTGTAATAAAAAGATGTATCATATCAACAAAATAACTCTAAAATTTTTCATCCCATGTAAACATTACTCACTTATGGGTTAGAGTAGTCATCGAAGAATCCAACATAGAGAAGTCCTTTACAATATAGCGATAATAACCAGTTATTACCAAGAAGTTTTGAATATCCAGAATATTATGTGGTTGTTCCCACATCATAAAATATTTTTCCTTTCATGATCAACTAATATACCATGTTCCAATACCAAATGTACCAATAGATTCACTTCATAATTAAAAAACTCACATATTCATATCTTAGCATAAATTTTGATATTTCTCAACAATTTCAGAATAACTTTTAGATGAATCACATGATATTACTCAGAAGTAGAGTAAAAAAGGATTTCATGCATCAAGAATACCCAGAATGTATCAAGATAATCATGGAAAATTTTATTTATTAATGAAATAAATACTGAAGAATCAATTTTTGGAGCAAATTTCATTAAAATGTACTCATAAATTCCATAACTTTTTTCATCGGTGGTTTTATGAATGCTAGAATCTTTTATTATAAACTGGTGGTAACCAAATCAAAGATCAATCTTAGAGAACCAATTTTATCCTTTCAAATTTTCAAAAATATCATCAATATGTGGAAATAGATACTTATTTTAACCACAACCTGATTTATTTTTTACTAATAAATAAGGAGGTGAAGTGACCCATTGGATTTATTAGCAAAGAGAACTGGTGTTTCCAAAAGATACAGACCTGAGCATACATAGCATTTCTTGAGAAGATAATCCAACTGAGGCTTAAAATATTTCATTTAATCTGGTACCATTTGTTGAGAAGGAATAGATACCAGTTATGTACTTGAAACTAAGTTGATAGAAAACTCTACCACCTTTACTAGTGGCACACTAGGGAATTATAAATGAAAAATATTAGGAAACCCGACCAAAAATAGAGTAAGATCATCACTCAATGATTCCCTCTCCAGGTAAAAAGAAAAAACTAAGGTTAATTTCCCCAACAATGGATAATAAGGTTCATATATACCCAACATTAGGTCCCATTCTTCTAGAATGATACGTGACACACCATCAGACACAACAAAATAGATCTACTAAAGATAAATATCATTTTGGGCTTTATTAGTAATGAGATAATCGATCCTTAATATGATGTCAGGAGGTTTCATGTAGAAAACCATAAAATCCCAATAATGATCAATATTTGATAATGGGAAAACAAATGCATGACTATGAAGACTATGATCTCTCTTCATTCTGAGCGGTGTAGTAATATCCATCACATAAGAGAAAATATTCATATGAAGATTTAGAAAACTCAAAACAAGGTTTGAAATGAAAGAATGAGATGAACTAATATCAAATATATAAGTCAATAAAGATGAAATAGAAGTGGCCGTACCTCTCATAGTCAGTGGACCAATATATGATTCCTCTAGAGACTCTTCCACTCTATGAAGATGCTTTACTCCGGATGCCTGTGGTAGGAACCACTTAATCCTTAAAGAATATAATTGAACTGATTTTTTGGAATATACAATATCATTCCACTATGGGTAGTAGAATATAAATTAAATAACTTATTCATGTGACCAGAGCATCCACAGGAACCACATACCAAGTGTTCCCAAGTGCAAACCCATTTTTAGTTCCATGGATTTCCACAGTTGTAGTAATTCAAAGGGCCTCTTCCAGAAACTACATGAAGTCTATAATAACTCTACTTATGATAACCACTATGGGAGTCATCACTCTTTCTATTTATTTTTATGGAACTCACTGAACTACCACTAGGAGATAAAGGAACTCTAGTGAACCATAATTTTTATTCCAGGTCCATATAAACCATCAATTCTTTATCTATCACATCATCATAATAAGGGAGATTCATCAGGAAAACATGAAATGATATATTAGATCAAAGAACCATCTCAAACCATCAAGTCATAATATACTCATTAGATACTATCTTTGGTGAAAACTATAAAATCTCAATAAATCCATCTACGTATTCTGTCATAGTCCTATCATCCTTCTTGAGTTTTGAAAACACTATAGACTTAGAAAACACTATCCACTATAGATATAATTACTTAGTGAATAGAGATTTATTTTCCCTCCACTATAATACCTCATGCTTCTTTGTTTCTACCATCATGTCCCACTATCTCATACAAGTTCCCTCTAGTTTGAAGGTGGAATATTCCACCCTTATCGAATTTTGGAATCTACAAGGACTCAAATAAAAGATCAACTATCCTCAAACATTACTCATACACTTAAAGATTGTTTGAGCCTTAGAATGATAGTGGATTACAGTAAAAGAAATATTTTTCACAAATCATGATTTCATCTCTCTGAGGTTCTATAACTAGATCCTTAAAGGGAATAGGTTCAAGTTTTTATCCCAAATCTTAGACAACACGTATAAAAAATTCAACTATATTATGGTCCACATAAGGATTTTCTCACCATGTTTAATCAATATCTTTATCTTGGATCCTATCCACACGTATTTAAGGATGTATGATGATAAAAAACATTATAAGAGAACATTAAAGACATCAAGAAAAGGATACTCAGATTAACACTCAAAAAAGTGAAATTAGGAAATTAGCCCCAATATGTTAATAAAAATGATTTGGATTGCAATACATCAAAGTCAAAAGAAGGAAAAAGAATTGAAATAATCCCCAATACATTTGTCCCAAACCACCCTACGTAACATAAGGCTCATTACAGTGAGTGATAGCTATACACTTGGCCGTAACTACCTCTTAAGACCTAACATGATCTCAAAATGTATACTACCTTTAAGTAAATATTCTTAACCATCACATTTGATACCAATTTTTCATGAACTGTCATGGATACCCTATTAGTCTAATACCTGATTTGGAACTTACATGGCCTGAAGGGCATTCCTGATCCCCATGGGTTGGTGACTAGCACATAGAATACCAGATAAATGTGGCAATGGTTTTTCCAATGAAATTTCAGAAGATACTGATACAAGTTAGTACGCTCAAAATAAAAAATTATATAAAGAATAGTACAAGAAGTAAAATAGGTATATAAACCTAAATTATAACCGCAAAACTAGATAAATAGTACAAGAAACCCAAAGTACAAACAGACACAACACTCCATGTTCCAAAGATCAACAACAAGAACCACCTCCAAGTTGATCTTTACCCTTTATTTAACCTGGAAGAAGATAATTTATAAATACCCAAAGAAACTTGTAGGGTGTGGGATAAAATACCAGTAGGATATCATCAAGGATTTAGTAATATGCTGCTAATAATAATTAATCAAATAATTCATTCAATTTTAAATAAACATGAATTGTAGTAGAAAATAAAATTTTAAAAAATCATTCTTTACCTTTTAATTGATGGAAATATTTCAAAAAATTTCTTAATAATCATTTTCTATAAATCCATTTACATATATTCACAAGGAATGTGTAAAATATTTTCAAACAATAGAATGTATAAAAATAATCACAAATGACAAACATTATCATCTTCCAAGAGGTATGATAGTTCCAGGTTATGGTATCTTCACATAGATATAAAGTGATAATGGAAATGTGCACACACATCCCTCAGACACTAGTCATAAAGGATTAATCAATATCCCTCTAAGGAAAAGATATTTCAATAACTTTTTGTTATAGTTGTAAAACATTAATCCATTTATATGGAATTCCAATTTTATCATTTCCCCTATTAACTCACTAACTACCATGGATTTAAGGAACTCAAATAACAATCAATAAATAGTTAAATTATTTCCAAAATGTTCAAAATAAAATTTCCCCATTTTCCATTTCCATATGAAAAATTCTATTTAAAAACCTATACATGGGTTTTTAATTAGTTCATGCCTTTTTCCATGATGAATCCAATGTGTTATTATAAAAAAACTAATCAATTTTTCCTAAAAAAATTGGAATGAATATCACAATTTAATTCCAAAAATTTAAATTCATAATTTAAATTCAAAATTTCAATCAAACTCCAAAATCACACCCCAATTCATTGGAATTCAGGGGGGGGGGGTTTCCAAATTTCATGCCAAATAAAATTAAAATCCCAATTTGATGAAAATAGGAATATTCATAATCCGATTGATATTAATTAATTTAAATAAATTTTTTTTTGGTTAAATTAGTTGGATAACCTTAGATGGAACCACCTATATCAAGATCACCAGATCACGAATCACAGCTCCCAAAATAGAAAACTTCAATAAATGACATTGAAAAGAAATATACAAGAATAAATAAAATTTTTAAGATATAAATAAATGGGGATTAGATCCTCCAGTAACATTGAGATATAACATAACCTAGGTAGAAGAGAATGAGAGAGAAATATATAAGGAATGCGGGAAGAATTCTTACAATAAAGGATCAAACAATGATTTTATTGCTTTGATCCACATTGTAGAGGGTTTATAGAAAATAAAAATGGGTCCTTAAGTGACCTATAATCCTTAGAAAATGATATTTCACGAGTTATGGTCGATTTGGTGTCCAAAATAGGGTTTATAGATTTTTAAAATAATTTTTTGAATAATTAAATCTTGTACGTACAGTTAACTGGGTAGGGTCACTAGGTTTTTAAATCTATTCCCCATAACTGTGAGCCCTTCTAAAGGGGTGAAAAAATTCTACTCGGTGGGTGCATAGTTTTTTAATCCATGTTCCAACCATGAAAACCCTCACTGCTTGGGGTTTTATAGTTTTCACTAGTAGGTCACAAGGTGTTGGAAAACTATACTCCAAACTTGTATAACCCAAGATCCCTTCAAAATTTCCAAAATTTCACCTAAAGAACCCCTAAGAGAGACCCAACAAAATAATTATTAAAAAGAGGGTTGATGAGTACATGAAAATAGAAACAGGATGTTACACATACTTTGGTATCATTAAAAAAATATTAGAGTTGAATTATACAACATTCCAAGTACTCATTTTTCAATGCATGTGGTTGGATAACATGAGTTACATTAAAATAGATTAATTGGGATTAATTAAAGTGGGTTTAAATATTGAAGAGAATAAAGATAAAATTTTTATAAAGGAATCGTAGGTAGTAAATGTATTTTATATTTCAAAACCCACAAATCAAAATTGGTTACTTTCTTTGTTATCGACCAGAAATAATGAAGGTTCATATGAACATTTGTCTAAGGATGACCCTTTGATTGGGACGTATCAATAATTTCATAGTGGTACCAATGTAGGTAGGTTTTTTATGTTATATAAGAACACAATGAATGGATTTAGATACTCAATAGAGGGATTGAATCCCATCAACCATTAAGAAAAGATAGTTTAATAATCAGGTTATATATTTTTTATATTATACATTGTGTTAACTAATGTTATTATTTTTCAATTATACATTTACATAATCTAAATTAATTGATGAACCGATTCTACAGATATTGATTTCTACACATGTTGATGCACCCAATCCAGAGGAAGAACATGTTTCTCAACCTGCTTCTACTCCCAATACAGAGGAACAATGACCTACTACACATTTTGATGCTAATAATCTAGAGTAACAACATATTTAAGATATTAAAATTGAGGAAATGTTATACGAAAAATATCCAATTTACCATAAAAGTAGTATAGACATATCATGATGGTGTTTTCATAAGTTATTAAGGAAAAAAGATAAGACATCAAACTTGAGGATGGATGGAATGAGTGAAGCCAACCTATTAACCCCAATAAGGCCTTGTTCAGTAGTTTATTGGGCTTATCACTTGGAAATGTGCATTGATTGAAGTAGATTCATTGAACCATTTTCTCCCTACTCAAAATACATTGATTTGGGAAGATATTGCAGTAAAATTATGATATCTTTTCTTTGTTTTACTGAAAAATAATATATTGAAACATTGAATAACTATTTATTATCCAATAAAGAGTGCATTTATAATAGATGAACCCATTAGAAATTTTTATTAATTATTTTTGGAAAGTATCATGGAGGATTTAACACAATTCTAACAAAATTTCATCTCAAATACATTAAAAGGAAAATAAACCTACACCCACCGCATATGCATGCACACCTAATAATCCAAGAATCAAGATATTCATTTACTAGCCATCACGAGGATATATCTTTCTAGGTAAATTGTGGCTAATAATAAATTGTTTGAAAATACATGTATTAATCACTTTGTTTGGGAATTTTTTATTCATGAAAAAACAACTGAGTGTTAAAAATAAGGAACAAACAAAAAAACCCGCATACCCATATTATGAAAAAAGTATGGGATATGATTCACTTGAAAATATATTGGTACATATTTTAAATATACGGTAATATTTTTATGTTTTATGAAACAACAAAATAATTACGTCCCCCTATTTAAATGAAGATCTATGAATCTAAATCCAAAGCCACTTACATCCCACACCATGTGATATGAAATGAAACATGTGTAAATAAAGATGGGATACTAATTTATAAAAACTCACATAATGTTTGGGAATCATGTGTGAGTATGAAATACTATTTTTTTTTAATTTAAATCACTAGTACATAAATATAATCACTTATTTTAATATATTTTCTATCTGTCTTAGACAGATGAATCATGAATAACACTACTTGATGAACACCTAATATCTGTATCCTTGAAGTGGATAGAATAGTATGGATGCATCAAAGGATCAGGTTTTGGGGTGATACCTTAAACAAATTTTGAAAAATGAAAATAAAAGGGGGATAAAGATAAATAAATGGAAGATATGCATGAAAGACTAGTGATACTTGAATAAAAATTTCATTTGTTGTATGATCTGATATAAAATGTAATGGAGATGAAGAAAAGATAAGAAAAAATTCATGAAGAACTACTGCATGAAGATCTCTCCCCACTCCCACCATCTTTGAGGTGATCCATTCCCCACAAAGAGTTCTTTTAGATGAGGTAATAAATATTCTCATAGTTGTTTCTGTGAAATGTAAATCTATAATACACTGATACATTTCCTTTAATGATATTCTACATGGTGAAAATGACTGTGATTTATTTCTATCAAGAGCCTCCCAACGTCTTGTTGCGAGGGATATCACGTTCAATATCAAGGAAGACACCCTACAAAATAGAAAACTTCCAACAGGTCATGTGAGAGTGTGGATTACCATATCTCATGAGTCGAGTGTTGAGCTACTTTCTCCACTTGATGATTAAAAGATTCATACAACCAAGAAAACTATTGAAATATTTGTAGCATGGCCAATAAATCATGTAAAAAAACATTTCGACAAAGGGAAATTCATTTTCAATTTATTTTTCTTGCTAAACCTCTAATAATTAATGAAAAAAGGTTATAACTAATGAATTTTATTATAGATAAGCAAATAGAAGGTGTAAAAATAATTTTTGAATCAAAACCTTCTAAAGGACCAACCAACCAATCAAAAATAATTTTATAAAGAACCTTTACCCCAATCCTTCAATATATACATTTACTAATATTGAAGGTTAATGTAGATACAAAGGTACAAATTGGTAGAAATAAAATATTTTATTTTTAGGAACAAATGTGATGAGAGGCCATTACATGCTTTATTTATTTTTATAATGTAGATGAAATAATATTGTGTGAATGTATAGAAGTCTCATTTGTAAATGTATATAAGAGGTGTGTCTTCATGATTTGACTTTCCAATAGATGATTCAATATGTTAATTATGACTAAATATATTTAATATTTTTTGTAGGCATATATATGAATACCAATTGAAAAGATTACTCCATGAATATAAATATGGACACATTATTCCTCATACCACTTCTACAGATCAATCGAAAATGAAATCGGTTCAAATTAATGGAACAGTTCCAAAACCAGCCAAATCATTTGAAAGAAAAATTTAAAATGACATACTATTATTAATATCGATGTTATAAGGGTAAAAATATTCAATTTAATCATATAAAATATATTTTCATTCCATTAATTAAATATTACTTTCTTATTTTTGAGGAAACATTGGGTACTCATTGCGATCAATTTGGATACTCCAAAGATTTACTTTCTAGATTCATGGTATGGATACCCAAAAAAATGACCAGACATGAAGACTAATATACAATGTGTTAGAACTAAACTGTATGTTATATATTTTATATTTTATTTTAATAAGAATTATTTTATGATAGATTGGTGTTTAAATATTATAAAAATCATGGCATGGGGATCATCCATGGGCATAATGGACATGGGGATCATCCATGGGCATAATGGACCTATCGAATTTTTAAGTGGATATGTATCTGGTTATATATAATAATATTTCACTATAAAAATACATATAACAATAAATTACTTATTTTTCTCAATTTTTTTTAGTCTCTGAACAAAAAAATGTAAAATATTTTGGTTATTATATTGTTAAATTTATGAGAGATATTATATAACATAAAAAATATGGCATACACGAAGAGGTATTTTCAAAGATAATTACTATTTTATTTAAAATATTTATTAATCCTTTCTATATTTATATTTTTCCAGTACTACCATGACTTTCGAGAATCCTTGTATTGAAAATATGAAATATTTTTTAAATCAAATGGGTATAATAACTAATGTTAGAATATACCTATATATCATAAATATGTGACTTAAAACATCTTATTTATTTGATTTTATCATCATTTTATTTAATTTCTTCATTAATTTCTACATAATTACTATTTGATACATTATTTGTTTGTTTTCATAGAGATTTAAATGAAATAACTTCATTAAAAATGATGATTGACTCGTGTACTATAATCATGGACTCAATCGATACACGTTGTACCTGGTATGACTCAAATTGTATGGTTTCATTTTGAAATTGAAATTTTATTAATTTATTGGTTCATATTTTTGTTTAATTTATTTATTCATACTATTACTAACAAAAAAATTGTTTTCTTATATAGGTGGAATCTTTTTCTCAGGTTTGGGTGGTTTGTTCAAAGCTTCTCATGCTGGTGCGAGTTTTGACATCTAGGCTGCAACTCATATAATAAAAATAAGGGAATGGGTCAATAATGTATACAATCATAAGGTAAAGGTGAATTCAAACTACTTATTTTATTAATTTTTTCATCACCTTATCTACTATATGTAATTTAATTTTGTTATCATTTTTATCTAATATATATTTAGTTTTTTCCATACATCATTTGGGATGTCATATTTTTCTTTAAATTATCTGTTTGTTCTTCTTCTTTTTTGTTTTTATATATATTTTTTATTTTTTTAATTTAATTTTTTATATTTTATTTTCTTTCAAATATCTATAAAATTCCAAAAAAGATAAAACATGTTCCCTATTGATAGAAGAGTAAAACACACACTACTAGATAAATAAGGGTTTCGGGGATAATTGGGTTTCCCCCCATTATAATCGAACATGTTCTCCCTTTTTTGGATTTTATAGACAATTGAAAGAAAATCACAAATTTCATACTCAATCAGCCGCACCTCAATATTATACACAATATGCTCAGTATGAATCACACTATATATTTTTAGTTTACAATTTGTTTTTTAGTTCAAAAAAAACATCACATATTCAAAATCAAGAATATTCATTAATAATTTTGTGATACTTTTGGACAAAAGTTCATTAGTCATTTTTTTGACGTGTAGAAATCTTTCACACATCAATATGATTCATGTTGTGTCCAGTATAACTCCAAGTGTGTTTTTTAATTAAAAATTGAAATTAATTTTAGTAAAAAAACAAGAGAAATACTTAAAACTAAGAAAATTCATTATGATTATTTTTATACTTCAGAAAATTGATCCATATGTTAGTTTTGATGTGATGGAATCAAAGACACATCAATCACACACCTATTTTGATCTATATGACTCTAAGTGTGTCATTTTATTTAAAAATCACATTAATTTTAGTAAAAAAATAATTTATATACTAAAATACTAGAAAACACATTTAAATTGTTTTGATACATTAGGAAAGTAATATATAATTCATTTGTGATGTGTAGGAATCAACCACACATCAATCCAATGCACATTGTGACTAGTATAACTCAAATTGTTTGTTATTAGTTTAACATTGACATTTTAGTTCAAAAAATTTATCGCCCACTGAAAAACAAGAAAACATTATCTAATTGTATTTATAATTTAGGTAAATGGTTCATAATTAATTTTTGATGTGTAGAAATATATCTCATGTCAAACTGAATCATAATGTGATAGTTATGACTTAACGTGCTTGTTTCTAGGTTGAAATGAAATTTCAGTAAAAAGCACAAGTGACATAATGGAAACCTAGAAAATGAATTCGTATTATTTTGATATTTTAGGGAAATGATCCATAAGTAATTTTTTATGTGTAGGAATCAGATCCATCTCAATAAAATACATGGTGTGACCGCTATAACTCTAAGTGTGTCATTTTATTTTAAATTTAAATTAATTTTTTTAAAAAGAACAAGTGACATATTAAAAATCAAGTAAACTCTTTAATTTTTTTTACATGAGGAAAAATATTCATAAGCCATTTTTTTTTGTGTAGGAATCATCCCCACCTCAATCCAATGCATAGTGTGGCCGGTATAACTCCAAGTGTGATTTTTTAAATGGTGGCATTAATTTTAGTAAAAATAATTGGCATAATGAAAAATGATAAAAAACATTTGGATTGTTTTGATACTTTAGGAAAATTATACACAAGTCATTTGTGACATGTAAGAATAAACCAAACCTCAATCCGATGCACAATGTGACTAACATGACTCCATGTGTTTCTTTTTTTATAAAAAAATTAAATTAATTTCAGTAAAAAGAAAAAGTGACGTACTAAAAACCATGAAAATGTATTTGGATTGTTTTTATACTTTATGAAAATGATACAAAAGTAATTTTTATGTGTTTGAATAAAATTCATCATAATATGATGCATTATGTGACCGATATGACTCAACGTGTGTTATTAGTTTAATAGAGACATTTTACTTCAAGATGTGCGTCACTCACTAAAAACTAATAAAAAACCCTTATTGTGTTGATAATTTGGGAAAAATATTCATAAGTCATTTAAGTTATATAGGATTAAGTATCACATTATACTAACACACTATGTGACTGGTATGACTCAAAGTGCATGTTTCCAGTTTGAAATGAGATTTTAGTAAAAAAACTGACAAACTCAAAAATGTGAAATCAATTTCAGAATTTATGACACTTTATGAAAATGATCTATAAGTAATTTTTGATGTGTAGAAATTATAATCTCCTCAATCCGAATAATGGTGTGACTGATAAGACTCCAACTGTGTCATTTTATTTAAAATTAAAATTTATTTTAGTAAAAAAAAGTGGAAATGAAGAAAACCCATTTTTATTTTTTGATAATTTCTGGAAATGATTCATATATCATTTGTGATGTTTAAAAATCAACTGAACCTCAATATGACACATGGTGTGACCGATATAACTCCATGTGCGTCTTTTTAGTTAAAATTGTAATTAATTTTAGTAAAAAGGAAAAGTGACATTTATAAAACTGAGAAAATACATTTGTATTGTTTTAATACTTTAGGAAAATGATACATAAGTCATTTTTTACATGTAGAAATCTACTGAACCTCAATCTAATGCATAGTGTGACTAATATGACTCTAAGTGTATCTTTTTATTTAAATTCTTCATTAATTTTATTGAAAATAACAAATGACACATTGAAAACCAATAAAACACATTCATATTGTTTTGATACTTTAGAAAAATGATCCATAAGTCATTTGTGATGTGTAGGGATCAACCAAAATTCAATCAAATACAAGGTGAGTCTGTTATATCTTAAAGTTCCCATTATCAGTTTAAAATCGACCTTTTAGTTCAAAACTAGTGTCACTCACTAAAAAGAAATTAAAAACACACCCAATTGACTTGATAGTTTAGGATACCAATTCATATGTCATATTTGACATGTATTAACAAGTCTTACATGAAACTGACACATGATTTGACAGGTAAGACTCAAAGTGTGTGTTTCAAATTCAAAAATACATTTTAGTAAAAAACAAAAGTGATATAATTAAATATAATAAAACACATTCAGAATGTTTTAATATATTTATAAAATGCTCTATAAGTCATTTGGGATGTGTAAGAATCAGCTGCACCTTAATCCAATGCACGATGTGAAAAATATGACTCATATATTGTCTTTTTTATTTAAAACTAAAATTAATTTTTAGTAAAGAGAACAAGTTACGTAATGAAAACCATGAAAAAGAATTCATATTGTTTTTCTAATTTAATAAATCATTCCATATGTCATTTTTGATGTGTAGGAATAAACCCCACCTTAATCTGATGCACAAATTGACCGGTATAACACTATCATTATCGTTTTATTTAAAAGTGACATTTTTTAATGTATTCTTTCATATTAATGTTTAATTTATTTCATTATTATATTACCTTCATAAGATTTTTTTTCTTATATAACTGAATTCTTTTTCTCATATTGGTGTTGTTTTTTCAGCAACTAATATTATGGTCATGATTTCTTGAATGGGGGTTGCTGTGTGATAATGATGAGGAAACATTAACGTTTTTAAATGTTTGTGGATAGTAATTGAAAATTTAATTAAAAAAAACAATTTTTGAAAATAGTATTTTTTTGTATTTATGGTGTAACATTTATTTCAATTAAATTTTGTATTTTCATAGGTGTATTTTCATATAGGTTAGATGATGTTGTAGTGTGATGTTATTAAAAAAACACACTACAAAAGGTGGGCCTTTATTAGCTCCAATAAAAGTGCTCATAAAGGGTAGGAAATTATTAGATCTAATGAAATCACTGATAAAGTAAGCCTTTATCATTATTTTTTAGGACTGATAAAGGTCCCCACTTATCATCACTTTTTTAGCGCTGATAAGCACACATCCCCCCAAAAGTTCTAAAGAAAATAATTATTTTTAGCACCGTGTAATCCCGTTTTATGGGATGTTAAAGGGATGATCTATAATTGTGTTTAGACAATTATAGTTCTAAAAATTATAGATGATATTATTCCACCCTTATGTTATCTGTTACATGCACTAGAATATGTTTTCTTCTATTTAATTTAAATACACACAATTTTACATCATTTTTTGATATTATTTTTTCTTTAATTTTTACTCAATAATTACTTTCCAATCAAGCTGAAATGTGTCTATCCCAAAAGGTCATACATTGATATTTACAATTGGAAAATATTTGTGATTTAAATATACTCATGTTTTTTTATTTGTATGGTATTATTAAATGGATTCCATTCATAAAATTTATTTTGTGAAAAAATACTTCATATAGGTATCAGTTTATTTTGAAATGTGTTTCAAAATTTTTACGACCACTTGATAAGGTCCCATAAATCCTTTTTTGAGAATCATATATTTCAGTATTTATTTTCTCTAGATGGAACTTCCCCCCTTGATTTTTCAAAGTGAGGGAAGGTTTGGTGGTATATTTGGTGCATGGCCAACCCCAACAACCATTAAGATTTGCAGAGGAGAGGTAGGAGTGGATAGAAGAGGCCAATAAAAGGATTCTCTCCTCTCTAGAAGATCATCATTAGCTTAACCAAAAATCTCATCAATAATTATTCATCTATTTCAGAGGTATTTTGTGAGGTGTTTTACCCACATAATCAAAATAGATATTTATAAGGGTTTATCCTTGTTATAGTGATGGAGTGTATACCCACTTTTACTCATAGTGATCTTTCTATTTTTTCATGGGTTTTTACCCCATTATTTTGGGTTGTTTTTCCACATTATATAAGGTGTTCATTTATCACTACATTTTTCAATTTATTTTATCTTTGGATTAACATTAACCAATGGGACAATCATTTACTAAATTTGTGATCGAGAAATTAAATGGGAATAATTTTTAATTGTGTAAAATTAATATGCTGGAAATGTTGTAGAAGGATAATTTCCTACTAGAAATGTGAAAAAATCTAACAAATGTGGTGATGGAGTATGGTTCTAATGAGATCCAAAATCAAGGTGAGACAAAATCAAGGAGAAAGAAGGAGAATTTCACATGTTTCAATTATGGAAAGAAGGGGAACACCAATAAGGATTGTTGTAATAATAAGAGTGGTGAAAAGAGATCTCAAGGAAATGTGAAAAGTAATTTTGCAAATGGAGAAATTCTTGTTATTGAAGTAACGACAAATCCTAGAAGAAGGAAGTATCTAAACGGTGCATAGATAATTGAATCTGGAGAAACATGTCACATTTCATCCTTAGGGGAATGGTTTGACCTGTACGAAACTATTAAGGGACTTATGTATATGGCGAACAATCACACATTGAAGTTTATTGGAGTTGGTACCATCAAATGAAAGATGTATGGAGGCATTGTATGAACCATCCAAGGAGTATGCCATGTGAAGGGCTTTAATAGAACATATTGTCTTTAAGGAAATTTTATGATATTGGATGAAAGACTCAAACCAAAAATGGAGTGATGATAATTGTGAATGGCACACTTTTGGTGATGTAGGTGCAAAAGATATCAAAGAACCTATATGTGGTTATGGGTAAACATATAAGGTGATGGAGATAGTTGTCACATCAACTACCATGATGGAAGCATTGAAGACAATATGTCATTAGAAGCTTGGCCATATTTCATAACAAGGCATGAAGAATCGTTCATATTGGAAGTTGTTTCCTTCTCTTACAAATGTATCCTTAAAATTTTGGGAGCATTGTGTTTTGAGAAAAAACATAGGTTAATGTTTGGGATGTTAATAGTAATAATTAAGGAGATCTTAGAGTTGATTAATTAACTTATTTGGAAAGCACCAGTTATATACCTAGGAAAAGCAAGGTACTTTTTATCCTTCATTTATGATTATTATAAGAGTTTTTTTATGTACCCAATAAATATGAAAGAGGATGTTTTTTATATCTTCAAAACATTCATATCATGGAAGGAGCTTGAATTTGTAAATAACATCATGTGTTTGAGGACTGAAAATGGTGGATAATATACAAGTGAGGAGTTTGATACTTTTTTTAAACATGAAGGAATAAATAGAAAATTCATGGTGGCATACACTACTTAGTAGAATAGAGTGTAAGATTTGATGAATTGAACTATGTTGGATAGAACACGGGTGATGTTAAAGACAAAAGGAATTGCCAAAAAAATTTGGGCAGAATCAGTGAATACCTTCTGTTATGTGATTAACTAATTTCCTTCAATGGCGATTGATCCAAAGATACTGGTGGAGATGAGGACTAGTAAACCTGCTAAATAATCTTAGTTACATAGTTTTGGAAGGCATGTGTATGCATTGTATAATGACCAGGAAATATTGAAGTTGGATTTAAGATCCATGAAATGTATCTTCTTTGGTTACACTGATGGTGTGAAGGGGTTTAATTTGTGGGATCCCACTGACCTCAAAATTATCATTATAGGAGAAGTTATTTTTGTAGAAGACAAGGTGAAAATAAAAATTGGTAGATACATGGAGAAGGATAATACAAATACTACAATAGTCTAAGTAGAGAAAATATCCAAGGAAGAACCATTTTCCACTAAGGCATTACCAGATCACTAAGATCATGTACCAGTTGAGCATAGACCATAATAGTAAACTTGGGAGAAAAGGGAACCAGTATGACACTCAGACTATGTCACTGAGAGAAATATTTTATTCAAATTATTGATGGACGATGGAGATCCCTATTCTTTTGTTGAGGTGGCCCAGATTCTAGATGTATCATCTTGGATGGTGTCAATATAAGAGGAACATGAAGCCCTGCACCAGAATAGGAATTCAGATATTGTTATATTACCTCATGGAAGGAATAATATAAAAAAAAGGGTCTTTAAGATCAAGTGGGATAGAAAGGACTGGGAGGAAATATATTGTACAAGACCGATGGTCAAGGTAAATGCTCAAAAGGAAGGTATTAATTTTAATGAAATATTTTATTCTATTATTAGACTGATGACATTTTGGTCAGTTCTGGAGATGTTTGCTATATACCGTTTACAACTAGATCATCTAGATGTGAAGACTTATTTTCTCCATGGTGATCTTTATGAAGTAATTTATATGATCTAGATGGAAGGTTTTAAAGTAGAAGGAAAATAGAATATGGACCGAGGGTTAAAAAAATATCTGTATGGTATCAAGCATGCACCGAGGTCTTGGTACAATATATTTTATTCATATATCATGAGCCTTAGATACAAAAAACATCAGTCGAATCCTTTTTCATATTTTAGGGGTTTAGATGGTAATGATTTCATCAATATTATATTATATGTGGATGACATCTTGGTTGTAGGCCCCAAAAAAGATTAGATCTATGTGATGAAGGAACAATTATATAGAGAGTTTTATATAAAGGACATGGGACTAGAAAACAAGATTCTTGGGATAATTATTATCTAGGATAGAAATAATTGGATGATTAGGGTATCATAAAAGAATTACGTATGAGTAATTATTAGAAAATTCATCATGCAAAACTGAAATCTAATCTATACCCCTCTTCCTATTAATTTTATGTTATCCCTAAATACGAGTCCTAGAAGTGAAACATAGAGGATAGAGATGTATAGAGTACCGTACACATCATAAGTGGGTAGTATGATGTTCCAAATGGTTTGTACTTGACCACACATTACCGTGGGAGTAGTTGTTATATACATATAGAATCTAGTACATGAGCATTGGATCATAGTGAAGTGAATCTTGATATACATAAAGGAGAACTTATATGCCACATTATGTTATAAAGGGTCATATTTCACTATATGTTACCATGTTTATTAGGTTCATAGGTGATTATAACTAGAGGAAATCCATAATGGGTTATGTGTTCACTCTTACAGTCGGAGCTATTAGTAGGATTTCAAATTTATATCCAGTTGTGGATTTATCAATGATAGAGGCAGACTTCATGGAAGATACACATGATTCAAAAGAGGTGATTTGAATTTGAAGGTTTTTGGAGGAGCTTAGTCATATTCATGAGGATATTCCATTATTTTATGATAGTTAGATCACTATAAACATTTCATGTAATCTAGATTTTCATTACAAGATGAAGCACTGTAAGAAACTAGGTTTTTCTATAAAATACTTTGGAATATTCTTGATATTATTCCAGATCAGTGCCTTCATACGGCGTGCAATTCCGAGCCCCGGTGTGGCCGGAATTAAATTTTCAATGCGTTCACACTGGGCACGCCAAATAAATAGGATAACTCCAAAATGGTGCTTCAGATCAGAGATCCGAGTGTACGAATGGGTCCGAAATGCATGTCGGTGCGAGATGTTTGGACCCCTCGCCCGCTACTGGAACATTAAATGGATAAATAAATTAATTAATTTATTCGTTTAATGGTTAAAATCAAGTATATCTTAAACAGTGGCTCAGATTGGGAAACTGAGGGCACTGTTGAGTTCGGAGCGTGCCGTTTACCCTAGGAGGGGTGTAAGTTTTGCGGGCACGGGCCTGCTGTGAGAGATGTCACCCAAAGGCAAAATGGTCATTTCGAAATGTCCACTTAGTGATTTTTATCACTGGATTTCTTTTTGAATAATTTTAGAATGAAGTCTTGGAATTTAAATTTGAGACTTCTATTGAGTTTAGAGTGGGGTGTTTTGCCTAGGCGTGAGATAAAATAGGCAGGCGCGAGGGTTTCAGAATCCGCGCCCGTTGGGAGAGTTTTAGTGAATTTTTATAAATTTACTATTGATGGAAGACCCATCCCCCTTCTCTCTCCCTCCCTATCTCTCTCTCATGTTCTTTGGCATTCTTCGCCGTTCTTCGGCGGATCGAGGATCCATCTCTTCCGGAGCCTTGGCGGATCGGAGTGGGAAGTCATGGACGCGTCACTAACGACGAACGAGCGATCCGATGTAGGATTATTGTTGAATTTCGTTCCCTCGTCGATTTTCTCAATTTCTTCATCATTTCCGTATTTTAATTTCTTTTATTTATAGTTTTTAGAATTTGGGGCATTGGACAAATGAACACGGCCAACGCCCGAGCCCCATTCATTTCCTCGTTTTTGAATGTTCTTCATACCAAATATTTGAGCGCGCGCGAACCTCGACGGATCGATGAGCCGGGGAAGGCATTGTGAAGATCCGGTCCCAGGGATCCTGAAACCGGTGTCAGATAATTTTTCTGATCACTGGAATGGTCGGGGGGACCGATCGAAGGCTCGAATCTAGCGAGGGGTGGTGGCCGGAGATCGAACCGACGACGGAGTGGGGCGACTGCATCTCGGAACGCGGCAGAGCTCGGGGGGTTCGTCTCATCGGCGGGGTTGCGGGTGTCGGCCGGGAGAGTGAGAGCGGAGGCTGGTGGAGACGTTTGGTCAAATGGGGTCACGGGTGTTGGCCTGGCGAGTGCGATTGGAGGCCGGCAGAGGCATTCGGTCAGGCGGGGTCTGGCGTGCGGCGGGCGCGGCGTCGAGCAGCGGAGTCGGCGAGGGCCGACGGCGGCTCACGGTCGAGCAAATGAGCTCCAGGCGGCTGGGTCGCTGGAGTCAGGAGGAGCCGGCGGAGCAGGGACCTCGGAGCGGCAGCCGTGGCTGGTTGCGGTCGGCAGGCGGAATCCCGAGGCGGTCAGCACCTCCGGCACGCAGAGGGAGCAAGGACCCGCCAAATGCGGGTCCTGCTGCCTGACATGGAAGACCGGCAAGACGGCCGGTCCGTGTGGAGAAAAACCAGACCCACTCGGGTCTGGTGCTGAGGGGCAGGCCACGGCCGGCGGGCCGTGGAGGTTTGGGATAGACCCGCGGCTGGGCCGCGGGCTAGCAGCTTGGTCCGGGCCGGCCGGGGTGAACCGGTCCTGTTGGGCCCCCTTCCATTCGGGGGGTCGTATCTTTTAAACGGCGCGTCCGTTTGACACACCGTCTGTGGCTGCAGAATTGTATCGGCAAGACACTCTTTTTAAGATGAGTCCCGGGGTTTTTAGGTTCCATGCCCAAAGGCGAGTGATTCGAAACGCTTTAAGTTAATAATAATAAATTATTATTAAAGTTGCGACGGACGTGGCTCACGAGCCAGACGTCCGTTTGACGTGCCGTCAGAGGCGAGGTAGCCCCGGAGCTGAGACAGTCCTTCCGAGTTGGTTTGGAACCTTTGCGGGTTGGTTTCGATGCTCGGTGGCACGAAACGTGAAATGTGAGTAATTAATTAATTAATTAATTATTGCGTCGAACCTAACTCCTGTTTGGGATGTCCGATTGACGCTCCGTCAACGGCAGCGTGATCCCAGTCCTCATGCGGACTTTTTGAGGTGTTTTCCAAAGCGTTCAGGTTAGAGACGAGGTGCAGGCTCCACGGGGCCTAGTTTTCACGTTTTACGGTGAAACACCACTTTTTCACTCGACATCCGTTTGGGGTGTTTGATGACTCGCTTTTGAGTGTTTTTCTGAGGGCATTGTAACGACACAATACACCTGCCTAAATTCGGGCTCGAGGTGTGGTCCCCACAATGTCCCGTTTACGTATAACGCGGGGAGTTGCAGCTTCTTCATTCAGAATCCGTTTTAGGTGTCGTCAATGGCGTTGTGACCCTGAAATCGAGGCAAAAATTGACCAGGGTGGTTTCAGGCATAGAAGTTGGAGTTGAGGCGTGGGCCCCACAAGCCGTCTCTTGAGCTGTGTGTAGCATTTTCACGCCTTTTTCACTAGACGTCCGTTTGGGGCGTTCGAGTAGTCGTTTCCGCGTGTTTTTCCAAGAGCATCATGATGGCGTAGTTTGTCCGACAAGTATCGGAGTCGGGGTGCGGGCCCTACATGGGCTGACAATGGTGAATAGTACCATATTCACCGGTTGTCTGTTTTGGGTGAGTGAGTAGTCTATCTCATGTGTTTCTCCACGAGGACTGCAACGGTGTAATCCGTTTGGGAATGAGGAGACTATTTTGAGATCATGTTAATCATGGAAACGTGAGAGGGTGTTGAGCGGAGATCCCTTTTGACGCACTCCGAACCAATGCACGATGGCGTTGCTATTGACAACCAGTGATGGTACGAGTGCTGAACCTCTGCGAGGTGAGTTGTTCTGGAGTTGGGTGGTTGCGTGATACTCTACCCTCTGTGTTCTGTTGGCCAGTGTTGCACCATCCTGTAGGGATGAACATAGCAGTTTCAGGTCTACCCTCCAGTAGGGATGGGCAGTGGGTTGCCTGTCGACTTCTTTCAGGTCTACCCTCCAGCTGGGCTGGGCAGTGGGTCACCTGTCGACTTGTTCCGAGTCTACCCTACATCAGGGTTGGAAAGTGGGTTGCTCATCTACTTCTTTGAGGTCTACCCTCCAGTAGAGATTGGGCAGTGGGTCACCTGTGGACTTCTTCGAGGTCAACCCTCCAGCAGAGACTGGGCAGTGGGTCACCTGTCGACTTCTTCAAGGTCTACCCTCCAGTAGAGACTGGGCAGTGGGTCACTTGTCGACTTCTTTGAGGTCTACCCTCTAGCAGAGACTGGGCAGTGGGTCACCTGTCGACTTCTTCAAGGTCTACCCTCTAGCAGAGACTGGGTAGTGAGTCACCTGATGATGTATTACGATTTACCCTCCAGTAGGGCTGGGCAGTGGGACACTCGTTGGAATTCCAGACTCAGTCTTTTCTACTGGGCTAGTCTATGGCTTTCCTCCGTGATTACTAGAGCGGGACCCTTGGTTGTATAGGTCAGTGATGGAACAACCTTGACTTTGAGGAGACCTCTCTACTTCGGGGCAGTGACGAGGTGTGGTTCGACTTTCCCTAGAACTCTCAAGTATGATGGGCACTTTCCCCACCAAGATGCGTCCTTGTGACGTGACTTAAAACTGTGCAGGCGAGTCAGTGCCACCCAAAGCGGATAGTGTCGAGGTGCGGTGATTTGAGCCCCTTAACTTGTTGTTCGGGGCAGACATACAGGATACTGGGCATTGATGGTGTTTTCTTCTAGGACTGTTGGCTACTCACTTTCTTGGGCTGAGCTACGGGATGGAGATCCCCTTATGATTTTGTTTGGGCTTCTTGATTGAGCATATATATATATATATATATATGTATACCTTTTTCCAGTACCCACTTCTTGGTCTTGGTTACTCTCCCTCCATGAGAGGCGAAGATGCGCAGGGTATGCCACGTGCTTTTCGTGTCTAGATTCTCATGGTTGGACGAGTCTACTCTCCTGCTATAGGTAGCGAAGACATGACGAGAAGTTCATCTTATCACCATTTCCAGCTCCTTGTGTCTGGATGAGTCTACTTCCTTCCTCTTGTTGGGTTGAGTTGTACTCTTTACTGCACTCTCGGTTATTCCCCTTTACTTTCCCCTATTCGATCTACTGCTCACCTCTTCAGTACCTCCTTTGTTGCTCCCTCGAGCCTTCAGGGCATCCTACTGAGTATTTTTATACTCACCCCTGCTTGGGATTTTCCCGCACTTGGTGTGCCCTTGCAGACGACAGACAGGTTGGTCATGAATTCAGTGGAGCTTAGAAGTTCGGGAGCTTGGACCGTGTGCGGTGGTTATATACGGGTTTCAGGCGGGGGACCCTTCCAGCTGTTTTTCTTTTCTTTTACCTATTGCTGGGTTGTGGCACTTTTCTGGTTGGGTGCGTGTTTTACCCTTTTATTTTTAGTTTACCTCAACACTTGCTTTGTACTATTTAGAGGTCGATCCACTTTTGTGGTTTATATATAGCAGTTTCCCTTTTACTTTACTTGTATTTTCTTTTACTCTGAACTTCTGCATTGAGTGTGCTGCGTGTGTGTGTACAGGTAGTCAGACAAAGGCCTCCTCGATTTGTTTAGCCTTCAGCGCTTTTCGCCAGCCCCTGGCCTATGGAGGCGGGCTTAGGGTAGTTGCGGCTCGAGCTCGGGTGGGGTCGGGTCGTGACAAAGTGGTATCAAAGGTGGTTCATTCCTTGGGATGTTGTGCGGACATCCCTAAAAAGTAATTGGTTGGGATTTAGGGCAACAATGTTAACGGGTCTCGAGAGTGTCTCTTAGGCCAGGAAGTCCAGTGATGGTGCGGTGGCCGACGTATCCAATAACAAGGACCCTGATAACCCGTTTGTCGACTTGGTATACTGAGACACTCATTGTAGGGAAAATTTGGTTTGTGCATCACATAGGATTGAGTCTTTGACTGTCCTTCTTGAGTTAGATCCCCATCATTGTTGTTGTTGTGATATACACATATGCTCATCTGACCGCGACACTCCTTGATAACCTTCAGGATTTCTCCACGAAGATAGCCAGCCAGGATACCATCTTTGGTTTGTGACGATGACCCTGTGAGCTATGAGGCCATAGTCCAGGACCCATCATGCGATCCCCTTTCTCTGGGTGGGCTAGTGGCAGCACCCCCACCTGTTGAGCAGCAGACAACTTCAGCAGAGCAGAATGATCTTGAGCGTAGGTTGAGCGCACTCCGTGAGTTCCAGTAGTAGAGATCGCTGAGGTTCAGTGGTGAGCTAGACCCTCAGGTAGCAGAGGTTTGGCTAGAGATAGTGGTTTGCCTTTTCAGGCTTGTGCAGACGCCGACAGATCAGAGAGTGGCTTTGGCAGCCAACCTTTTCCGCAGATTATCTTGGCGTTGGTGTATTCTGGTGACTCAGTTTCTTGACTAGTCATCACTTTCATGGGGAGACTTTCAATTGTTGTTTGATGAGGAGTTTTTCCCCTCCTGATTGCGCTCCGTTTGGATTCATGAGCTCTTTCAGTTTCAGTAGGGAGGGATGACGGTGGCCGGGTATGTGACTTGTTTCACAGACCGTGCACGCTTTTACCCGGACTTGGTCCACAATGATAACTTCCGAGTGCAGAAGTTCGAGCAGGGTCTTTGCATAGAGATTCGTGCTGTTATAATACCCTTGGGAATTTCCACATATGCCGGGGTGCTAGATCAAGAGCTGGTGACAAAGATCTTCCTATCACGTTCTAGAGTTGGTGGTGTCAGTAGGCACATTGGAGCCGAGACGTCTGCCGCAACTAGCGGGCGTCGGCAAGCAGAACCTCGACGTAGGTGGATTTCTGACAACCGGACTCAGGGGCTTGGTCATACACCATATTGGCACCGAAGGGAACTAGTGTAGCCCAGAGGGATTCAGTCCTATGCTTGTGACGAGCGAGGTCACTTGGCACGGGACTGCCCGACCAGGCATGCAGAGAGCTTCGAGTAGGCAGTATGTGCACCACCACAACGAAGGCAGCGCCATGATCAGAGTAGTACCTAAAGAGGTGGTGATAGCGGAGGAGTGGGAGGAGATGGAAGTGTAGGACGACCTTACGAGGTCTTCCCATCACCCCCAGGCGGTCTACGTCAGGCTCCGGGAGCTGACAGTTGGGACCGCGGACAGCCACAAGCTTTGGATGTCTACGACCCTGCAGAGCATGAGGTGATAAGAAGTATTCTCTATGGATCTTCTACCTTTTTTCATTAGAATTGTTAGACTCTGTCTGTGAAATGCTCTCCTCCCCGCACCTTGCTTGGGTTGTTACCAGGGTGAAGCGGCCGTCGATGTAACCCTGTGTCAGAAAGGTAGAAGGCGTGGAACATTTCTCTTTAGTCGATGGTAGTGACTCCTTCGCCTTTCGAGTGTGTAAGAGATTCTTGGTCGTGGGACATTGACTGTGAAACCATGCGTGACCAGATATCCTTGGGTGTTTCACCATATGGATATTATGAAAGAGGGAATCACCGGGCCTTGTTCCAGGTGCGGGTGGTGATTCCAGTCACGGTGTGCAACGTAAAGGTTTGATCGGGGAGGTAAGCTAACCCCTGAGTACCTTCAGGCCGTTTGTGACTGTGCGAAGGGATGACGAGGTTCCCTACCACCTTTCCCTAACCCCCCAAGGCCTGGAGTGGGTGCATGGTGTCTCCTGCATGGATCACTCGAGAAGAAGTGTGCGTGCTCCTATGCACGTCATCGGAAAGGGCCGAACTCGCTTGAACAGATAAAATCCTTTGGTCTGTGTGCGGTGACGCAGAACTGTGCAAGAGTACTTCTGGGTACGGGAGAGCCAGGTGTGGGATTAGTACCCTGAGTTGTTCCCTGGTTTTTTTGGGACGAAAATATTGAAGGAGAGAATGATTTAAGAACCCGGTTTTTTCTATAAAACACTTTTTATTATTCTTGATATTATTCCAGAGCAGCTCCTTCAGACGGCGTGCAATTCCGAGCCTCGGTGTGGCCAGAATTAAATTTTCAGTGCATTCACACTAGGCACGCCAAATAAATGGGATAACTCCTAAAAGGTGCTTCAGATCATAGATCCGAGTGTACGGATGGGTCCGAAATGGGGTGTTTACCCTAGGAACGACATAAAGCATGTCGACGCGAGACTTTTGGACCCCTCGCCTGCCACCGAAACGTTAAACAGATAAATTAATTAATTAATTTATTCGTTTAAGGGTTAAAATCAAGTATCTCTTAAATGGTGTCTCAGATTGGGAAAACCAAGACACCGTTGAGTTTGGAGCATACCGTTTACCCAAGGATGAGTGTAAGTTTTGCGAGCGCGGGATTGCTGTGAGAGATGTCACCGAGGGGCAAAATGGTCATTTCGAAATGTCCACTTAGTGATTTTTATCACTGGATTTCTTTTTGAATAACTTTCGAACGAAGTCTCGGAATTGAAATATGAGACTTTAGTTGAGTTCGGAGTGGGGTGTTTTTCCTAGGCGTGAGATAAAATAGGCGGGCGCGAGGGTTTCGGAATCTGCGCCTGTTGGGAGAGTTTTAGTGAATTTTTATAAATTCACTATTGAGGGAAGACCCATACCCCCCTCTAACTCTCCCTCCCTCCCTCCCTCTATCATGTTCTTTGACATTCTTCGCCGTTCTTCAGTGGATCAAGGAGCCATCTCCGCCGGAGCCTTGACGGATCGGAGTGGGAGGGTCGTGGACACGTCGCCAACGACAAACGAGCGATCCTAGGTAGGATTCTTGTTGAATTTCGTGCCCTCGTTGATTTTCTCAATTTCTTCATCATTTTCGTATTTGAATTTCTTTTATTTATAGTTTTTAGAATTTGGGGCGTTGGCCGAACGAACAAGGACAATGCCCGAGACCCATTAATTTCCTCGTTCTTGAATGTTCTTCGTACCAAATTTTCAGGCGCACACGAACCTCGAAGGATTGATGAGCCAGGAAAGGCGTTGTGAATATCTGGTCCCAGGGATCCCAAAACCGGTGTCTGATAATTTTTCCGATCACCGGAATGGTCGGGGGGACCGGTCGAAGGCTCAGCTCTTGCGAGGGGCGGTGGCCGAAGACCGAACCGGCGGCGGAGCGGGGTGACCGCGTCTCGGAACGCGGTGGAGCTTGAGGGGTTCGACTCAGCGGAGGGGTCACGGGTGTCGGCCGGGCAAGTGTGAGTGGAGGCCGGCAGAGGAGTTCGGTCGGGTGGGGTCTGGCGTGCGGTGGGTGCGACATCGAGCAGCGAAGCCGGCGAGGGCCGATGTCAGCTCGTGATCGAGCGGAGGAGCTCCAGGCGGCCGGGGCGCTGGCGTCAGGAGGAGCCGGTAGAGCGCGGACCTCGGAGCGGCGGCCACGGCTGGTCGCGTTCGGCAGGAGAAGTCCTGAGGCGGTCAGCGCCTTGGGCGCGCGGAGGGAGCAAGGACCCGCCGAATGCGGGTCCTGCTACGCGACGCGGAAGACCGGCCAGACGGCCAGTCCGCGTGGAGAAAAACCGGACCCGCGTCTGGGTCGTGGGATGGCGGCTTGGTCCAGGCTGGCCGGGGTGAACCGGCCCGGTTGGGCCCCCTTGCATTCAGGGGGCCGTATCTTTTAAATGGCGCATCCGTTTGACGCGCCGTCTACGGCTGCAGAATCGTATCAGCAAGGTGCTATTTTTAAGATGAGTCCTGGGGGTTTTAGGTTCCGTTCCCAAATGCGAGTGATCCTAAATGCATTAAGTTAATAATAATAAATTATTATTAAAGTTGCGACGGACGTGGCTCGCGAGTCGGACGTCTGTTTGACGTGCTGTTAGAGGTGCGGTGGCCCTGGAGCTGAGACGGTCCTTCTGAGTTGGTTCGGAATCTTTGTGGGTTGGTTTCGTTGCTCGGTGCCACGAAACGCAAAATGTGAGTAATTAATTAATTAATTAATTGTTGCGTCGGACCTAACTCCTTCTTGGGATGTCCGATTGAACCGACATCAGCGGAAGCGTGATACCAGTCCTCGTGCGGAATTTTTGAGTTTCTTTCCAAAGCGTCCGGGTTGGAGATGAGGTGCGGGCCCCATGGGGCCTAGTTCGCACGTTTTACGATGAAACACCACTTTTTCACCTGACATCCGTTTCGGGTGTTTGAGTACTCCCTTTTGAGTGTTTTTCTGAGTGGATTGCAACGACGCAATCCGCCCGCCTAAATTTGGGCTCGAGGTGTGGGCCCCATAGGGTCCCGTTTGCGTATAACACGGGGAGTTGCAGCTTCTGCATTCATAATCCGTTTTAGGAACCTTCAACGGCGTTGTGACCCTAACATCGAGGTAAAAATTGACAGGGGTGGTTTTAGGCATCGAAGTTGGAGTTGAGGCGTGGGACCCACGGGCTGTCTCTTGAGCTGTATGCAGCGTTTTCACGCCTTTTTTACCAGACGTCCGTTTGGGGCGTTCGAGTAGTCATTTCCTCATGTTTTTCTGAGAGTATCGCGATGGAGCAGTTCTCCCAATGAGTATCAGAGTCGGGGTGAGGTCCCCTCACGAGCTGACTACGGTGAATAATACCATATTCACCGGTTGTCCATTTAGGGTGAGTGAGTAGTCTATCTCCCATGTTTCTCCGCGAGGACTACAACGGTGTAATCTGTTTGGGCATGAGGAGCCCATTTTGAGATCATGTTAAGCATGGAAACATGAGAGGGTGTTGAGCAGAGATCCCTTTTGACACACTCCGAACCAACACATGGTGGCGTTGCTAGTGACACCCAGTGATGGTATGGGCACTGACCCTCTGCGAGGTGAGTTGTTTTGGAGTTGGGTGGTTACACGATACTTCCCCCTCCTTGTTCTGCTGGTCAGTGTTGTACCATCCAGTAGGGATGACCAGAGCAGTTCCGGGTCTACCCTCCAGTAGGGTTGGGCAGTGGGTCGCTTGTTGACTTCTTTCAGGTCTACCCTCCAGCAGGGCTGGGTAGTGGGTCACCTGTCAACTTGTTCCGAGTTTACCCTCTAATAGGGCTGGGCAGTGGGTTTCTCATCGACTTCTTCGAGGTCTACACTCCAGCAAAGACTGGGCAGTGGGTCGCTTGTCGACTTCTTCGAGGTCTACCCTCCAGCAGAGACTGGGCAGTGGGTCAACTGTCGATTTCTTTGAGGTCTACCCTCCAGCAGAGACTCGGCAGTGGGTCACCTGTTGACTTCTTCGAGGTCTACCCTCCAGCAGAGACTGGGAAGTGGGTCACCTATCGAATTCTTCGAGGTCTACCCTCCAGCAGAGACTGGGCAGTGGGTCTCCTGTTGATGTATTACGATTTACCCTCCAGCAGGGCTGGGTAGGGGGACACCCGTTGGCATTCCAGACTCAGTCCTTTCTACTAGGCTAGTCTGTGGATTTCCTCGGTGATTAATGGAGTGGGACCCTTGGTTGTATGGGTTAGTGATGGAACAACCTTGACTTTGAGGAGACCTCTCAGCTACGCGGCAGTGATGAGGTGTGGTTCGACTTTCCCCAGAACTCTCAAGTACGAGGGGTGATTTCACAACCAAGACGCATCCTTGTGACGTGACTTAAAACTGTGAAGGTGAGTTAGTGCCGCCCAAAGCGGATAATGTCGAGGTGCTGTGATTTGAGCCGCTTGAATTGCAGTTCGGGGCAGACGTATGGGATGCTGGGCATCGATGGTGTTTTTTTCTGGGACTGTTGGCTACTCACTTTCTTGGGATGAGCTACGGGTTGGAGATACCCTTACAATTTTGTTTGGTCTTGTTGATTGAGCATATATATATGTGTATACCTTGTTCCAGTACCCACTTTTTGGGCTTGGTTACTCTCCCTCCAGGAGAGGCGAAGACGCGCGGTGTATGCCACGTGCTTTCCGTGTCTAGCTTCTTGTAGTTGGACGAGTCTACTCTCCTGTTATAGGTAGCGAAGACTCGACGAGAAGTTCATATTCTCACCGTTTCCAGCTCCTTGTTTCTAGACGAGTCTACTTCCTTCCTCTTGTTGGTTTGAGCTGTAATCTTTACTGCACTCTCAGTTGTTCCCCTTTACTTTCCCCTGTTTGATCTACTACTCACCTCTTCAGTACCTCCTTTGTTGCTCCCTCGAGCCTTTGGGGAATCCTACTAAGTATTTTTATACTCAACCCTTCTTGGGCTTTGCCCACACTTGGTGTGCCCTTGCAGAAGACAGATAGGTTGGTCTTGACTTCAGTGGAGCTTATGTGTTTGGGATCTTGGACCACGTGCAGTGGTCGTAGACGAGTTTCAGGTGGGGGAACCTTCCATCTGTTTTTCTATTGTTTACCTATTGCTGGGTTGTGGCACTTTTCTTGTTGGGCACGTGTTTTTCCCCTTTTCTTTTCTATTTACCTAAGCACTTTCTTTGTACTATTTAGTGGTCTATGCACTTTTGTGGTTTATATATAGCAGTTTCCCTTTTACTTTACTTGTCTTTTATTTTACTCTGCACTTCTGCATTGAGTGTGATGTGTGTGTGTGTACAGGTACTTAGGAAAAGGCCTCCCCAAGTTGTTTAGCCTTCGGTGCTTGTCGCCAGCCCCTGGCCTATGGAGGCGGGCATGGGGTAGTTGTGGCTCGAGCTCAGGTAGGGTCGGGTCG
This sequence comes from Viscum album, assembly GCA_963277665.1. Lineage (NCBI taxonomy): Eukaryota > Viridiplantae > Streptophyta > Magnoliopsida > Santalales > Viscaceae > Viscum > Viscum album. The sequence continues at coordinate 1,820,804,867 of OY728151.1, read as the reverse complement.
TGACAAGCACATTGGGGTACAATATCCATTTTTTCAAGATGTGGCGGTGGATGAAAGTGTGGACATGTAGAAAATTCACAATAATGAAAATCTGGAATATTTCATGAGGAAGGAAATTGAATCTAATAAGTTCATATGGAGAAGATCCTTGAGTAGAATCATAGAGACATGAGAAGAATTTTTGGAAGATATAAAGGATTTGTGGAGATGTGATTAGTTCTCAATGAAATATTTATGTGGGAGATGTGTATGTATTTCTTTTTTCCAAATGGAACCATCCCCTTGACTTATCAAAGAGAGGGCATGATTTTTGGTAGGTTTGGTGGGTGGCCAACCCCACCGTCCTTTGAGAGAAGAAGATAAGAGGTAGGAAGGGCTCAAAGAGGCCTATAAAAAGAGGCTCTACCCTCTATAAGATCATTATCAACTTCATCAATAATCTCATCAACTTTTAGTCATATTTTTTGAGCGGTATTTTGTGAGGAGGTTCCCCTACTTATTCAAGAGAGTTATTTCAGAGAGTTTATCCTTGTAATAGTGAGGGATAATGTTCCTACTTTTACTCATAGTGATCCTTGTATTTTCTCATAGTTTTTAACCCTTTTATTATGGGGTTCTTCCACATTACATAAGTTGTTAATTTATTTCTACATTTTTTACTTTTTTATCTAATGATTATTTATCAACTAGTGGACCAATAATTTATGGTCCAAATAAGATAATGATATTATTATTACAAAAAAATCTATTTGGATAATCTTTTATATCCATTAAGAAGATCTCTGTACATAGAAACTGTTAGAAGGGACTAGGGTAGGGGGAATTCAAACAACGCCGCAAGGTTCTTGGTTATTATATTTGAGTGATTATGAAGCTTGTTATTAGGATCCAAGACATTAGGGGAAACATGATGTAGTTTAATGGTTTAGTTTATGAGGAAAATAACATTTCATTTAAGGTATTACCCGAGAATTTAATTCACAACAATGTTGCTTTTACAACAGTTCCTAACTATAAGACTTTTATTCCCATGGATATTGTTTATTCCCTAAAGGGGAAGGGAGTTATGATCTAAGGGATTAACGACTATTTTTGAGTTTTTTACTATCAAGTGGAATTATATTTCATTATATAATAACCACAATTCATGTCATAAATTATTATCTGTCATAATAAACCAAAATAGTAAAACACATATTCAATAATTGGGTCTAATTTAGTTTTATTTGGGGATATGGGTTTTGTGATTTGAGAATCATACCATTTAATTCTATTATAATTATTTTTTGTTTTTCATTTGATTTGATTTTATATTTATATAATTTTATTTAACGAAATATATTATTATTTTTTTCATTTTTTGGGAATATTGATTATTTTCTTTTATTTAATTTTATATTTTTATAATTATACATAATGAGTTAGATTGATTATGTTATATTTTCTTTATATTAAATTATAAATGAAATTGACATATTTTTTGTTAATACTTTCCATAAATTTCACCATCATATTGAGTAATGGAGTGTAATGAATTCATGTTATTGATGTTTTTTTATTTTAGTTTTATATTATTATTAAACGAATGATAATTTTTTTGTTATATTTTATTTCAGTTTTACATGAACAAAAATAGATTTATCATTTGGTCAATAAAATGAATACATTCATTTTTATTAGTCAATATTGTATAATTAATATGAATATCATCAGTTTATATTCATTATTAATTATTTTCTAGTTACTAAAAGATCATTTTACTATTTTAAAATTTCTTATTTTATTTTTGTGAAAATATTTTGATAAATAATGTAGTGACATAGGTATTATATGATAAATAATAAACTCAATTGTGAGATTTTAGTTTCATTGGACATCACCACGGGTTAAATAGTAAATTTACCTCTATATATCATCTCATAAAAAAAATCGAAAGGTTTTTTTGATCCCAGGGTGTGATGTTTACTCCAAGGATAATGTGAAATATAATTACAAGTGCTAAAATTCACTAAAAATAACTTATTAAGTATAATATATCATTTTTAGTTTATAATGATTTAATTTCATTAAAAAAAATTCATCTTTAAATGAAAGCAACCCGAGGACATAGATGTGTAATTAAATAATAATGCTCTAAGGGTAAAACACCTATTTCAGATGCAACATTGTCCTTATATATTACATTCATGGAAATGTTTTAATGGTAAAACATTTTTCCAAAGAATGCATGGGTGTGAATTAAAAATATTATATTATATTAGAGTCTCTTTAATGCCAAAAATTTTATACAAGGTCGACCATTGGGTAAGCACCACACATCGAGATCAAAAAAACAATATTTTTTTTATGATTTTGTATAAAAAGGTAAATTTATTATTTTACCCCTAAGGAGGCCTCACAACCAGGGAACCTCATAATTGAATTATTCCTTAAGTTAGGAGAGCCTAGGAAACTACAATAAAGATCCTTTAAAATGTATAATTTTATATCAAACTCATCATAATAAAATAAAACATTAAATTAATGAAGTTTGTAATATGAAAGTATAATATAAAATTCAATGCTATGTTATATTAGAAATTGGAATTTTTATTTATACATTAATTGTTTTATGTAAAATATACACAGATAAATTCATCTATTTATTTAAATTCAATGATTTTATAAAATATATATTCTTACAATATGAAACCAATTTAATTTATATTTTTTATGTCACTTTGAATTATTTTTTAAAAATGTTAAATCTAAAAAAACATAACTACATCAGAAATTCGACATTTTTATGTGGCTAATGATGGGGAATAAAGGTGGAAATAATGTGTAATATTGATATTAAGATATCAAATATGTTTCCACACTGAAAAAACAAGTGATACATGAGACTATTAATCAGATAAGAGATCAATATATACAATCAATCTAAATTTATAACATTTGAATAATCATATTTTAGAAATTTGTAGTTAAAACCATTTAATATTTATAAAATTTTATATTATGATAAGAAAACTAAGTTATTAAAATGATAATGATATTGAAGAATCAATTATAAAATCATATTAAGTATTTATTTATAAAATAAATATATTCATTACACAGAAATAGATTTACATTACCAGCTAGAGAACATCAATCATATGGATTGTTAAATTATTTAATCATATGTATAGGAAAATGTTTGTGGGTATGGACTTTCGGGATACATAAATCACACATCTATGATGATGTTTTTTTATATTCCCAATTTATTTCATTCAAAAAAAGATTCAACATCAACCAACCTCTTGGTTGCAACATAGTTATTTTTAGAAGAAGTTTATGCTCATCAACATGAACACTGATGTTTTGATATTCACATACATGCATACATAGATAATTTTAATAGTCATTATTACTTTATAGTCAATATACATGATCAAAAAATTAATCCAATGATAATAATATAGAATAACATGAAAAAATCACATGTGTGCAGGGGTACAATAATGGTTGGTTGTTACTGCTATCCCAACAACACCCCTCTAATAAAATAATTACCACACAACCTCTTCTATAAGTCATACGACCATGGAACATAGTGAAATAAAAGATAAAACCAACAAGTTAAAATGAGTTAAATTAAAATATGGTATCCTCCTTTATAATCCAATAAATCTCACACTTGAAATGTTTCTCATTTTACATGCCGTTATTCAAACCATCTTGGTCATACTTTCCACATTCCATATAAAACATTGTTCTGTGACAAAAGGATTATTTTACCAATCCAATAATTTAATTTTAAAACATTATTATACTAGTTAAAATTTTAATTTAATATTCATAATTAACATATAATTTAATATTAATAATTACTTATGATGGGAAGATTTTGAAATCCCTTATAGACCCCATTAACACATCCTATTATATTGGTCATCATGTTTCTACATCTACTAACATCATCATATATTAATAATGATTTATCATTTTAAATTTTTATAATGTATTTATATACCTTATGATTACAAATGTGAATGCATTTGTGATTATCTTTTATCCTCTGTTGTTGACGCAAAAAAATAAGACAACATATAACAATCACTATTAAAAATATTTTTTAAATGACAAAAAATATACATAACAATAATGATGATTTATTTCTATATGGAATTATCCTTCATCTTCATTTACATAGTTCTTGAAATCTATCAAATACCATATTGATAATAGGAATTGGGTGGTATCAATGTAGGATTTTGAGACTATACTATCTACGTGATAGCTTGATACCAATAATTTTTTTTCAAAATTCCATCGACGTCTATCATAAACTTCTTGAGGAAATCTTGGAAACAACTCTAAGATGATTTCTCCTTTATAAAAATATAAAATTATAATGGAATTTGTGTATGATTCAAATAAATTATGGTAGAAATAAAAATATCCCCAATATACATTCTATATTTTTATGTTCCATCAATCTAGATAAACTTATTAAAATGTTACAAAGTAGTCACACTTTTTATGAATTTCCAAAATAATCCATAAAACCACCTTAAAATGATCAAATTGATTCTATTTGTTGAAAAATTCATCTGTATGTAACTATAATATGAATAATTTTTTATGACACAAAAATTCCATAAGATATGGTTTAACTCATTAGGAGTCATCCATATCTCCATAAAAATTCACAATGTCCTTTTATCATGTGACCCATGCCATTTTATATGGTAAATACTAATTGAAAATATATTCATTTCTCTCCACCACTAGAAATAAAGGAATGTCTAGACATGGTCTTATCATTTAAAAAATAATAGTTGAAATGAATAAAAAATCTATAGTTGTGTGATGAGAGATAGGATTGGGTTTACACATGTGTAGAGACAAAATATAGAGATTCACCAATAATGAAAATTGTTATCATGTATTGGCCATAAACAAATCTCACAATATGAATCGAAATTATCAAACTAAATTGTATAACAAAAGTCTCTTTAATTCTTCCATGACATAATCACAATTTTTCTCTATGTCATTTTTTTTCTCAAATTATACATTACTAATTTTTTATTAAAATATATCCTTATATTGAAAACCCTTTCATATTATACTCAATTCATGCTACCAATAATTAAATTAACATCAATGATAGGAATAATGATTGACTAATCAAATTATTTTAATCCTGTCACACCATCTATCAACCATGATTCCAATTGAAGAGTATGATTTAGAGTTCATTGTGGTGTCATACGACTGGGTTCAAAATATTCCTCAACAATTTCACCTTTTTTTCATCCTCCTAGTCATCTTCTTTTTTGGTATTTTCAACATCTTTTAAATTTTCAACAATGAAATCCACATTATGTAGGGAACTATGCCTAAAAACTCCACTCTCTATATGATATTACAAAAATGGATGATATGATATTGTATCCCAAGGCTGTGATGTATTAACTTTTTCTATAGATGGAACATGTTCAAAAATAGTTATAGTGACATACAACTCTATCATTTTATATTGAGATTTTTTCTTAATGAGTAACAATAAATCTTGACAGTCATCATCATAAAAAATTAGATATGAAATATATGAAAATATCTTCATATTATAATTATATGTACATGATGGACTATATCACATGATTAAATATGACTTTTATGCTTTTTATGGATTTTCACTCAACAACATCTATTTTTTTCAACTCCCAATAATTAAAACTCGTTATTGTTGTCTATATTAAGTAAATTGTTGATAAATATCAATTATTTGATCAGTGAAATAAATATATAAAGAAATATTTTTATCTTTAATAAAATTTAATATTAGATTTATTAATTATATATTTTCAATAAAACATAACATGACATTAAAATATATTAATAATTTATTTTTCAATATGGGAGTTCTAATTAATAGTATCTAAAGTTATTACTCATTGTGAATATAGTAGAGTAAACAATATACTTCTACCTTATAAAAGTCATTAAAATTCCCCCATATCACCAAATAAGAGGTCTAAATTTATGACCCAATATTGAGGGTTATTACTGTAAATAAATTTAAGGAAAATATTAATTTAAACAATGTTTTTGTATTAATACATTTATATAATTTTTTATATATTGTTCTAATTAACTGTATATAAAGGCCACTCCAAGTACGAGTCTAGAAAAGTAAATTTTAAAATAAATACATCTTACAATTCATATTTATTCATTTTATGGATTCATCATAATCACAGTTTTTTGAATAATTTTATAAAAGCATTCTTTTGAAAAATTAATAGCTTTCTTTAATTAAATTATTTTCCATTAAATATAAGTGTTTATTTAAAAGTTAAATATCTGAATATTAAATTTTTATTATAATAAAGTGGTATTACTTTTTATGTCATCATATGAAATCTTACTTAAGGTCAATTTCATAGTTTTTTCAAAAATAGACCGTTTTTGGGTAAATAGTGAAAATACAAATTTCTAAATTTTTTCACTTTTATGAAATTATTGTGATGTGTCCATGATTTAAATTATTTTTATACCATTTTATAAAATAGATATGTTCTTATGGAGTTAAATAATTTATTTTAAATCTTTATTTTTAATTTCAAAACCCAAATATTACTTTCATGAAAATAATATATATATATATATATTCAAATTAAAAAATATTTTTGTGTATTCACATTTAATGGTATGGTTGAAAGGTTCCATTTGGTTTTGGACTGATCCAAAAGTTTAAAACCTTCATTTTTCTATTATATAACAATAAAAATTATTTGATATCAAATATTTTTCTATATTTCAATGTAAAAGTATATTTATTCTTAAATCAGTTATTTTCCTAAAAACTATTTTTCATGGGTTTTGTATTCTAAAATTAAAAGTACTTTCTACCACCTATAGAGTAATAATATAAAAATATTATTCCATATTATTAGTTAAAATTTTATATTTTTTATAATTACCCTTTAATTTTTCGTTACAAAAATATGTTATCAAGGTAAAATTTCAGTTATTATGATTATGGATAAATGGGTTTAATGGGGTAAACTTATAGATACAGATTAAAATGTCTCCCAAACATTTTCAAATGTGTTTGGATAAGTTTTCTTGACCTATAACATACTATATATGAATTTATTTTTCTATTGTTCCGATTTACCATAAATTATACCGATAAATATTTCAAAATATTGAATAATTAAAAGATTTCCACTCCCATAAGTTATGAAAAGGTACCACTTATTCTATTTTATGTTGATTCAAAAGTTCTCCTTTGACTTCTATATCATGTTTGGAAATCACAAATGTCTTTTATCTTGCTAACCGTACTGACTCTGTCAATCGTATCATACTGACTCTGTCAATCGTATCGTACTGACTCTGTCAATCGTATCGTAGTGAATCTATCAATCGTATAGTACTGACTCTGTCAATCGTATCGTACTGAATCTGTCAATCGTATCGCACTGACTCTGTCAATCATATCATACTGAATCTGTCAATCATACTCACTTTTGTGTATCTTACTTTGTATCATATCAATAAATTACATTTAGTAATATTTATAATACTCATACTTTCATTACTTGCTTGTTTTGGTACTTAGTCAAAAACACATGTTTCAAATTAATCGTACTCTTGCTTTTCATCTTCATATGTATTTTGGTTTAACCAATACGATGTCGTTGAGTTAGTTACAAACTAATCAAAACGATGTTGTACTTTCTATTTCAATATGACCGTTATAATGCCAGGTGTCCAAGTCCCTCTGAGTTTTTCGAAGAAATATGACCATTGGAGGAAATGTGACCGTTGGAACCTGAGGCCTATAAATAGAAGGTCATTTGAATCCGAGAAAATACAAAGCGCTGAGATAACTGTGATACTTTTCTTCTATGAAGATCTAGAGATAGACGCTGTGACTTCTCTCATGCTTTGTGCCTTGTGCGACCGATATTCGTATCGAGGGATTTCAAGGGATTGAAAGATAGAGGTGCCGATTACCTACAAAATCGAGGGCTGCCGGGGATAGGCAGACAGACATTCTGATCATTGTATCGAGGGCTGCAGGGGATAGGTAGACAGACAAACCGATCATCGTATCGAGGGCTGCTGGGGATAGGCAGACAGACGTTCTGATCATCATATCGAGGGCTTACCAAGGTGGTGGTAAGACTGAACTCTTATCCTAGGTGAAAGGATAACCCTTCTCTTTGGGTCAAAAGAATTGTAATACTTTTATATTTCCGCTGCTTTTTGTATTAGAGAAGAATTTGTATTGTTTCCTTTCTTTATAACACTTTCAATTGTAATTTCTTAAATTACGTTTATTCTATTAAATATTGTATTAATAGATTATATACGCTTTATGGTAGAATCCCTCACACTCGTATTACTCTGATTATTGTATTCATATTGAATACAATTACTTTACTTTTATAATAGTATTACATTACATCATACTTTTATATTCAATATAATTGTGGTTGTTTGAATTGTATTAGTTTAAGATATTTTAAACTAATCTCTTAAGTGTTTAAACACAAAGTTTTTAAACATAAAATTCACCCCCATCTTGTATTGTTCCATCTAATATACATATACATTTACATTTTCGATCCAAAAATTGGTATCAGAGGAGGTTTCCACTGTTTTGTATTACTTGTTCTATTTCTTTCAAACTTTCATTTTAAACTCATACTACACTAACATGTGGAGTGGAAAAGATTTTGTTTTATTAGATGGAAGGAATAAATATTGGGTCAATTGACAACCTAAATCTTTCTAGACCACCTATCTTTGATTGGAATGATTATGTGTAATAGAGAGATTTAATGAAGAAGTTTTTCATCAATACTAGTGTAGACAATTTTATTATGCTTACCGGGGGTTACAAAATTCCCGATAAAGAAGTTAGTACTTTCACTAACCAAGAGAAGCAAGAATATCAACTGAATTACAAGGTACACAATACTTTGTTATGCTCTATTACCAGGAATATATACAACCAGATATCTTCTTGTGAAGTAGCCAACTGTATTTGGAAGAAATTAGAAGTCACACATTTTGGTACATCCAAGGTTATAGAAACAAGAAGAGTAATGCTTCGAGCAGAGTATCATGGTTTTATTTTTCCGTATGGAGAGCCAGTATGTAAAGTGCAACAAAGATTTATGACAATTGTCAAAAGTTTAAAATCTATGGGGGAAAAAGGTCTTGATGATGAAGCTCTTGTAGATAATATTATTGATATAATGGAAAATGAATGGGAGTCAAAAAGGACAGCTATTGAGGAAAATAGAAAAGTTTCCCAGATTACTCTTGATGAATTATTTGGAACTCTTTTACAGCATGAGACAAGAATGAAGAGAGATGCTAATTTCAATAAGAAGAAGAATGGAAATGGTATCATATCCTTTACATCTAAATCTAAAACACCTGAAAGTATAACAAGATCCAAAGACAAAAAAGTTGTTATATCAGAATCAAGTGACAGTTATCACTCAGATATTGAGTTAGCCAATCTTGCTCGAATAATGAACAAGATTGTTGGAAAGAAAGACTTCTAATACAGATTCAAAAAGAAAGATAGGAAGGATAAGAAAGATTTAGAGGTAACTTGTTATGAATGTAAGAAAGTAGGACATATAAGGCCTGATTGTCCTTTACTGAAGAGAAAAGACAGAAAGGAGAAACATTCTGAAAGAAATAAGAAAAAGTATTATAAGAAAAAGAAAGTCTTGAAGGCAAATGATACTTGGAGTGAAAGTGGTAGTGATTCATCAGATAATTCTTCAGAATATGAGTCCTCAGGACAAATGAATATTGGACTTATTGCCAGATTACCAATTTAAGATCATTGTCTCATGGCTAAGGTACATAATGCTGAAGCTATTACAAATGTCTCTCTAAATGCAAATTATACTGATAATAAATATTATGAATCTTCAAATGATGAATCTTCTTCATCAGAAGATGATACTTTACCTTCTTTTGAAGAAGTATCTAGATTTTCTAAATTACTTGAAAATGAAAATTCTAAACTTAAGAAAAATATTGATAGAGAAAACTCTAGAATTTCAGTTTTAACTAAAGAAGTATCAGATCTTTCTAATGATCTTGATATGAAAACTTCTCATTTTGAAAGTATTTTAAAAACCCTTGAGAAAGTCAAATATGATAAGGATAAACTTTCTAAGGATATAGAAAATGTTATTTCTAAGAAAAATGTTTTAGAACCTAACTCTAGTTTAAAATCAAATGTTTTGGAAGATAAAAACATAGTTTTAAAACTAAAGTCAGATATTTCTATTTAAAGAAATGTTTGTCAAACTTTACTCGTGGCAAGGAAAACTTTGAAAAAATGTATTCCCAAATCCGGCCTTTGAGAAATCATTCTGGACTTGGTTATACTCATTCCAAACCTATTTTCAGTAATAACTATTTTGTTCCACAAAAAACCCCTTTTTGTTCTAAGTGCCAATGTGGTGGACACTGGAAATGAGAGTGTTCTCTTAATAAAACTCAATCTTTAGGATTTCATAAATCTCATTTTTTAAAACAAATATGGATTCCTAAAATTCTATTATCTAACCATTCTAGATCCAAACAAGTTTGGATTCCGAAAAACTAATTGTTTATTTTTCAGGAAAATGAGAAGTGTACCAACAAGAATATTTGTTATATGGATAGTAGTTGTTCTTGACACATGACCGGAAGAAAATATCTCTTTGAAAGGATTATAAAAACAAAAGGAGGAAAGGTTACCTTCAGAGATAATTCTCAAGGAAAGATTGTTGGTATAGGTAATATTGTTTTTCTTAGAAAAGTTCTTATCTCAAATGTTTTGTTTGTTAAAGGTCTTAGGCACAATATCATCAGCATAAGTCAATTATGTGATGAAGGTTACCTTGTGAATTTTAGAAATGATAAGTGTCTAGTTCACAATTCCAAGGATGAATTCATTCTATCTGCCCATAGGCAAGAGAATGTATACACTATTAACTTATAAGACCTTAGGAGCCAAAATTTACCCTGCTTAAGTGAAATAGAAGACCATTCATGGCTATGGCATAGAAGACTAGGACACTGCAATCTAAGAAACCTTTGTAAACTCTCAAATAAAAGACTTGTAAAGGGACTACTGGATCTTAGATATGATTCTTCAAAAGCCTGTGATCCTTGTCAATTTGGAAAGCAACATAAAACTAGCTTTAAATCAATTAATGAAGTTTCAACTTCTAATGCATTACAACTAGTGCATATGGATCTTTTTGGTCCTTCACAAACTGGAAGAACTGGAGGCAAATACTATGTATTTGTTTTAGTTGATGACTTTACTAGATTCACATGGGTCTATTTTCTAACAAAGAAATCTGAAGCCCTTTCCTATTTCAAAACGTTTAGTGCCCAAGTTAAAAATTAGAAAAACCTACCATTGATAACTATTCATAGTGATCATGATGGTGAATTTCAAATTTGTGATTTTGAGACTTTTTGTAGTAAGAAAGGTATTACTCACAATTTCTCAGCTCCAAGAACTCCTCAGCAAAATGGTGTTTTTCAAAGAAGAAATCGTATTCTTTAGGAAATGACTAGAACCATGTTGAGTGAATACTCAATTTCTAAGCACTTTTGGGCTGAAGCAGTTAGTACTGCTTGCTATACTATAAATCGCATTTTAACTAGACCATTTCTTAATAAAACACCTTATGAGTTATGGACTAGCCGAAAACCTAAAGTTTCATACTTCAAAGTTTTTGGGTGAAAAGTATTCATTCTGAATACAAAAGATAATCTACACAAATTCGCACCAAAATTTGATGAAGGAATCTTTCGGGGCTACTCCACAACTTCTAATGCTTATAGAGTTTTCAATAAAAACACCTGTACTGTTGAGAAAACAGTACATGTAAAATTTGATGAAATTGATCCTTTTGTTTTTAAATCATCCCAACCTATATCCTCAGATGTTTTTTCAAAAACTGATTATCAACCTTTGAGAGAAGATCCTTCTGATAAGGAAAATGTTCAAGAAGATACTTCTGAAACATTTACCAAAGAATAATTTCTACCATATGTTGATGTACAGGTTTTACAAAACCCAAATCAATTGTTTCTTAGGAATCATCCGAGTGATAACATCATTGGTGATGTAAATCAACCTATAAGGACCATAAATTCTTTAAGAAATGAAATAGAACATCTTGCTTTTCATTCCCAATTTGAACCTAAAAGTCCAAGTGAGGCCTTAGGTGATGAAGATTGGATAAAATAAATGCAATATGAACTAAATTAATTTGAAAGGAATCAAGTCTGAACTTTAGTTGAAAGACCTAAAGAAACAACTGTAATTGGTGTAAAATGGGTTTTCAGAAACAAATGTGATGAAAATGGAATCATTGTACGAAATAAATCAAGACTTGTTGCTAAGGGATATAATCAACAAGAGGTAATAGACTATGAAGAAACATATGCTCCGGTAGCTAGACTTGAATCTATTCAAATTCTATTAGCCTTTGCAGCATACTTTAACTTCAAACTATTTCAAATGGATGTTAAATGTGCTTTTCTAAATGGTTTTGTTCAAGAAGAAGTTTTTGTCGAACAACCTCCTAGTTTTATTGACCCAAAACATCCTAATCATGTTTTTAAACTTACCAAAGCCCTATATGGTCTTAAACAAGCCCCTAGAGCATGGTATGATAGACTTACAGGATTTATTTTACAAAAAAACTATACAAAAGGTAAAACAGATCCAATTTTTTTTATAAAAATGGAAAATAAAAATGTCTTGATTGTTCAAATCTATGTTGATGACATCATATTTGGATAAACTTAGCAATCTTTAACTGATTATTTTTCTAATTTAATGAGATCTGAGTTTGAAATGAGTATGATGGGTGAGTTAACATTCTTTTTAGGTTTTCAAATTTCCCAAAAACCAGAAGGAACATATATATCCCAACATAAGTATATTAAATATTTACTTAATAAGTATGGATATGACAACACTAAAAGTATTAGCACTCCAATTGGTACCTAAAATTCATTTGATCTTGATGAAACTGGGAAACCAGTAGATCAAACAATTTTTAGAGGTATGATAGGAAGTTTTCTATACTTGATAGCTAGTCGACTAGACTTGATGTTTTCTGTATGCTTATGTGCAAGATATAAATCTAATCCAAAAGAGTCTCATTTAAAAGCTATAAAGAGAATATTTTGGAATTTAAAAGAAACTATGAATTTAGGACTGTTTTACTCTTCTAGAAATGATTTTGTTTTAAAAAGTTTTTCAGATGCTGACTTCGGTGGTTGTAGAATGGATAGAAAAAGTACATCTGGAACATGCCATTTCTTACAAGATTCTCTATTTTCTTGGTTCTACAAGAAACAACACTCAGTAGCACTTTCCACTGCTAAAGCCGAATATGTAGCAGCTGGAAGTTGTTGTTCTCAAGTGTTGTGGATGCAACACACACTCACTGACTATGGATTACGTTTTTCCAAAACTCAAATTCTTTGTGATAATACTAGCACCATAGCTCTTAGTAAGAACCCAGCACATCACTCTCGTGCAAAACACATAGATGTTAGGCATCACTTTCTTAGATATCACACACAAAAAGGAGATATCATTTTACAATTCATCGGAATACAAGAATAACTTGCTGACATCTTTACAAAACCTTTACCTTCCGATAGATTTGAGTTTATAAAACAGAATCTAGGAATGATTACATTAAAATAATTATTCATATCTACTTCATGTTTTACATTTATCCTTACATTAAACAAACTTCTCTTAGAAAGGGGTAGAACATTTCTTACTGTGTTTCTTTTTATCTTAAGATCTTTAATTATTATTTTTTTATTTTTTTTCTCTCTCCTAGAATGAATTTTTTCCTATCTGTTTATCGTATTGACAGTCTTATCATATTACTTACTTTTCTGTTTATCACATTGATAGTTTTAGTATATTATTTACCAATCTTCCTATCGGCTCGACCATTCATGGTGATGAATTTCTTTTCCATCGGCTCGTCTGATCATGGTAATGAAATTCTTTTCCATCGGTACGTCCATTCATGGAAATGAATTTCTTTTACATCAGCTCGTCTGATCATGGTAATGAATTTATTTTCCATCAGCACGTCCGTTCATGATAATGAATTTCTTTTCCATCGGCACCTCCGTTCATGGTAATGAATTTATTTTCCATCGGCACGTCCCTTCATGGTAATAAATTTCTTTTCCATAGGCATGTCAATTCATGGTAACAAGATTGTTTTCCATCAGCTCATTAGTTAATGGTAACGAATTTGTTTTCCATCAGTAAGATGATTGATAGTATTCTTTTACTTTGTACGCCTGTGTTTTTTCTTTCAATACTATCTAAACCAACAATTACCTTATGATCTCCAGCAGGTACAAATTTTTCATTTTTTTAATTTTTTATTCTATTTTTTCCTATCCGTTGATTTCTTTTCTTCTAATCTCAACCGTAGAAGATCAACGATCACCATTTTTTCGCATATAAATAGACCCCCGCTCCCCAGTCCCACACCGGTTTTTCAGGATTTTTGGCGATGCTCTGTTCCACTAATTTAAGTCATTGTACGATCTTTCAAGCAGGATTCACCTATATGTCTCTGTCCTCTGCTAATACTCCTGCCGAAATGTCTTCAAAGACTTTTACAGAGAAAGAATTTTTCAGAGAAAGGTTAGTTTCTCGGGACTTTTTTGATTCGTACGATTCTACAATTAGAAGGATCATTTTGTTTCAATGTTGGGAACATTTATGTGTTGAAAAATCAGTCTCTCAAGATCCAGTTCTTTTTGATGAAGTCAATCAGTTTTATAAAACCGTATCATTTGATAAAAACATGACTATGAACTTTTCTATGTATGATATAAATATTTCCATGTCTGTGAATCAAGAAGCTCATTTTATGAATGTTACAATAGAAGGTGACTCTTTCTGTCCATCTCATAAACTACCAGAGGAAGTTGGTACGTTTAACAAAGAGAATACTGAAAAGTATTTGTTTATTATAAATGAAGAAAAGAGTAAAGTAGCTCATCTTTCTTCGGAAAATAGATTTGTGACTCTTTGGATGCAAGGTATTCTTATCCCAAGGAAAGGAGATAGAAAAACTCTGAAAGTTTTTGATGTTTTTATGCTTGACTATCTTGTAAATATGAGAAAAGTAAATCCATGGGATATGTTTTTGAAACCATCAAGAATGTTAAGTCAGGAGGAATTAAGTCCCAAATGATTATATATCCATCCATTCTTAAAAAATTCATTCTCGAGAGTATGAAGTTGTGTAATATTCCTTTGAAAGGAAATCTGATATATTTGAAGCCCTCCTGGATTAGTAATAGTACTTTGAAGAAGTTGAATATTTGTTTCGACCCAAATTCAAAACTTTTTGTAAAAGATTTAGAAGCAGAATTGGCTCATAATCAATCAACACCTATACCTGTCAAAGATAATCCTTCTGTTGGTGTTCCTCAAAAGTCAGATCCACAAACCAGTTCAAAGCCAAAGAAGAAACCAAAGTATAGTAAGGAGGTTGTGGCCAAGTGGAGAAAAGAAAGAGAACAGAGAAAGGAAGGTGATCCAAAGTTTGGTCTTGACCCAGCTGAAGCTTTTGCAAAAATAATAAGGGTAGAATAAACCCTTCAAGATGAAAAGAAAAATAAGTCAGTTTTGAAAAGAAAGGATCAAGACTTTGATATCTCTAAAGTACTCAAAATGTTTGAGGATGTTAGTGCTCAACTAATGGAAGAAATACATCAAGAACCAATCGTACAGAGTCTTCTAGAGAAAGAAAAAGGAAAACACATGATGGAAGAGATAAAGGAAGTTGAAGAAGAGGAAGTTGATTTTCTTTTGGAATTCCTTCAGAGTTCGAAAAAGAGTAGAGAAGAATCAGTTCAAAAGCAGAGTGAATGTATTCAACAAGTTCCTCATGCCGATCAATCACCTATTGAAACTTCTGAAACTCTGGATAAAACACACCCTCAAGCAAAACAATGTGCTCAATCTTCCCATACTGAAAAAGTTATTGTCATCAGTGACAAAGTAGAAGAAGAAAGAAGGGAGAAAGAAAAAGAAAAAGGAAAAAAACCAGTTGTCGACTCAAGCCGATCAAATGAACTGTCTTCGTACGATGAAGATATTGATTCAGAACAAACAATTTCTCTCAAGAGAAGTGATTACATTGTTCATCTTTTAAGAAGGGTTGAAAAGACTATTCCTTACTTTCCCAGGCTATAAGGTAAAATTTATTTCATTACTGACAATCAGAAAAAGAAATTTGGCTCTGTAAGAGAATTGAGAAAGAATGTTTTTTCAGTTAAAGCTGATTTGAAAGTTTTATCTGAAACTTCGGCTGCTCATAAGAAGGCTTGCAATAGGATGACCAAGTGGTCATATAAAACAGAAATCTCAACGAATGACCATGAGATAGTAATTTAAGATATAAGGAGGTTGTAAAATGATCTTGCTATTGCTTTCAATAAACTTGACAAAGAAACTATTGAAATACTGAATCGGGTAACTCATGGAGCCGATATTCCTTCAGTAAAAGAATTGAAAGAGATAATGAATAATTTTCAGTCTGAATTCTCAAAGGTTTCATCTTTCAAAGATGAAATAGTTTTGTTTAAGAAACACAATTCTGTGTTATCCAAAGATAACAAAAATTTGCAATATAGAATTGATACCCTTGAGGAAGTAATCAGAGTCTAGGAGGAGACTATCAAGAATCAAGATAAAATTTTTTCCGACCAACAAGATCTTCTCAGATCTCAGGGTGATTCAATTTCTGAAGACAAGAATGAAATCAAAAATATGAAAGCTATTCTTCATGAGCTGATAAAGAAGGAAAAGGAAAGAGAAAACAAATGACTGTTGTATTTGTATTTTTTTCTAAAGGAACCTATCTATTTTGTAATAACTTTTATGATACTTTATTTTGTCCTGTATTTCTTTTCTCTAACTATTTCAGGCAACTCAAGGTTACCCCATTCTTTTTTTAAATCAAAAAGGGGGATAATGTTTTATAAAGGGGGAGAATGTTTTACAAAGCGTGAATGTTTTAATCAAATACTTCGAAACCAAGGAAAATTTGTGAATACAATCCTTAGGAAAGTATACACTTAAGGGGGAGTTAGTTGTATTCAAATTCACATTCAGAAGATTTTTCTAATAACTCAGGGGGAGATAAGTATTTATTGTTGTCTTCACTTTGTGTTTTGTTCTTTCCAAAAAGGGGGAGATTTTTGAGTCAAAAGTTCTCTTTTTTACTTCTATATCATGTTTTGGAAATCACAAATTTCATTTATCTTGCTAATCGTACTGACCCTGTCAATCATATTGTACTAACTCTGTTAATCGTAACGTACTGACTCTATCAATCGTATCGTACTGACTCTATCAATCGTATAGTACTAACTCTGTCAATCGTATCGTACTGACTCTGTCAATCATATCGTACTGAATCTGTCAATCGTACTCACTTTTGTGTATCTTACTTTGTATCATATCAATACATTACATTTAGTAATACTTATAATACTCATACTTTAATTAATTTCTTATTTTGGTACTTATTCAAAAACACATGTTTCAAATTAATCATACTCTTGTTTTTCATCATCATATGTCTTTTGTTTTAACCAATACGATGTTGTTGAGTTAGTTACAAACTAATCAAAACGATGTCATGCTTTCTGTTTCAATATGACCGTTATAATGCCAGGTGTCCAAGTCCCTTGAAGTTTTTTGGAGAAATATGACCATTGGAGGAAATGTGACCGTTGGAACCTGAGGCCTATAAATAGGAGGTCATTTGAAGCAGAGAAAATACAATGCACTGAGATAACTGTGATACTTTTCTTCTATCAAGATCGAGAGAGAGACGTTGTGACTTATCTCATTCTTTTTGCCTTGTGCAACCGATATTTGTATCGAGGGATTTCAAGGGATTGAAATACAGAGGTGCCGATTACCTACAAAATTGAGGGCTACTGGGGATAGGCAGACAGACGTTTTAATCATCGTATCGAGGGCTGCCAGGGATAGGCAGACAGACAAACCAATCATCATATCGAGGGCTGCCGGGGATAGGTAGACAGACATTTTGATCATCGTATCGAGGGCTTACCAAGGTGGTGGTAAGACAGACCTCTTATCCTAGGTGAAAGGATAACCCTTCTCTTTGGGTCAAAAGAATTGTAATACTTTTACATTTTCGCTGCTGTTTGTATTAGAGAGGAATTTGTATTGTTTCCTTTCTTCATAACACTTTCAATTGTAATTTATTCAATTACATTTATTCTATTACATATTTTATTAATAGATTATATATGCTTTATGGTAGAATCCCTCACACTCATATTACTCTGATTATTGTATTCATCTTGAATACAATTACTTTACTTTTCTAATAGTATTACATTACATCATACCTTTATATTCGAAACAACTGTGGTTGTTTGAATTGTATTAGTTTAAGATCTTTTAAACTAATCTCTTAAGTGTTTAAACATAATGTTTTCAAACATACAATTCACCCCCCTCTTGTATTGTTCCATCTAATATACATATACATTTACATTTTCGATCCAAAATTTTATTCACACATTTTTAGAAACATGAATCAACCAATACCAAACCAAATATATTAAAAACCTTCCTCCTCATGTCCTAGAATCTATGGTATCATCAAAATACCATCATATAATTCATAAAATGTAAACCAATTTTTGTTTTTTAAAGAATATGTATAACTCTTATCGAGTATTTTCATTTTATTTATTCTTACACATCATTAAAATATGATTTAAACATGTTGATATGATAAATTAAGAATAATATATTTACTAAAATGCTATTATTATGTATGGAAACCCTATTTTCATTGTATTTTTCATTATATGTTAAATTCAAATGACATTAGTACATACGTGTGGACTACAAACGCCACTAAGCGATGTGTTTTTATCACTGAATAATATGGATGATTAAAATGATGGTTAAAATAAATAAATTTATAATATTTATGAATTATTTATTATTTTTTAATAATATTATATAACATAGAATATTAATCTTTACGTTCATTGTAAATTGATAACATCACTCATGAGTACGCGTAGAATAAATTCACTATAAAGATATATGATTAATTTTTCATTATTTCATTACATGGATGGTAATACAGATGGAAATAATGAATAAATTTAAATTTTATATCACATTTATGATTATTTTCAATTATTATTATTTATTTATTTTCCACCTTATAGAAAATAGAAAATGTCATTCAAGTGTATGCATGAAATACAATCTCAATGGAACGATGTGGTTCATTTTTCATGATTTCCTTTAATAGTAGGTATAAAAAGATTTAATAATGTATAAATATGATAATTATAATAATTTAAAGATTCTTCATTCATTGTAACTATAAAAACTTTGACCGTGGTCAATGACATGATGTTATTTTGAGGTTATGAACCGAACGCACCAAAATATTTCAACATGAAATTAACTATTTTGGTAACAAAATAAAACACGATATCTTATAAAATAAAGACAATAATGATAACCTAATTAACCTAAAAATGTTTTTAATAAATTAGAAAAATATATAAATTAATTATTTAGGAGTAAGAGAATGTAGGAAGAAAGACATGACTTAAGTTATGAAAATTTCATTAAAGGGTTTCTTAAATGTTTTAAATTATTAGAGCTCTATATCCATGTTATTTTTTTATTTATAAATAATGTTATTATTTATCTTTAAATGGTTGAAAATTTTAACTTTAGACTATAATTTAACTTTTATAAAATGTTTTAAATGATATTTTCATCATTTTTTATAAGGATTATTTTTTTTATTTTTTTACCAAAGTTAATTTTTTTAATGAATAATGTTCAACCAAATTTTTATGTCATTATAGATGTAATTTATAATAAATATTCCAATAAAATTTTCCATTGATAAATTAAAATATATATTTTTCAATATTCTATATTTTTTTTTGAATTTTTTGTTTTTTTCTATGAAAAAAATATTTTTTTCATCTTTATGAGATAAATTAACATGTTTTTCATATGGGTTCAACTGAGTTTTAAAGGGTTTTATAATAAAATGTTCAATATTATGAATTTCTTGATCATGATATCATACTTAAGAACTAAATATGATGAGAGGGGAGCCTGATATGGCTCATAATGAAAGGTGTGGATGATAGATCTCTCCAATGCATTGGGTAATGAATTGTATTTGATGGTGAAAAATGAAGGATATGTATAAGTATTTTACTCTTATATAATTAAATAGGCTATATTTATTCTAACAAAGGTTAAAAATGTGTTAAAATGTATTATTAATATGATCCTATAAGGTACCTATATTATTCTTTCAAGATAAGGATTTTTTTAAATATTTTGATTTCATTAGGTAAGGAAAAAATAAAGGTGAAAGGTTTATTTCACAAAAGAGTGTTTACTTGAGTACCCACATGTGTTAGGATACCATTGTTATTTTTCTTATGATTCCAAATGAGTTTAAAATGTTATATTCAATCAATTATTATTTTGAACATGTGGAAATGTTTTATTTTTGTGATCCAAGTTTTATTGTGAAAATGGTGAATGTATCCATGGATTTTCAGGTTTTTCATCAGACTAATGATATTTTTTAATTCTTATATACCTTAATATGAATGTTTTTACTTATACCTCATTTTCAAATATTTTTCATTTGATATAAGGTTGTGTATAAATCTTACCAAGTTCACAATTTCTGCTGTGGCGACTCATCTTAAATGAATCCAAAGTGTCTTGTGTGGAACAGGTCTATAAACAAAATGATTTAATTTTGTGGAAAAAATTCATACTATGAGATAGTTTCCAATTTATTATGTAATTATTTATCCTAATTAAATACTACTTTAAATCTAAAATTTATTTGTAATATGAAAAATATGGAATCCTTTATAATAACTTTATTTATGGGTTATTAATGTAAATGTTTTCTGATTATTGTATCCATGCAAGGTTATGATACCTTTAGAGGATAAAATAATGTTAAAATACACTTTAATGAGAATCCAATTTATATTTATATTATAAATAAATTTATTTTTCATATTTCCATTTTTCTTTATTTAATCCATGCCTCTTCAAAATGATTTTATATATAAAAAACATGATATCTAAAGTAGGAAGGATTTAAAGGGTGTAATAAAATTCCAAATAAGAAACATTGATTTTTTTAAGAATGAATTTTATATAATTCATTAATAATATAATTTAAATTATTAATGGTTGAACCCATGAAAGAGAGACTGAATTTTTTATATCGGAACATGTCTATAGTAAATAATTTAATGAAATAGTATCCAATGGAATTTAATGGATCATAGAACCTAGTTAAATATGAAGGATGGATAAATTAATTGAAGAAGATGTTTAATTATTTTGGGATTTATGGAACAAAAAAAGTAACATGTTAGTAATTATTTTCTTAATGTGAATCCCATTTATGGTGGTCTCATATTAAAGATATTAAGGAGAAATTTGAGATTAATTTAATGGAGTGGATGGAATTTATAGAACTTTTTTATGAGAAGTATTTCCCCAATGTTTTTTAGATTGGAATGGAAAAGATTTTTTTTGAGTTTAATAAAAATGAAGAGAAATCAGTGGAAACTTATGATAAATATTTTTCAGACTAGACTAGTATGAAATTGAATTCATTTTTCACAATGAGATAAAATCAATTGATTTTAAAAATTTATAAAACCATGTTTAGGAAAATAATTAGTTACTCATAAGATTAAAAGTTATGAGAAATTTAATTGATGTGTTGAGGTTATTATGATAGATTTTCTAGAAACATATATAATTGATGATATCAATATTAATAAGCTGTCAAGGTGGAAGAAAATAGAGAATTATTCACCATAAAAATTAATAGATAATAACATCTAAATATTTTAAATATGGTAAAAGTATTTTTAAATGTTTTTTATTATGATTATGAATGATGATTGATGCAGTATGTGTTGTCATATTTCTCATGATTTTATGAAAAATAGATTTAATCAGACTAGTAATGGGAAAATAGGTAGTCAGTAAGAATTTAGGTGTTTTATTTTCAACGAGTTTGGTCATTCTCCTAATATATAACCAATTTTATTTAGTCATAGTAGTAATCATTAATACCAAACATAGAAAGGTGTCAGAATATCTTTTTTACTATTAAAAAATACATGTTGGACCATCAAATGAAGTTGTGTGAGGTATAATACTTATTTATTCATATTATTCCAATGAATTTTTTGATTCTAGATCAATAAATACATTTATTTTTGGGAAATTTGAAAACAATGGAAACACCAGGGGTAGCATAAAGGCAACAAGAATTTATTATAATATGCTGGCTATCATCTATGTATATTTTTTCATGGAAACCTTTTTTTGTTTCACATTAAATAGTTTTATAAAATATTTGGTATTGATTGAATATGATTTTATAATAATAAGATATATTGAAGAGACAAATATGTCATATTCAATTTCATGAGTGAGTATCAATTTATATATATTAATTATTTTATACATTTTATAAAATATCATGCTATTGAGAAACTGATAAATGATGGAGATGAATGTTTTCTTGTGAATATTGTTGAAAAGAAAGGAATTATTAACATTGATGATGTTCTAGTAGAAAATGAATATAGGGATTTATGTCCTGATGATTTTCCTTTTTTTACTTTAGTTTAAGAGTTTGAATTTATTATCAATATAGTAAATAATTATAATATAACATTAAAACCCCCTCATCAAATGGTTTCATTTGAGTTGTTAAAATAGATTTTTTTTATATGAGTTGAATGTTAAGTGTTTCAAGAACCATTTCACATATATATTAGGGTCTCTTAATATGTTTGTGAAAAAGGATTTTTCATGATAGTTTTAATTGATTATGGTGAACTCAAAGACATCATTATTTATAACAACTATCCATTTACTCATATTGAATATTTGATTAATCTACCCTAGGGTGCTTAGTATTTTTCGATTCTAGATATTAGGTCCAGTTATCATCAGCTGAAGGATAAGGAGGATGAAATTCCAATGATAGAATTTTTACTAGGTATAGTCAATATGAGTTTGTGGGAATTTCTTTCATGTAAAAAAATATATAAATTATATTTATGGATCTAATGAAAAGAGTATTGTAGGAGTAATTGAAAAATTTTGTAGTTGTGTTTATTGATGATAATATGATATACTATAAATTCTATGAAAATCATGAGAAGAAATAGAAGGATTTTTTTTCAGAATATAATGAAAAATAATTTTTATGGAAACTTTTGTAAAAGTGAATTTTTGTTACAAAATATTTAATTCCATGGGAATATTTTCCCTAAATATGGACTAACTATTGATACTACTAAAACTATACTAGTGGAAGAGTGGATAATCCCTACAAATAGAACTAATATTTAATATTTCTATAGACTTTCATGTTACTGTCAATAGTTTGTTGATATATTTTATAAATAATATAGATCTCTATCTACGTTAACCTAAAAAATGATATAAATATATTAGGATGAAGGAATGAAATGAATATTTCAAGAAATTGAAAAGAATATTGGTTAATTCTATAGAGTTTTTCCTTCCAACTAGATATAGTGAATTTGTTACTTATAATGATGATTCATTGGATAGGCATTTTTATTTCATAATGAAATATGATTTTATAAGGATAAAAGATTAAAATTTATAGAAATTACATCATTTTTTAATAATACTTAATACATTACACAAATAGACACCCAAAGATGATATTAGTTTAGTTCCTTTGGAAACATGGAAACATAAACCCAGGTATATAAGTGAGCTACACAATATCCTCTATGTTATTCATTTCTACCACCATTCTTAGAAAAATCATACATAATAAATATTTTCATAAAATATGGAAAGGAGTTATAAAAAGGGGTATGATGAGATGCTCAGTAAGGGTAAACAAGGGAGATATGTAAGCATAAAAATGATAATAATGGTATTAGAACATGATCATAACAATATAAGATCATAACCTACATATCAAAGAAAATAAACATGAATCATGGATTAAATATTAGAAGTTCATAAGAAATTAATCAAAAGGTAATAAGGATAATAATCCATGAAATCATTACATAGAAAAATGAAACCAAATAATAGCAGACATATAATCATGTCAAAATATTTCCATAATAATCAGGGCATAACTACCAAGGAAAAATTAATAACATAGGTTCAATACACATACCATCTTGGTAGTCATGGTTAACTCCCATGACCATATTAGTAGTAATGGTTCATTCCCAAGATTATCTTAGATGAAAAATTCCTTTACTAAACTGAGTTCACTCCCCATTCCATCTACATCTATCTCATGAGATATAAATCATACCCCAATTCATTTAATGGAGATATAGGTCCCACCCATATCATAATTAAATCATGCATACATGTGCCACAATATCATAAGCAATCATATCATAACCTAGAAAAATAAATGGTTATTATAAACATGTCATCATATCATAACCTATGGAAAAGAAACTGATTGTATAATCATTTTATCATTCAATAACCCAAGGAAAGAAACAGGTTTCATATGAATAAAACATGTGAAAGAGAAATGGGTTTCATAAACATATAACCCATGAAAGAGAATTGGGTTTTATAAAAATCATCCCATAAAAACATAAACAATTTAGAGAAAGAATATGAATGGAACCCTTGGATAATATTCACATAAAAGGAATGAGTAACACCAATAGATGTCATATCAGATAAAAAATAACTTTGAAATATCTTTTTAAAACATTTCCAGGGGAAATATCCTTTCTCCAATGAAAAATAATTTTTTAAAAACATTAAACCTTTTAAAAACCATTTTATATTAAAATATACATTAAAACATATAAAGGATTCTAGAAAAATATTTTGAAAACAATTTCCCTTAAAAAATTATAAAAGAATCTATGAAATAATTGAAATCTTTTTATTTGAAGAGAAACGTTTTAAAATATATAAAGGAATATTTGAAAATAATTTAAAAGTATTTTTAAACATAATTTTTTTGATTTTTTTTTAAATTACTTTGAAACTTGTGAATAATGATTAAAAATATCTAGAAACCCTTTTTTTACAAAATAATTTAATAAGTTATAAAGAATGGATAAAAACATTTTTAAAACATTTTTCTTTGAAAATCACTTTAAAAGTAATGAATGTACTTAATATTAGGAATTTTTTTCTTAAAAAAGATCCTTTTAAACATAAAAAGGAAGCTTTGAAGTTAAGATGGTCATGATGACGAATAAGTTTATACGTGTTGAACATTGCTTTTCATGACATAAAATGTCTTGAAAAGTGACTCAATTGGAAAATGAAAATAAGATTCATTTTCAAAAACTTTTTTAGATATAAAAAATAGGTAAAAATATATTTTAAATATCATAGGAAAATATTATAAGATTTTTGAAAATATTTTTATAAACATGGTTTTGAAGGAACACATATTTTCGAACGAAGAAGGAGATAAACTCATATTTTCTTAAATTCTATATCTTAATTATATTAAGTACCAAATATCAGAAAAAAGGTTCTAATAATTGATGATATCAAGACTAAATAGTGGAGAATAAAAATTTTGAGTGTTCTTGAATGTTGGATCATAAGGATTCATTAAGGAAAGAATAATCATAAACAATCTCGTTAAATGATGATATTATTGCCATAAACTCTTAGCAATTGGTAAATTTTAATAATACTCCCCATATAAGTAAATTAAAATACATGAAGCTTAAAATATCATAGAAATAAATAGATTCATTATTTTTTATAGTAAAGAGTATACAACTCATAGAATAATATATGTGAATAACATGGCTTGTGTCTCAAAGAAGGAAAATTGAGACAAAGTTACCTTACCAATTTGGTAAAATTTTAAAAATAAACACCTTGAAATAAAGATCATAAAATGGATATATAGATACCCATAAATTTAAGTATAAAAATTATATAATACATCAATGGGTAGTACACACATCAAATATAAAGAATAGGTGTTTAACATGACATGTGTCTCCTGAAAATGAAAGTAAAACAAGAAAAACCTTACTACAGGAGTAACTTTAGAATCATGATCCCCATGAAATAATTATGTCAATAAATTATATTAATATCAGTAAATAAATTAAATTAATGATATATAATTTCATAGGGTAGTTTATACACCACACAATGGAATTGAGTGGTGAATATGGCATGTACCTCTATTGACGCCGGCCAAATAAGCACAAAAAAAATCACATGGTAAGAAATACCTGCATATGGGTATCATTTTCCCTATGAAATAAAGGAAGAAGGGGATGATCTAAGAATCATGAATCCATTGAGTGACTTGTAATTTCATAACTATTTTAGGGTCACGTGAAGGACCCATGCATGGTACAACACTCGTAGATAGTGCCACAAAGCCCTCTTCAATAAACCTACATGATCTTGCTAACCCCCTAGACAACCAAATGTGCACCCCCAGGATGCATTGTTTCTCATTGGCATGTTCTTGGTAAACCATCCAAAATCATTTGATAATTATGAGGGATGGCATTCTAAAGGAAGAGATGCCCCAGTGGCCATGAATCTCATGATCAAGGTCATCCTTTGGAAGAATAATACCCCTTTTTGATATCTAAAAAACATAGCATGTCCTCTTAGAGTTCACCACATAAAATGAAGGAGATAAAGGGGAGGAGGTGAGAGGGGTTCATGGTCACTGAAAGGCAAGTGACGCGCACCATAAGTAAACCGTGAGATATCGTGAGTCCTTGGTGACACGTCTACCTTGCCTCACAAAATCCCCATGGCTTATCAAAATAACTACAAGGAAGTCCTCAGGAGTGTCTAGAAAACCTCATAGTGGTCCAAATATAGGTGGATAAACCTGTACACTAAATGCTTCTGCACTCTCCATATGACCCATATTTTTTAAGCGAGACATCATCCAAAAATAGAGTAAAAATCATAGGTACCACTCATTCAAACTCACATGATACTTGATATTTGTAAAATAAAAAAAAGGATATAGAAAGGTAGGCAGTGAGAGGGGTTCTCAGTCACAGAAAAGAACGTGACATGCACCCCGAGCAACCCACAAGACACTATGAGTCCTTGACTAAATGAACAGCTTACTTCACAAAAGCCCCCAGTCTTGTTAGCCTCACTACACGGAAGTCCTCGTACATGTCCAAGAAACCCCATGACACTCTAAAGATGAAAGAATAGACTTTTCCATGAAATTATCATGCACCCCCATGCGATATATATTCTTGATTTTTCGTATCTCTAAAAAATAAAAAAACACCCTAGGAAACATACATGAAATATAACATGACTCCCAACCTTTTTTATATTAGATAAAGAGGATTAAAAAGGAGGAGGTGATATGAACTCACAGTCACTGAATGGAATGCCTCAAACCTAGCGCACCCATAGTGCTATCCTGTGAGACCCCAGGAAAAGTCACCCAAGGTCACATTAGTGTCTTCCCTTAGAAATTCGAATATTGTGAAGGCCCTCGAACATTTCATCATGAAAACATGGA
Source organism: Viscum album (assembly GCA_963277665.1). Lineage (NCBI taxonomy): Eukaryota > Viridiplantae > Streptophyta > Magnoliopsida > Santalales > Viscaceae > Viscum > Viscum album. The sequence goes on along the minus strand of OY728151.1, from coordinate 1,820,777,163 downwards.
GGACCTTTGAAATAACATCATGATTAAACAAGTCTTCTATAATAAAAAATAATCTAATAAATGACACATTGATGATGGAGACTTGGAATTGCTAAAAATTAGGTGATGCACATGAAGCATTACATGGTTGAGACTCACGAAACCACATAGTGCCAGTCCCCTTCCTTGATTCCATCATGGAATTATGCCAGATATGACTCACAAGCTAGTGTGTATTAGGGGTGGTGATTCCTATAAATTCCCCACCCCAACACAAATAAATGGTTGGATTTTCGATCGATCAGATGCCTAGGCTCTATATAATTCATCTCTTGACTTTTTCGGACTTCTTGGTGTAACTAATCATGCGACCAACAAGATTTCTATCAAGTTTTATATCAAAAGGTAGCTAGAGTAGTGTTTCTCTAGACATTAAGTGATTCACATGATCACTCATTGAGCATGTGAAATAATTATGGTAGGATGTGAGAAGAATATACCACATGTCCTCTAAATCATGCTGGACTCAAAGAAACCAAAACTAAATAGATCAAATTCCTTCACAATACAAGGGTTATGAAAAAGATCAAAGGTGAAAGGCCTTAGTAAAAGACTTGTTCGAAGAACCTTAGATGCTTCACATATGTCACCTAAAGAATCATGATAACACTAGGACATGTCACTCAGATCTTGAGACACTCATTATATATGCCATTTGGGACTCAAAAAATACTTCTGAATTGTTAGAAAAAGTCACATGGTCCCCCCAAGGATGCCTCTTTTATTTCACGATCCATTTGGGTCTCTTAACAAGGACTTATAAAGTCCTTCAGAAACATCTCCTAACACATATAATGACACCTGTTCATGACAAATGAGTCTCATGAAGGGATCTGCGTATGAAAACTAGGCCCCTGTGACACCCACTGTTCATGCCAATTGAGACTCACGATACCCTCTAGACATATCGTCCAGGTCTTATGGTATCTCCCGGAGGTTTTATCCAAGGTATACAAATAATCTTATAATATTCCACACTGGCTCTCACGAAACCAACCATATGTGTCAATCTAGGTCATGTGAGAACCCTAAGGAAGTCCCAACTGGGACTTGTGATGTCTTCTAGACAGTAAGGTTAGACCACTATGGAATCCCGGGATTAGACAATATTTTCTATCGTCGATGTGTACGCCCCAATCAATAAGGAAGCCTCATTGTGTATGACCTCAACATAAAGGGAACTATGATGACTCAGATTCCTTCTATATTTAAGATATGCAGGCCACCTCCCCCTAATGTTCGAGCTCTACAATAATCATCCATGGAGGGACCAACATATGAGTCTTTTTTCCAAATAAATGACACTGATTAATTTCTGTCCCTTGTTTCTCACAAAAAAGCATGGTGCATGTGGTCTTAAGGAGTTTAAATGGTCATATCATCTTACTTATAAAACCCTACAATGGTATAGGGAAATCTTAGGGAGTAATCCCCAACATAAAATGAACTATGAAACTATTATTCCATCTATAACCAAGATACACAGAACACCTCCCTATGAGGCTCAAGATCTATATTGATCATCCATGAAGGGACCAGCATAAAAGTCCCTTTTCCAAAGCAATAAAATTTATTTGGTTACATTCTATCACTTTTTTCCCACACCGATCATGGATCATGTGAGTGTAGATAGTTATGGTAATCATGTCATCTGCACAATGAGTCTCTATAATGACACATGAAACTCCAATACATATTTCCTAAAGGAATGATCAATAATAAATTATATTCTCTCCATATTTGGGATACATATGATGTGCATCTAGGATCTAATCTTGAAGGTTCCCTAGATCACCCATATATGTCCTTCCGCATGACGTAAAAATGCACAGGTTAAACATACTATGTGAGTTTTGATTCCTGAAATAACCTGGATACATAGGATGCCTCATAGTGGATCAATCCAATCCTTAGAATATTAATCACCTCCTTATATTGGAGAATGTTCCAAAGAACTTGGTTATATGGTTTGATCATATAAGAAGTCACCTATTACCAGGGATTGATGAAGAACCTCAGACACATACAAATAAACTCACCTAATAGATCTCAATATTTTTCATATAAAAGATAATTGGCCTAAAGTCATTTAATTTGGGTAATCAGTCCTATATCATAATTATAGAGAGATTAAAGAACATATATTAAATATATAAGAGTGTCTCTAAGTAGGAAACAATCCCCCCCAAGGGTGCGATGAGCCTGACCTCCAATCCTCTTGACCAATGAAAATCCCTAAGATTCAATGGTCCTAAAAACCTAGATAACCAAAAAACTTTGGAAAGAAGGTTTGACCCAGCTACGGATGGGGGAACCATTGGGAGTTTTAGGGAAAAGTGATAATGGCAACATAATGAGAAAAACCCATTCCAAACCACATTTCCGGATGAAACAAAAATGGTGAACCTGAAATGAATATCTCTAATGAAAAAATGATTGCTTTATAATGAATCATGACACATTGTTTTTCATACCTTATATATAAAAATAAATATGTTTTGGAATAATCTTATAAATGATCCTCTATATCTAGTGTTCTCATAAGTCCTTCCTCATTTTGATAAGTCTAAATGAGTGGAATGTCTGAATCAGGAATAAAATGAAAAATGTGTTAACCATGCATATATGATTGGGAATATTATGCTTACAATATTGAAATACGTTGTAACATTGTTCTTTTTTGTATACATAATTGTAGATACTGCTTCAAAATCCCAATTCGAGATGATGTCATCATCATCCAGCATTGGTTCTGGAAAATATTCCGCAACTGCAACATCCAATGATCGTAAAATAGTATCACCTAAAAATATACTTAAATGGAAGGAAAAAATATTATGGGTTGATAGTACCACTAATATGGTACTATCCTGACCATGGAGGGTCCTCTTGAAGCCCTTCAGACATGATATTTGGTGAGCCCGCATTATCCAGGGAAGCCTGCTGCTAAACCTGTGGATCTCGTTGAAAAAACAATCAACATCCAGAGCTTATCCTCAGAGTGAGACAACCACCACCTTCCTTATCAAAGGAAGGTGGATTCAGAAGATAGATATGGATCCCACTATGTTTAGGAGCCTCCTAAGAGGTCTCCTTCCAACCATCGTCGCCAAAACCATCCGTCCGACACCCCTCAGTCGCCTGTTGAGGGTAACATGTAATATATAGCACCTTATGATGACCATGCATGGGATGTAAGGAAAATTAATTGGATGATAAACTTTTTGGACATCTAGGAGAGGGCACATATACCCACTCCTACTAATGATGACTGTCTGTGTACTCAGATAGGGACCAGTTAGTAAGCTCATATCCCTACTCGCTCAGAACAAGTCTGTAGGCAAATTCCCATAGTAGGCATGGGGAAGGCTCAAATTTGTTCCCTATTGTATGATTCCCATCAGAATACATTGATGGAACAAGGAGGAATGATGTTGGTTAATATCCCCACTTCAATAGAAGACATATCATAGTTCATCATGGAGACAGAAAATGTGTAGGCTCATATTCCTACACACCATTTGCTAAAATGACAATGCATTTTAGAAACAACTGAAGAACTCTGATGGCATATTCTTGCACTATTGTAGATGAAGGGATGATCACATACTCTTAACCCTATCATTTGGAAAACACAACACTCTAATCATCATGAACAAGTGGCTGTACCAGAGCAAGCACACACTATTGCTTCCACCTGAGAGGATTATTGACATATTCCAATGAAGGGAGAGGCATTGGATTTGGCTCAAATATACATTATAACTGGGACTAACCAAGTGAGAGCATAACACACCTCAGGACATGGGAACATTACTATCAAATAAGTTCATCATCATACTCTAAAGGCCCATGATTAGGCATATATCCCTATTCTACCTGAGGTAAACCAAGTGGGAATTGAACAATCCTTGAGATAGGATTATATTCCTATCAATGGATCCATCCAAAATATTCTGGTAGATCATCATTATTAGTCTCAAATTCCTACTTATGCTAATGTATGACTGCACTAGCATCATTCCAAGGAAACACAGGGGAAGGCTTATATTCTTTAACCCATTCTAGAGGTCCGTTGACATATTCTGATGGGGAATGAATATTCAGACCAAATTCATATTCTTGATCCAACTGGGGCCAACCAGGTGAGAGAGACACATGCTGAAGGGAATGCTCATACTCCTTTTAAGAAAGAACATCGACATATACTAAAGGCTCAATATTGGAATCATAATCCCATCTTATCTGAGGATCACTAATTGAGAATGGAACATGCCTAAAAATGAGATCATATCCTTATCAATATTGAGATAGATTATCAGTATATTCCAAGAGCTTCTCAGCAGCAGGATTATACTCCCCTGACAACTGATAGTTATATACAAGTTCTGACAACCCCCATACATCTAGCACATACTCCTACAAAACTACAAAAGGCAGGTCAACATATTCCGACCACACCATAAAACATGTCCCATACCCTTAATTTTCTCTTGTTCAGTGTCCTTGGGGTCATTAGAGAGACATTATCAATCCTACAAGGGTCTTTTAACTCTTATATCAATGCACAAGTGGGAGACATTCATTACCTCGATAGTTCTCCCAGTGGTAGTGTGGATATGGATCACATAGACTCTACTCCTAACATTCATTGTGGTCAACCACCCCACAGAGATATCTCCCATAGGATGGGGAATCCCCATTTTTCCCAAACACCTCCATATAGAGAGGTGAACCAAACCCTAACACCTTTTTATAGAGATATGCTCAAAACACTAAGTTCAACTGTATATAGTTCCCCATCAACTTCTAGCAACACTCCATTCCCATCAGCAGTTTACCATCAGATCCATATTCTATGGTACGATTGGGTGGAGGCTTGTAAGTCTAATGAGGAGGATACTAACATTGAAATATGGAGGAATTTGACTAGAAACAGCCTTCCCATCATGTTATGGACCCTCAATACTTCCATATTTGAGATCCCATATGGGCTAGAAAAAGAGTGCATTCCTTATATATTCTAAAATATGTGGGATACTCCTCAAGAATGGAAGGACTGAGATCTCCCTTATCCTATATACAAGTTTCACCTTTATACCATTAAGATACTCTGTTTCTAACTTTACCTAGCTGCTAACTTTATGGCCTAAGATCCAAAACCAGAAAATCACAGCACAAACCTACAACACACTTGCCGCCACAACATCATGATGCTTCAGAAGATGATCCCCGAAGCTACATCACACATCCAAAATTGAGTATTGGGAAAATATGGATAATTACACTTTACCACTCCCTTCAAAAATCATATCCCTTCAGATATGAAATCCTACAATGTTATAGCCACTAGAGAGATCAAGGGACTAGAAAACACTCATTCCATTTGGTCACTACAACAAAATGACTCGTCTCCAACAATGCACAAAAATTATATACAGAGAGGGAGGATAGAAAATATTACTTCAAAATAGGTACCTCTAAATAATAATAATACATTTAAAACACAGATACTGAAGTTGTGATCACCAAGAAAACTTCTTGTGAGAAATTATATTCATCACGTGTCATAATCTCACCCAGATCCTACATGATCACAATTGTGTCACATCAAGAGGGACGCTATTATAGCTGTAGTATTTTCTATCTAGGACCAGACACCACTTTAGAAGCTATAAGAACATATACCACTGCCTCCACCTCTCAGATTGTCAATTCCTGAGAGGATTTGAGATACATCAGCATCAACTATAAGTGAACCCCAATCTGTTGTGATGGGTGAATTTATATATCGATCACCATCCCTAGGTTCAAAATTCCCTGAGAGGACCCTAGAAACATCCTCAGTGATCCCATAACAACCCCACCCCACTGGTATAGAGTCATTTATATCATGATTTATATCTCAGGAGTCATAAAATCCCCAACTACAGCCATTGGATCCTTTAAAATTAGACCAATAAGTGCAAAATTTGGCCCTTAATGACCCCCACCACCAAGGGGTGGTGGAATTTTCATCATCATCACCAAGACATATGGAATAAATCATCTATATATTGGGATAAATGAATCAATGATCAACATACCACCTACTGTGAGACTCACCTCTACTAGTTGGGGCCCATTCAGCATCCCTGACTAGGAACTCCCTCAGGGTCACTGTTCATAGACCGAATTGGGAGAAATGCTCAATGAGAATGGTTAAGCCCCACCATGGTCGCAAGCCAAAATGACCTAATAAGGTCAAGGGTTCAAATAATGACCCTAATGGAAGTAGTGCAGAATAATCTTGTTGTTCCAAAATCAATTGCATGACCACCATTTCATGATATTCCTCCGTGAATGTCATCACTGTCAACATGGAAGATATTGATCATGACAAAAATGTAGTAGTTTGCGACATTGAAAAAATACCTCTTGAGGAGGGTGACTTGAATGCATTGAAGGAGGCTGTGATCAACATGAACCAATATTAGCTCCAAAACATGGAGATTCTTAATATCGAGTTGCTACATCACCGACAAAATGGTACCAAGGGGAATAGTACACCCATATCTTGATCACCTCATAGGATGAGAGAGGTTCTTTATTTGGAGGAATTATTATCACAATATGAGATTTAAATGAAATCTACTCGAGAACATAATGAGGAGTTACTTAGGGGAAATATTCCCATAGGGTATCGTCTCCAAGAAGGGAAAAATGTTCTCCCTCTTGCAACTAATCCATAATAAAGGTATTTTTATGAATATCAGATTTCTTTCAGGTTTTGGAAACCATAACACATGCATAAGGAAGTTGAAAATGATTGTGACTTCCCTCTATTTTAGTAACAACCTCTTCCCTTCTAGGATAACCGTAAAGTCTTAGAAGAAATTGAAAATTAGTAGGAGATAAAGATGGGGCCACCACATCAACCCCCACTAACTCCCCTTAGGTGAGATACATTCTAGGTAGAAGTGCCCCTAGAGAACCTTAATATCATCGAGTCCCTGAATACTAAAATGAAATCCATGGGATGGAAGCGCACACCTTTGTAGCCTCAATGGTAGTCATATCTTGAATGGGTGGAAGATGCTCCACCTCCACCCAAATTTGGTAATACCACATTTTCTACCTTTGAAGTAAAATGTAATCTTGAACCACATCTCACAGACTTAATTTCCTGATGTGGGAAGATGATGGGACCTTGAGGTCAATAGGAGGCAACCAAGCTGAGGTGTTTTGTACAAAATTTGGCAGGGCCAACCTTTTTTTTGTATAACAGTCCAGGATTTGTGTTAGTGTGGGAAGATCTTTGTCATCAATTCCTTTAACAATTCAGTTCCACACTAAGGAATACAATGATATTCATCCTGAAAAAAATAAAATAATGTGAAAATCAGAGGGTGTATGATTTTATAAAAAGGTGGAAGGTTTTGACATATTCGCTCAGCATCCCTCTCTCGCAAGAGAAACCGCTGGAACTATGTGCTTAAAATCTTAGGAATGAGTTGTAGAAAATCTTGATTCCAATGAAATATCTAGGAAGGTTTTGTGAATTTTATCAAACATCACAATTCCTTGAATAGGCTATTCAGTGTACCCGATCTAAATCTCATCTCATGCTCACTCTATAGGAAAAAAGGCCGAAAAAATGAAATATATAAATGTCACTCTAAATCCAGTATCAGAACCTATCCAGATTCCCAGGAAGGCCCCAAACCACCCAACACCTCCTATCAAGATCCAATTACCATAGAGTGTCCCTTGTCTAGAAGCATTGATAATTCAGACTCATCTGAGATTTGATCAACATCTGAATAAAGTGTACTTCTTCCGAAATGAAAAGTTCTCCAGTTATTTCATAGCAGCCATGGAAAATAATCTTCTCAAACTTCCACATCCCAAGAATCCCAATGAGGTCAACCTCACTAACCATCCCGATTAATTCCCTTTCCACAGATGGTTGGGTCATAATATCCAGAATTGATTCATCTTCAAAGATGTTATTCAAGGCATGATCAGTTCTAGAAAATTATTTATGGATAAATTCCTAGAGAATGTGGATTTCATAACCATGTTCCAACTAGAAGAAGTGGATGATTGGAAGGAGGTCCTGTCCAGATGTGTGTGAAAATTTTATAACTGGATGGTTTGGAAGACTGTTGATTGAGCCCATGCCACTCTGAGAGCATAGTTGTGTAGGCCAGAGGTAGCACCACCACAAGTAAGAGGTGTCAGAGTGCCTCCCAATGGTGGGCATGGACACTAGAGGAAAAAATAAAGAGAAGAGGAAGAGTCATATTCTCCTCAAAAGTAGGCATTAAATCTCAATTATTTCTTCCCTAAGACATCAGAAGCACATGAACCACCCCACCAAACAGAACCCTCATCGGATGAGGAGCTCATCTTTGGTTCTGTCAACATAATACACTAAAAAAACATTATCCAATGATGAGTATTCCCCCAAATACAGTCTTCCCACATATAATTGTTGAGTGGGAGAACACATGAACTAGATCTGAGGATATAGGGGGTAGAATAGATGTGGTCGGACGCAATATTCCAGTCATGTCCCCATAGAGGAAATATATGCAGCTTAGACTCGTGGGAAAGCACTCTAGTAGGCCCAAAGGAGGCGAGGATGTGCCTTAGGGCCCTCCAGTAGTATCTTGCATATGATTATCTTGCATGGATGCTTAGTGGTAGTTCAATCTGATCAACCTAGGAAATGTGGAAGGCTAGAGAAACCTACACCACTGGTAGATGATATTCCCTCAACCTCCCCACACGCACTAGATCATCTAGCTTAGATGCTATAGCTCCTGAACCACATGCCCGGGAGAAGTCCCATACTGGGAAGCACCAAACTTTGGCACAAAAACATGATGTTTTGAAATAGAAATCTATGGTCCCAACCAATATATCAATTATTTATGCCCTCCATCTATCAAAATAACTCAGGGAGATACTCACTGAAGCCCTCCAAAGCCCACATGAATTCATAAAAGAATTCGCTGCAACCAAAGCATATAGAATGGAGACTATGACCTTAGGATTCCATGTTTCCATCTATTTAATTGATAAATATCTAGAGGAGGCCATCTAGGGTAACATCATACCCTTATACATTTCGAACAGACTCAATAATGTCAATATCCAAATAGTACTAATTAATAATAGATCAGGGATCAATCTTATCCCAGTACGGACCCTCTGAAGACTAGGTTATAACAAAGGGAACTTATCCCCTACCAATCTGACCATCCAAGGAGAAGAAAAACAATATCATAGACCTATAGGGAAAATCAAACTCAAAGACCAATTTGGGGCCCTTAAATCTGATGCCGAGTTCATGTTTATCTAGTAGGATACTATATAACATGTTATTATTGGAAGGACCAGGCTCCATAGACACCTCATATTACCTTTAACATTCCATCAATGTCTGATGTACCCCATAAAAGGAAAGTTTTTCATATTACATGGTGACAATGAACTCTTCTAGACTTGTGGATACACATATACCGAAGTATATTTATTTAAGAAGTAAGGTAAGAAACTAATGGTGGATTATGATATACAGGTTGTAGCACGCAATAGGTTAGGGACCACCCTTATGAATCCTAGGAATATGCTCAATGATGACTATTTTCTCCCCATAAACAAGGTCAAATTATCAAATCTTACCATAGATTTCAAAACCTCTCTTATCCTCAGTGGAAATCATCTCCAATATCTCTCTACAACAACCCAAATAGAAGGGGATGGTGATATCTCTTCTGATGGACCCCTCACCCTGATACCAATAGAGAGGACCCCAAATGACCATCTTCACTTGAATACATCTCCAAAGACTCAAAAATGGATGAGGATAAACTTAGAAACGACCCTCCAGTATTTGAGGAAGGCGTCTATACTACCATAGACAAGCTTAGCCAGATAAATCTGGGGGCAGTAGAAGACCCAAATCTTACCTTGATTATTTCCTACATGTCTCTATAAGAGAAATATATTTACATTTCATTTCGGAAGTAGCTCCGATATGTGTTTTCCTGGAACTACATTGAAATACCCAAATTGAATCCAAATGTAGCTATACACCATCTCAGAATTCCTGATGAGCATCAAGTCTTCAAGAAAGTAGATAGGAGGATGTAACCCTCAAACACAACCAATTTATTGGTGGAATATTACATGTTGATAAAATCAAACTTTTCCCTAGAAGTGAAATACCCTATATGTCTTCCCAACATCGTCTCCATTAAGAAGAAGAACCGACATATTAGGGTCTACAATGACATCAGAGACCTTAATAGGATTTTCCAAAAGGATTTTTTTCCATTACCGATCACATAACTATTGATCAATGAAACTAATGTCTTCAAAACTATTTCATTCATGGATGGGTACTCAGGGTATAATCCAATCAACATGGCCCTTGAAGATGAATAATCCACTACCTTCAGAGCACCTCATGGAATCTTCTTCTATCAGTTCATTCCCATTGGATTAAATAATGCAGGAGGCACATATCATCCCACCATGAATCACATATTTAAGACATTATTGGGAAGTATTGTCGAGTGTTATGTCGTTGACATGGTCGATAAATACTGATAGTTATGTGATCAATTAAAAGATCTATGAACAATATTTGACAAGACTATACAACATAGTATAATGATGAATCTACTAAAATGTGCTTTTAGAGTAACATCAGGAAAGTTCCTCAACATTGTGGTATTCCACCGTGACATAGAGGTTGACCCATAGAAGACTAGTGCTATTTTGGAAATGTCACCCCCAAGAACCTTAAAGAACTAAGGGGACTCTAAGGGAACCTCGCCTATATTCAGTGATTCATAGACAACCTGGAAGTCAAAGAACTCCCCTTCACAATGTTAATGAAGAATGGAACCACCAACCAATGGGAAAATTATTCTTATAAATCCTTCAAAATTTTTAAGAACTACTTGATGCACCCACCAATTTTGAACCACCCAGTAGAAGGGAGGACACTCATATTATATGTGGATACTACGGACTGCTCATTGGGCACCCTTATCACCCAAAACAATGATGTAGGAAGCGAGAATAGTCTCTACTATCTCAGTCAAACCATGCTTGGTACTGAGACTCAATACTACGATGTCGAGATGAATTGCCTCACAATCATCGTTTCACTGCAAAATCAAAGGAACTACTTGCAGCACCACGAGGTCCACCTATCCTCTTGTATTGATCCAATCAAGTATATCCATGGTTGTCCCATGTTGAATAGGCACTTGAATTGATGGGTGGTCATTCTTTAGCAATATGAAATCTAGTTCATATCTCATAAGTTAGCGAAATGGAAAGCGTTATATGATTTCCTCGCAACACACCCTACCTCGAAAAGTACACCGGAAGACACCGAGATCCCCAACGAAGAGGTATTTTATTCCCATGAAAATCCCTGAATATCAGAGATGTATATTTATGGAACCTGACAGAGTCATGTCAAAACTAGAATGGAGAACCCAAAGCTCAATCAGGTGGGCATAGTGATTTTATTTGTCTCTCCTAACAAAGAATTTTCCCCTACCTTTTGTTACAATCTGAAGGCTACACAAATAATGAGGCAAAAAACGAAGCCCTCACCACTAGCTTGAAACAAGCCATACAACTACACGTAGCCTACCTGGACATCAAAGGGGATTTAGAGCTAGTGATAAAGCATGGTCAATGGTGAATATGCCATAAGAAATGAGGAAATGGACCCTCTCAATGGATATGTTAGGGGATTAATGGAAGAATTCCCCTTCAATCCCACCTTGCAATATGTTCCCCATTAATAGAATGCTTGTATCGATGCACTAGCCAATACAGTCACCATCCTGGCCAACATGGATCTAGAAGAAGAAACCTTTCATATTAAACACTGTAGAATGGTGTCATCAAACATAGTATGTGATTTAGAAGAGATCAAATAGGTAATTACCACCACAGAGCATAATGAACCAATGACCACCCCTGGGTGGATGGATTCCATAATCACCTATCATTGAGATGGGACACCCCCAGTATATCATGACGTAAGGGAACCGATTCAACACTGGGCAGAAAAAATCACTTTATAAGATGGAAAAAATGAGAAAAAATACTCTTTAAGCATGAAATTAATGGAATTATCCCAAGGTGAATAGTAAAAGAGGAAATTCTCTCCATAATGGAGGAATTACATGAAGGTTATTGTGACACCCATCAAACTGGAACTAGTATCTCACACCAAATCAGTAAGTTGTGATATTTCTAGAAAAACATAATATATGACTATATGGAATTCCCCAAGAAATTTCATGGATTCTAGATCCATGAAAACATCATTCATAATCCCCATAAATTGATACATACCACTAAATATTCTTGGATATTTTCTATTTGGGTGGTGTATGTCAAGGGGATATATCCCCCAACAATGGCTAAGTAGTTCAATTATATCCTTACTACCCAAAATTATTTTAAAAATGGTATGAGGTAATAACCCTAAAGGAAGTCAAGATGAAGAATATCACAAACATCACGAAGTCCCATATCATTAATAGTTTCAAAGTCCCTCTCACAATATTAACAGACAATGACACCAAATTCTATTCCACGAAGTTGAAAAATCATTACCAGGAGTACAACATTGAGTCCAATCACTTATCCTACTATCATGTAGTAGAAAATGGATAGATAGAGGCATCCAATAATAACTTATCAAACATAATCCAAAATATGGTGAACAAGGATAAGAAGTCTTGGCCAGATAAACTCCTCCATTCTCTATGGGCCTACCATACCACCATGCGTATTACTACACAAGAAACTCCATAATCACTGGTGTATGAAACTAGGGAAATATTACCCATATAATTTCATCTTACCTAACTATGAATAGCCATTTCTAGACAGATCTCAGATAAATAAATGTAAAAAATGCTGGATGAGTTGGAATTATTAGATTTGAAAAGGTTGAACTTGTTGCACAACCTCCAAGCCCACCAGAATCGGATTGCACAAGCTCTTAAGAAAAAGGTTTCCCTCCACTTATTCCTTCTAGGAGAACTCATGTTGTCTCTCAGAACCCCAATGGTACTGGGGATGAAACCCCTAAAATTGGATCCCAAGTGGGAAGAACCTTACATCATACATATGGTCTATCATAATGGAGCCTATTAGTTTGATACCATGGATGGGGAACATGTCACACTTCCAACCAATGTAAGATTTATTAAGAAATACTTTACCCAATATGTTAATAAAAAGGTCTTATAAATCAGAGTAATCCCTGTTAGTCATCTTGAACACATGATGTTAAATTGTATGTAGTTATTCATAACAATATAAAGTTAAAATATTTGGAATTCATCCTTACCGAAAGACAGTAAACCGCACAACCAATGTCCTTACCACATGACATAAAACTTCACAGATCCATAACTCTCCTCTCCCTTTATGTTGGGTAAACCAGCATCTGTACCACTAGTAGTTAAATAGCATGGTTCCTTCAAAACTATGTATGGATTGATTATCATTCCTAGTGAGACTCATAGGGATGACTTGATCCTATATCTTTGTCCAGCCACTACATTATACAAAATTCCTATGTCATACCCCTCTTTTGTCTATGAATTGTAGGGGAACCCATGCGACACATCGTTTATCACACTGACCATAGCTCACGCGAGTTTAGGAATTACTGTAGGGATTTACCCTCACAAGAAAGGCATAGTAGTGCATAACATGTCCATTATGGTCCTGAATGAAATACCATAAAATACATTACATATTTCCTTTCTACATGATGTTAAATTGCACAATTGATGTCTGTGCCACATGACATTAAACATAATGGTCCTCCATGATATATTTATGGTTTTATTTTTATCTCCATGTGATACATAGTGATTCAAACACTTTTATCCTTGGTCCCATCCATGATGTCCCCACAAATTCTCATCGACCCACCATTGTCCCCGCCACATGATGTTAAGATACATGGAAAATTTCATCTATACCACATGACGTTAAATTGTACTAAGTTTTTCCTTACCAAATGAAATTAAACTATTGGAAAATCTAGAACTACATGTGTCTTGATTCTCATTTTCATGGGATACATAGTGATAAACAAGTTCCTTTCTTTAGGCCCGGCCAAAACATTACCTCCAATCACAATGGTTCCTATGTCCTTACCACATGACATTAAACTTCACAAAATAATGTCCTCACTACATGATGTTATAATGCACAGACAAAAATGCATACCCACTATGTGATAATAAACTATACCTACAATCTCAAATTTTTTTATCTCCTCATCAATGGACCACAAGAAAATTACCTTGATCCTTTATATACACTTATGTACATCAACCAAATGCATCACTCTAAAAAAGTAAATTCAAATTCTTGTGAGCCCTGACATCATCACGACATCACTCAACACCCCAGTGTGTTTGAACCCCTCCTTATATGACTATCCCATGTCATTACTCATGAATTGAGAAAAATAAGACCTGATTTACATTATTTCCCTTCCATGTTTGAGAAGATGTTGGAATGATCTTAACCCTGGGTATCCTAATTAACATATTGTTTCACATCCTCCATGTCATGTCCATGCAAGTCAGGACCCTAAACTATCTTTGCATTGTGAAGAAAATGAACTTCTAACGAGGAATCATGAATATTGACCAATAGGTGATGCACTATTACCATAAGTGAAATTGACTACTTATAATCAAGGTCCTGAAAATAATTTATGTAGTAGATATCACGAAAGGTAATATAATTGAGGTTTTCATAAAAAAATAAGTAGATGAATTGGAAATCCTAGAAGTATAGAAATAACACAAACCTCATTTAAAGAAATTAAATAATGTTAAAATAGAATGTTTTCAGTGTGGACTGAAGGGGAACTAGGTGTGTACCTTTAGTACACAAAATAATTTATTGGATATTCATCAACAATAAATCAAAACGAAATAAAAGTGTGTTAAATAATAATTTTCATACCTAGACTTGAAATTTGATGATGACATTATAAATTAGGATATCTAGGATTAAGTTGTGAACCTCCAAGGTATCATGTATATAGTAATGTGTAATTTTTTTCAGAGACGTTTATTTAAATATTTAATGTTATTTAACTAATGTTTAATGTTTTATTTTATTTTATTTTTCTTTATTTAATATATATATCTATTATTTTATTTTGAATGAAAATTGATATTGTGAAATTCTCCATTAGGATTAATCCAAATAATAGAAAAATATATCTCACTGGTTGCACCATGATGGACATAATTTTTAAATAAATGTAATATTTTATTTATAATAATGTGGGAAGTGATCAAGTATGTACAATAATAAGTAGTGTGGAATTAATTTATGGAACTTAAAGAGAAAAAATTCAACTTTATGGTATAAATTTTATAATAAGTAATTATTTTTTCTATGTCTCAATAAATATTTTTATGTTTTAAAAATATCTATAAAAATGGATATCACATAGAGATTATGGATAAAAGTGGTGTTGAATAACTCTATATAACTTGAATTAAAATGAAAACAAGTATATTAAAGATAAACATCAAATACATCCCTTTAGATTACACTATGATAATATTTGTATAGTTGAGTCAAATGTGATAAACTAGAAGTTTATAGACCATGATTTATTTATTATTTTTCATGAAAATTTGGGTAATCTAAAATTAATAATAACAAAGAAAATAATATAATGAACAATGATCATATCATGGTTGATGAATTGGTTCTCACACCTAAGGATTTAAATCATTCTATGTGTTCACAAGTCAAATTGATTATAAAACCATAAATAGAAAAAATTACAACTAAATCCCCCATGTATTTCAAAAAATTAATAGTGACATATGTTTTATTACTTTCACACTCTCAACATTATCCAGAACCAAAAAACATATAAGATCCCAAATTTAAATACCTAATTCAACTTTAAAATTTATCCAATTTAGGAAAAAAATTATAGAAAAAATCCAGGGTAAAGTACCTTGACTAAAATAGAGACCAACAATATTAATTCAATATCATGAGATTTCCAATAGCCATGACGAGTAGAAGACCCTAAAAATGGTATTATTCCTCATGATATGGTGGAATTATCATTAAAATAATATGTAAAAACATATGAAATTATTGATAAAATAGTTATAAGTAGAATTAAGTAATGATAGGAAAGCCCACCTTGAATATCCATGGAATCACCCAGGAACACACGATTTCAATGGGGAAATTTAGAAGAATAAAGGGGGAAGTCTGTACATGGTTCAACCATTTATAAGGGGTATGAGTTAATAACTCATGGGATAAATGGGTAATTTCCCATTTTAAATGAAATAATAGAATTCACAAGATTACGATATGTTTTTTCAAACCATGCATGATTTTTGTGATTGGAAATTTACAACCTACACCTCACTCACATTATTTGTCCACATGGTTCACCAAGATGTACACTAACTGAGAAAATCCCTCTAAAACTAAAATTATAAGTTTTTCTTTTTTTATAAAACAATGTGAAAATGGTAAATGGTTAAAAAATATAAATTATTGTATCTCTATTTACTTTATGAATTCATACCAAAATATGGTAAAATTAATCATAAATAATATTTGAAAATAAATATATGTTCATGATTGAATTAGTTCATTGTTAATAAATAGATCATTAAAAGGGACCAATAAGGATGAGTGGTTAATATCCATTTTATGAAAGTTTGAATTTAAACAGATAAAAATTTTTAATTTAAAAATATATTTAAACAATTTATTCACACCCTAATTGGGTAATTTCAATCTAGTCAAAGTTTGAGGAAATTATCGGTATCAATTGGATATGTTTATTTGTATTTGAATTATTATTTCTCTAACATGATTTTATGTTTTGTGTAGTAAAATGGAATTTATACTGGAGGATCCTATGTTTTATAGAAATCATTTCAATGAAAGGAAATAGGAGCTCATTTACATCATAGAATATTCACCAGGATTTTAATGATATTTTTTGGAGGAGGGGATTTTTTTGTTGAGCCGACATAGAGTAAACATTTAAACAGGTCAAAGAAAAATTATGATTGTTGCCTCAGTCAAAATGTGATTTAAAATTTCTCTTAGAGAATAAAATTATGAGAATACTAAACATGGAATGTTTTCCAAATATATACGGATGAAATTAAAATAAATCCATGGAAAAGGTTATGAATAGAGATTTTTTTCCAAAGTAATAAATTAGAATAATAATTCTATAAGATTCTTCTACCAAGGTAAGAAAATTATTAGTCTAGTGTCAAATTTAAATATAACATCAGTGTTTTGAAATTATATGGAATTTTAGACTCATTTTTTGAGATAAAAATGAGGAATGATGCATAATTGGCATTGATATAAAGTTTCTATTCAAGGAGGTGTTAATGATTTTGATAAGAGGATATCCTAGTTCTTTAAAATAAGGTGGGAAAATTGGAAGTCATGAATCATGATTAATGGGTACGATTGAAAATTTTTCCATGGAAAATAGGAGGAAAAAGAGATAATATGTGGAATTTAATTTCAAAATGAATAATATGAGAAAAAAGATAAATGAATATAGATACATGATTAATGTTATTTCCCAATAGATGGAAAATAAAATGTCCATGGAGAATGAGTTGATTGATAAAGTCATGCCATTCAAGGCCTAACCTAATGAACATACACAATTAGGTATAGATGTCACTTAAATATTGAATGAGATGGAATCCAAACTAAATATAAGGGTTGTTGAAATATAGGGGATCAAGGAGAAGATAAATACTTCAAATTAAAAGAATAATACCCCCATGATGTAAGAGTAAACATGTGATAAAATTATAGATTTTAAATCTTGATGAAAATATAACCTTAAATTAAGAGGAAATCCACAAGTGAAGGAGGCACCAAATATCTAATATTTTGGAATAATTGGGCACATACCTAGTAGGTGTTTCAAATCTAAATACCCCAAATATATGAGAAAAACTCTCACCATTCATATATCTAATTCAAGTAGAGACAACATGAGGTAAGATTCTTATGTTAAATTCATTAATTATTATAACATCAACCAAAATTCAAAGTTTTAAATTAGAGGAATGCATAGAAGAGTAAATCATCAATAAAGAGACACTCCACTCCCATGGCATGTATGGATAATTGTTATCTAATTATAAGGTCTATTAAAATAGAAAATATGATCAATTTTGTGGTTAGTGAACAGGATCCTCAAAAAAATAGTTTATCAATATCCAATACTAGGATACTCAAAAATAACAATCTTGGAATCAAATAAATAAAATATGGAATCCAAAGAAAGTGGTTTTACTAGCTATGATAAAGGTTGAAGAATAAGTAATGGATAATTTTTTGATGAATAAGAATTATTCCAAAATGGAACTCTTTTCTTTTAGGATAAATTTTTTAAAAAGTGGTTCTAGACATAAAACTAAAAGTAAAATGATAGTGATTGAGTGGAAAAAAAGAAAAAAAGATTGATCTATTTATTATGGTAAACATAATGTTACTTATTATAGTTTGATATACTTCATAGTTATAGAAAAACCCAAGACAATGATGGATGAAAATGATCAGATCCACGAAGAAATGTGTCTAGGATGTATCACTAAATGGATGTACTTTTGTAAGATGTTTTGGTAGCTGGGTACCAGAGAAAATGTGGTTGATGTTTAAGAAATATTTATGTCCCATTCCTAAAATATAAAAAAGGGAAAATGAATGTTTTAAAGTGAAGTATTATTCCAATATGTCTATCCCAATTATTATAATTGAGTAATAGTTAGGTACACCTCTCGCCACATTCCTTATTTTTTCATACAATTTAGAAAAATGTGTAGAATTAAGAAGGTATTCAATCCATGGGGTGATTTTACTGGAAAAGAACATGTGATGGGAGCTAAAAATAATTTGTGATTTATCCATTGATTAATGTGGTTTTCGAACACATGAAGAAGATAAAATGGGAACAATTAGTATCCATAGAAATTAAATCAATATATTTTTTACCTAAAAATTAATTTAGTACTTTATATCATTTAATGTGTATCAGTATATTAATTTTTTTTTGAGTTGGTAGAGTTTTTCCTAAAAGTGGTACAACAAAATTTAGAAACAAAAACTAGAGCCTTGAAATAAATTGTTCAGGGGAGTTTGGATGAACATTAATGACTATTAAGACTTAACCTATTTTATTAAAACCTATGAATAAATAAAAATAATAGAGTAAAAGTTGTAACATTTTTTCTAATTTTTAACAAGTGATATTAATTTTTTTGTCATGGGGTATGGTCCTCAATACCAATTGATTTAGTATTTATTTATAACTATTTTCTATGAATGTTATGGAGATAAAATTTTGAGTTGATTGATTGAAAAATAAATGCTATGATGAGTTTTTTCATTGATAATCATGAGTGACATCGACAACCATGTTGATATCAACAATTTTTTTCCCTACCTTGATATAAGGATTATTAGGATTATAGATTTTATTTACATCTCTACCAATAAGTGTAAAATTAACTCAATGAATCTCTCAAGAAAATAAAACAAGAAAAGGGATTGGATTTTGGATGCATTATTGGAGTTTTGTATTCCAATCAAAAAAAATTTTCTATTTTTTTCATGGTTTTGGCTAAAAATTTGTGGTTGATGCCAAAGGATCATAACAAATAGGGAGATGAAAAGTGATTAGTATGTTTAATCTATCCTCAAAGTGGGTGGTGAATCCCATGAGTAATCCTCTAGTATGTGGAATGAAATGGGGGAGTTGATCTATCTTAGTGTTTCTATCTATACAATAATTGTAGAAAAGATTGAAAATAAAAATAAATGATCGCATACAAAGGAGATATTGATATACAAAGGGATATCCACAAATTATATTGAAGATTATGTAACTTTTGAATATCATATAAAATAATGGGATATAAGATAGTTTGTAATTCAATGTGTTGGATATTTTATACAAAATCTAAAGGGGGTATTTTTAAGAATACCAAAGATTTTTATCAGATTTATTGGAAACAAGTTTGTTGATTTTTTAAAATAAGTAAATTCTTAAAAATAATTGATAATAATCGGATGATTTTCAATAATAATATTTATTTTTTTATGATTTTACTTTTATAATATGCCCCATGAAGTTTTTTATTCTTGATAAATTATCCACAAAAACTGATGGAAAGTAGTCTATATGAAATCTAGAAGTGAAAATTGTTTTTATAAGGAGCATAAATGTTCAAGAGAAGTCTCAAAATAGTGTGAAGGAATAATTTTGAATAATTTTGTCAACATAGGTAAGAGCATACCCTAGTTATTGGGCATGGTGACTATGAAGAAAGATCTAGATGAATCCACACCTATATTATAGGGGTGTTGAGAAGGAATTTCCTAATATGAGAAACTAAAATGGTACCAAAATGTAGTGGTCCCCATGGATGAATTAGAGATAAAATATTAAAAATGGTCTAGGAAATTATGATCATAGTACATGCTGTGTTCTGTGAAAAAGAAAAAAGATATTTCACAAAAATGTACAGTAGATCATTGTGCAACAGAGGATTGCATGTGAAAATGGAAAAGGATAATAAATTCATCTGGAAAGATCTAGATAGAGTGTAGTGTTGTGTTGAACACCTATAATAAAATAATCCCAACATGTGATGGTCCTCTCCATAGAGGTAGATGTGGTGGCTTATGGCGTTCCTAGTGAAACATGTGGAAGCCCATTATGGGTGCGGTTGTGTTTGTAAATGGTTGTTGTTGATAGGTAGATATGAATGAAAAAAAATATAAGAGAACAATGTCAAAGTGATAGATATTTTGGAATAATAATAGCCATATTATTTTCATTATTTCATGTTGAAGTGTATATTGGAATGTAACCAATAGATTTCATCAGAAATAATTATAGAGATTATTTAATGGATCATAAAATCTTCATACATCATGGGACTAGAATTTAGTCTACGATTCAAGCCTAATCTAAAATTTCTTATAGTTTTTCATATTTTAATTAAATTAATATTTAATTCACTCTATAAGGAAATATATATTTTCTATGAAGTGGTAATTTTTTGAATAATAATAGTAGATGTCATGGATGAGTTATTGATGAGTAATGAGAGGTTTTATTATCCCATAATTATATAGACAGATGTTTAGGGGATTGGGTGAATGAACTCCCTATTTCATGAAGGGTGATCAATTAGAAGAAAATTATGAGTAGTGTACACAAATCCATATGACAATTTTAGAGGTATGGGTGAAAGAGATTTTCTTAGAGTGGGGATGGAAAGAAAGAGTTGAAATCCATTGAAGACTCCACCAAATAAGAAGATGATATTTGGGTGAAAGTAGAAAATTAAATATGAATTCCACATTCAATATAGATTAAAAAGAAGGTGTTGCGAGGAAGTATTAAATGATTATGAAGGATAATCATAGTGATACTAAAACAAATTGATTATCCATATTCATGGATAAATAGTATGAATGTTATATTAGATAAGGGGATAAATTTCTATAAATTATTTTGCGGTGATCCTTTCCATTGATAGTCAATTTTTTAAGGAATGGCTAATGGATTTACCCTTTGTAAGTAGTGATTTATACCTAAACATTGAAATATAGTGAGCCTTGGAAAGGAGTGGCCCATGTGAATAATAGTGATCCTAATAGTGATTTAGTGCATGTAACATATACGTTGTATACTCCATGGATATATCCTAGTGAGAGTGATCCAAATAAATTAGCAGGTCCTTATTAACTCTATACGTACACATAAAAAGAGGGAAAAAGTAAACATAAATAATATATGATATAAAGGGATTGTCAATTAATTGAATCAGTTTAATGTCATTAAAGAGAGTATACCAAGTGAACTTGAAGTTTTAGAGGTCCAGATCCATTTAGAGAAAGTGAGAATTTAAAATGATAAAGTGTTTTATTTGGAAAATTCATTGCATAACCTTACTGACCCATGTCCTTATTAGGTAATATCACTCAATGTTCCTATTTAGGGACCAATAAATGGAAATAAAAAATCCCCCAATTTCCAGTGTTTCTTCTCTTAGGATACAAAGCACTAAATGAATTAATAAATCAATCAACAAGGGAATTTACCTTAGAAAATAATAATGGTTCATGGAAAAGATTATGATATTACTAAAAATAATATTTAAATTATTTATATTATGATTATAGGAACATTTTCCATAATCTCATTCTTTATTTATTACCCGATCAATGAACTCTTTTATTTTTTACATTAATATTGAATCATCCCTTAACACTCTGAGGAAGGAATTTTAAATCAAGACACCTTTTGGGAATATTGTTTTAATCAATTAATATTAAGGTGTTTATATTTAGATAAATAGTTGTTACATAGAAAAAAATGGATGGTATACATATATTTATATTTGACATAATCTTGTTTTTTAGGTTTTAATTAGTTTTTGAGATTTTGTAATTCATGTATAATGAATTAAATAATGTATATTTTACTATTGGTATTAAAATTTTTTGGTTAATGTAATGTAGAATTTCTATGGGTGTTATTATTGGTCTTTAAGGAATGAATGTATTACTTCTTCATAAGATTGTGTAGTCATATTATGTATTATGTTAACTTTTTATGATCATTTTTAGAGAGGTTTAATGGTCTATATCTATTTTATGGATATTATGATCCATTAAAGGTTTATCATTGTGATTTAGGCAGGAATGTTTTTTAGTAATTCATCTTTAGAATAAGAGTTTGAAACATATTAAAAGACTAAATCAAAATGGAAACAATTTCACGTAGAAGGTTGAAAGGAGTCATGAAATTATATTTTATTGTTGTTCCTAAAAATAAAGTAATATAAAATAAATATATGAATAAATATATGTAATATATCAATCAATTATTAAGGTACTCTTCTAAAATAACATTCAAACGTGTATGTCTTATAATGGTATAGTTATTGTTTATTTATGAAATAATAGGTTCCCTATAATCAATGTAGAAATTAAAATTCAAGATAATTTATATTAAAATATACATATATAATAATAATGAATTATAATTATGAGGGTAAAATTTATATAAGTAGGGTAGAATATAACATCCCACAATTTTATTTTCAATTAAATATATATTATGTATGTTGGAATACACCACACACAACCCTAATCATAACTAAAATATAAAATATTATTATTTAAATATGAATTTTATAACCTAGTAATTTGTTTGATGGGTTTTAATCAAAGTAAATGATTTGTTAAATATATTTAGAAAGTATATGTAAAAAAAAATCAATCAAAAAAATTTATTTTTATCTAATTTTTATTAGTAGGGAAAATATTAAAGTAATGCAATTTTATGTGATAAGAATAAATTATTCATAAAAATGGGGTTTAAATGTTTTATGTGCTAATAATTATAATTAAATTATTCCATTTTTAGAATTTTTATTTTAAAATATGTATGATATTTTGAAATTATATTTTCAAAATTATATTAGGGTCAATATTTCTATCATTTTAAAAATAGTTGATTTTTGGGAGAATCGTGTAAAATTAGGATTTCAAAAAAACATTAAATTTTATGGAATTATAATAGTATAAGAATAAAATTAATCATTATGAAACGTTTTTTAGAAAATATATATATTTAGGATGTAATATAATTTATATAAAACTATATTTTCAACTAAGAAATATATAGTTCAACCACTTAACTTTGATTTTTTTCTGGTGGTTACAATGGGTCAAACACATCTTGCATGGAGGATTAAATCAAAA
Organism: Viscum album; assembly: GCA_963277665.1. Lineage (NCBI taxonomy): Eukaryota > Viridiplantae > Streptophyta > Magnoliopsida > Santalales > Viscaceae > Viscum > Viscum album. Next base: position 1,820,753,244 of record OY728151.1, on the reverse strand, counting down.
TATATTAACTAATTAAACACCCTTTCTTCCGTGAATTAAATTATCACCCACATATATCATGAATCCAATCGACTCGTTGACTATATTTCAAACAAAGGGGTCAATGCAGACACTTGCATTCATCATTCTGACACCCCATGTGAGTTTCTTCTTCTACTTAAACATGTCAAATGTAAAATCCCCACCTTTAGACTATTGTAACATCACTTTTATTTATTGACCCTCTCTTCTTTCTTTTATAAAAAAATGTAGAAATATATGGTTAATAATTTGGAAATCCAGGAAATGATTTTCGTTAAAAAAATTGTTTTTAGTTTTTTTAAATAAATTATTTAAAAGGTCACATTTATTATTGGATTTTTTTGAAAGAAAATATAGTAAATTTTTTTATATAATACATTTAACCCCATTCTAATAAACATTATACTTTATTTTTTGGTGAAATCTTTTTTATACATAAAATAATAATTTTTATCAAAAAGTGGTTCATTGAATTTCAAAAAAATAAATTATATGTATTTTTGACCACTTATATAAATCAAATATCATAAAATTAATACCATATTTTTAATAAAAATATTTAATACTTCCTAATATTTTCAACATAGTTTTTGTTCATAATGAGTAGTAGAAATAATAAAAATTTGTCACCATGGTTTGGGTAATACGGGATTACTGGTGGGTAATAATTAGTTATAAGGGTAAAAATAAAACTTAATATTGTATAAATAATATTGGTTGAATATATTTTGACTTTATACTATCATATCATACATTTCATATCCATTTGGATCCACTTTGATAAGAAAAAGCCTTTATATTATACAATTCTTTTAATTAATTCCATGTGTTTCCCTCTCCTAACTTATAAAAGGGAACATATTTTCAACACTTATTCCCAATAATTGAGAATTAATGATTTTAAAATTCCTATCAAAAAATATTAAAATATTCCTTTCATGATATTTGTGCTTTTGGTGTTCTTTTAAAACCGTCCTATGAATTATTAATGTGTAAGACAAAGGTGGTTTCTCAAAGAAGAGGTACTCATCTTACCCGACTCATTCAAATATTATTTCTTCTTATACTTCCTTTAATTTTTTGTATCAATAATAAAATAATTAATCTAGAATTATCAATATAATATAATATAATTATGATCATTTGACCAGTATTTTCAATAACCTTTTGTACAAATGGGAAATGAAAGTTTTGATTGTGTGTTTTTGTGGACTTATACATCTATATAATGATATGATTCATCTTCCATCACCTCATCACATTGATAGAAATAATTATTGATTTAATATATATATATATATATATATGATATTTATTATGTTATTATTATTCTATAATTATAAAATATTATTTATCTTTCATTCCTTATTTTCATTAAAAATAAAAAATAACGTTCACATGGACATACTGACTACCACATCCATTAACAATGTAATTCATTTTACTATCTTTTCCATTTACAGACTATAATAAATATATACATAATGATTATATAAGATATTTATATCATTTTTAAAATACTATATATTATTTAACCTTGAAAAAATGAGAGGATCATAACTTCTTAATCGAAACATATATGAAAAGGGAAGAAGATAACACCTAAAATGGTGATGATAATGAATGATTGTTAATGAAGGGGTGATAAGTTTTTATAAGTGAACCATGTACAATATTATTAGAATGAAAATGAATCTTGTGTATAATTATGATAAATTTAAATTTATTATACATGAGTTTAAAAACACTTATTATGTTTGTCGGACCTAAGGTGTCACAAAACATCCCAATGGGCCCCGTTCCATGACTTCCCCTGCTTGACACCAAAAAGGCCAAGGGATGGAAACAAGAACTGAGTAGGAATATCACTATCATGGGAGGTTTTATTCTATGTACCTAGACACACAAACACATCTCCAAGCCAATACAATGCTAAAATATAATAACTTAACAACCATGCATGCATATATCTAAATCCCACAACCAGAGTATGAAAAGAAGTAAAGGAATGTTAAAAGTAAAAAATATTATCCCACCAAAGAGTTTAAAAACAATTCCAACCTGAAACAAATCGAGGATAACTGTCAAGTTACCATAGAAACACACCTAGATTTTTCTGATCTCACTATGAACAATCTAATCCTGTTCTATTTAGTACTATGTCAAATGGTCGATCATCTTCACAAGACACGACACATGTAGGAAAAACCCATGTAGGGGTGAGTATAACAAGACCCAGTAGGACACCTAGAAACCTTGAAGAATAGAACTAAGTAAAAACAATCAGCTCTACCAAAGTATATTTCTACATCACATATAATAAGAATATATGGATATACTCATAAAATACACACAATCTTGAGGTAATGTCACAACTGTAATTCTAGTTTAAGATTCCATCTTGAAGGATCCAAAATGTACTTATATGAGAAAACACACTCAATGAGTATGATAAAAATTATGATTTCCATCCGATGTGTAGTTCTCCTTAGGTATCACCATGGGAAGTACACACTGAAAGTCTGTAGAGACATGATACACAAATAAGGATCACTCCTAAGGCCATATAGTATACTATCAACTCAATATTGATTAACTTTCTAAGCATAGGATAATCTCCTACATATTCTTGTTTATGAAGATTCCAAGAACTCCACCCAGGACATGAATATGAATAAGACATCTCACTCTAGGCCCCATAGAAGGATTCTAACTACTCTATCCAAGAATTACTACTAAAGGAATCACTTTCCTATGTGTACAAGGTGATTCTATAATAAAACTAAGGAAAAGGATATAGAGAACACACCATAACAAAACTTTTCCTATATATGAAGTAAAAGGGAATGATGTTAACTTTTATTTAGTACACTTTTTGTAGTAGGGTTACATGTTGTGTCCCTTAAACACTGGGTCCTGCCAATATAAAACATGCCATGTTTATGTCTGTGTTTGTGTAGAAGTACATAACATTCTAATACATGTGTACTTATACATTTGTACTAGTACACTGCTTACCCCTTGTATATTTCTTCTAGGCCCTCATTGTGTTAGAGTACATGGCGTTTCATTTTAGTGTATTCTATCCCGTGTCTGTGTACCATATAAGGTAAACACCCAGCCACCAGGGGGAGGTCACACATAGTGTGATAGGGTGACATTCCATGTTATCCTTAAATATATCTCATAACTCAAGCCTCATATAGGAAAGACCCACACACTATGTAATCCCAGATTTCATTCCCTTTGGAATAGGGTTTTCATAATCTATGGGTTCTTCCATCCACATGCGCTTGTTTTCCCATCACCTCAAATTTCAGATCCAATCATGCCTAAAATTTAGGATCTACCCTGGGAGAACCTTGCTATAGTCATTCACAAGGTTATATCCCCTCAATTGTTTAGTAAAATGGCCTCATTCATCATTATTCATTGCACAAAAAAGAACAAAAAATCAGATCTCTTGGACTGTATGATCAACCACCACTTTTTTTTCACACCACTATTGTGTCATGCTGTTCCCAGATCTATGATATTGAGTTGTTTCACAATGAAATGGTTGAGAAATGATCTATTTCCCAATGGATATAGAACCACAGTATAGAATCCCATACTATTCATACATAGATATTAAATCTAAATAAATTAATATTCATTACATAACATAATAAAACCATGCCAGAACCGTATAGGTTTAGTTTCTCTAGAAACATGGAAACATAAACAACTGCTTCATAACACATCTACATCATCTTTCTCTTATTACTTCATTACTAGAACCAATTTGACCCATCATAAATAATATATTCATTCATATCCTAGGGAAAATAAACATAAGAATATGTGAGCTTAGATGCTCAATAAGGGTAAAAATTGGTGATATTAATCATATCATAATCATAAAACATAATAACATAAACAAAAAATTTGGAAATTATATCATGCATATCAAATATCTTGATACCATGTTAGGGGATAAATCATAGAAAATAAAAGGACACATACCGTGATAGAATAACATAAGACATATAATTTTAGAATAAATATATTCATAAAAAATCATTTCTATATTATTCAATGCTCACTTACAAGACCATCATAGTAGAAAAAGTGCTTTACTGAACTGGGTTCACTCCCTATTCAAGACCTGTATTACTAAACCAAGTTCACTTTTCATTGAAGTAATTTTTATCTCATGAGATATAAATATATAACCAATGAATTGGAGGGAGATAGAGGTCATACCCATCACATAATGAAAACCATACATATGTGTGGCACAAGAAGATAATTCATTCATCATATTAGAACCCATAAAAATAGATAGGTTTCATAAAAATTTCATTATAACATAACATATAGACATGAAATGGGATTGATAAAATAATTACTTCATAAAAAACCAAATATACAAAGAATAATGATAATATCATTGAATTACAACCCTGGTAAAGCCTTATTAGAATCATATAATTTTATCGTAGGTGGAAAATACTTTTTAAATATCACTTGAAATATTTCTTGAAAAATAAAATTTCTAGTTTTTATCATTTATTTTTAGTGTGTTGTACATTTATTAAAGAAAATAATTTCTTTTAAAAATAAACCTTAACAATAATAAATTAAGATTAAAAGAATTAATGATTCATTAAATATGAAAAATCCATTATTGGAAGATAAGTTGAAAAACATTATTCTCTTAATTTTGTTGGAAAGGACACAATATACCTCATTTGTAAAATGAAAAAAAAACAATTCCTTTCAAACTATTTAGTACAAATTCATACATGGGTAAAAATTACATTAAATTTTTTTATAAGAATAGTAAAATTATTTTGGAAATCATTTTTTGGAAACATGGATATATAAGAGAAATATTCTCTAATAGATATGTACATATAGACAATCTCGAATCTTAATGAGACTGTGAAATTAACCCTTACCTTATACCTGATTTCCTTCAAATGCAATGGAAAATCCTATAAAATGGTTCAAAGAATGTTTTTATATTGTACAAGAAACATATTCATATTTATTATATCATATTTTATCATATTATATCATGTTATCACTCATTTGTTAATAATATTTCATTATTACACTTTTTTCAGGTGTTAACTGCTTCATCTTTCTTTGCATGTTTTATCATATAAGTACTAGTTCTTATGCATAGGGTATTGTTTCGTAATTTCATAAATGATATTAAGGTAATATATATCATATTTATTCAATATACACATTTATATAATCATGCATTAATGGAAAACATGTAAAATGAATCGCTTCACATTGTTGAGATGTTTTGTTATATGTACACATGAGTGATGAAAGCATTTCCTTAATGGTGAAACCGTAAGAAAAAGGATTATATATTAATTTATAGAATAAATATAAATTTATAATTATATATATATATATATATATATATTATTTTCATTATTATACCGATCCAAATAAAGTGGTGATGATAAACAGATTACACCATAGTGTGTAGACAGTAATCCGTACACATATAGGCATGATGCTTTTCTTTTTTTATGTTAGATACAAGGTGGAAAATGGTTGATAAATAATAATAATAAAATATTATATTATATTTTATACTGTATTTATTAAATTATAATGTAATCAATACATGAATCAGATGTATAAGATGAAATAATCATTAAAGAGTCAGTAAAGAGGATTACCTTTTCTTTGGAGAACTTCCTTTTGACCTCCTATTAGGAACACTAGGGTTGGTATTTTTAGAATAAAAGAACCTACATAATTTGTATATGGATGTTGGGAAGATAAGTTTTGATGGGATGGTTGAGCATGGAGGCTTAATGTGTTGTGAAGAAGTGAGGGAAGAGGTTCTTTTTTATATTTGACATGAGGGGAACTTTTGGAATTTCTCAAAATATTAATTTTTAATAAATTCAATATAAATAAAAATAAATCCAAAAGTAACTGTATTTGAATATAATATGAGGTAAGGTTTTAATATCATGAACCAATATATCATATATATTTTTTTGGTTTTATCTTAAACCTTATCATTTTGATTAACCCTTAGTTAACCTTTTTAAATATTAACTAAGGTAACAAATATTTATATATTTAAAGGTTTCAATTTTTGATTATGTAATTTCAATTAGAGAAAAAATGAAAATTGATAGTATTTATACCATATTATATTTTTATTATTATTTTTAGATATAGTTTTTAATTTTTAGATAATTTAATTAAATATTTTTTTATAAAATTTCATTAGAGTAAATTTCAACACTATCTATTACCTGGCCTTTTAAATTATCAATATAAAAAGTTAACTTGGAACCAAATATTTTATTATATCCCTAATAGGTTAAGGCCTTGTAGAATTTTTTTTCATCACATCAATTTTATGAAATTATATTTAATAATTTTTTTAAAGAACATTTCATTGATATTTCTCATAATAAAATAATTACCACATCAACATCGTATAATTATTTAATATACCTATTTGTTCAATAAAAATTAAAAATAAAATACCACGATGAATATAAGTATTATATATATGAGAATGATATTTATAGTAGACTATATATTTTCGGTATCCCAATATTGAAGATGATATATTATTTAAAACACGAATGTGACATCTTTAAATTTTTATTAAATAAAATATTATAAATATCATAATATCATTAAAGTGTCCCAAAAATCCAATTTTTCTATCATTTAAATATATTTATTAAGTTAATAATTTACATTTTTATTCATTCATAACATACCTTTTCCCCATTTGGACACATAAGAGATATTTATGACAAAGAAAGTGACATTTTGTGATGCTCTATGATTTTAATATCATATATGTAATTTTCATGGGAAAGTGTCCATTAGAAAACTTTATTTCGATCTTTATGTGTTAAGGTTAGAATTAAATTCATATAATAAATTTTTTTAATGTGTTAGGATAATTCTATAGTCCTTATTATTTTATTTTTATAATAAATTAAACAATTTACCCTTTACAATGGAAAAAAATTTACATAGGTAAATATTCATATAGACCAAAAATAAAAGGAACCTATTCAATAAATTTAGACCATATTAATTTAAATTTGGTATCTATTTTTTAAAATTTCAAACATATAATTTGAATAATTTAATCTAAAATAAAACGAGTAAAATTCCACGAAAATAGGTTTTTGAGAAAATATCCTTTAAAACAGTACTTTTATAATATTTTTTGTATTAAATCCTTTTTTAAAAAAATATTTTTTTTTAAAATTACCTTATTATAATTTAAAAATTAACCAAAACATAATTTAACTTTGTAAATACTTTTTAGAAATACAATTTTCAGTAAAAATCAGTATTTTCACTATTTATTAAAAATAAATATTTTCATAAAATTATGAAAAATATAATTTTATTAAAATTTTGAAATGATGAAACTAATTTTTTTAAAAAAATTCTATAACTTATAAAAATTAAAATTCATTCATAAAAATTAAAATAATATCATTTTTAAAGAAAACTTATTTATGAAAAATAAAGTGATTTTACTAAAAAATGTGTGGTTATTTTCTAAGAACATAACAATATATACATATTTAATTGGAAATTTATTTGTTTTTCTTAAATTATTTATTCGTATTTATTCATGTTAATTTAATATCTAGGTTATAATGGTCATTTTATACGAATAGTATCTCGTAGTTGATTTAAACTCATAGTTGTGTGAAATGAAAGCTATTGAAGAATTATTTAAAGAGATATATTTATTAAAATATCATGGTGTTTCATTCTTCCCCCATTAAAATCAATTTCACCCTTGAAATTTTCACTTTTATACAAATAGATGAGGATACTTCTAACTCATCATATCCTTAGGTTCTTGTGTTTCTTCCTCAAATTGTTGGTTCCATAATAAAACATTTTCCAAGTTAGTGGTCTTGTTTCATAGAACTTTTTCTCTTTGATCCCAAATCTCTATCAGTTGTTATGCATAAGAAAGATATTTCTTAAGTGGTATGACTACTTAGTTTATTACAAGTGAAGTATTAGGTGTGTACTTTCTCAGGAGAGATAAATGGAACTCATAATGAACTTGAGAGATATTCGGTGCCAGAGCTAATATATAAGGTAACTTTAAAATATGGTCAAGATTTTCAAAAGGACTGATATACCTAGGGATTATATTTCCCTTTTTTTCAAATCAAATTACACTATTTCAGGGAGATATTCATAGTAATACCTTGTCATCCACTTTAAACTCTAGGAAATTCCATTGATTTTAAGAATAACTTTTTATCGACTCTGAAATAATCTTATTTGTTGTTTAATAGATACGACCTTCTCTGACATTTACTAAAATAGATCAGGTCCCAATAGATTTCTTTACCCATATTTATTCCATAATGTTAGAGTTTTTCACTTGTTAACACAGAGGGCTTCATAAGGATCCATCTGAATACTGGAGTGAAAGCTACTGTTATATGAAAATTCAACCAAAGATAGGTGTTTATCCTAACCAACTTCTGAATCCATAGAAAAATATATCAAAAAGTATTCTAGAGTTCTAATTGTCTTCTCATATTGACCATATTTCTGAGGATGATAAACAATTCTAAAACATAACTTTGTATCTCGAGCCTGTTGAATAATTTTCTAGAACAGTGAGGTAAACCTCGCATCCTAATCAGATATAATGGAATGTGGTACTCCATACAATCTCAAAACTTCCTTAAAATATATTTTAGAAAAATAATGTAGAGATAAATCTTCTCTGATATCAATGTAGTTTGTAGAATTTATAAGATGGCCTGCTATAACACATATATAATTATGATTTTTAGATGTTTTTGGAAGTCAAATGAAAAAACCCATGGTGATGTTTTCCTATTTATGTTGTGGCATGGGTAAGGGTGGTAATATCCCTATATAATTCCTTCTCTTAGACTTAACTTGATAAAAAACTAAGAACTAGGAAAAATATTATATAATATATTTCTTCATGACATCCCACTAGAAATACTCTTAGGACTTTATACATATTTGTGCATCTATGATGAATAGAGAATGATAAAAAATGATCCTCGTACCAGAAAACGTTATTTATTTATAGTATGTGAGGGATACAATCATTATTATGAAACCTTATTATTCCATCTCAATCAAGGTTTAACTCATGAACATTTCTCACATTCTTTTACACTCTACATCTTCCTTCTACACCTCCTTAATCTTCACTTGTATAGATATTTGAACATTCATTTGATAAAATAATATTTATACGTTTATATTATGATTTATAGACCTATAAATTACAAATCCATAAATATTGGGAATTTTTGATCCTTATCATAAATAATATGGAATGGTTCTTTTGACTCAAAGCATCTGCCACTATGTTTTCTTTCATAGGTGGGTAATGTATTAATAATTCATAATCTTTAATCAACTCTAACCATATTTTTTGTATCATATTCAACTCAATTTTATAGAAAATATAATTTAAAATTTTATGATACCTATATATGCAACACCTCTTTACATAAAGAAAATGGATCTATATATTTAATGAATACATTATTGAAGATAACACCGAATCATGAGTTGGGTAATTTTGCTCATGGATTTTCAATTGTCACGAGGCTTAATTTATCTCTATATCATTTTCTATATGAACAAATCCCAACCCCTTATTTGATGCATAACTATATATCACAAACCATTCTCTACTATAGGGTAGTGTGAGAATATGGGAACAAACTAACTATCTTTTCATCTCCTTCTGATTCTTTCAGATTAATCTATCTATACGAAATTAACTCTTTTTCAGGTCAACTTAGTGAGTAGACTAAATAATCATGATAAATCATTCAAAAAAATTGATAATATCTATCCAAACTAAGAAAAAATTATATCAGAGTTACCATTGTTGGTATTCCCCGACATCCAATGACTTTGATCTTTGATGGATCCACATATATCCCCTCTCTTGATATTATATGACCAAAAAATTAATCATTCAGAATCCAAAATTCACACTTGGTAAATTATTCAAAAATATTCTCATTTCTAAGGGTATTTAGTATGATCCTCAATTAGTATTCATGATCATAAATACTATTTTAGTATACAAGAGCATCATCTATAAAGACTTACCAAACCTGATGAATATAGTTTCTAAAGACTCAATTAATTAAATCAATGAAGATATCAGGGGAATTAGTAAGACCGAAAGCATCACTATAAATTCAGTTTCCATACCATGTATGAAATTTTTGCTTGGGCATATCCTCCTTCTTGATTCTTAATTGATTATATCGAGAATGATGACCAATCTTAGGAAAGTATTTATCTCAACATAGTAGACCAAATAATTCATCAGTATAGTTGAGAGGATATTTTTTATTGATAGTGATCATGTTATGTTCTCTATAATCAATGAAGAGTATCATTGATCCATTTTTATTATTAATAAATAGAATAGGTTCACCCCAAGGTGGTGCACTTGGGCATATGAATCCCTTGTCAAGATTATATTGGAGTTTATTCTTCAATTATTACAACTCAATTGGGGCCATTCTATAAGTAGACTTCAAAATAGAAATAACACCGTAATACATGGAATTTATTTTGGAAATACATCAAAAAAATCTTTTACATTAGGAGTATCAATAATCATGAGTTTCTCCCCAATCTTCAAAGATAAATAAACATTTTTTATAGTAATTTTGACGCACAATATGGAAGTAATTTACAACAAAAGATCATATTCCTACTTGCATTGATAAATGATCATAGATTCATTTAAAATATAAAATATGACTTCACTTACTCAGAAATGGATATGAGATCCATATTGTGAAAAACAATCTAATCCCAGAATCACATCAAATTCAACTAAATTAATGATTATAAGATTTTCTGGAAGGACTTTCCCACAAAATTTAACCAGATTTGAATTATAAACTTATGAGGAAAATATTCTTCCATTAGGAGTTTTTAAAGCTTACTAAATATTTTATTGTAGAGATAATACAACAATAACCTTATAAAATTCATTATAAATAAAAGAGTTGGTGGATCTAGAATCAAATAAAATGTTATCTAATATAGAGTTGATGGTTAGTGTATCATTCAAACTTCATTTTCTTACTCCACATTACTAGTAGTGATCATATGTGATTTTATTATTCCAAAGTAATTAAGTGGATAATAATATCGACTGTTATTTATGAACCTCATATTTGGGCATTGAATATCATAATTCCCATTTTCGTTACACTTGAAGCACTGAAGTGTGGGAGGCTTATTCATTGTAGCATTTTATTTATTCGCAACATTAGCTATCTTTTTACCACCACTTTAGTAGCCCATTTCATGAATATATTTATTCCCATAATTAAAATATTTACAATTACCCTTAATATAGTTTCCTACATATTTCTTTCCACACTTTGTGCATAAAGTAAATCTCATATTCTTTTTACTATGGTTTTTATATTTTCCCTTGAATTCAATTATTCTATTTTTATGAAACCCATAATATCTAGGGGTGAATATAATATATATATCAACCTTCAGAGCATGTAGAATGATTTCCTCATAACTAGCAAATACCCTATTGAATAATTACCTTCATAGACTTTGTTTTAAGACACTAAAGAATCGATCAACCTCAATTTGAGATTGGATGATAATTCTAGAAGCATACCTTATAAGTCATGTAACATTTTATTCATTCGTACCAACAGATTCATCATTCTTATTCTTAATCTAAAGACACTTCTCAATTTTTTTTAATAATATGAGGAATTTGATTATTGAAAAATAAGTTCCTGAACTCATCCTATTCCATGGAGTTAATTTTATCACATTCCATTTTATTCTTAATGGGGTTCCACCACTGATCTACTTCACCTTCTAAACTGTAAACTAATAAAATTAAATTTTCATGTTCTGAACGTTGGATAACCAAAAAAATCTTTTTAGTGGTACTAATCCACTATTTAGACACTAGTGTATCAGAATACCCATTGAAATAATATGGATACTGACTCATGGAGGACTTAATAAAATTTTGTTACCACATTTTCCCATTTGGATGTTTAGTATGATTCATAACTTTAGAAAGCTTTGTGAGCATAGAAATAAGATTTATCATTCCATCTCCCATAACATTTGGTTTCTCAGGTGTATAATCATTTCATTATTCATTTCATTCATCATTAATGTGATTTCTTTAAGTTTTATTGTAACATCACAGGTAAATAAAGAATTTAACATTTTCATATTTATTAAAATTTGTGAATTAAATATTAATTTTACTTTAAATGGGATGCTATGTTCGATAGAATACTAGATACACCACAAGGGGTTTCGTTGAATTCATATGTTGTACATAATGCCAAGTCATACTAAAAAATAATAATATAATATTATTTCAAATGGTAGTTAATGCCTAGAAATTGTATTGAAAGTAATGGATAGAAATAACTAAAATATGAATATAAATGTTTTTAAATGATTTTACATTTATCCAATAAATTTTAGTGGCTTAAAATAAGAAAGAATATGATTTTAAGCATAAATACTCTAATATCCATCAAAAGGATGATTTATCGCCTTTAGATGGAAAACCCTCTATAAATATAGTTTTGGTCACATTTATATGTTCTATTTGACAAAATAATATTCTTATTTAGAATCGAGACATGAAAATTTACTTTGGATAAAATCTTGGTATTTTTCTGATAAAGTTCATTTTTTATGAATAGTGAAAAATACTATATTATAATTCAAAACTGCCTTTTAATATAATTTGTTTATAAGGGTAGATTATCTTTTTGATTGGTTATAAAGTGTAATTATATTTTGTTTTTTCCATTTAATCCAAATCTGGTCATTTTAAATAATTTCACTTTTAAATTGGAATAAATAAGTGTCAATCTTTTGATAGTTATTATTTGTCAAAAACACACTTTTTGTTTTGACAGTGGGAATTAATTTTAAATTAATTTCAGCTGCTTATATTTTTTGAATTTGGAAAAATTTATTATATATTTTGAATAATGAGGTCCAAATTTTGTAAATAGATAAATTTTATTTTTAAACATTATGAATATTTACTTCATTAAAATTTTTATTTACCATGGTTAAAGGGTAAATCTGGTAAATAAGGGTAACAAAATATTACTATAATAATATTAAATTACCCTAAAATTCTTCCTAATAATATTGGATGATAATTTAATACTATGGGCATCATTGGGTCTATTTTGGGACCTCATGGAGCAACTTGGGAGTGATAATGACACTTTATATTAATTAATTTAAAGTAAAGACAAAAATGACTTAAACATATATCTTTTAGTAAATAAATTTTTACATGGGGTTCTATAAGTTATCTATTCGACTATTAAAATTAATTTTAAATATAAAAATATATCCAAAATCATGATATTTTTTTATAATTTTTAGACATCAAATTAATAAAATTACTTATGACACAATAATGATGTAGTGTTAACCTCATTAAAGAATGATTTAAATAAATAAGATTATAAATATTAAAAAAATATCCAAAACCTGTAAAATTATTATTAGATGATTTTATTTCGAATATGAGTCATATTATATTCCACTTTAATGGGTTTTGGACCTTTTGAAACCGAATATAAGTTTATAATAAAATAATATTTTCAAACTTTCCTAAAGAGCCCCTCCTCTCCCATATAAAAGGACACCACTTCTAACCCATTAATCACATCTCTAAAAACCTTTTGTTTATCCAAAATCTGCCTAAATAAGATCCTCACATCCCTATATTCCTCCTAGAAGCCTTCCCCTAGGAAGAAGGAAATTCAATTAAACCGCTTGGTTCAAACCAAAGGGAGATACCCAATTTAAAGGTAATGTCTTCTCCTATGTTCTTTTGTTTTATTTTTACTTATACAGCCCCATAAACTCTTTTTATTACTTTATTTTGTAAAAAAATTATACTAAATATAATAGGTTTTTTTATGAGAAGGATTCGAACTACACTTCAACACACCTCCATCTAATTGTAAAGAACATACTGTTTCTGTGGACAACAAATTACTGTCTCACGAAATGATGATTATTCAATATTCTCCCACCACCTCTTATGGTGGCCATTAATATTTCACTATATTTATATGTGATATATATTATATTTATATTGTTTATATGCTTATTTATTGTTAATTTACAGAATACCTTTATGGTTTCTATAGTGGGTAAATATGATAATTTCATTTGAGGAAGTGCGGACTACTGCCCCTCAAAGTGACATGACTCGTTCATGCCATATGTGGGACGTATAAAGTATGGAGTTAATTAAATTATAATTATATTATATTTTAATTATAATATACCATTGTATCATTATGTTTTTATTCCTTTAAAATATGAAATAGAAATGAAAGTAGCGTTCATGTGTACGTATGGCTTACCATCTCCATGAACAGTGCATTTCATTTCTTATCTCCAAATGTTATGTACTATTATAAATACATATATATAATATATATTTATGATATGTATGATATTTAAATCATGAATATTATTATATAGATAATGGACCATTGAAAACATGAACAACTTTTAATTATAAGAAGTTCATTCTTGACTCAAATATTGACAAAACGAACATTATTAACTTAAATAATTACATAATGTTTATAACATGGCAATGAGTGATATAAAAGGAATAATTAACTTGAAAAATTTTCTTAAGGAAGTAGAAATTAATTTTAGTTTATTATTATGGAGATTAAAGAACGAACTGGTCAAGTCGCTCCCGAGGTAAGGAGTTTCTTATCTCACTTTTAATCCTATGAGATTTACATTGTTCGCCACTTATTTATTTGTTGTGGTGTATTTTGTACTGAAATCTGATATATATTATCATTATTCTCATTAAATTAATGGTATTATGTGATTCATTTGGTTTTTATTAACATTTGGTCATATGACTCGATTGATTACAACATGGTAAGGGGTTTTTATCTCACTTTTTATTCCCATGATATTCATGCTATATTTGCCACTATTTATTTTTGTGTTTTGTATGTACTGACCATGATTGTATTCATTGTGTAAATACATTAATTTATGGTTATGTACATCCTCATTGTATGATCCTTCATTCATGTGGTGTATGTTTTGTAAGTTTCCAAATCGGTATGGGAATCTTTCACCCTCCTCTTTTTAAAAGTCTTATTTTTGTTATGTATTTTAATTTACATATTATTATATTGAGATCTGATATTATATATAATTATTGAGGTAAATTATATTTCCATGTGATGAGAGACCCTTTCCTATCTCAACAACTCATTTTATTAATTTTAAAGTGACACCATAAGGCTGTCGACTTTCTGTAAGAGAATTTCTTAACCCAATTTCAATTCTTTTGGTTAAACTTCTACTTCTTGATTATGTCCTGCTATGAATATGTATGATTTAACTATGGTTTTTTTACAATTAATATCCACTTATATTGGGTGTATTCATATCTGTCACACATAATTATTTCATTGATTTTTCCTTATCCTAAGGATACAGTCTTTATAAGGGATTTCATATCAATTTACATTCCTTTGAGACTTCATTGTTGTTATGTGACAATTCACTTTTATTTGGTGTATATAGGGTACTTTGGAATATTATATCATGAATACCTTTATTCTCATGATATTATAAAGTTTTTATTAAATGTTATTCTACAATTATTTGTATTCAAGCATCTCTCATTTGGTTAAGAACTCCTTAACTAAAATTTAGTTTTAATTATTTATTCTTCTAAATATTTCACATTAATGTCCATGTTTTAAAAATGGTTTTAAGGATTTATTTATATGGACATGAATGTTTTGATTTTTTTTCAAAATATTAAAATTGGTATGGGACACTTTGATTCAAAAAACTCTTTATTAAATGTTTTAAATGGATTTGAAAATGGTTTGATAAAGCATTGATTATATTAATATCTTGAAATGATATATAGTGATTGCAATGTAGAAATGTTATATTTACTTTATTATTTTTTATGTGTTGTGAATATGTTATGGTTATTGGGAATTTTTTACTTATATGGGTGGTTCTATGAAAAATTTATGGTGGGTGAGCCTAAGATAACTCTCTGATGAATTGGGTAAAATGACTGAGGTAAACATTAATGTTTATCCTAAGAGATTTAGAGAATATTCTGTGATGGGTATTCCAACGTAACTCCCTATATAGTTGTGATAATTGCAGTGTAAGTATGTTATGTATGCCACAAGTTACCTTTATGATTTATGACTTCTGTGTGTTATTCATAAATCTAATGATTTCGTGGGGTATGTTATGATCGAAAAGTATGGTTTCATTGATTTGTATTTATTAATGGGATAATGTTTTATTTCTTTATTTTATAACCCTTACTGAGATTTTTATACTCACCCTATGTTTTTAAAATTTTTTCCACTGAACTTAAAGAGAATAGGGCCAAGGATGAGGTAAATGAAAAGTAATTCCATCTAAAACCTGGAACTAAACATGTTTATTTTTAAGAGTTTTTATTTTATGAAAAAATGGATACTAAGTTGTAGTGTCTATATGTAATGTTCAAGTTGATATGTAATAGTTATGTCATAATTCTCTAAAACTATAAACCTAAAAAGATCCTTAATGTGAATTATTCATTTAATTCAAGATTATGTAATGTTTTAAGGTTGGGTCCTTATAGTTGGTATCAGAGGTTGGTTTAGACAACTTGAGGGATTATGGGTTTTTATTATACACATGGTTAGTCTCTATGTATACTCTTTAAGATAAATCCTTATTTTATAAAATTTTCAAATCAGGGAAAGTAATTTACAAATGGAAGTAGGAGGATCTCAAATAATATTCGTATCTCTTCCTGATGACATGCTTGTAATAATTATTGCAAAGTCATGTTTAGATTATTGTGAAAAATTTTCTAGAATAAAACTCACTTGCATGTTGGTTTTTGAGATATAAAACACCTCCACTATATCATGACATCATCATGGATTATGGGTTGTATTTAATCAAATCCGATTTTCACAATATTCTCATATTTTCAATAATGGTAAATATTATCAAGGAGTTTTCCAATATTTTACCTTATCTCAAGATTTTGAAGCATATTATGATTTTGAAAATGGTGCTAAAGAAGGATACCCTTGCACAACCTATTTATATTTTCTTTTACAATATAGTCTCTCAGTACATAGATATGGTATTTTAAAAGGACCATTAATTGAATGTTTAAACTCAAATTAGGTCCGATTGTTTTATAAAAATAATGTTTTGTCATATTTTATGAAATTATATGTCTTACATGATTATTTTCTAGAAATATTTTTCTGCAAACACCCATATGACATAAGTTTTACAAGGTGTTTTTGGATGAAGGAAACAAATGATTTTGAAGGATCTCTAAATCATTGTTGCAATACATGAACCTTATACCCACATGAACAAGATGACGATGAAACCATATGGACACCATGATGAATGTATGTTGTTATTTCTATTAGGAATAGTTTTATTTTATCATATGAAGGTGAAAAAAATGACAATATATAAGACGTTGAGATCTTAATGTATTGGTATAAAAATGAAAGGTATAAGAAAACCAATGTGGTTAAAACTTGTTAGGGTAATTTTTGAGTATTATAAAAGGGACAACTCAAAATATGGGTGACAACCTATCACGTCTAACAAGGCTATATAAATCAATCCCACAACCGAAGGGAGGCACGGGGGCATCTCCTAACACTGTCCTACATGAAGTCCCTAGTTAGTATGACTTATTCATTTTAGATTAATGATTTTATGAATAAAGAATTTGTTGATTTTGGGAACATATGTTTTATGAAATGTATATCCTTAATATAGGAAAATGTTTTGGTGATTAAGTGATAAAGATTATTTTATAATATGTTTTCTCTTTTGGAAACATTATAGGCTTATGGGAAATAGAATACTATGGGATCTCATTTGTGGAGTAATGGTTCAAATTTTATTTTGGAAGAATATATGTTTTTATTGTGGACATATGATGATTTGGTTTATATATGTAAATGATTAACCTATCATAGAGAATATGTGATTAGGTTAATTATGTTTCAGCATGAGACTTTAAGAGTAACTGATGTTATTTGGAGATAAATGTTAATATTTTTCTTGGAAGACTGTGATTAAATCCTTTTGAGATTTGGATTTCAATTTTAGTTTGGATTATTTGAAAAATTTTATGGAAATTTTTTTATTTAATGGACTTTGTTGATCATTGGGTATTGTTTGATAAATTTTATAGATTAAGAGTAGTATTTTTTTTATAAAAGATTATCCTTTTTGGGGGTTATATGATCTTGTACTAACCATTTTGGTTCTAGTTAATGTCTAAAGACATGGGAAAAATATAGTTTATATTTTTTGGATTATGTGATTCTATAGAAGTTTATTATAGCACTTTCAATGTGAACACATAATCTTGAATACTCTTCGTTTGGAGAAAAGATGAGTTTGTGGTAGAAATCTAGTAAAGGATGAAAGTCTAAATAGAAAGTAAGTATATTTTATTATGTTCTTATTCAAGCTATTAAATAAATTCCTCAAATTTATGAAATTTAACATAAAACAAAAACATTGTCCGTTAACTTTTCATACTATGGAATCAAAGACCGTTTAACCCAACACTTGTTTGTGATTTTACGGTGGTTAACTTTCTCTTAATAATGTTTCCACCACTCGCCATCAAGCCTTGATGGTTTGTTTCTATTCCATATCCATTATTTCTTACATGGAATCCTAGTATGAGATATCTCAGGTGACCTTTTTATTTATATTTCTTTCTTTTAAATTGATATTTTTATTGACACTTTTTTTGATGTGGGACTTTTAATGAAGTTTCCAAGCCCAGTTTTAAAATTTTGAGGACGCAATTACCAAAAGGGGGGAAGGATGTAACATCCTAGGTAAATAAAGAATATAACATTTTCATAGTTATTAAAATTTTTGTATTAAATATTACTTTTACATTAAAGGGTACTCTATATTCGATTGCATACCCAATATGCAACAATGAGTTTCTTTGAAATCTTAGGTTGCACACAATGCTAAGTCATACTAAAAAATAATAATATAATATTATTTTAAATGGTAGTTAATGCGTAGCTGTTGTATTGGAGGGAATTTAAAAAAATAACTATGATATGAATATACATGTTTGTTAAATGTTTTTACATTTATCCAAGAAAATTTAGAGGCTTAAAATAAGAAGGAATCCAATTTTAATAAAAAAATACTCTAATATGCATTAAAAGGTCGATTTACCGCCTTTTGATGGAGAACCATCTTTAAATCTATTTTTGGTAACTTTTATATTTTTTATTTGGAAAAATAATATTCTTATTTAGAATCAGGACCTCAACATTTACATTGGATTATATTTTGGTATTTTTTTGATAAAGTTCATTTTTTACGAATAGTGAAAAAACCGTATTTTAATTCAAAACTGCATTTTAATCTAATTAATTTATAAGGTTAAATTATCTTTTTAATTGTATTTAAAGTCAATTTATATTATTTTTTTCCATTTAATCCAATGTTGGTCTTTTTAATTAATTTCACTTTGAAATTGGACATAAATAAGTGTCAATCTTTTGATAATTATTATTTCTTAAAAACACATTTTTTTTGTTTTGACAACGAGAATTCATTTTTAATTAATTTCTGCCAATTCTGTGTTTTGAATTTAGAAAAATGGATTCTATATTTGGAATCAGGAGGTCCAAATTGTGTAAGTAGGTAACTTTTATTTTTAGACATTATGAATATTTACTTCAGTAAAAATTTTATTTACCATGTTTAAAGTGTAAATCTGGTAAATAAGGGTAACAAAATATTATTATAATAATATTAAATTACCCTAACATGTGTCATAATTCTAATGGTTGATACATTTCCAACCATAGTCATCCTTGGGTTGATTTTGGGACCCCTTGGAGCCACTTGGGAGTGACAATGACACTTTATATTAATTAATTTAAAGTAAATATAAAATTAACTTAAACATATATCTTTTAGTAAATCAATTCTTACATGGGGTTATATAAGTTATCTCTTAAACTATTAATATTAATTTTAAATCTAAAAATATTTCCTATATCATGATATTTTTTTATAATTTTCATACATCAAATAAATAAAATTATTTATGACACAATAATGATGTAGTGTTTACCTCATTAATGAACGATTTAAATAAATAAGATTATAAATATTAAAACAATATAAAAAACCTATCCAATTATAATTGGATGATTTTATTTAGAATATTAGTCCTCTTATATCCTACTTTAATGAGTTTTGTACCATTTGAAACCGAAGATATGTTTATAATTAAATAATATTTTCAAACATTCCTAAAGAGTCCCTCCTCCACCATATAAAAGGACAAAAATTATAACCAATTACTCACACCTCTAAAGCCCCTTGGTTCATCCAAAATCTACCCAAAATAAGATCCCCATGTACATATATTCCTCCTATAATCCTTCCCCTAGGCAGAAGGCAATTCAATTAAACCTTTTGGTTCTAACCAAAGAGAGATATCCGATTTAAAGGTAACGTCTTCTCTTATGTTATTTTTGTTTTATTTTACTTTGCAAACCCATAAACCCTTTTTATTCCATTATTTTATAAAAACCACAGTATCCTAAATATACTAGGTTGTTTTTATATGATTTATTCTAACTACACTTACACACACCTCTATCTAATGGTTAAAGAACATACTGTTTCAATGGACGCCGAACTATTGCCTCACGAAACAATGATTGTTAAATATTCTCCTACCACCTCTTATGGTGGCCATTAATATGTAAATATATTTATATGTGATATATATTATATTTATATTGTTTCAATTATTCTGTATTTTTCATTTTTATAATACCTATATGGTTTCCATAGTGGGTAAATATGATAATTTCATTTGAGAAGTGCACACTACCGCCCCCTCAAAGTGATATGACTCATTCATGCCATACGTGGGTCATATAAAGGATGTATTTAATAAAATTATATATGATATTATACTATAATTATAATATATCTATTTATAATTAATTTTTCATTCCATTAAAATATGAAATAGAAATGAAAGTAGCGTTAATGCGTACGTACGACTCACCGTCTCCATGAATGGTGAATTTCATTTCTTATATCCAAATGTTATGTACTATTATAAAATATATATATACTGGATATATATGATATATATTCTATCTAAATAATGAATATAATTCTGGAGATAATGGACCCTTGTCCACATGAACAACTTGTAATTATAAGAAGTTCATTTTTGACTCAAATATCAACAAAATGACCATTAATAACATAAAAGACTACATAATGTTTATAACATGTTAATATGTGATATAAAAGGAATAATAAACTTGAAAAAGTTTTTCAAGAAAGTATAACTTAACTTTATTTTATTATTCAGGATATTAAAGAATGAATGGGTCAAGTCAGACATAAGGTAAGGGGTTTCTTATCTCACTTTTAATTCCATGAGATTTCCATTATTCCCCACTTATTTATTGCTTGTGGGGTATTGTGTACTAAAATTTGATATATATTATCATGATTCTCTTTATATTCATGGTACTATGTGATTCATTTGGTTTTTATTTACTTTTGGTCATACGACTCGATTGATTACAACGTGGTAAGGGGTTTTTATCTCACTTTTTATTCTCGTGAGATTCATGTTATATTTGCCACTATTTCCTTTTATGTGGTGTATGTACTACCCATGATTTTATTCATTGTGTATATAATTTAATTTATGGTTATTTACATCTTAATTGTATAATCCTTCTTACATGTTGCATATGTTTCGTAAGTTACCAAATCGGTAAGGGAACATTTCACCCTCCACTTTTTAAAAGACTTCTTTTTGTTATGTATTTTAATTTACATATTATTATGTTGGGATATGTTATTATATATAATTATTTATGTTAATTATATTTACATGTGATGAGATACCATTTTCTCTCTCATCAACTCATTTTATGATTTTTAAAGTGACGCCGTTAGGCTATCGAATTTCTACAAGAGAACTTCTTAACCCAATTTCAATTCTTTGTGTTAAACTTCTTCTTATTGATTATGTCATGATATGTATATATGTGAATGACCTATGATTTTTTTGCACTTAATATCCACTTATATTGGGTGTATTATTATTTTTCACACATCATTATTTCAATGATTTATCCTTAACCTAAGGATACAGTCTTTATAAGGGATTTCATCTCAATTTACATTCCATTGAGACTTTATTGTTGTTATGTGCCAATTTACTTTTATATGGTATATATACCATCTTATGTCATATTATAGGATGAATAACTTTATTCTCATGATATTATAAAGTTTTTATTAAATTTTATTCCTCAATTATTTGTATTCAAGCATCTCCCATTTGGTTAAGAATTACTTAACTAAAATATTGTTTTAAAGATTTATTATTCTAAATATTTCACATTAATGTCCATGTTTTAATTTTTTTTAAAGATTTATTTATATAGACATAATTTTTTTTTATATTTCATTCAAAATCATCAAAGTGGTGTGGGAAACTTTGATTCAAAAATCTATTTATTAAATGTTTTAAATGGTTTTGAAAATGGTTTGATAAAGCATTGATTATGTTAATATATTAAATTAATATATTGTGATTTCAATGCGGAAATGTTATCTTTACTTTATTCTTGTTTTATGTGTTATGAATATGTTATGGTTATTGGGAATTGTTTACCTATATGGGTGGTTTCGTGATAAACCTAGGGTGGGTGAGCCCAAGATAGCTCTCTAATGCATTGGGTAACATGACATAGGTAAACATTAATGTTTCTCCTAAGAGATTTAGGGAATATAATATGATGTGTATTCCAACATAACTCCCTATGTAACTATGATATCTACAATGTAAGTATGTTATGTATTCCATAAGTTACCTTTATGATTTATGAATTCTGTGTGTTATTCATAAATCTTATGATTTCATGAGGTATGTTATGATTGAAAAGTATGGTTTCATTGATTTTTATTTATTGATGGGATAATGTTTTCTTTCCTTATTTTATAACCATTACTGAGATTTTTATGCTCATCCCATGTTTTTGAAATGTTTTCCACATGACTTAAAGATGAATAAGGTTAAGGATGATATCAAGGAAAAGTCATGCTATCTAAAACCTAGAACTAGACATGTTTCTTTTTAAGAGTTTTAATTTATGAAAAAATGGATACTTAATAGTAGTGTCTATATGTAAATTTGAAGTTGATATGTAATAGTTAGGGCCTAATTATCTAAAAATATAAACCTAAAAATATCCTTAATGTTAATTATTCATTAAATTCAAGTTTATGTAATATTTTAAGGTTGAGACCTTATAGTTGGCATCAGAGGTTGGTTTAGAAAACTTTAGGGATTTAGAGTTTTTATTAGACACATGGTTAGTCTCTATGAATACTATTTAAGTTAAATCCTTGTTTTATTACGTTTTAAGATCAAGGAAAGTCAGTTACAAATGGAAGGAGGAGGATCTCAAATTACATTTTTATCTCTTCCTGATGACATGCTTGAAATAATTATTGCAAATTCATGTTCAGATTATTGTGAAACTTTTTCTAGCATACGTCTCACTTGAAAGAAGTTTTTTAAGATATCAAACACATCCAATATACCTCGATATCATCGTGTATCATGGGTTGTATTTAATCAAATCCAATTTTCACAATATTCTCATATTTTTTAATAAAGGTAAATACTATCAAGGAATTTTTAAATATTTTTCCTTATCTCAAGATTTTGAAGCATATTATGATTTTTAAAAAGGTACTGAAGAATTAAATCATTGCACAACATATTTATATTTTCTTTTACAATATAGTCTCTCAGAACATACTTATGGTATTTTAAAATGACCATTAATTGAAAGTTTCAACTAAAATTTAGTATGATTGTTTTATAAAAATCATGTTTTGTCAGATGTTTTGAAACTATATGTCATACATGATTATTTTTTGAAACTGTTTTTCTGAAAAAAACCCATATAACCAAATTTGTACAAGGTGTATTTGGATAAAGGAAGAAAATTATTTTGAAGTATCTCTAAATCATTGTTGTAATGCATGGACCTTCTACCTACGTGAACACGATGATGATGAAACCATATGGACACCATGATGAAGGTATGCTGTTCTTTCTATTAGGAATAGTTTTATTATATCATATATAGGTGAAACAAAATGAAAATATATAAGATGTTGAGGTCTTAATGTATTGGGATAAAAATGAAAGGTATAAGAAATACTTTGAGGTTAAAACATGTTATGATTATATTTGAGTTTTATAAAAGGGAAAAATAGTATTATGGGTGACAACCGATCGCATCCGGCAAGGCCGTATGAATCAATACTACAACTGAAGGGCGACAAGGGCACATTGCCTACCACTGTCCTATGTGAAGTCTCTGGTTAGTATGTCTTATTATTTTAAGATTAATTATTTTATGGATCAAGCATATGTTGATTTTGAGAACTTATGTTTCATCAAATGGATATCCTTAATATAGGAAAATGATTTGTTGATTAAGTGATTAAGATTATTTTAGATGATGTTTTCTCTTTTGGAAACATTATATGCTTAAAAGAAAACAAAATACTATGAGATCTCATTTGTCGAGTAATGGTTGAAATTTTATTTTGGAAGAATCTATTTTTTTATTGTGGCTAAATGAAAATTTGGTTTCTTTATGGAAATGATTAAACTGTCATGTAGAATATGTGATTAGGTTAATTATGTTTCAGTATGAGACATTAAGAGTAACTGATGTTATTTGGAGATAAATGTTAAGATTTATCATGGAAGACTATGTGATTAAATTCTTATAAGATATGGGTTTCAATCTTAGTTTGGATTACTTTGAAGAATTTTATGGATAGTGGTTTATTGAATGGTCTTTGTTGAACATTGGGCATTGTTTGAAAAATTTTGGAGATTAAGATTAGTTTTTCTTTTTGTAAAAGATTATCCTTTTTGGGGATTATCTGATCTTGTACTAACCATTTTGGTTTTGGTTAATTCCTACAGACATGGGAAAAATATAGTTCATATTTTTTTGGATTATGTGATTATATAGATGTTGATTATAACACTTTCAATGTGAATAAGTCATCTTGAATACTCTTCATTTCGAGAAAAGATGAGTTTGTTGTAGAAATATAGTAATGGATAAAAGTGTACATGGAAATTAAGTATGTTTCCTTATGTTATTATTCAAGATATTAAATAAATTCCTCAACATTACGAAAAGTAAATTAAAACAAAAACATTGATCATTAAATTTTCATACCAAAGAATCAAAGAACATTTAACCCATTACAATTTTGTGATTTTCTGGTTGTTAAATTTCTCTTAATCATTTTCTCTACCACTCTCCATCAAACCTCTATGGCTTGTTTCTCTTCCATATCTATGTTTTCCTACATAGAATACTAGTATGGGATATCTCGGGTGACCTTTGTATTTCTATTTGTTTCCTTTAAAGTGATATTTTTATTGACTCTTTTTACGATGTGGGACTTTCAATTAAGTTTCTAATCCTAGTTTTGAAATTGAGAGGATGTAATTTTCAAAAGTGAAGAAGGATGTAACAACCCAGGTAAATAAATAATATAACATTTTCATATTTATTAAAATTTGTGTATTAAATATGAATTTTACTTTAAAGGGGATGCTATGTTTTATGGTGTACCTGATACACAAAAATGAGTTTCTTTCAAATCTTATATTGCACACAATGCTGAGTCAAACTGAAAAATAATAATGTAATATTATTTTAAATGGTTGTTAATTCCTAGCCATTGTGTTGGCGGGAATGGAAATAACTAACTAAAATATGAATATAAATGTTTTTTGAATGTTTTTATATTTATCCAATAAATTTTAGAGACTTAAAATAAGAAAGAATCTGATTTTAAGCACAAATACTCCAGTATCCATTAAAAGGTCTATTTATCACCTTTTGATGGAAAAATATCTCTAAATATTGTTTTGGTCACTTTTATATGTTATATTTTACAAAATAATATTCTTCTTTAGAATTGGGACATCAAAATTTACTTTGGATAAAATTTGGATTTTTTTTCTGATAATGTTCATTTCTTATGAATAGTAAAAAATACTGAATTTTAATTCCAAACTGCCTTTTAATCTAATTTATTTATAAGGTTAGGTTATATTTTTAATTGTTTTTAATGTTTAATTATATTATGTTTTTACCATTTAATCCAATTTTGGTAATTGGAAGCAATTTCACTTTGAAATTGGACATAAATAAGTGTCAATCTTTAGATAGTCATTATTTCTTAAAAACACTTTTTTTTTATTTTGACAACGGGAATTAATATTAAATTAATTTTTTCCACTTATGTGTTTTGAATTTGGAAAAATGAATTCTATATTTGGAATTGAGAGGTAAAAATTTTGTAAATAGGAAAATTTTATTTTTAGACATTATGAATATTTACTTCTATAAAAATTTTATTTACCATGGTTAAAGGGTAAATCTGGTAAATAAGAGAAAACAATATTATTATAATAATATTAAATTACCCTAACATGTGTCTTAATCCTATTGGTTGATACATTTCTTACCATGGGAATCTTTGGGTAGATTTTGGGACCCCATGGAGCCACTTGGGAGTGATAATGACACTCTACATTAATTAATTTAAAGTAAAGACAAAAATGAATTAAACATATATCTTTTAGTAAATCAATTATTACATGGGGTTATATAATTTATCTATTATAATATTATTATTTATTTAAAATCTATAAATATTTCCTACATCCTGATATTTTTTTTATAATTTTTAGAAACCAAATAAATAAAATTATTTATGACACAATAATGATGCATTCTTTACCTCATTAATGAATGATTTAAATAAATAAATTTATAAATATTAAAACAATATCCAAAACCTTTCCAATTAATATTAGATAATTTTATTTTAAATATGAGTCATCTTATCTTTTACTTTAATGAGTTTTAGACCTTTCGAAACTGAAGATAAATTTATAATAAAATAATATTTTCAAACATTCCTAAAGAGCCCATCAACCCCCTTATAAAAGGACACCACTTCTAACCCATTACTCACACCTCTCAAGACCCTTGTATCACCCATCCTATGCCTAAATAATCTCCCCAAATCCCTATTTTCCTCTAAGTATACTTCACCTAGGCATAAGGAAATTCAATTAAACCTTTTGGTTCAAACTAAAGGGAGATACCCAATTTAAAGATAACATCTTCTCTTATGTTCTTTTGTTTTATTTTACTTTTCCAACCACTTAAAAACATTTTATTTGTTTATTTTATAAAATAAAACAGTATAATAAATATAAAAGGTTGTTTTTATGAGATGTATTCTAACTACACTTACATACACCTCCATCTAATGTGTAAAGAACATACTATTTCTATAGATGGCGAACAACTGCCTCACAAAACGATAATTGTTCAATCTTCTCTTACCACCTATTATGGTGGCCATTAATATGTAACTATATTTATATGTGATATATATTATATTTATATTGTTTCTATGCTTCTGTATTTTTCATTTATAGAATACCTTTATGGTCTCCATATTGGGTGAATATGATAATTTCATTTGAGGAAGTGCGGACTACCGCCCCCTCAAAGTGATATGACTCGTTCATTACATACGTGGGATTTATAAAGGATGGAGTTAATGTAAATATATATTATATTATATTATAATTATTATATACCTATGTATCATTAAGTTTTCATTCCCTTAAAATACAAAATAGAAATGAAAGTAGCGTTCATGCATACGTACGACTTACCATCTCCATGAACGATGCATTTAATTTCTTATCTCAAAATGTTATGTACTATTATAAATACACATATACTGGATATATATGATATATATGATATGTAAATCATGAATATAATTCTAGAGATAATGGACCATTAACCACATGAACAACTTGTAATTATAAGAAGTTCATTTTTGACTCAAATATGGACAAAACATCCATTATTAACTTAAATGATTAAATAATGTTTATAACATGGTAATAAGTGTTATAAAAGGAATAATATACTTTAAAAAGGTTCTTAACAAAGTAGAAATTAACTTTAGTTTATTATTCAAGAGATTTAAGAATGAACAGGTCAAGTCGGACATGAGGTAACCTTTCATGATCTTCTTAGTTTGAAGGCGGAAGGGGTGAATATTATCAGAGGTGATTCCCTCGGTCTTCACTATTTTAGACCCCCTTAGTCTCTTCCCTTTCTTTGTCCTACTTCTTTTTCGGCCTTAGATACCTTGTATCTTCTTTTTTTTCCTTTGAATAAAAATTTACATTATGATGTGCTGAAATTTGATATATATGATCATGATGCTATTTATATTTATGTAATTATATGATTCATTTGGTTGTTATTGAATTTTGGTCGTACGACTCGATTGATTACAATGTGGTAAGGGGTTTTTATATCACTTTTTTATTCTCCTCAGATTCATGATATATTTTCCACTATTTCCTTTTGTGTGGTGTATATACAGACCATGATTGTATTCATTGTGTAAATGATTTAATATATGGGTATTTAAATCTTCATTGTATGATCATTCTTTTATGTGGTGTTTGTTTCTTATGTTACAAAATCAGTTAGGTAACCTTTCACCCTCCTTTTTTTAAAAGAATTCTTTTTGTTATGTATTTTAATTTAAATATTCTTATGTTGGGATGTGTTATTATATATCATTATTGCTATAAATTATATTTCTATGTGATGAAAGACCCTTTCATTTCTTGTCAACTCATTTTTTTAATTTTAATGTGATGCCGTTAGGCTGTCGACTTTCTATAAGAGAACTTATTAACCCAATTTCTGTTCATTGGGTTAAACTTCTACTTCTTGATTATGTCATGCTATGAATATGTGTGAATTAAATATGGTTGTTTTAAACTTAATATACACTTATATTGGGTGTATTATCATTTTCACACATAATTATGTCATTGATTTGTCCTTAAACTAAGGATATGGTCTTTATAAGAAATTTCATCTCAATTTACATTCTTTTTATACCTCACTGTTGTTATGCACCAATTCACTTTTATTTGGTGTATATACTATCCTTTGGAATATTATATCTTGAATACCTTTATTCTCTTGATATTATAATGTTTTTATTAAATTTTATTCCTCAATTATTTGTATTCAAGCATCCCTCATTTGGTTAAGAACTCCTTAAGTAAAATATTTTTTTAAAGATTTATTCTTCTAAATATTTCACATTAATGTCCATGTTTAAAAAATTATTTTAAGGATTTATTTATATGGAAATGAATGTTTTGAAATTTCTTTCAAAATATTAAAATTGGTATGAACACTTTGATTAAAAAATATCATTATTAAATGTTTTAAATGGTTTTGAAAATGGTTTCATAAAGCATTTATTATGTTAAAATCATGAAATGATATATTGTGATTGCAATGAGGAAATGTTATCTTTATTTTATTCTTGTTTTATGTGTTATGAATATTCTATGGTTATTGGGAATTGTTTACGTATATGGGTGGTTCCATTATAACCTAGGGCAGGTGAGCCCA
Organism: Viscum album; assembly: GCA_963277665.1. Classification (NCBI taxonomy): domain Eukaryota; kingdom Viridiplantae; phylum Streptophyta; class Magnoliopsida; order Santalales; family Viscaceae; genus Viscum; species Viscum album. The sequence continues at coordinate 1,820,723,449 of OY728151.1, read as the reverse complement.
AGTTAGCTCTCCAATGTATTGGGTAACATGACAGAGGTAAATGTTAACATTTATCTTATGAGATTTAGGGAATATACTGTGATTGGTATTCCAATGTAACTCCTAATGTATCTATGATAGCTAAAATATAAGTATATCATTTATTCCACAAGTTACCTTTGTATTTATGACTTCTGTGTGTTATTCATAAATATTTTGATTTCATGAGGTATGTTTTGATTGAAAAGTAATGTTTCATTGATTTGTATTTATTGATGGGATAATGTTTTCATTCCTTATTTTATAACCCTTAATGATATTTGTATGATCATCCCAAGTTTTTGAAATTTTTTCCAGAGGAATTAAAAATGAATAGGGTCAAGTATGGGATCAAGGAAAATTCATGCTATCTAAAAGTTGGAACTAGACATGTTTCCTTTGAAGAGTTTTTATTTTATTAAAAAATGGATACTGAGTAGTAGTGTCTACATGTAATTTTCAAGTTGATATGTAATATTTGTGGCCTAATTATCTAAAACTCTAAACATGAAAAAATTCTCATTGTGAACTATTAATTTAATTCAAGATTATGTAATGTTTTAAGGTTGGGTACTTATATCTATCCATTGACTAAATCTAAAAAGCGTAGTGTGAAAAGCAACAATCATACTATGAAAACCACATGATCAAGGGAAATAAATTATAAAATGCTAATCTATAGCATCTAGGTTTAATCCTATGTTGTTAACAAAATTAATGTATTGAATCTTAGTATTATCCTTAAGGTTTTTACTAAGGTTTTCTCATCCTAGTTTCTAATGTTTTACTAAACCTTACTTTGATACCAACTATAATAGCCCATACATTTCATATATAGATATTAAATCTTTATAAATAATTTTCATTACACAATATAAAAAACACACTAGAAATGAATAGGGTTAGTTTATTTGGAAACATGGAAACAAAAACAACTAATTCATAACACATATACATCCCCTCCATCTTAATCTTACATTACTGGAACCCTTTTTAACACTTATTACATAATATCTTTCTTCATATACCACAGATAAAAACATAAGAAAGGGTGAGATCATATGCTCAGTAGGGGTAAATAGTGGTAATATCAATCATATAATAAACTTAAAACATAATAACATAAACAAAACATTTGAAAATTATATCCTACATATCAAAGATTATAATATCATGTCATGGGATAAATCATAGAATATAGAAGGACATATTTCATGATATCGTAACAAAAGAAATGGAATTGTAGAATACATATAATAATAAAAAATCATCTCTATATTAGTCAAGGATCATTCCCATAACCATCATAGTCAACAGAGTCCTTTATTGAACTAGGTTCACTCCCCATTCTAGCCTTGTATTACTGAACCATGTTTACTCCTCATTCTAGTCATGTCTACCTCATGAAATATAACTAATTACCCAGTACCTTGGAAGAAGATATAGGTACTAACCATAAGATAATGAAAATCATATATATGCATACCATAAGAACATAATCCATTAATAATATCAAAACACAAAAAAATTTGGGTTTTATAAACATTTCATCATAACATAACATATATAGAATAAACAAGTTTCATAAATATTATTCCTTAATAAAAATAAACCCAATATATAAAGAATAAAGATAGTATCCTTTAATCATAACACTATTAAAGAATATGTAATATAAAATAATTTTATCTTAAATGGAATATAATTTTGAATGATCACTTGAAATAATTCTTGAAATATAACACTTACATTTTCTATCATTACCCTTTAAAGAGATTCACATTTTTAAGAGAAAACATTTTTTCAAAAAAGTAAAAATATAAGAATGTAAATTATTCTTAAAGGGATTAAAGAATAATTATAGAGGAAAAATACATTCATTCATTATAAGTTTAAATAACATTTTTTTTCATATTTTTATTCAAAAAGGTCACAATGTTCCTCATTTGGAAAATGATTTTTTTTCTTTTATACTATTTAGTAAAAATTCACACCTATGTAAAAATTAAATTAAATAATTTTAGAAGAATAGTAAAAAAACTCAATTTTTTTAGGAAACATGGACATGAAAGATAAATATTAGTTAATAGATACATACATATAAATAATCTCATATAATAATGGGATTGATAAATTAACCCATACTATAAGCCTGATTTCCATCGTATGTTTCCAAAAATACTAAACAATTCATTAATGACTGCCATAAATTTTTAACAATACCATATTCATATTTATTATATCATATTTGATCCTCTTATATCATCTTTTTACCTATTTTTTAATAATATTACATTATTACACTTCTTTCAGGTGTTAACTGCTTCATTTTCATATGTATGTTTTATCGTATAAGTTCCAGTTCTTGTGTATAGGATATAGTTTCTTCATTTAAAGTATATTATTAAGGTAAAATATATCATATTTATTCACTATATACATTTATGTAATAATTCATGAATTGTGAACATGGAAAATGAATTGCATCACATCGTAGAGATAGTTAGCCTACTTATGAATGAGAAATGGTATCATTACCTTAATGGTGAAATGGTAAAGAAGAGGACGGTATATTAATTTATAGAAGTATTATAATGTTATAGTTATACTTTATATATATATATAAATATTATTTACATCAATATTCCCATCTAAATAATGTTGTGATGAAAAATAGATTACACCACGACTTGGAGGTGATAGGCCTTATGTATGCATGTGTGATCAATTTATTTTTAATAGGATGGATAAAAGGTGTAATATAGTTATTCCATAATCATAATTACATATAAGGAAATATGTGATAATGTATTCACAACATTATAATGGAAACAAAATATGAATAGGAAGTAGTAAAATAAATAGTCCTTAAAGAGTTGGTAAAGATGACTACCTCTTATTTGGATTATTTCCATTAGATCTCCACTTAGGGACACTAGGGATGGTATTTTGAGAAGATAAGAACCTCCATTATGTGTTTAGGGAAGTTGGGATGATAAATTCATAGGGTTTGGTCTAGATTGAAGGCTCAATCTGATGTAAAGAAGTGAGGGAGGAGGTGCCTTTTTGTAATTGTGGTGAAGGGAAATTTTGGAATTTTTCAAAATATTATTTTATAATAAGTTCAATATTAATAAAAATACTTCCAAAAGGACATGTATTTGATGATAATATGATATAATGTTGTAATATCACTAACCAAAATATTTTAGGAATGTTTTTGTAATATTTTAAATCATATCATTTTGAACAACCCCTATTTAACCTAGTTTAATTTTAACTATGGTAGTAATTTTTTAAATATTAAATGGTTTTAATTTTTACTAATGTGAGGTTAATTATACCATCAAAGAAACACTGATAAATTTTTCCAAAATATTATATTATTTTTTAATTTTGAATATGTTTTACGATTTTTAATTAATTTAATAATATATTTGTTGACCTCACCTGTTTTGATAATCCCAATTATGTGTTCATATATTATGCTATTCTCAATTACTGATGATTTACATTTTAATTCTTTCAAATCAGTGATCAAGTTAATAATAATGTTTAAATAATCTCTGATTTATGTTAATCTCGATTATCCTTGTTTATACAATCTTTGAAACAATTCTAAGTCAATTAGATGTGGTTTGCATGATAGCCAGAGCTACCGATAGCCAGATCTACCGATAGCCAGAGCTACCGATAGCCAGAGCTACCGATAGCCAGAGCTACCTATAGCCAGAGCTACCTATAGCCAGAGCTACCGATAGCCAGAGCTACCGATAGCCAGAGCTACCGATAGCCAGAGCTACCGATAGCCAGAGCTACCGATAGCCAGAGCTACCGATAGCCAGAGCTACCGATAGCCAGAGCTACCGATAGCCATAGCTACCGATAGCCAGAGCTACCGATTGCCAGAGCTACGGATAGCCAGAGCTACCGATAGCCAGAGCTACCGATGCATAAAGAGCTACTGATGCACAGAGAGCTACCGATAAGGGCTACTGATGCACACAGAGCTACCGATGCATAAAGAGCTACCGATGCATAGAGAGCTACCGATAAGAGCTACCGATGCACAGAGAGCTACCGATGCATAGAGAGCTACCGATTAGAGCCACCGATAAGAGTTTGAAGAGCTACCGATGGAAGATCCCTACACCGAGTCAACCGTACACGTCTACAAACAAACGGCTACCTATAATGAACAGCGGAGTCAAATCCTATATCCTCGACCCTATTTGTTTATTATACTAACGGTTACATTTGTTACTTTTGATGCATTTAATGTTATTAAATGATTTGTGTTGCCATTTCAGGAAACCGTACCAAGTACGATCAAAAAGCATAATCATTCCTCCTCAGAAAAACAAAAAGTAGTGGCATAAAAAGGACATCGTGTATGTATCAAAAAGTGAGAGAGACACTAGACCAAGACGAGATCAAGCACACAGAACATACTGACGATCAAGCTCAAAACGTGCCAAAAACAACTAGAGAACCCGCACTCACGAGACTACTACTACCAGCCTCCAGAACATAGAGCATACATCGAGCAATCTATGATAAAGAAGAACCACAAAAAACTCATCATTCTTTGAGCCTATAAGCAAGCTAAACCTGGAAGTCAAGGAAGCAGATGGTACTCTGTTTTCCAGACAAAAACCAGAAGAAGACTCAGAACGAATTCTAATCAAAAAAAGGAGTTGAGAGCTGCACGAAGATCACTAGAGCCTTTTCTAATCTCTAAATCTTTATCTCTGTGATTTACTTTTCACATTACGAGCAGTGTGTGTTATCTGTTGTATTTTACACACACACTGTCTCCTGAACCTTAACTGGAGGATTTGAAAATCCTCACTCACTATCTTTTCATTCTTTTTCCCACTGTGGATAGTGGTAGAGGTTGTGTGTGACCTGGACAGCTGGTTGCTGTTGTTTTGTTTCCCATAGATAACAGTGGTAGAGGTCTTGAACCTGGACAGTTGTAAACTGTTGAACCCCGATCCAGGGTGTGGATCATCCTTATATAAACTTTTGAGAGGACTAAGTCTCGACTTGAGACTGAACCTCTTGGTTAACTCTTCTCTGTTTTTAGTTAAAGTTTTTATCCATACAATACATATCTGTTTCATATTCCGCTGCTATTACTTTGAAATATAATTTATTTTCAAGGCTACTTTGATAGTTAAACTCGCAAGTGTTTATATTTATTGTAAACCAGTAAGTTAGTTTCAAAAGTTACATTAATCATAAGATTAGGTTAACTGAGAACTAATCAATCTTTGAGAAACTAATTGAACCTTTATAATCTATATAAATTCACTACAGTTTAATCTGTTTTTGAAATTGGGGGATTTTAATAGAAATTGTTTTTAGCAGAAATTTTAATTGGAACTCAATTCACCCTCCTCTTGAGTGTCCACTCCGACCAACATTTGGTATCAGAGGATTTATTAATAACTTCTAAATTACTCTGTTTTCAACTGTGATTTTAGTTGTATTTTGAAGTTCTTAAAATTTCTGTTATTTCTAAATTTTTATCTCTTTAAATTTTGTTTATAATGGATAATAGACTTGAGGGTGCTGCTACTAACCGGACACCTTTCTTTAATGGAAATAACTATGCTCAGTGGAAATTTAAAATGAAAATTCATCTAGAAATCATGAGTTTTGATATTTGGACTTCTATTGAATCTGAATATAAAGTTCCCACTACTGATAGATCCACTTGGGATGAACCTAAAAAGACTTCTTACAATAATAATTGTAAAGCTATGAATGCTCTGTACTGTGCTCTAGGAGATGAAGAATTTAATAGAATTTCTGCATGTAAAACTGCTTTTTAAATTTCGGATACCTTGGCTGTTTCTCACGAAGGAACAACCAATGTTAAAGAAATGAGATTAAACACTTATACTATTAAATATGATAATTTCAAAATGAATCCTGATGAACCTATTTCTGACATGTATCTCAGGTTCAATGAGATAGTAAACACAATGAGCTCACTTGGAAAGATTGTTCCTGCAAAAGAACAAATTATGAGAATACTAAGATGTTTGCCAGATAGATGGAGAGGTACATCCGTTTCAATTAGAGAATCCTGTGACATTGGAACACTGCCTGTCAAGGAGTTAATTGGTAAGCTGATGATGTATGAAGAAGAGCTTAAAGTAAATAAAGAAGAAGATGAGGAACCCAAAAGAAAATCTGTAGCATTTAAAACTACCACCCTTAAGAGTAAAGACAAGGATAAACTAAAAATGGAGACTGAGAGTTCAATGAGTGAAAATTCAGAATCTGACAGTGATGCCGAGATGGATCAAATAGCCAGGAGATTCAAAAAGTTTTATAGGAAAAAGAAGTTCTTTAGGAAAACTAATTACAGAGGAAAGTATGATCAACAAGGCAAATGGAAAAAGGATTGGAAGAAGGCTGACAGGACTGATGAAGTTGTCTGCTATGAATGCAAGTGAAAAGGACATATCAAAGCAGACTTTCCAAAGTTAAAATTCAAAAAGAAATATGATTACAAAGACAAGAAGTACAAGAAATCCATGAAGGCTACCTGGAGTGCATCAGAAGACAACACTAGTGAAGCAGAATCTTCAGACTCTGAAAGGAATCGAGCCAACATGTGTTTCATGACAAATACTTCTGAGATAACATCTGACACTCCTGTTTTAAATTCATATTATTCTGGAGATGATTCTAATTCAGAAAACATGTCAAAATATGAACTATTTGAGTACTGTGATATGTTGGAAGAAACCTGTAATGAGCTTAAAGACAAATACAAATGTTTAAAGAAACAGTATGCTTTAAGTGTTAAGCATAAATCTGATCTTGATATAGAAAAGGAAAAGAATGCTCAACTACTAAAGGAAAATACAGAACTGAAACTGTCAAATGAGAAACTTAGAAAGGACTTAGAAAAATTCACAAATGGAAAGGATTCTTTAACTCAAATGCTAGGAAAGAATGTTGCACCTAGATATGCTACTGGTCTGGGATACCAACCTGGACAGAGACATTTCACTAGAACCCGATTTATTCCTAAGTCTGAAAAAATTATGCTAGTTCCAGTTTTGGAAATTCATATGCTACAACAGGTTGTTCACATGGTTATAGACCAAATAAAGTTTATCTTTCAAAATATGTTGTTTCTGTTAATTGTATGGGACCCATAAAACAAATTTGGGTACCTAAGGCCCTGATTGCTAACCTATCTGGACCCAAGAAAATCTGGGTACCAAAGTCATTTCCTGTTTAAATATGTTTTATAGGAGACCTGATTTAAGAGCTGTCACAAGAAGATATGGTATTTAGACAGTGGGTGCTCAAGACACATGACTGGAGATTATTCTTGCTTCAAGAGCTTAATAAAGGTTGATGGAGGTCATGTCACCTTTGGTGACAACTCTAAAAGAAAAATCATCGGCCTAGTCCAGATTAGTAACACTGACTCAGTATTAATTTCTAAAGTTTTATTCGTTTGTTGGACTTAAATATAACTTACTTAGTATATCTCAATTATGTGACGATGGTTTCAATGTCAAGTTTGAAAATGACTCGTGTGATGTTTTTAACTCCAAAAACTCTTTAGTATTTTCTGCTCTAAGGAATGAAAATGTTTATGCTGTTGATTTAAATTCTTTAGCCAAACAAAATGTTTCTTGTTTGAATGCTTTTCACAAAGAATCTTGGCTATGGCACAGAAGATTAGGACACTGCAACATTCACTCGCTTAGAAAACTGGCTAGGAAAAACTTAGTTAGAGACTTACCTAAATTAGAATTCCCAAATGAAAAAGTGTGTAATCCCAGTCAAAAGGGAAAACAACACAAAGTTTCTTTTAAATCAAAGAAAGAAGTCTCAACTTCTCAACCACTTGAGTTGGTTCACATGGATTTGTTTGGACCATCAAGAGTTTCTAGTTTAAATGGGAAGCATTATGTCTATGTCCTTGTAGATGAATTTTCTAGATATACCTGGGTATACTTTCTAGCTCACAAAAGTGAAGCTTGTCCTTACTTTATTAAATATTCCAAGTCTGTAGAGAACCTTAGTGGACTTAAGATTAAAACACTAAGAAGTGATCATGGTCGTGAGTTTGAAAATCATGAGTTTGAATCTTATTTCTCACACAATGGCTATAGTCACAATTTTTCTGCCCCTAAGACACCCCAACAAAATGGTGCAGTAGAAAGGAGAAACCGAACCCTTCAAGAAATAGCTAGAACCATGTTTAATGAATATGAACTGCCTATTTACTTTTGGGCTGAAGCTGTTAATACAACTTGTTATGTTATCAATAGAGTCTTGATCAGACCTGTTCTTCAGAAAACCCCTTATGAGTTGTGGAACAATAGAAAGCCTAAGGTAAATTACTTCAGAGTTTTTGGTTGCAAAGTCTTTATACTAAATACTAAAGATAATCTGGATAAGTTTGCTCCCAAAAGCGATGAAGGAATTTTTCTGGGTTACCCTATTTCAAGTAAAGCTTATAGAGTTTTCAATAAGAGAACCAAATGTGTGGAAGAATCTGTTCACATCAAATTCGATGAAACTAATACACATGAGCCTAAAACCTCTCTTGAGAATCTTGAAGAAGATTTGTCTATTCTGGACCTTAATGATAAATCTAAAGAACCTGTTATAAAAACATCCAGTTCTGGACTTTCTCCAGAATCTGCTTCTGTTGAACCCGAAACTATAGATGAACCTGAAGTTTCTAGTCCAGCCTTTACCAAATCAACTAAGATTCTAAAGAATCATCCTTTAGATGCTGTTGTTGGTAATCTTGATAGAGGAACACAAACTAGAGCTTATCTAAGGAACTAGGTTGAACATCAAGCTTTTCTGTCACAGCTAGAACCCAAAAATATCAATGATGCTATCAATGATGAATTCTGGGTAATATCCATGCAAGAAGAGTTGAATCAATTTGAAAGAAACAAAGTCTGGGAATTAGTTGACAGACCCAAGGACACCTTGACAATAGGCACAAAATGGGTTTTTAGAAATAAAGTTGATGAATCAGGAAACATAGTTAGAAACAAAGCTAGACTAGTTGCTCAGGGATATAGTCAAGAAGAGGGTATAGACTATGGAGAAAATTTTGCACCTGTAGCTCGACTGGAAGCTATTAGGATCTTACTTGCATATGCATCACATCTGAATTTCAAGTTATATCAAATGGATGTCAAAAGTGCATTTCTAAATGGTTTTATAATTGAAGATGTTTTTGTGGAACAACCACCTGGATTTACAAACCCTCATTTTCCAAATCAAGTTTTTGAACTCTTTAAAGCTTTATATGGTTTAAAAAAAGCTCCAAGAGCTTGGTATGATAGACTCAACAATTTTCTTATTTCAAAAGGTTTTACTAAAGGGATCGCTGATCCAACTCTTTTTATTAAAAGAATTTCTAAAGATGTTTTAGTTGTAAAAATCTATGTTAATGATATTATATTTGGATCTTCTAAACACTCTTTATGTACTGATTTTTCAAAAAGTATGCAAAATGAATTTGAAATAAGCTTAATGGGAGAGATTAAGTATTTTCTTGGTTTTCAAATTTTTCAAACTAGAGATGGAATTATTTTAAATCAAAGTAAATATACAAAAGATCTTTTAAAACGTTTTGGATTGGATAACATTAAGGAAAATGATACACCTATGAGCACTACCTGTAAGTTGGATACAGATGAAGCTGGGAAACCAGTGGATCAAACCAATTACAGAGGTATGATTGGGAGCTTACTTTATCATACTGCTAGTCGACCAGACATTATGTTCAGTGTATGTATGTGCGCGAGATTTCAAGCTAATCCTAAAGAATCACACTTACTGGCTGTTAAAAGGATTTTTAAATATCTTAAGCATACTGTATATTTAGGTTTGTTTTATCCAAAAGGACAATATTTTGACCTAACTAGCTATTCTGATGCTGACTTTGCTGGATGTAAGTTAGAAAGGAAGAGCACATCTGGAACATGTCATTTACTTGGGAAATCCCTAATGTCATGGTGTAGTAAGAAACAGAACTCAGTTGCATTGTCTACTGCCGAAGTAGAGTATATAGCTGCTGGTAGTTGCTATGCACAAATTCTGTGGATGAAACGCACTTTATTGGACTATGGATTTGAGTTTAAACATGTTTCAATTAACTGTGACAACACTAGTGCAATAAACATATCTAAGAACCCTGTATCTCACTCTAAAAACAAACACTTATATGTAAGACATCATTTTCTGAGAGATCATTATCAAAAATGTGATATTACTCCTGAATTTATTGGCACTGAACATCAATTGGCCGATATTTTCACTAAACCTTTAAGTTCAGATAGGTTAAGTTACATTAGGCACGAGCTGGGGATGATCAATTCTCACCGATGTTGAAATTCTCACCGATGATCAATTCTCACCGATGTTGAAATTCTCACCGATGATCAATTCTCACCGATGTTGAAATTCTCACCGATGATCAATTCTCACCGATGTTGAAATTCTCACCGATGATCAATTCTCACCGATGTTGAAATTCTCACCGATGATCAATTCTCACCGATGTTGAAATTCTCACCGATGATCAATTCTCACCGATGCATTGTTTTAAAACTTCTGTCTACCACCAAGAATATGAATCGTTTTTCTTTTTTTGTTATTTTACTTTATTCATTTATTTATGATTCCTACATGATAAAGCTAAGCCTAAACCGCTTCTCACTCCACCGGACCCAAAAACTTTCTCTTTTGAATCCTAGCTCCCTAATCGACTGAGAACCCTAAATCCGAGATGGAAAAAACCAAGATTCCTGCCAGCAGAGATGACAGTGTAGAGCCTAAAACAAAGAAGCAGAAAGTGCAGCAAGAATCTTATGGAAGTAATGTCAGAACTAGGTCGGGAAAGCGACCAGTAAACCCTCATTTGCAGAATAGAGATATTGTGATTGAAAAGGAGCTATGCGTAGATTGGATGCTACCAAGCAAGTCGTTGGTGCTTGCAATTCTGGAAGATCAGAGATGGGTAGATTGTTTTTCAAATAACAATGGTCCCTACTACCCAAAGTTAGTGAAACAGTTCTACGAATTCGTAAACTTCGAGAAGTCTGAAAATGAGGATCGGTTAAGGTCTTTTTTAAATGGAAAAGAAATTTCGTTTTCTTCAGTAGAGTGGGCAAAATGTTTAAAAGTCCCACATGAAGGTGTATCCGGGTATGTCTCAAGAGCAATTCCACCTACCAGTAACATCTTTGACTATGAGACCGCTTTAAAAGAGCTAATGGGTAATGGAAGTCAAAGGCAAGTGGTTGCTACTGAATTGGATGGAGAGAACAGACTGCTTTTCAAATTTGTTCAACATGTTTTGATACCGAGGAGAGGAGATTTCTCTAATCTGAGATATCAAGATATTTATCTTCTACATCTGTTAAGAAATGGTGTGAAAGTTAATCTGTGCAGACTGCTGTTGAGTCAAATGGAAGACATGATTAGGCCAAAATCAAAGACTAATGCTTTATTCTTTGCCAAAATGATCTCTGTGATGATAAAAGTGAAAGGGATTACTGAGTCTCAGGATGAGACAGTTGTAGTTAAGAATAACTTATGTATCACTACTACAGTTTGTAAGTACATGAAAATCAATTGGAACCCGTGGAAAGGAGAATGGGTCAGTGATGACCAGAAGGTGTATGATAAATTTAATCCTGTGGATTATCCTTCAAGGCCAAAGGATAAAAGAGATACAGGCTTAGGATCTGATGAAGAGGAACCCGAGTACAGTGATGAGTCAGAAGAAGAAGAAAAAGAAGAAGAAGAGGAAGAAAATCCTATGGATATTGGAGGAGATCCAGACTTGCCCCCATGTCCTGTTACTGAGTGTGTATACTCAGGAAAAGGAAAAGTAGAGGAAGTGTTATCTATTCATGAGGAAGACCAGCCAGTTCCTCAGCAAGAAGGAGAAAAAGAGAATGTATCTGAATCATCTGATTCTGCTAGGTTGAGTCTGAGTCCATTGATTGAAAACTCAGTTGTGCCTACTGATGAAATAGAAAAAGAAAGAGAAGAAGCTGTACCTGCTTCAGAAAATCTCCTTACTGCTGCTGAGATGGAAGTTGTTGTGGAAGATTCTGATGAAGAAAGATCAGCAGAGAATGTAGTTGTTGTACATAAGAATGCACCCATTGAGGGGGAGCATCATTCCAATCTTGGAAATGTTACAGTGGATGTTGAGATTGAAGACTGGGTAGAAGACCCAGGTTTTATAGTATGTGGTTTGGATTATCCTGATTCGGATAATGAAGTATCCTTGAATAGACCAAAGATCAGCTATGACATCAATTCTGAGTTATTACCTGATGATGTGGTCTGAGTACATGATTTAGATGTGCTGAAAGAAAATCTCAAAGTCAGTTTTGTAGAAGAAGTAAAGATAATGGAGTCTTTTTTAGTTTCCTCTATTCAATCAGTCATGAATGATTCGGTAGTCATCTTAGCTTCTGCAAGAGTATCTACTACAGTTGCTCCTACTGGTTTTGTTACAAAGTCTGATGTTGAATCCCTGAAGCATGAGCTGAAAGAATCCTTCAGTGCCTCAGTTACTGAGATGAAGCACTGTTTTCGTGAAGAAATGAAGTTGTTAGAACAATCTCTTGAGCTTTCTCTTGGTTTCAATCTGTCAACTTTTATGGGTGAGCTAATGGAAGCAGTCAAAGAGTGCCAGACCCAATCTTCTAGAATAGAAGCAGATCTTGAAGCCTTAAAGAAGTCTGTTACTGCTTTAGATTCTTACATGAGCTCAAAGCCTCAAGATGATAAGGATTTAGCCTATGTGAAAAGTGTTGTAAGCCAAATGGTCTCAGTATTTGAAGATTTCAAATCTTCTATAAAGGATCATGTTAAAAATCAGGACTCTCAACTGCATACTCTGATTAGTGGTTTGACCAAAAGTTTCAAAGAAACTGTATCTTTCTCGGTTGGTCCTCTAGCTTCAAAACCTGCATTTGATTTGAATCAATTACGAGCTATGATGAAGGAGGAGCTTGGTTCTATTTCAACCAGTGGCTCTGTGGACTCATCAGATCTAAGCCGAGTAGTGCTCTCTACAAGAGATTCAGTCAGGGAAATAGTGACAATCGTCCACAACCATATGAAAGAGGCCTCTGCCTCTCAGGAGGAAATCAAGAACAAGGTGGATTATTATTTCCAAAGGATTTTTACCAAGCAACAACTCACCCATCATTTCATGATGATGTTGGAAAACATGAAGTTACCCCCTGTAACTCAAGTCTTCCGATAACAAGTGAGCAAGCTAAGACAGCTGGCTCCTGCCTTAGAAAAATTTATGGAGAACAAAGATGATTTTATATCTGCTATGGAAAGAGGGGGAGGAATCATTATGGATTTCAGAAATCTGTTGCTGCCCTTTTTGCATGTTGATGATAGACCAGTTATTTTCCCTCCTTCCTTGCCAGCCTCTGCCTCTACTGAGTCTCCAGTCCAGATGACTCCTGCTCAGGCCATCCGAAGCCTCACACCTATGATCACTCAACAAACTTCCCAATACAGGCCAGACACTGTATAAGTGGCTCAGCCTCCTGTGATCATTTCTAGGATTCCAAAGCCCTCACTCACATCCTCACCACCTGCCTCCTCTTCTGATCCAAAAGGCAAATCTCATGTTGAAGATCCGGATTGCTGAAGTGGCCAGGCTGTTTGATAGGATTTTTTTTTCTTTCTTCTTTTCTATTCTGTTTATGTAAGTTTTGTCTTGTCTAATACGAATGCTCTTCTTTACACTATCTCTGTTTCTCAGTTTTCTCTGTATGCTTTCCCACTTTTTTATTATCACAAAGGGGGAGAAAATATAAAGAGAGGGGGCGAAATATCAAAGGGGATAAATTTTGAGCCTTTGTTACTATTATTACATTTCCTTCTTTGGTACCAATTATTTCAAATCATATCTCTGATACTATTGTGTTTAATACTTCCTATGATAATTTTTGATCTATTTCATTATATTACTATTTCCTCTATTTCCTCTGATTGCTTTCTTTGAGAAATTAGAATATAAACGTTATATTCTATTATACTATATTCTCACTATTTTTGGTCATATCATAAGTTGTGATTATCAAAAAGGGGGATATTGTTGACCTCACCTGTTTTGATAATCCCAATTATGTGTTCATATATTATGCTATTCTCAATTACTGATGATTTACATTTTAATTCTTTCAAATCAGTGATCAAGTTAATAATAATGTTTAAATAATCTCTGATTTATGTTAATCTCGATTATCCTTGTTTATACAAGCTTTGAAACAATTATAAGTCAATTAGATGTGGTTTTCACGATAGCCAGAGCTACCGATAGCCAGAGCTACCGATAGCCAGAGCTACCGATAGCCAGAGATACCTATAGCCAGACCTACCGATAGCCAGAGCTACCGATAGCGAGAGCTACCGATAGCCAGAGCTACCGATAGCCAGAGCTACCGATAGCCAGAGCTACCGATAGCCAGAGCTACCGATAGCCAGAGCTACCGATAGCCAGAGCTACCGATAGCCAGAGCTACCGATGCATAATGAGCTACCGATGCACAGAGATCTACCGATAAGAGATACCGATGTACACAGAGCTACCGATGCATAAAGAGCTACCGATGCACAGAGAGCTACCGATAAGAGCTACCGATGCACAGAGAGCTACCGATGCATAGAGAGCTACCGATAAGAGCTACCGATAAGAGCCACCGATAAGAGTTTGAAGAGATACCGATGGAAGATCCCTACACCGAGTCAACCGTACACGTCTACAAACAAATGACTACCTATAATGAACTGCGGAGTCAAATCCTATATCCTCGACCCTATTTGTTTATTATACTAACGGTTAAATTTGTTACTTTTGATGCATTTAATGTTATTAAATGATTTGTGTTGCCATTTCAGGAAACCGTACCAAGTACGATCAAAAAGCATAATCATTCCTCCTCAGAAAAACAAAAAGTAGTGGAATAAAAAGGACATCGTGTATGTATAAAAAAGTGAGAGAGACAATAGACCAAGACGAGATCAAGCACACAGAACATACTGACAATCAAGCTCAAAACGTGCCAAAAACAACTGGAGAACTCGCACTCACGAGACTGCTACTACCAGCCTCCAGAACATAGAGCATACATCGAGCAATCTATGCTAAAGAATAACCACACAAAACTCATCATTCTTTGAGCCTATAAGAAAGCTGAACCTGGAAGTCAAGGAAGCAGATGGTACTCTGTTTTCCAGAAAAAAACCAGAAGAAGACTCAGAACGAATTCTAATCAACAAAAGGAGTCGAGAGCTGCACGAAGATCACTAGAGCCTTTTCTAATCTCTAAATCTTCATCTCTGTGATTTACTTTTCACATTACGAGCAGTGTGTGTTATCTGTTGTATTTTACACACACACTGTCTCCTAAACCTTAACTGGAGGATTTGAAAATCCTCACTCACTATCTTTTCATTCTTTTTCCCACTGTGGATAGTGGTAGAGGTTGTGTGTGACCTGGACAGCTGGTTGCTGTTGTTTTGTTTCCCACGGATAACAGTGGTAGAGGTCTTGGACCTGGACAGTTGTAAACTGTTGAACCCCGATCCAGGGTATGGATCATCCTTATATAAACCTTTGAGAGGACTAAGTCTCGACTTGATACTGAACCTCTTGGTTAACTCTTCTCTATTTTTAGTTAAAGTTTTTATCCATACAATACATATCTATTTCATATTCCGCTGCTATTACTTTGAAATATAATTTATTTTCAAGGCTACTTTGATAGTTAAACTCGCAAGTGTTTATATTTATTGTAAACCAGTAAGTTAGTTCCAAAAGTTACATTAATCATAAGATTAAGTTAACTGAGAACTAATCAATCTTTGAGAAACTAATTGAACCTTTATAATCTGTATAAATTCACTACAGTTTAATCTGTTTTTGAAATTGGGGGATTTTAATAGAAATTGTTTTTAGAAGAAATTTTAATTGGAACTCAATTCACCCCCCTCTTGTGTGTCCACTCCGACCAACAATATTATTTTTATAAAACTTCATTAGTGTCAATTTTGACACTATTCATTACTTCGAATTTTAACATTTCAAGATAACAAGTTGACTTCGAATTTTTATTATTATATCCCAAATTAGTCAAAGTACTCTATTAATTTTTTTTATCACATTTATATCTAAAAATTATATTTATTTTAATATTTTTAAGAATATTTATTTGATATTTCTCTTAATAAAATAATCACTACATCAACATTGTGTAATTATTTAATATACTTATTTGTTCACAAAAAAATAAAAAAAAAATAACATGATGAATATATGTCTTCAGTATTTTAGAATAAGTTTTATACTAGAATACATATTTTGTGTAACCGAGTATTAAAAATGATAAATTATTTAAAAAAGGAATGTAAAAATGATAAATATATATTAAGTAAAATATTATAAATATCATAATCTCATATGAGTGGCCCAAAAAGTAAAAAAATATTTTTTAAAATTAAAATATGTTTATAAACTTATAAATTTACATTCAGATTCATTCATAACATACCTTTTCCCCCAATTGGATGCATAAAGGTTTAAGATAAGGAAAGTAATATTCTGTGACATTATTTGATTTAAATATTATATAATCATTTTCATGAAAAAATTTCTGTTAAAAAACATAATTTCAATCCTTATGTGTTAAGGGGAGATTTATATTCATCCCATAAAATTTGGCTGTATGTTTGGGTTATTTTATAGTCATTTTTTAACATAAACTACCTAATTTACCTTTTACGAGGGTAAGAAAATTTACCTAGGTCACAATTCATTTTTACCAAAACTAAAAGGAACCTATTCCCTAAATATGTAACTTTTCAATGCAATTTTTTTATCCATTTTTCTGAATTCAAAACAAAATAATTTATAGAATTAAATTTGAAATAAAACCGATAAAATTCCCTGAAAAATAGTTTTTTTCCAGAAAAATGACTTTTTAAAAAAGAAAATGTTTTAATAATAGATTCAAGTATAAAATAATTCTTTAAAACCATAATTATATTATATAGAAAAAATTAAAATTTAAAACGAATACAAAACATAATTTTATTTTATAATGACATTAAAAGAATATATAATATTAATTAAAAATCAGTATTTTCACTATTACTAAAAAGTAAATGTATTTATAAAATTATATAAAATAATAATAATTTTAAGATAATTCCAATATTATGAAATTAAAATTTTCAGATATATTTTATTTAACTTATAAAAATTAATATTCATTCATAAAAATAGAATAAAATCATTTTTGAAGAAAACATATTTTTGAAGAAAAAGGTTATTTTACTAAAAATGGTGTTATTATTTGATAAGAACTTACCAATACATTCATAATAAAATTTAGCTTTATATTTATTTCATACATTAGTTATTAATATTTATTCTATCAAATTTAATGCCTAGGTTATAATAATAATTTTATACTAATAGTTTCTCGTGATTCATTTAAACTCGTAGTTGCATGCACAAAAACCTATTGAAGAATTTTTAAAAGTGATATATTTAATAAAATATCAGGGTGTTGCACACAAGTCAACAAATAAAACCCTTGATGAATTAATGATTATGAGATAAATGCAAAACCAGAAATAAAACTTGAACAATGTTCGTGTTGGCCTTGATCTATCTCCGTTACAAAGACAAGAGAAGAATCAATAATAATCAATTGAAACTCCCAAAATAAATCACTACAATAAAAACATTTCACAAAAAAATGATCCTTGAATCAATTTGATTGTCAATTGATTCATATTCATCGTATAAATCACATATGGGGAAAGAATCCAAACATAAAATAAATCTTACCTTGAGATGGATCGATCACTGATTAAGAACAAGATCATGTCATTATCATTGGCTAGATCTTTTGATTTTTCCTCACACCGATCGTCAATATTCGATCTGGTTGTCATCCATAAAAAGAACCTCCTTCGACGGGTCTCCAATATTCTGATGGATATCTTGGTTTCAGTTTCCAATCCTAGGAATTCCCCATAAATATTTATTTATATAAGAGGTTAGGTCTCTATGTTAATGAAATAAAATAAAATAACTAAATTAATTATTTTATTCATTTTATTCCCTTGATAAATTTTCTACAAAATCCCATGCTGACGTAGGTTATTTCATACCTAGGGTATACCCCAAATTCTAAACTCAATGGTTCCCTCATATTTAAGATTTTGGCCACCATTTAAAATTTAGTCCACTTTTATCAGGAATACTGCATGCACATGATATTTAATATATATAATATATGTCCAACATTACTCCTATCCATCCAATGGCCTGAAGGCCTTCATTTTTTTTGATTTTTGATAATCCACCTTTCAAGGGATGAGGTGGAACCCTTACAAGGCCCGTAGGTGTAAGTATTACATGTACCATAGGCCTTAGAGGAATTAATTTTCCCGTAGGCTTCAAACATTACATACAACCCAGACTAACTACTTGGAACTTCTCCTCCCAAGCATCTTCATCATGAAATCAGTTCTCCACCTTCACATGGCTGTTCAACTAGGCATTCCCGTGCATGAACAGGCTTGTCCCAATGGCAGGTTTCATACCCTCTCATTCTTGCAATCCATTTAGCTTCTGCTATGGTGAAAGCTCCTTGCTCATCCTCCTTGTAGAGCTTGTTCCTTGTAGGTCGTCTGGTTTTCATCTGCACTTAAGGTGGCCCGAAGGCCTTGAGGTGGCCTGAAGGCCTTATTGACCTGAATTCCTAGGTAGCCCGAAGGCCTTAAAGGACTCGGGGAACAAATTGGTGGCCTAAAGGCCCAAACAGGGGCATATTCCTAGCTGCTATAGTGCCAAACAGTACCTGCTACAGTTCCCGCTATAGTACTGCACAGTTCCCGCTATAGTACCTACTACAGTACTGCTATAGTACCCTGGAAATAATGTCTCTACCTAGATTTGATCCCGGGTCTCCTGGATGCACTTATGGAGTCCTTACCAACCAGGTTAAGGTTCATGGGCCCAACATTACTCCTAGGAACTCTGAGAAACTGAATGAAATTCCATCTCAGTTACTGGTTTTGAAAATAATTCAAAAAAAATCCAAAAAATAATACATGGAAAATGAATTTTATTATATTACACCTTAGGTATTAATTCCCCGTAAATCCAAAAGAAGAGATACATAAATAGATTTAGGTATTGTGGAAAAATATGTTCCTCATACTCACATGTGCTCTCATGAAGATTCATGTGCTGCCACTAGACATGCACTAAAGGAATCTATCTCCCATTATATATCATATTCTTCCAATACTTGATCTCAAATGGAAACTCAAAAAATGTAGTTCTATCCTCGATGTACTATTTTCCCTAGTAGATAGTGTGATATGGGTCATGCATGTACTTTTTCAACTTTAAAATGTGGAGGAAATCGCACACTAGGTCTAACTACAGTTGTAGAGCTAAGAGTTACACCAATTATACAATCTACATAGTATCTAAAAATGGCCAATGAATCTCAGAGATATATTACCTCCCTAGACAAATCTCTATAATCCATGTTGAGGTGAAACCTATAGGAACACTCAGTATCCCCCCATGAACTCCAATGACCTCTATTGTCTATCAAGATAAGACTTATGATATGTCAGTGTAGTCTTCATCCACTCTTGGATGATCTGAACCATCTCGGTAGGTGTTCACAACAACTATGGGCCCATTAATGCCAACACTCCTGGGTAATTCAAGCAATTTGGTGACCTGCATGGTTTCCCATACAAATCCTTGATTGGTGCCATACTGATGGTGGAATAATGATCGTTGTTGTATGAAAATTCCACCAGTGGTAGGTGATCCTCCCAACCACATCCAAAGTCCATCATGCATGATTGCATCATGTCCTCTAAGACCTGAATTTTCCTCTTTGTCTCACCATCAGTTTTGTAGGTGAAATGTTATGCTCAAGTGTAATTGAGTACCAAACGCCTCATACAATCCCTTAAATAACCAATATGTGAAGTTATAATCACAATCAAAAAATAATCATTGATTGAACACCATGGAGTCGGAATATCACATGTATGTAGAGGCATCACAAGCTCTGTACTGAATTGTGCTCCAGAATATCTAAGAAGTCAGCTAACTTGGTGAGTCAGTTTAAGATCGCCCTAATAAAATCATGTCCCTTGGACATGCGTGGTAAGACCATAATGATGTCCATGGATATCCCATCACACATCCACTCTAGTACCTCAAGGGGTTGAACTAAACCCACTAGAACTTAGTTCATAGCCTTCACTTGCTAACAAGTAAGGCATCAAAAGACACACTCTATAACTCACTTATACATCCCTATCCACCACAACTGATGTGAGCGGTCCTAGTACATATTTTACACAACATGATTTACCACCAATGGATAGGTATGAAACCCTATTATAACCTCCTTCCACAACATAACTGGAACCATTGTGTGTCCCAAGAAAATAAAGACATGATTTTAACCTTCATAAAACCAATCAGAATCATGTTATGTAGATATATGAGTACATAGTGCCTCAAAATTAGAATCCACAAGCTATACCTACATAAATCACTACAATAGTGGAGAAGTGAAAAACATAAACTAAAGGTAAGATGCTCAATCTCCATCCACAAATGATAACTACAACACTTCCAAATGCTATGATGCCTCATTCAGCAACTGCGAACAAGATCTCTACTGAGTGCATCTGCCACTATGTTCCCCTTTCTAGGAGTATAGACAATCTTGAAGTCGTAATCCTAGAGGAACTCTATCCATAATCTATATATAAAGTTATGATACTTCTAGATTAAGATATAATTGAGAATGTTGATATCAAAATAGAATATAACCAACTTGCCTATCAGGTAGTGTCGCCACATCATTAGTTTGAAGACTACCACTACTAACTCAAGATTGTGGGTTTCATAGTTCTTCTCAGGTGGTCTCAACTGACATGAACCCTATGAAATCATCACCTTTAACTACATCAGAACAAAACCAATCCTAGTTCATGATGCATCACATCACACTAATTACTTTACCCCCTCTTATAAAAATATCATGATGGGAATGCTCAATAATCTCTACCGTAATTTCTAAATATATAACTAGCACCTATCTGTCCACATGAAAGGAATCTCATTTTAGATCAAAACTATCATGGAAGATTATATCCTAGAGAAACAATGTATGAATCACTAGTAATAGCCTTCCAACTCAAGGAATGTCTACACCTCTTCCCCACTCTTGGGTGGCTCTCAAGCTAACACTACCTTGACCTATGTTAGGTCCACTTCCACTCCATCACATAAGATAATGTTTCCCATAATTTAAATCTAATAAATCTATAAATGGATAATTGAGAGCTTCCCATAAAGATGGTGTTCTAGATGTACATACAAAACCATTCTCAAGTGTCATGTGTGCTCCTCCTCATATTCTGAGCACACAAGGTTCTCATTGATGAAGACTACTAAGAACTGGTATAAGAAAGGATTAATGATCTAGTTCATGAGTCCCATGAGCACTCTGGGGAAGTTAATAATAAAAAATGGAATCTCCAAGTACTCATAATGATCTTAGTGTCATCTTAATTCCATGTTAGATATATGATCATCCCGTAATTTCAACTGGTGATAACATGATTTGAGGAAAACCTTCGAAAACCATCTCTCCCCTCCTAACTAATAAATGAGGTAATCAATCCTCAATTGTAAGAAGAGAGATCTTCTTTTTAGGTATGTTTTTATTTATCAAGTGTTTTTGAGAAAAAGTGGAGTTTCTGGAAATTTTTGAAGTACACACCGTGTAGTTTATGAGTACACGCCGTGTACTCGGTTTCCATAGGTAGTCGGGTGCTGCCCATGTAGCATCCATGCACATGACCGTGTGTGGTGACTTGGATACCGCTTAATACAGGGTCCAGTGAAGGAAAGTACACTCCATGTACTTATAAAGTACATCTCATGGACTTTTTTTGTTCATTAAACGTACCAGGGTCGCATCTTATCGACAGAAACACCTTCTTCTTCACCTTCTTTGAATAAGAGCACCTTTACAGCCACATTTCCCAATAACCTTGAACTAGGTATTTTGTGTTGACTGTTTTAGCCATGTTGATTGCCTGCTATGCTTGTATTCTTGAATAGAGGTTAATTGATTGAGAATAGGGTTAATTGCTATGATTTGGTGGTGTTTTCCCATGAATGTTTGTTTATGACCATTTGGTCTTTCTTAGCTTGTTAGGCTGCCTTGTTTTTCACCATGCCTAGTATTGTAGGATAGAGTTTTGTCTATCTGCCATGCTATCATGATTTAGATTTTTATCCAACAAGTTATTGAAGTTTACTTTGGCCGATACACATTTCCATGCTTTCTTGACTTACAGAGGGTTGTGAGAACCTGGTGTAGTAGACCATAGGGAGAATGGACGTAAGGGATTCTACAGAGTGTCTATTTTTACTGTTAAGATGTGAGACCACAGGGGAATTGACATAAGTGCTTCCTCAGAGTGTCTGTAGTTCCTAAAAATGGTCCACATGGGGAATGTGACATAAGTGCTTCCCCAGAGAACCTTTAGTTACATATAAGAGACTATAGGGGGAATTGATGGCGAGTGCTTCCCCAAAAAGTCTATGGTAAAGATGAACCAGAGGGGTTAGCCTATGTGTACTTCCTAAAGGGTTTCTTGTGTTTCTAGGTAAGACCAAAGGTGATAGGCTATGAGTACATCCCATAGGGTTACCTATTGTGACTATCATCTTACATGATATGTGGAATTGAATGCTTTGAGACTGTGGGAATGTTTACTGCTGATTACTTCCTTGTTTACTGCTTATTTTTAATTATTGACTTCCATATATATTCACTGACTATTAGGAACAGATATTTTGGTGGTTTCCTATTGGGATTAGTCTCACAAACTATTTGGGTCATGATTTTGGGCCCAAACAGATTATATTGATGCAGTTATAGATAAGGTAAAGCACCCTTCTACTTCAGGTACTTGATTTTATGAGGAGATGGAGAGCATGGGACCAAGATAAGGATTGCGATGATGAGGAGTTTATTTGTTTTCTTGTTTACTTTGGTTTATTACTGTATTCTAGAATTGTGTTTTGTTTGGCTATTTTCCTAGACATATGTACCATGCATCATTTTTATATATATGCTCCAGCTATTTCTTTCTTCAGACTTCTACTGTTTCTTATTGTTTGATATTATTACTGCTTCCACTATTGTATATATTTTTTACTTATGCTGTGTTACTCTTCCAATGAGTGAATAGTTTCACCACTATCACACCCAAGGACCTCACTACTAGTTGGAATCCTCTAGCGTTAGGGGAAATGCGCTTGAGGCCATGTGACCAACCTGGTACGGGGTGCCTCGTGGCGGCTGTAGGAACCAGGACGCTACAAAGTGGTTTTAGAGGAATTATTTTCTCTTGACTTACTATTTGGATCCTATAGACAGGGATAGGAAGGAATAGGTACTTGGTAAAAAGTTATGCCTGGGAGTTGCTAACCCGTGTATAGGGAAAAGACAATCTACCTCATTTAATGCAATTTTTTTTTGGTTTTTCAATTTTTATAGTTGATATGATTTCACCTTGAGTGATTCACATGTTTTGTGCTATTATTGTTGATGTTATTGAGGTTTGATTTTTTTTCTCAACCCGATGAGATGAGGGTATTCCATGTCATGCATCATATAGGCACTTGCTAGGGATCACATGTCATGCATTCTTGCCATGCCATATAGGGTGCATTTGCAATTGTATGTTGTTGTGATATGTTATGTGATTGATATTCATGATGATGTGATTGATACCTTGATAAAAATACATGCTATTTGATAGGGTATTGTTTGTGTAAGGTTTTGTTTGAATTAATTCCAAACATTGGTTCTTGAGCTATTATGGGCCCTAATGGACTGGAATTTGGTGGATCATTTCCCTATTATCTTTGCTTATAACATGTATAAGATTCCAAGATTTGATTCGCATGGAGTATGGAACCTCACAGATTGGAATTTGACACTTTAAGGTTCATTTTAATCTTTTCTCAGCTCTGGAGTAGTTTCAGAGGCTTACTATCTAGAAAAACCCAGAATACATGCCGTTTAATGTTGAATAGACGCCATGTGTTCTTTTTTTTGGGAAGAAACTATTTTTCTTAAGTACACGCCCTGTACTATATGTACACATCGTGTAGTCCCTAACTGTGTTGCTGGCTGTGTGGGAAGAGACATGGGGTTGGGAAAATATTTGGCAGGACACGCCATGTACCGGATGTACACATCATGTTGTGGAAACATGTAACCGACCATGTCACTAATAGCATGGGTAGGTTGAGTCTTTTATAATACACGCCATGTCCATCTAGAACACACCGTGTAGTGTGAGCCATGTATCCGGCCGTTTCACTAACAACACAAGTTGGTGAAATTCTCCTAGTACATGTCGTGTCCATCTGGAACACGCCTTGTAGTGTGAGCCATGTATTCAGCCGTGTCACTAATAACACGGGTCGGTGAATTCCTCATAGTACATGTTGTGTCCATCTGGAACATGCCGTGTAGTGTGAGCCATGTATCCATCCATGTCACTAACAACACGGGTCTATGAAGCTCATCATGTACATTCTGTGTTTGGCACTAAATCGTAGTGTGGTATTGTTCTAGGAGAACCGTGTGGCCAATCCATTTAAGGGAACTTAGTCAGGGGAAGAGGATTCGTGTACATGACGTGTGTTAGGACAACATGCCATGTATGGGGTGTTACACGACCAGTTTTGGTAGAGGTACACGCCCATGTGAAAGTCTTAAGGGAACACGCCGTGTAGGCATTATACATGTCGTGTATCCGTGTTTGGAAAAACTTGAATGATTTCTTTCTCCTATTCCTTACTTACTATTCTAGTTTTCATTCCTTGATAATCTTGATCTAAGGTGTGCACTTGACCTTGCATAGTCATTCCACCGATACATCCTCTAGTTGTACACCAGTTACAGGGAAACGATCAGACAACAGACATGACAGATCAAAGACTTCCAGTAGACCCTCCTGTAGTGCCAGTCTTGGCACCAGTTTTCATTTCGGACACAGGTGCTGATGCATAGTTCTGAGAGGGATTCATTAGGTTCATGAAGACTTTCCACGGAGTACCACATCCTACCCCATCTATGTCAGAGCTGATGTGGGTTTTCTAGCAGTAGCATCCTCCTACTTTCATAGGGGAAGGAGGGATTTAGGCTACAAATTCATGGTTAGAACCCATGTTGTCTATCTTCGAGCATCTGGAGACGCCTCCAGAGAGGTGGGTCAAGCTCTCCACATACAAGCTTAGGAATTTTTCTAAGAGATGGTGGGATGTGATCTTACAGGAAGGACACCTGCAGGTCTTGGATTGGGATGAGTTCTAGCATGCCTTCTATGACTACTTATATCTAGAGACATTAAGGGAAGATCCAGCCTGAGAGTTCATGAGTCTGGATCAGGGTACTCTTTTTGTTATGGAGTATTCTTCTCGTTTCATAGAGATGCAGTGCCTCAAGCCTATTCCAAGAGGTGATGAGTTATTCCTAGCAAGGAAGTTTGAGGATGGTCTCAGGCACGAAATCCGATCACAGGTGAACATCTTCCAGTTGACTTACATCAATTCTATTGTCAACTAGATGCTGATAACAGAGTGAAATATGAGGGATTATAGAGTTGTGAGACATGGCATCTTGACATCTGGAGTTAGTATCCCTCCTACTAAAAACAAGAAGCACCGCAGGGAGTCTTCACATGGTGATCCAAGGAGTTGAGACACTTCTTCAGGTAGCTAGGTGGTATGCTACTAATGCTGGAAAAGCAGGCATATGAGGCCACATTGCCTGAGATACCCAGTGGAGTGCCAATCTTGCAGCAAGATGGGTCATCTGCAGCATTTCTGTCAGATCTTATCACTAGCATCTGGTGACAGAGGTTCTTCTATGACTCCTCGTACAGGAGTAGCGACACCAGTTTCTCATCAGTCTGGGGACTGGAGTTCTTCTAGCCATTCAGTACGAGGTGGAGGTCATGGTCATAGTAGTTAGTCAAGAGGGTTTTAGCGACAACAGGGTGGATCAGCTCAGAGTGGTCAGGCAGGGTCACAGGGCCGCGGTGCAGGTCAAACTTTTGTAGTGGAGCAGACCCTAGAGAAGCAGGATCTCAGGCCCTCTACAGTTCGAGGTATGATTCTAGTTGCTACAGTTTTAGCTTATTCTCTTTTTGATACAAGGGATTCCCATAGATTTATATCTATTTGTATTGTGGAGATCCTTGGGCTCTATATCTTTAATTCTGTTTATGTCTTGACATTGGACACACCGTTGGGGATAAGAACGACTAGAGTACGTCAATGCAAGGAGTTTCCTCTTGAGGTTGGTGGGTGTCACGTCTTATGGGACCTTTATTTCCTAGAGATGACAGGCTATGATGTCATTCTCAGAATGTATTGTTTAGTTACCTTCTAGGAATTTTTCGATTTCTATCGCCGTAAGGTGAGTTTCACATCACCATAGGGTGGATTGTTTCTTCATAAGGGTGAATGGGATGTCCAAGCGAGAAAAGAAGGACCCGAGCATCTTGGGTTGGGAGGAGTTACAACCTAGATTTCTAGTCTTTATTTGGATGACCAGGGGACATCTCAGATGGACTTTCCTCCAGTGGTGGATCGTTTCAAGGACATCTTTACAGAGGAATTTTCAGGTTTTCTACTAGAGTGAGAGGTAGAATTTTCTATTTAGCTTGTTCCAGGAGCAGCACCAGTGTCCATTCCTATTTATAGGGTGGCTACACTAGAGTTATAGAAGCTCAAGAAGAGGTTGGAGTAGTTTTAAGCAAAGGGTTTCATCCAACCCAGTACATCTCCTTGGGATTTTCCTGTCCTATTTGTGAAGAAGGTGGAACATCAGTGACCAGAAGGGATTTTGCAGAAGTTACCCATTCCTAAGTGGAAATGGAATGCTGTCCCAATGGAATTCATGACAGGTTTTCTGAGGTCGCCTCAACGGAATGATGCTGTATGGGTTGTCATTTACAGACTCATGAAGGTTTCTCACTTCTTTCTGATCAAAAAGACTTTCAGTCTTGATGAGATGGGACAATTGTAAATCAGTGATATAGTATGTCTACATGGATTTCTACTCTCCATTGTTTCAGAAAAAGATGCCTGTTTTACTTCTTGGGTCTGGCAGGGTTTGTAGAAGGCCTTGGGTACACAAGAGCTTTTGAGTACAGCTTACCACCCCCCAGATAGATATCCAGTCCATGAATATGATTCAGGTGCTTGAAGACATTATTTGAGCATGTATCCTGTATTTTGGAGGTTCTTGGGAGAATCACATACCTCTTGTGGAGTTTGCCTACAATAATTGTTTTCAAGAAACTATTCAGATGACACCTTATGAGGCTTTTTATAACAGGCCATGCCAATCACCCTTATGTTGGCTGGAGGTAGGAGAGGCAGCTATCCTTGGACCTCATCTTGTTCAGGAGACCATAAAGCAGATAGAGTTTATTTGGAAGAGGATGGCTACTGCACAGTCTCGACAAAAGTCTTATGCAGATTAGTGGAGATGACCTCTAGATTTCGAGGTCGGGGATTAGGTTTTCCTGCATGTCACACTGAGGTTGTGACGCCTGAGGATTAGGATATAGGGTAAGCTTTCACCAAGGTATGTCTATCTATTTGAGGTGTTGGAGAGAGTTGGGCCAGTTTCCTATCAGTTGCAGTTACCTCAGAGGTATCGGGCTATGCACGACGTTTTCCATGTTTCTTAGCTCCGACGTTACTTTTTAGACCCGTCTCATGCTTTTCAACCTGAGGAGGTTGAGTTAGAGGTGGATGCCTCATTCGAGGAGAATCCTATCTAGATTTTTGATCACAGTATGAAGGTTCTCTATGGATGGCCAATTCCTCTGGTATGAGTGCTATTGAAGCAAAAATGAGTACAGGATGAGACCTGGGAGAGGGAGGCTGATGTATGGTCATAGTGGCCAGAGCTATTTGAGAATTATTCTTCTACGCAACCTTGCTAGTGAAATTTGTGGATGAATTTATTTAAGGGGGGAATTTGTTAGAACCCAAATCTTCTTTTCAATTATGTTTTTATTTTTCTGGTGTTTTTGAGAAAGAGAGGAGTTTCTAGAAATTTTTAAAGTACACACTGTGTACTTTATGAGTACACGCCGTGTAATCGGTTACCATGGGTAGCCGGGTGCTGGCTGTGTAGCGTCCATGCACATGGTCGTGTGTGGTGACCTAAATACTGCTTAATGTAGGGGATGGTGAAGGCAAGTACATGCCGTGTACTTATAAAGTACACATCATGTACTTTTTTTCATTAAATGTATCGGGGTCGTGTCTTATCGACAGAAACACATTATTCTTCATCTTCTCAGACCGAGAGCACCCTTAAAACTGTGTTTCTTCCCCAAGCCCCCGATCAAGCGTCTATTCATTGAATCAACCACCATCGATTGCATTGGGATCTCCTCAGTAAGCTCTTCCTTCTCCTAGAGATTCGTTTTCCTATTCCTCATATTCCTCAAGTTATCTTTGGTTGAGAGTTTTTGTGTTTTTGAAGATCTATGATGTTCTTGGGAGATTCAAGGCTTGAGGTTCATGTATATCGATCCTACAACACCGAGGTAGGTGGTTTGTGCCTTTCTGTTGAAACTCATGGAGTTAGTTGTGAAAAAGTCCCCAATACCCTTGAACGTGGTATTGCATGTTTACTATTTTTTCCCAGTTGATTACCTGCTCTTCTTGTATGCTTGTTTGCTTGAATAGAGGTTAATTGAATAAGAATAGGGTTAATTTCTATGCTTTGTAGGTGTTTTCCCAGGCATGTTTTTATGACTATTTGGTCTTTCTTAGCCTGTTAGGCTGCCTTGTTTGTTTCCCATGCCTAGTATTGTAGGATAGAGTTTTGTTTATATGTGTTATGCTATAAATTATTATCCAAGTAGTTCTTGAGGTTTACATTGGTCGATACACATTTCCATGCTTGCTTGACATACATAGGGCCGTGAGAACCTGATGTAGTAGACCATAGAGAGGATGGATGTAAGGGCTTCTATAGTGTGTCTATTTTTACTGTTATGATGTGAGACCACATGGGGAATTGATGTAAGTGCTTCCTCAGAGTGTATGTAGTTCCTTGATACAGGCCATAGGGGGAATGTTACGTAAGTGATTCCCCAGAGCGCCTTTAGTTACCGATACGAGACTATAGGGGGAATTGACAGTGAGTGCTTCCCCAAAGAGTCTATACTAAAGTTGAACTAGAGGGGTTAGACTATGAGTACTTCCCAGAGTGTTGCTTGTGTTGCTAGTTAGGATCCTAGGGGATAGGCTATGAGTACATCCCAGAGGGTTACCTATTGTGACTATATTCTTACTTGATATGTGGAATTTAATTCTTTGAGACTATGGGAATGTTTACTGCTGAGTACTTCCTTGTTTACTGCTTCTTTTTTACTTATTGACTACCATATATATTGACTGACTGTTAGGAATAAATATTTTGGTGGTTGCCTACTGGGATTAGTCTCACACCCTATTTGGGTCATGCTTTTATTCCTAAACAGATTATATTTTTACAGGTATAGATAAGGGAAAGTGCCATTCTACTTCAGGTACTTGATTTGCTAAGGAGATGGAGAGCATGGGACCAAGCTGTGGCTTGAAATACTGAGGAGTTTATCTATTTACTAGTGTACTTTTCTTTAGTGCTGTATTCCAGCATTGAGTTTTGTTTGGATGTTTTCCTAGACATATATACCATGCATCATATTTATATATATGCTCTAGCTGTTTATTTTTTCAGACTTCAGCTATTCCTTGTTGTTTGATATTATTACTGTATCCATTATTGTATATCTATTTTACTTTCGTTGTGTTACTCTGCCAATGAGGGCATAGTTTATCCACTATCACATCTATGACCCTCGCTGCTAGTCAGTAGCCTCTGGCGTTAGGGGAAATGCACTTGAGGCCATGTGACCAACTGGGTACGGGGCGCCTCAGGGCGGCTTTCGGAACCGGGACGTTACATCAGTAGTTGATACTTGTTCTTCATGGTCACCTGGTTCAAGAACGGATAGTCCACACATAATCTAAATATCTCACACACCTTCTTTCCAAACACAACTGATTCATCCTTAGGTGAAACATTGTGTATTACAAATCTTTTCCTCTACAAGTCCTCTTATTACACCCTCATCTTGTGAAACTCTGTGGGAGACATCAGATATGCTGGCGAAAATATCAGTTCCTTCCAGGTGTGTAGATCACCATAGAATTATATCTCTCTACGAGGTGGTAAACCTGAAACATCCTCTAGAAAAAGAACCTCGTACTCCACAAACACTACAGGAAATTGTGAACTCGTAACATATACTACAAAAAACATAATGTTATCCAAATGGTGAGTAATCAGCACCACCATCATATGCATGAGTCCATCATGTGCTGAATGGGTTTCCTTTTCACCCACAAAATTAAAACTTGATCTCCTCACTATAGATATACTACATCTATAGCCCCAAATTGTCAATATGTGAATGAACTATGGATAACTAGTCCATACCAAGGAATATTTTATAAGGACTCATTGCTACTAAAAATAGATCCCAATAGAAACTCAATCCACTAAAAGACATGTTTCACTTTCCACACAAGTGTGTGATATATGAGTCATCTCCATTTGAGGTCTCCAAGCTCAAGGGTCAATCCAAGGGCTCAATAGAAATATCTATGTGTCAGGCATGATATGTGTTAATAAAGGATTAACTAGAACCTGTGTCTAGTAGTACTACAAATAAGGTTGAAAAATGAATAGATCATACCTTGTATCACTCTAAAAACATATAGGTCAAAAAAATCGACCACCTGAGGCTATCCCCACCCCTGTCCTCCAGCTCCTTGAGCCTGGCGTGGACCACCCGAGGGAGGTGGTGGTAACAAGTAAAATTCTCTACCACTTCAGGATGCTCCCCCATATCCTCATTCATGTCTGCTTCCATGTTGACATGTTCCTTCTTACCATTCTCTATGACATCCCAGGTAAATAATGAATATAACATTTTCATATTTATTAATATTTGTGAATTAAATATTAATTTTAATTTAAAGGGTATGCTATGTTCGATGGCGTACCCGAAACACAACAATGAGTTTCTTTGAAATCTTATGTTGCACACTAAAAATATACTATTATTATTTTAAATGATAGTTAATGCCTAGTCATTGTATTGACAGGAATGAATAGAACTAACTAAAATATTATTATATATGTTTGTTAAATGTTTTTAAATTTTTCCAATAAATTTTAGTGGCTTAAAATAAGTAATAATCCAATTTTAAGCACAAATAGTCTAATATTCTTCAAAAGGTTGATTTACCGCCTTTTGATGAAGAACCCTCTTTAAATATAGTTTTGGTCAGTTTTATATGATATATTTGACAAAAAAAAATTCTTAATTAGAATTGGGACATCAAAATTTACTTTGGGTAAATTTTTTGTATTTTTCTGATAAAATTAATTTTTTTAATAAATAATGAAAAATACTGTATTTTAATTCAAAACTACCTTTTATTATTATTAATTTATAAGGTTATATTATCATTTTAATTGGTTTTAAAGTGTAATTATATTATTTTATTACTATTTAATCCAATGTTGGTCATTATAAGTAAATTCACTTTGAAATTGGACATAAATAAGTGTCAATATTTTGATAGTTATTATTTCTTTAAAGACCCGTAAATTTCAAGGAAATTTTTTTCTTAATTTTCTTTGGAATTTTACAAGAACTCAGTTTCTGACGGCGCCTGATTCCGAGGCCCGGTGTGCCCGGAATCATTTTCCGAAGTTTGGCTCGGGTACGTTCAGTGAACGGACGAGCGAGTTTTTCTAACTTTTGAACCGGTGCCCGGAATCGAATTCTGAGGGCACCGATGAAATCGCAGCGCCGGTATTCGCTTAGAAACGCCTCTTCCGGAGTTGCGTTTGCTCGGGTGTGGTTTTTAATTTTCGGTCTTAAAGTTAAGAAATAAAATAATTTTGCGACAACTTTATTTTATTTCACTTAAGCCACTTGGAAGCCACTTGAAGCCACTTAAAGGCGTCTTGAACTGAGTTGAACTGGATAGGGTGCTATCCAGAAATATCCTACCCCCTTGGTAGGATATTTGTGAGGTGGGGCCCGCACGAGCCCCGCCGTTTCTTTCCGCTAAGAAACGCACCCGTGAAAACCCGTCTTAATGAAAGTCAACCGACGCGTTTTCTAAATTCTTAACAGACCATTTAATTGGGCGGTTTATTTCGTGAATTAAATGGGTTGTTTCTTTCGTGAATTAAATGGGTCGTTTCTTTTGTTGAATTAATTCAACGAATTGATGGATCATTTCTTAACCAGTTTTTCAATTCGTTGGCGTAATAATAAAATAAGACCAACGCTTAACCTCTGGTTATTTGCGCTTGAGAAGATTTGGGAGAACTCTCGCAACTTCTTCTCCCTCGCGAAGAACGCGAAGAACGCGAAGAACGCCGAACCCGAAATTCGACGACGCCTTTGCCCGAGACGCTCTTCCGATCTCCAATCTCCGATCTACGATCACCGACCATTCGAGGTGAGTGCTTTCGGATTTCCTCTCAAGTTATTTTCTTTGGTTTTAAACGAAACACAGATTTAAATATTAATAATTTAAATCTGTTGTTCTTGATTCGTTGAGCTCGCCGACTCAACGCCGGAATCCGCGACGACGCGACGCTCGATCTCTTCTGCGACGGTCTCTTCCACGAAGAACGCCCGCGCACGACGATCATCAAGGTAGGGATTCATTTTGGAAAATTACCCCTTTTTAATTTTCTCATGAACGTTCTTGAAAATTAAAAAGCCGGTTTTCAATGAACAGTTTTATTTTAATTAAAATTGTTGGATCATGTGTTGATCGTTTTTCTCCCGGATGTTTATCTCTAACGCGGAGGGTTCGGGCCAAACGAACACGGCCCGACGACCCTCCACCGTTCTTCGTTTTGTGCGGATTTGGCGGACGACGACGGAATGTGCCGCAGCGGAGGTTTGTCGATTCCACAGTGAAGGACGGATCCCGGGA
This sequence comes from Viscum album, assembly GCA_963277665.1. NCBI lineage: Eukaryota > Viridiplantae > Streptophyta > Magnoliopsida > Santalales > Viscaceae > Viscum > Viscum album. The sequence goes on along the minus strand of OY728151.1, from coordinate 1,820,690,178 downwards.
GGAGCAAAGGCGCAGACGGGAAGGAAAACGGGCCACCGGAGCGACGCCGGCAGCCCGCGGAAGTTGCCGGCGGCGCCAGCGACCGGAGGCGGCGGCGCCCCGACGCGCCGCCGGACGAGATCCGCCGCGGCTTCAGCCGCGGCGGCGGCGGCCAACGGACCCGCGACGGCGGGTCCGGTTCATCCGGGCGGACGCGGCTCGCCAGCGCGGCCCGCACGCGGGCCGCGGTCCTTCCTCAAGCCGCAGGTCAGCGCCCGCGGCTTCCACCCACGCGGCTCGGCCAAGCCGAGCCAGCCGAGCCGGACCGGCCCTAGCCGGGTCGGGCCGGGCCAGCCGGGTCGGACCCGGGTCGGGTCGACCCGGTTCGGGCCGACCCAGGGGGGGGTCGGGCCGGGTCGGCCCGGGCCCGTACCCCCCATCTTCGGACGTTTTCGTTCAAACGCCCGTAACTTGAGCTTCGTGCCTCCAAACGACCCACCATCAGCGGCAACGCGATCCTTGGATCGAGACGGTCTTTTCGGTATATCGCACTCAAGGTTTCGGTATACTTTGTGTTCGGCCGGGTTGGTTCGTACACGAGACCAACCGGGCCCTCGGAGCGGAAACACTCATATCTTGAGCTACGAACGTCCGATTGACGTGTCGTCAGCTTCGTTGTTTTCCTCTAAGTGAGACGGATCTTTTGGCATACTCCGCCCGAGGTTTGGACGCAGGTGGAGTGCGGTCAGGTTGGTTTTGCCTTAAAAACCAACCGGGCCCCTGGGACGCAAATGCCAATATCTCTCAGACCGGGCGTCCGTTTGACGCGCCGTCTGCGACGTTGAGTTCCTGTTGACGATACGGAACTTTTGGATACATCAACTTCGGACTTCGTGTCAGTTGATGTATCAGCCCCTCGGCTCGTGGAGCGGACCCTCCCGAACGAGCTTGCTGTGTGCGGGAACCCTAGGCTGGCTGCGACTGCTACTTCGACAGCGACGACCGTGCAGAGATCCTCAGTGGACTGCGGCGACGACTGTGCAGAGATCCTCAGCGGACTGCGACGACTCCTGCACTCAGCGATCCTACGTGGATCAGTGCTTCAGGTCCTGCGTGGGCCCGGTCCTGTGTGGGCCCGATCCTGTGTGGGTCCGATCCTGCGTGGGTCAGCGCTCAGCGGTTCTGTGTGAGCCAGCGCCTACAGGTCCTGCGTGGGCCCGGTCCTGTGTGGGCCCGATCCTGTGTGGGTCATCTCTCAGCGGTTCTGTGTGAGCCAACTTCTACAGGTCCTGCGTGGGCCCGATCCTGTTTGGGTCACTGCATGGTTAGTACCTATCGATCCTTCGTGGGTCCGACGACTTGATGGTTCAATGATCATCTTTATCGTCATCCGAAGAAGTATACCTGTGTGAGATGAATCTTGTGTTACTCTCCTTTGTGGATTGTGTTGAGCTATCCTGTGTGGATTTACTATTTTCTCTCCTTTGTGGATTGTGTTGTTCTATCCTGCGTGGGTATGCGTTTTGCTTTCCTGTGTGGACTGGGTTGTGCTTGGGCTCGGACGTTGGAGCCGAACGGGGAATTGCAGACTTAGGTATATGTATGGGCATATACCTAAGCCGTGTCAGATGTTACTTCGTGATTGCATCTCTTTTCGTGGTTTATCCTTTGTGGATTTCAGGAGACCTTCGGGGGTCTCGGGGTCCCTACTGAGTAGCTTATACTCACCCCTGCACGGGCTATGCCCGCACTTCGTGGTGTTGGTTGCAGACGACTGACAGCGCTGATCGTGGAGGAGGCGTGCGGAGCAGGACAGTACCTGGAGGTGGGCCACTGGGCGGGACGTACTCGGAGCGGTTAGGTGGACCCGAGGAGCAGTGGAGGCTATCTGTACCCACCCTTCAGGTGGGACTTCCGGAGGACGGCTCGACGCTGCAGTTTTCCCTTTTCAGTTGCTGTTTTTCCTTTCAGTTGTACTTTACAGTTGGGCTTGTATTTCCGGCCCCTTTTACTTTCAGCACAGCTTGTACAGTTTTTACTCAGTGTTTACCTTTCCGCTTGCTTATTCTGTGGTGCTTGTTTACTTTTCAAAGGCAATGCCTTCCCTTTTTGTTGGGTTTTACGCCTTGGTGCTAGTCGCCAGCCCCTGGCCTATGGAAGGCGGGCTTGGGGTAGTCACGGCACGGGCCCCGAGGATGGGTCGTGACAAATTGGTATCAGAGGTGGTCGGTTCTACCGCAGACTCTGATCTTTCTTCTATGTGAAGCAATAGTGTTTAGCGTATTGAGTGTGGTTATCAGTCCAGGGAGTCCAGTGTTGGTGCGGCGGCCGACGTATCCATACACCAGGACCCTGACTTCTGATTTCCGACTTAATGCACGAAAACATTGATTGCATGTGTGTTTCAAGTTTTCTTTGTGATTACTTGTGTCAGCTCACCAGGTATACTGTTCTGACCGTGGCATACTTGTTTCCTTTTCAGGTTGGCACGACGACAGCAGCCAGCTAGGGTTCCCAGGGTAGGGCGCGACGATAGCCCGCCGAGTGACGAGGCCTCGGTACAGGGCCCGTTGACAGCAGAGGCACCGGCGGTACCTTTACCCGCCGAGCCCCCGATGCTTCCAGCACTGGCAGCTGACGACGCACGACGCCTTGGAGCTCTGCATGAGTTCCAGCACCAGCGACCACCCAGGTTCCGTGGGGAGTCGGACCCCCAGGCAGCCGAGGACTGGCTGGAGGCGGTCGTCCGAGTTTTCAGGCTAGTGAGGACGCCAGCAGACCTCATGGTGATCCTCGCGGCGAGCCTACTGCACGCCGTAGCCGGACGCTGGTGGAGCCTGATGCTCCAGGTACACGATGAGGCCACCCTCATCTGGACGGACTTCGAGAGCCTCTTCCGCTCAGAGTTCGTCCCGGCCACCCTCTGAGCGGTGCGCATCCAGGAGCTTCTACAGCTGCAGCAGGGCAGCTTGACGGTCGTTCAGTACGCGGCGAGGTTCACCGACCTTTCTCGGTACTCGACAAACATGGTACGGGACCCCTTCTTCCGGGCCCGGACCTTTGAGCAGGGTTTGAGACACGAGATCAGGGCATCGCTGATCTCCCTCAGCATCCCGACCCAGGCAGGAGTACTGGAGCGAGCCCTCCTGATCGAGAGCTTCCTGGCTGAGTCCACAGCGAGACCCACCGCAGGGCGGCAGATAGCGGAGTCTTCGGCAGCTGGTAGCCGGCGGATGACTCAGGGTTCCAGGCGGACCAGACCTTCAGGCAGGCGACCTCGGGACGCTGGCTCAGCAGTGCAGTGCACCCGGCCCGGAGCCAGCCTTCCGAGAGGCAGACAGTGCTACGAGTGCGGCGGGCAGGGCCACATGGCTCGTGACTGCCCGACCCGTCGTACCGAGGGGCAGCAGACGGTGGAGGGGCCACCCAGGCAGAGGCAGAGGGTCGACCGTGGTGGTCCGCAGGGAGGAGGCGGACGAGCCAGAGGAGCTGGCCGAGCAGCAGGTGGTGGGCGACGCTTTGAGACTCTGCCACCACCACCACCAGGAGGCCCGCCTCGACCACAGGGAGCCGGCGGGCAGAGACAGGCTCAGCTCCAGGCAGCGGAGGCCTACGACCACGGCGCGCCAGAGATGATTCGAGGTACGATCTGTGTCTATTCCACCCTTGCTGCAGTTATGATAGACACAGGAGCGAGTCACTCTTTCATAGACACTGCCCTTGTTCGGAGCTCGGAGATTCCGACAGAGCCGTTGGCTCGATCCTTACGGCTAGAGACTCCTACGGTAGCAGACTCGACGATTACGCACTGGTGCCGGCAGTGTAAGCTTACTCTAGGAGGCGAGAGCTTCGGCTGGGATCTTCTTGTAGCAGCGTCGAGGCCTTACGACATCATCTTGGGCATGGATTGGTTATCTACGGTCCATGTTCAGATTGACTGCATTAGGCGCAAGGTGCGATGTGTGCGCACCGACGGGAGCAGGTTCACCTTCACCGGCGAGAAGGGAGACTTAGCAGCACAGGATGGACTCACGCAGAGGAGAGGTCAGCCCATCACTCATCAGTTGGCTAGCCTCATCCTGGGAGCAGTTGACGTGCGGAGTCCCAGTTTTCCTGTAGTGGTGGATTAGTATGCGGACGTCTTTCCCGACGACGTTCCAGGACTACCTCCTCGCAGAGAGGTAGACTTTTATATTGACCTATACCCCAGGACAACCCCGATATCCACTCCAGCATATCGGATGGCCCCCACTGAGCTTCGAGAGATGCGGGTACAGTTGGAGGACTTGCAGGGCAAGGGGTTCATTCGACCCAGTGTTTCGCCCTGGGCTTCCCCGATTTTGTTTGCCAAGAAGGCGGATGGGAGCTTGCGACTGTGTGTCGATTATCGTCGCCTGAATCAGGTGACAGTGAGGAACAAGTATCCGCTACCCAAGATTGACGATCTCTTCGACCAGCTCAAGGGAGCACGGTGGTTCTCGAAGATAGACCTCAGGTCAGGCTATCATCAGCTCAGAGTTCGAGACGAGGATGTGCAGAAGACGACCTTCAGGTGTCGGTATGGCCACTATGAGTTCTTGGTTATGCCTTTCGGCGTGACCAACACTCCAGCAGTGTTCATGAGCCTCATGAACAGGATCTTCCAACCATACCTCGATCGATTTGTCGTGGTCTTCATCGACGACATTTTGGTGTACTCGACGACGGAGGAGGAGCACGCCTACCACCAGCGTGTTGTACTAGACACACTCCGAGAGCACCAGCTTTATGGCAAGCTCTCGAAGTGTTAGTTCTGGTTACGTGAGGTCCACTTCTTGGGGAACGTCATTTCTGAGGCGGGAGTTGCAGTGGATCCCGCGAAGATCGAGGCAGTGCTAGCTTGGGAGCCACCCAAGAGCGTGACAGAGGTACGAAGTTTCTTGGGCCTAGCCGGATACTATCGGAGATTTGTGCCGGACTTCTCCAGAGTTGCGGCCCCACTCTCATCGTTGACGAAGAAGGGGAAACCCTTCGTGTGGTCAGACAGATGTCAGCAGAGCTTCCAGGAGCTGAGGCAGAGGTTGACCAGCGCACCTATCTTGAGGTTGCCTGAGGAGGGAGTTGGATTCGTAGTCTACTGCGATGCATCAGGGACCGGACTCGGGTGTGTCCTGATGCAGGAGCGGGCCGTGATTGCCTATGGATCACGTTAGTTGAGGCCTCATGAGAAGAACTACGCTACCCATGACTTGGAGTTGGCAGTAGTGGTCTTCGTCCTGAAGACATGGAGACACTATCTGATGGGCGAGCGCTTCACAGTCTTTTCTGACCACCAGAGTCTCAGGTACGTTTTCTCTCAGAAGGACCTGAACCTGAGACAGCGGCGTTGGCTCGAGTTCCTCCAGGACTATGACTTTGAGATAGTCTATACTCCTGGGAAGGGGAACGTGGTGGCTGATGCCCTCAGCAGGAGGACGGGCATCCAGCTACTTGAGGAGGCGACAGAGAAGCTAGCCGCTTTGCAGATATCCTTCGTGGATAGAGACGGAGCAGCCTTCCTCCAGTCTCTCACAGTCTCTCCTCCACTTCTTCAGCGGGTCAGAGAGGCACAACATGGGGACGTTGACTGTGAGACACGGCGTGCACAGATATCCTCGGGACAGGCACCTGATGGTTTCTCCCTTGGAGCGGAGCACGATGTCCTTTTCAGAGGACGTACCTTGGTACCAGTCGCTTTACGAGAGGAGGTGCTGAGAGAGTATCACACTTCTCCTTTGGCGGTACATCCTGGAGTGGCGAATATGTACCAGGATCTCAGACGACAGCACTGGTGGCCGGGCATGAAGAAGGCTGTGGCAGAGTTCGTTTCACGGTGCCTCACCTGCCAGCAGGTGAAGGCAGAGCATCAGGTACCAGCAGGTTTGGTACAGCCCATGGAGGTCCCAGAGTGGAAGTGGGACGGCATATCTATGGACTTCGTGACTGGACTTCCACGCACTTCTAGAGGTCACGATTCCATTTGGGTGATTGTTGACCGACTCACCAAGTCGGCACACTTCTTACCCATCCGAGAGCAGGGCTCAGTGGAGAGCTTGGGGCGTCTCTACGTTCAGGAGATTGTACGACTTCACGGTGTGCCATCGACTATCGTCTCCGATCGGGACGCTCGTTTTACTTCCCGGCTTTGGAAGGGGTTGCAGGAGGCGTTCGGGACGCGACTACGTCTGAGCACCGCCTTTCACCCTCAGACGGATGGTCAGACGGAGAGGACCATTCAGACTCTCGAGGACATGCTCCGCGCATGTGTCCTCGACTTTGGTCGCAGCTGGGAGGACCACCTACCCTTGGTGGAGTTCGCATACAACAACAGCTACCACTCCACCATCGGGATGTCACCCTACAAGGCGTTGTACGGCAGGCCTTGCAGATCTCCTTTGTGCTGGACAGACCCTGGGGAGTCAGCACTTGTGGGACCAGAGATGGTCCGGGCCACGACAGAGAAGGTCCAGGTCATCCAGGAGCGGATGAGGACAGCACAGAGCCGGCAGAAGTCATATGCTGACAGGAGGCAGAGGCCACTAGAGTTCGAGGATGGCGACCACGTCTTCTTGCGGGTCTCACCTCGACATGGTTTGAGGAGATTTGGCCGAGGCGGCAAGTTATCTCCACGCTTCATCGGACCCTTGCAGGTCCTCAGCAGGGTTGGCGAGGTGGCTTATCGCCTGGCTCTGCCACCTCAGTTGCACCGGGTGCACGACGTCTTCCACGTATCCCAGCTGAGGAGATACGTGCACGACCCGACGCACATCATTGACTATGGGGAGCTAGACGTGGATGATGGAGCGACTTTTGCGGAGGTCCCAGTGGAGACAGAGGATCGACAGGAGCGGGTCCTATGTGGGCGATCGATTCCTCTTGTGCGCATCAGATGGCAGCACGGGAACCTCCAGGAGAGCACTTGGGAGCGGGAGGCTCAGATGCGTGCTCAGTACCTACATTTGTTTCCCTAGTTTTTGATGTATCTTTACGGGGGCGTAAAGTCCTGAGGTGGGAGTAATGTAAAGACCCGTAAATTTCAAGGAAACTTTTTTCTTAATTTTCTTTGGAATTTTACAAGAACTCAGTTTCTGACGGCGCCTGATTCCGAGGCCCGGTGTGCCCGGAATCATTTTCCGAAGTTTGGCTCGGGTACGTTCAGTGAACGGACGAGCGGGTTTTTCTAACTTTTGAACCGGTGCCCGGAATCGAATTCTGAGGGCACCGATGAAATCGCAGCGCCGGTATTCGCTTAGAAACGCCTCTTCCGGAGTTGCGTTTGCTCGGGTGTGGTTTTTAATTTTCGGGCTTAAAGTTAAGAAATAAAATAATTTTGCGACAACTTTATTTTATTTCACTTAAGCCACTTGGAAGCCACTTGAAGCCACTTAAAGGCGGCTTGAACTGTGTTGAACTGGATAGGGTGCTATCTAGAAATATCCTACCCCCTTGGTAGGATATTTGTGAGGTGGGGCCCGCACGAGCCCCGCCGTTTCTTTCCGCTAAGAAACGCACCCGTGAAAACCCGTCTTAATGAAAGTCAACCGACGCGTTTTCTAAATTCTTAACAGACCATTTAATTGGGTGGTTTATTTCGTGAATTAAATGGGCTGTTTCTTTCGTGAATTAAATGGGTCGTTTCTTTCGTTGAATTAATTCAACGAATTGATGGATCGTTTCTTAACCAGTTTTTCAATTCGTTGGCGTAATAATAAAATAAGACCAACGCTTAACCTCTGGTTATTTGCGCTTGAGAAGATTTGGGAGAACTCTCGCAACTTCTTCTCCCTCGCGAAGAACGCGAAGAACGCGAAGAACGCCGAACCCGAAATTCGACGACGCCTTCGCCCGAGACGCTCTTCCGATCTCCGATCTCCGATCTCCGATCACCGACCATTCGAGGTGAGTGCTTTCGGATTTCCTCTCAAGTTCTTTTCTTTGGTTTTAAACAAAACACAGATTTAAATATTAATAATTTAAATCTGTTGTTCTTGATTCGTTGAGCTCGCCGACTCAACGCCGGAATCCGCGACGACGCGATGCTCGATCTCTTCTGCGACGGTCTCTTCCGCGAAGAACGCCCGCGCACGACGATCGTCAAGGTAGGGATTCATTTTGGAAAATTACCCCTTTTTAATTTTCTCATGAACGTTCTTGAAAATTAAAAAGCCGGTTTTCAATGAACAATTTTATTTTAATTAAAATTGTTGGATCATGTGTTGATCGTTTTTCTCCCGGATGTTTATCTCTAACGCGGAGGGTTCGGGCCAAACGAACACGGCCCGACGACCCTCCGCCGTTCTTCGTTTTGTGCGGATTTGGCGGACGACGACGGAATGTGCCGCAGCGGAGGTTTGTCGATTCCGCAGTGAAGGATGGATCCCGGGAGGAGAAAAGGCACAGACGGGAAGGAAAACGGGCCACCGGAGCGACGCCGGCAGCCCGCGGAAGTTGCCGGCGGCGCCCCGGCGCGCCGTCGGACGAGATCCGCCGCGGCTTCAGCCGCGGCGGCGGCGGCCAACGGACCCGCGGCGGCGGGTCCGGTTCATCCGGGCGAACGCGGCTCAGCGCGTCCGCGGCTCGCCAGCGCGGCCCGCACGCGGGCCGCGGTCCTTCCTCAAGCCGCGGGTCAGCGCCCGCGGCTCGGCCAAGCCGAGCCGGCCGAGCCGGACCGGCCTTGGCCGGATCGGGCCGGGACAGCCGGGTCGGACCCAGGTCGGGTCGACCCGGTTCGGGTTGACCCGGTTCGGGCCGACCCAGGGGGGGTCGGGCCGGGTCGGCCCGGGCCCGTACCCCCCATCTTCGGACGTTTTTGTTCAAACGCCCGTAACTTGAGCATCGTGCCTCCAAACGACCCGCCGTCAGCGGAAACACGATCCTTGGATCGAGACGGTCGTTTCGATATATCACACTCAAGGTTTCGGAATACTTTGAGTTCGGCCGGGTTGGTTCGTACACGAGACCAACCGGGCCCTCGGAGCGGAAACGCTCATATCTTGAGCTACGGACGTCCGATTGATGTGCCGTCAGCTTCGTTGTTTTCCTCTAAGTGAGACGGATCTTTTGGCATACTCCGCCCGAGGTTTGGACGCAGGTGGAGTGCGGTCGGGTTGGTTTTGCCTTAAAAACCAACCGGGCCCCTGGGACGAAAATGCCAATATCTCTCAGACCGGGCGTCCGTTTGACGCGCCGTCTGCGACGTTGAGTTCCTGTTGACGATACAGAACTTTTGGATACATCAACTTTGGACTTCGTGTCAGTTGATGTATCAGCCCCTTGGCTCGTGGAGCGGACCCTCCCGAACGAGCTTGCTGTGTGCGGGAACCCTAGGCTGGCTGCGACTGCTACTTCGACAGCGACGACCGTGCAGAGATCCTCAGTGGACTGCGGCGACGACTGTGCAGAGATCCTCAGCGGACTGCGACGACTCCTGCACTCAGCGATCCTACGTGGATTAGTGCTTCAGGTCCTGTGTGGGCCCGGTCCTGTGTGGGCCCGATCCTGTGTGGGTCCGATCCTGCGTGGGTCAGCGCTCAGCGGTTCTGTGTGAGCCAGCGCTTACAGGTCCTGCGTGGGCCCGGTCCTGTGTGGGCCCGATCCTGTGTGGGTCATCTCTCAGCGGTTCTGTGTGAGCCAACTTCTACAGGTCCTGCGTGGGCCCGATCCTGTGTGGGTCACTGCATGGTTAGTACCTATCGATCCTTCGTGGGTCCGACGACTTGATGGTTCAATGATCATCTTTATCGTCATCCGAAGAAGTATACCTGTGTGAGTTGAATCTTGTGTTACTCTCCTTTGTGGATTGTGTTGAGCTATCCTGTGTGGATTTACTGTTTGCTCTCCTTTGTGGATTGTGTTGTTCTATCCTGCGTGGGTATGCGTTTTGCTTTCCTGTGACTGGGTTGTGCTTGGGCTCGGACGTTGGAGCCGAACGGGGAATTGCAGACTTAGGTATATGTATGGGCATATACCTAAGCCGTGTCAGATGTTACTTCGTGATTGCATCTCTTTTCGTGGTTTATCCTTTGTGGATTTCGGGAGACCTTCGGGGGTCTCGGGGTCCCTACTGAGTAGCTTATACTCACCCCTGCACGGGCTATGCCCGCACTTCGTGGTGTTGGTTGCAGACGACGGACAGCGCTGATCGTGGAGGAGGCGTGCGGAGCAGGACAGTACCTGGAGGTGGGCCACTGGGCGGGACGTACTCGGAGCGGTTAGGTGGACCCGAGGAGCAGTGGCGGCTATTTGTACCCACCCTTCAGGTGGGACTTCCGGAGGACGGGTCGACGCTGCAGTTTTCCCTTTTCAGTTGCTGTTTTTCCTTTCAGTTGTACTTTACAGTTGGGCTTGTATTTCCGGCCCCTTTTACTTTCAGCACAGCTTGTACAATTTTTACTCAGTGTTTACCTTTCCGCTTGCTTATTCTGTGGTGCTTGTTTACTTTTCAAAGGCAATGCCTTCCCTTTTTGTTGGGTTTTACGCCTTGGTGCTAGTCGCCAGCCCCTGGCCTATGGAAGGCGGGCTTGGGGTAGTCACGGCACGGGCCCCGAGGACGGGTCGTGACAATTTCTTAAAAACACGCTTTTGGTTTCGACAATGTGAATTAATTTTAAATTAATTTATTCCACTTATATGTTAGGAATTGGGAAAAATTTATTCCATATTTGGAATCAATATTCCCAAATTGTGTAAATAGGTAACTTTCATTTTTAGACATTATGAATATTTACTTCGGTAAATATTTTATTTACAATGGTTAAAGGGTAAATCTGGTAAATTAGGGTAAAAAATAATATTATAATAATATAAAATTACCCTAACATGTGTTCTAATCCTATTTGTCGATAAATTTACACCAATGGGTATCCTTGGGTTGATTTTAGTACCACATGGAACCACTTGGGAGTGATAATGACACTTTATATTAATTAATTTAAAGTAAAGACAAAAATGACTTAAACATATATCTCTTAGTAAATAAATTCCTTCATGGGGTTATATAAGCTATCTCTTCAACTATAAATATTCATTTAAAATCTAAAAATACTTCCTACATAATTATATTTGATTTATAATTTCTATAAATCACATAAATAAAAATATTTATGACATAATAATGATGTAGTGTTTATCTCATTAATGAATGATTTAAATAAATAAGATTATATAGATTAAAAAAATATCCAAAACCAGTCCAATTATTATTCGATGATTTTATATGGAATCTGATCCATCTTATATTCTACTTTAATGAGTTTTGGATCTTTATAAACTGAATATTATTATATTATAAAATAATATTTTCGCACTTTCTTAAAGAGACCCTCCTCCTCCTTATAAAAGCTCTCACTTCTAACCCATTACTCACACATTTCAGGCCCCTTGGCTCATCCAAAATCTACCAAATTAATCTATCTACATCCCTCTCCTCCTCCTAGAAGCCTTCCCCTAGGAATAATGCAATTCAATTATACCTTTTAGCTAAACCAAAGGGAGATACCCAATTTAAATGCAATGTCTTCTTTTAAGTTATTTTGTATTATTTTACTTCTCCAACACCCTAAACTCTTTTTATTCCTTTTTTATAACAAAACCTATCTAAACAGTATACTGGGTTATTTTTATGAGAAATATTTGAACTAAATTTACTCACACCACTATCTAATGTGTAAAGAACATATTGTTTCTATGGACGACGAACAACTGCCTCACAAAACGATGATTGTTCAATATTCTCCTACCACCTATTATGGTGGAATTTAAGATGGAAATATTTTTATATGTGATATATATTATATTTATATTGTTTCTATTCTTCTGTAATTTTCATTTATATAATACCATTATGGTTTCCATAGTGGGTAAATATGATAATTTCATTTGAGGAAGTGCAGACAATTGCCCCCTCAAAGTGATATGACTCGTTCATTCCATATGTGGAACATATAAAGGATGGAGTTGATGAAATTATATATGATATTATACTATAATTATAATATACTGTTTTATCATTATGTTTTAATTCCACTAAATATGAAATAGAAATAAAAGTAGTGTTCATGCGTACGTACAACTTACCATCTCCATGAATGGTGCATTTCATTTCTTAACTCCAAATGTTATGTACTATAATAAATAAATATATATACTGGATATATATGATATATATGATATCTAAATCATGAATATATTTATGGATATAATGTAATTTTGACCACATGGACTATTTATAATTATAACAAGTTCATTTTTTACTCAAGTTCCGAACATCGACAAAATATACGATAGGAACTCAAATAATTAACTAACTATTATAGAAAGGTAATAATTGATATAAAATTAATAATAAAATTGAGAAATGTTCTTAATCAAGTATAAATTTACTTTATTTTACTATTCAAGAGATTAAAGAACAATCGAGTCAAGTTGGACACGAAGTAAGGGACTTCGTCTGAATCTTCTTTCATTAAGGAATATTTTGTTTTATACACAACTTTATTTTATACAGTGTATAATCCCCTTTGACATTTACTTTTATTCAAAAGGAATATTTTCTAAACTAATAATTTTACTAAATAACAAAAAAGAATGTTTCTTTTAACATATGCGGTGACAACGACCGTTCCGTCGCCATGAGTATTATTTGATCTTTGGATTCCTTAACAAGATGTGATGTTTTTAAAAGGAAAATAAATAACATATACTCTTTTACGTATCTTGGTATTTAAAATGGATTTGATAATGGATTTTTAGGTCAATATATTTAAATGATATATTGTGATTGAAATGTGGAAATGTCATCTTTCCTTTATATTTTTTATGTGTTATGAATATGTTATGGTTCTTGGGAATTATTATGTATACAGGTGGTTCTGTGGTAAACCTAGGGTGAGTGAGCCTGAGATATCTCTCCAATTCATTGGGTAATGTGACAGAGGTAAATGTGAATGTTTCTCCTAAGAGATTTAGGGAATATACAGTGATGGGTATTCCAAATGTAACTCCCTATATAGTTGTGAAAGATACAACGTAAGTATGTTATGTATGCCACAAGTTTCCTTTATGATTTATGATTTCTATGTATATTTCATAAATCTTATGATTTCATGAGGTATGGTAAAGTTCTTGTGTTATGTATGGTTTGATAATCTAATGTTTTATTTCTTTGTTTTATAACCCTTACTGAGTTTTTTATGATTATCCTATGTTTTTGAAATGTTTTTCACAAGACTTAAATATGAATAGGGTCAAGGATGTGATCAAGGGAAAGTCATGCTGTCTAAAACATGGAACTAGACATGACTCTTTTTTTCAAGAGTTTTTATTTTATGAAAAAAATGGAAACTGAGTAGAATTGTCTACTTTTTAATTTTTGAGATGTAATGTAATAGTTATGGCCTAATTCTCTAATACTACAAACCTAAAAATATTCTCATTGTGTATTATTAATTTAATTCAAGATTATGTAATGTTTTAAGGATGGGTCTTTATAGTTGGTATAATTGTCTAGTTTAGACAACTTTAATAGTTAGGATATTGTTAAATTAATATCCATAAATTATTTTTAGATTAATTTATGATTGAAATGATATAGAATTTATAGATTACCATGATGTTTCACCTAAGATATTTCTGTGTTCAGAATGGTTTTCTATAGAGGAAAAGGGAAACTATGATGGGAAGGAATACAAATAGAAATGACCTTCCAAATCAGTATCATGAGATGGTTAGAATCATAATTGAACAGTTTACTGTAGTGATGTCTAAGTTAATTCAGGAGAAAAATGGTGATTGTGTTTATTGATGATATTTTGGTTTATTCCAAAAGTAAAATGGACCATTAAAGTCATTTAAAGGTTATTTTTAAAACCATAAAAGAAGATAAACTATTTGGGAAATTCAGAAAGTGTGAGTTTTGGATACAATAAAGTTATTTACTTTGTCACATTATTTTAAAAAATGGCATAACTGTTCATCCTGATAAAACAAAAGTTGTTGAACAATGGCCAAGACCCACAAATATAACCGAGATCCATAATTTTCATGGTTTGGCAGGTTATTACTGGAGGTTTGTTGAAATTTTTTCATGGTTATCTATTCAAAGTACTAAGTTAACTCGAAAAGGTGTTATGTTCATTCGGACTAAAGAATGTGATGATCGTTTTCAGGAATTGAAAAGAAGATTGGTGAATGATCCGGTTTTGGCACTTCCTTTCAGAAATGGAGAGTTTGTTATCTATAGTGATGCTTCGTTGAAAGGATTTTGTTGTGTCCTAATGAATAATGATCAGGTAATTGCTTATTCTTCATGTTAGTTGAAACATGATGAGTTAAATTACCCTACACATGATTTTGAATTAGCAACTGTTGTTTTTCATTAAAAAATTTGGAGGCATAATCTGTATGGAGTAAAATGTGAAATATATACATACCACAAAAGTTTGAAGTATATATTCACTAAGAAATAATTAAACATGATACAGAGGAGATGTATTTAATTAATCAAGTATTATGATTGAATGATCCATTTCCATCCTGGAAAAGAAAATAAAGTGGCTGATGTTTTGAGTCGAAAAAGTATTGCTACATTAACCTTGTTACATTTGGAATAAGATCAATTGGTTTTTTATTTGATGAACTTTTTCATAGAAGTTTTTGGTGTTGGAAATTCCTCTGTCTTGTTTCAGGTGTCAGTGAAATCATATCTATCAGATAAAATTAAGGAAGCATAGAAGGAAGACATTGAGTTTCAAAAAAAGGTAGAGTTGGTTCAGAAGGGTATGTTTCCTGATTTTAACATTGATAATGATTGTGTTTTGAGGTTTGGGAAAAGATTATGTGTGGCTGGTGATTCACAATTGCAAAATGAGTTGTTATGTGAAGCATATAGTTATCTGTTTTCAGTTTATCCTGGCAGTACTAAGATGTACATAGATCTTCGGGAGTATTATTGGTGGGATGGAATGAAAAGAGATATTAATGATTTTACTATGAAGTTTTTGACTTGTCAATAGGTTAGAGAAGAGTGGCTATTATCGAAAGGGATGCTTGTGACTTTACTGGTGCTAGAGTGGAAAAGAGAAAATATATCCATGGACTTCGTTGTGGGATTACCAAAGACATCTTTAGGTAATAATTCAATCTGGGTTATAGTTGATCAATTGACTAAATTTTCTCATTTCCTTCCCATTCAAGATAATTTTTCTCTAGATAAACTTTCTCAGTTGTATATTAAAGAGATAGTTAGGTTTTATGGTGTTCCCCTATCCATTGTATCTGATCGTGATCCTAGATTTACTTCTAACTTTTGGAAAGGCCTTATGAAGTCATTGGGTACTGTATTTAATTTTAGAACAACTTTTCATCCTTAATCAGATGGGAATCCAGAATGAACAATTCAGATCTTGGATGATATGTTACGTTCTTGTTCGATGAATTATTATGGAATTTGGGACCAACATATTTCTTTGGTTGATTTTTTTATAATAAAATTTTTCATTCTTGTATTCAGATGGATCCATTTTTATCATTATATAGGAAGTGGTGTAGAACTCCAGCTTTTTGGGATGAAGTAGGTGAAAGTAAACTGATGGGACCAGAATTGGTAGAAGAGATGGCATTAAACATTCATTTGATTTAGAAGCAAATTAGTATAGCTTAGAGATGGCATAAAATTTCTGCAGAAAACTAGAGGAAGGATCTTTCTTTTGAGGTTGGTTATCATGTATTTCTCAAATTTTATCCATGTAAAAGTTTGATGTGTTCTGGTTAGAAGGGAAAGCTAAGTCTGAGATTCATTGGAACTTTTGAAATCCTATAGAAGTTGGATCAATTTCCTATAGAGTGGCTTAACCTCCACGTTTATACCAAGTATACAATGTTTTTATGTTTCAATGTTGAGAACGTATATGCCAGATCCATCTCATATTTTGAGCCTAGAGGTAGTTCAGTTGGAAGAGAATCTCTCTTATGAGGAACAACCAGTCCAGGTTCTTGACTGAAGAGAGAAAGTGTTGCGGAATAAGGTAATTAAATAGGTAACAGTTTTGTGAAAAAAACATATGGTTGAAGAGGCAACGTGAGAATATGAAAATGCTATGGGGGATAAATACCCCCACTTATTTGATAAGTGAATAGAATTGGGGGGATGCAATTACCAAATGGGGGGAAGGATGTAATATCCTAGGTAAATAAAGAATATAAAATTTTCATATTTATTAATATTTGTGAATTAAATATTAATTTTACTTTAAAGCAGATGATATGTTTGATGGTGTACCCGATACGCAACAACGAGTTTCTTTGAAATCTTACATTGCACACTAACAATATAATATATTTATTTTAAATGATAGTTAATGCCTCACTATTGTATTGGAATAAATGAACATGACTAACTAAAATATTATTATATATGTTTGTTAAATGCTTTTATATTTATCCAAAAAAAATTAGAGGCTTAAAATAAGAAAGAATCCAATTTTAAGCACAAATATTCTAATATTATTTAAAAGGTCGATTTACCGCCTTTTAATGGTGAACCATCATTAAATCAATATTTGGTCACTTTTATATGTTATATTTGACAGAATAAAATTCTTCATTATTTTTGGGACATGAAAATTTACTTTGGGTAATTTTTGGGTATTTTTCTGATAAAATTCATTTTTTAATAAATTGTGAAAAATATTGTCTTTTAATTCCATATTGACTTTTAATCTAATTTATTTATATGGTTATATTTTATTTTTAATTGGGTTTAAAGTGTAATTATATTATGTTTTTAATACTTAATCCAATATTGGTCATTGGAAGTAATTTCACTTTGAAATTGGACAAAAATAAGTGTCAATCTTTTGATAGTTATTATTTCTTAAAAACACGCTTTTTGTTTTGACAGTGGGAATTAATTTTAAATTAATTTCTGCCACTTATATGTTTTGAATTTGAAAAAATGGATTCCATATTTTTAATCAAGAGGACAAAATTGTGTAAATAGTTATCTTTTATTTTTATAAATTTTGAATATTTACTTCGGTAAATATTTTATTTACCATGGTTAAAAGATAAACATGGAAAATTAGGGTAAAAAATAATATTATAATAATATAAAATTACCCTAACATGTGTACTAATCCTTTTGGTTGATATATTTCTGACCATGGTCATCCTTGGGTCGATTTTGGGACCCCGTGGAGCCAATTGAGAGTGATAATGACACTTTATATTAACTAATTTAAAGTAAAGACAAAAATTACTTAAACATATATCTTTTAGTGAATCAATTATTACATGGAGTTATATAAGTTATCTCTCCGAATATTAATATTCATTTTAAATCTAAAAAAATTTCCTACATCATGATATTTTTTTATAATTTTTTGACATCATATAAATAAAAATATTTATGAAACAATAATGATGTTGTGTTTACCTCAATAATGAATTATATAAATAAATAATATTATAAAGATTAAAAAAATATCCAAAACCTTTCCAATTCTTATTGGATGATTTTATTTCAAACACGAGTCATCCCATCTTGTACTTTAATGAGTTTTTGTACTTTAGAAACTAAAAATCACTACATAATAAAATAATATTTTTACACTTTCCTAAAGAGCCCCTCCTCCCCCTTATAAAGAGACCTCATGTCACGACCCATCCTCGGGGCCCGTGCCGTGACTACCCCAAGCCCGCCTTCCATAGGCCAGGGGCTGGTGACTAGCACCAAGGCCTAAATCCCGGTAAAAAGGGAAGGCATTGCCTTTGTAAAGTAAACAAGCACCACAGAGTAAACAAGCGGAAAAAGTAAACACTAAGTAAAAACTGAGTACAACTGTAAGTGCGGAAAGTAAGTGGGCCAATATACAAACCCAAACTGAAAGTAAAGTACAACTCTAAAGGGAAAACAGAAACTGAAAAGTAAAAGCCACTACGCCGAGCTATCCACTGGAAATCCCACCTGAAGGGTGGGTACAGATAGCTCCACTGCTCCTCGGGTCCCGCCGTCCGCTCCGAGTACGTCCCGCCCAGTGGTCTACCTCCAGGTACCGTCCTGCTCTGCAAGCCTCAACCACGATCAACGCTGTCCTTCATCTGCAACCAACACAACGTAGTGCGGGTGTAGCCCGTGCAGGGGTGAGTATAAGCTACTCAGTAGGGACCCCGAGACCCCCGAAGGTCTCCTGAAATCCACAAAGGAAAGATAAAATCATGAAGTAACAACCGACACTTCTTAGGTATATGCCCATACATATACCTAAGTCATCAACTCCGTTCGACTCCAACATCTGAGCCCAAGCACAACCCAATCCACACAAGAAAGAAAAACGTATACTCACACAGAGCAGCACAACACAATCCACGAAGGAGAGAAAAAGTAATCCACATAGAATAGCTCAACACAATCCACAAAGGTGAGTAAACAGTAAATCCACACAGGATAGTTCAACACAATCCACACAGGAAAACAAACAGGATTCAGCTCACACAGAATACTTCGTCAAAAGGTGAAAGGGATGATCAGATATAGATACTGAATCATCTAAGCTGGGACCCACATAGGATACAAGACCAGCTATCTTCATTGTTTCATTTAAGATGGGACCCACATAGGATACAAGACCAGCACATCTAGGACCCACATAGGATACAAGACCAACTGTCTTCATTGATTCATCTATACTGGGACCCACATAGGATACACGACCAGTATTGAATCATCTAAGCTGGGACCCACATAGGATACAAGACCAGCACAACTAGGACCCACATAGGATACAAGACCAGCTGTCTTCATCGATTCATCTATACTGGTACCCACATAGGATACAAGACTAGTATTGAATCATCTAAGCTGGGACCCACATAGGATACAAGACTAGCACAGCTAGGACCCACATAGGATACAAGACCATCTGTCTTCATCGATTCATCTATACTGGGACCTACATAGGATACAAGACCAGTATTGAATCATCTAAGCTGGGACCCACATAGGATACAAGACCAGCACAGCTAGGACCCACATAGGATACAAGACCAGCTGTCTTCATCGTCGCAGTCCACTGAGGATCTCTGCACAATCGTCATCGTCGAAGTCGCAGTAGCAGTCGCAGCCAGCACTAGGGTTCCCGCACACAGCAAGCTCGTTCGGGAGGTTCCGCTCCACGAGCCGAGATGCTGATACATCAACTATCACATAGTCCAGAGTTGATGTATCCAAAAGTTCCGTATCGTCAACAGGAACTCAACGTCGCAAACGGCGCGTCGATCGGACGCCCGGTCTGAGAGTTATTGGCTTTTTCATCCCAGGGACCCAGTTGGTTTTTAAGGAAAAACTAACCTGACCGTAATCCACCTGCATCCAAACCTTGGGCGAAGTATGCCAAAAGATCCATATCACTAAGAGGAACTCAACAAAGTCGACGACACGACATTCGGACGTCCGTAGCTCAAGATATGAGCGTTTCCGCTCCGAGGGCCCGGTTGGTTTCGTGTATGAAACAACCCGGCCGAACTCAAAGTATTCAGAAACCTTGAGTGCGATATACCGAAACGACCATATCGATCCAAGGATCGCGTTTCCGCTGACGGCGCATCAATCGGAGGTCCGTAGCTCAAGATATGGACATTTTACCGAAAGTGGACCGAAAACGGGGGTCTGGGCCCGGGCCGACCCGGCCCGACCCCCCTGGGTCAGCCGAACCGGGTCGACCCGACCCGGGTCCGACCCGGCTGGGCCTGGCCCGGCCCGGCCCGGCTCGGTCTGGCTCGGTCCGGCTCGGTCCGGCCCAACCGGCCGGCCGTGGCTCGACCAGCGTGGCCAAGCCGAATCGCGGAGCGGGGTGTCCCCCGCCAGCCGCTAATTGATGCCGGCTGCGGATCCGCCGGCCGCCATCCCTCCAGCGGCGTGCCGCCGCCGCCTTCCGCGAACCACCAGACGCGCTCCGGTGGTCCATTCCTCCTGCCCTCTTCTCCTAAGGTCCCCCCGGGACCCCACCTTCACTACGAAGGGATTCAAACGCCTAAACGGCCTGCTTCGTCGTCGCCCATCAATCCGCACGTCAAAACGAATAGCGTCGTCTTTGTGGTTTTCCAGTGCGACCCGATGGCGCTGCGCCCCTTCTCCATGGCCCGACTCTGACTGCGGTGTTGTTCGCAATCCTCGGTGCGGCGCGACGACGTCGCGTTTCTTCGTCATGTCCCGCATCGTTCACGTCTCCTTCCGCTCAAGCGCGGTGAAACGATGCATTACCGTCTTCGCTAATCAAACGAAGAATACCAAAGGGGGAGGGGTATCGGCTGTGTTTGTGCGGACCGATTCCCTCCCGTTATAACGATAGCAGTTGGTCGAAACATAAAACATTTAACCTTCACAATTTTTAATTTAAATAAAAATTTGAACATGGCCGTCAGATTTATCTTTCATATATGAAGGAAAGAATCACCAACTTAAAAGATTCAAACCCCTAAAACCTCTTAAAAAAAAGAATCATATCAATAGTCCCAACCCGCAAATCAATCTTCGCGGATCAACATAATATTTAGTTGATCCGAGTTCTTAGATTTAGAAGGGAGTAAACGAGGGTTCACCCATAATCACAATTTAAATTCCCTACAACCTCTTAAAAAAAGAATCATATCAATAGTCCCAACCCGCAAATCAATCTTCGTGGATCAACATAATATTTAGTTGATCTGAATTCTTAGATTTAGAAGGGAGTAAACAAGGGTTCACCCATAATCACAATTTAAATTCCCTACCTCAGTTCAGGAACGGTGTTCGTCAACGACCCGCAGAAGATGAGCGTCGCAGAGGTCGGGCGTCACGGGGAAAGAACGTCGACGTCACGAAGCGAGGATTCGAAGTCGTTGACGGGGATTTCGTCGCGGAAAACCGTCGTGAAAGATATGACATGGAAGAAGAACGTCGCGTCGTGGATACGACATTGCGGAAGAACCGTGTTCTTCGGCAGAGAAGTTCTTCGTTGAAGAATGGTGTTCTTCGCGTTCTTCATCGAGGAAGAAGGTGTTCCTTAGCTTTTTCTCCCAAAAAGATCTCAAACAACCCAACACCAACCCCTAAAAAAATAAGTTCTAAACTTATTTTATTAACACAACAAAGCATTTGAAATTCAATTGTTTGAATTTCAAAATAACTTACATGTAACTCAACAATTAATTACATAAGTTTTCAAATTAATTAGAGTGGAGTTATTGGAGAGTTTAAGGGAAGATGAAGAGTTAGGGCTCGTGTGGGCCCTACCACACTTTATCCTCTCAAGGGAGGTTATGTGGATGTGGGCTCCACCTCTAACTCCCTTTGGGAGGAAATAACCAACAAGGTTAAAAATAAATTGTGTTCCACAATTTATTTAACTTCTTATAATTCCCCCCAAAACTAACTCTCAACCCGCATAAAACGCAACCTCGGAAAAGGTCTCCTTAAGCGAATATCGGCGCTGCGAGTTCATCGGTGCCATCAGATTTCAATTCCGAGCACCGGTTCAAAAGTTAGAAAGTCCCGCTCGTTCGTTCACTGAACGTACCTGAGCCAAACTTCGGAAAATGATTCCGGGCACACCGGGCCTCGGAATCAGGCGCCGTTAGAAACTGCGTTCTTGTAAAATTCCAAAGAAAATTAAGAAAAAAAATTTCCTTGAAATTTCCGGGTCTTTACACCTCACTTCTAACCCATTACTCACACTTATCAAGCCCCTTGGATCATCCAACCTCTACCCATTAAGGTCCCTATATCCCTCTATCCTCCTAGAAGCCTTCCCCTAGTTATAATGCAATTCAATTAAACCTTTTGGCTCAAACCAAAGGGAGATACCCAATTTAAAGGTAACGTTTTCTCTTAAGTTCTTTTGTTTTATTTTACTTCTACAACCCCATAAAACTCTTTTTATTACTTTATTTTATAAAAATAATAGTACCCAAAATATATTGGGTTTTTTTATGATAAGTATTATAACTAAACTTAGACACACCTCCATCTAATAATAAAAGAACATACTGTTTCTGTGGACGACGAACTATAGTCTCACGAAACGATGATTGTTCAATATTCTCCTACCACCTCTTATGTTGGCCATTAAGATGGAACTATATTTATATGTGATATATAATATATTTATATTGTTTCAACACTTCTATATTTTCCATTTATAAAATACCTTTATGGTTTCCATAGTGGGTAAATACGATAATTTCTTTTGAGGAAGTGAAGACAACCGCCCCCTCAAAGTGATATGACTCGTTCATGCCATACGTGGAACATATAAAGGATGGAGTTAATAAGATTATATATTATATTATTTTGGAATTATAATATACCTATGTATCATTATGTTTTAATTCCATTAAATATGAAATTGAAATTAAAGTAGTGTTCATGCGTACGTACGAATTACCGCCTCCATAAACGGTGCATTTCATTTCTTACCTCAAAATGTTATATACTATTCCAAATACACATATATATACTGGATATATATAATATATATGATATCTAAATTATGAATATCATTCTTTATATAATGGAATTTTGATCACATGGACAATTTATAATTATAACAAGTTCATTTTTAACTCAAGTTCTGAACATCGACAAAATGTCTGATACAAACTCAAATAATTAACTAATTTTTATAGCAAGGTAATAATTTTTATAGAAGGAATAATAAACATGAAAATGTTCTTAATAAAGTATAAATTAAATTTAGTTTATTATTCAAGAGATTAAATAACGACCGATTCAATTCGGATACTAGGTAAGGGACTTCGTCTCAATCTCCTTTCAATGACGCATATTTTGTTTTATAAAATACTTTCTTTTATATGGTGTATAAAACCATTTGAATTTAAATTCTATTCAAAAGGAATATTTTATTTACTAATCATTTTACTAAACAACAAAAAAGAATTTTTATTTTAACTTATGTGGTGACAACAACCTTTCCACTGCCATGAGTATTATTTGATCTTTGGATTCCTTAACAAGGCATAATGTTTTTAAAAGGAATATAAATACCATATACACTTTTACATATTTTGGTATTGAAAATGGTTTTGATAATGTATTTGTTATGTCAATATATTTAATTGATATATTGTGATTGAAATGTGGAAATGTTATCTTTCCTTTATATATTTTTATGTTTTATGAATATGTTATGGTTCTTGGGAATTGTTATGTATACGGGTGGTTACATGATAAACCTTGGGCGAGTGTGCCCGAGATATCTCTCAAATGCATTGGGAAATGTGATGGAGGTAAATGTAAATGTTTCACCTAATATATTTAGGGAATATATTGTGATGGGTATTCCAAATATAACTCCCTATGTAGCTATGAATGATACAATGTAAGTATGTTATGTATGACACAAGTTACATTTATGATTTATTATTTCTATGTATATTTCATAAATCTTATGATTTCATGAGGTATGTTAGAGTGCTTATGTTATGTATGCATTGCTGATCTAATGCTTTATTTCTTTGTTTTATAACCCTTACTGAAATTTTTATGCTCATCCCAAGTTTTTGAAATGTTTATTCACAAGGAATAAAGATGAATAAGGTGAAGGATGAGATCAAGGGAAAGTCTTGCTATCTAGAACACAGAAATAGACATGAATGTTTTTTTCAAGCATTTTTATTTTATAAAAAAAATTGAATCTGAGTAGAATTGTATACTTTTTAATTTTTGAGATGTAATGTAATAGTTATGGCTTAATTCTCTAAAACTCTAAACCTGAAAATATAATCAATGTGAATTATTCATTTAATTACAAATTATGTAATGTTCTAAGGCTGGGTCCTTATATTTTCTCAACCTTGGAATACCATCTATGATCTCTTTGTTAGCCCTATGGAAGTTTGGATAATCCTGATAAGAATTTCCCTATCCTCCACATGAGTAGCACCGCCTCACCATGGGCTTACAAGACCCATTATGTGATATGTGTACCAAAAAACCTCTATGATGGGACATCCTTTTGAAATATATCTCTCTTGACCATGCCCTGAGACTAATTTCATCTCTCTTCTAACAAGGTCTTTGCTCCTATTTTCCCACCACTAGAAACCACTAGCTGTGTCTACTTATCCAAGAAAATATCAACCACCAAAGCTCACTTTAGCACCCCAGAAAAGGTAAGAATACCTAGATAGACAAAAATGGCTTAGATATATTAACCCATCCCTTTGTTGAAGGTAAGATCCCTGAATAACTAGTCGAGAACCATACACATTGAATACATGGATAGGTTAAACATCGACGAACACTGAGCTACCATAGTGTTGACATGCTAGTGTTGTAGAATCTTCAGGATATGTACATCCTCCAGTGTAGAAGGTGATAACTCCAATCTCAAAAAAACTCAAACCGTGACCATCATAGAGTATCCTCGTCATAATACTTGGTCAGTATCCCCACCATCTTCCTATTGAGACATGGAGAAGGCTCACCACCAGGACCACCTACGGATCCACTGGTGTCCTAAAAAGATGAAACACTTAGGTTACCACCTCAATGGAGTCCTCAACTGCCTATGGGTTGGTCTCGCCTCGTATCCTAATGGGATTATATCATGGAAAATCATGACATGTGATCATCCTGTGCACCTCACCTTCTAGTATTGTGGGTCCCATCTTCCACTCTAAAATTTGTGGTATAACAGGTGAACTAAATTATGGTAGAACATCCAAAACTGGTCCTTGTATCAACACATCATTATTGAAGGGACCATCCTCATGATCTTGATGTTGAATCCTAGCTAGATTACATTACGAAGGCATCCTAAAAGTAAACCAAATGTACCATGGACAATGAGTATATTTAGAGATCTGAATAAAAAAGGAATGGAAAGGAGAACCCATTATTTTATGATTCATGTAGCATTGTTTTCCCTGAAACCAAATTTATCATGTAATGAGTCAAAAAGAAGGTGATCTGATTCCTTGTGTATGGATGCATCAACCACCACACCAACCCTAGAGTCCCTATCCTAAAAGCTGAACATGAAACACTTAACAATGTTTCCCCAAACCAATATCATAGAATCCAGTCCAAAGGTAGAACTAACTTCTCTGATACCACTATATCATGACCCATCATAATAGGGCCCATTCTATGACTCCCCAAGACCACCTCCAACAGGACAGGGGTTGTCCACTAGTATCAAGTAGGAATATTAGTAATATGGGAGGTCATAGACAAAGTACTAGTACAGATGCACACATATCCAATCCCATACAATGGTGAAATGTAAAAAAAACCGAACAAACCTGCATGCATATATATAAATCCCACAATAAGTATATGACATGATTTAAGGGAAAGTAAATAGGAAAAAAATCTCACTATAAAGAGCCTAGAAATAATTCCAACCTAAATGAAAAATGAGTACATCTATCAAGGTACCAAAGAAATAAAACATGGTCTATCCAGTCTCACTAATCACCACCGATTCATGGTATGTTTAGGGATTTTTCAAAAGGTCGGTCATCTGAAGAAGTCATGACCTATTCAGGTAAATCATGTGAATGGGTGAATTTAACAGTATCGAGTAGGGCACCCAGAAAAAAAGTCATAAAAAATTAAAAAAAATTCATCACTACAAAATTATATTTATATAGCACATATAATAAGAATATCCAGACATAATAAATAAATAAACATAGTCTAGAGGTAATGTAACAACTATAATGCCATCCTAGGAATCCAGTTTGATAGTTCCACAAACAAACTCATCCAAGATAACAAACTCCATGAGTCTGATAGAATTGATGAACTATGTCTAAGAGGTAGTGATTGTTTGGTCTCACTATGGGAAGTGAACTCCGAATGTTCAATGATATATGATTCATAGATGAGGATCACACCTGTGGAAATAGGTTATACAAAAAAATAAATATAGATTAACCTTATAAGTAGATTATCTTTCCCACATTGTGTTTTTCACGAAGATACCATGAACTCCACCTAAGGAACAAAGAAGAATAGAGAATCTCACTCTGGGCCTCATGAAAGGATTCCAACAACCTATCTAGGAAGTCTTGTTGAAGGGATCACTATCACATGTTTAGCAGGATATTCCATAATAACTCTTAGATAAATGATATGGGTAAAACACCTTAATTAAAATTTTCCAAGATATATTGGAATAGGTCTCTGAATCTTTTAAAATGTATACAATGTGTAGTAGTGTTACACATCGTGTCCCTTCAACCTAAACTCATTCCCTTGTAAAACAACCCATGAATTTTTCCATGTATAAGTACATAGTGTGATTTTCCCATGTACAAGTACACAAATTTTCCCATCTTAATTTTTTTACATTTATGTCTATGTGAGAGTATATGGAATTTAAAATTCAGTGTACACCTTACTGTGTCTATGTACCCTCCAAATTACATGCCGAGATACTAGGGAGAGGTCACACACTATGTGACAGATTCATACACCGTGTGGTCCATAACATTCTCTTGGAACCCTAGATACCACTTGGAAAGACCCACATTCCCTATAATCCTAAATTAGACATCTTGTGGATGAGGATTTCAAAAATAATATTATACTTCCTTTTGTGAGTTCCTGCACTGTCATCACCATGGATTTCAACTACAATCATGCTGAAAATCAAGGATATACATCACTGAACCTCCCTATAGTCATTGGATATATTATTGAACCTCGATTATTTCAGAAATGAACTAATTTTTCATTGTTTATTACATTCTAAAGAACACGAAATATGGTATCCTAGATAGTTCAATATGCTTCATCTTCCATCTTCGCACCACTGTTGTGTCTTAACGATCCTAGACCTACAATATTGAAATTTTTCTCTATGAAACAGGTATGAAATAATTGATTTCCTAGTGGATGTCAAAATAGTGGCCAACGAAGAACACCCGTGATGATCAAAAAATTATGATGAAAATAGACAACCATAAACAAAAGGAATGAATCATGAAAATTGTTCATGTTGTCCGTAATCCATATCTATTAGAAAAATTAGTGAATAATAAATAATAATCAATATAAACTCCCAAAAAAACCTATAAATAAACCTATCACAGAAAAAGGCCGATCCATAAATCAATCTATTGTTCGATTGATTCCTTTTAATTATGGAAATAGAGAATGGGAATTAATCCAAAAACAAAATTATCTTACTTAGAAATCGATTGTTTAGTGATTTGGAACGAACCTGTGTCATGATCGTTGGGATGATCCTTTTATTTTGTCATGCACCGGTCATTGATCTTTGATTCTGTCATCATCCTCCAAAGAAACCTTGTTCAACAACTCTCCAATAGTCCTCTAGATCTCACAGTTTTAGAGGCTAAACATGTGAATTCTCTATAAATGTTTATTTATAGTGGATGTTAGGTCATTGTGTAATTATATAAAATAAAATAAAATAATTTATTAATTTATTAATTTTATTCCTACAAAAAAGTTTCTAAAAATTCCTAGAGATAAATAAGGTTATTCAATATCTAGGGTAAACCCCATATCCAGAACTCAATGGTGTACTCATATTTCTGATCTGGATGCCATTTAGAAGTTATTCCACCTTTTTAGAAAGTCTGTGAAAACTTGATATTTAATATATATTATATGTTTCCAAAATTTAATCCAGGAGAAATGGGCCTCGTAATCACATGTCATCTTAGCATGTGGTCTGAAAATCAGTCCATACAATATCCAAAAATGATACATGACAATTCTGAGCAATACATAAGGAATGAGTATTATGTTACAATTTAACTTTTTATTGATAATTTTTATAAGTAAATTTATAATAATGATATTATATGAAATATAAACCACAAATAATTTGTAACATACTCCCCTCTTATTATGTATGATGTTTCTAAAGTTTATGATTATTCATTTTTATGTTTCGGGTTTAATTTTATATTGGTGTTTAAGTGGTCGTTTTTAGTGGAAAATGATATGGTAAATGATATATGAAGAGTTAACGTGAGGCATGACCATGTGGGGTTAGTAAACATCCATATATAATTTCATAATGTACACCAGATCACTGATGTAGTTACTATAGGTTTATAGAAAAATGACTACCCACTGGATAACTGATGGTGCTGGTTGTACTGAGGAGGTTTCGGCAGGAACACCACTCTATTATTAGACTTCAACAAGCCCACTGGTGGTGTCATCGACTCATCATGGATTGAATGGAAGTTAATTAATATAAAACCATTGATTTTTAAATCCACTCATTTTTAATCCCATTTAACTCCCAATTGAAAACTTGAAATCCCTATTTTGAATTAGAGAGCTTCAATATTGAGTCTTGTCCACTTCTATTCATCACCCTTAGATTCAACAAGGTTATAACGATCCATGGATAATATAATAGAAAAAACATACTAGTTATACTCAATTTTATTCTTCCTTATTGTGTGGTATGCTTGAATATACAAATCTCTAGAGTTTCTATGTCGATTCAATAGAAAATTCTCCCTTTCCTCATAGGATGGTGATGAATATTGTGAGTTGATGACATCTATTTAATGAATCAAAATATACTATCAATTAGAGAAAATCCATGGGTACATGTATATGAATCATATAATTAGACATTATCATGAAGGTGGATTGATGAAAAAATAATAATCCTTTTACGATCCTTTGTTATATTTATAGAGGTGTCGACATGTCAGTTAGAACCAACTTGATTAGAGCTTAAACACTCAAGAATGGTGGTATATTCTAGGTAATTCATCGTGATTTGATCATTGTGACACATTGTTCTTCATGGATCTCATATTGGATCTCACCTCAATTGAAATATTATTGGTTTATTAGTTTAGTTTTCAATACCTTAGGTTATCTTCTATAATCAATGTGGAATTCAAAATCTATTCCTCGATTGACAATGGATCCGGTGAGTTAAAAACCTATCCGTAGACATAACACATAATTTTTTATATTGATAGACTCCATAAGGTATCTAATTATAGAAATACCATTACTGAGTTGGAATATACCTAATTATCATTATAAACCTCTTTCTAATGATCCAAAATTTATGTTAGGCATACTTGACATGTGAGCTTTCTCTTTGTGGGTGCACAATGGGATTTGGTCTGTATTCCTTGATTAACCATGGTGTTATTCATCAATAACATTGAGGTAGAATGTTCATTACCATTTGGGGATATTTTAAAATGTTTAACCCATTATATTATTTTTTTAGTCATACATTGGGTTGTTTGTAATAGACATACTAAAGAGTGTGAGTGTAGCTTGTGGGACTCAATTATGATGCATGATTTCAAGAGTATTTCTATTTTACTTGTTACTATGTTTGATGCTGAATTTTTTTTATTTTATGATGCTACTATATTTTGATAAAATTATTATATGTTTTTACTTTTATGTTATGCCCTTTTATGGGTTTCTAACCATAAATTTGGAGGTTTTTCCTTAGAGGTCAAACCCGATGGACTATCATGATGTGATTATCCATTAAGGGGAGTGTGAATGATTACAATAGTGGAGAAGATGAACCTGATAATGGGGAAGGGGAATGATATCTTAGAGGCCTAACCCAAGGAATATATGGTGAATGATATCCTGGAGGCTTGACCTATGATGTATCTGGAGTTTGAAGGTGTAGAGGGATTACTCATGATGGAGACATGATATGACATCTTCGAGGATAGATTTAACTTGAACCATGAGGCTTTCAAGAGATATGATTATGATTGTTATAACCAGTTCCTAATAATTTTTTACATCCTATTATTACCCTTATAACATCGACCTGAATCAGGCATGATGAGGGATCCTAGTTCATTGATAAGAACAAAAGTGCCCAGTAAATGTTTTTTTGTTTTTATTCACATTTTATTTATCATGGAATACACTAGTTATACATTGGAAGAATTTATAATGTTTCATTAATTATGTATTACTATCTCTTATTACTCACACCTAACATGGTAATAACAACATGAATGTTGAATTCATGTATACAGATCATGGAAAGGGAAAGGGGAACATGGAAGACAAGTGAGCATAGGAACATGAATGAGCTAGAAAACCCAGCCAGACTCTATATGAATCTGATTTTTTTTTTATATTCATGAAAGAATACTCTGGGATATGGGACCATAAGGGTCTCCACAACGCTAGGGTTTCCCCCATCACCTCCTTAATCTCCCCCTTGTGGGATGGTTGTATATCCTCTCTTCAAAGCTTCTCTATGGATATTTTGTGGCATGTGTACACTCATGTCGTGGTGGATTTTAACCTAGGAATATATGGAGTTTTCGATTCAAGGTGCACAAGAAGAAGACCGGTGTTTGTTCACCGGGAAGAACCAACGGTGGGTTCGTGGTCTTGATATCTTCTTAGTGGAATGATGATGGTCATGTAGTCATATTTGTGTTTTGAGGATTGAGACTTCATTCTTTGGTGGTTATGAGTGCACTGGGTGTTTGATGTGGTCTTCTCTGGTGGGATTGATGGTGGAGATGGGCACTGGTTTTGGCTCGATTTTGGTGTGGCGAAGATTCATTCATGCATTTCTAGTGTTCTAGAGACCTTTCTAGTGGTGATGGTTTTTTATTTTTGATTTTCTGTATTTGTTAATATGTTTATTATTGCGATTCTTCTTTTTTCTAGGAATATGCTATGTGAATTTGGTATGGTGGTGTTTTATGCTGTGTGGTCTATAGTTCAAGAATCCATGCTACCTGATCTGCTTCAGGAGATTCTCCAGATGAGGTTTAGGGTTGAGAGTTTTCACCTGAAAATGGCAATATGGAATTGGATGTTTGATAGGGTATGGATCTTACCATCGGTACTAGGTCCACACATCTTTGAACAAGACAGCTAGCCTACAACAATGAGAAGGTGGAAGCTGGACTGATTGTTTTTTATGTTGGGAAGAGAATTCCCTTGTTGATGTGATTTGGTTCTATGGATTTTGGTCCTTTGGGGTATAGTTTTATGTTTTAAGTCCTTTAAGTCATTGTGTGTTCCCCCTCATCCCTTAAAAGGGGGTTTATGAAAATAATAAAAAATTTAATTTTCAGTCATGAATGGATGCTCTAGTTTGGAATTCCACATTGGGATCCTGTTATTTATCTGTATGAATTGTGATCAATCTATATATTTTCCTACCTGTAACTCTATTTATTATAGTAATATTTTATATATATTTATTTGTGTATGTCTATGACATGATATTGAGTGTATAGTATCCCCACCGATGGTGTTTATACCCTCACTACTAGTCATCAGCCTCTTGAATACTAGGAGGTATGCGTAATGTCTTATAGCTATTTTTCTCAGACTCGATGGTTCAATTCAAGGAATTAAAAAATGATATTAGAGCCTTGCTTCCATTTATTAATTTTTACTAACTTGGGACTTGGTAGAAAATATTTTGGTTGTGTGGGACTTTTGTAGGGGTGCTAACATGTTTCAAGAAATATAATGTGTAATGGAATATAAAGTCACTATTGAATCGTTGGTTTTTATAGTTTTATGGGATTTTGGGTCCATTAATGTATCATGATTAGGCACATAGGGTCAAATTCCACACACAAACACACACACAGATATATATATATATTGTTTTTAGTATATTAATTCTGTAATTTAATTCCATTATTTGTGATATTTTTTTGGGATAGACTTATATTCTCTATTTTGTGATATATTTATTTTCCTTTATATTATGATATATCTCTTGGCACTATCTAGTAGAACTAGATCATGTTGTTGTGTTTTTATTTATATATTCTACTTCAGCTAACATTCAAGTAAGAATAACCTGGGTTAGTGCAAAGAGTGATATACCCTATGTAGTGGGTAGCCTCCTAGGGTTACCGTTGTGTGATCCCATGGAATGATTATGATATAGCCTAATAGATTGGATGTTTTTTTGTTTCCTTCATGAAACAGAATCTATCACGCTGAAAGAGATTGACGAGATAACCAACTGATGAGGGATAGGGTCCTATTTCTCTAGAGGATTCCCTTATTCCACCACCTTTTGTACAAAAGGTTGTAGTAGAACTTACTTCCATTCATTGTCTTGTAGATGAGTAAATTGACCCACTATAGTTTTGAGTCCATCCACTTGTTCCTACCTAGGTAAGAGGGTATAGGGGTGGATACAATCAGTATGTAAATATAATATCTTATTACTTTAATATTAATTTCATAATATTATGATCTATACAATAATTGTATAGGTCTAGTGTCTTTAGAAACATGGATACATAAAAAATTATTTCATAAGAGATATACATAATCTCCCACCATGTTCTTCATACCTAACACCATTCTCATACATATCATATATAAATCCATGGTTCATAACATGGAAAAAGTAAACATAAGAAAGGGTGAGATCTATTGATTATTAAGGGTAAAAAGAGAGATATCAAAGAACAATTTTATATAACATGAGCATAAGTGTATGAGAAAAAGAGAATGAAATTTTAAAAACATACCTTGTATATCATAGATTATAATCTTGGTTCATTTCATAAGGATTGGCAGCTCATAGAACATGAATCATAATTGAATAAAATAAAATGATCCATGAGAGCATAACATTGGAATAAGACATAAGTTTGGGGTATATTAATAAGAATGAAAATTCCCTACCTTAGTTAAGGCTCACTAGAGAGAGTGTCATAGTAGACTGGGTTTACTCCCCATCACATCACATCCCTAGTCCTAGTTCACTCCCAAGACTATCATAGTGGACAAATTCCCTTACTAAACATGGTTCTCTCCCCATTCTGGTCCTTATTATCTAAGGAGATATCCATATTTAACCAATGATTTAGGGGGAAATTATATTATAGGACCACCCCCGACAAAATGAAAATCATACATATTCCTTCCAAAATATCAGTAGAAATTTATAATTCCATAACCCATGAAAAAGGAAATGGATTTCACAAAAATTTCATCAAAGCTTAATTATTCCATAGAAAATAAATGGGTTTTATATAATTGCCCTTAATTCATCACAATCATAATAAATATAAAGAATTAAAAATGATTTTATAATTGGATAAAAAAAAATGAATATTCAACATCATTGTTTTTTAACATCTATTAAAAATGCTGTAAAAAGAACACAAGATCATTTCTTCCACAAAAAATCCTTTTCACATTGAAATGATTTTTTTAAAAATGAAACATTTCAAAAATATTAGAGAAAAAATTTTAATTTAAAAATATGAAATGAAACATGTAATGGAAGCTTCAAATCATTGAGTGGTCATGATGGTGGTAAATTCCATTCATACCATATTCAACAAATCAAGGTTTTATTTTTTAATTTTTTTTTAAAAAGTCAAATCTACCTCGATTTGGAAAATAAAGAGAAGAATCATTTTAAATCATTGTTTAAAAATTAAAACATGGTTAAAAATAAATTTTAAAAATTTTAGGAAAATACTAAAACAACTCAATTTTTTGAGAAGTCGTGGACAGGGAAGAAAAATTATTTATGACCGAACAAATAAATAACATCTATTTTCCATTAAAAAATTATTTTGATCTCTAATGTTATTAAATAGAGTAAAATTAATGGAAAAAATTTTGTATCTAGAAATAAACATAGGAAAGGATAACACATAATATTATTGAGATGCTGGTCATTAAATTTTATCATCATAAATTTAATCATAAACAACCATAGTAAATAATGATATTTCAACATAAATCCCATACCTCAAGTTTGAATTTATTCCAGAGTGATTTAAAACCATGTATAATAAATTTAAATTTATTATAATTAAATTATAAGGTAATAGAAATAATTATATTATCATATATGATCCACTTATAACATTTAAACACCCATTTATTAAAATTTTCTTATTAAAAATGTCGCTTTTGGGTGTTAACCATTTCATTTTTCGTGATAATTTTGGTTTGATAGTTCTAGTTCTTGAACATAGATCATAGTTAAATCACCCCCATATTATTGAAAATTATATAAATATGATATATATTAATTATATATATATATATTTAGTGTCATCCATAAAGGATATAGATAAAAAATGAATTTCACCATTCATGGAGATGGTAGGTCGTACTTGCGCGTGAACACTATTTTCACATTTCGACAGATGGACCAAAAAAAAGTAAATAATAATTTAAATTTACAAAATAATTAATTTATTATATTTATTATATATATATATATATAATTAATATATTATTATTAATATTCATGTAAAACAGAATTGAAAAATGAATCACATCACTTTGTGGAGGTGGTAGTTTACACATACGTATGGGTGACATTATCATTTTCCAATATATGGCATGAGGTGGATAATCATTATTACGTTATCATAAAAAAATAATATTTAATATTCTTATTTCATTAATTTGAGATGTATAAAATTGATTTATAGAATGTATAAGGAGAAATAAATTGAAAGAGGTCAAGTAAGATGATTACCTCTTCTCCAGTAATTCTCATGTAGATCCTTTATTAAGGACCATTGGAATGGTATTTAAAGAAAACCATAAAATCTAATTCATGGATAGGTATTTTAATAATTTAATTTTTTAGGGGTTGGTTGAGCTATATGGCTTAATGTTTTGTACATAATGGAGAAATGGGAATACATTTTTTAATGGAGGGAAATAACACACTAGGGATTATAGAAAATATTAAAATATAAATGTTTAATTATCAATAAAAATTGTTCAAAATGGTAATAAATTTGAATAAAAAGAGTTTATGATTTAAATATAATTATAAAAATAAATTTATATAAGTTTTGGATTCATTTTAAACATTATCATTTGGTTTAACCCCTTGATTAACCAAATTTAATCTTGACAATGGTAATGAATTTTTAATGTTAAAGGGTTAAAATATTTCATATAAGGATAAAACTGACACATAATTGAAAAAAAGATGATTTTTTACCATATATCAACTTAATTTTCCTATTTCAATATATTTTTAATTTTTAAATAATTTAATAAAATATTTTAATCATAAAATACTATTAATGTGATTTTTAAAACTATTCACATTATATGACTCTAAAAACAACATGAAAGTAATGAAATTTCAATATTAACCTTTAATAAATCTATAATACCATATTTTTATCTAAAATATTCAAAGAACATAAAAAATAATAAATTTTTTGTTAATTTTAATATTTTAATATCATTTAATTTATTTTTTATAAGTTTTATAAACACTATATTGGTGTTGCGTAAGAAATTAATGTAATTATTTTGTCACTAAAAATTAGAGATAAATTACCATGATAAAAAATTAATTTATATTTAATATAAAAATTTATAACCAATATTTTCATCCTTTTATCCTCATGTAAAAATATTAGAGATATTAAATTCAATAGAGTGAAATTTTGTAATTATTATTTTATTAAATTAATATAAATTTAATAGTCAAAGGAAAATGAAACCAAGTGGCCATATATTTCCAAATTAGTTTTAAATGAACAAATTAATCACATAAAATAAGAAAAAAGATATATTTATTGAAATTTAATATTCATATACCAATGTTTTATCCTAATTTTACCCATTTTACCCTAGCTAAAGTGACAAATATTTACGAAAGTTACTATTCATAATAAAAAATATAAAAGGGAAATATTCATCAAAATGGAACCTATGTTTTAAAAATATGGAATCATTTCTTCAATATTCAATTTTGATAAGTGGAATAAATTAATTTAACTAAAAAAAAAGAAACAAATATTTTTCTTCAAAAAATGATTTTTTAGGAATAAAGATGATTTTATACAAAATTAAAACTCAAATATTTATCCTAATAAACATAATTAGATTATTTATAATATATTAGAACTAAATTTAATATATTAAAATTTAAAAATTATTGAAAAAATAATATTCTTGAAAATAAAAAATAAAATTTTCATAATTTTTTATTTTTCGTTATTCATTAGAAATTCAATTTTTTTAGAAAAATAAAAAAATATAATATATGAAAATTTTGAAATGATATCATAAAAATTATTTTCCTTTTATAAAATTAATTTTCTAAATTTTTTAGAAGTTAATTATATTATCTTCTCACAAAATGCAATAAAAACCATTTTTGTTGAATTTTTTGAAAGCATATTATGAATTTACTAAAATAATTATCTTATCTAAAACATTTATAATTTTTTTAAAAATTGTGATTATTAATATTATTTATGATAATATAATAGAAATTATATAAAGGTCTATTATATTATAGTTTATTTAAAATCAAGGTTTCATCTATTGGAAGCTATCAAATAAATCAAATTTATTTATAGAGATCTATCAAAACATGGGTGGTTATATTCTAAACCCTTAATTAATTTATCCATAAAAACACTATTAGTTAGAATAGATGAAATAGGATAATTTTATCTCATAAAATCTTTAGGTTCCCACATAGCTTCCTATAATTTATTCTTTCACCACAAAAAAATTGACTTTATTGGTGGTCTTGTTTCATAATTATTTCCCTCCATGATCCAGAATCTCCACCAATTGTTCATCATAAGAGATATCTTTCTCCAGTAGTGTGAAATCTAAGTTTAGTATGAGGAAAAAATATATGGTGATCTATTACCATTTTCATTATTGTATTGGTAATGGTTGTAAAAATACATTATATTTATTTCTCTAAGTCGTAACTTTATGAAATTCTAAAAAACATGATAGATAATCTACAATATCTCTTAATTTTGTCTCACCAGAAATACCATTATAGATCTCTATACATCATCATTTTTCTAGGATGAATAAAGAAAAATGATCTATGATTTTCATCCAATATCTACATCCTAATATCAAGTACGAATGAGATAAAAACATGTATCTAAAACCTTATTATTCTCTCACTGTCAAAGTTGAAATAAAGAAATTTCACAAATTCTTTTGTATCTCTATATCGCTCTTATATGCCTCATTATTCATTTTTTGGATAGATTGGTGGAAAGTAATTTGAGAAATATAACATTTCTTCCCTTCCTTCAAGATATCCAGATCCGTGCTTTTCAAATTAAAAAATATTGGATCTTTTGTTATCCTCACCAGAGATAAGCTAAAATGATCCTTTGGACATTGAGAACCTATCACCATATTCTATTTACATAGAAGGTAATGTATTGTGAAGTCAAAATCATTAAAAAACCCAAAACATCTACTCAAGAACATATTATTTTCTTTAACTATTAATATATACTTTAATGATTTTTAATTAGTATATTTATCACACCTTTCTACAAAAATATAATTCCTCAATATCATTAATGATGAAATTAAAAAAACTAACTAAAAATTAAGTTTTGGGGAATATTTCTCCTGAA
Source organism: Viscum album (assembly GCA_963277665.1). Classification (NCBI taxonomy): domain Eukaryota; kingdom Viridiplantae; phylum Streptophyta; class Magnoliopsida; order Santalales; family Viscaceae; genus Viscum; species Viscum album. The sequence continues at coordinate 1,820,652,786 of OY728151.1, read as the reverse complement.
ATATAAATTTTCATGTGGTATAACATATCTCCATATCAATATATGTGAGGAATAATACCATTCCATTAATCAATTCATCAGTATAGACCACAAACCCTTCTCCAATATTGTGTAAAGTAAGCATAGGGGTGATGATTATCCTTCAATTCAGTTCCTCTAAATTTTCATCACATTCATCTATACAATGTAAATTGGATCCCTACAGGTTGAACTTGGTGAGTGGAATACATAGTCATGATAAATTCTCCATGAGGCATCAATAATATCCATCCAAACCATGAAAACAATTGATCTTATTCATAGTGGTTGGTTGATTCCAACACTCAAAAACTCTTTCATTTGATAGATCCACTAATATATACTTTCTAGAGAATATATGTCCCAAAAATAATACTTTTTGAAAATAAATTTAAAAATTGGCAAACTTTTCATATACCTTATCCCACTTATGGTATTTATTATAATCCTCAATTGATTTCCAAGATCTTCCATATTACTTTAATATATAATAATATCATAAGAAAATAATACCAAAAATTGATCAAGGTAATATTTAAAGACACTATTAATTAAATACATGATGATAACATTTTTATTTTTAGGATCAAATAGAATAATTATAAATTTGTAGTGTGCATTCCTTGTATGGAAGGATGTCTTGTTTATATCTACTTTCTTATCCCATAATTGATTATATCTAGAATGAAGGTCATCTTAGATAAGTATTGACCTCAATGAAGTTGATAAAAAAGTCCTCAATACAAGGTAGAGGATAATTGTTCTTTATAGTGACATTGTTATGTTCCCAATAATGAATTAAAAGTAAAATTAATCCACCTTTCTTTAAAAAAAGAACAGGGGATCTCCATTGAGACCCACATGGATGAATGAATCCCTTATTATGATTCTTTTTTATTTTCATCTTTAATTCCTTCAACTCAATTAGGTCCATTATATAAATTCTCTGAAATAATTGTAAAATTAGGTTTGAGTTTTATTGAAAACTCAACTTCAAGATTCAATGGAACACCAATAAACTCTTCAAGAAAGGCACTGAGAAACATTCACAGAATATGAATATCGTCAATTTTGAGTTTCTACACAAAAATCTGAGTTAAATACCCAAATTAATTATGATTAAATAATCATATAATAGATTTTATTTCTATTAGATGTTTATATTTATCATCACACTAATATACTATCATTGGTTATTTGGAATATCAAACATGACATCGCTTACTTATAAATTGATGTAGTATTTATTTATGGAGATCCAGTCCAGGCCTAAGATAACATTGAATTCAACCAGAGTGAGAATAAAATGATTTTAATAATTAACATTCCCATAAATTTCAATTGGGGAATGGTTTAATCCTCATATTTTAATCATGTTTCAATGATCTCAAATACTATTCATCCTGTAAAAGTTATTAATCCTATTTTAATAATTTTTTAATGATCACAAATCCTATACATCTTTTAAAACATGATAATCCAATTTTAATAATGTTTTAATGGTTTCAAATCCTATAAATTCTATAAATCATGTTAATCCTTTTTAATCTGTCTCAAATTAGGTGTATAAATGGTTGGTTTCTTTCTGCTTTAAATAAACCTATCTGAGAGCTTAAGTTCTATGTTTGATTATTGTAAACTATATTTAACTTTGGATAATAATGATTTATTTTATGAATGATTAAGTCAAATTCACACTATGAATATAACTACTCAAGTCTATATACAAATATTTGGCTAAGTCTGAGAAACTGTGAGTCTACCATCAGTTCTATTTTTCTAGAAAAGGACCCCGACACTATGAACCTGACACCGTGAACCAGATACTGTGACCCAGACACCATGACCAGACACTGTGACTAGACACAGTGACCCGGACACTATGACAAGACACCGTGACCAGACACCATGACCATATACTGTGATCCAAACACGGTGAACCATACACTGTGATCCTAACACAGCTTTTGTGCTACCAGTTCCTGATATCAATACAGTTATTCCATCATGAATGTCTCACTGCTCAAAGGTAAAGAAGGAGACACCATTTTTTGGTGACACCGTTTCCATGTGACATTGTTTCTAGACAGACTGTGACACCATTATTTAATCTGTTTTTTCGTTTTCAATTTAATTTCTAAAGGTAATATTTGAGTCTATAAAATGTACTAGAATAATTAATATTTCTTTTTAGACATGTCACCTGATAGTATGTGGTACGAGGTGCAGAATACATGAATCCTATCATCTCCAACACATGCACTCCTAGAATAAAAATAAAAGCACGGCCCAATAAATAATAAGAGAGATAGAAAATAAGTACAAGCATTCTTAAAGAAAAGAACCGAAACATGAAACTCAATACATATGAGGAAAACACGAAGAATTCATGAATCCCAAAGTTTTAATACCATAGGTCATAGTAAATAACATCTTCAAAATACCAACTCCATGAAGAACACGAGCCGGATCTAACTAGAAACCAAAGCATCAGACTTGCGATGTAGTGTTTCTCATAAGAGAACTCTTTTATTAAATCTTCTCCATCCTAGAAGTACAAAGATACGTAGAATAACACTTAGAGCACTTGTAACCTATCTCATCATCTTTACTCTGTTGTGTATTATTTTTAGCTTTCGAGCAGTGTGTGTGTGTCTGTATTAAAACACACACCGTATCCTACAATAATATGAAGGATACAAGATATCCTTCCTATAATATATTTTTTACACTTGTTTACTCCCATAGATAAGTGCGGAAGAGGTCCCTGTGTGACTTGGTAGTTTATGCCCACAAAAAACTATGGAATAGGTCATGTGACTTGGATTGTCCTATGCATTGTTGTTTACCCAAATCCAGGGTGTGGATCAAGTTTATTTATATAAATGGATTAGTGGTAGGTGATCACCAAGTGAAGTGGATTAGGTCTTGGTTTGAGACTGAACCACTTGTTTCGTATCCATTGTTTTATTTAATTTAGTTTTCTCTGTTTTTACTGTATAAATGAGAAATCACTAGATTTACATTGATAGTTAATCTTAGAAAGAAGATATAATTGTTTTTACTTACTAGAATAGCTTAAAAAGTAATATCAATAACCAATATTGATATTACTGGGAATTAATCAATCTTCAGAGAAGTTATTTGAACCATCAAACTTTCGTAATCGTATTACTTTGATTAATTCTGCTGTATTTATTTTTATTGGGGAACCTTTTAAGAAAACTTTTCAAATAGAAATTTTTATAGATACTCAATTCACCCCCCTCTTGAGTACTCTACTCCAACCAATATTTGGCATCAGAGGAGTTTTTTATTCCTGTGAAGCCTCAGTTTTTGATACTTGTCAACTGTGATTTTAGTTGTACTTTAAAAAGATCTTCAAATTTCACTTAATTCTAAATTTATATCTCTTTAAAAATAATTATTTATTATATATAATATATTGGAAGGTGTTGAAACAAATAGACCACCATTATTCAATGGAACCAATGATTCCCAATAGTAAAATTAAAATAAAAATGCATTTAGAAAGTACAGGTTTTAAAATTTGGTCTTCAATTATAGATGAGTATAAGATTCCTACTACTGATATGATCACATGGGATAACCCAACCAAGTTTTCCTACAATAAAAAATGAAAATCCTTGAATGCTTTATATTTCCCCATAGGAGATGATGAATTTAACAAAATTTCTTCATGTAAAACTGCCCATGAAATTTAGGATAATTTTTCTGTTTCACATGATGGAACTTCTATTGTGAAAGAAATGAGACTTAATAATTATACTGTTAAATATGATAACATTAATATGAATCCATATGAGCTTATTTCTAACATGTATATCAGGTTCAACGAAATTTTCAACACAATGATTTCTCCTAGAAGATAAGTCACTACCAAAGAACAAATCAAGAAGATTATTAGATGTCTACATGATAAATGGAGAGGAACCTCTGTCTCTATTAGAGATTCATGTGACATCAGTAAGTTACATATAAAATAACTCATTGGGAAACTCATGATGTATAAATAGGAGCTAAAATTCAACAAGGAAGAGGAGGATGGTCCCAAAAGAAAATCTGTTGCATTTAAGACCACTACTTCTAAACACAAAGAAAAAGGGAAATTGGAGGTCTCTATAGAAAGTTTCAGCAGTGAACAATCCTCACCTGACAGTGATGAGGAGATGGATCAATTAGATATAAGGTTTAAGATATTTTACAAGAAGAATAATTTTTTTAGAAAGACTAACATCAAAAGAAGATTTGATAAAAAATGAATCTTTAAGAAAGATTGGAAAATAAGTGACAAGTCTGATGAGATAGTATGCTACGAGTTTAAGCGAAAAAGACATTTAAAGGATGACTTTCCCAAGCTAAATTAAAAAAATAAATATGAGGACAGAGATAGAAAGTATCAAAAGGCAATGAAAGAATCATGGAGTGCTTCTTAAGACAATTCATGTGACTGAGAATATTTACATGATGAACATTATAACAAATAAAATATGTGTTTTACGACAAAAAAATCTGATGTAACAATAGAATCTCTTATACCCAATTCCTATTATTCTGTAGATTATGTGATTCTGAGAATATATTTAATGAATAAATATTTGAGTACTGTAATATTCTTGAAGAGACATATAATGAACTAAAAGATAAATACAAGTCTTTAAAGAAATTGTATTCTCTTACCTCAACTGTTAACTATTAACTTACTGTATAAAGGGAGAAAAATTTCAATTACTCAAAGAAAACAATACACTAAATATATCTAATGAGAAATTGAAAAATGGCCTTGAAAGGTTTAATAATGGTAAAGATAATTTGGTACAAATTCTAGGTAAACAAATTGATCCTAAATATACTACTAGTATTGACTATAAACCTAGTAAAATAAATTTAGGATGAACTAATTTTTTTCTTCTAAATCTAGGACAAAAAACTTTACTCCTAGTTCAAGAAAAGATTCAGCTAGTTCAAATTTTGATGCACTCTCTACTGTGTCAAGATTTTCTGGATCAAATAGACTTTAATTTTCAAGCACTTTACATAATTCTTATTGAAAACCAATGAGGTAGATATGGGTTCCTAAAGCACTAGTCACTAATATTACTGGACCCAAACAAATATCGGTACCAAAGTCTATTTTTATTTGTCTAATTTGTAGGAAAATTTCTTAAAGAGATCCTGTAAAATCTTATGGTACTTGGACAGTGGGTGTTCAAGGCACATGACAAGGGAATATTCATGCTTCTAAAACATAATAAAAATTGATGGTGGACATGTCACTTTTGGTGAAAATTACGAGGGAAAAATCATTGGCCTTTTCCAAATCGGTAACTCTAACTCAATTTTAATTTACAAAGTAATTTTTGTTGATGGATTGAGATGAAATATACTTTTTATTTCACAAATATGTGATGATGGATTTCATGTTAAATTTGAAAATGATTCTTACAATGTTTTTAATTCTAAAAATGAATTGGTGTTTTCTGTATTATGAAATGAAAATGTATACTCTATTAACTTAGAGTCTTTTGTCTCTTAAAATGATTCATGTTTAAGTATATTTCAAAAAGTCTTTTCTTTGGTATAAGAGACTAGGACACTGTAATATTCACTCCCTTAGAAAGCTAACAAAAAAAAATCTTCATCAAATATCTACCCAAACATCAGTTTACAAATGATAAAGTGTGTAACCCTTGTCAAAAGGGAAAGCAACACAAAATTTCCTTCAAACCAAGGAAATAAGTGTCAACTTATCAACCTCTTGAATTGGTTCACATGGATTTGTTTGGACCATCTAGAGTTTCTAGTTTAAATGGAAATCACTATGTTTATGATCTTGTAGATGACTTTTATAGATATATTTAGACTTTTTTTGGCTCACAAAAGTGAAGCCTAATCTCACTTCACCAAATATGATAAAACTGTAGAAAATATTAGTGGACGTAGAATTAAATTGTTAAGAAGTGATCATGGACATGAGTTTGAAAATAAAGAGTTTGAATCCTTTTGTTCAAAAAATGGCTATAATCACAATTTATCTACCCCTAGAACACCTCAACATAATGGAGTTGTAAAAAGAAGAAATATAACCTTGTAAGTGATTACTAGAACCATGCTTAGTGAACATGGATTACCTATTTATTTTTGGGCTAAATCTATAAATACTGCATGCTATATTATTAATAGATCATTGATTAAACCCATTCTTAAAAGAACTCCATATGAGTTATGGAACCATAGAAACCCCAAAGTAAGCTACTTCAATGTTTTTGGTTGCAATGTCTATATCCTTAAAAATAGGGAAAATCATGATAAATTTTAATCCAAGCATGAAGGAATATTTGTAGGATAATTAGTCTCTAGTGAAGCCTCTAGAGTGTTTAATAAAAGAACTAAATGTGTGGAAGAGTCTGTACAAGTCAAATTTGATGAAACAAATCCACATGAGCCTAACACCACTCTAGAGAACCTAAAGGATGATGTGTCAATTCTGGACATCAATTCAAAATCCTGTAACCATAATGTAAAGGAATCTGTGAAAACTTCCAGTTATGGAAATTTTTCAGATTGAGGTCATTATGAACCCGAACCTATTGAAGAACCTGAAATAATTAGTCCTTATTTTTCTAGAGCTGTTAGAACCCTTAAGAATCATCCTTTAGATGTTATTGTAAGAGATTTAGATAAAGAAACTCAAACTAGAGCTTCTCTTAGAAATAAGGTTTAACATAAAGTCTTTAGGTCACAACTTGAACATAAAAAAATTAATAATGCTATCAATGGTGAATTTTGGGTGATGGATATGCAAGAAGAACTTAATTGGTTTGGAAGGAACAAAGTTTGAAAGCCTGTTGAAAGACCAAAAAACAAATTTACCATAGGCATTAAGTGGGTTTTTAGAAATAAATTAGATGACGATTTTAACAAAGTTAGAAACAAGGCTAGATTGGTTGCACAAAGCTATAGTCAATAAGAAGGAATTGACTATGAGAAACCTCTGCACCAGTAGCTAGACATTAAGCCATCAGAATCCTTCTTTCTTATGCTGCATATCTGAATTTAAATCTATATCAAATGGATGTTAAAAGTGAACTCCTAAATGGGTATATAGATGGGGATGTCATTGTTGAGAAACACCCTGTTTTTTAAAATCCTCATTTTCCAAATCATATCTTTAAATTATCAAAAACTTTATATAAATTAAAACAAGCTCCAAGAGCTTGGTATGATAGATTAAGTACTTCTATTATTTCCCAAGGCTTTACGAAAGGAATATCTGATCCCACCCTTTTTATAAAACAAATATCTAATGATATTTTAGTAGCTCAAATTTATATAGATGATATTATCTTTGGATCTTCAAAAAACACTTTATGTATTAAATTTTCTAAAATGATGCAAAATGAATTTGAAATTAGTTTAATGGGTGAACTAAAATTAATTATTGGATTTTAAATATTTTAAAATAATAATGGTATTATTTTAAATCAAATCATATATAGTAGATATCTTATAAAACGTTTTGTCTTGGATATAACTAAAAGTAGCGACACGCTAATGAGTACTACTTGTAAGTTGGATCTTGATGAAGTTGGAAAATTTGTTGATCAAACCACATATAGTGGAATGATTGGAAGCTTACTATACTTAACTACTAGTTGACTTGATATTATGTTTAGTGTATGTATGTGTGCTCATTTTCAGGAAAACCCTAAGGAATCTCATTTAAATGCTGTTAAGAGAATTTTCAAATACCTCAAGCATACACCCAATCATGGAATGTTCCATCCTAGAAGATAATAATTTTAGTTAGTTTGTTATTATAATGCTGAATATGGTCACTGTAAGTTAGATATAAAAAGAACCTCTGGAACATGTCACTTTTTAGGCAAGTCACTAGTATTATGATGTAGTAAGAAAAAAAAACTCTATGGCATTATCTACTACCAAAGATGAATGCATATCTGCTGGTAGTTGTTGTGCACTAATTTTGTGGATGAAACACACATTACAAGATTATGGGTTTCAATTTAGGCTTGTACCCATAAATCGTGACTATAAAACTGCCATTAAAATCTCAAAAATCCATTTTCACACTCTAGGACAAAACATATTGATATAAGACATTACTTTTTGAGAGACCATTATCAAAAAGGTGATATCACTTTTGAAATAATTGGAACTGAATATAATCTTGCTGATATATTCACCAAACCATTAAATTATGAAATAATAGATTACATCATACATGAATTGGGAATGATAAATCTTAAGTAGTAAGTGTACTATTTCATAACTTACTATTTCACAGTTTATAGTTTCACAAGTCAAAATCATAATATTACTGTCTAACTCTTGATAGTCTATATTTTACTATCTTAAAAGTTGTTGTTTCATGTTTATGGTCTCACAGTTACTATCACTCAGTTACTTTATAGAACAATACTATTTCAAACAATATGGTCGCATTGTTTTGAAGTCTCACAGTAGAGATTTCACTGTGAAAACCTGTTATGGTCTCACCATGAAAGCCTATTACGGTCTCACCATGAAAGTCTTTTCCAGTCTCACCGTAAAGACACTTTATCATTTTATTTACATATTTTAATTCTTATCACTATACTTGATTATATTATTCTTTTACCACCCCACACTTTTGAATTTGAGATGCTTGATATCCCTAAATAATAAAAATGAAAGAAGTTTCACTCCTTTATTCACTCATGCCTTCTTATCTCAAACCTGAAATCTCTTTATCTCTCTCTCTCAAACCTTCGTTGAATTCCTAGAATGAAACTTCCATCCTCATCAACTCTTGATTAGTGAAGATCAAATAAGAAGATGAAAATAGCACTGAAGATAGTGCCCGAAGTTCTTTTGAATCTGAACATGGTGAACAGAGTAGTGGTACCTGAAAAGAAAATCTTCCCCAAGTGGCTGCTATTAAGTAAGTATTTAGAATTGAAAGTACTATAAGAGACAAGATGGAAGGATTGGTTTTAAAAAATAGGAATGATGGATTATCCCAAGATAGTTGCTCAGTTTTATCAGTTCGTTCAATTCTCTTTTGATATAGAAGATGGTTTTGTTGCGAGAAGTTGGATCAATGACTAAATATGAACTTTTTCTTTGAGGATATGGACTGCTTGTATAAGGATACCTCATGAGGGAATTTTTTAGGACTACTATATAGGTTATCCTCTGCCAAGAGATATATTTGTTTTAGAATAAGCCTTGGGAATCTTGACCGGAAATTAAAAAATGATAAGAGCTATTGCTGCTATGATAGATGGTGAAACCATACTTTTGTTTACGTTTGTTCAGAATTTGATTAGTCCCATAAAAGGATATTTTTCCCAACTCAAGTTTCAGGATGTATTTTTGAAAAATCTTATGAAGAATGGACACTAGATTAAACTATTAAAGTATATTATACTTTATATGTGTGGGTTTATAAAAACTACCTCAAATTCAACCTCCAAATTCTACTCAAGGATAAAATATGCTACGCTTCCTGCTAAAGGGTTGATTGGAACAGATGAAGAAGTCATTAAGTACTATGAATTTTGTATCTCAAAGGTTACAATCAAAATAATGAAAATCAGTTGGAATCAATGGAGAAAAGAATGGGTAGAGGATAATGAGAGGGTCTATAAAAAGTTCAATATAGTTGAGCATTCCTCAAGACCTAAAAACATTTCTGATCCTAGATTGAATCCATATGAAATATTTGACTATTATTTTGACAAATAAGAAGAAGAGTTTGTTGCACCTACATGGGAAACTGTCCTGGATAAGGAAGGTAATGAACTTATTCCTCATGTCCTAATTGAGAATGAAGTACCTATTCCTGAAAAAATTGTCGATCTGAAAGAAGAACCTGCTTCTAAATAAGAATCTATTATTATTGAAAGGGAAAAGCATGTTCTAGAAGAGAATTTAGAAGAAGAACTTTCTTTTGGGAAAGAAGATACTTCTAAGGAACACCTAGAGAAATAAGTTTTTCCTGAGATTATCCCATTTGCTGAAGAAGGAATGGAGAAATCCTTTCAATTAGATAGAAAAACAATGGGTGAAGATTTTGGGGATGAAATCTTAGAAATATATCAAATAACGAAATCTCTTAGTCTTATAAGAGATTAACATGTTAAGGGGGAGCAACACAACAATCTAGAAAGTGTTGATATACCTAATCCAATTTATTCAAGATTTGTGGATTAATGGTATAAATTCCCTAGCTATTTTGTTGTGAATGATTCCCAGGAAGCCTCAGTTAAAGGTATAGATCAATCTATTGAGTATTAATTGAAATAAGTATCTTCTATTGAAGTTATTTCTACAAAGGAACCTGAGCCTATCTCAGATCCTATTTACGAACCTTCACAAGAACCTTATACCTTAGTGAGTTTGGATGATTTGAAATCCTGTGGAGCAAATTTATTGGTTGGAGTAGAAAATCTCATGAACACTCAACCTGCTCCTATGACAAGATTGAGTGAAAGAGATCCTCCCCAACTGTTAGGAAAGATTATATGGAATATTCATCCCAAAATGAGTCATTAAATTCAAGAGGTCAGAGTTGAGAACAAACAGTAAAGTGATAAAGTAAAGTCTCTCATAGTAATGGTTGAATATATAAAGAGAGTGTTGAAAAAATACAAGAACCTGTTGCTCATCATGTTGAGGATGTTAGTGGTTAGATTCAATCGGAAGTTGTCTCTCTAATTCAACCTAAATGTACTTCCTTAACTGTCAAGGTGGGTGAATGAAAAAAAAATAGTTTAAGAAATGTGTGAGCTTGTTATTGGTCATAAAAAGTTGACTGATGAGTATAAGAGATGTCTCTAGAATGTTATGGATCAATGGATGTACCTTACATCAGTTGTTACAGCTTCTAGTACCTCTAGACAATCATCTCAACCATCCCTGGATAGTGATCTTCTCAGAACAGTTGATAAAGAAGAACTCCAATCAATGCTCAGTGGATTTGACAAAGAGTCTCTATCTGTGGTTGTCAAGAATAGTGAAAGAGTTCTTGATTTTGAAAGAATTCATTCCAAGATTGAAAATGATGCTCAAGAATAAATTACTAAGAAGGTGGATTTCTACTTTAATATGATTTTCTCTAAGCATGATATGACAAACCATTTCAAGTAACTTTTAGAGAATATTAAAATCCCTCCTATCACTCAAGATTTCAAAATTCAAGTTCAAAAGATGAATGATTTTACTACTCTATTGGACAAGTTCCTGAAGAACAAAGATGAATTTGAGAAAGTGATGCATTATGGTGGTGAGATTATTGGTGACTTCATAAAGCTATTGAGCCCTTATCTTCAAGTGTAGAGCATTGATATTGTGTCACATGAAGCTGCACCCTTATGACCTAGTCAGCCTTCTTTCTCATTCACTTCCCTTGACTCTACCTCTATTTCTATCTCTCAGGCTCTGAGTTAGATCAGACTTGTTATCCTTGAAAAATAATTACCTTGGTCATCCACTACACCTACCTTGGACCCTTCTGTTTTTAAAGGTATCCCTCTACCTTCTGTATCATGTGGTTTACTTCCTTATTCAATTTCAACCTATACTCATGTGGCTTCTCCTGATGCTGCTGCCTTGGGAAAAGAGAAGACAACTAGTGCTCAAGAAAAGTGAACACTATCTTTTGATAGTGATATTTTTGTATTTTTGTTGTCTACTATTTGTAATGAAACCTCTTTCACCATCCAATACAATGTGTACTCTTCTTGTCTATTCAATTATTTACATTTATACTCTTTTTGATAATCCTAAAAGGGGGAGAGACATGCACTCATGCACTCTAAATGCACACTAAGGGAGAGAAACATCCACTAAGAATAGATATCTCACTCACATGATTTGTGATCATCATAAATGGGGATATTGTTGGACTCATCCTATTTTAATCATGTTTTAATGATCAAAAATCCTCTACATCCTGTAAAATATGTTAATCCTATTTTAATCATGTTTTAATGATCTTAAATCCCATACATTCTGTAAAACTTTTTAATCCTATTTTAATCATTTTTTAATGATCACAAGTCCTATACATTCTATAAATCTTGTTAATACTATTTAATCTGTCTCAAATCATGCATATAGATGGTTGGTTTCATTATGCTTTAAATAAACATATCCAAGATCTTAAGTGCTACGTTTTATTATTGTAAACTATATTTAACTTTAGTCTATAATGATTTATTTTATGAATGATTAATTCTAATTCACTCTGTGTATATTATTGATTACGTCTATATACATATATTTAGCTAAGTATGAGAAACTGTGAGTCTGCCACCGGTTCTATTTTTCTGGAAAAGGACCTAAACACCATGACCTAGATACCATGACCCAGACACTATGACCCAAACACAGTGACCAGACCTTGTGACCAGACACAGTGACCCAGACACCATGACCAGACACCATGACCAGACGTCGTGACCCGATACCGTGAACCAGAAACTGTGAACCGGACACCGTGATCCTAACACTATATATGTACTAAAACTTCCTGATCTTGATACAACTAGGACATCATGACTATCTCACTGCTCAAAGGTAAATAAGTAGACACTGTTTTGTGGGGACACCATGTCCAAGTGACACTATTACCAGACAGACTATGACACCGTTATTTAATCTATTGTTTCCTTTTCAATTTAATTTATAACTTTCATATTTTAGCCTTTTAAATGTAATGACATAATTAATATTTCTTTGTAGACATGTTTCCTGATAGTATGATGTACGAGGTGTAGAATACATGAATCCTGTAATCTCCAACACATGAACTCCTTGAATAAAAAGAAAAGTGTGGACCTATAACTAAGAAGAGAGATAACAAAGAAGCACGAGCATTCTTGACAAAAAGAACCAACACATGCAACTCAATACATCTTAAGAACACAAGAAGCTTTCATGAATACAAAATCTATAATACCATAGATCATTGTCAAGAACATATTCTCAATACCAATTCCACAGAGAACATGAGTTAGATCTAACTGAAAACTAGAGCATCAGACTTGCGATAATCTGTTTCTCGCAAGAGCACTTTATTATTACATTTTCTTCATCCTAGAAGTCCAGAGCTACATAGAATAACACTCATAGCACTTCTAACCATATATAAACATCTTTACTATGTTTTTTTACTATTTTTATCTTTTGAGCAGTGTGTGTGTCTATATTAAAACACACAATGTCTCCTGCACTAAACTAAAGGATACAAGATATCCTTCCTATCATATATTTTGACACATGTTTACTCCCATAGATAAGTGTTAAAGAGGTCTCTGTGTGACCTGGTAGTTTATACCCATGAAAAACAGTTGAAGTGGTCGTGTGACGTGGATAGTCCTATGAACTGTTTTTTTACCTTCATATAGGGTGTGTATCATGTTTATTAATATAAACTGCTTGGTGTCAGGTGATGACCAAGTGGAGTGTATTAGGCATCAGCTTGAGACTGAACCACTTGTTTTATATTCACTATGTTATTTAATTTATTTTTCTCCGTTTTTACATTATAATTTAGAAATCACTAGATTTAATTTCATATTTAATCTTGGAAGGAAGTTATAATTGTTTTTCCTTATTAAAATAACTTCAAAAGTAATATCAATAACCTATATTGAGATTATTGAGAATTAATCAATATTCAGAGAAGTTATTTAAATATTCAAATTGTCGTAACCATATTAATTTGATTAAATGGTCTATATTTATTTTTATTGGGGAACCTTTAAGAAAAACTATACAAAGAGAAATTTTTATTGATACTCAATTCAATACCCTCTTGAGTACTCTACTCTGAACAACTGAAAAGAATCATATAATTTAAAAATGACCAAAATAGCATTTTGGATTTCCCTAATAATTCAACATATAATCATTTTGGATAGGAATTAACATTCATACAAACTTTTCATTATATAAGGGAATTCATATAACAGACTTCAAATAGGGTACTTCAATACTGGAGAAAGCCTATTGCAACCTTGACTTCATCATTTAATATTCAATACCATTATAAAACCTAGATTTTTTAGCATGACCATAACTAATAATCAATCAGAGTGATTAGTCATGAAAAATAATTTATAGGATGTCTAAATCATGACACATTTTCTCTATATATAACACCATAGGTTTAACTTAAGTCATCCATTATCATTATCTATTCAAATCCTTCGTGATAGTTGAAAAATAAAATGTGAATTGACCCATGTTGATCCCTTAAGATTGTAAAAATAGGTGCACCATAAGGTCTCAATCCCCATAAACCATAATTATGGCCAAGATATAATTAACCAATTACTTCCAGGGTTATTACCCATACATGCATCTATGGAAAAACCACACCCTCTTTTACAAGACATGAATGCTTTTGTATGAAAATCACACTCCATTATTTTTCATAATGTTTGATGTTATCTTATGAAAAGTATTATCCTAAGTTTTATCACTAAAGTATTATCTACCTAGTTCCCAAATTTAACTAAAACATTACTTGATACCAAATATAGTTTACCATACGTTTTATACATAAACAACACATCTTATTAGTTGAATATTCATTACATAATATTATGATCCATTCCATAATTGTATGAGCCTAGTGTCTTTGGAAACACGGACACAAAAAAATCTTTTTATTAAGATATATATATCATCTCCCAATAAATTATTAACAATTAGTACTCTTATTATACATATCACACATAGAACATTTTATCATAACCTGGGTAAAGGGAAACTCACAAAGGGTGAGTTCTGATTCTCAGTAAGGGTAAATAAGGGGATATCCGTTATCACATAAACATTACATGAGTATAAGGGTATAAGAATATATGAATATTAACTAAAAATAATAAATTACATGTCATAAATCATAATATTATGTAATGGAATAAGTATTGAATGTTCATAATACACGAATCATAAATGAATCAAAGTGTACGAGCCATGATAGAAAAACATTATCATAATAATTTTTTTGGAATTCACATTAGCATGGAAAATAAATTTCATAGTTTGGGGTCACTTAAAATATTATTATATTGATTTGGGTTCACCCATTATTCCACCATATCCTTAGTCAAGGTTCAGTCCCAAAAACTATCATAGTGGAAAATGTCCTTTACTGAATTGGGTTTACTCCCCATTTAAAACCATATAATATCATGAGATATCCATAATTTACAAATGAATCAAATGGATATATAATTATAGGACCACTATTCACATAATGAAAATAATACATTAGTGGTTCACAATACCATAAGACATTCATCATTCCATAACCTAGGAAAAGGAAACTGGTTTCATAAACATTTCATCATAGTAGAATTAACCAGTGGGAAAGAAGTAGGTTTTATAGAATTATCCTAAAATATTCACCATCACTTTACATGTAAAGAATGAAATTGGTTGATATCATTGGATCATAACTTCATATAATCATAAGTAACATCAAATTATGGTATCATATATGAAAAATTATATTGAAAGATCACTAGAACATTTGTTTAAGAATACACAATTTTCACTTTGAAATCAATTATTTTAAATCTAAAAACTTCCAAAATATTAAGGAAATTAGTTTGTTTTAAAATAACATTAGAAACATGTATGTTATTCTTCAATTCATCGAGAAATTATTATATTGGGAAATTTCATTTATGTCATGAACGTTAAAACAAATATAACAATCTCATTTTTTGAAAAAAAGTAAAAAGTAAATCAATTAAGAAAATGAGAAGAATATTTAATTTAAAACAATTTTTGAAACTTAATACAAGTGTAAAAATTTAATTACAAAATTATAGGACAATATATAACAATTCCTAAAATATTTTTTTGGAAAACATGGACTTGAAAAAAAAACTTTTTACCGTTGAAATAAATACTGTCAGTTTTCTATAAAACCATTCTTTCATTATGTTAAGTTCTTAAAGAGGAAATAAAAAGGAAAACATGTGATCTAAAGAAATAAATAGAATATAGGAGAACACATATATTTCATGAGTGGTATAAGATGATATTTTATCATAAAAAGTATAATCATAAATAATCTTGACAAATTGTGAGACTGTATCATAAAACCCTAACATTGAGTTTTACATTCTTTGAGAGTGATTTAATATATTGAATATTAAATTTAAATTTATTATAATATTATACTAGAGACATTTACATACTTATAATATCATATATTTCAACATACCACCCCTCTTCATTGGATTGAGAAGTGATGGGTGTGCTAATAGGCCTTTGGTGACATCCCCAAGACACCAAAGTCTGGAAATATATTCTTCGGGATTCATAAACAAATTGGAGATGATTTACCATTTTTAATTAAAACATAAAAACCAAAATAAAATAACCAAACATACACTATATGACACATGAGTACTGAAATGTATGCCATTACAAAACCATAACAAATGAAAATATCAGATTAAAAAGTGGAAACTAAGACCAAGAAACTCAAAGACACCAAGACATCGACTCATCAACTCTCAACATGCTGAAAGCTCCAAAACCCCAAGCCAAGACTAAGGGATCAAGAAGCATTAATGAGGAACTAAGATACTTTTCCTTTACCCATGTCTCAATACATAATATCTAAAAACACAAAAAATTTCCCAAGAAGGGGTTGAGTATTAAACTTAGTAGGACATCCAAAATCACTTCCCAAATCATTTATCTTGGATATAACTTGTTATAAAATATTATAAAATAGTTTAAGAAATGAAAATCATGTTACATCTAAACAAAGTTTTTTTCCAAGGAAATAAATCAACCAATACTTTTAAATTAGTTTTGCAAGGAAAAAATAAAGAACACCTTTAAACCATTTCTAAATTTGTGATTTTTTATATACTTTTTCATTTCCACAATCATAAAAAACCCACATAGAATCTTGGTGTTACCATTAATAGTGGATCTTCATGTCCATACTCAGTTCCATTGATAGTGGTACTTCACAACCCTTATCCATCAAATTCGTCTCATTCCAAACCATTATTCCCAAATCATGTCAACCCATTTCAATAAAATAATTTCATTTCTTTAAATTAATTTCAACAACTAATTTTCTTTTACCAACCACAAATAATTTTAATGTCCCCATTTTATAATTATAAAGAATGGTTTTCCAAATAAATCATCCAATTTACAAGATTTAAAAAACCATAATTCATACAGAAATTTATATCAAATCAAACATTGATTTTATCATAAATTTCATATCAATTAATTAATTTAAAATTGATCCTTTATTTTAAAATATATAGGAGTCAATAAAGAATCCACCTACCTCTAAGACATTGGAAAAAATGAAAAACTATCAAATGACATAAAAAACCCAACTGAGTTCTTCTAGATCCCAACATAGATATTTTTCCCTTCAACCAATTCGACATTATCCAATCATTATAAAAATGACAAATAATAGAATTATAATCTATATTATAGATTTATAGTTTCACAAGATAGGAGAAGAAGATATCTAAGAAAAATGATGTGAAGAAGTACTTAATTAAAATTCTATATTTCCAACGTACTTTGGATCACCTAAAAATCGCTCCTAGACCAATTAAAATTTCCTCCCGAGCCATAGGAAAAAGAATAATTAATGTTTTGGGAGTATTTGGTGAATAAGAGGCTTAATAGAATTAATTTTATTTAGATCCATGATTTTTGTATCTGAAATTTCACAGTACATGGTCTGGGTGCACGTTTAGAAAAACCGTGTGCTAACCATGTAGAAGATACAGTCTCAAACTACACCTTATATAGTTAGATCACATGGTTACAAAACCTTTACCAGACCATTATATTCCCATCTATCCAGTATAGAATGACTTGTCCAAATAATCTTCATGCTTTAGCTAAAATGTGCACCATCCCAGTGCTTACTGTTTTCCATTGTTAATTTCTATAGAGTTTTTTCATGGTTTCTACTAATGATGAAAAAACTACAAACTTCCATAAAAGCCTCCAATGCATTAAAAAACTTTTCCAAACCTCCCAAAACATAACCATAACATTATATTTACTTAAAATTAATAAATAAAGGGTCATGTTCCTAAACCTTAGGGTGCTACATTATCCCAAAATTTTTCTTTATTTACTCAGAAAGAAGAAATATCCCATTTAATTGGAAGATTTTGGGACACTTATACAACATTTCATTCTCATGCTCCCATGTTTATTCATGAATCTAATCACGTTTCCATAAAACCCACACTAGATCAAATATTTTATTATGAAACACATTCCCTTTCCTATCCCAAATAAGTATTGGCACATGAACCAATGTAGCATATGGATCTTAGTTGACATGACTTCATAGAGTAACATTGTTACGATAGGGTTGATGTTTCCTCTATCGAGATACAAGTAACACTTTATACACCATACTGAACATTTATGGAAGTGCCATCTAATAAGCCACCTCACCAACCTATTCAATTATACCAAAAGGTTATATGTATCAATAAGATAACTTCCCCTGCATACCAAAAACATGATTCCCAATACATCTAGAGATTATTAAGAATACAAGATAACTCACCTCAAATGAAAGTGTCCATTGATATTGATCCACATATTATTTCTGACAACTATGTGCCATATATATCATTTTTCTGATTAACTAAATCTTTTCCAGTATCTCTTGTACGAGGCTTGGTCCAACTAGTGTAGCCTCTCCTATTTCCACCCCATAAAGTGGATAATGATAAGGATGACTATACAAAAATTCCAACAAAGACGTATGTATCAATGTTAGATAACTGTTATCATATGAGAGCTTTAATAACACTATTTTATCCTCCCATGGTGTATTAAAATACATTTCACAATCATTAATAATTTTATACATCGTATGTATCATTATTTTATACATCCTTCCAATTAAGGTTGATATTACTTTTTCATAGTAAACTGAGTCCCAAGATATTTATATAATGATTTCTATAAATGAGTTGTAATCCTCAAATCTTGGTCTAATACCATTGAAATAGGTTTTATATTCCTATTTAAAAATTATCAGATATATATTTTTGAAAAATCTTACTCTGTGTAAGATTAATGAATATGGATGAAATGAGCTGAATTTGTGAGACGATCCAATATCACCCATACACCATCATGTTTCTGAATAATAATTGGTAGATATGTAACAAAATATAAATTTATCTTCTCCCCTTTCCATAAGGGAATCATTAAAGTCTATAGTAAACCTATTCATCATTAGTTCCCTACCATAACCTTCTAACATGCTTGGTATTTCAAAAATAATAATCCAATCCTCATTTCAAGGTAGATCAGTAAAATTGTTCTTTCAATACCTTATATATCTTTTTTATTCTAGGATGAACAACCTATATTGAATAGTTTATATCATGAATAAGATTTTCTTAAAAACACAATGTTACTACCATCCGATCATGAAACCACCACACCTCTCTAAAATCACGCTTCCATCCATAAATGGTCTCCCTAGAACTAAGTTTTGACCTCATAAAAACCCAATCAGATTTAGTTGTCTATGAAAGTTTAACCAAATTGATAAAATTAGAAATATAATATACCAAAAGAAAACTACAACACTATATCGATCTTCACAATCCAAGTGCATGTCGGTTAATACTGATATTATCATCCATTGATCCAAAGTATTATTTTACAACTAACTACATGAAGTTCTATTTAAATCATCCACTACAGAGTTTACTTTATTGATGTATACATTAAGTCAAAGTAAAACATTTTAAGATACTCCATCCTTCTTCATTGTATCAGATTCAAATCAGAATTTGAGAAAATGTGTTTCAAGCTATAATGATCCGTAAAAACTGTGAGTTTATCCCTAAATAGGTAATGACGTTATGTATTTAATTAATGGACCAAATTAGATAATTTCAAATTGTTTGTTGGGTATTTATTCACATTCAACTATAACTACCTTGAATCATAATCAGTAACAAGATCCTCCTACATGAGAACACATCCCAACCATCATCCCAAGGAATTAAAATACACCACATTTCATTATCCTGATTGTAGAAATATCAAGACCGGGGATGATATAAGGTGAACTTAATGCTCTTGAAAAGTTTTTTGACATTTATCATTCCATTTTAATAGAAAATTATTCCTTTTATATTCTATAATTGGTGAAGTAATTCAAGAAAATTCAAAAAAGTATCAGTAATTAACAGCCAGGCCATGGAAACTGCATATCTCAATGAAATTATTTGGTGGTTTCCACGATATCACAACTTTTATCTTTTATGGATCCATAGAAAAGCCTTATTTAGAGAAAAAATTTCAAAGGAAACATAACTCTTGTATAAAAAACACACATTGATTGTTTTTCATACAATTGATGATCCAAAAATATACCAAACACTATTTCCATGTGTTTCTCATGCTCATCTATTGTCCTGTAATACACAAGTATGTCATCCAAAAACACCCCCACAAAATAATGAAAATAATATTGAAATATCTGATTTATTAATTCCTTAAAAATAGCCACTACATTCATTAGACCAAAATTCATCATGACATACTCAAAATGTGCACATATACTCCAAAAATATGTTTTTATAATATTATCCTTATGAACCCCACAATTAGTGATATCCCAAATTAATGTAAATTTTAGAAAACCACTATGCTCCCCTCAATAGATCAAAAAATATAATCAATGTGTAGAGGAGGATATCGATTCTTTATCATAACATGGAAAGGATTATGATAATTTTCACAAATCCTTTGAGTTCCATACTACTTCTTCACAAAAAGAAATGGTGGGGCCCTTGGAGACATACTCGGTCAAATTATCCCCTTGCTTTCTAAATCTTCTAACTATACATTAAATTTCCTTAATTAGGGTGGTTAAAATTTATAATAGAAATGGAAAATAATACTGGTCCCTAGTAAGAGATCAATCATAAACTTGACTTCTCTTTTGGGTGTAAACCCTTTTAAATATTTGGGGAAAAAATAAAGAAACTAATCCATTATGGTTGGAAAATATGAAACCCCAATATCATCTACTGATTTTAAGGTCAATGAAACCAAATGGTATGAGAATTTTTCAACCACTAGTTCTAACAACCCTGATACCCTTGACTTTATATCCTGATCACTTTTAAAGAGTTACTCGATGACATCATTTGTTGTAAAACTAACCCTCTGGTTATAATAGTAAATGTGAAATTTGAAAACATTCAACTAATCCATACCTAGGATTAATTCATATACATCGTTATTATGTACATATAAATACCAAATCAATTCATCCCCATCAATAACTATAAAACATGCATTGTACATAATGGATCAACATTCCCTTTGGAAAAGTGAGTTTGATGTTCCAAAATAGAATCCATCATCTCAACATGAAAACCAAAATGATCTAAAAAATGAAAAATAATAAACGAATGGGATTAAACTGTATCAAAAAAAGATTTCATGTGGGTAGAATCCAAAATAATTGTACCTATCACTATTAAAGGTCTCAATTGATCAACTATGGTCAAATGTTCATATCTATAAAATTACATACTCAATAAAATTTTATCTTTATTAACCTATTGTGATTTAATTTGTTGAGGAGTCCTGGTATTCCTAGAATCACCATGGATTTCTCATTATTGTTTTGATGAGAGTTATTCAGCCACACTCATCCCGTTGAAGCATACGATGGTTGAAAAGTATGATATGTGTCCCTAACACCCAACCATGGAGCACTGTCATAATGAAACTATATATTTCTTATCTAGTTGAAATTGTGGCATGCCCTATGTGGTTATCTACAATCTTAATTTCAATATTGAGAGAACCTCATTGAATACAACAGGGCCTAGCCTTTATTTTAAGAGTATCATTCACTAATCTAGCCGTCTAATTCTTTATCATACCTCCACTTAGAAATAAGATCCCCTCTTCCACTTATTCCCATCATTTGAGTACCCACTAGTTCACATAGGTATCAACTTGATTCCTCCAACCATATTTCTCATTATATCTCTTTCTTCCTCCATTTATCAATTAACCATATTTTTTATAATCGAATATAAAAAGCATGAAAATATTTGAGTGAACCTATGACCTCAACCATAATTAAAAAATTCACAAATTTAAGGTTACATTGGTAGAAACATTAGGTGAAAAGAAGACTAAATTGATAAATTTAACCACATACTATATCAATGAGAGGTTTCATTGATTCAAACATAAGAAGTTTTCAATTATTGTAATCTATAAATTATGATGATAAAATTATGTATGATTTTTTTTAAAAAAATCATCCTTGGTCATGCCTTGGTTTGCTTTATCAAGAATTGATAAATCCCACCATTGGTGTGGAATGTCTTCAAGTATGTACATTTCCAAATTCACAATTTTTTTTGGTGTGATAAGGAAATAAAATATTTGACTTATATTATTCATCCACACGTATGCCTTTTTTCATTTATAAATCACCATGAAAGATTGGTGGACTCTATTTGTGAAATAGAACCAAATTATCAACTTATTTTAGTTCATCCTACCTATTACCTCTATCCACTTCAAGAAAATATTGAACAATACTTTGAACCAACTGCTGGTTCACCTATGGGTTAGGTGAAACCACATTCTCAGCAATCTCATTTTGTTGGTTTTTATGAAACCTATATAATGAAACTCTATATTAACAAAAGAAAAATCATATAGTATCACTCTATAGAAACTGAAGTATTTGAAATTTCAAATTTACCAACTTAAAAATTTCTCCAAACATGTTTATCCAAAATAATCCAATTCAACCATTTTTGAAATTATACCATAAATATTTTTCCATAATATCTTCATTTAAATATTCATAACATTTTTGAAATACTTCAATAAGACCGTTGAAGATAAAACCATTTTCAAATATTTAAAAAAATAAACAAATTTTAACCAAATCATAAGTCCTTACTCAAAATGAAATACTCACTCTTAATGGTAATTGATTTCTGTCAATTCATGTTATACCATTCTCATCAGCTAAACCTGTGATAATGAGGTTACAACTCCAGGAATTACCTTAAAACAAAAATGTAAACAGATCAATGGAAACGTGATGTTAAACCCAAAGAGGTTATATAATTCCTTTTATGTGCCACATTCCATGTTCCTAAAGTCCTACTCCTTCATACCAACCAATCTCAAGGACTAAACTCGAATTATTTTCAAACACCAGGATCGAAAAAACATATTCCATTTGTAAAATACCAACCCCCCTCATTGGATTGAGAAGTGAAAGGTGTGATACTATGCCTTAGGTTACACCCATATGACACCAAAGGCTGTCAATAAATTCTAAATGCTTCATAATCATTTGGGGGATTATTTTTTATTTGAAAATAAAACAACCAAACCACTATACAATAACCAACCATAAACTATATGATGCTTGGCTAATGAAATGAAAGACAATAAGAAATCAATGAAATGAGAATATCAGAGTACAAAGAATAAAAAAAGACGAACACAACTCCAAGACACCCAAAAATGACTTATAAACTCTTGATATTCTCCAGGCTCCAATTCCACATTCCCTACCCAAGGTATTAAGAAGAATCACTAAATAATTGAGATACCATGTTCTTTCCCGTGCCTCAATACATGATATTTGAAAATTAAAAATAGTTCCCATGTAGGGGGTGAGTATAAATCTCAGTAGTATTTCCCCAATGACTTCCCAACTCACACCACTAGGATAAAACTTCTAAAAACATTTTATAAAATAGTTTAATTAATGAAATGTAGTCCATATCCAACCAAAATATTTTTCTGAGGAAAGTAATCAAACAAACCTTTTAAAATATTTCCAAGGAATTAATCAATGAATCCTTTAACCCATATCCCAATTTCAATTTTGGAATATAATTTTACAATTCAACACACATCCACAACACAATCGTACACATTATTATTATTACCCTTGTCAGTGGAACTTCAAACCCATACTTCATCCCTCTGATTGTAGTACTTCATGACCCTTATCCATCCCATTAAACTCATTACCAACCATTATTACAAAATCATGTCTACCCATTTTAGTAAAAGAAATTATTCCTATTTAATTAATTTCAAAAAATACTTTACTTTCAAAAACAAAGAAATTTTTTAAAATCACCAATTTAATATTATAAAAAATGCTTTACCAATAATCCATCCAATTCACATGATTTCCAATAATATTATTCAAAAGACATTTTCCATCAAATAATAAAATTATTTTCATAAAAATTTGAAGAAATTTAATAAATTTTTAATCAATTATTCATGTTTTAATAAATAGGAATCGAGATAAAATCCCCCAACCTCTCAAACATTGGTGAAAAAGAAGTACGAACTATTGATTTCAAAAACCCATTATAGTGATACTAGATTTAAAAATAGATCCTATTTATTTCATCCAATTCAATATTATATCATTATTATTCCCATGATACATGATAGATATATCCTCAATGGATAAGATATATAGTTTCTGAAGAGAGGAGTAGAATAGATCTATGAAAAAAAATGCAGAACAAGAACTTACCTGTGAGAGTTGATATCAAATGGAAAATATATCACCTATAGATCTCTTTCAGACCAATGGGAAATGCCTCATGAACCTTGTAAGGAATAGGAATACATGTTTAGGGAGTATTAGCTGAAAAATGATTCTTAAAATAATTATTTCAAATTAGATCCATGGGTTTTGGATCTAAAATTCCATTATTCATGGTTATGGTACACAGTTTGGAAAACAATGTGATAAAAATGCATGAGCTAATTTCTCAAACCACACCTCTCATGATTTTCTCACATGTTTAGAAAAACGGTACACAAACAATTCTATTTACCTCTATCCAATATAGAATGGTTTCTCTTATTTATCCATAGTGTTTCTCCTAATTATATGCCAATTATGTGACTTACTAGTGCTTATTGATTTCCCATGCATGGTTTCCTAGAAGAGATTCATGGTTTCTATTAACTGTGCTAAAACCATAAACCATCCTAAAATCCTCAAAAACATACCAAAACTTCTACAAAAATCACTAAACTCAACTTGAACATTATATATTCATAAAATAAATAAATATTGAGTCAATTAATTGAAATCAGATATGATACATATATTATTTGATTATATTATTTCAACACAGATTTATTGACAATTATTTATTAAAATCGTCATTTATGGTTGTCAACTGTCTTATTTTTCTTGATAATTTTAGTTCGGTGGTTCCAGACCTTATAAATGAATCATGGTTCTATCATCAAAATTATTTAAATTATGTTATAACTAATATATTTTAATTATATATAAATTTAGACTAAATCATAAATGATAGATATATAAAAATTAATTAAAAAATTTAGGGATATGGTAGGACTTACATACACATGAACTTTGTCTTCACATTTTGATAGATGGAAGAAAAGGAAGGTAAATAAAAATTCATCATTAAATAATAATTATAATATCCTATTAATTAGGTTAGTAATTTTAATTTATTCATTTTACCATTCATGCAGAGAATACGTGAAAAGAAAATCATATTGCTTAGTGTAGATGGTAGTCCACACATACATAGGAGCGACATCAACGTTTCCCAATGGATAGAAAGAATGTGGATAATAGATGAACCATTCCCATAATAATAATTAATCATATTGGATAAAATGAATTCACTAATATTGATTGGATATAATGAATTTATATGATGCAGATAAAGAAATAAATTAAAAGATAACTGGAAAGATGACTACCATGTATCTAGTAGGTCTCCTTTAGATCATTTATTAAGGACCCTTGGAATGTTCTTTGAATAAGACCAATAACTCTAATTCATGGAAAGGGAAGTTGACAAGATAACTTGGCAGGGTTTGGTTGGGATAAATGGCTAATTGTGATGTAAATAAAAGATAGAATGGGTTTCCTTTTATAAAGGTGGGAAATGGAATTCTTGGAATTAATTAAAAGTTTAAATTATAAAACATACATTCTCAATAAAAATTATTCCAAATTCCTAGATATTAAATTAAAATGATGCTAAGTTCCGAATAACATCATCTAATAAAATTCATACATTTTTTTAACCATTTTTAACCTTATCTTTTTTTTCAATTCCTTGGCTTAAAAATTTTAATCATAACAATTGTAATGAATTTTAAATATTTAAGGGTTATTATTTTACTTATAAGGTAACAATTAGCTCAAAAAATGAACAAGGGATAATATATTTTGACTATTTATCATCCTACTTGTTCTAATCATGATTTTTATAAATTTTAAATAAATTAATAATATTTTTTATCATAAAATTATATTGATTTCATTTTAATATTTATTAACATAATTTTACTTTTAATGTACATGATTGTAATGTAATTGAATATAAACTGTCAAGTAATAAATAATATGTCATATTTATCTTCAAATTTTATTTTACTTATTAATTCAACCAAAATGTATTATTTTTTATATTTATTAATTATTTTATTTTATTTTTCTATTAATTAAATATACACTATATGGGCATTTCATAAAAAGTTAAGGAAATTATTTATACTCTAAAAATTAGAAATAAATTAACATAATAAAAAATAATAATTTATATTTCAAATAAACATTTATAACTACTCAAATCCTCTTTTTATACTTTTATAAAAATTTTAGAGATATTAAATTTAAGAGAGTGAAGTTTTGTATTAAGTCATTTCTTAAATTAATATAAGGGTAATAATCAATTAAATACGATACTATGTGGCCATATATTCAAGAAATGGATCGAAATGGCTAAGCTCTACCCCTCCAAAAGGATAAAGGAATGATTTGCAAAAATTTCAAAGCGTTATCCCAATGTTCTAACCCTATTTTACCTGTTTTTCCTGTACCTAGGAGAATAATATTTTCTAAGGTTAATATTCATAATGAAAAAAATAAAATGGGACTTTTAACCATATTTGAACCTCCTCAATCAAAATATGGAATCCAATATTTAGGATTCAATCTTTAGATGTGAAAGAACTTAATTCAAGAAAAAAATGATAAAATAAAGAGAAATAATTTTACTTTGGAACCATTTAAAAAAAAAATTAACTATATAAATATTTTAATTTTTTTAAATAAAAAATAGTACCATTCATGATTCACTTGAAAATCAATCCATTCAAAAAGATCCACCTGAACAATTTCAAGTAATTTTGAAATGTTGATATCAAAAATTGAAGTTTTTTCAAATAAATTTGAATGAAGTGACATAAATTAATTATATTATTTATTCATAAAAATTCATAAAAAACTTTTTTGAGAAAAAAATATTTTTTAATAATTTAATGAATTCTATAAAAATATTTGTCTTATATATAATCCTTATGAATATTTTTTCAAATTATTCTTATTAATATTAATTCTTCCAATTCAATGTCTTAGTTATAACAATATAATATATTATTTTTCATTTAGAATTGAGGTTTCATGTATCATAGGATATCAAATAAGTAAAATTTATTTATAATGAATGATAAAATCATTGGGTTTTACATAAGGTTAATGATATCCATAGCTGATTACACAAGGAATATCCATATTTGAAATATTACTCCCAATAGGAGAATTTGAGTCCCTTAAGATGTAGAGTACCATATATAGATCATCTAAGGGTCTTTAATCTTGTATAAACCTCAGTGGAATGATGAGTAATCATGGATTACCTAAAAATTCAGGGAACCACTATGAGATTTTGGGTTACTGTAAACCAAGAAGGAATATGAAAATGTATGACTTGGGAAACATTGAGGGACCTTTTCTTCATAGTGTTATTCCTTTATATGATGAATTTAGACCATGATCATTGTTTTATGAATCTTTAGTGGATCTTGATTATGGTTTCTGGTTAAGTAGGATGATCCATGAAGGTGGGTCACAAGTCCCTGATGATAATCAATGCTTTGTTGGAGGATATAATTATGGGTTATCTTCAAACATTTAGTTGAATTCTTTTTGATACATTCAGAAGTTGGATAAATATGGTTAATGGGTCATTCTTGGTTGGGGGAAGTCAGATAGAGGAGAATATGTCTTATTCATTCCCTAATATAGGATCTCTATATTTCTATATCTATGGGATGATCATACATTAAAACAAGATAAAATTCACACCACATAGAAAGTGTTGGTGGTGTGGAAGGATGGTGAATCTATAATAGTTCTGCTCTAGGGCATTATGGAGGGGATATTGGTAGATGCAGTCAAGGAATGAGGGATCCAAATAGAGTCCCAAGTTGTAGGCTTTGATGATGATAACGACTCTAGAGAGTCATATACCTTAGGGAAAGGTTATAGAGATGAGGGAGGATGAGTTATGAATTATATTAGACTCCTATACATGGTGGTGAGGAACTATCATTTTCTTGAGGAATATTCTTCATCACTTATATATTTTCTAATGATATGTTTTTAATGGTTCTTCTCATTTCACTATACTATAAAAGTTTTTGCTGGACATGACATACCTATCAAGTTATCTTATGATTTACTTTACCTTAATACACCATTTATAACAAAAGTATACATTCTTATGTGATTCCTATAGATTCCAATAGCTGTATTCAGTTATTTATATCTGTGAGAATTCATAATTATAGAGATGATGAGATTTGATATGATTTTTAGCATGGACTTCATGATTATTTTCCTAGCACACAGTGATTTTTATCAAAGATGAGTATCATTTACATCTCCTAAGGGAGAGATGATTGTGATAACTGATGTGTGGGACTTGTGAGTAGGTTTATTTGGTTCATGCTTTAGCCTTCTCAGGATGATCAAGTAATAGATTTTAGTGTATCCTCTATCAGTGGGATTAGTGGTATTCCAATCATCATTTTGATAAGATTGGATATATATATCATGACATATTTATAGAAGTATTCATAGGTATTTTCTCTTATAGATAAGTTCATATTCATAAATACCTCATGATATGTGTGTATCCAATTTTGAAACTTCCTTACTGTATTTTTCTAGATGAGTTGAATAAACTTAAGATAAAAATAAATAATTGGAATTAGAAGGAATTTATTAGGGTGTCCACTTTATGTGGGGTGCACCAATTTTGTTCTCTAATAAGGAAGATGGTATTAATTGAATCAGTGTATATTTCCATATGTTTAATCAAGTGACAATGAAGAATATGTATCCTTTAATGAGGATTGATGAAATCTTTGATCAGTTGTGGGGATATCAATTGTTATCCAAGATTGATCTCTGATCCAAATATCACTATTTTCATGTAATAGATAAAGAAATCCAAAATACGACATTTCAAATAAGGTATGGGATGGATGAGAACCTGGTGATATTTTATGGACTGGTCAATATGCTATATATTTTCATGTATCTCATGAATAAATCTTCCTCCCATACCTTGACTCATTATTTAGGGTGTTCATTAACTACATCCTTATTTACTAACAAATCTTAGTATAGCTTGCAATATATCTTAATATAGTCCCAAGTACACTTTGAGAACATTAGTTTTATACCATGATTTAAAAGTGTAACTTTTGGATTCCAAAGGTATTGTTATTGGGGAATGGAATTTATAAGACAAGTATATCAGTTAACCTAAGGAATGTGGGGGAGGTAATGTCTTGGAAACATACCCAGAATGTGTTTATGATCTAAATCCTTCTAGGTATAGTGGGATACAACCAATTTTCTATCCAGGAAATCTCTTATGAATCATCACCCAATATTTCTATAATCATTAAGGGAGGGAAGATTGAATGGTTAAATCGGTGTCAAGACACATTTGTTGAGATGAATAGAATGTTTAATGCAGCTCTAGTATTGATTCTTACCCAATAAAGGATTGGTTAAATTGTTTACTATGATGTATGAAGAGGTGTTTTGGGGAAAGTTATGTTATAGGGGGGTCTATTAGTAATTTATGGGTCACATCATTTATGACACAATAAGTTGAAATATCCTAACCTTGAAATGGATTTGGGAGCTATAGTCTATGAATTGAAGTGTTGTAGAAACTACCACATCAACATGAGGTTTGTTATCTATAAAAATCACAGGATCCTCTACTATGTCTTCACATAGTGAGACCTAAATCTGAGGTGGAGATGCTGGGTAGAGTACCTAATGACATTTGAAATTGAGATGAACTAGGCACCTGGTAAAGGTACTTTCACTAAATATTATCTTAGTCTTAAATTATTAACATCTTAAGAGTTTTTTTCAATGTCTATTGGAGGAGTAGTGGCACATGAGGATTTTTTTTATGACTAGAGAATTCCTACTTATGATGAATAGGGATTGATGACTTGTATTCTATTAGTGATAATATCAACTATTGTATAATAGGTGAAGGCTTGTAATGAATTTCTATTTGAATATTTAGTGGTGTGGGATTGGAAAGATGGTAGTGATTCTCTATTTGAGTGGTCATTGGATAGTGATGATGAGATAAAAGTATATGATAGAGTTATAGTTCTTACTTCTTACAAGGAAGAGATGATGAGATAAATCTATACCTCTAAGTGTCTAGTGAATCTTAGATTTACAATGATTTACCATGACATTAAGAGAATGTTCAATTTGTTAAGGATGAAGTGTGACATTACCGATTCTATTTCCACATGCATTACCATCCATAGTATAAAGGCTGAGCACCCATGTTAGGGTAGTTTTCTCTCTCCACTTTATGTTCCCTTTTTGATGTGGGGGAACCTCATGAT
Organism: Viscum album; assembly: GCA_963277665.1. Lineage (NCBI taxonomy): Eukaryota > Viridiplantae > Streptophyta > Magnoliopsida > Santalales > Viscaceae > Viscum > Viscum album. The sequence continues at coordinate 1,820,621,913 of OY728151.1, read as the reverse complement.
AGATTTTGTTTTTGAAAATTCCTAAAACCTTTAGGCTTTATAATATTTTATAGATGATTATAATTCTCTAAAAAATGATTCCCATTTCTTACATATCCATGAGACTCATTCAGTAGATAATACATAAAAATTTTATTCTGGTGAGGTTGTATGTGTATATGGAGTTCCCCTAAGCATTGTATCGTAATGAGTACAAAATTTTACATTTTATTTTTTTAGGGATGAGAAAAAGAATTTGGTATTTTTATATGATTAATAACAGCATTCCATCCATAGATAGATGTGCAGTCAGAATTAATGATCCTTATATTGAAACATATGATTAGATTTCACATCATAGACTTCAATGGGCATAAGATTATCACCTAGCCTTGTTTTATTTTCCATAAAACAGAATTTACAAATATATGACCCAAATGGAACCTTATGATTCTCTTAATGAGAGGGTACTTCTTTCATTACAATTATTTTATGAGGATGTTAAGAAAACAATTTAGGGGTCTTATATGATATAGGACACATTTTAGACAGTGAATCTAATTCATAAGAGGTTAATAAAAAATCGTAACATGAATATAAAATTTTCCATCCATAGGAGGATGCCTCTTGAGTTTAATGTAGGAAACTTGGTTTTTTGAATGTGACTACACATTTTGGACAATGATGTATAAGGAAGTAGTGAAAGCTATCCCTAGGATTTGATGAACCCCTCAAGATCACTAAGCATGTTGGGAAAGTGGGGTACCATTTTATTCCTTCTTCTCATTACAAAGGATTTGAAAATGTGTATCATGTGTCTCAAATCATAAAGTACATACCTAATACTATACATGTCATCTTCTGTGATAATGATTTTCTAGATAATGACACATCATATGTAGATAGCATGGTTTGAATTTTTAATTAAAGCGAGACATTACAAGGATAGAAGATGGTACCACTTTTTTGGGATTAATATAATAATGAATAGTTCTTGGGGGAGTCGTAGGTGTGGTTGGTAGATGATTAGGATAAGTATTTTGTGTTTTGTTGAGATAAAATTTTAAAGACACTTCTCAAGGAATATGGGTTATTAGAGGGAGAGAATTATAACATACTCGCTTATTTGGATGTATGAGATGTTTTAAATTTATAAAAAAAACTCCTTGAAAACCCATTGGGTGTAGGTTACTGTAGCTGTACTATAGTAAAACTATATCATTAGAGTTATTGTAGTACTGAAATACACTGTAATAGTAGAGGGTAATGTGTTGGTACTATATAAGGAAGGTAATATAGTAGTATTATTCACATAATGGGTCTTAGGCCCAAAATTTCCGGCCTATGGGCCATGTAATGGGATACATGCTCACTGGGACTTCGGGCTATGTAATGGGTCTCCCTCTACCCAGTAAAAAGAGGTATTTGATTTTATTTAATAATTAAAATGAGGCTATGAACCCAAACTTAAATAAAATTACAATTGTGGAGTTGAGTTGAACCATGAGATTCTAGTGGAAGTAAACTATAACCGGCAAGCTAGTGAAATACTTTGGCTAGAGGGTGAGTTGTTGTAGGTTTGTTGAAAATGTAAACCACAATATCCATATATTATTGTCCCACCCACTGGATAGTGTTTCTAGTAGAACCATAGAGATTTTTACTAGCACACCACCTAGTCTATGTCTTACCACTGGCTAGCCAATGGTGCCTCATTCTACTCATTGAGGACCATCGAATCACCGATATGGCCAGATCAGATGTGAAATAAAATAAAACCATGTATTTTTAATGTAACTAAAATTTAATCCTTTATTCCCAATACTACACATGATGTACCTGTTTTGAGTTATAGGTCACTATCTTGATTCTTGGACACTCACATTTATCTCTTTTTTATAACAGATGGAATTATATGTAAATTCTTAAATCATATGATATTCATAGATCTAATCAATTTCCTTTTCCATTATTCTGAAATGTGCATGGAAATTTGAATAATATATTGTTTCTAGGATAATATAATGGTGAATTACACATTTATATATAGATCAGGGATAGATCTAATGAGTTTAAGGTTTCTCTTGAATGAAATAATATCTAAAATCAATTATAAAAAATCAATGTGTTTTAGTTTATTAATCACTTACTAGACCTCTTCTTGATGGAATATTGATGAAAAAACAATAATTTGTTGATGATAATTTAGAAAATAAATGGAGGTATAGACGTGTCAATGAAATACTCTTTGATCGAAGGTTGAAATATCAAGAATGGTGGTCGTTTATTGGAAAGACATTATGAACTGATCATCGAAGGACTTAATAAGGTATGTGATTACAGAACCTCATTTATTGAATTGTAATATTACAATGTATATTTCTGAACACAATTCTTTTTTACCCAAAATACTTGTTTGGAATTCTTGAAATTTAAGAAATCTATGCAGTGGTGAACAACAAGATTCAGTCTTATTTGATTATGAACCTTGGATACCATCATGAAAGACCATATGTTAGGAAGTTCCTTACCATTTTAGGATCTTATATATAAAATTATCCTTTATATTATTCTTCTATAGGATAATTATGATGTTTCCTGATATAGATCACATGTGGGTGTGTGTATCCCTTGAGATTCGATTGTGATGCATGGTTCCATGAGTACTCATTGAGTATGTTATAACGTTGTTTGTTTATGATCACATGTTTTTGATAGTTTATTATATATTATCATATTGATTTGTTTTGTTTTTACTTGTATTTTCTAAACATAAATGTGTTTTATACCTTCCCTTTGTATTTTTTTCTTGGATCTCAGAACTACTTGACCATCAAGATATGAGTATTTCATTGAGGGTGAGTGTGTATACTGGCGAAAATAGTGGCGATGGACCAAAGCATTGGTTAGGGGCATGATATTCAAGAGGTATAACCCAATAAAGTGACATTAGGGGAATGATAGCTTAGAGGCATGACCTCCATGTTGTCATACTCTAGATCAGCTTTAAATATTGGGTTCCTAGTTATTTTTCTTATAAAATGGAATCTTTCTGTATTAATTTTCAATTTTTAATGTAATTGTAGTTTTTATGTTTATTTTTTATGTATATGGAATGTTATTGAGGTTATAATACCCACAATAATGGTATTTAGAACCTTATTACAACTCAAAAAAAATATTGTGTACAAGGAAGTATGAATAAATCCTTTTAGCTCTCTAACTTAAAACTAATGTTTCTTATCTAGGAATTACATCTTAAATATTTTATCCTCCTCTACTTATTTCATAAAATTCAATGTTTTAGATTTATTTTTCTCATTTTAAGTACTCAATTTTTTTAGAAAAAATGAGCATTTTTTTCTATTTGGTCAAGAATTTTTTATTCCATGTAAATATTCTCTTAAAAATATTTTCATTAACAAATTTACAATTCTCAAATGATTTATTCATTTAATTTTTACCCATGTTAGACTTTATTTATGTACAATTAAATTGAATCACCATTTTTTCTAAGAGATTTACTTTTTACTAAAAATTTGAATGAAAAAATTGTTTAAGTATTTACCACAAAAATGAATTTTTAAAACATTTAAACTATTACATTCCTTCAATATTAATTTTCATGTTTCTATAAGACTATTCAGTGATTTTTTTTCAAGATATTTTTCAATATTTTAGATTTTAGATAATTTATTTCAAAATGAAAATATAATTTTTCATTAAGAAATATTTCAGTGATATCTTAAAATTACATTAATTTTTTTCAATATTCGTTGTAATATATTTTTATTTATTAGGGATATGATGTAAATATACAATCCACCATATTAATATGGATAGCATATGAAAATTTTCCTCTAGATATTTACTGTAGAAAATATTATTATTTCATCTATTAGTTTTTTAATATGATTTTTATGTTTATTATATATTAAATTCTTATACAATTATTTCATATGATGAATGAATTGAATATAGTATGTGTTTGGTGGTGCCAATTTAATTCCCTCTATGTAGTGGTAGTTCCCATGAGAAAAACTAGTTTGTGAAATTTTCAAATGCCTTACTTACTAATGAATGTTATCTTATATTTCTACCTTGATAGTAAGATTATAATGTTCAATGTTTTGAATTCTATTATTTTGAAACTAGTAATTTTTATCCTTGTGATTATATATGTCATTATATATTCCATTAATATATTCCCCATTTATTATTTTAGTTATAATGTTTTTTATTGTTTATATTTTCCATATTATTCATTCTTTATTTATTCTATGATACCTTATATTATATATTTTCACTTACTAAGAAATGGATCTCAACCTTTATCATGTTTTACATTCCCAAGGATACCTAGAAAGAATCAATATATGATTTTATTGATATACTAGAATAATAAATAATGTTATCACTATAATTTTATGAGGTATTTCATGTTTTCAAATATAATGTGAGAATAATGTTTGTATCTTGTCTCCCAGGATAGTTAAACTATTCAATATATCTGGATGTGACCCCTTGTATCTTATTCCAATTTAGTAAGATATATAGAAGATTTGGGTCACTTGATTCAAGGAGTAACAATTGGTTTCAAAGGATGTGAAATATATACATTGGGATGAGGATTTTTGATTACATAGATTAATGAATATAACCACATCAAAAACTCTAGGGGTAATTCTATTCATCAGATAATGTCAGAATGATTTTATAATGTATAGAATGTAAATTCTCCAATAAATTACATCCATTTATATATACTAGAAAATGTATAGGACAATAGAATAGATCTACCAAGGATTAAACACCCTGAAAGTAGATGAATGAGTAAGAAATTAATCTTCACTCAATGCGTAACGAGTGGGCCAAATATTTAACACCATTCTAGACTCTATCATGTGATATGATTTGGTTGATTCACATGATCATTACAATCCATTATGAAATATTTCAAAATATTGGTATGATTTGAATATATTCCCAATGATTTTAATATAATGATTCATTTATTAACTTTGTAGAAATATTAAATTTATTTTTTGTATTGAACTATATTATCAATTATACACTAGGATTCATAATTATAGTAGCTAATATTTTGTATTAATTTTTTTAAAAATGATTCCTAATTGATGAAATACAAATTGTTTCAACACCTGTAATCAATTTGAGGATTTCCATCATGATAAAGTTAACAAAGTTAGTGTTGGATCAGTGAAGGTTTTGAAATTATTAAGAGAGTTTAATCAGGTTATCAATAATAACCATGACTATATTTAATAAAATATTTATTAAAATCATGTTATATTTAGGTTGGGAAAACTCATATGGAAGAATCTAGTATAATTAAAAGAAAAAAAAATACATTGATAGCTGAATAGTTGATGAATTCCCTTGAAAAAATATTTATGAATTTGAGAGAAAAAAGAGAGAGAAGGTTATTCATGAACTGTATTGTTTAAATAATGATGTTGAACTATGGTGGCCATTCATTCAAAATATAAGGGATGAAGTGTAGATAAAAATAATTGAATGAAATAATTTTTAATATATATTCCTCTTAGAATAATTTTATCAGGAGAAATGAGGTGATATGAATGTAAATTCCTTAATCCGAGATATAAGGAAGAGGAATGTGTTACTGAGTAATAGGAAAACATTATATGATTGAAAAGGAATTATATATACTACGTATATAATATATAAATTAATACTATCCATTAATTTGATGTGATAATTCTAGGCCTCAAAAGGTAACTTGTATCTTAATAATTTTCACCATACGATGATATGGTTTCATATTCCATTGAGATAGAAAAAGAATTATCCAAGAAAAATATTTTCAAAATAAATAAAATGATAATATGATGATTTATCACTAGGAAAAAAAATTAGTGAAGGAAAAGAATGGTTAGATAAAACTCCCCACATGTGATAATTGTGGAAACAAATACCCATGTACTTGTTTGAAGTGATTTGGAGTTTACATAAAGTGTGGTGTGAAATGTTATTAGGAACGTGACTATATGGGAAATAAAGAAGCCTCCAATGTATACTATTCCAATAATTTTGATATGGAAGATAAATAAATTAAATCCCCAATAATCTATGGAATTCACCAAAAAAAATTTAAGAGATCATGAAAAACTTTATTAAATTAGCATAATTAATGTTGACATCCCTTAGCTTGTGATATCAGGAACTTTGATCGTAAAATCCTGATTTATTTGATTCTAGATATATGAAAAATTTTATATTTTTCATGGATATATAATAGTCCCTTGATACTCTAATTAAGGAATTTTAAATAAATACACATAGTGGGGATTTAGTTATAATCCGAATATATCAAGTGGGTTCCATTAAGATGAATAGTTATTACCTAATTTCAAAAAAAGATGATATACCTATTTTTGGCTTTGAAATAACCATGATTTGTTTTGAGTATATATTTTTTATTGATTAAGAACTATTAGATGAAGCCTAAAATAATAAAAACTGAACTAGTATTATAGTAATATAATGATTAATGAATTTTTGAATTTCTTTGGGTGTTTTTATTAATGTTTTATAAATTAATTTATTACATCTTGATAAGAAAGATTTTACACATATCAAGTATTATATTTTCCTTTTATAATAATTTTTTAAATAGGTATATGAACTAGAATTCATTTTATATATTCTATGATCCAATAAAGGCTGTTTTTTTTTGTGTTTAAGGAATGAAAAATTCTTCTTAGTCATTCATTGTTAGAATAATTAGTTGAAAATGATTAAGATAATAAATCAAAATGGAATAAAATTTCACATAAAACGATTAAAGGAACCAAGTAAGTATATTTTATTATAATTAAGAAATCATAAGAAATAAAAGATCAATAAATCAATTATTTTTTGGAAGTTATCAATTAAATATTATTTAATTCCACTAGAAATGCATTCACAAGTGGATTCCATATAATGGCCCACATATTTTTCATTTAAAAAATAATATGTTGCCTAATATTTTCTATGAAATACAAATTCAAGATAATATCTTCTAAAATCTGCTAATATTTTCAAAATGAAATAAAATTATGAGTATGAAATTTTTATATTTAAGGGAGATTTAACATGCCCAAATTTTATTTTTATTTATATGAATAAATAATTTTATTTCATGAACCACACACAACCTAATGATTAAACAATCCTTGAAATATTATTATATAATATGATTGTTATAAAAAAGAATTTAGGTTGAAGGGTATGGATAAGAATGAATGAATTATGAAATTTATGTAGAATTTATTTCGGTAAAAAATAATAAGTTTAATAAAAAAATTACATTCATCTAATTTTTTTACTATGAAATTTATAAGAATAAAATATTTTTAAGTCATACGTATATATTATTCCTGAAAATGGTTTTAGAGTATTTATGTGAAAATAACTTGAAATAATTTATAACATTTTTATTAGATGTATTTAACATAATGAAATTCATTTATGGATATACCATTTTAAAATTACCTTAGGTTGAATGTTTCATAATTTTCAGAAATAGTTGTTTCTTTGTATAATAGAGAAAAATACCAATTTTACAAAAACCATCACTTTCAATACCCTAAATTGATAAAATAATAACCTAAAACTATATGAATTCTATTTATAGAATATATAAATATATATATATATGAAATAATATAATTTATATAAATAATTTTATTTCTTATAAATATATCATATCAATTTAGAAATCAAGAAATTGTTTTTTGATTAAATAAATTTTTTATCCTAATATATTAATAAGGATTTTAAAAGGCCCATTAAAATTTTGGTTTTGGTTTAAATAAAAATAATTATCCTTTAATTTCAACTAATATAGTTAGTTCCATTTTAATCAATATTATACATGATGTGTCCTGAAATCATTTTTATGCTTCGAATAGTTTTTTCCTAAAAACTATTTTCATTGTATTTCACTAAAATATATTAATTTTTTTTACTAAATATGGATATTTAATATTTTAAAATAGTTAAAATATATAGAATCAGAATAATTAATATTTTTCAGTAATTTGAAAATAATTTTTCATTATAATGATTAGTAATAATACTAAAAAAATTTCCACTGTAATGGTTAAAAGAGGATTACATGGGGGTTAAAAAAATGATAAGTGTAAATATCCCACATATTTTTTTTAAATATTATTGGATGAAGATATTTTGACACAATATTATCATTAAAATGATTTAATTTCTATTTTTTCACTTTCATAAAAAAAATTACATTATATTATTTAAATATTTTATGTAATTCTTTGTCGGACCCTCCCTTCACTTAAAGGGAACAACTTCTCCACCCATATTCATAAAAAGTTAACACCATATAATGGAGATGATTAGAAAAATAACTTCCAAGATACCACTTATTAAATCTTTAACATATTTTTCTCCTAATATAATAATATGAGGGATTGTTGTGTAAGACAAAGGAGATATATCAAAGAAGAGGTAATCATCTAACCCAAACATTTGAAAGTTTATTTCTTCTTATACTACTTATTAATTTTTTGTATCCATTAAAAAATAATTAATCCCATAAAATAAATATATTGATATATTATTATGATTATGGTGTGACCATTTTTCATACTATTTCTATCAAATGTTAAATGAACGTATCGTTTATGCATACATGTAGATTACTATAAAGACATAGTGATATGATTAATTTTCTATCACCAAAAAAATTTATGGATATATTCTTTAATTTAGTAAATGTATATTTTATTTTTTATATAATTATGATTATGGAATTATAATATATTATTTACCTTTATTTCCATATTTTAATTATAAAATGAAAATAGTGTTCCGGTGTATGTAGAGACTAGAATCTCCAAGAATGGTGTAATACATATATCTATACCTGTCACTTATAGATCATAATAAATATGTATTTAATGAATATATATGATATTTATGTCAAAAAAATTCTATATATGATGTATACATGATCATGATGCGTGGATGAAAATTAATGAATCAAAACATACATGAAAAATGAAGCAGTTAACTCCTAAAATTATGATGATAATGAATGGTATTTAATGATTTAGTCATAAGGTGTCAGTAGTAAAATATGAATTGTTTTATAAGTATAAAAATTATCCTATTATAGAAGTATACTAAATTTAAAACTATTATATAAGAGGTTAAAATAATTTATATATAATGTCAGACTTGAGGAAAGTGTTTTATGTTATAATATCTCTTTTTAATGATAAAGTTTTTTTTCTTAAATTTATAATGATAAATTATACGATATAACTATTAAAAATATTATATATTTTCCTCTCATATAGTTAATTTTTTTAGATAACATTTTTTACATTCATTTTTCCCCTCTAATAACCAAAAACTTAAAAATAATGTTTTAAGAAAAGATGACTTTATTTTTCTATTCAGAAGAGAATACTATTACTTTGTGTCTAAGTTTTCATTAAGATGTTTTCTGGAAGGTTTTTGTATTTGAAAATGAATTATCGAAGTAATTTTCACTAATTTTTTACATTATATATATTTTTTTTAAAAATAAATATTTTTTTATTTCACAAATTATAAACATTTTACCAAAGTTGAGATGAATTTTTTTTTCATAATTTACTATAGGAAAACAGTATTCCTGCCATCATGAATGTTATTTTCAATGATAATTTATTTAAATATATTCATGTTTATTTTTAAATTAATTGTTTTTCATATTATTTTGGAAATTTTAGATTTTAAATAATTGATTTCAATCTAAAAAAATATTTTGGTCAAAAAATAAATAGCGATCTTTCTCAAATATTTGAATCTTTGTCAATATCCTCTAAAAACATTATTTCTTATTAAGGATATATTTTAAGGATACCATCCACTATATTACTCTTTATATATTATTATAATGTTTCAATAATGATTTACTGGGGAAAATATTAACATTTAGTATGATAATTTTTAAAATGAATGTTTTTGATGAATATGTTTTGAATTTTTATTCATTTCATTCATATGATTAATTAACATGACAAAATTTTTGATTGGAAAGGCTCGTTATAGCCCCTCTATGCATCTGTTGATTTTTTGAGACAACCTTTTTTGGATATTTGATATATGTATTACCTATATATGTATGATGCATTGGCTCAAGGCTTTGACGGAAAGATTATTAGGTCCAATACTATGCATTTTTTCATTATGAAGCAATTTATTATTATCCCTATGAATATTTATGGTGTTTTATCATCCATAGATATATAACCTTATTATGATATTATTTATATAGAATATTTTATTTTTGTTAATATCAACCATATTATTAATGCTCTATTTATTCTATGATAGCTTTTCTTGTAATCTTTACCCTACTGAGATTCTAAGATAACCCTATATTATGTTTTACATTCTAAAAGATACCAATAAGGTATCAAAAAATTATTCGTGGGATATAGTAAAAGAAATAACAATGTTATAACTATAAATTTATATTGTATTTCATATCTTATGATTTATTATGAAATTCATGTATCAATATAGTCTCACAAGGATGATAAACTATTCAATCCTTTAGGATATGATTTCATGTGTCTAGTGCCAATAAAGTATGATAACCACTGAATCTGGGTATTTCTAATTAGGGTGCAACAATTTTTTTATTAACATGACATTTTATAGAAGTTTCCATGAATCCTATATAAGAATATCCAATCCATGAGATGGGTAACAATATTTATGTTATAGAAACTCATCGAACCAATGCTACCATTCTATCATTCATTTATCCTATGGTTTAAAAAACTATATGAATTAACATTTTTTTAATATTTATGAGAAACTATGACAATATATCTATGGTACTAATTTCTCACATATTTTAAACATTATATTATTATAAAAATTAAATGAATAATTTTTCCTAAACCCTTCACTATAATATTTTTACTTATGTATTTAATATATCTATATTTTATATTAATTATCAATAATAGTTTATTTCATTATATTTTAAAATATATGTTTTTAACCAATATTATTAATTTTTTTCTTCAATATTTTTATCATCCAGACATGTATTGTTATTAAAACTTTTGTTCATTTAAATGATTCTAAAAAAAGACCATCATTATAATATCTTGTAATTTCTAGGTAGTCTATCATTATGGTTTAGTAACCTTTTGTAATCTAGTTGTTCATTATTTGTGCCCTAGAGGGTGAGTGTGAATCAAGGAATGATGGTTTAAGGTAATTGTTTGGGTGGTGTAGAATCTCACGATTGTATAGTATATTCATAATGTAATATATGTATTTATGGTGTAATATGATTGTGCAAGATGAACCTATAAAACCATTAAGATCTGTAAATTTTTCCATAAAATCAATTACACAATTAATTCTAATCTTATGAAAAAAAATTTATTAGGAAGACCAAAAACCCAAAAAAACAAATTTTTGTAGTTTTATTTTTTTTGGAAAATTCCATAAAATGAGTATTTACATCACAAACTAGTTTTATGAAATAATATTAGTTTATTGTTGGATTAATGCCATCAAATAGGGTTTTTAGTGGATATGGGAATCATGGAGTATTAAAATTTAATGTCCTAACATATTTCATAAATTAAATGTGAACAATTTCTTGAAACCTTGCATTGTTTTCTATTAACATCATTTGGATTCTCCTATTGGATACCCTTCTAGTGGCGTTGTGTGATCCCTTCTCTATGATCCAAATGTAATGTTTTGTTGAGTGTTCCAAACCTAGATATCGAATGTTAGACCTCCGGTTTCTTTCTTTCTATCTTATACCACTAGTTTTCCACATTTGTATATATCAATGTTTGATGTTCCATTTTTGGGTATTCCTTAGTTTCATTAAAGGGAAGGGGAGTTTTATCTCTATTGCAGACTTTGAGGATTGTCTCTTCCTTCTACATTTTGAGTTGTGGGGTTCAAAACATACCACTATTTTATTTTTAAATTATTTATAGCATGTGAAATATATGCGATCACATAGTCACAACATGTAAATTTCTTAAATATTTTAATAATTCATTTATTTATGATAATAACATGCTTAGATCTTATTCTGAATTTGGTTGAGTCTATTAGCATCGAGTCTCAGACTTAAAACCACTCGATATGTGTGCCACCATTGACCTTGTTTTTTATTAGTTAATTTGGAAATATATCCCTGAGATGTTATGATAATTTTATTACTTTTTGGATTAAAGACATGATTTTTAATAACTTTTGAATTATAGTGGTATCATGATATATAATCACATGGATTAAAGAGATCAAATATTCTGTGATCGACATGGCATGTTAACTTGATGAGTTGTGACCATAATGGCAATTTAAAGACCGTGGTATTGAAATGATAAGTGAGATAGGTTTAATCTATTAATGTCAATAATTGAGATCATGTCCTAATGTATGGTAAAAGGAAATATAAATGGTAATTGGTACAATGGAACATTATGGTTTATGACTACATGTTTGTTTTGATTTATGAATTGGTTATGCTAAAATGAAAATATATAGGGCTTATACATGTTTATGTTGAAATGATTATCTATAGGGATTGTGCCTAGTCATATTCAAGTATATATATATAGATTTTTCTACAAATTATGTTGATATTCTTATATATAGATCTTATTCCATGTTTTGATGAAATGCTTATATACAGGTTTCGTGCTTAGTTATGATGAAATTCTTATATATAGGGATTGTGTCTGTTTATAATGAAATTCTTATACACAGGGATAGTATCAGGTTCTCCTACATTGGTTACCCTATAATTATATTTTTTTACTATGATATGTGAGGGTTATGTATACGGTTCGAATGGTTCCGTGAAATACATAGAGATATTTGACATGGAGTCTAAGCATGTTTCACTATCCATATGTGTTAACTCAGAGGTTGAGGGTCAACATGTTTATTTATTGTATAGTATTAATTTATTAAATTAATATTGTTTTTTTTCATTTTTTTTCATGCAATATATTCCTGAAACTACATTTTTTTAGATAGGATAGTGTCATCCTATTGAGTTTTACTCATACCCATAACAAGATATCATTTAGTACCCAGATTGATTCCTTGGATACATGTTTTTACAAGAGAAAGGGTCCCTATAGTTGATGTGCTTCAGGTGTGGGATGGAGCTTGGAGAAAAGAATAACATAAAGTTTGGGACTCATATATTTTGGGGTCTTTATTTCTTTCTATTAGTATTACATTTTTATGACATATGATATATCATTTAGTTATATTCAGCCTGACATCACATATTTCTCATCATTTTTTTGATTATTTTTTTCATTTCTTCATTGTAAATTTTTTATCTTTTGATAATTTATATTTCAGACACACTTTTCTTCTACATTGATTATTATTTTATTTGATGTTATAACATGGTATCAGTGGGTATTGTCTTCCCATAATATTCTTCAGACCCTCGTTCTATGTTAGCCACCTTTGGAAAATGGGGAGACACACCTGAGGTCACATAACCAACCCAGATCAATCACAGGAGGGAGAATAGGATCAAGGATTTTATAAAGTGGTATAAAAGGATAATGTTTTTATTTTATAATATATTACTACATGATAAAGTTATAAATGACTTGAGTATGTGTCAAGACTAAGATATAAAAATGTTCATTAGATTATTTGACACATATGTGGGGGAAACTCTGAGTACCTATGGGTTATGATTGATGTTTATGTTGTTCACTCATTATGGTTTATGTTATTTCACCTTGATTTATACACTTGTTTTTGATGTTAATATTTATTTATATTTTAACTCATTGGTCGGTGTGACTTGATACGAGTATTCAAGAATCATGAAAGGAATGTAGGGATATATGTTGACTTGAATTGTTTATGATAGGGGCATATTTATTACATGTGAAAAATTTTAACAAATGAATTACAAAATGAGAACACAGTTATACAAGATAAAATGAAATGAAAGAAACTATTATATTATGAAAATTCCATTGTTAAATCCAAGTACATAAAAACCTTAATTCAGGGTTTATTTATTGTTTTCATCTTCTAAGGTTGAAGTTTTGTTGTGTTTCTTGTGTTATATGGGGGTTGTTAGTCCATTTTAGTGAAAATCCATCCTCTTCATCTTTAAAATGAGTATCAAGTGAGCAGAAACCATTAAAATCCTTACATAGTCAATCCAGAAATTCTTGTATCTATATAGAATTAGATGGAATATTATCTTCATAATCGATTTCCAAGGGTCATACGATCCATAGAGTGGAATAATGTTCACTCTATCACATCTATGTTTGAGATAATCATAGTGTTCTAGCTTCAGTATCCACCTATGTTCACTAGGGAGGCCCCTAGGTAGTAGTGTTTTGGATTGATCCAGTCTACATGATCATCAAGCATCTTGGGGCACCCTAGATACGAGGATGAATCTTTTTTTGCATACATTATTCTAGGAACCAAGGAATCATTAATGGGATATACCAATGTTTTTTTAGGTATTATAAGGATCTATCCTAGAAGGATTCTGTGATAAAGTTATTGATCCACTTCCATCTAGAGATTTTGAGGGATGAGAAGGGTCGTGATTTTATGGGATATACATAAGATGGTGTGTTAGTGGTGGACTATACGTAGAGGTTCAAAGACCTATAATTATTTTATCCATCATTGGTAGATGATGAGGTCAATAGTTAGAGGCATTTCCAAGATTGGATTCATAATGAGATAAGGTCAACGATTAATGTATTTAGCTAGAGTAGCTTTTCAGATATGATAAACTAGGATCTTATTGTAGAGGGAAATATGAGAGGGGCATTGTGTTGTAGCCATGATTTTTTATGAAGTGAAATCTGTGAAATATTCATTGTGTGGAATGAAATGATGCTTCAACTATTACCACCAAGCCAGTAGAGAGAAGAGTGTACTAGGTAGGGGAAAATCATTTCAAAACCATAGTCCACTCCTGTCTTATCAATGTAGAAATTTGGGTCAAAACATCATCATTGTACTTAAACCTTACTGTATTGACATTATATTGGTATATTGAGAAATCTAAAGAAGTTATGTAGGAGTTTTTCACTACATAACAATGGAAAAGGATCAGAATAAACACCATTGTTTTGGAAGATCTCAGCTTACCCTTAGCTAATAGGTAGCCAGAGTTCTACTAGATGTACATAATGAGATAGGGGAAGTGGTACCGTAGTCTCGGAGTGGCATTACCTATTAGAGGGAACATCATAGGGTAGTAAAACTGGAGGCCAGGGAAGATGGGAATTCCAATTTTATGCTATGTAGTTTACACATACAGGTCTGGATATAGGATCATCTACCATCAGTGGTTAGATTTTTGTATCATCTTCTCTAGCCAACATTTTGTAATATCTAAGAATCTCATTCAATTAATTATTTCCAATTTTCAAATGGTGTGGTATTGGTTTTCAATATTTTTCATGGTTTCAAGACCATTGACACACTACTAGGAGTACAATCATTGGATATCAACAATTACAAGGAGTGTTCTAATGAAATTGGTGGGTATCATTTCCTTTGGGATATTTTTTGTGTTTCAAATGAACATATTAGATTTTATTATTGTTATAGATTTTTTATTTCTATTCTAGAATAATATCAACTATTATTGGTGGAGATTTACCTTTCCTTATCCATAACGGGGTAGCTATATCCGCCGAAGATAGTGGAATATTTAGGCTGGCCATTAAGACCAATTCAGTGAATATTGAATTTTCTCATGGATTATACAGAAGGAAATTTCTTGGATTATAGGGAAATGAAATATGATAACTTCTCTCTAGTTCTAGACTATTTTTATTATGTATTTCTTGAAGAGTTATCTAATTTACCACCCAAGAAGAAGAACAAGTTCACTATCAAGTTGGTTTTAGGAGTTGAAATAGTATATATTCCCCCTTATAGAATAGCACCAATAGAGTTTCATGAGTTGAAATTTTAGTTAGAATATTTGGAATAAGATGGATTTATAATGCCCCTTATATCTCAATGTGGATCCCCAAGTTATTTCACCGAAATGGATACTGGAAATTTTCACTTTTTTGAGATCTATCAGGGATTGAACTAAATGATGGTCATGAATTGGTATCCCCATTGATGAATTTATGATATCTTAAATTAGTTGAGAGGTTACAATATCTTCTCCAACATTGAATTGAGGTCAGGGTACAACTAGTTTAGGTTGAATAATTAAAACACAACCGGGACTACATTAAGGAGAAGGTATGGATTATATAAGTTTATGGTTATGTCATTAGGTCTGAATAACACACCAAAGGTATTTATGGATTTGATGAATCAAATTTATCATCTATTACCAGATAATTTTATGGTAGTTTTTGTTGATGACATCTTGGTTTACTCCCTGTTAGCAGATCTTCATTCTTAACATCATAGCATCCCACTAAGTTGAGAGAGAATAAAATTTACACAAGGACATCAAAATTACATTTCTGGTTTTCCAATGTGAAATTTTTGGGCCATGTTATCTCATAGTATAGAGTTTCAGTAGACATAGAGAAGGTTTTATCTGTGGTATACTCATAATGAACCTTTAACATCTTCACTATTTCAATTCTTTTAGTTATAGTATACTATTATATGCATTTCATGCATACCTTCTCTAATTTGTAAGAACAAATGTTTGAGCAGAGAAAAATGGGGTGGATCTTTTTTGTTCATATTCGTATGATGGATATTATCATGCGATTTAGATATTTCTTACCTCAACATCTATACTCAATTTTAATATGTTGAGAAAGTATTATATAGTTTTTTTGTTATGAATACGAAGTTATACTCTAAATAGTTCTAATGCAAGATGATTGAGTTGTTGCTTTTGACTCAAGACAATGGATACACTATGAGAATAATTATACTACTCAAAATATAATGTTTCTTGAATTAGTATACACCTAGAGATGTATGTGACACAACTTTATTGTAGATATTTTTGTGGTGTACACTGACCGAAATATCCACAAGTATAAATTTTTATTAAGGATAGAATATTCAGAAGGGAGTTCGATTGAGTATCAACAGTAATATGACTTTGATTTGGATTACACACCATTCATGGGAAACATTGTTTCTAATGTTTTGAGCTGGAAGTCACATATAGAGGTACTGTGGGAGTCTCACAAAAAGTGGAGGCAGAAGATAATCGTCATAGAAATTCATCTAGATATACTGGAGTCCCAAGGGTAGGTAGCTATGACTTAAAAATCTATTATATCTATGATTCTTGACTAGATCATGGTAGAGAAGTTATATGATATAGAGGGATTCACTCTAAGTGGAAGATTATATGCTCTGGAGAAAACATCCGGATGGTCTCTGGTAAGTAGTAACATTCTTATTTTCCATGTCCATGTATTGGTTCCTATGGGAGTGTGTGAGTAGCAGGGGAGAGATTTTATGGATTTTAAATGGGATGTGAATCAAAATCTGAAAATTATTTATTATGATATCCATTGGAAATACTGGGTTCTAGAGATGAAAAAGGAGATACAATTTTCTTGGTGAGATGTGAGGGTTAAGCATTATAGGCCAACTGGTTTATTCTGACCTCTTCCCATTATAGAAAGGAAGTGGGATGATTTCAGAATTGAAATTATGATAGGATTACCCAAGTAAACCCACAATAATGATGAAGTATGGGTGATAATAGATCAACATACGAATGTAGACCAATTAATTTATATTAGGAATATAATTACCATTGATTATATGGGTAGTCTCAATTTAGGAGAGATAGTTTGGATGCAGGGTTTTATAAGGTGTATCATTTCTAATAAAGATCATTATTTAACATATAAGTTCCAAAAAATTTATTCAGGATGATTTGGGACCGTATAATCTTATGAGTAAAACTTATCACCCTCTACCCGATGGTCATTCTGAGCGAACCATTCAGATTGTGGAGGATATTCTATGAGCCTATGTTTGATATTTTTGTTTTTTATTGGAAAATAATTTGTAATATATGTATTCCATGTTTTTTCCCTCTTTTTTATTTGGAGGTAGGTGAGTATGCTCTAGTATTACTTAGTCTAGTTAATGAGATGTGTAAGATGGTTATGTTGATTAGGTGGTGGTTTGTGACCATGTAAAGCTAGAAGAAATCATATATTGACCATTAGACATGACATCTATTGGTTTAGGATAGTCATTTTTTTCCTTTGAGTGTTCGACAAGATGAGGAAATGTCATATCAAGAAGTAGGGGAAGATGCTACCTGAATTTTTGGGTCATTGGAGATAGTGGAATAGGTTTATCCAGTGTCATACCATTTATCCCTTCCATTTTGCTAAAGTTCCTTTCATGATGTGTTTCACATGTCTCATCCTTTGAAATATCATATTCACTAACATCACACGATTGATATTGATGACATCAATGTGGATGTTGATATGTACATTGAGGATAATTAAAATCATACTGTGGACCATAAAAATAAGAACATTTAGGGGATGAGAATACCTCTAGTGTGAGTACAATTGCCACATGTGTGTGTGTAAGAGGAGACCTTTGAGAGGGAATCTGATATGCATGTATAGTGTATAGATTTGTTATATGAAACCCAACAAGGATTATAAGAGTAGGTTAACAATGACATGATATATGAATGGTAGGTTTTAAGATTTTTTACCTTATTGGTATGTATCTATTTATGTTATGGAAACCTTTTGTAGTCCACTTGTTCATCATTTGATACTTGAAGGGAATGTGTGGACCAGGAAGGGCAAGTTCTAGGTAACTATTCTGGTGGTGTAGGAAATGCAAGCTATTGAGGATACTCACATTGTAAATAATGTATTTACAACATAACATTCATTGAAAATTTAACCCCATAAGACCAGTAGATTCCATAAAATTTTCCTTAAAATATTTTATGTCATAACTTATAATAATACTATGTAAAATATTCATGTAGGTCACAATCCCAAAAACCCGTTTACACTATAAGATTTTCCACAAAAACCCATAACACCAAAATTTATTTCATAAACCATTTTTATGATGTATGATTTGTTTATTGTAGTTTTAATGTTAGGTGAAATGTTTTTCCATGGATATTAGAATCTTGGATAATTAAAAACTAAATTCCAAAAATTCAAATATAATTCAATGTGCCCAGTTTATTTAATCATGCATTCTATGTTCTCTTAATGCGATTCAACTTTTCTTATTATATAACCTTCCAATGGTTTTATGTTATTAGTCCTCATTGATCTAGAATCATTGTTCTATTGAGTTTTCCAAACCAGGATATCAAAGGCAATACGTCCCATTTATTCTTCTCCTTATTTTCATGTGGGTGTTTACTGATTCATATGGATCGATTTTTTATGTACACTACTTGGTAGTTCCTTTGTGTTATTGATGGGAAGGAGAATCCATTCACTACTAAAACATTGAGGATTTTATGTGTCTTATCTATTTGGAGTTGAGAGGTCTAAAAAATATCCCTATTTTCTATTAAACTATATATAATGTGTTAAATATGTGATATCATGCTATAAATCCATGTACATGAATTATAAAATAGAATAATTCATTGATTAATGATAATATTATGGTTAAAACTTCCATTGGATCCCATCAGGTCTAATGGAATTGATTATACGATTGCACCCACCCAATAGGTGTTCCCCCATTAACCTTTTAGAGTCTTGGTCATTTTGGAATTACAAACCTAATATATTATAAGAATTTTATTAATTATTGGATTAATAATATGAATTATCATAACTTGTGTATTGTAGTTTTTGGTTGAGATAGATTTAGATAGTTTTTTGTGATCAAGTATTGAGTAATCAGATTTCCTTGTTTATTTGATGAGTTTGGACTATAATGGAATTTTAATGACATTAGAATTGAAATTTTAAGTGAAAAAGTATTTAATATAATGATTTTTATAATTGAGATTCTGACCTTGTGTATTGTAAATTTCAAGATAAATAGTAATTGAGAGAATTAACCTTTATGGATTATAGTGGCATTTTAATGTACTTGATGAAATAGTTGGGATAAAATAGTTTTATATAGAGATTTAACCCATTTATACTAAACTTCTTATATGTAGGGGTTTATCCTGGTTATACTGAAATTATTATATATATAGAATGAACCCAGTTATGTCGAAATTCATTATTATAGGTATTTAAATTGGTTATGATGAAATTTTTATATATAGGGATTTACCCTAGTTATTCTAAAACTATTATTTATTGGGATTACACTTGGTAATGATAAAATTATTATATATTGGGATAATAATCAATTATTCTGATAAGATTATATATAGGGATTGTTCCACTAATTCTAAAATTATTATATATAGGTCTTGTGCTCAGTTCACCTGAAATGGATCTCTTGTACTTTTATTTTTGTACAATGCCCTCTGTGGGTTATGGATATGGTTAGCATAGTTTTTCAACATGCCCATAGATATCAATGATGGCACTGAAGTAGGTTTGGTTGACTTTGGGTGTCAACTCCGTGACTGAGGGTCAATGGGTTTATTTCATTTGAAGTTTTAATTGATTAAGACAATACCATATTTATCTCTTTTTTTTCATGAATTATATTCCTCGGAGTGGATTTTCTTAAAAATGGGGGTTTATACCTACTATGTTTTGATCAAACCTTGGATAGGATACCATTTGGAATATGGAATGATTTCATGGTTATAAGTTTTGAAAAGGGAAAGGGTCCCTATAGTTGATCTACATGATGGGTGGGATGGATATTGGAGATGGGACTGACATGGGGTTTGGTAAAAAGGTCTTTTGGAGTCATTATTAGAGTCCATTAGTCTTTTATTTAAATGAAACATATCAAATAATATATCTACATTCATCATAATATAAAATTTTTATCATCATTGTTTCGATTTTATTTGTATCCAGATTCTGTTACTTTTATATATTGATCAGTTTTACGGTTTCCACTATTTTCCACTAATCTAACTACATGTTACACTATTGTTGTTACTTGATATCAGAGGTTATATTCACACCATAATATTATTTATACCCTTGTTCTTATTAATAAACCTTTGGTGTATGGATAGGTGTGCCTCTGGTTATGAAGCAATCCAATCTTTGTCATGTGAGAGAGCACCAGGTGAGGGATGTTACATACATTTCAAATTATTTTATAAAAATTATAATAATCATTTATACTACTATATCCTTATAAAAATTCCATTTGTTATAATTTTTCCTATGATTAATAAAAACATATTTATTAAATGTTAATGTAAATGAAAAAAAGTTGGTGAGAAGTGGAAATGACTATGATTCATCACTGATGCACCATTATTTTGAATGTTGAAGAGTTAAAATCCATGAATCCCTTTCCATTAAAGTAGGGGTCCATGAGATATTTTTTACATACATTATAAATTTCAATAATATATAGAAAAAATTATATATTTTTAATTATATAAACTATTGAATTATAGAAACATTTGCAGTTCAAAAATTATAATTATATTATGTGATAATAAATCACTCTCTATTTAGATTTATTACATAAACTAGTTAATAAAAATGATATATGAACTTGTGTTATTTATTTATTTTATATATATTTTCTTAAATAGATCCGTTATAATGAAATATTTATACATTACATATTTTATGCCTTATTTTTTAGATCAATTGGGATATCATGTTTGAATTTTTTTCCACAACATTACATTGTAGACTTAGATTTTTCCATTTATATTTGAAATGATTATCAAATTTATTAATGTTTTTTTAAAATTCAATTTTCTTTTATTTTTATACATTAAATTTCATTAGAATTAATATTTTTATTAAATTTCAACTTTATGATAAATTTTTTACCTAATCAATACAGTGTGGATTCATGTGAAAAATTATAGTTATATTACAATTTATGCATTTAATAAGGGTTATTAATAGGTTATATTGGGGTAGTGCAGGATAGGCCTAGATGGATTAGGAATAAAAATTCCAAATCTTATTAGGAAAATATTTAATTTCTTCTATTAAAATATAGTTTGTTAAAATAAATATTTTAAACGAACCTATCCTTTAGTCAACACACATTTTAAATCCCGATTAAAAGTAAATTAAAAAACATTTATTATTAATCAATATCATTTATTAAACACAAAATAATATTTCCTAAATTATTATTTACTTATATATAAAACTATATATTTATTTTCCTAAAATTGATATATTAAATTTAAATGATATCTATAGCTATATTATTATTATTTATTTCTTTTCCACTACTCAATTTCCCATCAATTAATTTGACACTTCTCATATCATCCCCATTACTTCCCCAACCACCAAAACCTCTATTTTGTAATTCCTTACATTGAGGTTATTTTCACTCCCCACTATTGATCTTTTAAACCCCAACATCCCACTCCATAATTCTATTTTTACCAACAACATCATCGCCACCTATTGAACCAATGAATGATTTTATCACCTCTCCATGTTTGTTTCACCTCCTCAATCCCATCACTCTCTAATTTCCAATATGTATATATATCTTTAATGATGGTTGATCCTTATAGATATCAACATTTTCTAGTGATCAAAATTTATGAACCCATATTACAATCTTCTATAAAAACTATTTCATCATTTTTCTAAGAGTTTCGATTTCTTCTTTTCTCATTTTCTATGATGTTCATAAACTATATGCATAATTATTCTTGTCTTTTTGTAACCATATCATTCATCTAGGAAATTACATAATTATTTAACAACATCTTGTATGTTTATTCCAACTACTAAATGATATCCAATTAATATTTCTGTTATTTTCTATATGAAATTCTATAAACCACAGTGGAATAGGATATTATACTACCATTGCTAAGAGAATTTATGCTTTATAATGAGTGCATTATATTCCATTTACATTTAATATGTTAATATTTATATATTTTCTTTATGTATTATCATTTTCAATAATAATGATATTTGAAAAAATTTCAAATTTTCTCTATCATTGTTTTATTGATACTAAATTTTAAACTACACTATAATTTCGGTAATACGAGCTATAAAATTTTATAAACCGTGATCTCTATGATTACTGTATTCATTGGATATAGTTAATATGATTAAATTAGAAAGAGTTTTTTTTTAAATATTCACTATATGTTATATTTTAGGTTCTAACTTCATTGAATGGATTATTATTTCATTTCTATTTGATAAATTTGATTGAACACGTTTTTATTTTCTTTATCATTTTTTATATCATAATTAAATCTATGAAAGATGTATAATTTTTACTAATTATAATAATCACCAAGTTATTTTTGAAACATTATTATTTTTATTATTTTTCATATAGGAATTGTATTATTATATGAAATGTATATATTTACATATTTTAATTATGGATTATTCATTGTAGTGATGAAGATATTTGAAAGCATTATGATTTCATCTCTCATTGTGTTACTAGTAAAAAATTATTCTAATTTTCTTTAAATTTTATAAAAATGATTTTTTAGTTTTATAAATAATATTTTCTCTATTATTATTATGTTATATGATATTATTTCCCTAATTTAAATCATTATATAGTTAAATAACATTAATTTTTCAATTGATTCACACCTATTCTTTAACCCATCCCACCCATTGAATATATGTTTCAAGAATGGTTCACGAATCATCTATAGATAATGAGACTTATAAATATAATTTACAATACTTCCCTCCCAAACTCAAAATTAGACTACATATATTCAAATCCATGTAATGGATCCTTTTCAATTATACATTCAATATTTAAATTTTCTAGTAT
Organism: Viscum album; assembly: GCA_963277665.1. NCBI lineage: Eukaryota > Viridiplantae > Streptophyta > Magnoliopsida > Santalales > Viscaceae > Viscum > Viscum album. The sequence continues at coordinate 1,820,598,024 of OY728151.1, read as the reverse complement.
CCTTATGGAAAATGAATATTCCTTGGAAAATTATCCCATATGATATAGTCCCCAACTATTCCATATACAAAAAATTTATAGAGACCAATGAGACCCTTTTTAGAGCATCGATCAATGAATTAGATCAATTGTACAATAAATTTGAGGAAACATTCAAACCCATCAAGAATATTTCTGGGTGCGGAAAAGGAGAGAATGGATTAGGGAAGGTGGAACCAAAAACACAATAATGTTAATGGTGATACTATATAGGGGATTATAAATCTAGGTATCAAGCACCCGACTAGGGGGGGGGGGAATGAAAAATACTAGTTTCTTTCTTTTCTAATAATATCATAACTCTCTTAAGGTGTTTATCAAGAACCTCATTAGTGATTCTTACCTTTCATGGAGATCACTTACCGTTTGTCTATCATCACCAGGGATAATGTTTAAACATTAGTGAATCATGGAAGTAATGTTTATGGTATTACTTTATAGGTTTATTTTTGGTGTTACATTTCATGTTTTAATAACGAAATTTCATGTAATGAATTTTTATGTACCATAATAATAATAATTCTTCTTACTCTTGGTTACATATAGAATAATTCCATGTGGTAATATTTAATATTTTTTGTTCATTGGTAACATGATGATCCTTCGATTAATATCCTCTAATAAATTTAATTTATCTTAATAATCACCTACTTAAAATCCCATTAAATCTCCTAATAAATTACACTAATAATAAAATATAATTGGCCTAAGATAAAGACCACGAAAATTACACATAACTATCATGTGGTAATTCCAACACCACCACACAAATATTAAATTCATAAAAATAATAATTTAATTTTATTAGATACTTAAATATTTTATATAAAACACCAAAAATACTTGATTCACATATTGAAACCTGGTAACTTCAATTATACCTCACATGAAAAAACACCCCATTCTAATCACAACTATGATGTTAGAATTTCTATCTCAGATCCCACTATGGGGATATTAATGTTTTCACATGAATTTCTTTTCATGGTTAATTTTTAAAATTATTTAAGAAATGAAATTCTAATAATTAAATTATATTTGAAAGAATGAATGACTACTATTTGTATTTTTTATTTTATATTTTGTGTTGTGAACTATCAACTAAAATGGGATTCCAATACAAATTTTCTTCTTCTCATGTAATAATTACACTTCCTATTGAAAACATAAATCATTGATGCCACATTTTATAATCACATTTCCAAACCATGTATTGGTTATGTTTTTAATATTTCTTGGTTCCTTTTTATTTTAATTTTTTTATCCATTTCAAAAAAATTTAAATAAAATGTTTTGATGGTTTAAAATACTGGTTTAATCAATAATAATTTTGTTTTCAAAAAATACATATTTTAGTTTATTTATATCATTTTTATTTCTTTGTATAGATTTATGTAGTTAATATTGATGTAGCACTCTCAAAACCCATGATAGTAGTGTAAAATAATTTCATTTATTTACTACCATTATCTTTCATTGTTTTTTCATTTTATTTTATTTTAGGTTATTATAATTTTATTTAATGAAATATAATATTTATGTTATATTTTATTCAGTTTGTTGCTACTTTTTTTTATATATTTACAATTTTCATAATGAAATATATATTTTATGTTATATTTTTGTTCAATATAATTCAAATAAAAAATGATTTATTATTTTTTTTATAAAACAAATACATTTCATACTCATATGGACAATTTGAGTGAAAAGAATCCATGTTATTTTTGTATTTTTATATTATTTTATGGTTTAATAATTTTATTTAATGAAATATGTTAATTCTGTTATATTTTATTATGATAAAACATAATATATAATTGATTTATCTATTTGTTAATAATTTTAATAAATTATTATTTTTAAAATCATTAATATTTCATTATTAAGAATCTTATTAATTTATTTTAATTATTAAATATTTTTTAGTTATTAAAAACAAATTTTTTACTATTTAAAAATTTCATATTTCATGTTTTTAAAATATTAAGATATAAAATGTTGTTACCTAAGTTTTCCCTAAAAGAAATTTAATCAATTTGACGTTTCTGATCAATGGGATATACCGGAGGGTTTACTAGTACACTAATCATTATATAAAAAGTCAGAATTTATTTACTTGTTCTATTAATCCAAAGGTGTTGTTTTTATAACCTGTTTGATCTATCATGGAATTATAGGAATTAAAGGGAATAATAAAAAATATATAAAGTATAAAATATTATTTTTAGTTTTCTATAAGTAAATTTCATTAATCATTTTCAATATTAAATAACACTTATCTAAGGACTTTGATGTGTTCATAAGTAATACATCTCCAAGGGTAAATCCCTAATATTAGATTTTGCAACGGTCCCACATTTTACATTGAATGATTTTTTGATGGGAAAGTGTCATCACTATAAATAAATGGGAACGAATTGAAAATATTATATTTTTATTAATATATTATTTTCAGAACTCATTTTCCTCTCCAATTTTATGAAAGCTCAACCAATGGGTAAACACCAAACCACCAGATAATTAGAACCATCAAAAAATTTTATACACTAGTATTCAAGTATGTATAAAATATATTACCCCTGAAGATGTCACTTGACATGGAAAAATCAAAACTGAGTAATGTCTTGATAAGGGATACCCCAATAAACTCCAATTATGTTCCCCTAAAATGGATATGTTTATATTAAAAATCAACATAATAAAATAATATATAACATTAATAATGTTTAAAAAATTAAGATGTAGTTTAAAAATATATGGTATGTTATATGAAAAATTGTTTTTTTTGATTTATATATAAATTGGGTTTTGTAAAATATGCATATTGATAATGTTTTATTAATTTAAATTCTATAATTTTATTAAATTTTTAAGGTCTAAATTTTTTAACTAAATAAATTTTAATTTTATAAGTAATTTAATTAGGAATGAAAAAACTATAATTAATTTTAATTAATCATTAAATTATACATATTTATATATAAAATGTTTCATAATAGAGAATATCGTCATATGATCCTCTCTATTCTATAACTTGGTTTATGATTTTAAGAACCCAACCTTTTCTGGAGATTTATCAAAATTATTTTTTGGTTATATTTTTCCTTATTATGAGTATTTTTTTATTAATTTATTAATAAAATTTAGGTGAAATTTAGGAAATTTAAGAGGAAAAGGGGAAGTGCATAACTGACGCACAGTTTTCCCAAAACACAAGACATAGCCTAGAAAACCATGAAATCTTGGGTAGAGAGTGTTTTCATAGCTAGATTATGTTTTTTAAATTCATGAAACCTTTTAGGAGAAATCATGCATCCCATAGAAGAGGAGAATGGTTAAGGTACATGGTTTGGAGAACTGTGCGCCTCTGTTGAGAAAAATGTGTGTGGGTTTTTAATTAGCAAAAAAAAAATAGAATCAAAATTTCCATAACCCTTATTTTAAAATAAAAATCAACCTAAACTCTAACATATTTGATTATAATCATTTTTGGAGGTTCCCAAAAGATTTATTAGGGCACCTGAACTCCATTTATGGAAAATATAAGGGTGGATTGGCAATCTTCACCTCCCCAATTATGTAATTTATTCCCATTTAGATCTCTCTCTAAATCTTTGTCACTCCTATTATTAGAAAAAACAGGGATTATTATCTAATGTTTAATATAGATCTAGATCTAGTTTTGTAAAATCTTGATTCATTTGATCATATATTTTTGATTCAGATATTAATCCCATTCTTCACCGTGATTATCATGGTTTTTTTCAATTTTGGGATTTCATTTACTGAGCATTCATCATTAATTTTTAGGTTGGTGGTACATTATTCAATTCCAAAATTATTTCTTTCAATTACATGTATGTAATTTTATAATATATATTGGATGTTTATAAATTTATTTCCATTAATTGAATTCATTAATTAGATAAATTAATAAATTAAGGTAATTTGAAATTGGTGATATTAAATTCATTTAAATAGAATAATTAATTATTGAATTGATTATGTGTATATTGAGATTGTTAAATTAGAATTATTAATTGTTGAATTAATTATGATATATAATGATATTGTTGAATTGATATAATTAATTATTATGTTAATTATGGGGATATTGAGATTTTATAATGAGATTAATTAATTATTTAATTAATTAATGGAATTGATGTAATTAATTAATGGTTGAATTAATAAATGAAACTTATGTAATTAATTATTTTATTAATTAATTAATGGAATGATGGGAACATGCAATTTTTATATTATAATAATTAATTGGTGAATTAATTGATGGGTTTTTGTCATGGGCATGATATTGTGATATTATAATATATGTGATAATCTTGTGTGGGACATGTTATTCTACATCAATATCCCATAGTCCAAATTGAGGTGATGAATGGTAACAATTCCATTTAGATGTTAATTGAGATGATGAATGATAAAAATTTCATTCATATGTTAATTGTGATTATGAACGGTAATAATGGAATTCAAATTTAAATCGAGATAATTACTCGTAATAGTAGAATTGATTTTTTAATTGATATGATGAATGATAAACAAGGAATTCACATATGAATTGAGATGAATAATGGTAAAAATTACAATCGGATATGAATTGATATGTTCAATGGTTAAAATGGAATCAAATATATGATATCCCATCTGGGTACTTCATATTCTAGCATGGGCCAAAGAAAGTATTGAGTGTTCAGTTTTCCTTGGGAACCCAGTTGTTATGTGGTTAAATAATGAGTAACAGAATAAATATAAACCTTTTAATATATTTATTGTATATTATTTTTATACAGCTACATACATATTTACTGACTAGATATTGTTTTAGATGATTTCGGTGGTGGAATATAGATTTTTAATCACATCTAACATTGTCTTCCTGATCGGTACATGAATACAAATCATGTTTATTAGATAAGATAAGGAAATTTTCTATGTTAAATGGATGATATGGGATGGATAATTAAGTAAGGATATGGATTTGGTTCAAAACTCTATTGGGAGTTTTTAGTGTCTTTAATTTTGGGTTTTTATTTGGAAACATGGCATGTACATTAGAATGGTATATCTACTATTCAGTTTTGATAATGTATTTCCAGTTCTATCCATCTTGTGGTACTGGTATTATTTTGGTTATATTATATCATTTGGTTTTTCAATCTTTTAGTTTTCTATAGTTTATACTATTGTATTACCATGATAACATGAGTGTACTATACCCATGATTGATACGAGACCCTTTCTACTAAGTGGTAACCTCTTGTATATGGTGAGGCTCACCTGAGGTCATGTGGAAGAATGGCCCGCAACACCAATGTGTAGAACACAGGATGGGACATTACAAAGTGGTATCATAGCCTTGTATTATTTTATATTTTTTATCATGCTATTTGGGAAAGGTAGAAATTAGTCTAGGAAGATTATAGTCTTGGTTAAGATCTTTTTCATGGGATTAGCTAACCCATAAAGGTGGAAAACCCAAATACCCCGGGTGTGATTGCGTTATTGGTATTTTCTATTATAGTTGAACATTATTTCATCTTGGGTGATTCACTTTTTGTGTAATGTGATTATTGATTCTAAAATTTTCTAAAATTTGACTCATATCCTAGTATGGAATGAGAGATATGTTTTAATGAATCATTCTTGAACTCAGGGTTTAATGTGACTTGCACCATTTTAGGCAAACATGAGAACATGGGTTTTGAGTAAGTTGTGAAACTAGAAATATTTTTCCTTTATTTTTAAATTGAACAGAAAATAGTGCCTAATATGAAATTGGGAATTGAAAAAAATGGAAAAGGTGAATAAATGGGTGCCTAATGAGAAAAATTAAATATTTAACATACTTACACATTATTAAACATAACCTAGATTTAGGATGGTTTAGGATAGTGATAGGACCTCGATTCCAGGATGTGTTGGGGTTTGGGGGAAAGACTTATTATATCCTTTTGTGAATCCATCTTGTTAATTTTTTTAATGTTTGGTTATTTTTCCTAAAAATAGTTTTCGTAATTTTAATGGTATGCCTCCACAAAAATTATTTTTGAGAAGAAGAAAAGAGGATATAGAGGGAGATGATGTACCTATAGTGGAATCGAAGGTTCCAATTGGGACCAGTGAGAAAGTAGGAGAGAAGTTTCATGAGAACACTGATCACTTCTTGCGGTTCTAGGAAAGTGTCTAAGGGAGGGTTGTAAAAAACATATCTGATTTGATGAGGGAGTTTCAGTTAAAACACCCTCAAAGTTTTACTGGAGAGGGTGGACCTATGGAAGATTAGTTCTAGATTGAGTCCATGCAAACTATATGTGACAATTTAGAGGCTCCTATTAAAAAGATGGTCAAGTTGGATAGTTACATGTTGTGAGGATCAGTGAAGCATGGGTGGGATGTTCATGCCTGAACATGCCATGAGGATGGGATGGCTTAGAATGACTCTTTAGAGAAGTTCGTAGAACACTTTTACCCATTGGAACTGATACATGGTAAATAAGTTAGTTCATGCACTAGAATCAAGGAGGTATGTATGTGATGGTCTATGTTGGTCACTTTACACACTTTCATTTCATTTATATAGTGTTGGAAGGGGATGAGATTGAAATGAAAATGCATTTTCAAGATGGGATTAAATGTGAGAATAAGTCCAAAGTTATTCTTTTTTGGTTAATGTAGTTTTTTTAGGTGGTGGATTAAAATCTCATAGTAGATGGAAACCAAAAGAATGATTCTAGTGTAGGAATGGTGGTTTTTGCTGAATAATAAAGAGGTACATCTTTTGAGAGAAGAAAATATCACTATGAGGATGTCAGATAGTGGGGTAGAATGAAGAGTGTCCAGGGGGAAGGACCAGTTACATAGGGTATTACCCAATTTATTTTCCACCAATGTGGTATGCTGGGACAATATCATAGATACTATCTCCAACCATCAATATTATATTTTGGTAATATGGGACATCTACATAAGTTCTTCAAGAACCCATTATAGAATGGTATTAATAGAAGTGCCAGACAAAATAAAAGTGCGAGAAGAAGATATTTTGCACCATATTAGTCTAGAAACAAGGGTTATTCTAGCTATGGCGATAGAGTCACTGGATGAGTTACTTCTTGGTAGGAGCTACCATATCAATGGAGTAGTTCATCTCATGGGAGTTGGAATATAAACCATGGGTTAGGGCTTAGACAGTTTCATGTAATTTAGCCTACACTTGTGGATAGTGAGGCAGCACCATTGGTAGTTAGAGGTACTATTCTTATAGAATCTATATTAGCTAGTGCCATATTTTATATATGTGCCTATGATTATTTTATTTATAAACAACATGTGAATTGTTTCATCCTGGTGGTGTATTTTAAGAGTGGGGTGTTGATGATAGATACACCATTGGGAGTACAGATGAGGGACATCTATTTATTAAATGTGTGTTCTCTCAAGATTAGAGAGTATCGTTTTATATGAGATCTTTAAATCCTCGACATGTCATTCTTGGAACTAATTTTGGGTATGTAATGGTCATTAGTATACTAATACCATATAGATTATTATCATAATAGAGATTCTTTTATGACTCATAAGGGTGAAAAATAATTTCAACATGGAGAATGGGATATCCAGGTGGGCCGTGTAGGTCTAGTTCATTAGTAACTTGGGGATCTCACCACCTAGGTTAATAGTATTTTTCTGGATGGACAAGGTGTAAATAAGGATATAATTACACATATAGTGGACCCATTTTCTGATGTGTATTCTCATGATTCCATATCTATTCCACCAGAGAGAGATGTGGAATTTAAAATTGAGCTCATACAAGGGGCTGCTTTAGTTTCTATCCCACCGTATAGAATTGAACCAATAGAGAATCAAGAGAGGAAGACTCAACTATAAGATAAGATGGATAAGGTGTGTATCCATCCATGCACATCTCCTTTGGGTTCACGAGTTGTTTTTTTAAGAAGGCTGATGAGATTATACACTTGTGAATGGATTATCGAATGTTGAATAAGATGACGGTGAAGAACTGATATATTCTTCTACATATCAATGATATATTTTACCAATTGAGAGGTGATTATTTCTTTTCCATTATTGACTTCAGATCAGGGTGCCATTAGTTAAGAGTTTCACCATATGATATATTGAGGAGTACATTTAGAAGCAAGTATGGCCTAAATGAGTTCTTCATGATGTTGTTTGGATTGGTGAATGAACCATCACTGCTTATGGATTTTGTGAAAACAAATCTTCCATCTATACATGGATATTTTTATGGTACTTTTTTTGGATGACATTTTGGTGTACTCCAAGATGCATGATGGTCATTCCAAAAAACATTACATCATCCTTAGTACACAAAGAGATCATAATCTATCCACAAAAAGTATATAAGTGTTAGTTTGGGATTGATTAGGTGTACTTTTTTGTCAAAGTCATCTATGAGGAAGGTGTGTCTATAGACCCATAGATGGTTCATGAAGTTGTTTCTTCTTAGTAGATCAAGAACGATTTTGATACCTATAACTTTTAGGGATTGGAAAGATACTATTAGAGGTTCATTTGGGACATTTTATGCTTGATATAACCTATTTTGTGCATAACCAAGATGGGGATAAATAATTAATGGTCAATGACATGTGATAATTGTTTCCAAGAGTAAAATAATTTCATGAAAATTAGCACCAATGTTGATCCTACCCTAGATAGGGGAGGAGTATATTGTGTTTTTTATGCTTCTAGAATTTGACATGGTGTAGTGTTAATGTAGGGAGATCAAGTTGTGGAATATGGGTCTCTGTATTTGAGGCCTCATGAATGTAACTAACCTACACATAGACTCGATTTAGTTGTAGTGGTTCATTATTTGATGTGATTTTGTTAGATAACAATTTTACTATGTGTACTGATCACAAGAGCCTGATGTATATATTTTCACAGTAAGATTTGAATCTCTGATAGTGTAGATGTGTTTATTATATAGAGTCATGTAATTTTGAGATATAATATATCCCGAATAGGGGAAACATTGTGGTTGATTATTTATGCAAGAAAACTCATGTTCAAGAAGTTTAGGAATCTACTTTAGAGTGGGATATTAGGCCTTACTATATAAGTTTCATGTTTTGATTCTGGAGAGCCATCAGAAGATAATGCTCGCATCACTTCTTGTAGTGTCAAATATTTTGAGTTAGATAAAAGATAGAAAATATGTGTATCTGGAATGTTTGACCTTGAGGGAAATCCTTGAAGGTGGAGAGACACCTCCAGATTAGTCCATAGATGAGGATAACATCATTTTTATAGGAAATTATGTTGTTGTTCCAACAAGCATGAGGGTGGAGTTACTGTGTGAATTTCACGCCTTAAAGTGGTCGGTAGTCTCATATGTGACCAAAAATGTTTTGTGGTAGGGCATGAAATAGTAGATTGTAGGGTTTGTGAAAAAATGCTACACCTACCAATAGGTAAAAGTTGAGAATCAATGACATGGTGGTTTACTACAACCATTTCCCATTTTAGATTTTTTTGGATGATATAACCATGTACATTGTGGTGGGTCTCTCAAGGATTCCTTAGTGTAATGATTCTTCTTGGGTGATTGTGGACAGTTTGAACAAGGAGTCCCATTTCATACTGATATGAGAGACTTTATCAATGGAGTAGTTGGAAAAAATGTATGTTTTGGAGATGTTACATCATCACGAGGTGTGAAATAATATAGTTTTATGTTGTAAGTAAAATTTTAATTCACAATTATGGTAGGGATTACATAAGGTGGGTTTTACATATGTTTTATTGATTTTAGATTTTCAGCAACATAAAGATGGGAAATCAGAGTGTACTATACTAGTGCAAGAGGATATTCTTCGGTCATGTGTCCCTGACTTCAGTGGATCTTGGGGGAAGAACATGGATTTAGTAGAGTTACCTATAATAATAGTTATCATGAAACTATTCATATGGAACCATATGAGGATCTTTAGGGTAGGCTATACAGATCACCTCTATGCTGGATAAAGGAAAGTCAGTCAGAACTATTTAGACCAAGCCAACAAGTTCACCTAATTCAGAAGCATATGAATATATATTAGAGTAGAATAAAGTCATTTGGTGATAGATTTTGATGACCCCTATATTTTACAAAGGGTTACCGTTTATTCCTTTTTGCATTTCCAAGAATGGGACACCAAAAGATACATAAGCATCATGTAACATCCCCAAATGATAAAGGGTTAAATGACTAAATGATATGACTCATGTCAACAAGGTGCACCTTCCTTTTCGGGAGCCTGTTTGATTAGAACTCCACAGTTAAGCGTGCTTGGCCTAGAGTAGTGATCAGGATGGGTGACCTCCTGGGAAGTTCCCCAGGGTGTGTGTGAGTGAGGACAAAGCACACTGGAAAGGACATGTGTTGGCCTGTGGGGACTATCATTAGTCAGATGACCCGTTCGGGCATGTGGGTGGACCCTGGGGTGGGCCCCACGTGTCTGCGAGGGCAACTGGGGGTACCTGGTAGGCCAGGACCCGACGGCCATGTTAAGGCGGGGTGGCTGTGCTGTCACCGGGACCCGGTTGTCACATTTGGTATCAAAGGAGGAACCCAGCCTTAAGTGCGCGATGCACTGCCTGGGTTGAGATGTAGGGCCCACAACGAGGGCGTTGTGCTCTAAAGGGGGGGTGAATGTAACATCCCCAAATGATAAAGGGTTAAATGACTAAATGATATGACTCATGTCAACAAGGTGCACCTTCCTTTTCGGGAGCCTGTCTGATTAGAACTCCACAGTTAAGCGTGCTTGGCCTGGAGTAGTGATCAGAATGGGTGGCCTCCTGGGAAGTTCCCCAGGGTGTGTGTGAGTGAGGACAAAGCACACTGGAAAGGACATGTGTTGGCCTGTGGGGACTATCATTAGTCAGATGACCCGTTCGGGCACGTGGGTGGACCCTGGGGTGGGCCCCACGTGTCTGCGAGGGCAACTGGGGGTACCTGGTAGGCCAGGACCCGACGGCCATGTTAAGGCGGGGTGGCTGTGCTGTCACCGGGACCCGGTTGTCACATTATCTCTATATCTATCATACTGAACTCTTATGTTCACATGATGAGAGATCCTATTTGATCTTTTCAAATCATTTTTGTTGAAGTTTAAGTAACGCCGTTGGGCTGCCGAACTTTCATAAGAGAAATCTAATTTTTGTCTTCCTTCCATGTTTTTCATTTCAAAAGGTATGTCCTTGAAATTTCATTACCATGATAATGTATCCTTCTTATTCTGTCCATATACTGTTTTATGGATCATTTATGAATGTTTGACCCATTTTCCCTCTCCTTTTAATGTCTTCTAAAACCTCGTAACATAGCTGTTATGCTGCAGAATTTCCGTCTCAAAATGTCTCTCTCTTTTTCTAAAGTTCTTTTATCTTATTAAATGAATACTCAAAGCTCTTTATTCTAAAGGGGTATTCACATATATACGAAAATGTTCTATTTTAAATTCTGGGATTTACATACATGAGACCCACCTCCCTTTTCTGTGGGATTTAAAGTGACGTAAAGATCATGTCTTTAAAGCAGTTTTTAAAACGTTGTGATTATGAAATGAACCCCATTTATTTTATGATATATGGGTTATTTATGAAATTTTTTATGATGATATATGTGGCTCACATGATAATAAAGGAAAATTTAAGGGTGCGCCCTGATAGCGCTCCAATGCATTGGGTAAAGACTTAATCTCTAGAGATGACCATTTTAACGACGCCTTGGTGAATAACCTTGGTAATTTTTAACGACACCTTGGGGATGGACCTTCGTGAAACGAAACGATTGTCAATATTAAATGTTGCAGCCACATCTTCAAGTTATGAAAAAGTTTTATTTTTATTATGATATGCCTCATGATTTCATTTTCATGCCTTAAAGTTCTTTTCATGACTTTATTGATGTATCTCAAGTTCATATGTAAAATGTTTCACTTGTTTCCCTTGCTGGGCCTTCTACTCATCCTTTCTTTTGATGTATGTCCCCAGGTTATGAGATGCAGTAATGAACCTATGATGAACTTAAGGAGAATCCTTTCAAGTGTTTAAGAAGAGTGTTTTATGTTCCTGGTTTCCAAGACACTAAACCTTAAAGATCCTCGGTTTTGTAAAATGTAATGAAAGTTTATGTGATAAAAAGGCGGGATGCTATAGTTGGTATCAAAGGATGGTTTAGTTATTTGTGGAAATTAGGATATGAAAACTTTAGGAAGAAGCCTATAGAAAAGTTAAAATATAGGAAATATTCCTGGTATTTTGGTGAGTATTGAGTAAGGGGTTTCCAAGCAAATACATCCCTGTCTGGATACGAGCAGGTAGAGGTGGCTCTGGCACAGATGTACATAGGGGTAAAACCCGAAAACACCGCTTTGAGCTAGACTCGAATGGGAACTGGTACACGACAACGGGCCTTGCTGCACTCTTGGTTACGACACTCCCGAGGGATATGCTTTGGTAAATTCATAATCTTAGTATGAACCATTGTTAAAGGAACAAAGATAAAATAAAATAAAGATTCACATAAGAATATATGATCATGGATAACCTTGAAGGGAATCTAGGGGATCACAAGTTAGGGTATACTTTACTTCTACATGTTATCCTTAGATGATTTAAGTTTCTTTTCATGATTATTGGCTAAGTATTTAAGCCCCTAACTATATCTTCTTTTCTTAGTTAATGGCGGGAAATGGAAGAACATTTCCCAACAACCAATGTGATAGGAAATGCTACGATTGCCGTATTAATACGACAGAGATTATTAGGGGATTAAAAGATGATTATTATTTTGGAAGACGTTCACTATTTTGAGGACCATATATGATCAAGGTAAATAGATTACTACGGTGTCTTCATTGAGGAGTAAGTTTGACTTATATTTTGAAGAATCAATGAATTTAAGGTGGCCTTATAGTAATTTAGGTTACTTTTGGGAATGATTAACCTATCTTGGGTTAAATATGTTTATATTAGATACTTTGGTTATAAGATGTTAGGAGTGGTTGATGTTGTTTGGAGGTGAAAAATGAAGTATATTTTGGAAGACTATGTTATCAAATCCTTCTTGTATTGGGTTTCAATCTTAGTTTGGTTTATTTTGAGGAATTTTAAGGACCGTTATTTATGGAATGGACTATGATGAACTTTGGGTAATACCATGGAACTTTGAAGATTTAAAATTAGTTTCCATTCCAATGGGATTCTTTCTTTTTGAAGAGTTGTTTTACCTTACCCTTTCGGTTTTTGGGATAATGTTTAAAGATAGAAGAAATAGATAGTTGATCTTTTGTGGATCATGTGATTCTCTAGATGATGATTCTTGTGTTTTGATGAGACCAAGTAGTTTTGAATGCTCGTCGTTTGGAGAAAAGATTAGTTTTGGTAGAAACTTATTAAAGTATGAAACTCTACATGAAGGTAGATATATTTCCTTATGTTTTTGTTCTATGTTGTAAATGAATTCCTCAAAGTTATTAAAAGGAACGTAAAACAAAAACGTTGTTGGTTTACGTTTCCTACAAGTTAATCAAAAACCGCTTACACACATCATAAGTTTGGGATTTTCTTATGGTTAACTTTCTCATAATCATGTTCTCTATCACTCTCCCTCAGAATGTGACCCTTTGTTTTCTCCTCCATGTCCATGTTTCCTACATGGAATCCTAGTATGAGTAAACTCGGGTGGCCTTTGTACTCCCTTTTAATTCTTTTAAAGTAATAGTGTTACTGACTCTTTTTCCGATGTGGGACTTTCAATGAAATTTCAAAACCCAATTTTAAAAAAAATTGTGAGGACGCAATTTCTTAAGGGGGAAAGATTGTAACGGCCCGAAATTTTTAATAAATCTTGTTTCCTAATTTCATGTATTATTTTTTTTTTATACTCAACAAAAATGTTTTATTTGATAAACATGATTATAATTAAAATGAGACCATTGGGTTTTGATTGTTATATGACCATCGGTCAATATGACCACTATGAACAAATTTTTTTGATTATTGTCTCTAAATACAAGTAATCTTGGTTAATTATTATAGAAAGAAGATTCGATGGCCTCACCTAGTAGTCTTGGACCGATCAAAGCCCATCTAACAGAGCTTGGGAAGGAGGTATCACCATTGGGATTTGCTCTGGATCAAATCCAAGCCGAACTTCATCATGTGAAGCTAGAACGGAATCGCCTTCGTGAGAAGTTCAAACTGATAGAAATTACTACTCGGGCAATGTTGACTGAGCCGCCCCAAGATTCTATCACCGTAGCACACCTTACTCTTAGGTCCTATGCTGGTATTATAAGGGGCTATGTAACGAGACCGTAACTGCCTTGTGTAATCCTTGTTTTAAATAAAAATTGGGATTTCTTCTTATGATGAAGTTTATGAATTTTGAAATGACCGGATAAATATAGTATGCATATTTTTGATGAATTTTAGAAAAAGGATATTTTAAAAATGGTTGTGTAAACCTTAAATAATTAAAAATGTGTAATGATTTTTAAAAAATTTTCTTCTACAATTATGTCCAGTACGAAATTTAGAGTCTAATAAGATCAACTTGATTTTTGATGAATAGTAAATTGTGAATAGTGATTTTACGCTTAGGATTAGTAATGTGACCAAATGGATTAGTAATCTCACTTAAAGAAAAGTTTTAAATTAATCTAGGCACCTTGATTAAGTAATGTGATTCAATAAAATGGTTAAATAACGGTTTCATTAATTATTATTCAAGTATTAGTTTTTTCGGGTGAATAGTGTTTTTTAATTAAAAAAATTAATTAAAAATATTTATAAAAATATTTTTATAAAATGGATTTCATTTTTGAACTCAGAGCATCGATATTATGTTAAGGTAATTTTTGGGGATTTTTCTGAAAAAAATGAATTTTCTGTGAATAGTGAATTTATTTAAAAATTGAATTAAAAGTATTTAGAAAATTATTTTTTATAAAATGGAGTTCATAAATGTAATTAGGGAATCAATATTT
Organism: Viscum album; assembly: GCA_963277665.1. NCBI lineage: Eukaryota > Viridiplantae > Streptophyta > Magnoliopsida > Santalales > Viscaceae > Viscum > Viscum album. The sequence goes on along the minus strand of OY728151.1, from coordinate 1,820,582,929 downwards.
AGTTAAGGTGAATGTTTGGAATTTTTCTGAGAAAGATGAATTTTTCAGTGAATAGTAAAAATGCAGTTTTAGGGTTTCAGTATGTTTAATGACATCATAATTGTGTCATGATGATTTCATGAGATCTTTTAAGGGTTGGCCGGCCAAGGGTGATGAATTATTGTTGTGGGGGCCCCATGTGGCGTAAATCCATGGTAAATTCCAAGGGAGAGCACATGGGTTTGAGAAAAGCACATGTGAGGTGTCCCTTGGCCATTAATGCCTTGTCCCCTCACTTTCCCTATAAATACCAATACCTCCTCTCATCCATTCGACTCCCCACTCATTACCAACGAATTTATGGTCTCATTAACTCCCAAGGAGACCTCCCAAGGTGCCCCCAAGCCCTCAAGGTCCCAACCATTGAGGTTTAATAGTTACATTTTAAGGTAAGGGATCCGATCTTTCTCTTTCTTTTCAAGTGATCTATTTTATGTCATTTCTTTTATGCTCCATGTTCTTATGTTAGAGGATGTTCTTTTATACTCATATTACTGCCCTTTTCATGTTAATATAATGATAGACCCCTTTTTACTCTCATTATTTCGTTTTATGATGTTTTAAGTGGCGCTGTTAGGCTGCCGAAATATTTGTAACAGATTCTTTCTCCCTTCTCATTTTTCAAGATCTATTTTCATGTAAAGTATTTCAAGTTCCTTTGTATTATGTTGGGGTATGATCTCTAAATTTATCATACTGATCTTTTATGATCATATGATGAGAGACCCCATTTTATCTCTTCAATTCAGTACTTTGATGTTTAAGTGGCGCCGTTAGGCTGCCGAATTTTTAAGTGGTTCTTCACCCTTCTCGTTTTGAAGTTCTACTTTCGTGTCAATTATTTCAAGTTCCTTTTTAATTATGTTGGGGAATTATCTCTATATCTATCATACTGAACTCTTATGTTCACATGATGAGAGATCCTATTTTATCTTTTCAAATCATTTTTTTTGAAGTTTAAGTAACGCCGTTGGGCTGCCGAACTTTCATAAGAGAAATCTAATTTTTGTCTTCCTTCCATGTTTTTCATTTCAAAAGGTATGTCCTTGAAATTTCATTACCATGATAATTTATCCTTCTTATTCTGTCCATATACTGTTTTATGGGTCATTTATGAATGTTTGACCCATTTTCCCTCTCCTTTTAATGTCTTCTAAAACCTCGTAACATTGCCGTTATGCTGCAGAATTTCCATCTCAAAATGTCTCTCTCTTTTTCTAAAGTTCTTTTATATTATTAAGTGAATACTCAAAGCTCTTTCTTCTAAAGGGGTATTCAAATATATACCAAAATTTTCTATTTTAAATTCTGGGATTTACATACATGAGACCCACCTCCCTTTTCTGTGGGATTTAAAGTGACGTAAAGATCATGTCTTTAAAGCAGTTTTTAAAACATTGTGATTATGAAATGAACCCCATTTATTTTATGATATATGGGTTATTTTCGAAATGTTTGATGATAATATATGTGGATCACATGATAATAAAGGAAAATTTAAGGGTGCGCCCTGATAGCGCTCCAATGCATTGGGTAAAGACTTAATCTCTAGAGATGACCATTTTAACGACGCCTTGGTGAATAACCTTGGTAATTTTTAACGACACCTTGGGGATGGACCTTGGTGAACCGAAACGATTGTCAATATTAAATTTTTCAGCCACATCTTCAAGTTATGAAAAAGTTTTATTTTTATTATGATATGCCTCATGATTTCATTTTCATGCCTTAAAGTTCTTTTCATGACTTTATTGATGTATCTCAAGTTCATATGTAAAATGTTTCACTTGTTTCCCTTGCTGGGCCTTTTGCTCATCCTTTCTTTTGATGTATGTCCCCAGGTTATGAGATGCAGTAATGAACCTAGGATGAACTTTAGGAGAAGCCTTTCAAGTGTTTAAGAAGAGTGTTTTATGTTCCTGGTTTCCAAGACACTAAACCTTAAAGATCCTCGGTTTTGTAAAATGTAATGAAAGTTTATGTGATAAAGAGGCGGGATGCTATATGCGTGGCCCAAAAGCCTTGTAGGGCCTGAAAACCAAACCGATAGCCCAAAGGCCCAGATGGATGCATAGTTCTAGATTCTAGAGTACCAAACAGTACCTGATACAACACTACTACAGTAACCTAGAAATACACGTCCACCCAGATTTGATATCGGGTCTATTGGATGCACCTACCGAGCCCTCACCAACTGGGAAGAGGCTCATGTGCTTTTATATCGGCAATTCAAACCATGTTTTTTTAATTTAATGTTTCTCTAATAATGGAATAATCTAGCTAATATGATTTATATAGTCTAAATATTTCCATAGAAATATTTTCCTAAAATTTTATTGTTCATTCTCCCCTTAAGATTAACGTTTAGTCCCTTGGTGAGCTCATTCTTCAAATAATCATTTTGATTAATTTTGACTATTTTCAATAATCACTTTGGTAAAAAAAATTGATATTATGATAGATTATAAATTATTATTATCTAGAATACTAATTATATTTCTCTATATTAAATTTACAAAATTGGTATAATTAATTTAAAATTAATCTCACAGATGGGATGAAATGATGAGTTTTTAATGTGAAAATGTTCAAATGTTTGAAATGTTTTTATGTACAATTTTAATGATAAATTGATTCGAACAAAATAAATTGGATTAATTTAAATATAATTTTACTAATTATACATTTAAATAAATTCTAATTATAACTTTAACATATATGAATAAAATATATGAAAATTCATTTTTCAATAAATATTCATTATTTTTCACTATTCAACCAAAAATGAATTTCATAAAAATATGAAAAAATCACAAAAAAAATAATTTTGACATTATGAACTCAAATTTGAAGTATATTTTATCAAATTAAACCTATAAAAGTTCATTAATTAATTTTATGACAGTTTACAAAAGTACAAAAAAAAGAAGTTCTTTTGGGAAAATTGTATTTTTAAAAAATATAATGACATTACCGAGAATTATGTGCTTTACTATCAATATGTTTTAATTATATAAAACCATTATAATTAATATTAAATTTTTTTTAGTACTATTAATTTTTATAATTCTAATGACTAGTTTACAATGATCATGTTTAAATGACTATATTAATAATATGTTGAGGTTTTCTTAAAACTTGGTGTCGTGTGTCATGTAAGCCAACGAAGTGTTATGTGAGGTGAATGTTAACCCAAGATTGAGTGTAGAAAATCATTATTTTTTAGCATGTCTTGTAATCCATAAATGAAATTAAATTGACTTACAGAAATGTTAAAAACTCATGGTGTTACAAAAACATATTTGAACAATGTAGAAAAATAAATAAATAAGAAAAAAATTGGTTTCGTTTAATATATCTTATATGGATATCCCCTTTTTATTACACCTTTATACTTCTTTGATTTAAATTTTGAGATGGACATGAACTATAAGACATGTGGAGGATATATGGGAAGTTATTTTGGTATTGTTTTATTAAGATAAGGTGATAAATTTGTGGGAATAATGGAGAATATGTGGTGCCATTTTATAAGAGAGTAGTTAAAACCTGTAAATGTCAATAGATTTTAATTATAATGTTTTATTTCTCATGAAATATTGATCCATAACATCTAATAATAAAATATAATGAGAGTGGGGTTAAAATAAACTAGTCCTATGAGATTTAAGAATTTTCTTTTATTATGATATATCATTTTCCTCTTTTATATTAAACCACATATCACATTTTACCATTAGAAAATTTTAAAACCATTTACCTTGATAATTTATATTTATGAACAAAAATAAAAGGTAATATATTTTATCATTTTGGTATTCTAATTACAAATATTAAAGCAACTTTCTATGATTAAATTTATTTTTTTATAAAATTTAATTTTAAAACTATTATGAATAATGTAATGAAAAATAATTTTTTTAATTTCACTTTTAACAATTAAAAATATTTTTTTGAGATAATGTATAATATTTATTAAATGGAATTATTTGGATTTTTAGAAATAAAAGGATACTTAATTTTTTCAATATATGATATGATATAAAACAATCTTGTAAATACTTAATTAAAAGAAAAGAACCAAAATAGATTTTAATTGAATAAAACTAATACATTAATTTCCAAAATTTCAAATATATATTTCAATTCTCAATATAATTTTTAAAATATATATATTTGTTATTAAATATAATTTTTTAAATAAAATGGTTTCAAAATAATTCAATTTATAATAATGTCATAAGAGTGATAGTATTTGTAAAAAATCTGTTTTTTACTATTCACATAAAAATCCAACTATTTTCAAAAAATTTCATAACTTCACACAAATAAAATTTTACAATTTTGAATGAAAAAAAATTAAAAAAATTATAATTTTATCTTTGAAATTAAAATAAATAATGTACTGAAAATTAACTTTAATAGAAAAATAAAAAATTTAATATTTAAGGGTTGATAATTTTATTTTATATAAATTTACTACTAAAAAAATTATTAAATTATTAAATAAATTTTAAACATTGCATATTATATTAATATTATTTTAAAATTTATTAAGATAAATAAAAGAACACATTAAAATAAGTTCTCTGGAAAATATTCCTTTTTTAACATTAAATCATATTGTTTATTTGTCCTCTAATTGTAAGAACTTTTAATTGATTGCTATATTTTTATTTACTAGTGTTTCTATCCTTCTTGAAATATTTAATGGATCATTTTTTAATTTTTTTTGGATAAAAAACTACATAATATAGCATTATTTAATAACAAATACATACTCAAATCTAGGAATATAACATTCTCCACCCACTAAAGAAATGGTTTTCTAAAATTTTATCTCTCGTGTGATAAGAACGTATTTAATAAATTTAATAATAAATTTAAATGGGTGGTACTATAATTTTAAAACAATAAATTTAGAAGTATCTGAAATAATGGGAAAATAAAACATGTTAACATAGAATAAATGTAATGTAAAATGAAAATATTCATAAGTAGAAATAAATATAATTTAATATACATTGATTATTATTTTTTTAGAATGTAAATTAAATGTCTAAATTTATTTTAGGGAACATATCACCTCATTAATATTAATTAAAAAAATACTTTATCCATTATAAATCTCTATCATCCAAATAAATTTTTAAAAGTGAACCTTAATAGTTAAGTAAAAAGTATTGATAGATTTTTTGTAACACACTAAGATTCTAAAAGAGAAACATCATGTGTGATAATGTGTGTGAAATTAAAAAATACCTTAGAAGAAAATATAACACCCCATTAATTTATTATATATTTATTTTTTTCAATCTATCTAATACCTTACAATGCATTCAACCTTGGGTTTGAATGAAATTAAATACTAAAACATAATATTATTAATTAATATATAACCATTATAACATTTCAAATAAAATAAAGGTTATAAATAACTGTATCTCATAAATGAAAATTATATGTTTCATAGATGAATAAATTTGTTATCTATTTAGTAAAAATAAAAGAAGAACCATTTAGATGAAAAAGAAATGTTTTCTAAAAAACAATATTTCTCTAAAAAAGGTTTAGTAGTTCTTTGCATAAATAATATAAAATTAATTTATAAAACTTTTATAAAATTTAATTGATAATATTATCTACATTTTGAAAATAAATATATAAATATTAACTTAGCATCATTTTTTGAGAATATTTTGAACAGATTAATTTTTTTAATAGTGAAAATACTGATTTTTAATTGAAAACTACCTTTTCATTTAAATTATTTATAAAGTTAAACTATATTTTAAATTTATTTTAAAGTAAAATTATTTAAATTAAATATATATTAATAAAATTTATATCATTTTAATAAATTAGATGTTGAATTTTGATGTCAAAAATTTCCAAACTTTGGAACATTTTCTCTTTGAAAAACCGCTTTCTCATCACATATATGGGATTTATTTTAAAGTAACTATATATATATAATTTATCAAAATGAATTATATATTTGGAACAAAAATAATATATATTATATAATAAATTAAACATAAATATTGAAAATTTTAAATAGTGAAAAAAGTAAAAAACAATTACTGTGGTTAATGTCAAAATGGGTTTACTAGGGGTTTAAATAATAAGATAACTGTTAAAATGACCTAAAACTAATATAAAATATAATTAATAGAATATTTATTACTTAAATTTTCCAAATATATATAATACTTTATTTTTTACGCGTTTTCAAGTTAAATACATGGGTAAAGCATTTTATTTTCAAAAATAAAAAATATACCACTAACCTCACTTATAAAAGGCCACCCCATATCTGCTCTTATTCACACTATAAAAACTATTTCATTCATCCAATACCTATGAAAATTATATCCCAAAATCCATCCCCTAATAATCTAATCCTTGGTTTGTTCAAAAATCCATTCTTAGAATACATCAAATATAATCCTATAGAGCTTGTCAGAGAAGAGGTAAAGTTACAAACTATGCGATTTAATTTTTTTTTGATTATCTACCTCCCTTAGTTATCAGTAATCCACGAAAAAATAACAACCTCATTATCCTTCATGTACATATATGTTTTTCTTTCATTATAATTACCTAAACCCACCTCCACTTAAATCAAATAGGTTACAAAATCCTCATTAATGTGTACGTTGGACTACAACCTCACAAAAAGATGTCATTTATTTTTCCATTATCACTTATCAAGGTCTTTTATGATGATATATCTAAATTATATATATGATATTTAAAACATAATTACACATATTGAGATATTATATCATATATACCTTTTTAATATAAATTCTAACAGAGATATGACATTGTCGCTTGTGTGTACGTTAGCCCACCACTTTGCGAAATGATGTGATTCATTTATCACTAATGATTTACTTTGAAGGTGATAAGGATATATCTAATATATATATATATTATAAATGAAATAAATATAATATTCATAAAATATTTATCATTATTAAAATGTATTTACTGGTCCCTAGTAAGCTCAAAGCCAGTGCCTTCTACCATTACATTGGCATAAGATACAAGGAAATAACATCCTAAATGACTAAATAGTGTAGTAGTCTTGGTAATCTAGATACATGCATGATTATTTTTTTACAAATGAATGCAAAAATAAAATACATCATTTTTTTCTAAAATAAAATTATTCCATATAGAGTATCCATTAATCCCTTTCTTAGTACACTTCATGGAATGCAAGGAAAAGGAAACAAAATAAAGGCAAGCTCAAATGTTTAGTAAAGGCTAAATAAAGCGGAAGTAATAAAGAATCAATGAGAATAATGAAAATTTAAATTTAAACAACTAAGAACATGTGATGTTAAATAATTTTAGAGAGTGTAATCATCATGGTAAGAATATAATATGATCCAATAGTGTTATATAAATAGTCATATGAGCATGAAACTTGACCATAGAAATTCTAACTAATCAACTAATAACATAAAATAACAATAATGATGGAATTCATAATGGTGAACTTCTGAATTATCATGATGTATCCTCAAGATATTTACTTTAAAGATCTTTCATCATGATTGTTTAATTCTATGGGTATAAACCCATCTGATTTGTGTTAAGTCCTTTATAAGACATTGTTGTGAAGACCTATCCTCTAGGAAATTTGAATCTTATTGGAATGAAATGAAAATTGTTTTTCACTAAATGGTTTCATCCCAAGATACTAATAATGAATTTATATTCCATGATCCATCCCCCAGGGCCCATGCCATGACTACCCCAAGCCCGCCTTCCATAGGTCATGGGATAGCGACTAGCATCGAAAGGTGTATTCCCTAAAAACCGATAAGGCATTTCCTTTTTACCTTTATACTCCCAAAACTAATCACAAAGTAGGATACAAGAACAAAATACCCTATAATGTAAACAAGGTGTGTACAGAAAATAAAGGGGGACAAAATACAAGCCCAACTGAAAAGAACATGTAAAACTGGAAAGTAAAAGTAAACTGAAATGTACAAGTATAATTGAAAATAGATCCTCTGAACACCCACCAAGGATCCTACCTGAAGGGTTGATATATCTCTCGAATAGTTTTCTCTATGGAACGCCTCGTCTAATTTCCACCATTGAGCTACCTCTAGTCTGATTAATCTCGTCCTCATCCAGCACTATCCGTCGTCTACACCAAACACAACAAGGTGCAGGCATAACCCGTGTAGGGGTGAGTATAACGATACTTAGTAGGGACCCTAAGACCCTCTAAGGTCTCAAAAAAAACAAAAAGGATACACCAAAAAGCATGAAAACTATGGAAAACCCTACTTAGGTATATGCCCATACATATTCCTATGTTGTCAAGTATACCCATCTCAGTCATGGGGAAACATAGGGCCCAACTCAAAGCCCAAATCTGAATTGTTCCACAATGGAAGGAATACCATGAAGGTGAGTACCACAAAGGGATTACCACATAGGTAATGCCGCACAGAAAAAATACCCCAAATGCATCATCACATTGAAGTGTGTCACAAAGATAAGGACTTAGATCACACAAGGTATAACTTATGTACAATAGTAAAGATGATTATATGTTACTACTGAATCATCTTACTCTGTTGAGAGGCAGACCCACATAGTATCCTAAATCATCATACCCACGTAGGATTCTAGTATAGAAGACCCACGTAGGATCCTAGAGTAGTCCCATGTGGATTCCTAAAGTGTATCCATGGGGGATCCTAAAACATAGACCCACATAGGATACCAAAGCACAGACCCACGTAGGATCCCTTTCTCATGTTACAGCCAGCCATAGTGTTCCCCAACTAAGCTCGCATGATTCTGAGAGGGTTTGATCCTCATTCCACAGGTTGATACTCCAACTACCATGAAATACCATGAAGAATTTTCCCAAAGTACATCCATGTAAATGGGGTCTAAACGCAATAGACATTGCGCCAATCAGATACCTGGTCTCTAAGTTATTGTCCTTTAAGTCCTGAGGGCCCGGTTGGATTCGTGTTCGATCTAACCTAGTCGTACACCAACATTATCCAAAACTCAAGTGGGGTATACCAAAAGGATAGTATCGATCCATGTTTTCTAGTGCCATGGATGGTTCAGAAAATTGACACCCATAGGTCAAGTTATAACTGAAATATTTAAAAGGAGTCGATGCTGGTTCGGGTCCGGTCCGGCCAGACTCGGGTCCGGCCCTAGGTCTGACCCATCCCAATGGTTCCAGCCTAGCCCGGCCCGCTGGGCGGCCTGCTATAGCCCATGGATAGGTGGCCCCATGGTGGGGTCCGCCCTAGCTACCCGCCAAGGGGGAGGCACCCCCTGGGTACCCCGAACAGCTAGGTCATTCAGGTTGGGTGGCCGACCAGCTAGTGACATGTGTTGCCGACAGTTGGCACTCAGGACCCGGGGTCCCACTCGACTCCATGGCTAGCCCACCTGCGCAGCGTGGTCGCACGCCGCACCACCACTGGTGGCAAGCAGTGAGTCGGCTACCCCTTTTTCACCACTACGGCCTTGTGCCACAGCCCTTGCATGCCCGATGGCGCGGACACGCACCACTACCCCCTTCATATAGCCATTCGAGCATCGGCTGCCATCCTTGATCCACCATGGACGATGAGCCGCCACCCTTCTCTTGCGGTTCGGTCTCACCGCCGCCATCGTCACAGCTGGCTAGAGAGTTAGCCGCCTCTCCCGAGCCCTTTCGGCACCGGTTGCCGACACCCATTGCCGGAGACATTCCTCGGGTCACCGAGCACACCCTAGTGGCTCATTCTTCATTTCGTAGACTCCCACACTCGTCTCGAGACATCCTCATCGATTCTAGACCACCACAGTTGGAAATTTCTCAACTCGATAATGAGCCATGAAGAACGCCAAAATCCACAACGGTTGCAGAGAGGTCGGGTCGTGTTTGTTTTCCCTGATGTCTCCGCATTACAACGGTAGAAAGTGGAATAGTTGTTCTTGAATCGAGAAGAATGATAAGAAAAAGTAAGGGGTATACATAAGAAACATTCCCTACCTAAATGATTCATTGACGTCGGTGAGGAGTGGGAAAGAAGGACATCAGTTCTTCTTCATTGAAGACATTCCTCATTAGAGATCCTTCGACGGAGTTTCTCATTGGAGAAATGATCATCATTTGGGGGAAGTGTTTCTCCAATGTTCTACCTGCTCTCCCTTTTCCAACACTCCCCCAATTCAACAAAAATAACATCCAACATATTAAATTAAGTTCTATTAATGTAACTAGAGTTGGAATATTAATTAATTTTGAATTTGGCACAATAAATTGGAAAAGAAACCAAGAGTCACCACCCTTATTAATGAGGGAGTTCAAGGGGTCGGGTGGTCCCCATCACAAAATTGAAATTGGGAGGATTAAAATTAAAAAATAAAATAATGTTAGTTTATTTTATTTTCTCCCACAAAATGTCTAATAACTAAAAACCACCTCCAACCTACTACGGTTGAATTGAAGGCCTTCTTAAGAGAATATATGCATTGTGAGATCAATGGTGACCTCAGATTTCAATTCTGAGCACCGGTTCCAATGTTACAAAAACTTGCTCACACGCTTACTAAAAGTACTTAATAAATTTTAGAAAAACATTCTGTGCTCTCGATGCCTCTGAATCATGTACCCTGAGAAACTGTAGAGCTGAATATTTATATATAATTTTTTAAAAATTTACATGGAAATTTTGGGTCTTTAAATTCTCCCCACCTCAGGGCTTTGCATCCTCGAAATCCACATCACAAATACTAGGAAAACAAGTGGGGGTACTGAGCATGAATATGAGCCTCCCTCTCCCACGTGCTCTCTGGGAGGTTCTTATGCTGCCAAAATACATGCACAAAAGGTATCAACCACCCAGGAAGGACCCTCTCTTGTCGATCCTCAATCTCAACTAGAACCTCCGTAAATGTTTCCCCATCATCGATGACCATTTTTCCATGGTTGATAATGTGAGAAGGGTCGTGCACATATCTCCTCAGCTAGGATACGTGGAAAATGTCATGCACTCGGTGCAGTTGATGTGGAAGAGTTAAGCGGTAAGCCACCTCGATAACTCTACTGAGGACCTTAAAGGGTCTGATGAACCTCGTAGATACCATGCAACCCCACCCAAATCTCCAAAAACCTCATCTATGTGAGACCCATAAAAAGACATGGTCACTATCCTTGAACTCTAGAGGTCTCCATCTCCTGTCAGCATAAGACGTTTGCCTACTTTGTGCAGTCTTCATCTGCTCTTGTATAATCTGAACCTTCTCTATGGTAGCCTATAACATCTCTGGTCCCATGAGGGCTGACTCCCCTAGGTCAATCCAGCACAAAGGTGATCTACAAGGTCATTTGTACAGAGCCTCGAAATGTGCCATCCCAATGGTGGAGTGGTATCTATTGTTGTATGAAAACTCAACCAAGGGAAATTTATCCTCCTAGCTACGACAAAAGTTGAGTATGCAAGCACGCAGCATATCCTTGAGGGTCTGTATGGTTCGCTTAGTCTGTCCATCCATCTGAGGATGGAAGGAGGTGCCCAAATTAAGATGCATCCTAAAAGACTCCTATAATCCCTTCCATAGCTGGGAAGTGAAATGTGAATCATGATCAGAGACAATCGTCGAGGTTACTCCATTTAGCTACACAATCTCCTTCACATAGAAGTGTCCCAACCTCTCTACTGAACCCTTCTCTCTGATTGGTAGGAAGTGGGATGACTTAGTAAGTCAGTCGACGATCAATTTGATAGAATCATGACCCATGGATGTACATGGATGTACTTTCATGAATTCCATGTATATCATGTCCCACATCCATTCTGGGACCTCTAAAGGCTGAACTAATCCTGCTAGTACCTGATGCTCTGTCTTCACTTGCTAACAAGTGAGGCATTGAGAGACAAACTCTGCTACTGCGTTCTTCATTCTCATCTACATGTCCTATTGTCGGAGGTCTGGGTACATATTCGCCACTCCTGGATATACTGCTATAGGGGATGTGTGGAACTATCTCAACACTTCCTCCTGAAGCAACACAGGTACCATGGTAAATTCTTTGAAAAGGATGACATGATCCCCACCTTCAGAAAATCCATCAGGTGTATGTCCTCTGGATATCTGATCACGTTGAGCCTCACAGTCAGGGTCCCCACATTGCGCCTCCCTGACTCGCTGAAGGAGTGGGGAAGTGAATGTAATAGACTGAACAAAAGGTTCTTTATCTCAATCCACAGAGGATATCTGCAAAGAGGCCAGGTGCTCCATCGCCTCACCTATCAGTTGTATACCAAATCTCATACTGAGTGCATCTTCTACAATGTTCCCCTTCCCAAGAGTGTAGACTATCTCAAAGTCATTGTCCTGGAGGAACTCAAGCCAATGTTGTTGTCTCAGGTTCAGGTCCTTCTGGGAGAAGATATACCTGAGACTCTGGTGATCAGAGTAGACTATTAAATTCTCTCCCATCAGATAGTGTCTCCACATATTCAAAGAGAAAACCACTATTTATAACTCGAGGTCATGGGTAGCGTAGTTATTCTCATGTTGTCTCAGCTATCGAGAACCATATGCGATAACTACTAGCTCCTGCATCCAGACACATCTGAACCCGATCCTTGATGTGTCGCAATAGACTACGTACCCAACACCATCCTTTGAAAGCCTCAAGATGAGGGCACTAGTCAGCCACTACCACAGCTTCTAAAAACTCTGCTGGCATCTCTAAGACAACACGAGCAGTTTCCCCTTCTTCATAAACACTTATAAATGTGCTTCAACTCTGGAGAAATTTGGCACAAATCTCTGGTATTATCCTTCCAAACCCAGGAAAATTTGTACCTCTGTCACCCTTCTGGGTGGCGCCCAAGTAAGTTCCGCCATAATCTTCATTGGATCCACTGCAATTGTACCCTCCAAGATGACGTGTTCTAGAAATTCAACCTCTTGGACCTAGAACTAGAAATTTGAGAGCTTACCATAAAGCTGGTGCAATCAGAGTGTGTCTAGAACTACCTGCAAATGATAGGCATGCTCCTCCTTGGTAGCTGATTAGATCAGAATGTTGTAGATGAAGACTACTACAAAGCAATCAAGGTATGGTTGAATAAAACTGTTCATGGTGTCCCATGAACATAGGTGGAGAGTTGTTCATGTCGAATGGTATGACCAAAAACTCATAATGGTTGTACAGACATCTGAAATCCATCTTCTTCATATCCTCGTCTCGTACTCTGAGTTGGTGATATCCTGACCTGAGATCTATCTTTGAGAACGATGTGCTCCCTTCAGCTGATCAAAGAGGTCATCAATCCTCAGAAGAGGGTACTTATTATTCACGGTAACCTAGTTCAGGCACCGATAGTCTAAAAAAATTCTCAATCACCCATCTTCCTTCTTGGTGAACTAAATCAGGGCTACCCAATGTGAAAAATTGTGCTAGATGAACCTCTTCCCCTGTAAGTCCTCTAGTTGTGTCTGTAGATCATGAAGCTCCATGGGAGCTATCCGATATGCTGGTGTAGATATCGGTGTCGTCCCAGGGTACCAGTCAACGTAAAAGTCCACATCTCTATGAGGAGGTAGACATAGAACATCATCAGTGAATACATTTGCGTACTGGTCCACCACAATAGAATATCTCAGACTCTCTACATCAACTGCTCTGAGGGTAAGGCTATCCAACTAATGAGTGATAGGCTTCAATCTTCTCCGGTTAAGTCCATCCTATGCTGAAAAGGCACCCTTATCACCGTTGAAGGTAAACCTTGTCTCATCCTTGTAGATACACTGCACTTTTTGCCTAATGCGTTTGATCTGGGCATGGACTATAGATAACCAATCCATACCCAATATGACATCGTAAGGATTCGATGTCGCAACTAAAATATCCCAGCCAAATCTCTCGCCTCCTAGAGTAAGCTTGCACTACTAAAACTTATGTGTAATCATCAAATACTCTCTAGTAAGAGTCTCTAGCAGTAAGGATCAAGCCAGAAGCTACACCGGAATCTCCGAGCTCTGAACAAGGGAAGTGGAAATAAAAGAATCACTGACACCTGTGTCAATAAGCGCTACAACTAAGGTTGAGTAGACACAGATTTTACCTCATATAATCTCCAGAGAACCATGATCATTGGCCTCTAATAACTGGAGGTGAGATCACCCATGTCCACCTACTCCCTGTGGTTAGGGTAGACATCTTGGTGGTGGTGGAAGAAACACCTCAAATCATCACCCACTAACAACTGCACGACTAGCTCCTCTTCCACATCCGCCTACTCCCCGCAAACCTCCTCAGTCGAACCTCTATTTCTGCATGGGTGGTCCATTGACCATTTTCTAATCATCCATACGGAGGGTTGGGCAATCCCGATCCATGTGACCCTACCCTGCGCATGCGTAACATTGCCTTCTCCTTGTATGATGGGCTCTGTCTCAGGTTCCCTGCACAACTGACCCTGAATCCTATGGTTGTCCACCTGTTGGTCTGGTCCTCCTGGACCTCTATGAAATATGTCTGCTGCCAGCTACAAAAGACTCCACTATGTGATGCTCGGTGGTGGGTCTCGCAGCTGTTGATTGCTCTGTAAGAAAACTCCCTAGTAAGAGGGGTCACTCTAACACCCCTGCCGGCATCGGGATGCTGAGAGAAATCATCGAAGACCTGATCACCCACCAGAGTCCCTCGTCGAAGGTCTAGGACCTGAAGAATGGGTCCTTCACCTTATCAGTGGAGTAGCAGCAGAGGTTGGTGGAACTCACTGAGTACTGATCCACAGTCATGCTTCCCTACTGCAGATTAAGAATCTATTGTATGTGCACTGCACGAAGGATTACTAGGACAAACTTTGCCTGAAACAGGATCTCAAAGACTGCCCAGAGAAGTGTTTCCTCTTCATGAACATGGAGCATCATCCTCTACCATCTGCCTGCTATTGCCTGTAGAAAACTGGTGGCAAGGATCTCCCTAAGATCAACTGGTGTCCCTACCCATTAGAAGACTCTGACCATGGCCTCCAACCAATCCTCAGCCACCTGTGGGCCCATCTCACCCCTGAACCTGGGTGGCCTCTAGTGATTGAACTTGTGCAATGCACTCAATTGGAATGAACTCTCTACTGTTGGAGATGGTGGCACTGGTGGCCGAATGGGTAATGGTACCGCTGGTTCCTACACTAGTGCCTCTACTAAAAAAGGGCCCTGCACCAAGGCCTCATCACTTAGCGGGCTATCACGACATGCTCAACCTGGAACCTATGATGGATGTCTACGTGGAGGCATCCTGAAAGGAAAGAGGTGTGCCACGGTCAATAAGTTTTACCAGGTGAGCTGATTCAAAGAGATCGCAAGGAAAACTTTTCCAAACACAAATGCAATAAGTTTTTTCATGCACTGAGTCATAAATAAGAGGGTAGGGTCCTGGTGTATGGATACGTTGGCTGTCGCACCAATATTGGATTCCCTAAACTGATAACCACGCTCATAAAACTAAACACTATTACTGTTAAAAGATCAGAGTCCAATGTTCTACGGTAGAACCGACTCCTATGATACCAATTTGTCACGACCTGTCCACCAGGACCCGTGTTGTGACTACCCCAAGCCTGCCTTCCATAGGCCTGGGGAAGGCAACTAGCACCAAAAGGTGTATTCCCTAAAACCGAGAATTCATTGCCTTTTTAACCTATAGACTCACACAACTAAGCACAAAGTAAGACATAAGTACAAAGTAGCCTATATTGTAAAAAAGGTGTGTATATAAAGTAAAGGGGGGCAGAATACAAGCCCAACTGAAAAGAACAAGTAAAACTATAAAGTACAAGTAAACTGAAAAGTACACGTATAACAGAAAATAACTCAATTGAACACCCGCCAAGGATCCTACCTGAAGGGTAGGTACAGCTCTCGAACATTCATCTCTGCGGTACGCCTCGTCTAATGTCCACCTCCGAGCTACCTTCTGTTCTGGTACTCTCTTCCTTAGTCAGCACTATTTGTCATCTGCACCAAACACAACAAGGTGTGGGAATAACCCGTGCAGGGGTGAGTATAACGATACTCAATAGGGACCATGAGACCTTTGAAGGTCTCACAAATTCCACATAGGATAAACCAAAAAGCATGAAAAAAACTAACAACCCTACTAAGTTATATGCCTATACATATACCTATGTTTTCCAGTATACCCATCTCAATCATGAGGAAACACATGGCCCAACTCAAATCCCAAAGCTCAAATGTTCCATGAATTAAGGAATACTTGGAAGGTGAGTACCACAAAGGTAGTACCACATAGGTAACATTGCAGAGAAAAAAATACCACAAAGGCCTCATCACACAGAAGTGTGCCATAAAGATATAGTCTCAGCTCACACCAGGTATAACTTAGGTACAATAGTAAAGATGATTATATGTAACTACAAAATCACTATCACGAAACTGGGCAAGGCCAGCGCCAGACTTTATCATCACTAACAAAAAAGCACTGATAAAGGGGGGTACGTTTATCAGCGCTAAAAAAAGGGCTGATAAAGGGTACCTTTATCAGTGCTAAAAAAAGTGCTGATAAAGGGTACCTTTATCAGCGCTAAAAAAACACTCATAAACGTACCCCTTTATCATCACTTTTTTAGGGCTGATAAAGGTACCCCTTTAACATCACTTTTTTTAGAACTGTTAATGGGTACCCCTATATTTGCACTTTTTTAGTTGCGATGATAAAGGGGGTCTTTATCAGTGTTTTTTTTAAAAGTGCTGATAAAGGTTCTACATCCAACAAAATCATTAAAAAAATATATTAATATTTAAATATATAGATATAGTTATATTGATATAAATATAATATATATTTTTTAAATATAATTTTATATATATTTTAGATAAGTTTAAATATACAGTTACACATAATATATAATATATTTAGTAAAAATGGCTTATAAAAAATTTTAATAAATAATTTTAATAAATAATTTTCTAATTATTATGGAGTAATAGTCATTTAATAACAATTTGAACTTCAAACGGCCATACTTTTGATCTGGGTGTCCGTTTCAGCTCTACATTATATCAAATCAAAGCCTGTGATGAGCTCTATGCGCTGGTGACCGATGAAAAGCCTTTGTCACATTTTTCGACGCAAAAAAGGCCCATAAGGCCCCCAAAACGGAGATTGTAGTCGGGATACCCCGATTTTTAACATTTTATGGATTTTCAGCCTCACTTAAGGGCGTATTATTGGCTTTTTTGTGGGGAATGAATTTATTCCAAGGTATTACATTCATATTAAAATTATGTATGTGAAATTTTATCATATTTTATAATTAACAGTTATTTATAATCAAATATATAACAATATATACATATTTTTATATATTCACACATAAAAATTTAATTATAAATATAAATAATAAAATATATTTACATATAAAATATACTAGCTTTATCTAAATAATAACTAATATCCATTTTATTTGAAATACAAATATATGAATATTTATATACCTATATATTAATCTAACTATATATATATATATATATATATATTAATATAACTACATATATATATTCATATAACTATAAATACGTATATTAATATCACTATAAATATATATATTAATATAAATATATATATATAACTATATATATATTAATAAAAATATATATTACTATACGAATAAATATAACTAAATATATCTATATTTATTTATATATATAAATAGAGATATCATAAAATGAAAAAAAAAATCAAAATAGAGGAGTGGTAAGGGCTTAGGCGCATAGGAGGGAGGTCTCGAGTTCAAAACCAGATAGAGGTAGGGGTGCGCGCATGGGGGTGGATTTGGGGGGCTAGCACAGATAAAGGGTGGAGGGGTGCGTGCAGGTGCTGGAGGGGCTAGAAAAGCACTGTTAAAAGGGGGGTCAAGGGCTAAAAATCCCCCTCGATTGGCAATATTTTTTTTTAAAAAATAATTTTTCTAATTTTTTCCCCTTTTATCAGTGCTAAAAAAAGCGCTAATAAAAGGGGTATTTTATCAGTGCTAAAAAGAATGCACTGATAAGGGACCCTTTTATGAGCTCTTCTTTTAAGCGCTGATAAAAGACCCCTTTTATCAGCACATTTTTTTAGCGTTGATAAAAGGCGTCTTTATCAGTGATTTTTAGAGAGCTGATAAAGGGGACCCCCTATCTTCACCAGCTTTAACAGTGCTTTTCTAGCACTATTAAAGGTCATTTTTGTAACGCCCCGACCCTCGTTACCCAGAGTCGGTGCATTATTACATAACATTGGCATGACAAGAAAGATCAAATCTCGAAAGACTGATTGGTTTAGTAGACTTGGAAACACTAGATATATTCATAATGTTTTACATTACATCATAAGGTGAAAAACTACTATGACAACATAATGTCTCCATAGTCCACACTATTATCCCCTCATAATATCCCTGCAGGTCATTCATAACTTACTTCTTCACATCCTGGGAAAAATAAAACATAGAAAAGGGGTGAGCTCAATTGCCCAGTAAGGATAAAAATATAACGGAACATTCAAAAATAAGCAGAAACATTTAAGGCAATGCATTACTAAAACAAAAGCCTTTTAAAGTTGAACTTCAACATAGTAAGGAAAAAGTAAAATGAAATAATGCCATTTACTTATTCACATGGATATTCTACTAATCGAATAATCACATGAAATATCAATAACCACTTTCATAATGTTGGAATGCAATATGCTGAACTTTAATTTCTTTGTCAAGGCCTTGTCCCAAGACCTAGGGGCTAACTGTAACCAGAACCCAACCCGGAGTGCCTCTAATAACCGGACACCAACCCGGAGTGCCGCTAATAACCGGACACCAACCCGGAGTTCCTCTAATAACCGGAGACCAAACCGGAGTTCCTCTAATAACCGGAGACCAAACCAGAGGGCTTACTTTTACCGGTCCCCAACCCGGAATATACTTGTCTAACACATTCATCTGAATGAAAGGTTGAAATATAACATAAACATTCGGATTAAAAATAACTTATGAAATGTCAATACTTTAAAAAAAACCATGAGTGACATAAGAATAGCTTATCCACAGTCAAAAATATCACAAAACCTTTAATAAAATATGGATTTTTTGTATCATAATAAACCAACTTCAAATAAGCTTAAAAGCCATCAAAGGATGTTGACATAGATGAAATCAAAATTATTTTTAAAGAAATATCTCTTTTTATTTTGAAATAATTTAAGATATATATAAAATAAAACATTTTCTTTGAAAATATTCTTATAAGCTTGTAAGGGAAGCTTCGACGATTTTATAATGGTGGAAAATAGCCACACCCTCCGTATAAGTTAAAAAAACATTCTTACCTTAATTTTGTCGAAAAGGTTAAAAAGCACCTTGTTTGGAAAACGACGGAAATATTCCTTCATAAACCTCTTATAAAAAGTCAAACAAGGGTATAAATTACTTTAACCCATATTCTAGTAAATAGTAAAAATGTTTTGGAATTCATTTTTAATAAACATGGATGTGGATGATAAAGAGATCCGAGTAGATTATTACGTATAAACAACCTCGGATAATGAAGAGATTGTGAAATAACCCTTACCAATTTGGTAACTTATGAAACATAAAACCCATGAAAGAGGTATCATACAATTAATGTGTAAATAAACATAAATTAGAGTTTATTAAACAAAGAATATAATTATGGGCAGTACATAAACTACACAAAAGGTGATGGTGGAAATATGGCATGAATCTCACGGGAATAAGGAGTGAGATGAAAACCTCTTACCTTGTACATTTCCTTCGTTGGGGTAGGTTAACCTCCTGTATAATGGTGAAATAATTTTTATTAAATTATACAAGAATCATATACATTAATATGATATCATATATGATCTTTTAATATTGATTTGATAATAATATCTTAGTATTATCGTTGTTTCGGGTGTTAACTTACTAGTTTTCTTTTATATGTTTTGTCACGTAAGCCATGTTTGTAATGGATAGGTTGTATATTATTCATATCCAGAATTAAATCAAGTCCTTAAAAATAATTTTTAAATCATCAAATGATAATTATACTTGAATGGATACGATGGAGAATGAATCTCATCGCGTTCGTGGAGACGGTAGTCCGTACGTATGCACGAGCGACAATATCATTATTTTGAAATAATATATAAATGGTTGTTATATCATATATACAGAATCATTAACATGTTATATTTATTATTTACATGAGTTACATATCATTATTATACCCATCCAAATAATAATATATTGAATAACAATTACACCATGATGTGGAGACGGTAAGCCGTACGTACGCACGTATGGTGACATGTTATTAAAAGGGTGGATAGAATAATGAATATGGTTGTACCATATTTATAATAACATCACAGTATATATATGATACTTGATTTATTATTTTTGAATGGTAATAACTAATAAAGAAGAAGTGGAAGAAGAAAGGAACTTGGAAAAGGGTGGTGAAATCATTACCTCTTCTTCGGGTTCTTCCTTTTGATTTGATCAAAAGGGCTTCATAGGTTGGCTTTATGATCAAACTAAGGCCTCTAGGTTGTATTGAGGGAAGTTGGGAGAGTATTTGGGCAGAGTTTTGCCGAACCAAAAGGTTTTGAAGGTGTGAATAAATGAGAAGGAGGAGTGCCATTTTATAAGAGGGGTGAGGGGCACCTTTGGAAAAGCTAGAAATATTAGTTTATAATAAATTTATATTCGGTTTCTAATAGCTCCAAAGTTAATTATTTAAATGTTAAGGTGGGGATGGGTCGAAAACAGCTCAAACAATAGAATTTAGATAGGTTTGGGTACTTATATTAACCTTATCTTTAAGTATTAACTCTAAGTTAATTAGTTTCACTTTTACAATGTCTCTTTGTATTTTTATATAATATGGTTAATAAACATACTATATACATCCAAGAGACCCCCAAGTGGTCCATTAATGATGAACCTATCATGATATAAGTCTCTTGGCCAAACCTTAGATTTTTAGGAATTTAATATCAATTAATAATATAATATTTGTTTTATGAACTCTTTTATGTCAATTTTGACACTATTCAATAGTTGATTTTTGTGAAACTCATAACAGATTGATTACTTAAAAAAAATTCAATTAAATCAATCCTAATATATCATATTATCCTAGAAAATTAGTTTAATTCATAAAAAGTCTTATATTATATTTATTTGGGTATTTATAATATCAATTATTTTGATTTTTTACTATTATAGTAATTAGTGCATCATCCTTGTTTCATAAATAAATTAAATTATTTAATGTCTAAATATTATAAATAAAATATCATTATGTAGAAAATAGTTTTATCTTTCTAATTAATATTTATAATCTAAAATCCAACATATATAAGCCTATGTAAAAATTGTTTTTCTAAAATATATATGCTTGTTTCATTTTTGTATTCATTTTAACTTAATTAAAATAAAGTGTCCCTATCACATACAAGTGGCACCATGGGGTCCCAAAATCGACCCAAATATGCATATGTCCTAACATGTATCAACCAATAAGTCTAGGACACGTTATAGGGTAATTTAGTATTATTATAATATTATTTTTTAACCCTTATTTACCGGATTTACCCTTAACCATGGTAAATAAAATATTTACCGCAGTAATTATTCAAAATGTCTAAAAATAAATGTTACCTATTTACACAATTTGAACATCCTGATTCCAAATATGGAATCCATTTTTCTAAATTCAAAACACAGAAGTGGCAGAAATTAATTTAAAATTAATTCCCGCTGTCAAAACAAAAAGCGTGTTTTTAAGAGATAATAACTATCAAAAGATTGACACTTGTTTATGTTCGGTTTAATTGTAAAATTATGTCCAATGACCAAAATTATATTAAATGGTAAAAATATATTCTAAATATACTTTAAAACCACTCAAATTCATAATTTATCACTATTAATTATTTGATTAAAAAAAATTGTTTTTAATTAAAATTTAGTAATTTTCTCTATTCATCAAAATATGAAAGTTATTCGAAAAGTACCAAAATTTCACCTTAGGATAAATTCGATATTCCAAATCCAAAAATGAAGTCCATTTTGAAATATAAAATATATAAAATTTCAAAAAGTAGGTATTACTATTCATAACGGCTAATTTGATTGGTTGTGGTGTGTGTTAAAACTCAAAGTTGCGTACAACACACGCTACTGTATTATTCAAAGAAAGCGTACCATGGAAGCTTGGGATGTTTCATTTTAAATTTTTGATGTCCCCATTTAGTCAAAAATATTAAGATATTGTATTTAAAAAGGGTTCACTATTAAAAGTTGATAAAAGTGCAATACTGAAAATGAATTTGTTCTTGCATTATGTCTAAGATACTCATAATCTGGATTCTAAAATTATAAGGATTATATAAAGTTTAAAATTTAGTTAATACTATTCATAACCTCTTTTGAATGGATTTTTGGTAAGTCATGGTGCAATTGAACTCGGTGTTGCGTGTAGTGAAAGTTATTAAATTATTTTGAAGAAATAACACACTATGAATTCTTGGGGTGTTACATTCTCCCCTCCTTCAATAAATTGCGTCCTCGCAATTTGAAATTGTTCTTGGAAAATAAATGGTTGAAAATAGAAAATATATTTGTGGAAAACCCACATCGGAAATTGGGTTACTAAAATTTAGTCTTAATATGAGGAAAAGAGAAATGAAAGGGTCACCACCAAATTCTGATCTCGATTTGGAGAACATTGGTGGAAATTAAAGACATATAATTGGAGGAAAAACGTAAATATTTATAGGTAGTGATTGAGGTCATCAATCACAAACAAGTATAAAATTGAGGTCCTTAAACTCATCAATCTATGATGATTTGAAATACCATCGGTTCAACAAAACATAGGGTATTGGGATAACAGATTTTTGACGTTTCAAAATATCTTAGTTGAACTCCCACATCGAAAAATTAATTAATGAGGACTCTATTTAAAATAAAGAGTGGAAAGTATGAAGATTACCGAAAATAACACATACTAGGGTTCCATATAGGAAAATATGGATATGGAAGAAAAATATAACCATCAATTATCTGATGGAGAGTGGTAGAGAACATGGCTATGAAAAGGCCAACAATCCCAAAGCCATAAATTAGTGATGATTTAAGGTACCATCTAGGACAACATTTTTGTTCTAAGTTCCTTTTCTTAATGTTGAGGAATTTATTTATGAAATTGGCTAAGATCATAAGGAGATATACTTACTTTATAATTAGAGTTTTATCCATTAATAAATTTCTACCACAAACTCATCTTTCACTCTAAATGATAATAGAACGTAAAAAATTCTATTTACACTATTCATATAGGGTTCCAAAATTAAAGAATTTATAATTCATCTACAAGATATTTTAATAAAAACTACATTATTTAATCCAGGACATCTCGTGGGTCAGTGGTAGGTGATACACCCTTGTCGCCCTTCAGTTGTGGGTTCAAGTCTCGCGGCCTTTCCAGACGCGACGGGTTGCCGCCCGACCTCCGGGATGTCCTTTTATGGCAATCCAAAATAATCCAAACTAGAACTATCCAAAGTACTTCAGTCCAAAATTTATAAGGAAGGTAAACATAATAAATATCCTTTTTTCATGTAATAACATGTGAACACTTTTATGATGTATTCTTTTAAAACACTGCAACATCCTGAATTACCATAAAACCTTATTGATTACATTCATGATCCCTTATTTATTAAAGAATAATAGATATACTCCTTCAATCCAAAAATGTTTTAAACCCCAACAATTATGGAATATACAAATCATTAATCAGTTCCAAGGTAGTCAAGAATATCCAATATAATTTATCCAAATTAATCATGTATTATTCCAAAATCACTACTCGGTATCAGAACTATATTATGGATTATCATTCTCTCAACCATATATTTTCCAAAAATTTATCCTGCTATTGAGTCCCTTTTCTTTGTTCCACACAATCTCAAGTCCTTAATGAAATAGTACTGCAGTACAATCCTTATATACTCCATAATTATTATAACAAGTACATTGTTGATACAACACTCAATTGACATAATCAACATAAGAACTCTAATCTTTCCTCTTCATCTGTGGTAGTATCATAACTTGATTATTATCTAATAGCATCATTTGTGGCATAGTCTGATGACTGGGACATAGGTTCGCGTAGTGTCCAAACTCCTTTCAAATGAAGCATTGTACATTTGAAATCATTTTCTTACCCTTGTAGTCATGTACTTTGTGCCATTTTCCTCCACACTTATAACAAACTCCCATTCCTTTCAGGCAAGTTCTAGGGTGTTTCTTTCCACAGTTATCACATATGGGAAAATTCTTCTTTTCCCTCTTCCCTTTATCCATCTTTCTCTCTTCCATCCTTTTCTTCTCTTGCTTCCCTTCAAAGCCATAGGACTCAGTAAACTCTTTACTTATCTTATCAACACATGATATTATTTCTTCATATGATGATAATACATGCGAGACTATTTCTCTTGTAAATTCTGGCTTAAGGCCATAAAATTTATGATCCTTCTTTCTCTTTGTATCATGTGAATTTCTAGAGTTATCATTCCTTCTACTGGGCGCCATTTCTAAACAATGGAATACATTAGATTAGTTTATGAATAACAATACCTAATCCCAAACTTGTAAAACACATAACATAAATTAAATAGTTTATGGATATAATCCATAATCATAAAAATGTCTCCTTTGAGGAAGTATATACTCATAAACCCTTCATAATTATTTGTAAAGAAAATGAGAGTTATCCTAAGCATATCCCCCGGGAGTGTCGTAACCAAGAGTGCCGCAAGACCCGTTGTCGTGCACCAGTTCCCGTTCGAGTCTAGATCAAAGCGATGTT
This sequence comes from Viscum album, assembly GCA_963277665.1. Taxonomy (NCBI): domain Eukaryota; kingdom Viridiplantae; phylum Streptophyta; class Magnoliopsida; order Santalales; family Viscaceae; genus Viscum; species Viscum album. Next base: position 1,820,557,936 of record OY728151.1, on the reverse strand, counting down.
TTCGGGGTTTACCCCTAGGTACATCTGTGCCAGAGCTGCCTCTACCTGCTCGTATCCAGACAGGGATGTATTGCTCGGAAAACTCACAAAATCTCTACAATACCAAAATTCTAGGAAGTTATTCTATACTAATCCTCAAAGTTCATCTTAGGTCTATGTGATCTAATCAGAGTTTATCGAAATCTAGCTTCCAAGGTTTGTACTAAACTTCCTCTGATACCAACTGTAACGCCCCGACCCTAGTTACCCAGAGTCGGTGCATTATTACATAACATTGGCATGATCACAAGAAAGATCAAATCTCGAAAGACCGATTGGTTTAGTAGCCTTGGAAACACTAGATATATTCATAATGTTTTACATTACATCATAAAGTGAAAAACTACTATGAAAACATAATGTCTCCATAGTCCACACTATTATCCCCTCATAATATCCCTGCAGGTCATTCATAACTTACATCTTCACATCCTGGGAAAAATAAAACATAGAAAAGGGGTGAGCTCAAATTCCCAGTAAGGATAACAATATAACGGAACATTTAAAAATAAGCATAAACATTTAAGGAAATGCATTACTAAAACAAAAGCCTTTTAAACATGAACTTCAACATAGTATGTAAAAAGTAAAATGAAATAATGCCATTTACTTATTCACATGGATATTCTACTAATCGAATAATCACATGCAATATCAATAACCACTTTCATAATGTCGGAATGCAATATGCTGAACTTTAATTTCTTTGTCAAGGCCTTGTCCCAAGACCTAGGGGCTAACTGTAACCGGAACCCAACCCGAAGTGCCTCTAATAACCGGACACCAACCCGGAGTGCCTCTAATAACCGGACACCAACCCGGAGATCCTCTAATAACCAGAGACCAAACCGGAGTTCCTCTAATAACCGGAGACCAAACCGGAGGGCTTACTTTTACTAGTCCCCAACCCGGAATATAATTGTCTAACACATTCATCTGAATGAAAGGTTTAAATATAACATAAACATTCGGATTAAAAATAACTTATGAAATGTCAATACTTTAAAAAAAACCATGAGTGACATAAGAATAGATTATCCACAGTCAAAAATATCACAAAACCTTTAATAAAATATGGATGTTTTGTATCATAATAAACCAACTTCAAATAAGCTTAAAAGCCATCAAAGAATGTTGACATAGATGAAATCAAAATTATTTTTAAAGAAATATCTCTTTTTATTTTGAAATCATCTAAGATCCTTATAAAATAAAACATTTTCTTTGAAAATATTCTTATAAGATTGTAAGGGAAGCTTCGAAGATTTTATAATGGTGGAAAATAGCCACACCCGCCGTATAAGTTAAAAAAACATTCTTACATTAATTTTGTCGAAAAGGTTAAAAAGCACCTTGTTTGGAAAATGACGAAAAGATTCCTTTATAAACCTCTTATAAAAAGTCAAACAAGGGTATAAATGACTTTAACCCATATTCTAGTAAATAGTAAAAATGTTTTGGAATTCATTTTTAAGAAACATGGATGTGGATGATAAAGAGATCCCAGTAGATTATTACGTATAAACAACCTCGGATAATGAAGATATTGTGAAATAACCATTACCAATTTGGTAACTTATGAAACATACAACCCATGAAAGAGGTATCATACAATTAATGTGTAAATACACATAAATTAGAGTGAGATTATTACACAAAGAATATAATTATGGGCAGTACATACACCACACAAAAGGTGATGGTGGCAATATGGCATGAATCTCACGGGAATAAGGAGTGAGATGAAAACCCCTTACCTTGTACTTTTCCTTGGTTGGGGTAGGTTAACCTCCTGTATAATGGTGAAATAATTGTTATTAAATTATACAAGAATCATATACATTAATATGATATCATATATGATCTTTTAATATTGATTTGATAATAATATCTTAGTATTATCGTTGTTTCGGGTGTTAACATACTTGTTTTCTTTTATATGTTTTGTTACATAATCCATGTTTGTAATGGATAGGTTGTATATTATTAATATCCAGAATGATATCAAGTCCTTAAACATCATTTTTAAATCATCAAATGATAATTATACTTGAATGGATACGATGGAGAATGAATCTCATCATGTTCGTGGAGACGGTAGTCCGTACGTACGCACGAGCGACAATGTCATTCTTTTGAAATAATATATAAATGGTTGTTATATCATATATAAAGAATAATTAACATGTTATATTTATTATTTACACGAGTTACATATCATTATTATACCCATCCAAATAATAATATATTGAATAACAATTACACCACGATGTGGAGACGGTAAGCCGTACGTACGCACGTATGGTGACATGTTATTAAAAGGGTGGATAGAATACTGAATATGGTTGTACCATATTTATAATAACATCACAGTATATATATGATACTGGAGTTATTATTTTAGAATGGTAATAACAAATGAAGAAGAAGTGGAAGAAGAAAGGAACTTGGAAAAGGGTGGTGAAATCATTACCTCTTCTTCGGGTTCTTCCTTTTGATTTGATCAAAATGACTTCTTAGGTTCGCTTTCTGATCAAACTAAGGCCTCTAGGTTGTAGTGAGGGAAGTTGGGAGAGTATTTGGGCAGAGTTTTTCCGAACCAAAAGGTTTTGAAGGTGTGAATAAATGAGAAGGAGGAGTGCCCTTTTATAAGAGGGGTGAGGGGCACCTTTGGAAAAGCTAGAAATATTAGTTTATAATAAATTCATATTCGGTTTCTAATAGATCCAAAGTTGGTTATTTAACTTTTAAGGTGGGGATGGGTCGAAAAAAACTCAACCAATAGAATTTAGATAGGTTTGGGTACTTATATTAACCTTATCTTTAAGTATTAACTCTAAGTTAATTAGTTTCACTTTTACAATGTCTCTTTGTATTTTAATATAATATGGTTAAAAAACTTACTATATACATCCAAGAGACCCCCAAGTGATCAATTAATGATGAAACTATCATGATAAAAGTCTCTTGGATGAACCTTATATTTTTAGGAATTTAATATCAATTAATAATATAATATTTGTTTTAAGAACTCTTTTATGTCAATTTTGACACTATTCAATAGTTGATTTTTGTGAAACTCATAACAGATTGATTACTTAGAAAAAAGTCAATTAAATCAATAATAATATATCATATTATAATATAAAATTAGTTTAATTCATCAAAAGTTTCATATTATATTTATTTGGGTATTTATAATATCAATTATTTTGATTTTTCACTATTATAGTAATTACTGCATCATCATTGTGTCATAAATAAATAAAATTATTTAATGTCTAAAAATTTAAAATAAAATAAAATTATGTAGGAAATCGTTTTATCTTTCTAATGAATATTTATAATCTAAAATCCAACATATATAACCCTATGTAAAAATTGTTTTTCTAAAAGATATATGCATGTGTCATTTTTTTATTCATTTTAACTTAATTAAAATAAAGTGTCCCTATCACCTACAAGTGGCACCATGGGGTCCCAAAATCGACCCAAATATGCATATGTCCTAAGATGTATCAACCAATAAGGCTAGGACACGTTATAGGGTAATTTATTATTATTATAATATTATTTTTTAACCCTTATTTACCGGATTTACCCTTAACCATGGTAAATAAAATATTTACCGCAGTAATTATTCAAAATGTATAAAAATAAAAGTTACCTATTTACACAATTTGAACATCCTGATTCCAAATATGGAATCCATTTTTCTAAATTCAAAACACAGAAGTGGCAGAAATTAATTTAAAATTAATTCCCGCTGTCAAAACAAAAAGCGTGTTTTTAAGAGATAATAACTATCAAAAGATTGACACTTGTTTATGTTCGGTTTAATTGTAAAATTATGTCCAATGACCAAAATTATATTAAATGGTAAAAATATATTCTAAATATACTTTAAAACCACTCAAAATCATAATTTATCACTATTAATTATTTGATTAAAAAAAATTGTTTTTAATTAAAATTTAGTAATTTTCACTATTCATCAAAATATGAAAGTTATTCGAAAAGTACCAAAATTTTACCTTAGGCTAAATTCGATATTCCGAATCCAAAAATGAAGTCCATTTTGAAATATAAAATATATATAATTTCAAAAAGTAGGTATTACTATTCATAACGGCTAGTTTGATTGGTTGTTGTGTGTGTTAAAACTCAAAGTTGCGTACAACACACACTACTGTATTATTCAAAGAAAGCGTACCATGGAAGCTTGGGATGTTTCATTTTAAATTTTTGATGTACCCATTTAGTCAAAAAGTTTAAAATATTGTATTTAAAAAGGGTTCACTATTAAAAGTTGATAAAAGTGCAATACTGAAAATGAATTTGTTCTTGCATTATGTCTAAGATACTCATAATCTGGATTCTAAAATTATAAGGATTATATAAAGTTTAAAATTTAGTTAATACTATTCATAACCTCTTTTGAATGTATTTTTGGTAAGTCATGGTGCAATTGAACTCGGTGTTGCGTCTAGTGCAAGTTATTGAATTATTTTGAAGAAATAACACACTATGAATTCTTGGGGTGTTACACTTTTTAGCTCTGATAAAAGGCGTATTTGTTGTAGTGAATTATATTACTTTTTTGAGAGGAAGACCCACGTTGGATCCTAAATCATCAGACCCACATAAGATCCCAGTATAGAAGTCCCACGTAGGATTATAGAGTAGTCCCATGTGGATTTCTATAGTGAATCAATGTGGGATCCTGGAACACGGACCCAGGTAGGATCCCAAATCATAGACCCACGTAGGATCCCTTTCTCATGTTTCACACATCCACAAGGTTCTTGCACTAAGATCGCTTGGTTCCAGGAGGGTCTTCTCCTCATGCCACGGGTTGATACTATAAATACCACTAAGTCCCATAAAGAATTATATCCAAGGAACACCACATAAAAGGGGTCTCAATGCAATAGATAGTGTGCCAATCAGACGCCCAGTATATTTGTTGTTGGTCTTTTAATCCCGAGGGCCTAGTTGGATTCATTTTTGATCCAACCCGGTCATACCCCAAATTTATCCAAAACTCATTTGGGGTATACCAAAAGGACCGTCTAGATCTATGTTTTTAGGTGCCTTAGATGGTTCGTTAAATGGACATATGTATGTCATGTTATAGCGAAAAGAGTGAAAAGGGGTTGAAGATGGTTTGGGTTCGGTCTGACCCGGTCGGACCGACCCGACCTGGGCTACCCGAGTCCGGCCCTGGGTCCAACCCGGCCTGCGGGGTCTAGCCTTGCCCACTATCATGACCCGACCCACCGGTGAGGCCCACTGTTGCCCACAACTTTGTTGCCCCATGGTGGGGTCTGCCCTAGCCGCCACCCAAGTGGGAGGCACCCCATGGATACCCCGAATGGGTGGGCAGTTCGGGTTGGGTGGCTGACCGTCATGTGCCACATGGTGTCAGCACCTGGCACACGGGACACGAGGTCATGCTCAGCTCCCCGGCTAGCCAGATGTCCAGCCCACCTGCAAGGAATGGTCATGCGCCACGCCACCACTAGCGGCCATCAGTGAGCCGACAACCCCTCTTTTGCCACCATAGCCTCATGCCATAACCCCTACACGCCCAGTGGAGCAGACACATTCCACCACCCCCTTCACGCAGTTGGACAAGGGTGGTCCACCTCCCTTTCTCTGTTCTGGATGATGGTTCACAGCCCTTCTCTAGCGGTGTGGTCGTACCGCCGTCGTCGTCATAGCTGACCGAAGTGTCGGCCGCCTCTCTTGAGACCTTTCGGCGCCGGTCGTCGGCACAGGTTGCCAGTGTTGCTCCTCGGATCACCAGGCATGCCCTGGTGGAAAGTTCATCATTTTCTAGAATCTCGCACTCATCTCGAGACATCACCATCGATTCAAGACCACCATAGTTGGAAATTTCTCAACTCGATAACAAGCCGCAAATAACACCAAAATCCACAAGGGTTGTGGAGATGTCGGGTCGTGTTTGTTTGTTCCACACTATCCATGTTAGAATGGTAGCAAGCAGAATAGTTGTTATCGAATAAAGAAGAACGATAAGAATGGGTAATGGGTATACAAAAGAAACAATCCCTACCACAAAGATTCATTGACATTAGTGAGGAGAAGGAAAGACAGATGTCGGTTCATCGTCATTGAAGATGTTCCTTATTGGAGATCCTTCGACAGAGTTCTTCATTGGAGAAATGTTCTCCATTTTGAGGAATTGGTTCTCTAATGTTCTCCCCGAGTCTCCCTTTCCAACACTCCCCCAATTCAACAAAAATAAGAGACAACTTATTAAATTATGTTTTTTAATTTAACTAGAGTTGGAACATTAATTAATTTTGAAGTTGGCACAATTAATTGGAAAAAAACCAAGAGTCACCTCCCTCATTAAAGAGGGAGTTCAAGGGGTCAGGGGCTCCCCATCACAAAATTTAAATTGGGAGGATTAAAATTTACAAATAAAATAAATCTAGTTTATTATATTTTCTCCCACGAAAAGGATGAAAACTAAAAAAACACCTTCAACCCACTATGGTCGAAGTGAAGGTACCTTTAAGTGAATATCAGCGCTGTGAGATCATAGTACCCTCAAATTTAAATTCCAATCACTGGTTCAAAAGTTAAAAAAACCTCTCACATGCTCACTGAATGTACATAAGAAACTTCAAAAAAACATTTCGGGCACTCTAAGGCTCAGAATCAAGTACCTTTAGAAACTACAGACTCGAATATTTCTATATAATTATAAAAAAATTACATGGTTTTTCTAGATCATTAAATTATGGGATTATAATAACTATTCCCCAACCCATATAATTATTTTCCAAATAATTCCTCAAATATATAGTAATCAATTTACATCATAAAAAATCTTCCTTATAAAGTATCTGTATGTATTAAAGGGTATGGGATTATCAATATCTCCCAAATAAATCAAATAATTTTGAAATTTAAAACTATCTGTGAAAATGTTATGTAGATTAGGAAAAAACCTTTTGAATTATAAAATAATATAGATATTAAAAATAAATATATTCGATAAGGTAAATTTATTTTAAGAAATTTATTATTTTGAGATAATTTTTACAGTCACAATAGAAATTGAGATTGTATGATAAATTTTTCCACTTGGTAATTTTGAAACCAATTCCCTTTGGATTATATAATTCAAAGAGAAACATAAAATACCAATTTTTATGATTGAATAATGATTTTACATGTCAAATCAGTCGTATAAGCACCACATAATGGTGGATTTGTGCATATGAAACAAATAATTCTCAATAGAATGTAAATTGAGATTAAATCATGTACCACTTAGTAACATTTGAAATACAATCCCCAAGAAATAAATAACCAAAAATTAATTTTTAAATACCATTAAGGTAAATTTATGTATGATATAATATAAAATAGTGGTAGTATATACATCACATAAAATAAATAAGTTTTTAATTTTCCATACACCTCATTGATGAAAAGTGAGATGAGAAACCCCAAAAATTGTTGTAACATCAAAATTAGTATCCTCAAAAGTAATAATAATTAAATGAAAAATTTAAATACAATTTATATAAAACAATTAATGATAAAATATATCAAATATTTTATTATATAACCAACCCAAAATATATAAGTTGTGAATATGACATTTATCTCACAAATATAAAAAATGAGCTGAAAATCCATTACCTTATTATCCCTTTTGTTTAAAATCCCATTATCATCCTATATAATTGTTTTAAAATTTTATATACTTATTCAAAAATAATAATAAAATTTATTATATCATATATATGCCGTTTATGACAAATTATAACATGTTTATTAATTATTTATTATTATTTTCATCATTTAGAGTCCTAAAGGCCTTATTTTTTTACAATGTTTTGACGTGTCATTTTTTCCCTTTTACATCGATAATTATTCAATAATATCCTTAATTTAAAAAATTATATAAAAATTATATATTTTCATTATATATGTATTGAGTGTAATCCATAAAATTTAGTGACCTAAAATGGAATCCACTATTCATGGAGATGGTAGGTCGTACATATGCATGAATGTTGCTTCCACATTATTGTCATATTAAAATAAATAAAGTAAATGATATATATGTATATTATTATTACATTAAAATTTTTATGTCATATATATGAGATATTTTTATTAAACCCATTATTTATACAATCCATATAAAGCGTGAATAAATAACATCGCTTCACAATGCAGTTTTCCTATGCACACATGAACGATGTTACCATATACACAAAAATTTTAAATCATGAAGTGATGTGTAATATAATAATCAAAGAAGCATAAAAACTTATAAATATTATTTAAATATTATATAAACTATAAATAAATCATTATTCTGAACCATGAAAGGTGGTAATGGAAGAATAAATGACATAGGTTCACAAGGTAGTAGTCTGTTGTACAAAAGAATGATTTTAAATCCCATTTGACTAAATTGTGTGTGGTTTTAGGTCATACCCTTGACATAAAAACATCTCAAAATAATTAATATATTCCTGAAATTATATAATAAATATAGATCAATAACATAAGGGATGGTGAATTGAATAGACTAAAATTTCTCATTGAAAAATGTTATCTCTACATCGGGTAACTATTATTTTACAAAAAAGGACAATCATGGTTGGATTTATTCCAAAAGGTATGCTCTAAGATGAGGTTTGGTATTTTTAGAAGTCATTTTGTCTAGGTTTGGTTAAGGAAAATACCTATAGTGATGTGATGATGTGAGCAAGTGAGCCACCTTTTATAGTGGAGGAGTAGCATTCTTGTAAATACCAAAAGGAAAACACTATTGGGAAATCTCCATTACATAATGTCGATCCAATAATGAACCATTTTTTGATAAAGAGATAATATTTGTCGAAATATGTCCTTATAATGGGTTCTGGACATGTTTCTTATGTCATTTTTTTCATTATATATAATTTTTATCCCTTAAGTAGACTCATTATTAACTTAATTGATCTTATTAATTTAGATTTCCTCCACTAATCATTTTAGTCAAAAACGTTTTTGACCATTATACAAATTATAAATTATTTTTATTACTTGTATGGAATCCATTTTTTCAAATTTAAATCACATAACTGAATTAAATTAAATTAATATTAACCATACCGACGGGATGGGAAAGTGGGGTTTAATAAAAATGATTCCAATTTCCTAATATAAATTCATATATTTGTAATTTAACTAATTTTAGTTTAAAATAAATTAAGAATATTATTTATCAGTATAAATTATTTAGACGGAATGACAGTGTTCAATTAGAGTTTAAATAATTTCATTATTCTTCAAAAACTAAAACTTCTCAGAAAAAATAAAAACAATTCTCCATAAAAAATATGAAATTCAATTTTCAATAATGAATTTTATTTTCAAAAATAGAATTTATACAATTTTCAAAATTTTTTAATAAATTTTTTCATTAAAATAAATAAGAATTTCCTTTATAATGATATATATTTTTATAAATAAAATTATATTTATTCTTTTCTTAATACTATCAAATCTGTTTGAATAAATTAAAAACAATTTATTGAATACATAATATATAAATTACATTTATATTCATTGAATAATATTATTTATTTTAGTTTGTTTTATTAAATTTCCATAAACCACAGAAAAATATTTTTTTATACAAACATTTCCCTTGTATTAAATTAGATTTTTTTTTCTTTTCTAATTAATTGGTACCCAATGAATTATATGATATTTTTATAATTTTTTAATACTATTTATTGTGGATAATTTAGTTTCTATGATATAATTTAAATTTTAAATAAAAATATTAATTATATTGGGTAAAACTCAGTATTGCATATAACCCAATCTATGAACGAAACATGTTGTTGCGTGTGAAACAAGTTAAATTAGTATTACTTTCATTGCAAGATATAAAATAGATTAAATTTATATAAAATAAATAAATATATCCAAATGGAATTATAGTTCTTATTCCTCTGTATTCTTGTAGTTTCATTTCATACACAATATCCAATAAAATTTTAATGTTTCCGAATTTTCAGGGTGTTAAATAAAAGATAATATATAATTTTTATTCTTACACTAAAAAATGATAATTTCATTTATATACACGCAGAATACCACTTTTACATTGATATTTGAGTCCCTTTTTCACCACACTACATGGATGATATATAAAGGTATATTTAAAAAAATAATATGGTTTATATGATATTTTTATAATTATAGGAAGATGAATTATTACTTACATTCTTTCCATAATGATCACTGAAATGTGTGCGTGTTACTCATGCTTATATTTGACCTACTATATCCATGATTGTAACATAGTTCATTTTTCATAACCATCGATATTTTTTAATTTTTTAATTATTATTTATTTATAAATAGGATACTTATTTCTTGATAATTAATCTGGAGATGTTTAAATAATGACCTTTTTGTCTGTAGTCAACCTACCAAATTATTTTTTTATATATATTCCAAATATTTCCAAAACATATTATGTAATCATAATTTATTAATTCATTTTGTATCACATGGTAATAATTGATATAAAAGTAATAATAAAGATAAAAATTTGTACAAAACATGTAAATAATAAAATTAAATTTATTATTCTGGATGATAACAAATGTACATGATGGGTCAGACTCCTGATATGATACTTTGTCTCAATTTCACTTCATTGAGGAATATTGTAATGGTATGCACATAATTTGTTTTATATGGTGTATATACAACAAAATTGTAAAGTAATATCATGATTTTTTTATAATTCATGTGATTTAATGCTTCAATTTGAATTATTTCTTCCAAGGCTATTTTACATGAATGTTACAATATGATAAAGAATTTTATAACCGGTTTTCCTTTCATTGGGTTATATTACTTATTTGTTTTCAATTTATATTCTTATATTAGGTGTATAAGGACTTTTTTTATCTTCTCTCATATTTCCTTATGTTTTTTATCAGATATAAAATTGATACATATGATCTATAAATTTATTAATTATCACTTCAATTTTATACTCATTGTATTGTTTTTAACTCAATCCCCATTTCATTGAGATAATTTTATTAATGTGCAATTATTCACTTTTATATAGTGTATATAGTACCCCTTTGATATATTTAATATTAATAACAATTTTTTCATTATTTTTAATGTTTAAATTAAAGATTATACAAGAATTGAAGATCTCTTTGATCAGCTGAAGGGAGAACGGTATTTTTCAGTGATAGACCATAGATCAGGCTATCACTAGCTTAGGGTACGAGATGAGGATGTCCAAAAGACGGTCTTTAGATGTCTGAATGTCTTTTATGAGTTCTTGGATATTCCATTCAGTGCGACCAATGCCATATAAATTTTCATGGGGCTCATGAATAGGATCATCCAGCCATACCACAATCACTTTGAGGTATTATTCATCAACAACATCCTGATATACTCAGCTATAGAGGAGTAGCATGCCAATCATCTGCAGATAGTTCTTGACACACTCCAAGAGAACCATATTTATGGTAAGCCCTTGAAGTGACAGTTCTGGATCTAAGAGGTACACATTCTGGGACACATCATCTCATAGGTTGGAGTTGTGGTGGATTCAGCAAAGATTGAGGTTGTTCTTGCTTTGGATCCACCTAGGAGTGTGATGGAGTTGTAGAGTTTCCTAGGTTTGGATGGTTACTACAGGAGGATTGTGCCTAGATTTTCTAGAGTTGCAGCACCCTTATCAGCATTAATGAAGAAGGGAAAACCCTTCATGTGGTTGGAGAGATGCCAGCGGAGTTTCCAGGAATTGAGGAAGAGACTGACAAGTACCCCCATCTTGATGTAATCAGAGGAGGGTGTTGGTTATGTATTCTACTGCGACACATCAGAGACCAGGCTTGGATGTGTCCTAATGCAGGGGTGAGTAGTGATCATTTATGTTTCTAGATAGCTGGGACAACATGAGAAGAACTACACTACCCATGACCTTGAAGTAGTAATATTGGACTTCACCTTGACGATTTTCTGACATTACTTGTTGGGTGAGTGTTTTATAGTCTACTCTGATCACAGGAGCCTTAGGTATATGTTCTCTCAGAAGGACCTAAAATTGAGACAACGAAGTTGGATTGAGTTCTTCAAGGACTATGACTTCGAAATAGTCATTACTCTTAGTAGGGGAAATTTAAAAGCAGATGCACTCAGCAGAAGATCTAGTATAAATTTTCTGAGTGAGGTGATGAAGCAGATAGTAACATTGCAGATATCCTGTGTGGATCGAGATGGAGTGGCTTTTCTTCAGTCTCTGACAGTCACTCCCCCACTCCTTCAGTGTGTCAGGGTAGTGCATCATGGGGACACTGACTGTGAGGCTCGACGTGCTTAGATATCCATAGCACATGCACCTTATAGATTTTCTGAAGGTGGGGAGAACATCATCCTCTTTAGAGTGCATACTTTGGTATCAGTGGTGCTATGTGAGGAAGTATTGAGGGAGTTTTATACATCTCCTCTAGAGGTACACCAAGGAGTGGAAAAGATGTATCAGGACCTTCTGAGTCAGAACTAGTGGTCGGGAATGAAGAAAGCAGTGGCAATGTTTGTCTCTCGATGCCTCACTTTTCAACAAGTAAAGCCAGAGCATCCGGTTATAGTAGGCTTAGTTCAGCCACTTGAGGTGCCAGAGTGGAAGTGGGATGGAATTTCCATGGAATTAGTGACGGGACTTCCATGCATGTCCAAGGGACATGACTCCATCTAGGTAATCATTGACCAACTCACTAAGTAAGCCCACTTCCTACCCATCAGATAGAAGGGATCAGTAGAGAGATTGGGAAGCATCTAAGTATAGGATATTGTAAGGATTCATGGAGTTTCCTCGACGATTATCTCTAATCATGATGCATGTTTTACTTCACAGCTATGGAAAGGGTTGCAGGAGGTCATCGGGACTCATCATTGATTGAGCACCACCTTTCATCCTCAGACGGATGGTCAGATAGAGCAGACCATTCAGACCCTCGAGGACTTGTTGCGTGCTTGCATCCTTGATTTCGGCCACTGTGGGGAGGATCACTTTCCCTTCATGGAGTTTCCATACAACAATAGCTATCACTCCACCATCGGTATGGAACCATTTGAGGCATTGTACGGTTGACTTTGCAGATCACCTCTATGCTGGATTGACCCATGGGAGTTGGTACTCATGGTACCAAAGATGGTACGGTCTACCACAAAGAAGGTACAGATCATCCAGGAGTAGAGAAAGACTACACAGATCCGACAAAAGTCTTATGCTGATAGGAGACAAAAACCTCTAGATTTCGAGTATAGAGACCATGTATTCCTATGGGTCTCACCTTGATGAGGTTTTCGGATATTGGGTTGGGGTGGAAAGTTATCTCTGAGGTTCATCTCACCCTTTCAGGTCCATAGCAGAGTTGGTGAGGTGGCTTACTACTTAGCTCTTCCACCTCAGTTACACTGGGAGAAATATGTTTTTCATGTATCTTAGCTGATCAGATATGTGAATGATCCTTTTCACATAATTCACTGAGCGAGATGGACATCGATGATGAGGAGACATTTTTTGGGGTTCTAGTGGATATTGGGGATCGACAGGAGCAGGTCCTTCATGGGTGGTTGATTCCTCTTGTTCACATTCTTTGGTAGTACGGTAACCTCCAAGAGAGCACATGGGAGTGGGAGGCTCAGATTCGTGCTCATTACCCCCACTTGTTTCACTAGATTGGTCTGTGGCTTTCAGGGACACAAATATCAAAGGTGGGGAGAATGTAAAGACCCAGAATATTCACTGTAATTTATTTTATTTATATGGGAATATTTCGAGTCCTTGAAAATTGATGGTGTTTGATTCCGAGGCCCGTTGGGACTAGAATGAATTTCTGAACATCTTTTCTAGTACGTTCATTAAATGTGCAAGTGAAATTTTGTAAATTTGGAACTAGTTCTTGGAATTGAAATATAAAGACACTGTTAAACTCGCAGCATTGATATTCTCTTAAGGAGACCTTCACCTCGACCGGAGTTCGTCAAGGGTGGAAGTTAGTTTTTTAGATTTTCGTGGGTGAGTTAAAAGAAAAATAATAAAAATAAAATAATAAATTTTCTTATTTGAAACCTCCCATTTGAATTCTTGGTGGTGGGTCCACCAGAATTCCCCTTAGCTGTGGGGAAACTCTTGGGCTTTTCCCCAATTTTATGAGCCAACTTTAATTGTTTAATTAATAAACTTAATTTATTAAGTTGGATTCTCACCTTTCTTGTGGTTGGGAAAATCGTTTACAAGGGGAGTCTTGGGAGAGCTTTGGAGAAATATTTTCTAATGAAGAACATCCTATTGATTAGGAATAAGGACCCGACCTTGGATCATATTGAGGGAGCGACGGACATCGGCATCTTCATCTTCCTCATCTCCCTCCTCGTGTCGTCTCCAATAAGAAAACGAGGTATGGATTTTGAATTTTGTTGTTATTGTTTGTTCTTCGTGGTTTCATGTTGATTCCATCCACATGAACCGTCTGTTATCATTATAACATAGAGGGTATGGTCCAATCAAACACGACATGATCCCTCTGAAAATTCATCGTGGTATAAGGTGTTCTTCATCGGCGGTGGAACGATAGTGGTCGACACACTAGGAAACCACAATGAACTGGGAAGACGCACGTCCGTGCCACTGGTAGAAGAGGAGGATGCGGCCCATAGGCCGCGACTATGGGAGGACGGAGGCCGGCATATTGGTCGACCACGTGAAGGTAGGGCGGCGCGTGTTTTCATTCCGGTAGAGTAAGAGGCCACTGCTCATCAGCCACAACGGAGCAGGGCGGTGGTCGGCACGCCGGCCAGCCGCTTGGTAAAGCAGCGACATGCGTCTGTGCTGCCGGAGTTGGAGACTACGACCACTTTTCTTTGAAAGAGGTCAGAGGGCGACCGACATGCAGTTAGCTGTGGTGTAGTAGCGGCACACATCCACATCACCAGGAGGAGGACCAGCTGGGAATCAGGTTGTCTGTATTACACCGAACGAGACTACTCTAATGGTCCCGTGTTCCAGAAAGGTGACCAAACATCCCTATGGACATTCAAAATACCAAGGGGTGCCTCCCCCTGGGTTGCGGTTAGGGTGGGCCCTGCCATAGCGGACCATGCCCAGTTGAGCGGCCCACGCCCAGCGGGCGGGGCCGCCCCTCTCACGGGCTGGGCCAGACCGCGGCCCAGCGGGCCGGCCCCACTATGACTAGGACTGGGCCGATGTGACAGGAACTGGGTCAGGTCGGCCCAGGCTTCCTTTGTCCGCTGGGTAGGACCAAACCCATGCCCATCCGGACCCAAATACGCCTTTTTTACCATATCTTGAGAACTGGGCCTCCATTTGACAAATTTTATGTACTGCCAAAATCCTTGGATCGAGATGGTCCTTTTGGTATACTCCACTTGTGTTTTGGTTAATGTTGGAGTATGGTTGGGTTGGATAAAACTCGAATCCAACATGGCCCTCAGAACAAAAATGCTAATTACATACAGATCAGGCATTCAATTGACGTGTCATATATCTTATTGGGTTCCTTATGACATGGAGGACCTTTGGGATACTTCTTCATGGGACTTTCATGCAGTTGAATTATATATTGATGGATTGAGGAGAAGAACCTCCCGGAATCTAGCATGCATAGTGTAGGAACCTTATGGCTAGATGTATGTGAAGTATCTTCAGATCCTATGTGAGTCATCTTCACATCCTATGTGGGTCAACGCTCAGTGATCCTGTTTGGGTCAGTGCATACTGATCCTATGTGGGTCATCTCTAGATCCCGTGTGGGTCATCTTCATATCCTATGTGGGTCATATTCGATCTTGTGTGGGTTAAAAGCAGATATTCTCGACGAAGTAAGATGATTTAGTAGTACAACTAATGAACTATGCATCTGTACTTATGTTATACCTAGTGTGAGATGAGTCTTTACCTTTGTGATAGACATCTATGTGTTGAATCATTTTTGGTATTCTTCTGTGTGGAGTTACCTTTGTGGTGATACCTGTGTGGTATTCTTCAGTGAGGCATTACCTTAGTGGTGCATACCTTTGTCGTGTTACCTTTGTGGTATTCATTCCTTCATGGAATAGTTGATATTTTGGATAAGGGTTTGGGCCTTGTGTCTCCTCATGAATGAGAAGGGTAAACATGATAACTTAGGTATATGTATGTGCATAATCCTAAGTAGGGTTGATTGTTGTTTCCATGATTTTTGGTTTATCCTTTGTTGATTTTGAGAGACCATAGGGGGTATCGGGGTCCCAATTGAGCATTGTTATACTCACCCCTGCATGGGCTACACACGCACCTTATTGTGTCTTGTGGAGATGATAGAAAACACTGATTGAGGATGAGGGTACCAGGACTGGAGGCTACCTGGAGGTGGACCATAGACGAGGTATACCGCAGAGATGATTTTTCGAGAGTTGTACATACCCTTCAGGTAGGATCCTTGGTGGGTGTTCATAGGAGTTGTCTTCAGTTTTACTTGTGCATTTATGTTTTACTTGTTCTTTCTAGTTGGGCTTGTATTCTGGACCTCCTTTACTTATGGTACTGAAACTTTTTACTATACAGTTTACCTTGTGCTCGTATCTTGTTGTGTTCATGGTTGTGTGAGTTTATAGGTTATAAAGGAAATGCCTTCCCAGTTTTATGGATAAGCCTTTCCGGTGCTAGGCTCCAACATCTGGCCTATAAAAGACAGGTTTGGGGTAGTCAGAGTATGGACCCCGGGGGATGGGTCAGGACAAATTGGTATCAGAGGAGTCGGTTCTACCGAAGAACTTGGACTCAAATATTTTAATCAGAAATATTGTTAAGTGTTATGGGATTGGTTTTTAGTTTGGGGAATCCAGTTTTAGCATGGAGATTGAACTAACCATACACCAAGTCCCTAATTTCTAATTTCTAACTTAGTGCACAAAAACACTGATTGTGTGTGTGTGTGTGTTTTGAAAAGTTTTCTTTGTGATATCTTTGATTCAACTCACCAGGAATAACTTATAGACCATGGCACGCCATTTTATTTTTAGGATTCCTCCATTCAGATAGCTAGCAAGGGTTCCAGATAGAGTACGTGATGACAGCAACGGAGTGACAAGGCTTCGGTGCAGGGCCCCCTTATGTTAGTTGTACAATCGAGTGGTGTACCAGCAGCACCACTACCCATTGGGCAGCTGATACCACCATCCCAAGAAGCTGAGGGTGCATGCTGCTTGAGCATGTTGCATGATTTCCAGCACCATAGGCTACCGAGGTTCTTGGTAGAGATAGATCCACAGGCGGCTAAGGATAAGCTGGAGGCAGTGGATAGATTTTTTCAACTAGTAGAGACACCAGCTGATCTCGTGGTGATACTTGTTGCTAGTCTTCTTCAGGCAGTAGTGGAAAGATAGTAGAGCATGATGCTGTAGGTTCACGATGTAATCACCCTCATTTGGGTGGACTTTGAGAGCCTTTTTAGGGCAAAGTTCATCCCAGAAACCTTACGCTCTGTGCGTATACGGGAGCTTCTCCACTTATAGCTGGGTAGTAGGACCATGGGTAAGTATTCATCTAACTTCAATGACCTCTCGTGCTACACCATTGACATGGTGTGGGACCCATTCTTCAGGGCTCGGACCTTCAAGCAGGGGATCATACTAAAGATTATAGCTTTCATGATTTCTCTCAGCATCCAGACGTAGGCTGGGGTGTTAGAGTGAGCGCTATTAGTGGAGAGTTTCTTTGTTGAGAAGTCACCAGCAATGAGACCCACCCCCAGACGTCACATAGCAGTGTCATCAACAGTTGAAAGTAGAAAGATGATGTAGAGGTCTAAGAGGACCATACCTATTGGGGGATGACCACAAGATATAGGGTCAGTTGTGTGGGGATCTTGAGACAGAGCACGATAGGCGAGGAGTAGGCAGTGGTACTCGTGCGGCAGGCAGGGTCACATGTCTCGCAACTACCCGACCCACCATACGGATGAGCAAATGAAGATCAAATGACCACCTAGGAAGAGTCAAAGATTTAATCAAGGAGGTACATAGGAAGGAGGTGGACATGGTAGAGGAGTTTTCCATGAAGTAGGTGGTGGGCAGCGATTTGAGGTTCTACCGCCACCACCTCCAGGTGGTCCACCCCGACCACAGGGAGTAGGTGGACAAGGACGAACTCAGCTCTAGGTAGTTGAGGCCTATGATCACAACAATCTATATATGATATGAGGTATGATTTTTGTCTACTCCACCTTAGCTGCATGACTTAAAGACACAGGTTCTAGTCACTCTTTTATTGTCATATCCCTCGTTAAGAGATCGAAGATACCGGTGGGGTCGTTACATAGATCCTTATGGCTAGAGACTCTTACGGGAGAAGATTCAATGATTACACACTAGTTTCGGCAGTGTGAGCTTACTCGAGACGGAGATAGCTTTGGCTTGATCTTCTAGTAGTGGCGTCAAGGCCTTACGACATTATCTTTTGTATGCATTGGTTATCCACAGTCCATGCTGAGATTGATTGTATTAGGTGAAATGTGTAGTGTGTCCACACAAAATGGACAAGGTTTCCCTTCACCAGCAAGAAGGGAACCTTTACTACATAGGATGGACTTGCACGGAGGAGGGTGCAGCCGATCACACATCAGTTGTCTAGCCTTACCCTCAGAGCGGTCAATGTTGTGAGTCTGAGCTAACCTCTAGTGGTGGATCAATACACTGCTTTTTTTCCCTGACGATGTTTTGGGTCAACCTCCTCACAAATAAGGGGAATTTCATATTGAATTGTACACTGGGATGACACTGATATCTACACCATCATATCTGATGGCTCCAATGGAGCTTTAAGAGCTTCAGGTACAGCTGGAGGAAATGAAGGGAAAGGGGTTCATTAGGCCCGGTGTTTCTCCTTAGGCAGCCCCATTTTTTTCACCAAGAAGGCGGATGTGAGTTTGAGACTCTGTGTGGACTATCGACACCTGAACAAGGTGACAGTGAAGAACAAGTACCCACTTACAAGGATTGGCGATCTCCTTGATCAGATGAAGGGAGCACAGTGGTTTTTGAATATAGACCTCAGATTTTGCTATCACCAGCTCATGGTATGAGAAGAAGATGTACAGAATATGACCATAAGATGTCAGTATGGCCATTATGAGTTCTTTTTTATGCCATTTGGTGTGACCAATGCCCCAGTAGTGTTCATGGGACTCATGAATAGGATCTTCTAGCCATACCTCGATCGCTTTGTGGTAGTCTTCATCGAAAAAATCCTGATATACTCAGCTATAGAGGAGGAGGATGCCTATCATCTTTAGATAGTTCTTGACACACTCCAAGAGCACCATCTGTATGGTAAGTTCTCTAAGTTCCAGTTCTAGATCTGAATGGTACACTTTCTAGGACACGTCATATCAGAGGTTAGAGTTGTGGTGGATCCAGCAAAGATGGAGGTTGTGCTTTCTTGGGAGCCACCTAGGATTGTGATGGAGGTGCGGAGTTTCCTAGATTTGGTTGGTTACTACCAGATGTTTGTGTCTAGCTTTTTCAGAGTTATTACACCCTTATCAACATTGACAAAGAAGGGGAAACCCTTCATGTAGTCGGAGAGTTCCATCAGAGTTTTTAGGTGCTGAGGTAGTGACAAACAAGGTCCTCCAACGTGAGGTTATCTGATGAGGTTTTGGGTAAGTATTCTACTGCGACACATCAGGGACTGGGAATAGATGTGTCCTAATGCAGGAGAGAGCAGTGATCGTTTATGGATCTCGACATCTAAGATAGAATGAGTAGAACTACACAACCCCTGACCTAGTGTTAGAAGAAGTGGTCTTTTCCTTTAATATGTGGCGACATTAATTTATGGGAGAGCATTTTATAGTCTAATATGATCACAAGAGTCTCAGGTATATCTTCTCTCAGAAGGACCTGAACTTGAGACAACGGTGTTGGCTTGAGTTCCTCGAGGACTATGACTTCGAGATAGTCTATTTTCATGGGAAGGGGAACGTAGTAGCAGATGCACTCAGTAGGTGATATGGTATATATTTAATAAGTGAGGTGATAGAGTAGATAACCTCTTTGAGGATATCCTATGTGAATCAGGATGGAGCAGATCATCTTCAGTCTTTGACAGTCACTCCCCCGATCCTTCAGCGAGTCAGGGAGGCGTAGCATGGATACACTAACTGCAAGGCTCAACATGCTTAGATATCCACAAGAAAGGCACCTGATGGATTTTATGAAGGTGTGGAGCACATTATCTTCTTCATAGGGCGTACTATGGTACCAATGGCACTATAGGAGGAAGTGTTAATGGAGTTACATAAATCTCCTCTAGCGGAACATCCAAGAGTGGCAAAGATATACTAGGACCTTCAGTGGCAACACTGGTGGCTAGGAATGTAGAAAGAAGTGGTATACTTTTTCTCTCGATTCCTCACTTGTTAGAAAGTGAAGGCGGAGCATCAGGTTCCTACATGCTAGTTTAGCCACTAGAGGTGCCAGAGTGGAAGTGGGATGGAATTTCCATTGACTTCATGACAGGACTTCTATGCACATCCAGGGTACATGATTATATCTGGGTGATTGTTGACTGACTCACCATGTCGTCCCACTTCCTACCCATTAGAGATAAGGGATTAGTAGATAGCTTGGGATTAATCTACGTAGAAGATATTATATAGCTTATTGGAGTTCCCTAGATGATTATCTCTAATCATGATGCATGTTTTACTTCCCAACTGTGTAAGGGGTTGAAGGAGCCATTTAGGACACAACTTCGATTGAGCACTAACTTACATCCTAGGAAGGATGGTTAGACAGAGATGACTATTCAGACCCTCAATTACGTGTTGTGTGCTTGCAACCTTGATTTCAGCCGTAGCTGGGAGGATCATTTACCCTTTTAGAGATCTCTTACAACAACAAATATCACTACACCATCAGTATGGTAGTGTTTGAGGCATTGTACGGTCGACCATGCAGATTACCTCTATACTGGACTAACCCAGGGGAGTTAGTACTCATGGGACCTAAGATAGTACAGAATACCACGGAGAAGGTGCAAATCATCCAGGAGCAGATGAAGACTACACAGATTAGGCAGTAGTCTTATGATGACAAGATATGGATACCTCTGGAGTTAAAGGATAGTGACCATGTCTTCCTACGGGTCTCACCTCGACAAGGATTGCAGAAATTTGGTCGGGGTGGAATGTTATTTCCAAGATTCATCGAACCCTTTCAGGTCCTCTGCAGAGTTGGTGAGGTGTATTACCACTTATCTCGTCCACCTCTGTAACACCTAGAGATTCCACGATACACTTCTCTTTGAATAAATCAGTAGCATGTGTTATACGCAACTTCGAGTTCTAACACACACCACAACCAATCACACTAGTTGATATGAATTGTAATACCCACTTTTTGAAATTTAATACATTTTATCTTCCAAAATGGACTTCATTTTTGGATTTTTAATATTGAAATTAGATTAGGTTGAATTTTTGGTTCTTTTCGGATAACTTTCATATTTTGATGAATATTGAAAATTACTAAATTTTAATTAAAAACAACTTTTTTAATCGCAATAATTAATAATGATAAATTTTGAATTTGAGTGATTTTAGAGTATAATTAGATTGTATTTTTACCATTTAATCCAATGTTGGTCATTGTACATAGTTTCACATTTAAACCGGACATAAACAAGTGTCAATCTTTTGATAGTTATTGTTTCTTAAAAACACGCTTTTTATTTTGACAGGAGAAATTAATTTTAAATTAATTTCTGCCACTTCTGTGTTTTGAATTTGGAAAAATGGATTCCATATTTTTAATCATGATGCCCAGTTTTTGTAAATATGTAACTTTTATTTTTAGACATTTTGAATAATTACTTTGGTAAATATTTTATTTACCATGGTTAAAGGGTAAATCCTGAAAATCAGAGTAAACAAATTATATTATAATAATATTAAATTACCCAAAAACATGTCCTAACCCAATTCGTTGATAAATTTCTGAATATTTCCATCTTTGGGTCGATTTTGGGACCCCATGGAGACATTTGTAAGTGATAATGACACTTTATATTAATTAAGTTAATGTAAATCCAAAATGACATAAGCATATATCTATTAGAAAAACAATTTTTACATAGGGTTATATATGTTATAATTTCGACTAAAAATATTAATTAGAAATATAAAAATATTTCTTACATAATGGTATTTTATTTATAATTTTTAGACATTTAATAATTAAATTTATTTATGACACAATAATGATGCAGTATTTTATTTATTAATGAAAGAATCAAATAATTGGTATTATAAATGTTAAAATAAATATAATTTGAATGTTTTGATGCCATAAACGAATTTTATTGGTTAATATGACATGTTAGGATTTCTTAAATTAATTTGGTTTGAATTAATAAATTTTTTATGACTTTAACAAAAATCAATTAGTGAATAGTGTCAAAATTGACATAAATGGGTTTTTAAAACAAATATTATATTATTAATTGATATTATATTCCTAAAAATATATTGTTAGGCCAAAGGACTTATATAATAATAGTGTTATCATTAATGGACCACTTGGGGGTTTATTGGAAGTTTATAGTAAGTTTATTAACCATATAATATAAAAATACAATGAGACATGGTAAATGTCAAACTAATTAACTAAGAGTTAAAACTAAACGATAAGATCAATAAAGTGAACCAAACCTGTCTAAAACCTATTGGTTGAGTGTATTTAGACCCATAACCACCTTATCCTTGAAATAAATCAATTTGGAGCCATTATTAACGGAATATTAATTTATTATAAAATAATATTTTATGTTTTTCCTAAGGTCCCCCTCACCCCTCTAATAAAAGGACACTCCCCCTTGAATCTAATTCACACCGTCTAAGACATTTGGATCAGCCAAAACCTCCCCAAATACCATATCAACTATCCTAACTTCAACCTAGATTCCTTAATTTGATTATAAAGCCAACCTAAGGAGCCCTTTTGATCAAATCAAAAGGAAGAACCCGAAGAAGAGGTAATGATTTCACCACCATCTTTAAAGTTTCTTTTTTCTTCCACTTCCTTTTTCTATGTTGTTTCCATTATAAAATAATAACTCCAGTATCTTCTATATACTTTGATGTTATTATAATTATATTACAACCAAATTCATTATTATATCCACCCTTTTAATGACATGTCACCATACGTGCGTACGTACGACTTACCGTCTCCACGTCGTGGTGTAATTGTTATTCAATACATTATTATTTTGATGGGTATAATAATGATGTGTATTTTATGTAAATAATAAATATAACATGATAATTATTATTTATATATGATATATTATCATATTATATATTAGTTAAATATCAAAAGAATGATATTTTCACTCGTGTGTATGTACGGATTACAGTCCTCACGACGCGATGAGATTCATTTCCAATCTCACAATTCATCGATGATTATAAAATATATATTACTAATAAGTATGTAATATATGAAATAATAATTCTATTGGAGATGTATATATTTATATATATAAGTATTTATGTACTTACATATATCTTATTTACTTATTTCTGTTCAATACTATATGACAACAGAAACAGTGTTTATGAGTACGTAGGGACTACCATCTCCATAAATGGTGTTTTCAATTTCATATAAATGTCTGTTATACATATTTATATTCCAAATATATTTGATATATATATCATGTTTTATATTCTTGAAGCATTTAAATCATTATCTAAGTGAAACAATCAAGAGTAACAAGTTAAAACACATACGATAAAGAAATCGATTATTACCCGAAATATTAATATAACATGGAAATTATTATTAAATTGGTAGTATAACATCATAAATGAATAATGAATGATATCATAAATATTAATATGGTTCTGGTATAATTTAATAACATACTATAGTCTTCATTCAAGAGGTTAAACATACCCTCGTCTAAAGGAAAGTGCAAGGTAATGGGTTTTCATCTCACTCCTTATTCCCGTGAGATTTGTGCCATATTACCACTATTCCCTTTTTTGTGGTATATGTACTGCCCATAATTGTATTAATTGTTTAATACACTTTAATTTATGTGTATTTAAAGATTCATTGTATGATACTTCTTTCATGGGGAGTATGTTTCGTAAGTTACCAAATTGGTAAGGGTTAATTCCTCGATCTCATTATTATCTGAGATTGTTTATGTGTAAGTATTTAATAGGAAATTTTTATCATACATGTCCATTTTTCATCAAAATGATTTCAAAATGAATATTTTAAGGATTTTTGAAAGGTACTCTTTATCAAGATCGTAATTTTAAATTTTTTAAATATTTATCTTTCAAAATGTTGTTAATTAATGTCCATGTTTTAAAAATGAATATAAAGATTTATTTATGTGGACATGAATGTTTTGAAATGATAATTCTTTTCAAATGTTACAAAGTGGTATGAGACACTTTGATTCAAAAATATGTTTTAAATTACTTCCTTTATAAATTTGTGACTTTTAAATGATTTTATGATAATGTTATTTCTCTCAAAAAAAATTACACGTCATTTTCAACATTGTTAGAATAATTTACTGGATATTATTTTTAATTGATGTTGATTTATTATAATAAAATATTCCATATTGTATTGAATGAGTTTTCATATGTTTGACTGTGGATGTTCTATTTTTATACCATTCATGGTTTATGGTTAATGTATTGACATTTCGTATTCTAGTTTTAATATAAACGTTTATGTTATATTTCAACCTTTTCATATGAGGAATGTATTGGACATAGTAAGTGACAGGTGGAGCCCACTATTGCTCCTCGATGCATCGGTAGGTCTCATGAGACAACTAGACATGGAATAGGCTGAGGCACTTTCCTAATTTGATATATGGTTTTGGACGAGGCATTAATCATTTTTAGACGTCTTGGTCGAGGCCTTGACAAAATATTTTAGAATGTCTGGCATTATACATTCCCTCATTATGAAAATATTATTGACGGTTCATGTGGTCATTCGAATAGTAGAATACCCATGATATGTTTTTATGATGTAATTATCTACTCAACTCATATTCCTTATATAAAAGTATTCATGTTTATTATTGATAAAGGCATGTGGTTTCAATTATTCACCATGCTTAATATTTATGTTATTTTCTACTGTATTTCTTACCATTACTGAGTGTTTGAGCTTACCCCTTTCTGTGTTTTATTTTTTATAGGATTCCAAGAAGTGTATTGTGATTGATATGTAGGGTTAAGCTAAGGGAATAATGGAATTCATAAAGGATTATTTATGTTGTGTTGTATGTTATAAAGTGTAATGTAACATTCATGTATGTAATCTATTTTCCAAGACTTCTAAATCAATCGGTCCTTCAGGACATGATTAATTGTAATCATGAAAATATATTAAAATAATGCACTGACTCTGGGTAACTGGGGTCAGGGCATTACAGTTTGTATCAGAGGAAGTTTAGCAATAACCTTGGGAAGTAGATTCAGATAAACTCTGATTAGAAAACATATCCCTATGATAGACTTTGAGGATTAGTATAGAAGAACTTCATAGAATTTTGGTATTGTAGAGATTTTGTGAGTTTTCCAAGAAATACATCCCTATCTGGATACGAGCAGGTAGAAGCGACTCTGGCACAGATATACCTAGGGGTAAAATCTGAAAACACCACTTTGAGCTAGCCTCGAATGGGAACTGGTGCATGACAACAGGCCTTGCTGCACTCTTGATTATGACAATCCCAGGGGATATGCTTAGGATAATTCTCATTTACTTTACAAATAATTATAAAGAATTTACGAATATATACCTTCTCAAAGGAAATATATTTATTATTATGGATTATATCCATAAACTGTTCAATTTACATTATGTATTTTACAAGTTTGGAATTCTTCATTTCAATACATAAACTAACCTAGTGTATGCCATCCTTTAGAAATGGTGCTCAGTATAAGGAATGTGAACTCCAGAAATACGTATGATCCAAAGAGTAAGAAGGATCATTTCTTTCACGGTGTTAATCCAACTTATAGAAGGGAAATAGTCTCCCATGTATTCTCAATATATGAACAAATTATATCACGTGTTAATAAGATAAGTAAAGAATTATCTAAGTCATATGGATTTGAAGGGAAGAAAGAGAAGAAAAGTATGAAAGAGAGAAATATGGATAAAGGAAAGAGGGAAAAGAAGAATTATCCCATATATGATAACTATCGGAAGAAACACCTTGGAACTTGCCTGCAGAGAATGAGAGTTTGTTATAAGTGTGGAGAAAAAAAACACCAAGTACGTAACTGCAAGGGTAAGAAAAATGTTTCAAATGTAAAATGCTTCATCTGCAAGGATTTGGGACACTATGTGAACCAATGACCAAATCATCAGATTATTCCCCAAATAATGCTATTGGATAATAATAAAGTTATGATAATACCACAGATGAGGAGGAATGATTAGTGTTATTATGTTGTTATTAAAGAATTATGTCATTTGAGTGTTGTATCAATGATGTACTGGTTATAATAATCATGGAGTATATAAGGATTGTACTGCTGTACTATATCATTAAGGACTTGAGATTGTGTGGAACCAAGAAAAGTGACTCAATAGCAGGTTAAATTTTTGGAAAATATATGTTTGAGAGAATGATAAACCATAATATGGTTCTGATACCTAGGTAGTGATTTTGGAATAATACATGATTGATTTGGATAAATTATATTGGATATTCTTGACTACCTTGAAACTAATTAATGATTTGTATATTCCATCATTGTTGGAGTTTACAACATTTTTTGATAGAAGGAGTTTATCCAGTATTCTATAAGGAATACAGGATCATGAATGTAATCAATAAAGTTTTATGGTAATTCAGGATGTTGCAGTGTTTTAAAAGAATACATGATGAAGGGGTTCACATGTTATTAAGCGGAAAAAAGGATCTTTATTGTGTTTACCTTCCTTTTAAATTTTGGACTGCGAGTTTGAAAAGAAGTATTTTGGATAATTCTAGTTGTATATTATTTTAGGATTACCATAAAAGGATAAACTGGAGGTCAAGCGGCAACCTGTCGCGTTCGGCAAGGCCGCAAGACTTGAACCCACAACCGAAGGGCGACAAGGGTGTATCACCTCCCAATAGCCCACGTGATGTCCTGGATTGAATAATGTAGTATTTTTTTAAAAAAAATCTAGTAGATTAATTATAAATTCATTTTTTAACCCTATACGAATAGGATAAATAGAATATTATTTTTAAGTTCTATTATCTTTTAGAGTGAAAGATGTGTTTGTGGCTGAAATTAATTAAATTATGGGACTCTACTTGTCAAGAATATATTTTTTCTTCTTATCTTACTATATGAAGAAATTAATTCTTATACGTTTGTGAACGGATCTTAAAAAAAATTTATCCTAATACCATATGTTTTGTTGAACCAATGGTATTTTAAATCATTATAGATTGATGAATTTAAGGCCCTCAATTTTCCACTTCTTTATGATTGATGACCTCAATCAGTACCTCAAAATATTTACATCTTTTATCCAATTATATGTCTCTAATTGCTACTAATTTCCTCCTAATCAAGATTCTAATTTGGTGGTGACCCTTTCATTTCCTTTTTCCTCTTATTAAGACAAAATTTTATTAACCTAATTTCTGATGTGGGTTTTCCCAAAGGTATTTTCTATTTTCAAACTTTAATTTTTGAAAAATAATTTCAAATTGAGAGGACGTAATTTATTGAAGGAGGGGAGAATGTAACACCCCAATATTCCATGATACACTACTCTTTGAATAATGCAGTAGCGTGTGTTGTACGCAACTTCGAGTTCTAACACACACCACAACCAATCAAACTAGTCGTTATAAATAGTAAAACCCACTTTTTGAAAATTTATACATTTTATCTTTCAAAATAAAATTCATTTTTCGATTCAGAATATAAAAATTATATTAGGTTGAATTTTTGCTACTTTTTGGATAACTTTCATATTTTGATGAATAGTGAAAATTACTAAATTTTAATTAAAAACAAATTTTTTAATCGAAATAACTAATAGTGATAAATTATGAATTTGGGTGATTTGAGAGTATAATTAGATTATATTTTTATCATTTAATCCAATTTTGGTCATTGGACATAATTTCACATTTAAACCAGACATAAACAAGTGTCAATCTTTTGATAGTTATTGTTTCTTAAAAACACGCTTTTTTATAGTGGGAATTAATTTTAAATTAATTTTTTCCACTTCTTTGTTTTGAATTTAGAAAAATGAATTCCATATTTGGAATCATGATGCCTAAATTTTTTAAATAGTTATCACTTATTTTTATACATTTTGAATAATTACTTCGGTAAATATTTTATTTACCACGGTTAAAGGATAAATATGATAAATAAAGGTAAACAAATAATATTATATTAATATTAAATTACCCCAAAACGTGTCCTAACCCTATTGGTTGGTACATGTCTGAATATGGTCATCTTTGGGTCGATTTTTGGACCCCATGGAGCCACTTGTAAGTGATAATGACACGTTATATTAATTAAGTTAAAGTAAATACAAAAATGACATAAGCATATATATATTAGAAAAACAATTTTTACATAGGGTTACATATGATATATTTTAGACTACAAATATTTATTAGAAAGATAAAATTATTTCCTACATAATTATATTTAATTTATAAATTTTAAACATTGAATAATTAAATTTATTTATGACACAATAATGTTGCAGTATTTTCCTTATTAATGAAAGAATCAAATAATTGTTATTATAAATGTTCAAATAAATATAATTTGAAGGTTTTGATGCCAGAAAAGACTTTTATTGGTTAATATGACATTTTATTATTTCTTAAATAATTTTTTTCGAATTAATAATGTTTTTATGACTTTAAAAAAATCAATTAGTGAATAGTGTCGAAATTGACATTAATGAGTTTTTAAAACAAATATTACATTATAAATTGATATTCTATTACTAAAAATATAAGGTTCTGAAAAATGACTTATATAATCATAGTTGTATCATTAATGGACAACTTGGGGGTTTCTTGGAAGTTTATAGTAAGTTTATTATCCATATAATATAAAAATACAAAGAGACATGGTAAATGTCAAACTAATTAACTAGGAGTTAAAACTAAAAGATAAGCTTAATAAAGTGACCCAAGCCTATATAAAACCTATTGGTTGAGTTTATTTCGATCCATCCCCACATTAGCCTACAAATAAATCAATTTTAAGCCATTATAAACCGAATATTAATTTATTATAAAATAATATTTTATGATTTTCCTAAGGTGCGCCTCACCCCTCTTATAAAAGGACACTCCCCATTAAATCTAATTCACACTTTATAAGCCATTTGGCTCGGCCAAAACCTGCCCAAATACTCTCTCAAATATTCTACCTTAAACATAAATGCCTTATTATGATCATAAATCCAACCTAAGGATCCATTTTGATCAAATCAAAAGGAAGAACCCAAAGAAGAGGTAATGATTTCACCACCCTCTTTCAAGTTCCTTTCTTCTTCCACTTACTTTTTATATGTTTTTTCCATTATAAAATAATAAATCCAGTATATTCTACATAAATTGATGTTATTTTAATTATGTTACAAGCAAATTAATTATTCTATCCACCCTTTGAATGACATGTCACCATACGTGTGTACGTACGGCTTACCGTCTCCACGTCGTGGTGTAATTGTTATTCAATACATTATTATTTGGATGGGTTAAATAATGATGTGTATTTGATGTTAATAATAAATATAACATGATAATTATTCTGTATATATGATATAATATCCAATTATATATTATTTTAATTTCAAAAGAATGATATTTTCGCTCGTGTGTACATACGGATTACCGTCTCCACGACGCGATGAGATTCATTTCCATGTTCACCTTTCATTGAAGATTATAAAAATATATATTACTAATAAGTATGTAATATATGACATAATAATTCTACTAGAGATATATATATTTATATATATAAGTATTTGTGTAATTACATATATCTTATTCACTTACTTCCGTTCAATACTATATGAAAACGGAAACAACATTTATGCGTACGTACGGACTACCGTCTCCATAAATGGTGTTTTACATTTCATATAAATGTATATTATACATATTTATATTCTAAATATATATGATATATATATCATGTTTTATATTCTAGAAGTATTTAAATCATGATCTAAGTGATACAATCAAGAGTAACAATTTAAAACATGTACGATAAAGAAAGCGATTATTACCTGAAATATTAATATAACATGGAAATTATTAATAAATGGGTAGTATAAGGACATAAATTAATAATTTATGATATCATAAATATTAATATGGTTCTTTAATAATTTATTTACATAATATAGTCTTCATACAGGAGGTTGAATGTACCCTCGACTAAAGGAAAGTGCAAGGTAAGGGGTTTTCATCTCACTCCTTATTCCCGTGAGATTCGTGCCATATTTCTACTATTACCTTTTTTGTGGTGTATGTACTTCCCATAATTGTATTAATTGTGTAATACACTTTAATTTATTTGTATTTATATACTCATTGTATGATACTTCTTTCATGAGGAGTATCTTTCGTAAGTTACCAAATTGGTAAGGGTTAATTCCCCAATCTAATTATTATCTGAGATAGTTTATGTGTAAGTATTTATTGGATTATTTCTATCATCCATGTCTATTTTTCATAAAAATGATTTCAAAATAAATATTTTAAGGATTTTTTAAAGGTACTCTTTATCAAGATCGGAATTTTAAATGTTTTAAATATTTATCTTACTAAATCTTTTTAACTAATGTCCATGTTTTCAAAATGATTTTAAGGATTTATTTATATGAACATGAATGTTTTGAAATGATAATTCTTTTCAAAATTTTCAAAAATGGTATGGGACACTTTGATTCAAAAATATGTTTTAAATTACTTCCTTTATAAATGTGTGACTTTTAAATGATTTTACGAAAAGGTTATTTCTCTCAAAAATTTTTACACGCCATTTTAAACATTGTTAGCATCCTTTAGTGGATATTATTTTTGATTGAGTTTGATTTATTATAATACAATCTTCCATATTGTATTGAATGAGTTATGATATGTTTGACTGCGGATGTTCTATTTTTATACCATTCATGGTTTATGGTTAAAGTATTGACATTTTTTATTCTAGTTTTAATATGAATGTTTATGTTATATTTCAACCTTTTCATATGAGGAATGTATTGAAAATAGTAAGTGATGGGTGGAGCCCGCTATATCTCCTCGATGAATCAGTAGGTCTAATGAGACAACTAGATGTGGAATAGGGTGAGGCCCTTTCCCAATTTAATATATGGTTTTGGTCAAGGCCTTAATCATTTTTAGAAGTCTTGGTTGAGGCCTTGAAAAAATGTTTTAGAATGTATGACATTATATATTCCCTCATTATGAAAATAATATTGATGGTTCATGTGGTCATTCAACTAGTATAATAACCATGATATGTTTTATTATGGAATTATTTACTCACCTCATATTCCTTCTATAAAAGTATTAATGTTTATTATTGGTAAAGGCATGTGGTTTCAATTATTCATCATGCTTAATATTTATGTTATTTTCCACTATATTTCTTACCCTTACTGAGCATTTGAGCTCACCCATTTCTTTGTTTTATTTTTTCCAGGATTCCAAGAAGTGTATTGTGATTGATATGCAGGGTTAAGCTAAGGGAATAATGTCATTCATAAAGGATTATTTATGTTGTGTTGTATGTTATAAAGTGTAATGTAACATTCATGTATGTAATATACTTTAATAGATTGCTAAACTGCTCGGTCCTTCGGGACTTTATTCCTTGTAATCATGCTTATGTATTTGTTAGGTCCACAAGGCTGAATACCCTAAGAGGGGGGGGGGGGTGAATCAGGGTATGACTAATTTAGAATTAAATCACGTTCTGATCTTGTTTCGTTGTTAAGCAAAACACTCTTCTCTCTCTTTCTTGTTGCACAATATAAACAGAAATTAAAGCAAGCACAAGACAAAACAATTTTACTTGGTTCACTGCTAAGGGCTACGTCCAAGGAGCATACGCCGACAGGTAGCCGATCGTACCAATTCCCCTAAACTTCACTAGTTTTAGATTACAAGGTTCGGGCTAGATCACTTCTAAGCCCAGGCTCACTGCCTTTACAAGTTTAGGGTTAGCTCACTGCTTTCCCAAGGGTCACTTCATGTTTCTCTCTCTCTGGCTCACTACCGGTGGAGAGGATCACCTTCTTTCTGTTCCTTTTCTCAATGCTCTTGGAAGGAATCCACTCACAGTTTATAGACCTGTAGGTCTCTTCATTTGCATGAAAGAAAGCATCCTCTATTGTATGTGGATTCTCTGTTTAAGTACAACTTTCACCCATAGATGAATATCACCTTACACTGAAGGTATCAGGAAAACTTCCACCTTCCACGTAGCTCAAAAGTCACTACTAGAAATAAACATTACTTGGCGCGCAATTCAATCTCGGTGCACAAGTATCGGTGCACAAGTCTTCCTCAACTACTTGTGTGACTCAAGATTCTGCAACTCCAAACCTACGCGACTCACTTCCTTCCGCGCCTAAACCACCTCAGGCGCGCAACTCACCCCTGGCGTGCAACTTCCTACTCTAGCGCACAATCCCCACCTGCGAGACACACCACCACTTGTGTGACTTCCACACCTGCGCAACGGGAGCTCTGAATGTTCAAAGTATTGAACTCCGGTGAGAAATGAGGAGGGGTGGTCTAGTATTTATTGGCAATTTGATCACCCTGCGTGATGGCGCGCAAGTCTCGGTACGCAATTCTCTACTCCTGCAAGTCACATGCGCGACCTAATTCCAAACTTGTGTGAACCTATTTCCTTTTTCCTATTTTGATATTCTAATCTTGAAAGACCACAGGCGCGCAAGTTCTCAAGCTTCAAAGGAATCAGCATGCAAGTCTCTTTCACGGCATGCAAGTCACTTGCGCGACACCACCAATACTTGCACGACACTTGTCCCTTTGCCACATTTTGATGATCTGATCTTGAAAAACATATGGCGCACAAGTTTAAAAACCTTCAAGTACACATTACACAAGTCCCTTTTCCAAAAACCAATTTTCTTAATTTGACGATTTTCAGGCCCAAAAATTTGGCAAACACTGGAAAACAGCGTCACCTTGTATCTGTTATTTTATACCGCCTCCAGATCATCCATTCCTTTTGTCGACGTTCTTGAATCAAACATAGATCGTTGACCTCAGCTCTTGAACTTGAAATTCCATCATGAAATCCTCTTTGTCAAAAAATTTGTATGTCAATGTTTTTCTTTGTCAACAATCACCACTCAGATTTCCACTTTGTGAACAAACACAATCACCTCAAAAATGCTTCAATGATACCTTGTGGGATTTTTTCTCAATAGTATTAAAATAATGCACCGACTCTGGGTAACTAGGGTCAGAGCATTACAACCTCAGTTACACTGGTTGCATGATGTTTTTCACATATCCCAGCAGAGGATATAGATACATGATCCTTTGCATGTCATTGACTGGGGGGATCTAGACATCATTGATGGGGCGATGTTTTGGGAGGTTCCAGTGGATATTGAGGATTGACAGAAGCGAGTCCTTTGTGGGGGTTCTATACCCCTAGTGCGCATTCCTTGGCAGCATGGGAACCTCCAGGAGAGCACATGGGAGCGGGAGGATCAGATTCGTGCTCATTACCCCCCACTTGTTTCCCTAGTTTGTGTTATGGCTTTTGGGAATGCCAAGCCCTGATGTGGGGAGAATGTAAAGACCTGGAATTTTCTATATATATATATATATATTATTTATATTGGAGTATTTCAAGTCCATTAAAATTGATGATATGTGATTCTGAGGCCCGGTGTGCCTAGAATGAATTTATAAACTTTTTTTCGGGTACGTTCAGTAAACACGCGAGCGGCATTTTTGTAACTTTTGAACCAGTGATCAGAATTAAAATCTGAGGAAACCATGGAACTCACAACACCGATATTCATTTAAGGAGACCTTCATCACGACCAAAGTTGGTCGAGGGTGGAAGTTAGTTTTTCGGTTATTCGTGGGAGATTTAATAGAAAAATAATAAAAATAATACAATAAAATTTATTTTTATTTGAAACCTCCCATTTAAATTCTTTGGTGGTGGGGACCACTAAAACACCCCTTTAATGTGAGAAGACTCTTGGTTTTCCCCCAATTTAATGATCCAACATTAATTCCATAATTAATAAACTTAATTTATTAAGTTGGATTCTCACCTTTCTTATGGTTGGGAAAATCGTTGGAAAGGGGAGTCTTGAGGGAGCTTTGGCGAAATATTCTCCAACGAAGACCATTCTCATGATCAAGAATGTGGACCTAACTATGGAGCGTATTGCAGCAGTGATGGATTTCAGAGTCTTCATCTTCCTCATCTACATCTTCGTACCATCTCGAAAAAACAAACGAGGTAGGGGTTTTGAATTTGGTTGTTCTTGTATGTTCATCATGGTTTCATGTTGATTCCATCCTCATGAATCATCTTCTCTCTGTATTATGCGGAGGGTGTGCTCCAAACAAATACATCCCGATCCATCCGCAAATTTTTCTTGTAATGATGTGTTCTTCACCGGTGGTGGAAGAATGTCGTCCAACACAACAACTGGCGGCATAGAACCGGGACAATCCACATCAACACTGCCAATAGAAAAGGAGGAAGCCACCCATCGATTACGGAGGTGGGAGGACGACGGCTGGCATGCCGGAAAGACGCGTGAAGGTAGGGAGACACACATCTATGCCGCTGGAAGAGGAGGAGTTCGCTGCCTGCCAGTCGTGGTGGAGTAGGGTGGCATTTGGCACACTGGTCGGCCGCATGGTGAAGCGACGACATTCATCTGTGCCGCTGGAGCTGGATACCATGGCCTCTGAGCCATAGTGTAGGCAGAGGGCGGATAGCATCTGATGGACCACGGTGGGGTAGCAGTGTGCATCTGCACCACTGGGAGGAGGACCGGCCAGGAATCCAGTCGGTCGCCTCACGCCAAGCAGGACAGCTCTGATGGTCATACGTGCCGGTAAGGTGACCGAACGGCCCTTCGGCCCTTCAGAATACAATGGGGTGCCTCCCCCTGGTTTCATATAGGTTGGCCCCTACCATAGTAGAACACACCCAGCCAAGCGGGCTACGCTTAGTAGGACGCCCCACAGCGGGGCGCACCCGGCGGGCGGGGCCACCCCCTTAGTGGGGCGGGCTAGATCGCGGCCCAACAGGCCGGGCCCATCATGACCTGGCCCTTCCGGGCCAAACCTAGACCGGGATGGGTCGACCTGAACTGGGTCGGGTGGGCCCAGGCTGGGTCGGGCCCAGTCAGTCCGACCGTTTCGGAATGGACCCGGGCCCACCCAGACCTAGATACACATTTTTGGCGTATCTTGAGAATCAGGCGTCCGTTTAAAGAACCATTTTTGGTTTCAGAATCCTTGGATAGAGATGGTTCTTTAGGTAAAATCCACTTCATTTTTGGATATATTTTGAGTATGGCTAGGTTGGATCGAACTCAAATCCAACCGGGCCCTCGGAAGGGAAACACTAGTAACTTACAGATTGGGCGTCTGATTGACGTGTTGTCTATCGCTTTGGGTTCCTTATGATGTAGCAAGCCTTTTGGATACTTCATTGTGGGACTTTGTGGTAGATGAAGTATCGACCGATGTATTGAGGAGATAAACCTCCCGGAATCAAGCATTCTTAGTGTGGAAACCCTGTGGCTGGCTGTACATGAATAATCTTCAGACCATGTGTGGATAATATTCAGATCTTATGTGGTTCAGCACTCAGTAATCCTGTGTGGCTCATTGCATATTGATCTTGCATGGGTCATCTCTAGTTCCCGTGTGGGTCATCTTCAGATCCTATGTGGGTCATCTTCAATCCTGTGTGGGTCAACAGAAGAGCTTCTCGATGAAGTAAAATGATCTAGCAATACAACTAATCATCTATGCATCCGTACTTAAGTTATACCCTGTGTGAGATGAGTCTTTACCTTTATGGTACACTTCTATGTGGTGAAGCCTTTGTGGTATTATTCTATGTGGAGTTACCTTTGTGATACTTACCTTTGTGGTGATACATTTTTGGTATTATTCTGTGAGGAATTACCTTAGTTGTACTTACCATTGTGGTGTTACATTAATGGTATTCCTTCCATCGTGGAATAGTTGTGATTTTGGACATGATTTTGGGCCTTGTCTTTCCTCATGAATGAGATGGGTATACTTGATAACTTAGGTATATGTATGGGATTATACCTAAGTAGGGTTTACTATTGTTTCCATGATTTTTGGTTTATCCTATGTGTATTTTTAGAGACCTTCGAAGGTCTCGGGGTCCCTACTGAGTATTGTTAAACTCACCACTACACAGGCTACACCTGCACCTTGTTGTGTCTTGTGCAGATGACAGACAACGTTGAATGAGGATGAGGGTACCCAGACTGGAGGTTTCCTAGAGGTGGACCTTAGATACGGTGTACTGTAGAGACAACCGTTTGATAGTTGTACATACCATTCATGTAGGATCCCTAGAGGATGTTCACAGGAGCTGTCTTCGATTTTACTTGTGCTTTATATTTTTACTTGTACTTTCCAATTGGACTTGTATTCTGGCCCCCCTTTACTTACTGTACTCACTCTATTTACTATACAGTTTACCTTGTGCTGGTATTTTTATGTGTTATTGGTTGTGAGAGTTTACAGGTTACAAAGGCAATGCCTTCCTGATTTTAGGGATAATCCTTTTCAATGTTAGTCGCCAACACCTGGCCTATGGAAGTCGGGCTTGGAGGTGTCACAACATGGGCCCTGGAGGACGAGTCGTGACAGTTTTAAACTATATTGTGAAAGGTATTGAAAAATGATGTATCATGATATGTGAGATCATGGAATCCAAATTAATCATTTACTTCATTATGAATTTAGTTATTATTATCCATAAGATATTCATAATGATATTTTCTATGGATTCATTTCATTCTCATTCTATTGATTAAATGGAATGCATTTTAGTTATTTACCTTTCCATATAGATTATTCCTTATTTTGTTATGATATTAGAGTCATTTAAATGGAATTTTTGTTCAGTTATTTCTATTCTATGTTGATTATTATTATTGATTGATGATTGCTTCTACAATGCATAACCCTTAATGAGCATTTAGGATCAATGTAATTTTTTTCTGTCCCTATGATTTACAGAATAAGTCTTGTAACTAGATTAAGGATTCCAAATTATTTCCATCTAAAAATAGTTTATTTTATATACCGATGTAAAATTGGTATCATGTATGTATCTGATTCTCTAAAACACCTAAACAGATTGGTCATTCAGGACATGATTCCATGTATCTATTTAAATTTAACAAAGTAGACACCATCTTTGAGCTACTAGATCCAAGGTTTCTATAGTCAGTATCATTGGCAGTTAAGTAGAAAACAAGGGAACTAGATTTAGGAAAACATATACTAGGGAACCTAACCCTATGATAAATATTTATGATAAGTATTTAATAACATCAAAATGATTTACTAAGGATGATATTATGTTGTTTTTCTAAGAAAATATGTCATGACCTGAACTGTTATAAAATAAATTCCCCCCTGAAATTTATTTAAATGTATTATTATGTAATATGGTTTTAGAGGATACATGAAATCCCTTTGTTTTATTATATACTATTTTATTTAAATAGAAATTAATCATTTTCACTGTTGAAAAAATATAGTCATTGAATTGGAATCACAATATTAGTTTAAATATAGAGTTTACCAAATCCAAGTCATATAAAAAAATGAAGTGATGGACTCAACTAGAAGATCATACCCTATAAAGCCCATTTATCGGAGCTTACGAGGGAGATTACATCTCTAGAATTTTCCCTTGAGAAATCCCAAGCATAAATCTAATAACTTCAGTATGAGAGAAACCATTTATGAGATAAGTACAATATCATTGAAATCACAGACCAAACCATGTTCACCAGACCAACCTATGAATGTCCCACCATCACACATTTTACCCTTATGGTGTTTTTCGCTGTATTAAATGGATATATATCAATACTCTATCAATATGTGTATGCAAATTATGTTTAATATAATAATGAAAACATTTTCATCCTATTATTATTACATTGTAAAATATTTTTATTTTTATTCATTAATACATAGAAAGTATTTTTTGGGTAATATTTGATTCAATTTAAAACTTTATTTTGATGAATTAATTTATATATGATATAAATAATATTTAGATAAAATAATATTATAAAAAAATATTAACTAATATAAATTATCATATAATTTTTGTGAATTCACGTGTAATTTTTATAAGGGTTTGAAAAAATTTAGTGTCAAAAAACACATCATTTTCAAAAAAATTTGATTATTATTTTGAAAGTTAAAATTAAAATATTTATAAAACTATTTTGATAAAATGAATATTATGTTTGGAATCAAAATTCTGAAATTATACAATGGTGAAGTTTTCAAAATTTTCTCAGACTTTTGAATTTCCATGTTTAAATTAAATTCCATATAAATATAATTTTTGTATTATGACATCAAAATAACCCAAAATTGGTGTAAAAATAGTATAAATGGGATCCAAAACCAAATATATTGTTTCCCTATAAAATAATGTGATTAATTTGTATTGCATTAATTTTATAAATCCATTATGAATCCTCCAAATCCATTAATATATTTAAAGGTTTTAAAATCCTTTCATTAAGATTGTGACTCACCTCTA
This sequence comes from Viscum album, assembly GCA_963277665.1. Lineage (NCBI taxonomy): Eukaryota > Viridiplantae > Streptophyta > Magnoliopsida > Santalales > Viscaceae > Viscum > Viscum album. The sequence goes on along the minus strand of OY728151.1, from coordinate 1,820,518,880 downwards.
CATAAGAAAGGGTATTATTATTCTAATATCTACCATTTAGCTTATAAAATAATTAAAATAACTCCCATTTTGTAGAAAACATGGTAAAACCTTGGTTTGGAATATTGTTTTTGTTATTTTATTATATAGAGTCCAAAACCTATGTTTGAGAAATAATAAAAAAATCCCCACTCATTTATTATATAAATCCACCCATGCTCCAATTTTTCTTCACTGAAAATATTTTTCTCATGTACTTACTCTTCTCATCCATCTCTATATTTCTCCCATAGTTCCCCAATATCACAATAAGTTCCTCCCAAGTATTTGGAGTTACACACTCATGTAAGGGATCCATTCCTTCTCTTCTTTATTCGAGTTTGTTTATTGTCTTATGTCTTCCATTCCCATTTCCTACTGTTGGTATATGTATTTAAATGTTAATACTATTTCTTTTTTTATTCTGAAATTATTATAGACCCATTTCACTCTCATCAACCCACTTTATGAGTTTTTATGTGATGGTGTTATGTTGTTGAAATCTCATTGTGATTTTCCATGCCAAAGAAATTGTGTAGTGAATACTATAACCATTTCATATCAAGGGTGTTCAATATTTTACATATATACTTATTTTTATTGGGACATAAATTTATTTATTCCACAGTACTTGATCATGGAAAAAAAATATTATGATGAATGAAAGTATATTGTATGATCCTTGGTGCACACATAAGTATAAGAATCAAGTGAATGTGACGAGTGGTCCTAGAATTAAATAGTGCTTCAATGCATTGGGTAATGTTTAGTTTCATGAGACATTATATTGGGAAAGGGATTCAACCTGATTACTTCATGGTATCTTTTCCATCATTAGGTATTGAGAGTCATTGATAACATACGTTTATGATGTAGTGTTTTAAGTTACTTCCACATTTATTTTGTTATGATTGTTATGTTATAACCTGGATTATTATTATTTTACCTTTTTCTCTCACTGATAATCCTATTTTATATCATTTCTTATTATAATCATGTTATACCTTGTTTATTCCTTTACTGGGATTTATATGTCACCAATATCATCTGAATGTCCCCAGGTTATCCCATGCAGTTTTAAATAGAAACATGTTAAGGAAGATTTAAATAAATATGAAGCATTACATATTTTACGTTGATATGGAATATAAATAATTCTATAAGACACTATAATTATTTATCTTCCCATTTTTATTATTTTTAATCTTAAGAAATAAATCAATTATTAATTTGAAAAAAATAGTAGGTCTCCTATATTTGGTATTAATGGAAAAGTTTATTTATTAATGTGATTAGCATTACAAAACTATATAAAAATCCTTAGGGATTGGATTAAGTATATGAAAACATATCTAAATTATGGTAAGAATATATTAAGTGGTTTAACTTTAAAATATATCCATGTATGGATAGTACAACTAGAATTATTTCAGGAACATATGTACCAAGGGGTAACAAATCCGACAAGGTGTGCTGGGCCAAACATGGTGTAACGTGGATCATGAAAATGAGATTTATTTTTCACCTAGTATGAGAATCATGGGGGATATGCATGGGAAAATTCATAATCTTATAATGAAAAACTATTAAGGGAATTAAAAAATACCCATAAGAGTATATGTTAGGTAATATATAATTGATAACATAGATTGAAGCATAGAAATTATTTATTTAAGGAAATAAATTTAATTTATAGGTTATACATTTATTATCATTGGATTCCCCCTTTATCTTCCTAATAGTTTAATAGTACACATCACAAATTTATCCTTTGTCCTTGTCATTGGTTGGAAATATGTGGAATCAGATAAACAAACAATATGAGGTGAAATGTGATGATTTCCCCAATGAGATGCACATGCCATGGGAGAAGGAATCATAAAATTTGGGATGATACTCTCTTTATTGACTCGCATTTTGAAAAGAAACCTAGATTAGGAGGAATTACCAAATCCTCCTAAGAAAGAACAAGATTTGATTTTGAGATTCATGTGTTAGAGGCCTTCTACTTTCAATGGATCATATGATCCTATAATCGTGTAATAAAAAATCGACTCCATTGAGAAGACCTTATCTATCCATAAATATTTCAAATAAGATAAGATTATACTGGTTGTTTATTATATAAATGGTGATGCTAATCAGTGGTTGATATTAACAAAAAATATGAATCTTGACGGAAAATTAGAGTGATGGGGTGGATGTAACTTTGGAAAATGTTTCTAGATAAATATTATCCTCATACTCACTATAATAAAATAAAAATGGTTTTTATTTAGCTTATGAAAAAAAGAGGATGAATCTATCTTGGGATATAAGTAAAACATTACAATACATTCACGATATACCTCAAGCCTTGTTGTTACCCCCCAATTCAAGGTTGATCTTTTATTTGGGGGGATTAAACCTCCTCTATGAAAATCCCTAAAAATCTATGACATTGATAGGTATGAGTAAATTATTGTATGTGACCTCAAATTCTAAATGGATGTATGTTAATCTCAAGGGTTTTAAAAGGAAAAGAATCAGAAAGTGGAGTTCAATTTTGGAGGTCTGATTGAGAAATCAAATAGTGCCTTCAAATTTCAGCATCCCACTTTTCCAAGGTACAGAAATAAGCACCTGAAAAATTGTATAATGGGGATGAGGAAATTATTTAGGTGTTGGGTGGAATGGAACCTAGATAACGATTGTAAATAAGATAAACCTACTAATGTAATGGAGTAAAGTAATGATCCCAATAAACATGTACACGTTTTTCATTAACACATCTACAAGGAAATGAGGAACTTCTCAAACTAATTAACTAATAAAAGGGTTCTTGGAGACAACCAAAAACTTCTAAGACTGAAATGCAGATCTTTCGACATTAAAACCACTAATAAAGATCCCAACAATGATGTGGTGATAGGTAGTCTTGTAATTCAGTTAAGGGTAGTGCACATACATTTTTATTGTGGTTCTAATTATTACTTAATATAATGAATGTTTGGTAGATCTATTCAAACAACAAATAAAATATTGGAAGTGGAGTTATCAGTGAAAACCAAAAATAGGGAAATTTTTTGTTCCATGAATATAACTCTTCTCCTATGAAAATTTATGGGATGAGATTTCTAGTGAAACTTATCACACTACCTTTGGGGAAATTTGATGCAATTATGGGAATGGATTAGATTTAACTATATAGAAGAAAAATAAACATCCACAGGAAGAAAATCACTCTCTGTATTGTGAATCAACTGCAGATTCTATATAAGTGTAAGGACACAGATAAATCTTTTTTCCCCAACATCTCTAGTATAGATATTATTTCCCTATGAGAAAGTGTATCTATCTAAAATTACAGAGTCTATGGAAAATGTTTTCCTAGAATACATACCTATTATGGGGGAATATGATAACGTTTTTACCAAGGATTTTTATTGTATTACTCTTAGTTGGGAGGTTTAATTATAAATTTAAATTATACTCGGGGAATTGACATTATCCAAGACTCTATATAGAATGGATATTTTAGAACATGAGGAGATGAAGAAAAAACTACATGAGAATATTTATAAAAGGTTTATATGATCATGTTCTTCCCCATGAGGTGCGCCAGTGCTCTTCTTCAGGAAAAATTATTGGATAATGACACTTTCCATTAATTCTCGTCAACTCAAGAAATTCATGATATAGAACAAGTATCCTCTATCACAGATTAATGAATTATTCAATCAGCTGTATGGATCACAATACTCTTCAAAGGTGGATATACTTCTAGGTTCTTTCTAATTTCATGTGAAGAAGGTGGATATCTCTGAGGCTTCTTTCCATATAAGGTACATGAACTATGAAATCATAGTGATTCATTTTTGGATCACTATTGCTTCAGAAATATTCATTGACTCATTTAATAGATTACTTAGATATTACCTCAACAAATTTGATATTGTCTTTATAGATGATATTCAATTATAATACAAGAATAAGGAGGATCATGAGAAGTATCTAAGCATGGTGATAAATTCCTTACGAAAACAGATGATTTATTCCAAGTACAAAAAAATTTGAGTTCTTTTATGAAGTATGACTCATTCTTGGGGAATGTCATCATAACCATTGATATATTTGTGGACCCTTTAAATAAAGAAGAAATTTAAGGGTGTCCAAGTCTGACATCTATGAAATATATCTATAGTTTCCCTGAATTAGCTGGTTATTATCATCTGTATGTGTGAAATTTCCTGTGATTCTCAAACCCTCTAACCAATATTACTCAGAAGGGAGTCAATTTTTCTTGGAATTATGAATGTGAAGAGAGCGTTAAGGAACTAAAAATGAGTATTTTCACTACACTTGTGCTCAGACAACTTAAAAGTGGAGAGCATTTAATAGTATTTATCAATTATTTGAATAAGGGCTTGGGTTTTATGATAATGTAGAATAAAAAAGTCAAATCCAATGCTTTAAGGCTATTGAAAGGTCATAAATAGAACTAACCAATGCATGCTATAGAGTTGGACTCCATAATCATCACTATAAAAATATAGTGTCGTTATCACTTTGGGGAGAAGTGTGAAATATATATATATTACCAAATCCTCAAGTATATACTCATATAAAAAAGACGAATAGGTTTTAGTAAATATGGTTAGAGATGATTAAGAACTATGGCTACTCATTCCAATACAATCCTGGTAAATAGAATAAAGTAGAGGACACTCTAATTCGAAAGGATCGAAAAATTATATCATTAATGTGAATTGATAGTGGTATGATATTCATTGATTTAAGATGGTTGGAAATGGGAATCATAAATGAAAAAATTTCATCAATCCTTTAACAAATTATTTCTCAACTATCCCTTCTGGAAAAGATAAAGGATGCTCATAGAAATGATGTGGGAATTTAGAAGAAAATTGATACTATAAAAATGGTAAATCCTCATAGTTTAATGTTTATTATGAAGGATTTGTGTTATTTGGTTCAAAACTATATATACAATCAAATCCTAAGATAAAGATGGAACTTTTTGATGATGCACATAGTTTGAAATTTACCATCCACCTAGGAAGCACAAAGTTGTATCATAGTCTCCTAGAACACTATTGGTTGGAAAATATGATGAAGGATATCACATAATAAACATAATTTTATATTATATGTTTTCAAGTGAATGTGGAAGGGAAATAATATAATTTTATTATGAAACCATTACCTATACCTATAAGGAAATAGGAAACATCACCATAGAATTTGTCACTGGTCTACCAAATACATCAAGAGGGAATAATGTTATATGATTTGTGCTAGATCTTCTTACCAAGACATCACACATAATTGTGATTCGAGATGATTTCTCACTAGATAAAGATGAATTTATACACATCATAGAAGTGGTGAGGATACATGGAGTACCATAATCAATTGTATCAGATCATGATCCAAGATTTTCCTCTAATTTCTAGAACAATATCCAACACACATTGAATACTGAGTTGATATAAAATAAGGATTATCTCCCTCGAACTGAGGGCCAATATGAGAAGACTATCTAGACACTTGATTATATGTTGACAACATGATCAATTGAGTTGAAATGATGAATGGATCAATATCTTCATCTGGTCAAGTTCTCTTAATAAAAAAATTTCCACTCTAGAATCCAAATAGACCCCTATGAAGCTCTTTATGGGAAGAGGTATTGAGAACTTTCATGATGGGAAGAAGTTGGGGAACACAAACGGTTGGATCCTGAAATGGTCAACGAAATGGTGGAAATGGTTTAGACCATTCAGCTAAGCACATCAATGAGAATCAGAGTTGAAAAAAGTGTTATGTTTAGAGTCATTGATGAGACGTAGAGTATGATTTTAGAAAGATGATATTCCTTCGCATACCAAAATGGAATACAGTGATGATATTTTGGAATAAGGGAAAGTTTAGTACAAAATGCATCAGCCACTTTTAGATCCTTGATCACATTGGAGTGTTAGTCAATCGACTAGAACTCCCACCAATCCTATCTCAAATAAATGATGTATTCCATGTATCCCTCTTGAAGAAGTACATATCAGACTCATTATATTAACTCAATCCAGAAGTGTAAGCATTTAATAATGATATTACCTATGAAGAGTGGTCAGTGATGATCTTTTATCATAGAGAAATGGTTCCACAAAATAATCCAATTCACCTTGTCAAATTGTTTTGGGGAAACCAAAATATTGAAGAAGAAGCATGGGAACCCGAGGAGGTGGTGAAATTGAATTACCATCATCTATTTTTGTGTGGGAATATAAACTTTTTAGGGTGAAATTTATTAAGGGGGGACTATTGTAATGACCAAATTTTTTTTAAATAAAACTCCAATTGAAAATTATTTAAATATTTTATTCTGTAAGATGGATATATAAAATAAATACACTGCATTATTTTATTAGGTCAAATTTTATTTAAATGAATTTTATGAATAATTACCATTTATAAAATATAATAATTGAGCAGTGATCACAGGATTTCTATAAATATTTGGTTTTAACAAATCTATGTGACGTAGACAAAGGAAATGATGGAATCAACTAGTAGGATCATACCCTATGAAGCCCATTTATTAGATACTGTAAGTGGTATAACATCTCTAGGATTTACCCTTGACCAATCAAAAGCTGAGATCCAATAACTTAAGTATGAACCATTTACAGGAGAATTCCAAGCTCATTGATATCACAACCCAAACCTTGTCCGTTGAACAACCCCATTAATGCCTCACCACCGTGAACCTTACCATTACAAGGATTGATAGTGTATTGAAGGGATATGTATGAAGAACCTAGAAATAGGAGTATGTGAATTTATTTTTATAGAATATTGAATATATTTTCAACATATTATTACTACTTTATAAAATATTTTTATTTTTTTTCAGTATAACACAAATAGTATTTTTGGGTACTATTGAAATTAAATTATATAATTTATTTTTATGAATTAATAGATTTTTGAAATAAATAATATTTTAATAAATTATTATTGTTAAAAAAAATTACATATAAATGATCATATAATTTTTATACTGTAAAATATAATTTTTATAAGGTTTTGAAAACTATTATTGTCATAAAACACAACATGTTCAATAAATGTCAGTTATTATTTTAAAAGTTAAAATTTACATATTTAAACAAAAAAATTTATATAAATGGATATTATTTTTGGAATGAGAATAGTGAACTATCCAATGGTTAAATTTTCAAATGTTTTTGAAATAATCAAATTTTTAGGTAAAAATTAAATACCCTATAAATATTCTTTGTGTATTATGAAATCATAATGACCTAAAAGTGATATAATAAATTCTATAAATATTATCCAAGAAAAAATATATGTTTTTCCTTTAAAATAATGTGATTTTATGTTTATTTCAGTAATTTTATAAATCCATTATGAATTCTCCAAAAACCAGTAATACATTTTAATATTTTATAATCATTTCTTCAAGAGTTTGACTCACCTCCACATTAGAAAGGTTGTTATTTTACAAATTTTGGCCCTTTTGTTGTAAAATAATTAAAACCACTCTCATTTTTTATAATCCATTGGAAAAAACCGTGGTACGTATTGTGGTTTTCGTTATTTTATTATATTTTTTCCAAAACCTATGTTTGGGAAATAATAAAGAAATCTTGACTCGTTCACTATATAAACCCACCCATTCATCCATTTCAATTCACTCAAACTCCATTTAGAATATACATACTCTATCATATTGTCTCTTTAGTCCTCGTACGGTTCCCACATGCCCTCAAAATGTTCATCAAAATCATTTGGAGTCACACACTCAAGTAAGGGATCCTTTATTTCTCTTCATTATTCAAGATTTTTGATTATCTTATGCCTTATATTTCCATTTCCTAATGTTGGGATATGCCTTTACTTGTTTCTATTACATACCATTTTATGTCCAAATGATTTTATACCCCTTTCACTCCCATAAACCCATTTTATGAAAGTTTTCGAGACATTGTTATGCTGTTAAAATATCATCTTGGATTTCCAATCCAAAACATTTGTGCAGTGAATACCATTCCTATTTCATATCAAGGGTGTCCACATTAATACACTTATACTTATTTTTATTGGGACTTATATTTATTTATTATATACACTTTTATCTTATAATAAAATATGATTATGAATTATTCTGTTTTGTATGATCTATGTGGCCTATTTAAGTATGAGGATGAAATGAATTTGATGAGTGCACCTGGAATTATATAGTGCTTCAATGAATTAGACAATGTTTTTTCTCATGAAAAATAATGTTGGAAGAGGTAGTGAACTTGATTCCTTTATTGTAATTTTTCAATCATAATGTCTAGGACGTCATCCTTGACCTATGTTTATGATTCATTGTTTTATGTTGTTACAACATTTCCCATGTTATGATTTCCATGATATAAAATGCCTTATTATACATGTCCCTTTTAGTCCCCATTTATATACCAATTTAATATAATGTATTATAATATTCTTATTATTCCATGTTTATTCCATTACAAAGCTTTATTTCTTTCCCCTTTCTTAAGTAAGTCCCTAGGTTACCCCATACAGTTTTAAGTACGATCATGTTAAGGATGTTTTCAGTAATGATGTTGTATTCCACTATTTTAAGTTGTTATGTAATATACCTAATTGTCTAATAGATAAGACATATTGATATTCAATTTGTATTTAGTGTAAAATTATATAATAAGTCAACTATTAATATAAAATAGAGAGCTAAGTTGTCATAGTTTGTATCAACAGAGAAGCTTAGTTATTTTTTCGATTATAATTAGAAAACTCTTGTAAAAGCCTTAGAGATAAAAAAATCTTGTAAGTTGTGTCGATCCTAACTCGGTGTAAACTAGTACAAGAAAATTGGTCTTACTATACACTTATTATGAAACTCCCAGGGGATATGAATTGTTATATTCATAATTTTATTACAACTCATTACTAAGGCAACATAATAATACAAATAAGAGTATATGAATAATAAATAAATCATGGATAACATAGATTAAAGCCTATAAATTCATAAGTTAAGGAAATGAATAAAACTAATATGTTATATATTTTATTTTATAAGATTACCCATTTATTTTTCAAATATTTTAAAGATACTCATCCCTAATTTTTTTATTCTATTCAATATTTGTAAATATGTAGAATCAGTTAAAGAATCAATGTGACGAGAAATGTGATTACTTCACCAATGAGATTCCAAACCCAATAGGAGTTGGAATCATGATTCTTTGGAAAATACTCTCCCTTATATCATAGGATATGAATATAAACCTAGATCATGAGGAGAACCCAAAACTCCCTTTGAGGGAAAAAGCTATGATTGAGAACTGTTTGCAAAAAAGGCCTCCAATCACCAATGGATCATATGATCACTTAATCATATAAAAATTGATCAACTCCATAGAGATGATATTATCCATCCATTAATGTTCCAAAAAATAAAAGGTTCCACTAGATATTTATCATATGGAGGGAGAAGCTAATTAGTAGTGGACATTAATCAAGAATTTGAATCCTAATGGGAAGATACATGTTATGGGGTGGAAGGAATTTCAGAAAAATTCTTTTTGATAAATATTTTCTATACACTTATTATCATAAAATAGTAAGGGAATTCATTTCCCTTAAGAAAAAATATAAATAATATATTTGGGAATTTAAGGAAAAATTCACAGGACTTTCACAATACACCTCTAAGTTTGTCATTTCCACTAAATGTGTGGATAACCACTTCTTTGGTGATTTAAAACCTAGTCTATGAAAACCCCTAGAGATGCATGAATTAAACAGCTTGAGGAAATTCTTTGATATTTCATCAATGTTTAAATATATGTGGTTAATATCATGAAAAAATCAAGTGGATAAGAATAAGAATGTGGATTATAAATATGGTGTTCTGGTTGAGAAATCTAATGATTCCAAGATATTCATGCATCCCAATTTTCAATGGTGGGAAAATAAGCACTATGGAAATTTCTTAAGGGGGACATGGAAATGATTTATGTTTGGTAAAAACATACACATAGATAATTATTATCAATAGAAGAAATATTCTAATGAATTAGAGGAAAGGAATGCCCGGGTCCTCCCTTGATACAATGTTCATTGCCATAACTATATAGAATGAGGAAACTTTTAAAACCAATGAACTAAGCCAAGGTAGTTAGAAGATAACCAACAACCTCCAAGGTAGAAATGGAAATCATTTTCCATCAAACCCCTGAGGGGGATACCAACAAAAAAGTGGTGAAAGGTAAGCTAGTTATTCATTCAGGTATAGAGAATGTACTTTTTGATTCTATTTCAATGCATTCCTTTATATATAAAAAATTAGTAGAACTATTCAAAAACCACCACAAATTATTTTTGTGTAGGTATCAATGAAAACATAAAATCGGGAAATTATTTAGTACTGAGTATATAAGACCCCTATCTCAATTTTCGAGTTGAACATTCTAGAAAAACATTTCACACTCTCTTTGGTGTAATTTCGAGTAATTATGGGAATTGATTGTATTTACCTATATAGATCCAACATATATTTTTGTGTGAAGGAAATGACTCTTTGTATTGCTCATCGGCCCCTAATACAATACAAGTGAAATGTGGAGGATGGATATTATTTAGCACAATCATCATAGTAATGGATATTAGTTCCATATGATAAAGAGTATCTAGCTAAAATTATTTGGCCTAAGGAAAATATCATCGTTAAAGGCATGAATATTATGATGGAATACACTGATGTGTTTCTTGAGAAATTCCCTAATCTTAATCCAAGCCAAAATGTTGAATTTTCAATCAATCTTATTCCTTAATAATTTATAATCTTCAAGAATCTATATATAATTGTTATTATAGAACTTGAGAAGATAAAGAAATAACTATTGTAGAATCTGGATAAAGGGTCTATATGCCAAGGTGCTTCACCAAGTGGTGTACTAGTCCTATTTATTATGAAGAAGGATGTGCCACCCTTCTTTTTCATTGATTATCATGAGCTCAACAAGATCATGATAAAGAAAATGTATCCTCTGATATAAATTTATTACTTATTTCATTAGATACATGGAGAACAATACTTCTAGAAGGTGGATTTGTGGTTGGGGTATTACTGATTTTTGGTAAATAAGGAGGATATCCTCAAGATATATTTTCATCAATTGTTTGGGCATTATGAGTACATAATGAAGCCTTTTGCGATCACTAATCCAATATAAATAATCATGGACTTGATGAATATATTCTTTAGATATTACCTATACAAATTTTTGTATAATTTTTATGATGAATTATAATAAAATCCAAACCTTGGAGGAGAATAAGGATTATCTTAGCACTGTGATAATGACCTTGTGAATAGACAATATTTATGTTGTGTACAAAAAATGAGAGTTCTAGTTAATGTAAATATCATTATTTTAGAATATCATCACAAGAAATGGGATATATATGGACCCTTTATTGATATAATCAATTGAAGTATAGATGAATACAACATCTACGATATAAATTCATAGCATCGTAAGATTAGTGAGGGACTTCCATCAATTTGGGATAAATTTCGCTCTATTTCAAAACCCTCTAACCAAGCTAAATCTAAATGGATTCATATTTTCTATGAATGATTAATGTGAATAGAGTATTAAGAAAATTAAAATAAGTGTTATCTATTCAGATTTTATAACACTACCCATAGGTGGAGGGATGTTCATGGTATTCAACAATGCTTCCAAGAAGGGATTTGGTTGTGCGTTATTTCATAATGAAAAAGTCATAGATTATTCTTCATGTATGTTGAAAGTTCATGAATTGAACTACCCAATTCATGATTTGGAGTGGGATTCAATGATATTATCTTTGAAAATATTATAGAATTATCTCTTTGGATAGAAGTGTGAAATATATATGAATCACAAAATCCCCCAGTATATATACAAAACTAATGTTATCAATTTTCTCCAAGGAAAACTGTTAGAGATGATCAAGGACTATGAAATCTCAATCCACTACAATCCTAGTAAAGTGAACAATGCAGCAGATGATATAAGAATAATGGATACAAAAATTTAATCATTAATGTTAATTGAGAGAGATCCAATATTCTAATATATATAAATGATAGACATGGAAATAATAAAGTAAGGAACATCATCAATCCTTTTACAAGAGATTGATTTATTATCCCTTCTATAATAGGTAAAGGATGAATTGAGAAAAATGTGGGAGTTTAAAAGAAATTGTAAACCATATAAAAATGGAAATCCTTAGAGTTAAATTTTAATGATTTTTTTGATATTTGGGTCAAGATTATGTTTACCATTAAATATTTAGTTAAAATGGAAACTATTGGATGATGCACATTGTTCGAAATTCTTCATCCACCTAGGAACAACAAAAACGTATAGATATATCCAAGAGAACTATTTTTGGGAAAATATAAAGAATAATATTGAAGAATATACATAAATATGTATATGTCATCATGTGAAATAAGAAAGGGAAAATTCCATGTGCTTGATGAAACCATTACCCAAACATTCATGGGAATGGGGAACCATCACCATGGACTTTGTTGCTGGTCTTCCAAATAAATAAATAGGGAATAGTGATATGTGGGATTTGTTCAATCTCCTTATGAAGACTTCACACTTCATTGAAATTCAATTGGATTTCTCACTAGATCATCATTCATGAATATACATTAGATAAGTGGTGAGGTTGTATGGAGTACCACTATTTATTCTATATGATAAATATCCAATCATCTCCTCTATGTTTTGGAAGAGTCTCTAATGTAATCTGAATATTGAGTTTAACTTCCACACAACTTATCACCCTCATATTGATGTCTAATTTGAGTGGACTATCTGGGCAATTGAGGATATTTTTAGGGAAAGCTCAATTGATTTCAATAAAAAATGGGACCAACGTATTCCTTTTGTCGAGTTCTTTATCAACTACAGTTTCTACTTGAGAATCCAAATTGGTCCTTGTAAATATATTTATGGGAAGAGTTGTAGAACCCCATCATGTTGGGAATGCAAATAGTTAGACCCTGAAATGGCCTAGAAAATAGTGTAAAATTTTAAGAGCATTCAACAGCACATCAAGGCTTCTTAAAGTCGAAAAAGGAGATATGGTGACCATCATTGATGTGACCCAAAGTTTTATTTTGAATACATGGTATTCCTCCACATATCACTATGGATGAATGTTCTGAGATTTGGGATGAAGGGAAGGCTGAATCCAAGATACATTGGCCACCTTGAGATCCTTGGTCACATTGGAATGGTGGCCTATCGACTATAACTCACACTGAAACTACCTCAAGAACATTATATATTCCATGTATCCCTCTTGAGGAAGTACCTAAAAGACCCCTCAAATGATCTCAATCCAGAGGTTGTACAATTAGAGAATAATATTTCATTTTAATAGTAACCTATGAAGATCTTAGTTTATAGAGAAAATTCCTATGAAATTATACAATGCACCTTGTCAAAGTTTTATGGAGAAACCACAAGTTTGAAGAAGCAGTGTAGAAATTTGCATAGATGATAAAACAAAGATACCATTATCTATTTTATTGTCAAAAAATAAAATTTTGTGGGTGTAATTACATAAGGGTTGACGATTGTAACAACACGAACTGTTATATATAAAATTCCCCTTTTAATTTTTTTAAATTTGTTACTCTGTAATATATTTATAGAAAACATATAAACACCTCTGGTTTTATAATATCCTATTTTATTTACATTAATATTAATTATCTTTAATATTTATAAAATATAGAATTTTAAAATTGATCACATAATTAATATAAATATAGGGTTTTACCAAATCTAAGTGACACTGAAAAAGGAAGTGATGTCCTCAATTAGTAAGGTCAAGCCCTATAAATCCCATTTATTAAATAATTAAAGGGAGATAGAGTCTTTTGGATTTTCCATTTACCATTCCCAATATGAGATCTTACAATTTAGGCATGAGGGAAACCATTTACAGGAGAAGTTGAAGCTAATCTCGATCTTGGCCAAAACCATGTTTGCTGAACCACCCCATGAAAGTCCCAACATCATGTACCTTAACCATGGGGTGATTACTAATGTATAAAAGGTATATTTATCAATACCATATAAATAAGAGTATGTTCAATATTTTTTATCAAATAATTTTTTTATTTTCATCTTATTATTGTTACTTTATAAATGTTTTTTATTTTGATTCAATAAAACACAAATACTATTTTTTAGTAACATTAAAATTCAACTACAGAATTTATTTTGATGAATAATTGATTATTCAAATAAATAATATTTTATGAATATATTTTTATAAAATGATTTTTATAAAATATAAATGATCATTCAATTTTTATGAAGCAAAATGTAATTTTTATAAGTGATTGAAAACTATTATTGTCAAAAAACCCATCATATTCAATAATTGTATGTTGTTATTTTAAAAGTAAAAAATCACATATTTAAAAAATTATTTTTCAAAAATGAATATTATTTTTATAATCAGAATATAAAAATTATGTAATATTTAATTTTTCATAATATAACAAGAAATATGGATTTTTGGGTTACAATTAATTACATATAAATTTACTTTGTGAGTTATGACATAATAATGACACAAAGATGATTTAATAAATACTATAAAGGAGATACATCAAAAAATGTTTTTCCTTTCAAATAGTGTGACTTTATGTTTATTTTTTTAATTTTATAAATCCATTATTAATCCTCCAAAACCATTAGTATATTTTAATGATTTCAAATCATTTAATTAAGATTATTAATCGCCTCCACAAAATCAAGGGTTTTATTTACTACTTTTTCCCCATGTTCATATAAAACAATGAAAACCACTACCACTTGGATGAAACCATGGGAAAACCTATGTAAAGGTCTGTGGTTTTTGTTATTTTATTATATAGTGTCCAAAACCTATATTTGATAAATAATAAATAAATACCAAATGATTTCCAATATAAAACCACCCAAAATCCCATTTATATTCACTCAGAATCCTTTCAAAAAAATCCTTACACTACCCTCCCCACTCTAGTGTTCTCTAATAGTGCCCAATTATTTCAACAATTTCCTTCTAATAATTTGGTGTCACCTAATCAAGTAAGGAATCTCTTCTTTCTCATCTTTATTCAGGTTTGTTTATTATCTTTTTCCTTCCATTTTCATTTCCATTCCCTAATGTTAATATATTTCATTACATGTTCATATTACTTCCCATTTAAATTCTAAATTTTGAGACACCCCATTCCCTCACATTAAACCATTTTTTGAATTTCTTTGTGAGACGGTTATGCTACTAAAATCTCCCCAAGATTTTCCATGACAAAAAAAATTGTGTAGTAAATACCATATCAATTTACTATAAATGGTGATCACTTTTATACAAATATACTTATTTTTCATGGTAGATACATGTATACATTTCACACTCCATTATCAGGAAATAAAATATGATGATGAATGAATCCATGTTGTATGATCTATGTGGCACACTTTAGCTTGAGAATGAAATGAATGTGATGGGTGTGTCCAAAATTATATAGCACTAAAATTAATTGTGTAATGTTTAGTCTAATGAGATGTATTGTTGGGATATGGATTGATCCTGATTACCTAATTCTACGTTTTCTATAATGATGTTTGGGGATTTATCCTTGTCCTAGGTTTATGATGTATTGTTTTATGTTGTCGCCACATTTCGCATGTTATGAATTTCATGATATATCATGACTTATTATTCATGTGCCTATTATTCCCCATATACATTATTATTTTTTTAAATGTATTATGTTCTACATTTTATTCCATTTTTATTCCCTTATAGGGATTTATATCTCACCCCTTTCTTATGTATATACACAAGTTATCTTATGTGGTTTTAAGTATTAGAATTTTAGGAATGTTTTTAATAAAGATGATGTATTCCAAGATTTAAGTTGCTTTGTAATATACAGAAATAATAAATAAACAAGACTTATCAATCCTCTAGGTATTATTAAGTTCCATATTATGTTATAAATCAACTATTAATGTTAAATAAATAGTAGGGATGTTATAATATAAATGCATACCTATATACTACAAGTGGATGTAGTTCAAAAATAAATGAACCTAGGGGTAATAACATTGAAAAGGTTTCATGGGGATTGACCTAATCAACACCTAATTGATGAAAATTGGTCATAATATGCATCTAGTTTTACACTTTTGATTGATATTATTAGAATAATTCAAATTTTCCTTATAAAATCATAGTAAAGGATTTATGAAAAAAAATTTAACCCCAAATAAACCATGTTTACAATTATAAGATTAGTTATCAATATATTATTTAATTTTATTTTAATTGTTTCAATATTTTTTATTTATACATTTTACTTCATAATGATTTTATCTAATCCTCTATATGACATTATTTATAAATGTTACAAAATTTAAGGAATGGGAGCTGTATCAATTTATGTACTCCGTGTAGGGATTTTCCTAATGGGAATGATAATGATGTTGGAGATCGAGTTGTAGCTAGAACTGATCAGATTATAAATATATTAGGTAAGATGACTCTTGTTATGAGTAATAACCGTTCTTATATAGAGTAGCTTGATGATCCACCAAGCAGTGTAATAATGTTATATCACTTCATGTGTTAGCAACATCCATCATTCAACGGGGCTAAAAATCAATTTTTAGCTGATCAATGGATAAGTTCCTTATAGAACAAATTTACTTCTCTGTGAAGTAGTTAGTGGAAGAAATTTGTTAGGGAAGTTTATCATCTCTATGGAGATGAGGACCAATGGTGGTTATTAATTCAAAACACTAAGGATGAAGAATAAAAAAAAACATGAAATGATATGATTTCAGGGTACTCTTCTTAGAAAAATATTTTTTTCATGAGAAATGAGTGGGTATTTATTGATAGTTCATGAGTCTAAAAAATGAAGTGGAAACTATTTCTAAGCATGAATACAACATTACAAGGATAACAATTCATACTATAGAATATGTATGTAATCCATTGGAAAAGATTCACCATTTCAATGATGGGATTAAGCTAATCCTTAAAGGGGAAGTATTGTCCAAAAATTTCTTAAAATATGATGACATAGTATCATATGAAAAAAATAAAGATAAATAATTATATAATTCTTGTGTATTATAAGGGAATTAGATGAATAATATTTTGGAATACTAAAAAAATAAAAGAAGATGATGGTAAATAATGATTTTATCCATGTGATAATTTTTAGAAAGAAAAACCCTGGTACATTCATGAAGGGAATTTGGAGTTTAATACAAGTTTATAGAGAAATTTAATCATCATCATGAATCCAAAGGTTAAGTGATAATTCATAAAGTATATGTTATTTTACTATAAGTATATGGGTTAATATTCCTACCACTAACCCTAGTGTCATGAGAATAAATGTCAGAAGAATTTAAGTGTTCAAGGTCAATCTTGTGATATTAATATTGCTGAAGTTGAATGATTAGGGTGTTGGTGTACTTGTGTCCATGAAATATGTTGTAAAATTATTTTATTTATGATATTCTTATTGTTGGAATAATGAATCATATAATAATTGTAAAGAATTATTATTTAATTTAAAACACATGATTAATTTATGATATCCCATAAAATGTTATCTATGTTGAGATAATAATTACTTTGATATGTTTATATAATATTATTAGTGAAAATTAAATTCATTAGTGATTTTATGGTTTAGGTTACCTTGGTTAGAGTTTCCTACCTATTTGAACCTATTAAATATATTAGATAAGATGGGATATTATATTTGGAAGAATTCATGGTTTTTTTAAGGTTTTGTATGGATCTAAGTATACATATATTTTTAATGAGACACTAAGAGTCCATTTATTAATATTGGGCAATAAAATATTGTATTTGTAAATTTTATAAATTTGTTCTGAAATATTTTGGATGATATTTATGGTCCACTATTTTTGAAATGGATTTACATGATATTTTTGTGTTATTTGAAAAAATTTCCTAACAATTTTTATTTTACTAAGGATTTGTGGAATATGTTGTTACACTTTTAGGGGTCTTATGATCCATTAAAACATAATTTTAGTGCTCTCACCATTACCAAATTATTTTTTTGGTTGTTAAATTTCTAATGTAAAATATTAAGTGTAAATTTATCAGAAAACATCCAAAATATGAAGTTATGAATATGAAATATAAAAATATCTTGTAAGGTTATTTCCTAATACTCATAGACAATAAAATAATTGCACATCTCTAGGAAAGGTATCATCAAAAAAATTATCCAAATACCTTCATTTCTGGTTAACTGATGACCTTCTCACCCTTTGGGAATTTTTTCTATTGTGTACATTAACATTATTTGTATCACCCACTATATATTGATAAATTATCCAAAAAAATCTCTATAATTTTTTTTTATTTTCATATCTTCACATACCACATATATTATACATCTTGCAAAACTAGTTATGTGATTATTCCAAATGACATTCATAAATAATTTTTTTTATTTTTGAAAGGAGCATTTGTTTTCTATTAATATGTTTTGGAATTTAAAGAAAGATATTTTCAAATTTCAAACCCTTGATTATTGTGATCATGATTAAATTGTGAGTATGAAAATCATTTAATGTGGGTTGAATGTATCACCATGATATTTTAAAAGGGGAACTACATGTTCAATAGTGTGTATAAAATGAAAAAAACAATATTATAATAAAATTTAACACCCCAATATCTTGTGATAAAATTATTTATTTTTTAAACCTCTCTTATAGCTTACAATTCACACAACATTGAGTTTAAATGAAGCACACTACTCTATTGAAATATTATTATTTAAAACATCACCATTATAACCTAGCTGTTATGATTGTGGGTCTTAATATTAATAATTAAACTATGAATGTTATATTTTTTACAAAGAAATAAATTAAATTAAATTTCTATCTATTGATTAAAAATAAAATAAAAACCATTTGAAAAAAATCTGATTTAAAAAACGTTTTTTCTCTATAAAAAGGTTTATTTGTTCTTTACACACATAACGTAAAATTTATTTTTAAAACATTTATAAATTTTATTTTATAATGTGAACATATTTTTTTTTAATAAAAATATCAAAATTATATTAGGAGTAAATTTTTATAATTCTCTAAAAATATTAATATTTTTATGAGTAGTACAAAATACTTAATTTTAATTGAAAACAACAGTTTCATTTAAATTATTTATACATTAACTTTTATTTAAAATATGTTTTAAGATAAAATTAATTCAATTATATATATTTTTATTAATTTTATGTCACAATAATCACTTTCATATTGAATTTTGAAACAATATTTTTTAAAACATTCAATATTTTCACTACGAAAACCAGTATTGTCATGACACCTGTGGAGTTAATTTTAAATAGATTTTTTCCACTTATGTGAACTAAATTTTGAAAAATAGATTCAATAATTATAATAAGGAAAATTTTTGTTATATAATAAATTACTAGTAATTGTTTTTACCATATTAATGGTTTTATAACCATATTTTAAGAATGTAAAGGAAATTGAAGACATATTATCCGCGATTTTAGTAAATCGACACATCACGGATTGTGTTTTTATTTTCATAATAATTTGGAGAGGAGATAATGTAAGTTGATGATTTTTTCATAAACATGAAAAATTTAAAGTATATATATGATAATGGAACTTTCATTCCACTTGGATAATCATATGGGAATTTATTATATAAAAATAAAAATAATTGAAATGAAAATTAAAGAAAATGAAAAAGGATTATTACATTTTGATCTCTTCTCCTTGAGATCCTCTTTAAGGCCTTTGGTATTGGCCTTTTGGTAATACCAGAAAGTCTTGTACATGGTAAAGATTCTGGGGAATATGGTTGGGAATAGTTTAGACCATTATCAAAATATGAGAGGTGTGAGGGGATGTGGGGTGAGGGGGGTATTTATAGTGGAGTAGAGGAGCGTGTTCTCAGTATTTTTTATTAGTTTAATATTTTTATTCATACTAGGAATAGTAATGATTATTGTGACCAAAATAAAAATAAATTCATTTCAGTTCGAACAAATTTTCATTTATAACATCCATGACTCTATCATGATATAGAAATTAATTTAATTAGCCCATTTCTAAAATTATCAATTTTCACTATTCAAAAACATTCAAGTATTTCAAAAAAAAATCCCAAATATTCACTTGAGCCATTTTTTGAAATTTTTTAATTCAAGAAGGAACTACATTTTATAAAAATAATTTTCTAAATATGACAAATTTCATTTTAAACTTAAATCATAATTTATTGAAAAAATAAAAATTTTAAAAAAGTATAACTAATTTTATAACTCCGTGAAAAATTAATTTAGGTATCATAAAATTAACTTATAACCATAAGATAACAATTTATGATTAAATTTTAGGAAATTAATTTTTCATTGAAATTATTTAATTAATCATAAAATTTTAATTAAATATTTATGTTTAAAAAATACCAAACCTTATATAATGATCATATTATCACTTATAAGCTTTCTTTTTAAGTATTCATTAATGGGAAATATTTCTATATATTTGGATGAAATGCTATTAATAATGGTATGTTACTATTCATAATGGTATGTTACTATTCACCAAAAATTATGTTTTTCCTATCTGACTCCAAATATCTTATTGATCGAAACAGTTTATTCCTATTCTTGAAAATTCAAAACACAGAAGCGGCCAAAAAAATTTAATATCTATTTTATACCTATATAATTAAAATAATGGCTTAGTGTGTAGAGACTCATTATTTCATGCATTAAATTAAATTTATATAAAAAACCTTTTGGTGTTACAATCTCCCCACCATCTAGAAATTGCATCTTCACAATTTTTATTTACTTATTAAACAATGGAGGTTACCTTTCCCTCATAGAATTTTCAGATTCCATTATTCGTACTTCAACCATGTGGTTTCTCCATAAAACCTTTACCTTGTCGATTAACTTATCCGCAAAAATTTCTCTCTAGGATCAAAAATCAAAATAGTTATCTCTTTATAAGAATGGTTCTCTTCTAGATAATCTACTTCTAGGATCAAAACATGTAATGAATCTGGCACATACTTTCTCATCATCGAAACATGAAAAAAAATTATGTACCTAAGATAAACTCAGATGCAATGCTACTCAGTAGGTGACTGGTCCAACAGCCTCCAAGATTTCATAGGTTCTAATGAATTGTGTACTTAAATTTCCTTTTTTACCAAAATTATGACACTTTTCCAAAAGGATATTTTATGTAATACATGATCACCTACCTCAAATGAAATTCATTTCCTACTGTTATCAGTATAAATTTTCTACCTACTCTTAGCAATCGCATGTTGTTGAATCATCAAATCCTTTTCGACCACTTCCTCTAGTAATTTTTTCCTAATAAAATTGCATTCCCCAACTTCATCCCAAAATGCTAGAGTTCAACACTACTATACATACAATGCCTCAAAGGATCCATCTGTATATAGGAATGGAAACCATTATTAAAACAAAACTCAATTAAAGAAATATTTTGATCCCAACTTCCCTCTTAGTCAATTGAACTCGCTCGAAACGTATCCTCTATTTTCGGAATTGTTTTCTCGGCCTATTCATAATACTGAGGATGAAAAGTAGTGTTGAAATTTAATTCTATTACTAATGACTTATGAAGGATGCTCTTAAAGATAAAAGTGGACCAGGTATCGTGGTCAGATACAATGGGAAGTGGAAGTCCATTTAATCTTAAAATATCATTTAGGTATAGTCAAGAAATATGATCCAACAACAAATTTTCATGAATAGGAAAGAAATGTGCATATTTAGTTATATTATCAATAATAACCTAGATTGCATTATCACCTCGAGATGTCTTCAGTAGTCCCACAATGAATTCTATTGATATATTTTCCCTTTTCCACGCTGGCATTGGTAAAGGTTGAAACATCCCCTTTGGTTACTACTGCTCTTATTTAACTTATTTACATGTCAAACATTTCATGGTGATATTATTAATATCTCTTTTTATTAATTCCCACCAGTAGTACTCTCGAAGATCTATTTAAATATTTATTCTTCTTGGATGAACTGAAAATAGAGAATTGTGAGCTTCACATAACAATTATTTCTTTAACAGAGAATGACAAAGAACACTTAATATCTTCCCAAATATAAAAACTAATTCCTTATCAAGGTTAAATTATGGAAACATACACATTTTAACCAATTCTACCTTTTTCTATAACTCTTTATATTCTTTCTATGCTCTCTTAATTCTGTTTTATAGAGATTATTTCACTGAAACCTAAAACAAAACAGAGAAATTTCCTACTCCAAAAAAGTCAAAGACGATTTTTATTAAATCATTCACCAAAGGTTCATGTTCTAAACATAACATTGATAATGTATCATTACATTTCCAACTCAATGCATCATTCACAATGGTTTCTTTTAGAGGATGTAAATAAATCATGCAATCATAATCCTTGATTTTTTTCGGCCATCATCTTTGTATCATGTTTAATTCCTTCTGAGTAAATATATACTTCAAACTTTTTTGGTCAGTATATATTTCACATTTTACTCTATATAGTTGATGCCTGAAATTTTTTAATACATAAACAATATAATCTAATTATGAATCGGGTGTAGGGTAATTTAACTCATGAGGTTTTGACTGATGTGAGACATAAGTGATTACCTGGTCATTCTACATAAGAACACAACCATGCCCCTTCAATGAATAATCACTATAGATGAAAAATTAATCACTTCTAGAAGTTAGCATTAGATGTGGAGCATTTAAGAATTGTCTTTTGAATCCCTAGAGAAAATCTTCATATTATTTGTTCATTATGAATTTTAATCATTTTCGTGTTAAATTAGTTATTGGGATAGATAATTGTGCAACGTTGTCCACAAACCTCCAGTAATAACCTTACAAACTAAAAAAACTAAAAAACTCAGTTATATTTTTGGGTTTTGTCCATTCTTCAAAAACTTTTTTTTTGAAGAATCAATAGTCATTCCCTCTTTATAAACGACTGGAAAAACAAAAGAAATTTGTTGGAACAATAATTCACACTTGATGAATTTTCCATATAGGTTATTTTCATTTACGGTTATATAAACAACCTTTATATGTTTTCATGCACCTATTTACTTTTTGAATATACCAAAATGTCACCAATAAATAAAACCACAAACTTATCGAAGAACTCAGGAAATATTCTATTAATTAGATCTATGAATACCAGAGGTGTATTAGTTACCCCAAATTGAATAAATAAAAATTCATAGTGACCATATCTAATATGTAATACAATCATCGGGATGTCTCCATCCTTAACATTTAATTTACGGTACCCCGGCCTCATGTCAACCATCAATAAATATTATGCTCCCTTGAACAGATCAAAAAAAATCTTCAATATGAGGAAAAGAATACTTGTTTTTAAAATTTATGTTATGAAAGGATCTATATCAAATTAAAAGTATCATTGAACCATCTTTCTTTTTATCAAAGATGAAAAGATCACACCATAGTTAATTGTTGGATTGAATGAATTCATTATCTAATAATTCATACAACCTCTTTTTAAATTCTAAAATTTTCATTTGAGCTATTCAATAAGGGGGTTTAGAAATTTTCATAGCATGAGGAACTAAGTAAATAGTAAACTCAACCACTCTATTTAGAATAACACTAGTAAAATAGTCAGGAAAAAAAGAAGGAATTCATTTACCACTAGAACATCATTAATCTAGACAATTCCATAAATTTCAAAAAAGAAATGAGAAAAATAACTTTCATTTCTAGATTTTATCAAATTCTTAACTTCCTAATATGTTATCAATGGTATGTGTTAATTCTTTTACATAAACTAAAACTCATTCTAAAAAAACCTTTTTTTCTCTACAATCTATCATAGCATGATAAAAACTAATCCAGTCCATACCCAAAATAACATAAAACACCAGTAGAGGAAATTCAAAAAAGTTTTCAGGTAAAATCATTCCACAAAGATAGATAGGTAGATTCTCTATAATTTCATTTCTCAATAATATTTCCTCTTGGTTTTTTGACCAAGATATTTGGTTTCATTTCATGAGGTGGAATTTCTAATTTTTCATAAAATTTCCCAAAAACGAAGGAATGTGTAGACCCAAAATCAAACAAGACATTTCAAAATATATAAAAACCATAAATGTTCTTAATAACACCTCATTTGGTAGCTCGACATATACTAAAGTGGTTATAAAGGATATTACCACACCCTTCCGCTTCCAATATTGTTGATTTCCTTCCCGAGTGACTAGATTCAGACACACATTAACACAATCATGAAATTCATTATAGTTAAAAAATCAAACCATCGGTGTCTCATTAATTTTTGGATCATTTCCCTTGAACTTATGAGACATGTTCCCAAACATTACACATTGGTACCATTTCCCAAAATTTACCAAGCATTCACATGGATTCTTTTTACCACACTTTTCACATGAAGGGAAATTGATTTTCTTACCTCTAGATTTCATTGATGAATTCTTCCCCAATGCCTTCCAACATTACCAATTCATATTCATGTAATCTCGAGGAACATACATATCAATAAACTCCATCTCAACCTTTTGATAATAACGAACAAGTTTCTCATAGATTTTAAACTCTCATTAATCCAACATTCTATATAAAAATTGTTTCAAACCAAAGTAAAATATATTAATTTTACAATCAAATTCCTATGTAAATCTGGTACATACCTGGACAGTTTTTGGAAAATATTCTTCTTGAAAAAGACTCTTAATATCATCCCATTTGAGACAATAAAAAACAGAAATTTCTCTCCTATTCTAAACCATATACCAAAATTTATCAGCTTTATCTTCAAAATGGTAAATTACTAGTATTAACTTTTCATGTTCTAAATATCCCATGACATCAAATATCTTTTCTACAGCATTGATCCAGCCTTTGGTTATCACAGGATCTATAGTTCTACTAAATGTTATAGGACATTACTTCACAAAATGCTCTACAAAATACATTTTTCATTTTGGTGGGTTAGGTTCCTGTATTGTATGGATACCACCACCATTTATCACCTAATTAAATTGATCCATTGTTATTAAAAACTGCCTGGTTCTAATTCTCACCATTCTAGGCTATAGATTTAGAAAGATATCAACCTCTTGGTGCCTTCTTACTTCATCTTCCCTATTTCTTATATAGAAAAACATTCTAAAAAGACATATATTTTATGAATAAACATGGTAATATTTAGATTCAATATCATTTGAAATCAACCGTAAAGTAAATAATCATTTAGGATATTTTAATATCATCATCATAACCCCTAATGTTATCTAAACCATCATTTAATACAACTATAAGGACCAATCCTTAAAACATTACATATTCTTGAGTTTTACAAAGGAATATACATTATTACACCTTGAGGATCATATTAGGGTAATATTTTTATGTAATTAGGACATAAAACATACATAACATCCTTGAATAATCCTTGAGGATACCTCTAAAATAGTATCCATTTCATCCAAAATATATAACTTTCTAAATAAAACATTTTTTCAATAAAAAATACTCTTTATAATTAAATTTAATTCCTTATTTCTCTTTAATATTTGTATAACTAGTGAATTTTTTTAAAAAACATAGGATAAGCACAAAATCCAAGTAAGAGATATAAAGAATGAAATTTTTAGTCACGTTATGACATGTAAACCTATAAAACTAGTTTTAAAAAAACTCATCAACGTATATAGAAACATCATGTTGTTTTCTTGGGACATATTTACTATATCACTATTAAAATCATCCTTACTCCTGGAATAACCATTCATTCAAATTACATCTCTGGAGTACCTAATGAATTGGAGAGCTATAATGGGGTCACCTGTCATATCTTGAGCTATAATGGGCTCAACCCAACATATCTTGAGATATAATAGGATCAACCCAATATATCTTGAGTTATAATAGGCTCAAACCAACATAACTATGTCCAAGGAACATGTCATAGTAATAGATCATCACAAAATAGGGGAAACCACTCATGCAATATATAAAAAACAGTCATTGTGAATTTCATTGAAGATACTTTTAAAAGGATTTATAAAGGAAAGTCCCTTGAAAATATAATTGGAGTGAGAATAAATAGGATGGAATGGATATGTGTATAAAATATTAATTCACAAAAATAAAACATAATTTCATGAAAAATTCATCACACAAATAATCTTAAAATTACATTATGAATAAAGTAGAATGTTAACCCAATGAATGGAAATTCAAGTAAAAATTCCCTTTCCTCGGGTTCATCTTATATAAAACATTATTAAACCCCCTGTATAATGGTTAAAATAGTGTTATTAATAAGTTAAAAAAGAATAATAATCTTTATAACACCTTATATAAACATTTTATAACATCATTCCATCCATTAATTTATAATATTTTTTCTTTCCATTGTTTCAGGTGCGTTCTTTACAAGATTTCCATGGTTGGTTCGTAAAATATTTCCCTATTGAATAGAACATAAACTCTAGAAGTGAAGTGATATGTTATTAAATTGTTTTCATAAAATAAAATTATTCCATTAATAATTATTTATATGTTTTTAGGATGAATTTTTAGATAAATCATTACAGATAATAGGTAGTTTATTTTGGTGAATTTTAATCATCATGAACCAATTTTTTTTATTAATTAATAGTTTTCATAAACATTCATTCCAGAAGAAATACATATCATACAAAATGTATAATAAAAAATTATTTAACCATATTAATGGTTCTATGAATTTATTTGAGATAAGGAAATTGAACAGACGTCATATATGATGTCATTAAATCGACACATCATGGACAATGTTTTTATTTTGAGAATAACCAGGAGAGGATAAGAAGTAATTTGATTATTTTTACCAAAACATGATAAAATTATAGTATATATAATATATTGGATCTTTCATTCCTATTTTATTAGGAGAGGGGAAGATATTATAACAAGGGAAACAGAATTTACATGAAAATAAAAGAAAATGAAATATGATTTTTACCTCTTGATCTTATCTCCATGAGATCCTACTTAAATAATTTGGTATTGGCCTTTTAGTGATACCTTAAGTTCTTGGACATGATTAAGATACTTGGGAAGAATTTTCGGAAGAATTTTTTCAATGATCAAATCTTCAGAGGTGTGAGAGGAAGTGGGGATGAGGGTGGAATTTATAGTGGTGGAGAGGAGGGGATTTTCATTATTTTATTCATTAGTTTGTTATTTTTTCTCAAGAATAGGAATAGTCTTGATTATTTGGACCAATATTAGTAATAAGATCATGTGAGTTCTATCCAGTGGCAGTTTACATCATCTTTGACTCAGGTATGATGCAGAATTTTATTTATTTCGCACATTTCTTAAATTATCAAATTTCACTATTCCCCAAAAAACAAGTATATCAAAAATATCCCAAAAATTCACCCCAACCATATTTTAACATGTTGAATTTAAAAAATAACTTCATTTAAAAAAAAAATCTAAATATGAGAAATTTAATATTTAATAAAAATCATCATTTATATTAAAAAAAATAACAATTTTAAAAAACTATAAATAATTTTATAACACCTTGAAAAACTAATTTAGGTAACATAAAACATTATTATGACCATCAGATAATAATTTATCATTATATTTCCTGAAAATGATTTTTCTTTTTAATTATTTAATTAATCATACTATTTAAATGAAATATTTATGACTTACAAAAATACCAAAACATATATAATGATCATATTATCACTTGATGCTTATTTATTATAAATTCATGGGTGATGGTACTATAAATTTGGATGATTTAATATTTTTAAGTGCATGTTAATATTCATAAGGGTACATTACTATAAGAACCCATGTTTTTTCGGACTGTAGTTTTGATCCAAAAAAATAATTTTCTGTTGAATGCTCATGAGGGGTAAAATGGTCGTTTTTTCCTACCCGCTAATCTCAGATAATTTCTTTTGACTACTCTATTGGTACCTGAATAGGGATTTTACCCTAGGATGGAAGTTTGGTGGAAATATGAGATGTTTGAATTTTAGCAGAATATTTAAAATTTAAAATTATTAAATTAAATTTTTAATTATTCATACAGGTTCTTTTGGTGATAACTCTTAAATGAATCTTCATATTGAGACTTATTCTATGTCATTGGGTCTGGAATGGGGAGTTTAACCTATGGAAGGCATAAACTCAAGTGGGGCATCGGGGCCGGCTGAGGCCCCTTTTTCTTCTTTTCTTTTTTTTTTCTTTTCTCTCTTTTCTCTTCTCCCTCCACCATTCTACAATATACAACTTGTGTGTATCCTCCTTGGCTGTGTCCCATGGATGAATTTAGAGATCTAGAAAAAGGGGGAGACAAAATGGAATATGAGTACTGTTGTGAACCACTCGTCGTGCTGATTCTTCATGCGGCAATCGTGAGCCGTGAAATCAACCAAAACATCGGTAGTTTCCACTCGAAGGTAGGGAAATTTATGTTTTCTCTATAGACCCCCTCCTATAAGCATACTATTTTGAGTTTTTAAAGCCTTAGTTTTCTTATTTGTGGCCCCTTGAGGCCAGATCTATTGTTTTGGGGGTGAAAACGGGTGTTTCGGGCGTTTTGAGGAATTTCTCTTCGGAGAACCCAGAATACAAGGCGTGTGTTCTAGGGGAACATGCCATGTGTTATTCCCATTCAGGGAAGATGAAGTTTTCTAAATTAAACTCTATTTACTTTTACTAGACGCCATGTAGTGGTGGTTGTGTGTCCGACCATGTGCAAAAAGGACACAGAATAGTGGTTTTTAAGGAGTACATCTTGTGTACTATAAGTACACACCGTGTAGTGTCACATGGGCATGTGTACGAGTAAAAATGCACATGGGATGACATTTTGTGAACAGTAAACTTGGTGTAAAATAATATGCACGATGTGTACTACTCCACAAGCAGACCCCATGTGTCTCGCCATGTGTTCTATCCATGTACTACTTCAGCATAGTAGTTTTGGGGTATCTTATTCCCTACAAGTCAGAGGTGGGAATGTGAGTAGTCCATTATGAGTGTTTTTTTACATATATCAAAATGGTGTAATCCATTTTACATTTAGAGGTCATATAAATGGTGTTTTGGGGGTTCCTATCAAAATGGAGAGGTTCTTCCTCCAGTTATCAAGATCAATTGTCACCTGAGAGTGAGACTTGGCATGGATGATTAGTTGGTTGTTCAGACCAACCTAGTTGAGAATTCTATGTAGAGATGAGCTATATAATATCTCATGTGACATATTATTTTTAGTATATCCCCTTTGAGGGATGTTTCCATCTATCCTATGAGGTCGTGAGACAGAATGCTTCTAAGGATCCCATAAGGGATTCCTTGCTTATGTGTTGACCTAGGGAGTCCCTTATAGGATATCTCTTATACATTACTTTGAGAGGATCCATGTTGTTGGATGCCTATTTAGTTCTTCATTTGATTATTCCATGTAGGATTCCTCCCATACAATTTTCTAAGGATCCTGTGTAGGATTCCTTCGCTCGTGTTTACCAGGAGGATTCTGAGTAGGATGCGTCTTCAGTGTTTGACTTGAGGGACCTAGCGGGTTCCCATTGTTAGACTGACCCTAAGTTGTTACGTCAATTTTGGTTAGATATGGAGTTCGGTTGTCACCTAGAACCTGTTCCAAACATGTAATTCCATGGGGAAATGGATGTAGTATTCGGTTGGGGGTCTGGGCCACCCTCACTCATTTGTTTATGTCTGACTTGGTTTTGTTAATGCAATAGTTGTTACAAAAGGTGCTTCCTAGTTAGTGGATTTTGAGCCTCACACGATGTTTCTTTCTTATTTTTTGGATTCCTAGACGTGCTCGCCTAGGATCCGGCTTCTGATCCATGTTATTTCGGATATTTTACTAGTTCCTATAGGTATTACTTGGGACTTTGTTGTTGATCTTGAATATATATATTGTGATATATATTTTCATGGCGTGTCCAAAGGTGGTTCTTGGTATTTGGATGTTATGCCTCACATGATTACTTTTATGCCTTGGGTGATGCTTGTATTCCCATTAAGGGAATTCCTTGGATGAACTCTTGCACTGAATGATATTCCTGAGGGTGGAAGTTATGATATGCTTGTGGGTGAGGATATGATATGCTTGTAGGTGAGGTTATAATATGCCTGTGGGTGAGATTTTGATGTGACTGAGGGAGAGATTGTGATATGCCTATGGGTGGGTTCTAATGTCCTGTGGGCATGGTTTTTTCTGTGCCTATAGGCAGGGGTTTCTAAGTCTTGGATGGATTCATGGGCTTATGATCCATGTTTTCCGACCAGTGTCCTTTTAAAGGATTGACCATCTATATACGGTATCCTTCCTTACAGGATTGACTATCAATATAAAGTATCCTATTTAGTGATTGGAGGTGAGTATGGTTGATCTTAGGTATTGGACATGTATCCCCCTGTGGTGACGTAGCTTGCTCAGATATATAATTTTGGCACTGGATGAAGCAGTTACATGTAGATGGGCTTATAGAACCAATGATCAACATAAATATACATGGCTTGAGTGGAATGACTTCCAACTCAATTCCCTTGTACATGATGTCAAGGAAATCGTGATTATTGTCCCAATGATTGATTATTGTCGTGATTTATGGTTGTTTTATTCACAAACTCATGAATATTAATATTTATGTATATGTATATTGGTATGAGACTATAAATGTATATGTAAATAGATATGAACATCCATGGTGTCACTTACCTAGTTGATTGGGATTATAGACCTTGATTTCGACTGTGGTTGCACATTTGGTTTACTTCCTTTTGTTCTGTTCCAGCTAGGCTAAGCACGTTGCCATTGCATACACCTTTATCAGCACAATTATAGATTGGTTTTTGGGGTGCCCTAAGGATATTTTTTTTCACCCATGTACAAGTACCTCGATGTACGTGTAGAACTTACGTCATATTTTCAGGTTTAGCATGAGTTGCATTGTGGATAGGGCAGAGGCCTAGGGTTTCATGATCAATAAGAGATGCTCATGTGGTTCTACTTATTGGGTTGGTGCAGTTTGACAGATTTTGGAAATCTGGTATGTGGGTTGGCTTGAAGTTAGTAGTTGAGCCATGTAATTTTACTTTTATCATCTTTTGTACTTGTATCTGTATGGTCGGCCTAGTGGGTGACCAGTTTGGAATTGTATTTCAAAGTTGTTCGGGCTTTTACAACATTTTACTATTACATCTTGTTCTATTTTAGTTGCTTATTGCATCCGCAGTCAATTTAATTTCCCATGTGTATGATACTTAGTTTTTTCCAATGTTTTCTTACTCTAGTATGAGGGAATAGTATCCCCACTCTCACACCCTAGGCCCTCACTGTTAGTCAGATGCCTATGGCATATGGGAAGGCACGCTTGAGGCCTTGTGGAGAACCGGATTGGAGCACAGGTTTAGTGGATTCTGGGTCGGAATGTCACAAAGTGGTATCAAAGGAGTTTTCATTTCCTGGTATTTAATATTTGTGATATGGTAGACATCAGTATTAGGAATGTATCAGAACCAGTGATGGATATCAGACTGGTGCATCGAGAAAATTTGTTTCAGTAATAAGTCCTTGTATCCAGGGTTTGGGATTGATGTTCTGGTTTTGCGATGTTATAGTTGTATATGACATGCTCTTTGAGAAACGCACATGTTGTGTGTTAGTGTTTTGATTTACTATGGATCTTTGGCCCTTTTCTATCATTAAGAGGCTAGATAAATATTTAGACTCCTGGCCAGAAAAGGAAAGAGGCATCTCATGCATCATACTTGGCACATAGGATTCATAGAATATTGGCCTTTTAGTGTGTGTTTTTACTAACTATTGAGACTTTGGGTCTTCTTACACATAATTTATACTCTGATGAAAGGTTTTTTGGATCAACTTTGAGGTGTTGTTTTGTGATTTTGATGACTCATTCAACAAGCATAGGTGGTGTAGTGACCCTAGTAGGTCAATATGGAATATGATTCCTTTCTATTAAACCCTTTTCTGGGTGTTGTTTCTCAGGTCCATGGTTATCTAGTTGAATCTTGGAGTATGATGTCGATAAATACAAAGGATTTTCTTGTGAACCAGACCTCCTTGGGGTATTTCCATGTACAAATAGCCAATTAGTGTCATTTCAGTTTCTCTTCTTCTTGGGTTGTGACCTCCAAGGAGTTGTTCCTTCTGAGGTTTCTCGGAGAGGATCTGGGTTCTTATAGGTTGTGTTTCGCTTTTTTTACATTCATTGATCGTTGTGATCTTTACCATCTTTTTAGAGGTTTTGGATCTTTTTGTCTAGGTGGTTAGTCCTTGTGACCAGGTTGTGAGTCTTTTTCTATAGGCCTACATAGAAGACCGAGATACCCTTGGTTTTGACATGGACCCTTGTAAGTTGATGTCCATTTTGTTCTAGGGAAACCTCTGTGAGAAAGGTTTGGTCGTATTTTTTGATTCCTTTAGGTAGTGAGAATTTTATTACGCATGCTTTGTGATCGGGGAATAGTAGGTGCTCATGTTTTTGTTAAGGACATTTTTATGTCTTCAGTTTTTTATTGAGGCACATCGGGTGCTTGTTTTTCAAGACTGGATTGGATGTGTAAGACAATTTGGGTGTCTGGACTTGTAGACTTGTGTTTCCGTTGTTTCGCTTGGTAACATTTGAATCCAAATCATTAGGTGGCCGGGTATGAGACAAGGTACGATGTTTTTAGGATTTATGTGTGTTTGGACCCCAAGAGTTGGGTTGAAATATCCCTCCGTGGTAGAGGTGACATCATTGAAATGTCAGCTTACCATAAGATGGTTGACCCGAGGATAATCCTGGTCAGGTTTTAATAATATATTGACCATGGCTTGGAGGGAACTGGATGTTTCTTTTTATAGAATCTCAGTGTACTCATATTAGAGATGATCATGCTCTATCTTGAATCATCTTGAGTATGTTGAGAGAGCTTCGACCCTATGCCAAGATCTTTTTTCTTTCTTAATGTTCTTCCATGTTGAGGAGGGAACCTGTTGTGGTTCCTCTCTAGGAGTGGTGTAAGGAAATCCATATGATAGGGAGTGCACCAATGTCTACAAAAGGGTGGTTTTACTCATTTTAAGTTAAAATTTTATGTTGTTATGATCTTTTGAGCTCGATGATTTTTTAAGATGACGATAGGGGTGTTCTTATGTTGGAGTACCAAATCGGTCTAAGTTAAATGTATTCCATGTTGTAGGTAGTTATTAGTGCTATGAGGCTAGTCATTGGATATCCTAGATAGATTTTTTTGCAGATTCTTGGGTTATATTCATTTCTATAGGTCCTTTAACTTGGATTCTTGGGGATGAGAAGGTTTATGGTGGGGAGTTTGTAAGAACCCATGTTTTTTCAGACTACAGTTTTGTGTAGAAATTTGTATTTTTGCAGTTGGATACTTATGAGGGGTAAAATGGTCATTTTACCCTAAAAAATAATCTTAGATAATTTTTTTGAAAACTCCTTTGGTCTCGGAATAGGGAGTTTACCCTAATACAGAAGTTTGGTGGAAATCTGAGATGTTCAAATTTTAGCAGAATATTTAATATTTAATATTTAATATTATTAAATAAAATATTAAATTTATCATGAAGGTTCGTTTGGTGATAAATTTTAAAATAATAATCTTTTTGGGATTTTTTCTACACCAATGAGTCCTGAATGGTAATTTTATCCTATGGAAGGCATAAACTCATGTCGGGCACTAGGGCTAGCCTGAGCCCCTTTTTCATCATTTCCTTTTCTATTCCTTTCTATCTTTTCACTTCATTTCTCCTCCTTCTTGTGCACGCAACTTCTGTGTATCCTCTATTTCTATGTCCCACAAAAGAATTTGGATGTCAATAAAAAGGGAGAGAAGTAATGGAATAGGGGTACTGTTGCGGAGCTCTCGTCGCATTGATTCGGTGTGCAGCAACCGTGGGCCAAGAAATCAGCCGAAGCTTTGGTGGTTTCTTTCCAAAGGTAGGGATATTTACATTCTCTCCATATATCCCCTTTAAAAAAAATTTATGTTTTTAAAGCCTTATATTTCTTTCTTATTACCTCTTGAGTCCGAAGCTATTGTTTTGAGGGAGAAAACAGGTGTTTCGGGTGTTTTGTGGAATTTTCTATCAAAAAACCCTGAATACACTACGTGTGTTCTAGGGGAACACACCATGTGTTCTTCCCATTCGATGAAGAAGAATTTTTTCAAAAAAAACGCTTTGTACATTGATTACACTTGGTTTAGTGGTGGTCGTGTGTCCAGTCGTGTGCAAAAAGGACACGAAATAATTGTTTTTAAGGAGCACACCCCATGTACTATAAGTACACGCCGTGTAGTGGCACATGGGCTTGTGTTCGGGTGAAAATGCACATGGGATGAAATTTTTTGAATATTAAACTCCATGTATAGTAAATTACATACTATTTACTATTACATAGGCAGACCCCATGTGTTATGGACATGTACTACATCATCTTAGCTATTTTGGGGTATCTTGGACCCTAAAAGAGAGAATTGGGATTCATGAGTTGTCCATTCATAGTATTTTTACATTTATATCTCAATGGTGGAATCCTTTTTACATTTATAAGGTCATATAAATGGTCTTTGGGGGTTTCTATCTTAATGTAGAGGTTCTTCCTCCAGTTATCGGGATCAGTTGTCACCTAAAAGTAAGACTTGGTGTGGATGATCGGCTAGGTGTTCAAACTAAACAAGTTGAGAATTATAAGCTGAGAAGAGCTATCAGTTATCTCATGTGGCCTCTTATTTTTAGTATTTCCCCCTTGAGGGATGTGTACTTCTGTCCAATGAGGCCATGAGACTAGATGCTTCCAACAAACCCCTGAGAAATTCCTTGCTTATGTATTGACCTAGGGAGTCCTTTTTAGAATCTCTCTTCTACATTTTTCTGAGAGAATCCATGTTGGTGGATTCCTATGTAGTTATTCATTCAATGATTCTATATAGGATTCCACCCTTGACCTTTTCTAAGGATCATGTGCAGGATTTCCTCACTCGTGTTTACCAGGAGGATCCCGAGTAGGATGCCTCCTCAGTTTTTGACTTGAGGGACCTAGAGGGTGCCCATTGTTTGAAAAACCGTGGTTTGTTACATTAGGTTTGGGTACATATTGTGTTGGGTTTCACCTAGAACCTGTGCCACAAATGTGAGCCCATGTGGCTATGGATATAGTATTGGGTTGGGTGTTTGGGCCACCCTCACTCATTTTTTTATATCTAACTTGATTTTATCTAATGCAGCAGTGGTTACCAGTGGTGGTTCCTAGTTGGTGTCTATTGATCATGATGCGGTGTGTATTTCTTTTTTTTTGGGATGCCTGACCATGCTCTCCTGGGATCCATCTTCTGAGCCGTGTTATTTTTGATATATTACTATTACCTAAAGGTATTACATATGACTTGGATATTAAGCCTTTATATATATATATAGTGTTATATATTTTTTTGGGATGTCTAGAGGATCTTCCAAGTATCTGTATGTTGAGCCTTACATGTTTACTTTTACACCTAGGGTGATATATGGATTCCCGTAGTGGGAATTCCTGGGACAAACTCAGGGGATAAATTATATTCCTGAGGGTGGAGGTTTTGATAAGCCTGTGGGCGAGGTTATGATATGCATGTGGGCAAGGCTATAATATTCTTGTGGGAGATATTATGATATGCTTGAGGGAGAGATTTTGATATGCTTGTGGGAAGGATTTGATATGATTGAGGGTGTGGTTTTTTATATGTCTGTGGGCTAGGTTTTCTATGTCTTGGTTAGATTCATGGGATTATGCTCCTTGTTTTACGATGAGTGACCTTTTACAGGATTGACCATCGATATACAGTATCCTTCCTTATAGGATTGACTGTTGGTATAAAATATCCTATTTAGTGATTGGAGGTGATTATGTGTGATCCCAGGTATAGGACATGTATCACCCTGTGGTGACGTAGCTTGCTCAATGATATATTTTAGGAGTGGGCCAAATTAGGTACAAGTCAATGGGATTATGGACCCAGAGATTGAATTAATGATATATGTCTTGAGTGGAATGACATCCATCTCAATTCCACTACATAGGATGCCCAGGTGATCGGACTAATGGTCCCAATGATCAACTACTGTCATGATTTCTTGTTGTTTGATTCACATACTCAGTAATATTCATATTTATGTATATGTGTATATGTATGGGACTATAAATGTATATGTAAATAGATATGAACATCCATAGTGTAACTTACCAAGTCGATAGGGATTACAGTCCCTGAGTTCGACTGTGGTTGCATGTTTGGTTTACTTCTTCTTATTGTGTTCCAACTAGGATGAGCCCGTTTCTCTTGGATACACCTTTAGCAGCACAATTATAGATTACTTGTAGGGGTTCCCTAATGAGATTATTTCTCACCACTAAACTTGCACCTTGGTGTACGTGTAGACCTTATTTCTACTTTTCAGGTTGATCATGAGTTGCATGTTCGATTGGGCTGAGGACTAGTGTTGCAAGATCGAGTAGAGCGACTCGAGTGGTTCTACTGATTTAGGTTGTGCAGTTCGACAATTTTTAGTGATCGGGTATGTGGGTTGGATCAGAATTAGTAGTTGAGCCATGTACATTTACATTTAGCAACATTTTTACTTGAATTTGTATGGTCGGCTTACTGGGTGACCAGTTTTGTATTGTATTTCATAGATGTTTGGGATTTTACAGCATTTTACTATTACAACTTGTTCTATTTCAGTTTCTTATTGCTTGTTCACTTTTTTTACTTTTTGATGTGTATGATACAAAGTTATTTATGTTGTTTTATTACTCTAGTATGAGGGCATAGTCTCCCCACTATCACACCCTAGTCCGTCACTTCTAGAAATTATGTTAGCCCTATCAGAATCAAAATTACCTATTGATCACAATTTTGTACATCCGTTTACTGAATTTCAATACATAGAAGATGAAAAATTTTGTTTACCATATAGTTTTTAACTATCTCCTTAAATCAAACTGCCATTATGTAGAGGCTCATAATTTCATTCATTAAATTAAATTTATTTTAAATCCCTTGGGGTGTTACATTCTCCCCACCTTCTGTAAATTGTATCCTTATAATTTTTATTTACATATTAAACAAGCGAGGGTACCTTTCCCTTAGAGCAATTTCAGATTCCCATGTTTCTTCTTGAACCATGGGGTTTCTCCACAGAACCATTACCTAGTGGATTACCTTATTCCACAATAATTTCTCTCTATGATCAATAATATGAACATGTCTCTCTTCATAAGAAAGGATCTCTTCTAGGTGAAATATTTATAGGCTCAAAAAATGAGATGAATCAGGCACATACGTTCATAACATTAAAACAGGAAAAACATTGTGTACCTGAGATAAACATGAAGGAAATCCTACTTGGTATGTGACTCGTCCAACTTTCTCTTGGAATTCATATGTTCCAATAAACTATGTACATAGCTTTCCTTTTTTACCAAATTGCATAAAACTTTTCCGAGGATAGATTTTAAGGAATTCATAATCTCCTACCTCAAATGAAATGTCTTTTCTCCTTTTATCAGCATAATGTTTCTTCATGCTCTAAGATATCCTCATGTGCCTCTGAATCATATAAACCTCTTCTACCACTTACACTATTAATTCTAGTCCTATAAACTTCCATTCCCCAAATTCATCCTAAAATTATGGTGTTCGAAACCGCTTTCCATAAAATGCCTCAAAAGGAAACATATGTATACTAGAATGCAAATTATTATTATAAACAAACGAAACTAAATAAATATATCGATACCAATATACCTTGTAGTTCATCAAACATTCTTGAAGAATATCCTCCAATGTTTGAATTTTTCTCTCGGTATACCCATTATACATAGGATGAAAAAATAGTTTTGAAATTTAATGTTGTTCCCAATGACATATAAAGAACGTTCCAAAAGTTATAAGTGAACTCGAGTTCATTTTCAATTAAAATGGAAAGTGTAAATTCATGAATCCTAAAAAATATATTTTAGGTGTAGTCAAGAAATAATATCCAAAGGCATAGTATAACGAATAGTAAGGAAATGTGCATATTTATTAACATTTTCAATAATGACTCTAATCGGATTGTTAACATGAGATGTATTCAGTTGTCCCACAAGGATTTAAATGGATATATTTTCCCATTTACACTCTATAATTAGTAAATTTAGAATCATCTCCTATGGTAATTATATCTCCACTTTAATTTGTTGACATGTCAAACATTTCATAGTGAAATCATCAATATCTCTTTTCATTTCATCCCACCAATAATAATCTCAAAGATCTGTGTATATCATTGTGCTTCCAAGATGAATTGAAAATGGAGAACTCTGTGCTTCACATAACAAATCATTAATTACCTAAGAATCCCAAGGAACCAATAATCTATTCTTAAATATCAAATCACATTCCTTATCAAGGATAAATTATGGAAACCTACCCATTTTAACCAATTCTTCCTTTTTCTATAACTCATCATCTTCTTTTTAACCTATCTTGATTAGGTCTAAGAGAGATTAATGCACTAAAACTTGAAACAAAAAAGAGGAATTTCCGACACCAATAACATCCATAAAAATTTTTATCAAATAATTCAATAATGGGTCATGTTCTAAATGTATCATGGTTAATGTATAAATACTTTTCTGACACAATGCATCATCCACTCTGTTTTTTTTCATGATGGTAATGAATCATGATTTCATAATACTTTATTAGTTTCAACTATCTTCCCTATCTCATTTTTCATTCCTTTTGAGTAAATATGTAATTTAATCTTTTATAGTGTGTATATATTTCTCATTTTACTCCATATAGATGATGCCTACAATTTATTAATTCAAAAACAACAACCTCTAATCCTAAATCATGTGTAGATTAATTTAACTCATGAGGTTCTAACTGATGTGATGCAGAAGTAGTTACTTGATAATTCTTCCTTATAACACAACCAAGTCCCTTCAAAGAAGAATCACTCTAGGTGGAAAATTCAATGATTATGGAGGGTAGGGTTAGAACTGGAGCATTCACTAATCTTATTTTCAATGCCTCGAAACAATCATCACAATATATTTTTTAGATGAATTTAATTCCTTTTTGAGTTAACATAGTCAGTGGGGTAGATAACTGTGAAAATGTTTCATCAAACCTTTAATTATACCCGAAAAAACCAAGAAAATTATAATCTTAGTTTTATATATGGGTCTTGGCCATTATTCAACAACTTTTTTTAGAAGTATCAACAGTTATTCCATCTTTAGAAACAATGCAACCAAAGAAAGAATTTTCTTGCAACCAAAAGTAACAGTTTCCTAGTTTTCCATACAGTTTCATTTATTATAATTTTTGAAAAAAACTTCAGTTAGATTTCATTATCCTATTTTATTTTAGAATATAACATAATCTCATCAATAAAAAAACCACAAACTTATCCAAGAACTCATGACATATTCTATTCATAAGATTCCTGAAAAAAAGGGTCATTAGGTCACCCATATAGCATAACTACAAATTCATAATGACCATATCTAGTATGGAACATAGTCCTGGGTATGTTTTAATCCTTTTTTCAACTAATGGTACCCCAACCTCAAGTCAAACATCGGAAAATATTATGCCCCAAGAGATGATCAAACAAATTGTCTATATGAGGAAAAGGATACTTGTTTTTAATTGTGATGTTATTCAAGGATCTATAATTAATGAAAAGTATCATTGAACCTTATTTTTATTTAATAAACAAGATAGGATCAACCCCTAAATAAGTTATGGGTCAAATTAAGCCTCTATATAATAATTACTGTAACTTCCTTTTAAATTATAGAATTTCCATTTGATCCATTTGAAAAGGGGGTTTAGAAATTGACTTAGCATCAATAACCAAGTCAATAGTAATCTCTGCCTCTTGATTAGGAATAACAGCTTTAAAATCATTTAGAAAAACATCCAACTATTTATTTACCTTTGGCACATCATTAATCTGGATAATTCCCTTATCATCAAATATATATGCAATATCACATTAATTTACATATTTTATCAGTTTCTAACCTTCCTGAAATTTTATCAATGATATGTGTTCATTCAAGTAAATAAACTGAAACTCTTTCTGGAAAAAATTTCTTTTTCTCTATAATCTCTCTTAGAATGATAAAAAGAAATTCATTCCATACCCAAAATAACATAAAACTCCAATAGAGGAAATACAACAAGTTTTTCAGGTGAACTCCTTTCATAGATAAAGAGAGGTAGATTCTAATAATATCTTTTTTCCATAATATTTCCTCCAATAATATTTACTGTGAGTTCTGTTTTCATTTCATGAGGTGGAATTCCCAATATTTTAAAAAAATTCTCAGAAATGCGGAATGTGTAGACCCCAAATCAAACAACACATTTGAAAAATATAAAAAAAAGAATGTACCTAATACCACCTCATTTCATATGTCAATATCTACTGAAGTGGTTGAAAAGGATTTTTCCACACTCTTCAACTTCTGATCATGCTGGTTTCATAACTAAGTGACTAACTTCAGATGCACATTAGAAAAATGACCATAATTCCTTATAGTTAAATAATCTCACCATTATCTTTTCAATAATTTTTGGATCATTTTCCTTACACTTACTGGACATCTTCCAAAACTTTCAACATCAGTATAATTTCCCAATATTTAAAATACATTCATGAAAATTATTTTTACCAAACATTTTATAAGGGAAATTACTGTTCTTAGCTCTAGATTTCATTGATCAATTCTTCCCCAATATTTACCAACCTAACAAATTCTTATTCTTGTCATCATGAGGCCCATACGTGTCATCAAACTCCAACTCAAATTTTTCATCATAATGATCAAGTTTATAAATTCTTATAAACTCTCGTGAATCCAATGTTCTTCATAAAAAGGTTTTCAAACCACAGTAAAATTAATTAGTTTTACTATCAAAATCCCAAGTAAA
The DNA here is from genome assembly GCA_963277665.1 of Viscum album. Taxonomy (NCBI): domain Eukaryota; kingdom Viridiplantae; phylum Streptophyta; class Magnoliopsida; order Santalales; family Viscaceae; genus Viscum; species Viscum album. The sequence goes on along the minus strand of OY728151.1, from coordinate 1,820,477,568 downwards.
ATCTAGTACATACCCAGACAGTCTTGTAAAATTGGCTTCATATACTTCCATAAAATCATCATCTTTCGACTTCCATTCCAATAATTTATTCTATATTCCGAGTTGAACTATTTTAGGAAAAAAAAATTTCTATAAAAAAACTCTTAATATCTCTCTATTCTAAGATGTAAAGAGCATATATTTCTCTTGTATTCTTAACCATAGACCACCATCAATCGGCTTCACCTTCAAAATTATAAATAGCAATTATTACCTTTTGACATTATGAGCATACCATAATATCAAATATCTTTTCTAGAGCATTGATCTGTCCTTATGCTATCACAGGATATGTGGTTCTACTGAATACTGGAGGGTGTTGCCTCATAAAATGATCTAAAAAAGACATGTTTCATTGTGTAAGGTTAGGTTCCTATCAAGTATGGATACCAATACCATTCATTTTCAGATTAAACTGATCTAATATTGTCACAAACTACTCAGTTTTGATTACCACCATTCCAGGATGCATATTTGTATAGTTATCAGCCTCTTGTTGATATCCTACTTCAGCTTCCCTGTTTTTCTATGAAAAAAATTCTAAACAGACATATCATAAACAAAGAAAGATGGTATTCCTTAAATTCTATATCATTTAAAATCAACCATAATGTAAAAAATCATTTATTATAATCTATTATCATCATCCTATCCACTACATTTATCTAAACTATCCTTTAATACTAACTATAAGGACAGGGCCTAAAAACACAACATATTTTTGAGTTTTAGAAAAGAATGTTAATTATTACACATTTAGGATCTTTTTAGGTTTAATGTTTAATGTAATTAAGTATTAGAAAATATATAACATCCCAGAATCATACATGAGGATACCACTAAAACTGTATCCATTTCTTCTAAAATATAAATCTTTTTAAATAAAACATGGTTTCATTGATAAATATTTATAAAAATTAACTTGAATTCCTTATTTCACTTGATCATCCCTATAACCTTTGAAAATATTAAAAAACATGGGATGAGAACCAAAATCTCTGGAATGGATATTATGAAATAAATCATTAGTCAAGTGATAATTTATAAACAAATAAAACCCATTTCATAAAAACTCATCAGCATGCATAGAAACATCATGTAGTTTCCTTAGGACATATTTATCATATCAATATTATAATAACCATTACACATGGAATAACCATTTGATCAAATTTCATCTCTAGAGTACCCAAGGAAAAGGGGATCAATAATGGGGCTCACCCGTCATATCTTTAGCTATAATGGGGTCAACCCAACATATCTTGAACTATAATGGGTTCAACCCAAAATATCATGAGCTATAATGGGCTCAAAAACATAATTGTTTTCAATTAATATATCATATGAGTAAATCATCATGAAATCTGGAGCAACCACTCATTCCATATACAAAAAAAACTTTTTGAATTTCATTAAAGAGACTATTAAAAGGATTTTAACAGGAATGTCCCTTACAAATATAATTGGAGTGAGAATTAACAGGATGGAGCGGGTATGTGTAAAAACTATAAATAAAAATAAATAAAACATAATATAAACAAAAAATCATCACAAAAATGATCTTAATACCACATATTTAATAAAGTAAAATGTTAACGCAAAGAATGGATATTGGGTTATGAATTCCCTTACCTGAGGTTTTCCTTTTCTCAAATGTGATTAAACCACCTTTATAATAGTTAAAATAGATTTATTGTTACATTATAAAAGAATAATATTTTTTATAAAACCCTATATGATAATTTTATAACACCACTCCACACATTATTTTATAATATTTGATTCTTCCCATTGTTTCAGATGCATTCTTTACATGATTTTCATGGTCAATTCATTATTGATTTCCATATCGAATGGAAGAAAAACTTTAGAAGTCAAATGAGATGTTAGTAACATTCTTCCAAAATATTAAATGATTCCATAAATATTTTTGGTTATATTTTTTTAGGATGAATCATTAGATAAATCATTAGTGATAATAGTTAGTTTATTTTTATGAATCATGATCATTATGAACCAATTTTGTTTTATTAATTAATAGTTTGCATAAACACTGGTTCCATAGCATAATATATCATATAATATGTATAATAAAATATTTTTTGACTGTATTAATAGTTTTTTACCATATATTGTTGAATTAATGGAAATTGAAGGCACATCTTCCATGGTGTCGGTAAATCGACAAATCGCAGGCGATATTTTTATTTTGGGAATAAGAAGGAGAGGAGAAGAAGTTAGTTGATGATATTCCCAAAAAATGATAAAATTATATTATATATATGATACCAGATCTTTCATGCCTCTTGTATAAGGGGGTGAGAATAGATTATATGGAAAGAAAAAGAATTGAAATAAAAATAAAAGAAAATGAAAGAGGATTTTTAACTCTTGATCTATTCTCCTTGAGATCCTTTTTAAGGCCATTGGTAATTGACTATTGATGAGACAAGTTGGTCTTAGAAATGTGGAAGATACTTTGGAAGAAGAATGGAAATAAATAATAAAATTATAAAATCTTGAGAGGTGTGAGAGGAAGAGGAGTGAGGGAGGAATTTATAGTGGAGGAGAGGATGGGGTTTCCATTATTTTATTCATTAGTTTAATATTTTTCCTCGAGACAATGAGTATTATTTATTATTGTGATAAAAATAGTAATATTTTCATTTTATTTCTAACCTATTTCAATTTACATCTACTGTGACTCAATCATGATTCATAAATTCATTTATTTACCAAATTTTTTAAATTATCAAATTTTTCTATTCATTAAAAATTCATGTATTTCGAAAAAATCCCAAAAAAATCACCCTAATAATTTATTGATGTGTGAATTTAAAAAATAAATTCCATTTTATCAAAATAATTTTCTAAATATGATAAATTCAATTATTAATTAAATTCCTAATTAATTTGAAAAATCACGGTTTTAAAAAAATATAATTGATTTTGTAAAACCTTGAAAAATTAATTTAGGAATCCTAAAATTATCTTATAACTAAAATATAATAATTTATTATTACATTTGATGAAAATAATTTTTTATTTAAATTATTTATTATTCATAAAATTTTAATTAAATATTTATGACTTATAAAAATACAAACACTTATATAATGATCATATTGTCACTTAGAAGATGCCTTTTTTATTATACATTCATGGTTGAGGTTACTATACATTTGGAATATTTACTATTCATAAGGGTATGTAACTATTCATAAGGGTATGTTACTATTCACCAAAAATTATGTTGTTCCTATCAGACAATAAATAACTTACTGATCGCAACCGTGTATGTCTATTTTTCAAAATTCAAAACATTGTATTGGAAAAATTATGTTTAACTATTAGTTTGTAATTATCTACTTAAAAAAAAGTATCATTATATAGAGACTCAGTATTACATGAATTAAATTAAATTTTTTTGAAAAACATTGGGGCATTACAATTATTAAATTGAGAAAATAGTTATTGTTAAAAACATGGTTTCTGTCATAACTCTTTCGTATGGTGTCATATTGACGCGCCTTAAGCGGCAGCAAGACCCTAAAATTGAGGTGGTCATTTCAAGACCAATGTTGAATATTAAATTCGGGTTCATGGAACCTATATATGAAACTCCCAATATGATTATTGTTTGACTCCTGGAATTAAAATTAGAGATTACTAAAAAAGAAATGCAATTAATAAATGTTACTAAATTGATTAATGAAAACATATTATAAATTGGATTTGGGTTGGTGTTCATGGAATGGGTAGGAAGCGCATAATTTCTACCTCCTACCACCTCTCTTACTCTCCCTCTCTCTCTTCTTTTTTATTTCATTCTTCTAAACTTATCTCCTCAATATCTTATTCGATATTGATAGGATAGATGCACCATTAGTTCCATTAGATTCATCTCGAATTGTATAAATTAATTCCTACACTTGTTTTTTAATAAAATCATCTAATTTTTTCAAATTTAATTAAATAATTTTAATTTCCAAATATAGAGACCATTCTTAATAATATCTAAATGGGGGTGGCTAGAGGATTCATTAGTGTGTGATAAAATTTATGGTTGGTGTATAAAAGTTTTTCGATTCACGACACCTTTGAAGAACATTATAGTTGACATTAACAAAATTGAGGTTGGAGGTTCCTTTCCATTTGGGGCCATATATATCTATATAAATTATTTTATCATGATATGATGTTTATATTGCAATAACCCACGATTGTGATGAATTTAATGTGGGTGTGTGAGTATCCATGAGCATACGTTTTAGTGTGTGAATATCTAGACATTGATCATGGTGTGTCTTATCGTTATTTTCTATTTCACATGTTGTTGTGTGTGAATAGACTATGAAATTTTGTTGAAGATATCAAGATTGATTGGTGTAGCACTTAGTTTGGGAGTTATTTTTCTCAGTGTCAAGTTACCCAACATAATTCTATGATGATATCATCAATGGTGGATATGGATACCCCATAGGTGAATACAATGTACCTAGAGAGAATATACCATTCATTGCTTCTTATGGACTTGGACATAGGTATTTAAAAAAATTATGTAAGTCCATGATTTATAGCTGGATGATACCAGTCATTTCCTCCTACAGGCTTGGGAAATATGTGTTTAAAATGGTTAAGTGTACTGAGAAAGCATAGCTGACAGATATCAGTAATTACATTATACGATCATGGTTCGTGGGTGTTTTAAAATGTTAAGGGGGCAGGGGATGAATAGCCAATAGTTACCAGCCATTTCCTCCTACAGAATTGGGTTATGATTCTCTTAAAAGGTTAATATGGACATGGTTATACTTGATGTAACATAAGTCATTCTTGTAAACAAACTACTAGTGAGTTGGGGTGATTCTTATTGTCTTGGTGGAGGTATGTAACATTTTTACATTCTTACTTGCAATGAGTTGAAGTGGGTGGGTCAGGGTTCATGGAAACTTAGTCAGCTTAATATGACTCAGCACATATATATTTACTGATCATTTACTTATTTCATGATATAAAATATTATATATATTTTTTCACTTATATCGAGGATGGGTTGGCGGTGTCCTAATAATTCTTTTACTCACAACCTATATAAGAATTTCGATCCACTTATTGACCTCATGACCAAAGATCTGGAAAAGGTAATGGGCCCTATAAAAGATGGTTGAGTGGTGGATTAGTGAGCTATAGTGGACTAAGATAGACACTGGAGTACCCCACATATGGTTGATTGATTACATTTATATTTTACTTCTCAATTGTGTTATACACTTGACAGGCATACCACTTTAGAAGTTCTTATGTCTATTTCAATATTTTGATTACTCATTTACTCTCATAGTTTATTATTTGGATTACTCATTATTATCGATCCTATGACATGGTACATAGGTTATAGTCTCCCAAAGTATTCACTTGAGATCCTCACTGCTAGTCAGAAACCCCTTGCATATGGGGAGGCGCGCATGAGGTCTTGTAAAATTCTAGCCCAGACCTGGTGGTTCAGGTCAGGATTCTTCATTAACACTCAACACAATGATTTTTCACATATAATAATGATATAAATCAATGAGACATTATATTCTGAGGAATATAATTCCATGATTCAACTGATAGAAGGGATGAGACCTACAAGAGTTATGATAACAGTGAAATATTGATCATGGAGATTCTTTAAAACATAGAATTATTCTTCTTAGAATCACAACTATATAAAAACATAAATATTCTAATTCTTATTTATATAAAAGGGATATAATATCAAATAAATCTCAGATATATAGATGAAAATGAGTTCAATAGCTTAAATTCATGCTCAAATACTCAATTATATGTCCTTGGTAACTATTTCAAAACAACATAAAACATAATATGTCCTTTTAGGAAAATTATCTTTGTCTAAATTTTTGATTTATAATATAATATTTGTTACCTTATTTTAGGGTACTTGAAAAAAATTTAATTTTTACTTTTCCATAAATAGGTGGTTTGTTTTTTAATACATCAAAATCAAATTTAGTTTTCAATTTAAACACTCTAGTAATAATAAATACTAGTGTTGGAGAATGAAAAAAATGATTTAGATAAAAACATATCTAAAATCCATGTATCTGAATTTACGTATTTTTTCTTCACGTGGACATTTTTAACATAACTAAAACATGTAGGATAATTGTACACATAACCAAATTATGAATCCATCTTGATCAAGTAGAAAAAATTATGTAGTCTAATTAATCATGTAGATGATTAGAACCATGTATCTAAATATTCCGAAAATCTTATAGAGACCTCAACCATAATAGCCCAGAGTTGGTGAATTATTAATTACATTGGAATAATATTTATGGAATCACATGTAGAAAGTATGAATAGTTTATTAGACTTGGTAAACTGGATACATATACGAAATTAACATTACAATTTAAAACATGAAATAAAAAATGTATTTTCTTTGAAAATTCTATTATTCTACTGGGCATATCCCTACATATCATTCACAAAAAACTACCTCATATCCTAGGGAAAATAAAACATAATAAAGGGATGAGATCAGATGCTTGGTAAGGGTAAGAATACATCAAAAGATATGAATAAATAGGTCATAATCAACATTGAAAGGTAAAGAACTGAAACAAATGCCACATAATCAATAAATTGGGAATAATATGTTAGATGAAAATTATTATCAAATAATTCCATATAAGTAATCACATGGTCTTTAAACATAACCATGGATATTAAAACAAATATAATAATAACATGGAATATCAACAGTGAAAATTTTAATGATGGAATGCATAATTTTTTACGTATATAACATATCATCGAGGAATTTCACCAGGACATCTAATACCTTCGATTCCATCTTCCAAGACATCTATATAAATGGTTAAGTACATGTCTAAACCCCAATATAGTTGGTCACATGGGACCTACCGATCCATCACGGTTATAGGTAATTCTAAGCCCCACACATCACATAATAAATCAATTTCATTCCAAACATGAAATGCATGAAACATAATGAACATAAACAATCATATTTAAACTATCATGCAAAATTTAAACTCTATCCTCAATCAATAAATATAATTATAAAATTTCTAGAGTAAAATAAATGGTGTCAACATAATACATATTCAGTAAAACAAATCAAAAACCATCTTAAAAAATAATAAGTATGGTATCAATGACTTATATCCACATTATATCATAAGTAACATTAAATGATGCATTCTTATAAGGATAATGATTTTTAAAGATCGCTTGGAACATTTCTTAAGGAAAATAACCATTCATTGAAAATCACACTTTTTTATTTTAAAACTATTAAAGTCATAAAATATTACAAAAATAATTTTCTTTTAAAATCAATTTTAAGATAAAAATATCAAATAATTATTACAAGGTAGAGTTTAATATATAAAAATTGCAAATAGTTATGATATTTTCAATTAAACCATTAAAACATTGGTAACATTTTAATCATAAGCCATGTTAAATAAATAACTTCTACTGATAAATTACATAACTTAATGATAAATTAAATCATGATATATCATATAATAGGTAATGTATATACAAAACACTAATTAAATAAGTAAGGAATATCGTTTTTTATCATATAAGTATGTGAGATGAGAAACACTTACCTTTAGTCCAACTCATCACATACATTATTTATATTCCTAGATAATAAAATTTTGTTAATTAAATAATTTATTAAAAAAAATAATGTTTATTATTTCTTTTACATCACTTATTATGTTGTTATATATGATTGCATAATTAATTAATCTTATTTCAGATGTTTCGATGATATTTTCCTTTTGTGTCAAAAATTAATTTGGTGGATTGACTATGGTCCATGAATTAATTTTTTAAACATATACATAATAATAATAATGAAATAATTATTATATTTATAAGTTCATTATAGTTTTAAAATTAATAATTAATTTTTTTTATGAAAACATGATCTATGTTTCAGTCATAGAGACTGTTGGTCATATGTATGCATGCATAGCATTTCCATTTTCCAATGATCCTTATTGAAATATGGTATGTAAAAAATTATCCTTAAAATGATAATAATATCATATATACAATATTATTTATTTAAATATAATTATGTATATCATCCATGTGATCTAGTGATGAAAAAGGCACTCATATCACATTGTAAAGGTGGTTGTCCACACGTACACTAGCGATGGTATCAATTTTTAGTGTATGAAATAAAACGATATATTATATTTTAGGATTGATAAATATGTAATTAATGTCATATTTATTTAATTTTTATCACATAAACTCATTAAATTTATCCTTATTACCTTCCATTTAAAGCGTTAGTAATAAACGAATCACATATCTTCACTTTATGGTAGTTTGTGGTACACATGTGCATTGATATCATATCCCCTATGAAATGGAAATTATAATGGTATATATGATATAATGAATCCATGGTTGTAATTATTTTATAAATATAATCAATATAATTTATATCCATTAGAATAACCAAGCACGGTATGTGGTAATGTAAAAATGAATGACATTAGTTCATGAGGCGTAGTTTATCGTACAGAAGAATGGTGATTTTATAAACCATTTGATAGAAGTGGAGGTGGTTTTAGGTCCTGAACTTAATATATAAATATATATAATTATATTTAATAAAATTATATTGTTATATAATCATGGTTTAATATTAATTTAAGTATGTACAAGAAGAAATAAAATAAAAATTATAGTTGATGAACATTACCTCTTCTTCGCACATCCTCATCATGTTTGCACAAAACAATATTCCTCCACCGGCTTTGTTAAAACAATATTGACTCTAGGATTAGATTAGAGAATTTTAGAAGACATTTTTTAGGACATTAACTATCCAAATAGTATTTATGGTGTGAATAAGAGGCTAAAGTGGTTAGACTTTTATGGGTGAGGTGAGTGTCAGACTTGTACATTTATAAAAGAAAAAGGAGTACACACATTTTTCACATAAAAAGTGTCTAAAATGGATAAATATATGTAATTATACATTATGAGGCCTATATATTTCAATAAAATAGATTTTAGAAATGTTATACACCATTTTATCCCTTATATTGTTAGTTTAACACCTGGAAAATCCATTTTTACCCTAATTGTGATAATTACCTTTTAATGTTTTTATAATTCATTTCAGAAAAAAATTTATTTAAAAATATCTTATTTTATTAATTATTTTGATTATAAATATTTAATTCATTTTTCCAAATTTTACTCAATAAATTGGTTTGTTTTTATTTAAAATCAATCCCATATATGTGTTGAGAAAGTGAGTTTTCAAAGAGAAAATGTTAACAGGCTTCCAAAGTTTACAATTTTTCAATAAAAATTCAATATAAAAACAATCCAACTGAAATAAATTGATTAAATAGATGTATAATTTATCTATTTTAAATTTAAAATAAAAATAAAATTTTTTAACTATAATGAAAATTTAGTTGAAAATGTTGTTTTCAATTAAATTTATGTATTTTTCATTATTCGTCAAAAAATAAAACATCTCATAAAAATAAAAAAAATTCAACCTAATATAATTTTGACACATAAACTTAAAAAATTAATTTCATTTTTTTATATACATTTTCTGAAAATGGAAACATAGTTTTTTTATTATCATAGAGCATGAAGGGAAAAATTATTTCTTTAATATAGTTTTTCAGAAAACATTTTTTTACATTAAATTGAGTCTATTTTTATTTAAAATACATATAAATATATTTAAATTTTTTATAAATGATCAAACCATAAATTTAATTCATAATTTAGTTATTATTATTCATACCCACCAATTTAACGACTATGTTATAATAGACAAGTTTAAATAATAATATTTTAATAGAGTATTGTGTTTCATTCAAACTAGGTGTTGTGTGTCTTTCAATCTATCAAAGTGATTGAATTATATAAAAATAAATAAATCTAAAACTATCATGATGTTATATTCCCTTATACTCTTAGTGATGAGATTCATCCATTCTATCGAATATGATGTTAATATTTTTAAATCACAATTTGTCACATTTACCCCTTTAAATAAATTATGTCTTTCAAATTTAATAATGATGTTGAAAATCAAGTGTTTGAATGTTTATGATACCTTCATTAAAACCAAAAATCCTAAAAAGGGTTAATAAAATATCCTCTTGATAAAATATAATGTTAAGTACAATAGTTATATAGAATATCCAATAACAAGGTTTCTATGTAGGAGAACATTAGTGGAAAGATATGGAAATGGTTGAAGATTATAAATAATTATAGTCAATGATAGAGTTTTTTTATCATAAAAATGTTAATAATCAATATAAATTTAATGACCTTAAAACCAGAAATTTATGATAATTTAAAATACCTAATGTTCAACAAAAATTATGTTATTGGGATAAAAAAATTCATTGAGATCCTTTGCATAGTGTTTATGAATTATTTTACTATCGATGAATATAAGGAAATATAAAAACTTGATATATATATATATATATATATATATATATATATATTATAAAAGAAAAATTTAATCCTTTGGTTGTGATATGATCAATTTCCACTACTTTCCTTACTCTAAGAAACGAATATCCGAAAATTAATTTTTTTAGGCCAGGAAAACTAAAATTGACTTTTAATGGATCATAAGATCCATACAAGAGTAACAAGTTATTCATCCTATCTTCACTAAAAAATGTTTTTAAAAGTTATCCAAAAACACCTAAAGGTCAATATAATACATTACATAAAAATTGTACCTTAACTATCATCCACAATTTGTCTAACCAAATTCAATATTAAATAATTTTTTAGTATAAAAAATCAAAATTATATTCCCTAGAAATTATAAACTATCTCTTAATGTCACAATAAAAATATGTGAACACATTGATCATCATAAAACCTTCAGTAAAACACAAATGATTTCGAAAATTAAATCTTATGTTGGAAAATATATTCCATTGATTTATATATGTAGTAAACTCCACAAAAGATAAAGTTACCAATCAAATAAATAAATAATATTGTGATCTATAATACTATTATATAAAAGTATCATTGTAATTATTCTCTCTAAAAAATAAAATATTAAGGGTTATATTCCCTCAATCATGTGTTTTCTAAAAAGATATACTTTTCATTCAAACAATTTTACTATTCGTCTGTACAATTCAATATATGATCTCATTTACATATGCAAACGTTCTACAGTAAAATCCTTATACATTTCATAATTCATATAACCATAATTCCATTTTTTAAAATACTTCTACACTATTATTTTATAATCCAAACACACAAATTCATTAATCATTCTACTTAGTCTGTATCAATTTCATAAGCTTGACCATGAATCCTTATCTTACTCTGAGGTACATTTCCTTCTTTCATTGGGAATTCAGTGGAATATAATCTTATCTCTATATAGTTAAAGTGATCTGTTTGAGGTATTCTTCCTTTCCATTTTATTAATGATTATGATAGCCTTTTCTTCTGAACATTAAAAAACTCATTTTCCTTTTAAGCATGTACTGATGTTTTTCCTTCTCAATGTATCATGTGTTGGAAAATCCTTATTTCCCATATTCCCATTATACAACTTAATCGATTCCATACTATTCTTTCCTTTTATCCCATCAATGTCATAATACATAGAGAATTCATTATCTATTATCACAGAACATGAAATTATATCCTCATATGGTGAGAAAGTGCATGAGAATAGATGAATTTAGATGAATAGATTATTATTATCCAAGAAGCAGTCAATATTTCTCTTTAGATATCATTCGTAGTCTACAACATACATTGATAATCAAGAAATGTTGGTTTCAAACATACCAACATTTTCCATTTCTTTCTGGTATAGATGTAGAATATTTTTTACCATATCCTCTCATTTCTTTTATGGAATAAAAATTCCAAGTAGAGTATTGTGAAATCCTTCCATTACATGGATTTTATTTCTTTCTAATCCTTATTGTTTTTAGTCAACGACCACCATTGAACATAATAACTATAGTTATAAAAATATGTCATGACTACTTTTTCACTTTTACTACATCCTAGTGTATGATTTATATTATCGAAGATATTTATCCATATTTCTACTAAAAATGGATTTTTAGTCCTAATGAATAATAGAGGTTGTTGATGCATGAAGATTTCTAACATTGTTAAACCGTGCGCTAGAGAAGGAAGACGGGATATAAGGGAAATGTTTTTACTTATTACCTAATTTATCTATACTAATTTGGTTATAATTTGGTCAATTCCATCTCTATGTCTATCTACATCTTCATTATCTTTCCTATGGGGGAAATCTCCACATCGGATCTGTACATTGATACAACACTCATTCCTTTCGTTTGGCGCTATTTACGAAAGTTAAAAAACACTAGATTAGATCATAACATGTTGAAACATAATATTTTATCCTAAAACTAGTGAAATAAAAAACATTATTTAATATCATAATAATAATTACAATTTCCTTATGAATATATTTATTTTCAAATCGTTCATAATGGTTTATAAATAAAATGTGATTTATCCTAATAATATCCCCTTGTTGTGTCAAAACTAGTGCATAGTAAGGATCATTTTCATACACGAGGGGATGATATGGTCAAGACCAATGCCCCTTTTTAAAATTTATTACCCCTATGTACCAATATCGTAAAACCACATCAAATTTTAGTATCTAGATAGGGATATATTTTTAGGGGAAAAATAAGACATAATCTCCTCCTTACAAAAACATTAGGATATTGTTATATACTTATCTTCAAAGTATATCATAGGGTTATATTATCTAATTTAAGTTTTCCTTAATATACTTCCCAATATTTCTACTAATAATCCATTATTACCAATTGTTGAAACTATAACATCACGAGTTTTTTAAAGGATACACTGTGTTTGATGACATACATGATACACCACATCAAGCTTAAACAAACACCTAATATAATTTTTTAAATTTTACTATTAAAACCTTATTGTTTGAATGGGGGAACGAACAAAATTACCTGAATTATAAAAATGTAGTTTACACATTTAAATATAAATAATTATTTGGTGGTCAATTATTTAAAAATAAAGTTAAGATCCTTTTTAAAATAAAAGGAATTTTTTTCTAAGTCCTATTTAAAAGAACACATGTCTGTTTTATACCAATAGAATTAAAATAATCACACATTTTGGATTATATGAAAGATATATATATATATATATATATATTAAATATAATGTTTAATATTCGTTCTATATTTTTTGTAGACATGATATAAGAACGAATCTATTTTTTCTCATCAAAGATGTATTCTTATAAAAGGGACGTTTTACAACCATTGGATAGAGAACATGTTTTAAATATATTATTTTACAATTTTATAAGTTATATTTTACAAATTTTAAATCCTTTTTGAAAGAGAAATAACAAAATTTACATTGATTGATTTTTTTAATTTTTTGATAATCTCCATATTATTATTAGGAGAAAAAAATATACAATTTTAATTGAAACGGCATTTTTGTTATATTAATTATTAGTTTTAATGTTTAAATAAATCAATTTTATATCATTTAATCTAGTATAGGTCATTGGAATTAATTTCACATTGTATTTGTATATAAATATTTTTTTGATCTTTTGAATGTTTTCATTTTAAAATAATATCTTCTTGTTCTGTCTTTGAGATTATTTTTAAGTTAATTTGATCCAATTATGTGTTCTGAATTTTGAAAAATTGATTCCATATTTCTAATCATAAATTATAAATTTAGTAAATATTCCCCTTTTATTTTTTGCAATATGAATAAAAAATTTAATAAACAAATAAATTGACACGGTTAAAGAAAAATTGATTAATTAAGGGTACAAATAATATTTTAAATATTATAAAATTACCATAACAATTCTCTGAATGTTATTGGATTAATTATTTTTTACCAAAATAATACTTGGGAAGATTTTATGAGTTATTGGATCCACATGGATGACATTAATCCTTTTATATTATTTTATTTTATAGAAATTCGTATATGTCATACTCAAGTGTTTAATAAGTATTACATTTTTAAAATGTGGTTATTCAAATTATATCTTTGAAAATAAATATTCATTTTTATTTTTAAATGTTTATATTGATCATTTTTTTTTATTTTATGGAATAAATTATTAAAATAAAGGCTTTCGCAATTAGGATGTTGTAATTGTATAATTAATGGACATATCAAATACATGTTATTAAAAATATGATAATAAATTTAATTTTATATAATTAATAAATTACATGAATTTTCAATATTATCAAGACATATTATGGATTTTTTAAAGTTTTTATTGAAGTTATCATGTTGTTATGATATTTTAAAATAGTCATATATTAAATAGTATCAAAATTTTCATTATTTATATTTTAAATTAAATAGAAATTTATTAAATAATATAAAATTCATAAAAATATTAAATTCAGTCGAATTATTTGGATAAGGATAAATTTTTCATCAATTACCCATTTAATTTTTTTTCATTTTATACTAACTATATTAACCCTCAAGTACTAAACTCCATGTTGTAATGATGATAGTTAAAGGGGTTAAATTAAAATTATACGGATATTAATGTGAAAAAAACATGCCTAAAAATTATTGTATAAGATTATTTATACCCATACTTATCTTATATTAAAAATAAATATCATTGGATATATTTTTAATTTATAATTAAGTTATATTAATTTAATATTTTGAGAGTTTTTAAAAGTTAACCTCACCTCAAGTATAAAAGGGAACATCCTTCATCACTTTTTCACACCACTTTAAGACTTTTATATAGACCAATACCAACCCATTTATCCTACCAACTTCATTAACCATGTTCTATAGGATCTTGGATTCCAAAAATATCAACTCTAGATCTTGTAAGAATTGATCTAAAGGAAGTCCAGCAAGGAAGAGGTAATCATTTTACCAACTCATTCATGTTCATTTATCCATCTATATACTCTTCATGTATAGTTTCCATAATAAATTAATAAATCTAGTTTCATATATATATTATGATATTTTATTATTATTATGGTGTAACCATATTAAATATTTTATCCATCAGGTGATAAATAAAATCACTCTGCATGTGTATGTACATCTTACTATCTCCACGCCATGGTGTAATCTATTTTTCATCACCATATTACTTGGATAGGTATAATGATAGAATATATATATGATAATTATGAAAATATATTTATTCTTGAAAAATTAATATATCATACAATTCCTCACCCTTTCACTAATAAGGGAATGACACCACCGCTCGTACGTACGTATAACCTACCATCTCTACGGTGCAGTACATTTAATTTTCCATGTTCACTGTTCAAAAATTATTAAAAAAAATTATATAATGAATTTGTATGTTATATATGACCTTATTATAATTCTTTATATGACATAACTATATCCTTTTTACATGAATTAGGACTTAAATGATGAAACATGCATAATGAAGCTGTTAGGACACGAATCAAGGGTAATAAGGATATATTATTAACAAATAGTGTTAAGTTAAAATTAAAGTATCCTATATGATTTCATAAATATGAATATGTTTTTGTATTAAATTAATAACATGCATTAAATCATTATACAAGAGTTTTAGATATGTATAAAAGAAATCATACCTAAGGTATGGTTTATTTCACAATCTCATTATTGTTTGGTATTATTTATGTTTATGTCTCAAATGGGAAATATTTTCATCCATGAACATATTTTCTATAAATGTTTTCAAAAATATTTTTACTATCATAAGAATGGTTAACAACGTTTTACCCACGTTGGAATTTTTTTAAAATTGTTTAAAAATAATCTTTTTGTCTTTTTTCAAATGAGGTACTTTAATACTTTTAAAACAACAGTATAGAAGAAATGTTTTATTTATGTTATCCATCATTATAGGATTTTTACATATTCCTGCCTCATTAATGTCTAGAAGTATACTTTAAAATTTTACAAGTTTATTTTCAAATAAACTATTTTATTTTCCAATTTTAGGTGTTTTAAATAAATAATTAAAGTAAAAAAGGGATATTACTCTTAATAAATATTTAATGATTTTATTAGAGTGTTTTTATTTAGGTAAATATAATTTGTTCTATATTATATTTTAATTATTTTTTTCACTTATGATACCATATCCAATGTTTTATTGAAAATTTTATGATTAGTTTGTCTACTGATATTCTATTTTGATACCATTAAGAGTTTATGGGTAAAGTATTCACATTTCATATGATAGATTTTGTACACAAGTGTGTATATTTTTTATGTTTCACCATTTTATTACGAGGAATTAATTGACATAGTATGTTATGGTCATGACCTGCTATCGCTCCTCGATGCATCAGTAGGTCTCACGAGAAAAACTATTTTGGATATTAATGGAGGCATTACCCATTTATGTATGGTGTCTTGGAAAAAGATTTGATGGTATGTTTATGATGTTCAACATTATGAATTCCCTTATTATGATATTAGTTATTGATATTCCGTGGGATTATTCGACTAGTAAAATTTCCATTGATAATTTTCACTATCATGTGATAATTTATATGGTATTATTTGATCATATTTTAATTGTTCCAAATTATTAATAGGTTATTGATTAAATGTAATTTCTCTATGTTAATCTTATTTATATAATCATTTATGCCTCTTTATGTTATCTTCTTCAGTATGTATACCCTTACTGAGAATTTAAGAATCACCCCTTTTATATTTCATCTTTCCTCGGGATTTGTTGAAGTATATTATGAATGATGTGTAGGGTTACACTAATGGGAATAATCTTATACTCGAATAAAATAAATTTTCGTAATTTATGCTTAAAATGTAATTTTAATTTAAAATATGTACCTAATTTACAAATACTACTAAACTATTTTGTCCTTTGGGATGTGATTCCATGTATCTTATTCCATTGTAATAATGTTAGGTACATACTCTAGACTATCACGTTCTTGGTCATTATAGTTTGTATCAATGATTGTTTTGTATAAACCTTGGGAACTAGATTTAGAAATATTATATTAGGGAATATTAATGATATACAATGAGGATAAGTATAGAAGAAATTACTGATGATTTGTGACCATAAATTATGATATAATCTAATCATGTGTATTTCATCATTTAAAAATGGATCCAATTTGAAATAATATGTACCTCACCAATGCACATGATATGAATAACAAAAATGATAATTTCTTTTTCAATCTTAATACAATATTTCGAAGAGGACTATTTCCCAAAAATTCTCATATATATGAGTTAATATTATTATGTTCTAATAATATAGATAAATAAATTTTGAAGTGTTATGATTTTGGAAGGAAGCTTGATAAGAATAGTATGGTAGGGGAAATATGTTTAAAGGAAATAAGGGAAATAAGGACTATCCTACATGTTATAATTATGGAAGGAAACCCCATGGTATATTCTTGAGAGTAAAAGGAGTTCACTTCAAGTGTGGAGAAAAAAGTTTACCATGCTCATGATTACAATGGAAAGAAATAAATTTATAATGTTAAATGCTTCAAGTGTAAGGATATGGGGAACTATGTAAGGGGATTCCGAAGACGTCAAGGTAATATACCTCAGAATAAGCTATGGGATCAAGGTCATGTTTTGGCTATTAATATAGAGAAAATTGAATGAATTTTGTTCTTGTGTTTTTAATGCTAGAAATAAATTGTATGACCTTATCTTTATAATAATTAAGAAACATATAAGTATTGTACTATAATACTTCTTCTTTAAAAAATAGAGAGAATATGTTGAATGATAATAATGACTAGAAAAACTGATTTATTAGAAAGTTGATATTTTGGAAAAATGTGATTTAGGGAAGAGAACCCTTATTACATGATTTATATTGAAATAATAATGAAAATAGATGTTTATGGAAAAGTATTTGTGACTATGAATGTGGTTAATTATTTTATGGTTTATGTTATCATTTTTGGGTTTACTATATGTTTGGACTTAATAAATAAAAATATGATTTTATAATTAGATGCATGGATTTTTTTTCATTATGATTTGAATGTGATAAAGTTATTCATTTATTTGTTATTTGGTATGAAGGACTTCATTATGTTGTTTTTGAAAAATATGTTGTCAATTTGACTTTTTAAATTTAGTGCCATTCCTAATAAATTGTTGGCCTTTGAGTTTGGACAGACCTATTTTGAAATAGTCTTAGTATTATATACTTATAGAATAGATTTAGTTGAATATTGAATATTATTACATGTGGTTAAATAATGATTTATCATATTGGATAACATGTGATAACCATTTTGGTTTGGATAATATTTAATGTTCAAATGAATGACTTATGGATCTTTCATTAAAAGTTCTTTAGTTATAAAAATTCATCTTGAATATCCATCTTTGGGTGTACAAAATGAATATAAAATTGATTTAAGAACAACAAAATGATGACATTATGCTTGTAAAATTTGAAGTAATAATGTATGATTATTATCTCAAGTTCTTATCTTATGGATTCCCTCAACTCTATGGAAAATATATTGAAACAAAATGTTATCCATTTAATTCTTTTGACAAAGAAATCAATGATCTTTTTAACCCATCACAGATTTGTGGTTTTGTGATAATTAACTTTCTCATGACCATTTTATCTATCACTCTCCATAAAAACATGACAGTTAGTTTTCTCTTAAATGTCCATTTTTTCTAACATTTAACCCTAGTATGTGTTATCTTATATGACCTTTGTACTTTACTTTCTTTATTTTGATGTATAAAATTCATTAATCCTTTTTCTGATGTGGGATTTCCAGAAATTTATTTTGAAAAGCCAAACCCCTATTTTTTACTCGAGATTTCAAATTTCGGGGACATAATTTAACAAATAGTGGAGAATATTTCAGCTTAAGTTTTTTAAGGAAACACTATTCTCAATAGTTTACAAGATACTCCACATCGAGATTAAACAAATAACTAATTATTGTTATTTAAATGTTACAATTATAAAAAATCCATTAGTATGTTAGGAATGAACAATATTAACTAAATTGGGAAATATTATTTATATATTTTAATATAACGAATTAATTGGGACCAATATTTTATAAATTAAGGTAAAATGATTGTTAAAATAAAAGGAAATATGTTTTTCTATAAAACAATTTCTCTAAGGACACAGAATTAAAAAATTACATAATTATTACTTAGGTCAATAATTTATCATTATTTCACCTTTTTGATAATTTCAAGTTTAGATAATTAGATTATTAGGCCATAACAATACAAATTGGACACTTCTAAACAATATCAATTTTTTTCTATAATCTAAAGAATTTAAAAATATATCATGATCACTTTTATGAAAACTATTCATGACATTCAATACGACGTCTCCAAATCCTTACTTATCTTTATGTTATGTGAAAAACAATAAAAAATAGTGGATGAGAATAAAAAAAATATTTAATGGATATAAAAATAAAGAAACAATTAGCCTATTGAAATAAATTAAACCCTATGAAAAAATTATCATAAAGAAATACTTTTCAACCTTAATAAGTAGTAAATAAATACCTTTGAAAATAATCTCATTACATGGATTTTTTAATCAAAATATTAGAATAAAACCCATATAAGAACTATAAAATACAAAAAGGTAACTTGTGGCATAATTATACTTATCACTCGTATAAATGGAATGGAATTGTGGTCAAGTTCCAAACATGTCACTCTTACAAATGGGACATCCATACGACTAAATTCTATACCTGTTGCATTGGAGGATATAATGTAACCCATTATTCTTGGTTTTTCATGAAACCAACTTTCATTGGTTTATCACATAACCAAGGGTATCATTATATAATAATAACATTTAAATTCATACAATTTTCTACATTTCACTCTCATAATTTTTTTTTCAGTCATAAAATACATTACACATTATACGTAGAAAAATTATAAACCCTTTTTGTAACAAAATACCCTACAAAAGAAAATTTGGATCTCTTTATCTTTTAAAAACATGAATACTTTCTGAGTTACCCAATTATCAAATAATGTTCATGGACAAGGTATGTTTTTTCCACCATATACTTTAAAAATAACATTACGTTTTCAATTTATAAAATAAGTCAAACATTCCAAACAAATAACATAGAAAAGATTAAAATTTTAAAACCATTGATTGAAATTAAAAAATTACATAAAATTTATATTATAATCCTTTTATATCCATAAAAATTAACATATAAAATAATTTCCAGAATATTGATATGGAGAAAAATAAATCTATAAACATTCAAGGTTTAACATACCACTTTGAACCATAAAATCATAAACCCCGTGATATAATTAAATTTTAAAAACATTAAATGAAATGGTAATAAACTAAATTTCTGATATGATATATCAATGTTGATGTATATATGCCTCAAAAATAAGGCGGGTGTATAACATCAAGATTTGCCTCAATGAAATTAAATTGAGATGAAGTACTTTACCTTGAGTCTGATTCATCACATATGATCTTTATCTACATGAAAAATAATATTATGATAATTATTTAATTCCTTGAGAAATTTTTTATAGTTTATTATTCCTTTTATATCGCATAATGTCATGTTATATCAATTACATAATTATATTATATCATATTGGATGTTTTGATTATATTCAGTAAACGAGTCCAAAATCACATTTGTTTAATGTCTATAGTCAAAATCGTTATAATTACATCATCTATAGAATAATATCCATGAAATAATTATCATTTTTATAAGAAAGTTATTCTTTTAAATAGAACCATTATGTATGGTTATGAGAAATTAACTACCTTATAATCATTGAAATGTTATGTTTTATGTACGCAAGAGTAACATTGCAATTTTTCAATGATAACAATGGAAAGAAGGTAATTATTAATTTACAATTAAATAATTATAACAATATCATTAATATCATAATAATAAATTAAATATACATATATATAATCCATGTGATGTGGAGATGAAAAACAAATCATATCGCTTCGTGGAGGTGATAGTTTACACACACGCACGCATGACATTAATTTTTTTTATGTGCATGGAAAGGTAAGAATATTAATAATATATTATTATTTAATAATGATAAATATGTCATTAATATCATATATAAACATTAATTTTATCATTATAACCATTCTTGAGAGTCAGTGATGGAAAATTAATTATATTGTTTCTCATGGTGGTTGTACGTCGTACAGACGAGTGATAATTCTTTTCCAATTTGATGGAAGTTAAGAATGATTTATTGGATGATATTAACATAATTTGATTTATGTATATTAAGGATAGTATAGTAATTATTTCAACATGGTTGAATAATATTTTAGGGTAGTGGAATAAAAAATAAAATAGGAATGTTTAATTAAAAATGATACATCTTCTTCAAATGATCTCCTTTGATTAACACCTTATCAACTCTAATAAAGGTATTATTCCAAAAATAAGGTCTCTATAATGGGGTTATATATTATATGATGGTATTATATTTTATATTGTTTGAAACAAATTTTTTTTAATTAAAAGAGAAGAATGGGTTCCCTTTTATAAGAGAGGGGATAGGCTATCTTGGAATTATTCAAATTATTAAATTAATATAAATTTAATTTCTATTAAAAATGGATCAAAACATATTAAATTCATATATATCATGATTGGGGTTTAAATAAATTCATCCCAAAAAATTGATAGGTTTGATTATTTTTCAATCCTTATATTTTTGTTTTAACCTTTATTAAACCCTTTTAATTATTACTGTGATATCATGAAATTTACAGTTCCAGGGTTAGTATAATTTCTATTAAATGATAAATTACCAATAAATGCATCATTTAAAAAATTTTAGACTTATTAAAATAATCTGACCAAAATTTATATTTTTATGAGTTTTATACCATTTAATAAAATATTATTTATTTTTGGCATTATTTGTTACATTACATTTTAAAAAATATTATACCATTAAAAATTACAAAAATTAATTATAAAACAACACTAACATGTAAAAGGAATCTAATAAATTCATGGAGGACTTTTATCATCTCAAATTAAATTTATTTTAGTATTTTTAAAATCATTTATTTGATATTTCCATTAATTAAGCAATTATTATATCATCATTGTGTAATCCATTAAGGTAATTATTTATTTAATAAAAATTAAATATAAATTTAAGGAAGAGAATTTTTTTTGATATTTTAACTTACTATATTTTAAAAAATCCCTTACATGAACTCATATGAAAAATATTTCACTTATTAAAAATAACAGTGCAACAAAATTAACTTTTTCTCCAGTATAATTTTATATATGTTATAATCTCAAAAAACTGTTTCCAAAGGTTATAATTTCATTGAAATTAATATTTTATTCTAAAAAAATTCATCCAATAGAATTATGATAAGTTTTAGTGTAACTTAATAGTATTTAAAATATTATTATTACCTTCAATTACCTGATTTAAACTTAGTCCTTGTAATAAAAAATATTAGTAATGTTTCTATTACTGATTTCCAAAAATAAAAGGTATTTATTAAATAAATATTGAAATTATGATTATAAATATGGAATAAATTTTTCAAAATTGAATACACGTAAATTTTATAAATTAATTTAAAATTAATCCTGTTGTTGGAATGAGAAAACAAGTTCGAAAGATAGAAATATGTTTATATCCAAATTCAATGTGAAACTAATTCCAATGAGTTAAATTGAATTAATTGATTAAAAATATCTACTTATACTTTATAAACATTCAAATATATAATTCAACACAATAAATAAATTTTATAAAATGGCAATTTTCAATTAAAATGCAGTATTTTTTTACAATTCATCAAAACATGAAACTTATCATAATAAAATAAAAAAATAATTGAATGTAAATTTTCATTTTTGTACTTCAAATAATAAGTTTATTTTTTTTAATAGAGTACAAAAATGTTTTTTAAAGTATATTTAAAACTAGTGTTCCATCGAAAAGCGGTAAATCTTCCCTTTTTGATAAATACCTCTTTAATGTGTAAAATGGGATTTTTTTTCTTATATCGTGTCTGGAAAAAAGATTATATGAATTTTAAAAATTATATTCAATATTATATATATATATACATATTAAATTACTCTAATCATATAAGATTTTATTTATTACTTAATGGTATAAAATATACTTGTGCATATTTAAGTAGTTTTGTTAGAAAAAACATATCATTTTATTTTAAAAGAGGTCTTATTTTAATTTTTAATTAATTTTTTAATTAGTTATATATAAATTTCAAAACCATATTTTAGTAATTTAGATAATGATATTCATTCCTACCATTCTAATGGCTATGTGATAACAACCATATTAAATAATAATATTTAGTTTTTAGTTAAAGCTTGATGTGGTGTATTATGTATGTTATAGAACATTTTGATTCCTTTAATAAACTAGGGATTTTAAATTATACCCCCACCGTTTAATAGATCTCATCCCCACAATTTGAACTCAAGATAAAAAAACATGGGTTTATTAAATCTCAAAAGACCTTTATGGAAATCCCACATCTTAAAAATTATTAATTAAACATCCACATTAAAATAATGAAGGGGGGGTATGAATAGAACCTAATATAACACATAGGATAGTTCCATGTAAAAATGGATATAAATTAAAAAAAATAACTATCAAGTTCTGATGGAGACTGGTAGAAAACATGGTTTTGGGAAGTTTAACAATCACAAAACCATAATTTCGTGATGGGTTAAAAGGACACTAATTTCTTTGTAAGAAAATTAAATGGGTAATTATTTTTGAAGAACCTTTTCATAGTGATTAGGAATTATTTTACTAACTAGACTTTGAATATAAGGAAATATACTTACTAAAGATGTATAGTTTCATCCTTTAATCAATATTCACCACAAACTCGTCTTCTTCACCAAGTGATGATTGTTCATGATGAATTATTCATGAATGAAGCACTAGAATCAATTTATATTATACCACATAATTCACAAAAGATTATATATCTATTTATATTTTATTTAGACACTACCCAAAACAAAAAGGGTTAGTCCAATATAATAAAGTTTTCCAAAAAAATCCTTATATGATGAAAAAATAATTCAATCTTCAAAATTCAATAGTAATAACCAAATATCATCATAGATCATTAAAAAAATCATCCTTAAAATTGACAAAACTTATTATAGAAAATTATTGATCACATGGTTTTATAAGATAATTTTTAACATATATCCCAAAATAACATCAATCACTCTCAAAGTCTAATAAAAAATGTAATTTCATAAATCCCACAATCTCCCTATTATTTTCAAAAATAACCCATTTAAACAAATGTCCAAAATAAAATAATATATTCTTCAAAAATATAATTCAACCATTACATATCAAATAAAATCCCACAGTATTCTACTTACATCATTTTTATATGGATCAAAAAATAATGAGCATCTTCTAAGTTAACATTAATCACATAATCACCAAATCATTATCCAATACCATGATTATCTATTTAATAAAAAATATATTCCCAAAATAAACATATTCTATATCCATATAATTTTTTACAAAAATTTAAAATTCATTCTAATTGGGACATTATATAGTCTAGTGGTATGGGATGAACCCTTGTAACCCTTCTGTGGTGGGTTCAATTCCCACAGCCTTGTCGGATGCGATGGGTTGGAAAACATTTTATCGGATAACCTTTTTCTGAATTTATATAATTCTCATAATATTCCGATAAAATTATAATGTCCTAAAAAATATCCTTAACAAGTCTTAACCTCAATTTTTATCTCATACCATTCATTTTATATCAAAAATTTATAATCCATATTTACCACAAAAATAAATGTCTAAAAAACTTTATTCACCTTAAAATGATTAACTTAAACCCTAAAAAGGGGTTTCTAATACATTTAACGTCTGATCAAACGTAAAATCATAACCCCATGATGATATCCTTAACTCTTAAAAAGACATCCTAGTCTACAAAATTGTCTAAACATTTCCTTTCATACCAACATTGTAACATCATGTTACTATTTTCAGGTATTCATAAACCCCTATTTTATTAGATTTTTGGTTCGGTTTCATTTGGGGTTGTTTCAGTTTTAAATTTCAATTATTTTAAAATTTCTGTGTTAGTATACGGTTTTCCCAAACCAGATGCCCCCTTAGAGAAAATCATACAGCCTAAGGTAGTGGGATTTTCATAGATGGAATATGTTTAGTAAATCAATGTTCCCTCTTAGGGAAAACTTCATGGCCAATTTAAAATAGGTGCATAACCAGGCCGCACAGTATGGAATAACCATGCTGGTCTACCCAGGAAACTGTGTGTATGAATTTTAATTTATCTGATTTTATTTTTTAAAATACTACCCCCTTGGGGTTCCCAATATATAGGTATGACACCAAACCAATTTATCCCATCATTGGTTCTCCAAAAAATAGTCCCCCCCACTAAAATCCCTCTTATAAGTGACTCAAAGCATGAGTAACACACTTCGATCTTCTCTCAGTTAGTTTCCTTGCCTCGATCTCTATCTTCGACAATCTCTCTTCTCCTACCTAGGGTTCCATGGATCCCTATGTTTATTTTCGGATCTAATACAAACTATTTTAGCTATATATCTTGGTTTTATTCTTATATATTTTTTCTCATCATTCTATATTAGATTCTTTGATTTACACCTTTGTGATTTGATATCGATTAATACCGAGGTAGGTTGTTTTGTTAAGATAGTAAATTTTTTGTAAACGTACATTTTTGTTTTAATTTAAATTTTTGATTTAAATGAAACTGCTTGGATTAAATACAAATGAATTCAATGGATTTATTAAAACCCCAATTCCATTAAATTGGGGTTTTTGGAAATTGGTTTTGGAATGAATTTAGGAAATCCCCCAAATCCATTGAATTATGGTATATTTATGGAAGTTAGGGAAAAATAAATTTATTAATTTAAATTTAGGATTTAATGAAAATAGTTTAAACTATGTTTTTTGAATTTAATTGTGTAAATTGATTTTAAGGAAATTTGTGAAAACCCCCAATTCCATTTAATTGGAGGTTTATTTTGAAATTTTTGTAATTTTGTGTAAAATTAAATAATTGATTTTATTTTGTGAAATTTAATTATAAATTGATTAAAAATCCCTATTTTTGAAAATACAATAAAATGGTTTTGATATAAACCTTAACATTTTATCTTGTTTTAAAGGAAATTTTTAATTAAAAACTTTTTATGGTTTTAAATGGAAAATTGGCATATTTGAAATGGAGAATGGGATGGAATTGTATTTTAAGAAGACACGAAATAAATTTTCCATCATTTTTATACCAGATAATATGAAATCCATAGGTATTTAGTGAGATATTTTGATGAAACATAATAATTGATAATGTTATAAAACAAAAATAATGCACATCACATCACTTAGGAAATAGTGATGAGTCCCCTTTATCCTGAGTTAAATGGGACATATGTACATATTTTTGTGTCTCCTTGAGTACAGGATCCCTATACCCTCATAAAATTGTCCCTTATTAGGAATATTCCCATGTTGCTCACTTTTTTGAACTTCAAATGAATATATTCCCTTATTGTTAACTGTTTTATATACCTCTATATTTATATAAATTATTTTATATAAAAGTGTTTTTTTAGTACAAATGTGTAATGCGCCTTTTATTTAAAGTTATTTCCATCATGTGAAAAGAATTTCCACATTTTTATGTCTGAATCTTGATTTATTAAAATATTATTTTGTAAATGAATAATATTATTTTTAAACTGAAATCACTTTCATTGTTAATTTGATATTATCATCTATTATGAAATCCATGGTGAGACACAACAATTATTTCAGATGACACCCTATACGTGGCTTAGAGGTTTTGAAGATTATTTCCATCTCGGTTTGTGTAGGGGTAAATCATATCTTGGAAGTGGATATAATTATTGACTCATGGATATGGTAATTTGTGTTTTGGTTGGGACGTTGTAAGTTTATATTCTAGTATTTCTAGTACTATATTGTAGTTCATGGGATTTTTTATGCCTATTTGATGTCAAGTAAAATATACCCTATTTATTTTCTTTTAAATGAATACTTTCTTGTTTCTTTTATTTGTGCAATCTTTTGGGTAAAATTTTTCTCAGATTCATTTTTTATGATTTCATGTTCTATTTTCCCACCTATGGGGATCAATAATTCCTTTTGGGTTATTTCAGTGCAAATTCAAGTGTTCGGTTACTAGGGTACCTGTGATGGTTCATGAAAGAGTTTTATTAGTTCTCCATGTTGAGATTTTTTCATAAAATCAGTATGAATTTTTTAAATCTTATTGGGACTTAGGTAGTTGTTTTGATTGAGTTTTTGACCATATCTCACCATAAAAAAACTTAATCCACCATTGGTGGTTTGGGAAAGGATTCTTGAGGATTATTTCTAGTATTTTCCCAATTTTGATTTGGATAGAGTTAAATCCTACTCTTTTCTGTTTTATCTATTGGAATTAGTTTCCCATATCTCTCTCTTTGGGTGTTAATATAATGTATAATTTTTTGTCTGGTAAAGTTGTGTATTATCATACCACTGAGAGGACATGAGTGTCAGACCAAATAGGAATATACTACTGAACTTCAATGAGAAAATCCCCTCATGTTTTCAAATTTAGTTTAGGTGATTGTGCACACTGTCCATGCTCTAGGATAGACACCTCATCCAGTTCCCATTTAGACTTCAGCTGTGGAAGCTCATAGATATGTTCTTATATTTTTCTATAAAGAGTTACTTCCCCTGAATCCAACTCTATTAAAATTCCCAACTGATCCTCAAGAGATTAAGGAATAATTGATAACAATGGGATTTTTTTTATTGGACACATCTTAAAAGATCAATGTGAAGTGTGTCACTATCATTCCAGAAGTACTAAGTATGAGATGGTGGGACATAGTCATAACAATGAAGAATCATGGGGGATTAGAGTGGAAGGACATAAAGGTTATTTTCAATGAATAGTTATATCTAGACTTGATGTTGTTATCCAAGGGCATGGTTTTTTTCAGACATCAGTGGGAAGAGAGGACCATGGGAGAGTATGCATGCCATTTTTCTAATAACATGAATTTCACACCTGAGATTGTATCAAAAGAGAATATGAAGGATAAAAGGTTCGAGTTGGGACTTTATCAAGATATTATTTCATAGGTTATATTATAGAAGATGAATTATTATGTAGATGTGATGGATAGAGTGATAATGTTCCAAATAGACCTAGCTATAGAGGTAGGGTTATCTAGAGTTTCTTCCTATCGAATGGTAAGCATGATTTATTTCAATGGAATGTATAAGTGTGATTATTTTTATAGAATTTATCGATAGCAAGGTCACTGTAGACCTATTGCAGTGTCTAGAATAGGTCCTTTTATTTTCAATTAGTGTGGAAATCCAAGACATGCAAATATGGTTTGCACTAAGTCACCAAAGGTATGTTGTTCTTGTGAACATTTAGGAAACATATATAGATTCTTCCATACTTATTCCACTCCAAATATTGGAACAAAATCATCATATCCTACTAAAACTATGTTGAAATTAGGCACTTCACATATAAATGTGTTCCATCCACAAGAATCTAGAATAAAGCTACTTCATACAGTTTAAGAGTCTCAAGATTAATTGAATACATATCATATGACTATGAGAGGTACCATCACTATAGATTCATCATTACTGAATAGTTTATTTAATACCAGTTCATCTCATTCATTTATTTCAACCTATATTATTAATCTTCTAAATATTTTTTTGAATCCTTTATCTTATGTTATGAATATTACAACACCCCTTTGTACCAATAAAGAGAAGGGTCTCTATATTCTTTCTTGTGTATTATATCTTTCAGAAGTAAAACTTTTTTAGAGTTTTTGGTTCTCCAAATTAAATTACATGATGTCATATTCAGAATGGATTAGGTTATTGGCAATAAATCCAAGATTTATTTTTATCTTCGACAATTTTTCTTTTCTATACCCAGTGGTGTGTGTTGTGTCTTTAAAGGATAATGGGACCCAAGGTCAAGAAAGGTTCAGGCCTTCATATCTTGATTTGGGGAAAGTAGTATTAGTTTTCTCTTTGAATCTGAAGCAGGAATCTTTTAGTGGTGATCTCCCTCCATATTTTATCGAGTCTCTTGACATGTTTACTTCAGACTTCTCTTGTTTAACACTGATAAGGGAGTTTGAGTTTTCTATTGACATTATTCCTTGTACTCATGATACTTCTATTCCTTCTTACCATATATAACAAGCAAAAATTAAAGAGTTAAATTCCTATTTAGATGATCTTTTAGGGGAAGGATTTAAATTCTTGAGTGTGTCAACTTGGGGGCACTTGTTCTCTTTGTTAAGAAAGTAGATGGTTCAGTTCACCAATATGATGACTACCAAAAGCTCAATCTGTAAATGGTAAATAAGAAGTATATACTTCCATAGATAGATGAATAGTTTTCATAGTTGAAATGGGTGAATTGGTTCTCAAATATTGATCTTCGCTCGGGTTACCATCAGTTTATGATAAAATAATTTGGCATTCAGAAAATAAGATTTTGGAACTTCTTTTTTTTAGCGAGTTATTATTGATGTTTTTTTTAATGATTTATCAATGTTGGATTCGGTGATAATTTATCTAACACAAATGGGAGTAAATTTTTCTTGGGATGATAAATTTCAGAGTTATTTTGTTGATCCGAAATGAATTTTGAATACTACATTGTTGTTGAATCTTCCAAAGGCACATAAGAACTATGTGGTCTTCTGTGATGGATCAAGTTCCGGTTTGGGATGAATTATTATGCTATGTGATCAAGCCATTCGTTATATATCACAATATCTTAATCCAAATGAGAATAAGTATCCAACCCATGACCTTAAACTTTCATCTATGATTCAGGCTCTTAAGAGTTGGAGGAATTACCTTTATAGATAATTGTTAACTATGTTTTTAGATGATAAGATATTGAGTTATATCTTCTCTCAAAAATATTTGAATCTCCAATAGAGGATTTGGATGGAATACCTGAAATATTTCTAGATTAAATTCATATGTACCTCATTGAAATATAATGACATCATAGGTCCTTTTAGTTGGAAACATTCATCCTAGAACATGAAAGAATATTGGAAATATTGGAATTTGATGGCTTTCTTTACATGATTTCATATTGGAGTGAAGTTATAAGAGGTCGGGGTTTCTTTGGTTAGTGTCCATTTGATATCAACTCTTCTCAAGATGATTCTTCAGGAACATCATCTTGAAAATGAGTTTCATGGCATTAAAGACTCTCTTCAAGGCGGGGAGACAGTTCCTGAGTGGTCGTTCTCCAAAGTGGACATTATATGCTATCAGAACCGATTTGTTATGTCGTTAGTTGTTAGGAAAGATATTATGGGAGACTGACATAACTCTTAGTGGTTTTTGCACCCAGGAACTAGGAAGATGTTCTATGATATGAAGCAATATTTCTAGTGGACATCTATGAGACGAGATATTGCTGAGTTTTGTCTCTCACTTATATATGTTCTAGAAAGTGATGGATGATCACCATAAGACATCAGGTTTTCTACAACCACTTGTAGTCCTAGCATGGAAGTGGGATGATATCTCTATAGATGTTGTGTTTGTGTTTTTTTATACCAAGATAACGAAAAAATAGATATGGGTTTTGATCGATCAACTCCCTAAATTGGATTACTTTTCAAATATTGGTGATACAACCAATATTAAGGAGTTGGGAAATCTCTGTGTGAAATATATAATTAATTTTCTTGGAGTTCCATATACTATAGTCTCATATAGGGATCCTTGGTTAACTTCTTGTCTTTGGAGGGGCCTTAAGGTGTCACTGGGATCTCACATCCCTTTGTGTATGGAATACCATCCATAGTCGGATAGATTGATAGAATTATCTATATAGATTCTTGAGGATATGATTTTCATGTGTGTTCTTGTCTTTTGTGGGTATTTGGATAATCACATATGGATGGGTGAGGTTTCTTATAACAATAGTAACCATTTCATGATTATAATGGCTCCTTCTGAGGCCTTGTATGGCTGGCCTTTTAGATATCTACTATGTTGGTCAGAGGTTGGTCGAAGTTCTTTGGTTTGACCAAGTTTGGTGGAAAAAAATCAATAAATATTTCGTTTATTTGTAAATGAATGTTGATGTAATTGAGTCAATATAGGAGTTATTCTGATAATCTTTGTCATCTGTTGAAATTATTTGTCGGTGACCAGGTGTTCTTGAATTCTTCAAATCAATTGGGTCATCGACGTCTTGGCAAGAAGGGGAAAATGCTCTATGTTTTGTGGGAACATTTAAGGATGTTATATAGGTAGAGAAATTATATTTTTTTAGAACTTCCCCCAAATATGACATTGATAAATAATGTGATTCATATAACTCAACTACAAAAGTATCTATCTGGTCCATTTCATATTTTGAGTTTGTGTGATCTTGAATATGAACCTAATTTATCTATGATTGAAAACACAGTCAAGATAGTTGATTTTAAAACTAAGATACTATGTGGGTAGATGATACCTTTGGTTTGTGTGTTGTGGAAGCATAGTTTTGATAATCGTGGGATGTGGGAGAGGGAGGCACTGATGAGAGAGCAGTCACCTTATCTTTTTCGCAATAAAGCATCTGGGAAGGATTTCTTGGGAGAGAATGTTTCTATGATGGGGATGTTGTAACTTCCTATTACTATTTTATGATATTCTCAAACCCCTATTTTATTAATGATTTTTTTGGCTTCATTTAGGGTTGTTTTTTGTTGAATTTTTAATGTTAATGAAATTTACGGGCTAATACATGGTTGGCACAGGGTTTTCCAAAACCGTGAAACCCCTTAGAAGAAACTATGAAACCCAACGCAATGTGATTTTTCACGGTTGGTGCATAGTTAGTAAATCCTTATTCACTCTCGGGAAAAAACTATGTGTCCCATTTAAAAATGTTGAATGGAAATATACATGGTTTTTTCTAACTGTGCGGGTCTACACTAAAAACTATTTGTATGGGTTTTAATAAAATTTATTTTAATTTTTAAAATTCTGAACCCCCCTTTTGGGTCACCAATAGATATATACGAACCGAAATCGATTTCTCCCATTCATGGAGCTCCAAAGATCATTTTTCCCCTTTTATCCCTCCCATAAGTGATTTAATACTTGTGGAATTCCTTTTAATCTTCTCTCGGTTAGTTTCCTCATCCCGGTCTCTATCTCCCGTGATCTCTCTTCTCCTCAATAAGGTTCCATGGACCCCATGTTTATTTTTTAATATAATACCCACTATTTTGGATCTAAACCTTTGTTTTATTCATATATCCTTTTTTTTCATCTTTCTCTATAAGATTTTACTATTAAAATCTTTTTCATTTGAGATCTATTGATTCCAAGGTAGGTAGTTCCATTAGGTTGCTCAATTTTTCTTGAACCTAAATTTCTATTTTCATTTCAATTTTTAATTTAAATGAAACTTCATAGTTTAAATGTAATTTATTTCAATGGTTTTATTAAAAACCATATTTCATTTAATTGGGGT
This sequence comes from Viscum album, assembly GCA_963277665.1. NCBI lineage: Eukaryota > Viridiplantae > Streptophyta > Magnoliopsida > Santalales > Viscaceae > Viscum > Viscum album. The sequence goes on along the minus strand of OY728151.1, from coordinate 1,820,444,738 downwards.
TCTTTGAAATTGGTTTGGCATGAATTTAGAAAAACACAAAATTCCATTAGATTGGAGTATATTTATGGGTTTTGTTGAAATTTAAATTATTTTATTTAAATTATGGATTTGATAGAAATTTTATAAATTAAATAGTTTGATTTAATTTTGCTAATGTATTTGATAGAAAACTGAGAAAAAAAATCAGTTCCATTGAATTGAGGGTTTATTGTGAAATTTGTGATTCATTTTTGTAAAATTAGATTTTTTGAAATTAATTTTTGAATGTGGACTATGAAAATGAATCTTTAGTTGATTTAAAGAAACTATTTGTGAAAATGGAAAAAAACGTTTTGATAGAATCCTTGGGGTTTTATCTTGATGAAAACTCATTTTTTTGAATAAAAATACATTACGAGATTTAAATAGGAAATTTAAATCTTTGAAATGGGGAATATGTTGAATATTATTTTATGTAGTTGTGAAATAAATTTCCCATCATTTTCTACTATGGAACATAGAATAATTATTTAGTTAGTGATTTATTTGGATATAACATTAAATTTTAAAATTTTCAAAAACATTAATGCAGCACAACACATCCCTTAGGTGATGGTGATGATTCCTCTTTGGTCTGATTTAAATAGGAAGTATGTACATATTCTTGCATCACGTTGAGTGGGGGGTCCCTATAGCCTAGATCTATAGTTCCTTATTAAGAATATGATTGTTTTTTTTCTATTGTTATTATTTAAAATGAAAATATTCCATTATTGTAAATTATTTTACGTGAATTCTTTTTTATATAAACTATTTTATATAAAAGAATTTATTTAAGCTATTGGTGTAATGAAACTTTTGTTTAAATGTATTTACATCATTTGAAAAGTACTTCCATATTTTGACATGTGAAGCATTATTTGATTAAATAAGATTTTTAAAATACCAAACCTATTTATTTCAAATTTGAAATCACTTTCATTGTTAATTTGATATTGGAATCTGTTATGGAATCCTTGATGAGATCATACTGTGCTTTTATCTCACACCCTACCTATTCCATTGGTTTTTATTAGGTTATCAACATCAATGTTCGAGCAGGGTTAAAGTATCTCTAGATGATGGTTCTAACTGTTGACCTGTGGACTTGGTGAGTTGTGTCTGAGTTAGGACTTGGGAAGTTTATCCTACTGTACTTCAAGTAATTTCTAATGGTACTTGGGTTTGTTAATTCATGTTTTAATTCTGCTACACTACTATCAGTTAAGTTTATTTTTAATTCTTAGTATATTTTTTCTTTTACATTGACAATGTTTTTGGAAAAACAATTACCAAATTTATTTTGTATGATGGCTTGTGTTATTCACTGACATGTGGGGATTGAGAACACCCTTCAGGATATGTTGGTGTTAGTTTGGTTGTCAGGTTACTAGGTTAACAAAGTTGGATTGTGAAAAAACTATAAGGACCCAACCATAAAACATTACATAATCTTATTTAAGTCATGAATTTTACGTTATAAAACATGGAGTTTCGTTTTTTGGTTTAGATATTTAATGATTTAGGCCATAACTCATACCTAAAAACCATAACAATACAAAGTCGTCAATTCCTACCATTATTAATTTTTACCATAATCTAAAGAATTTAAAAATAATGCATGATCAATTTTATGAAAACTCTTCAGAACAATCAACATGACTTCTCAAAATAATTACTGATCTTTAAGTCTTATGGACAACATTTAAAATACGGTATGATCATACAATGCTCAGTAAGGCATTTAAAATGAACGTAAAATTTCTTACACTGATAAACGTTAAAACCCATGAAGAACATTATCATAAACTAATAAATTTCTCCCATAATAAGTAGTGAATGCATAGAATTGGAAATAAACTCAATACATACCTTTTTTGTAGTCATAAGACTGCCATAAAACCCATAAAAAACATTGAAAATTCATAAAGGTACCCTGGAAAAAAACTATACTTATCATTAAAATAAATGTAATAACAATGCATTCAACATCCATACATGTTACTCTTACAAATTTAATTACCATACATTTGACTTTCATACCCAATTCATTAAAGTTTATAACTTAACCACCTATCCTTGTTTTATCACGGTACCACTCGTCATTGTTTTATCCCATAACCACCCATAAAATTTACCGATACCATTATATAATCATATCATATAAAACCTTTAATTCTTTAACATTTCAGTCACAAAATTTCATTTTCACTCACAAGAAAAAAATTCATGTTATAGAAATAATCAATCCATTTTCTAATGCCCATTTTTAGTAGAAATAAATTACCAAAATGGAATAGGGGGTTTGTTTTTTCTTTTAATGACCTGAATAAATGTACAATAATCCAAATATAAAATAATGGTCATATTATCATAAAGTTTTTATCATACTATAAATTAAAAAGGACATCCCCTTTGTCATTTGTAAAGGATTTCATGTGTTTCGTATAGAAAACATAAATGGTTTAATTTATAATAAAATTTAATGAAATTAAAAATAAAAATAATATTTCTCTTATAATTATTTTATATCCGTATAAATTAATATATAAAATAATATAAAGAATATTGACATTAATAAAAATTAAATATTTAAAAATTCAACGTGTCACATACCACTTTGAACATCTAAATAATAAATCCCATAAAGGAATAATATCTAAACAACATCAAATAATATGAGAATAAAAGAAATTCATGGTATGATATTTCAACATGGTTTTATATATACCTCAAAAAAATGTGGTTGTATAACATAAATATATGCCTCAATGAAAGGAGACTGAGATGAAGTCCCTTACCTTGAGACTGATTCATCAAGTAAGTTATTTATCTTCCTAAATAATAATATTACGTTAATTATTTAATTTATTTACAAACTTTTTCTTATTTATTATTCCTTTTATATCACTTAAAATCATGTTATAACAATTACTTAATTATATAATTTCACATTGGACGTTTTGATGATATTTCGTATAAGATTCCAAAATAACCATGGTTTGATGTCTATAGTAAAAATGGTCATAAGTCCATCAACTCTAGAATAATATTCATGTAAATATTATCATTATAGTACATAAATTATACTTTTAAATCAACCATTTATAATTATTATTAAAAATGAACTATATTATAACGATGGATACGGTAAGTCATGTGTACACATGAGTAACATTTCAATTATTCAATGATCATTTTAGAAAGAAGGATAGTATTATTTTGAATTTTAATAATTATCATAAAATAATTAATATTATATTAATTATTTAAATATATATATAGAATCAATATGATGTGGTGATGAGAAACAAAACAGATCGCTTCATGGAGGTTATAGTTCAAATATACACACAAAATATGTTTTCATTTTTCTATGCATGGAAATTTTATAATGTAAATGATATATTATTGTTTAGTAATTATAAATATTCCATGAATATCATGTATAAACATTAATTTAATCATTATAACCATCTTTGAGAGATGTTAATGGAAAATAAACTATATTGTTTCTCAAGGTGGTAGTTCTTCGTACACATGAACGATGATTATCTTCCAATTTAATGGAAATGTATATGGATTTAGGTGTTAATATTAACATAATTAAATATTAGAATATTTAGGATACCGGATTTATTATTTAAACTTTTTTTAATAAGACTTTAACGAAGTGTAAAAAAATTAAATAGAAATGCTTAATTAAAAATGATACTTCGTATTCAGATGAGCTCTGTAGACTAACCCCTTAACACATCTATGGAGCATGTTCTTCCATATATAAGGCCAATAAAATGTGGGGATGGATTATAATAAGGGATTTTGGTAGAAAATGATTGAACTAAATATATTTTGATGTGTTGAGAAATGAGAACAATGGGTTCTCTTTTAATAGGAGACCATAGAGGAACTCTTTGAATTCCTCAAATTATTAAATTGATATAAATGAATGATTTATTTTAAATGGATTAAAGATGATTAATTTATAAGAAATAATTATATTTTGTCGAAATAAATTCATAAAATTTAAATTAGACGAATTTTTTAAAATGTTTTAATCCTTATCAATTTGTATTAAACATTATTTAACCCATTTAATTCTTAGCATGATATCATATAATTTACACTTTGAGGGTTAATATAAATACTATAAAATGAAAAAAAAAATCTAATTTATGAAATTTTGATACCTATTATAATAATTTTTCCAAATTTTAGATCTTTATGAATTTTTCATCATTTAATAAAATGTTATTTATTTTAAAATGTCATTAATGTCAATTTTGACACAATTCATTATATAAATTTTTAGAAATATCATAACAACATGATAAATTCTAAAAAAATACATATAAACCCCACTATCATGTCAATTTCATTTAAAAATCGTGGATTTCATTTATCATCTCAAATAATATTTCTTTTAGTATTTTTAATATCATTTATTTTATATTTCCATTAATTAAAAAATTATAGTATCATTATTGTGTGAGCCTTTAAGGTTATTATTTATTTCCTAAAAATTTGAAATAAGTGACCATGCTGATGGTAAAAAATATATATTTCAAATAAATTTTTATAATAAAAAATATAATTTATATAAACCCATATTAAAAATATTTCACATGTTAAAAAAATTGTAAAAAATTGTCTTTTCATTGAATATAATATTATAAATGTCATGTTCTTATCCTAGGGGAATCCAAAGGTTATAATTTATTCACAATGATATTTGGGTCGAAATACACTCATCCAACAAAATTAAGGCAATTGATAGAGTATTTTATAGAATTTATAATATTATTTTTACCTTTAATTACACAATTTACCATTAGTCTTGTTTTAACAAATATTACAAAATTAACTACTCATAATCTCCAATAATAATTGGTACATATTTACTAAATTTTGACCTTATAATACCAAAATGGAATCCTTTTCAAAATTTATAAAAACATAAATTAGATAAATTTATTAAAATTAATCACATTGACAGAATAAGAAAACAAGTTTACAAAGTAAAAATGTTCAATAGATAAAGATGTGTTTATATCCAAATTCAATGTGAAATTTATTACAATTACCTAACATTTATTAATTGAGAAAAAAATTTATCCAAATATACTTTAAACCCATTCAAATATATAAATGAACTCTATAAATAAATTTTAGGAAAAAACGTGTGTTTATTTAAAATGCATTAATGTTTTACTATTCATCAAAACATGAAACTTATCAGAAAAATATAAAAAATTCAAACATATTAAATTTTGATATTAAACTTTAAAATAATATGTTTATATTATAAAATATAATTTAGAATAGTGTAAATAATTATATTTAAAATAATTGTACCATAAAATGTGGCAAACCCGCCATTTTTATAAATACCTTTTTCTGTGTAAATTTGTATTTGTTCTCATGTCATGTTGGGAAAACACATAATTTGAATTTTAAAAATTATATTGAATATATATATATATATTTCTTTAATATAATCCAAAAAGAATTATTTTATAATTTTTTGTTATAAAACACACTTGTGCATGTTTAAATATGTTTTAAAAAAATATTTCATTTTATTTTTAGAAGGATTAAATTTTCATTTATAATAAATTATTAAAAGAGTTTTGCATAAATGTATAAACCATATTTTCACAATTTAGCTAATCATGTGCATTCCCACTATTCTAATAGCCATGTGATAACTACCATATTATGTAATAAAATTTAGTTGTTTATTTAAGATCGATGTGGCGCATCATGTAGGCTATCAAACATAGTGTTTCCTTTTAAAAAGATGAGATGTTGCAATTTAAATGCACATAAGTGTTTTTTATATCAATAAAATAAAAAAAAATAACACCTTTTGGACTATATTAATGAAATATATATATAATGTATTCAATATAATGTTTAACAATCATCTTATATGTTTTCTAGACATGATATAAGATCATATCCAATTTTACACATAAAAGATGTATTTTTATAAAAAGAAACTTTTAATACATTTTGATAGAGAAACTGTTTTAAAAAAAATTAAATTCTATTCAAAAAAATAAACTTCTTCTTTGAATGATTAATATCAAAATTTACTTTGATTTAATTTTTGGTATTTTTATGATAAGATTCATGTTTTGATGAATAGTTTAAAAAAATACTGAATGCTAATTGTAAAGAACTTTTTCATTATATTTTTGATTGGTTATGAAGTATAATTAGATAAATTTTAGGTAAATTAATCCAATTTAGGTCATTAAAATCAATTTTACATTGAATTATATATAAAAACATTTCAATATTTTAAATATTTTCACTTTAAAAACATGTCTTCTTGTTCTATATATGGGATTAATCTTAACATAATTTTATCTAATTATGTGTTATAAATTTTTTAAATGGATTCAATATTTTTATAATAAGTCATTAATTTAGTAAATTGGTCCATTTTATTTTTTATAAAATATTAATAGAATCTTTAATCATTTTTTAATTGACAACATCATGGGTAAATTGGGTAATTAAGGGTATAAGTAATAATATAAATATACTAAAATCATCATTACACTTATCCTAATCTTATTGGTTTATTTTCTTGACCAAAATCATCCTTGATCTGATTCTATGAGCTTTTTGAGACTCTTGGATAACTTTAATCTCTTTATAGTATTTTTCTAATAATGTCATATATCTCATAGTCGTGTTTTTAATAAGTATTAAATTATTAATATGTTTTTATTTTAAATATATCTTAAACTATAAATATTTATTTGAAATAATGTTTTTCTTCATCATGATAATTTTTTTAAGTTTTAGGGAAGAAATAATTAAATTTATGGATTTCACTATGATGATGTAGTAATTGTTAAATTATTGGACAAATCAAATAAATGATATAAAAATATTAAAAGAAATTTAATTTGATATAATTAATGTCATCGATGAACTCAATAGACTACATATACATATTATATATTTATTAATGTTTTTTCCAAATATATCATATTAGAATGATATTTTAAAGAATCACGTGATGATTAATATCAAATTTCTAATTAATGATATTTTAAAGTAAATATTATTTTATTAAATTATATAAAAATCACAAATAACTATAATTTGGACAAATTATTGAAATAAGGTTGAAATTTTCATCAATGATCCATTTATGGTTCATTTTACAGTTTATTGTAATTATATTAATAGTCAAATATTAAAACTCCATGTTGTCATAGTATGAGTTAAATGGATTAAATAAGTGTTAAATCTAGAATATAAGGGTAATATTGTGACAAAAACTTGTTCAAATAATTTTGGTTGATATTATTTTTACGAAAAATCATATTGTCATATAAATAATTCACATTAGACCAATTTAGAGTTTAAAATTATTTTTTATTAATTTAATATATTGGGAGTTTCCAAAAGTGTCACTCACATCAATTATAAAAGGGATCCTCATCTCTCACGTCATAACACCACTTTGAGCCTTCTAGTATTACCAATACCTAGCAAATTTTCCACCAAAAATATGTATCCATGTTCCAGAGTCCCTATTCTTCTAAAAAATCCAACTCTATATAATATAAGAAGATATCTAAAGAAATTATACCCAAAAATGGGTAATTGTTTTACCAGCTCATCCAAGTTTATTTGTTATTATATATTATGAATGATGTCTAGGGTTACACTAAGGGGAATACTGATTCTCTCAAAGAAATTATTTTTTTTATTTATTCTAAAAACTTTATTTTAATTTTAAATATGTATATTGTTTTCCAAGACTATGAAACTATTCGATTTTTTGGGATGTGATTCAATGTATCTTATGCCAATATAAAAAAGTAAGGCACCGAATTTGGACTATTGGGGTCTGGTTCATTAGAGAAACTAGAAACCTTGTATCCTAGAGCTAGTTCCTATTTTATTACATTTTCTTAAGATTCAAGGAACCACATCCTAATATATTTAATAGGTGAGACATCTTCATAAAATCGATAAATATATTAAATTCACATTACATATTAATATATAAAATACAAAAAGTATTTTCCTTGGGAATGTCAATATTCCCCTTTTTATCTCTCGACATATCAATCAAACAATATTTCCTCATATTCTAAAGAAAATAAAACCTAAGAAATGTGTAAGATTAGATTCTCATTATGGGAAAACATATAAGAAAATCTATGAATAAATAAGGTATAATAAATATGGAAATTTAAATAGTTGAAACACGTAAAATTTACTCAATAACACGAGTATAATTTGGAAATAAAAAATGGTGATCAAATAATTTTATATAAATAATCACATAAGCATTAAACATAACCATTGATATTTTAACTAATGGAATAATTGCTTACAAGGTAAATAACTAAATTGATAATGATGTAATGTATAATTTTGGACATCTAAAACATACCATTGAGGTTTTCTTCCAAGAAATCTAATACCATCAAGTCCTTGTTCCAATAAATCTATATAAATGGGTAAGTCCTCATCCAAAACACAATCTAGTTTGTCTCATGAGACCTAATAATGCACTAAGGGGATATGTAAATTTAGTCCTCAGCCACAACATAATATTTCCAATTCATTCCACACATAAAATGGGTGAAACATAATCAACATAAACTATTATTCTTTTACTAAAATATGAAATTTAAATATTATCCATGACAAATAAACATAATTATAAATAATCCAGAGTAAAATGAATGGTATACATATATTCAATATTCAATAAAATTAATCACAATCCATCTGAAAAAAATAATATGGATTGTTTCATTTTTAATATATTTTTTTCATTAAAGCATTAGTATCATCAAAGGATTCATTATTAGATGGAAAATTATTTTGAAATATCACTTTGACCATTTTGTGAAGAAAATATTCTTGTCTTGAAAGTCACCCATTTATTTTAAAAATAGAAAATATAGAAAATATTGTAAAATCCATTTTCGTAGAAAATAAATTTAAAACACTAATAATTTTGATAATATTAAGAGAAAAAATTCATTGAAAATAACCTTATAAGCATTCAATGAAATATTCAATGAAATGATTGTGATCTCAAATTGATTTTGTAGCATATGTTTTGATTAGTGTATCATTTTTTAAATTATGGATTCGAAAAAGGTATCCATTAATGTTGTATATCTCTAGGTTTTTTTGTTAATGGTCAAAAATAAAGAGTATTTTTGGAAAACCAAATAAAAAAATTAATTTTCAGTCAAAAAGAACATTCCCCTTTCCCTGTAAAATGGTTTGAAAAAATCATTATTTTAAAAAAAACAAGAAGAACCATTTCAATCCAATTTTTAAAAATTAAATAATTGGTAACGTTTTATTTAAAAAATAATTTGTATAATGTATAAAAAAATAGGCAACATTTTTAGAAAACATGGTTTTCGAAGAAAATTTATTTTTAACCAAAAAATATATAAAGTCAGATTTTCTTAAAAACATTTTTCTATTTATTTTAAGTAAAAATAGTGCTAAAATAGTAATATTACATGTTAATGATAATTAATAACTACAATATAATATAATAAAAATATTTTGAGAGATAAATATCAAATAAATCACCAAAGTGAGACTTAAATATAAATAATATTATATAATGATGTGATTATGAATGAAACCCTTACCTCTCTAGTAACATTTGAATTATATGCCCCATGAAATAAATTATATCACATGAATCAATAAAGATCATCATGAAATAATGGTAGTATATAAACATCAAATATAAAGTAAGTGGTGAATATATTGTATGTCTCACAGAAGTAAAATAGAGATAAAAACCATAACCTGGAGTCTGAATTATAAGATATAATCTTTATCATCCTGAATAATGAACTGTTGTTAATTAATTTCTTGATTAATGACCTTTATAATGTTTATGATTATTTTTATTTCACTTATAAACATGTTTTATGTGATTACATATTCATTTATGTTTTTTTGAAATGTTTTGAGGATATTTTTCTTATCTATCCAAAATGACTTCGGTAGGTTGAATGTGGTAAAAGAATTAATTATTTAATCATAAAATTAATAATAATGAAACAATTATCATATTTATACATGAATTAAACTTTTCAAACCAACCATGAATTATGGTTATTAAAAATGAACTACATTACAATCATGGAGAAGGTAGGTCGTACGTACGCTTGAGTAACATTTCTATTTTTCAATGAAAATTATTAAACAATTGTAAGTAATAATTTACCATTAAAAAATGATAATAATTTCATATAAACCATTTAATTTATTTAAATGTAATTATATATAAAATCTATGTTTTTTTGTGATGAAAGTGGAGTTTCTCCACTCTGTGAAGGTGGTAGTCCAAACGTACATGAGCGCCATTATCATTTTTCATTGTAAGAAATAAAATGATATATTATATTTTCAGAATAATTAAAATGTCATTAATATAAAAATTAATTGATATATATCACATATAATACTTAAAATTTTCCATATTAACTTCCAACTAAAGCGTTAATGATAAATGAATCACATCACTTTATGAGGCGGTAGTCTATCACACACACGAGTGGCGATCTCATATCCCCTACAGAATATAAAGTTATAAGGTATATATTATATAATATCTAAAGAAGTATAATTTTGTCATAAATTTATCATATATTATTTATTTTCTTCATTATACCCAATAGTGAGAGGTGGTGATGGAAAAAAATGACATCTGTTTGTGAGGATGATGTTTGTCGCACACACCAATAATGATTTCATAGCCCATTTAAAAGATGTGTAAGATGTATTAGTTAATTAACATAACATTGATACATATCATTATTTTTAATATAATATTTATATTATATCATGAATGGTTAGTAATAATTGAATAAGGTAGATAAATAGATAAAATAAAAAACCTCACCAAAGAACGTCATGTCTTCTTCGGGTTTCCTTCTTATATTTTCACCATAATCCTTCCTAGGTTATATTTTTCCCAGAATAAGGATTATATAATGAAATGGAGGGATTTATTGAATTAATATTTTCATTTATTATTCAATAAAAATATTTTTTAAAATGTGAAAATAGGTGAATGTTAATGGACTATTATAAGTGGGGTGAGTGTCACAATTTTCATTTCTGAAAAGAAACTGTTGTACCCATGATTTTTAGATGAAAAAAGGGTCCAAAAGAGATTATTATAGATCCATATATATGAAATGTTATATATATGTCCATAAAATATATTTTAATCATTTATTTAGGTCATTTTAACCTTTATATTTATAGTTTAACCCCTGATAAACTCATTTTAACATTAACCCTAGTAATTAATTTTTACTATTTTTACTATTCATTTTTATTATAAAATAATCTTAACTTAATATATAATGAAAATTATTTTTATTCCAAATATGGAATCAATTTTTCCAAATTCCATTCAAAAAACTTAATTTTTTTAATTAAAATTAATCTCATGAGTGTAACGAGAAAGACGGTTTTGAAATAGAAAATGTTCAAAAGTTTAAATTGTTTTTATATCAAAATTCAATATAAAATTGAATAAAATAACTTAAATTGGATTAATAGATTAATAATTTTACAATTTTTAATTTAAAAACAATTTGAAATATAATTTAACTTTATAGATTATTTAGATTAAAAGGCAGTTTTCAATTAAAATTCAGTAATTTCACTATTAATCAAAAAATGAATCTAATCAGTAAAATCCCAAAAATTCCCACAATGATAATTGTAAAATTTATATTTATAAAATTATGTTTATTTTATAAAAAATTTCTAAAATTAATACAAATAATTTTTTCATTAGTGCTCAAGAAGCAATGAAATTGTTTTCTTCGAGAAATACAAATTTTCAGAAAACATTTCTTTTACTATCAAGTTGTTATTATTTTATTTATAATAAATGGATATCTATTTTAATTTGTTTTAAAAGTGGGAAAAACATATATTTTTCATTATTTATTCATTATTATTCATACCCTCCATCTTAATGACTAGGTAATAATGTTCATGTTTAAAAAATAATAATTTAATTAAGAACAGTGTTTTGTTCAAATTTTGTGTCATGTGAAATTAAATCTATAAAAGAGATTGAATTATTTAAAATATATATATCATAAATCTTGAGTAATTTATATTCCCTGTATACCATTAATGTTTCATTTCATACATTTTATCGAATATGATGTTGATATTTTAAAAATATGAGTGTGTAACATATCCAAATCACGTAGCTGATTTGTCTATGTAGTTGATTCCCACATAGTGTATTCTATTATGTATATAGTTAACATTGGAAATTATTTAATGTAGTCCATCGAAATGGAAAAATTTTCTGTGTATCATAAATCCATGTATCAAAATTCTTGACATAGAAAATTTTTCATACTTATCCAAATTTCAGCAAACATCCATAGAATTAAAGATTTTAATAGAATTGATCTAAACAAGATTAAACCCTGATAATCACACTTAAAATAGAATCATAAGAAATATATTAACAGTTTTAGAGATTATAAAAATATATATCACATGGGTTATGTCAGAACAACATCTATAGTCCAATATTTCCCATCGTTTTGATGATCCAAAACCATTAAATATTAAACATGATATTTTAAAGGGTTTAAATATCTTTTAATTAAAAAATATATAATATATAATAATTTTAAATGTTTTTTTACTTTATTCTGACCTTTTACATATACACTCCAAGTTTTTTTACTAAAAATGGAATGGTATTTATAGGGAGAAAAATTATTGAACCCTTAGTTTTGAATAGTTAATGTAAATGATTAAAATAAGATTAAATAAGGTTGGCCTAAAATATTTCCTCATTTAAAGCATTCAATATAGTATAAAACATTAGATGAAAAAGATATCTCCACCTAAAAAATGAGATAAATAGGAATTTTATTAAAGATGAAAATCTAAAAAAAATAAAAATAAATAAAAAACATTAGTAAAATGCCCCTTGATTAAGAATCTGTTAAAAATTAGATGCAGGTTTGGGTGAAATATTCATAAAGGATTGATTAAAGGAAGATATAGTGGGTGGATCGACCACTGGAGGTGGGAAAAATATTCTAAGCACTCACATAGAAATATTTTCGGATCCAAAACTAGATTTTTCTTTTGGAAATTGTGTAGGAAGTCTCATTACTTTGGCAAGGATAAAAAATAGATGATGAAATTTTATAAAATTTATTGGACATTCCCATCTTCTTTATATGAAATAAAGAGTTAGCTTCTATTCAAATAGGTTCGAAAAAAGTAACATGTCAATATTTCTATTTCTTATTGAAATTTGATAGATCATAAACTATGTCAAACATTTTTCATTATTCAATATTTTGTTATGTGGTTCTTGCATTATGGATCTTATACCTATTAGAGATTAAAATAAATCCAAACATATATTTATCCCCTTGATAATATAGGATTTCAGAAGTCCAATTTTTTTTTACAATCATGGTGATGAATCTAATATTTAATGTATAAATTGTTTTCTAGAAATACCTTAATGTATTCAAGCTCTCTAGAAAAAAGCCTCTAAGTAGCACTAGATATAATAGCGAGTTGAGTACTGGATTGAGTAGTGAGGGGTTTTTTAAACATATTGTTTCAAATTCTACCTTAAGATACATGAAATAGGATTATAATCCAATTTAGTGAGGCTAACATGCACTCTAAATTGGTTGTATTCCCTAAAATTAATTAGGAAAAATCATGAACATTACAAGTGGGTTCTTGATAAACTGAAGTACTAACTGTAGTGGGAAAATGAGAAATTAGTCTGAAAGGTTTTTACATTGAAAATTATTTTCATTATTCAATAGATATTATAATATGAGATTCTTCATAATATGAAGAACTATATTCCTCCACATAAGAGTCAGTATAAATATCTACAAATCCATTATAGATCATTCCTTATTAAAAAATCATTATGTTGACATAATCAATATTATCATTGACCAAATAAATAGATTCATTGGTTAAGACAACTATTTTAATCATGGAGACATCGGTACCAAAACCATGTCTAAAAACATTTTCTCTAGTTTACATATACTTAAACGAAATATCCATTCAAAAATATTTTGAATAAATATAGTGAACATGACACATTTAGTGATTGGATATGGGAAAAATAGAGTTTGAATCTAAATAGTGTTGGTCAAACTAGGTATGGATATTTAGAACCACTTATGGTTCTTAAGTAGTTTCATACCTTGAAAAAAAAATTGCATAATAAACACAAATTTTATCAGAACCATACACTTCAAAGTATGAAATATTTTCTTTATATATGACATGGAATTTTGAATTTCATCAAGTGCAGCCCCAAATAGGTTTTATTAGAATATTGGATGGTTCCAAATCATATTTTTTTGTAATTCCATATATACTTCAAATTCATTCACCTATTAATTAGTGGAACATGAACTTTTCTGATGAAATACCTAGGCTCCAACGACCAAAAACTATTTAGAAATAACTCTAGATGAAAAAGGTTTCATTGGTTGCATATTACTGATCTTGTTGGTCAAGTTATCCACTATCCCATTTAACATATCAAAATCATCTATATACACTAAAATTTTATTCATCTCTCTAATATCATCCTTGGATGATATCAATTATTTATCTAGTTAGAGAAATTATTCCTTTAGACAATAAAACACAATTATAACTACTTATTAATATTTCTTCACATGTTTCTCAATATGAGATATTTTAAAAAAAATCTCATTGAAGGAATGTACTATTCCCTAGGGGGAGAATATGGAATGGGATTTGGGTTTGTAAAAGATAAAAAACATTATCCATGATCACATTTCAACTTCAATATATATAGACAATAAGTGATACTAGGAGTGGATAAACCATTGTGTGATTAGCCTTAAATTCCACTATAATGATAGTAATATGAACATTAGGTGCAGTATCAACAGTCCATTACACTTGTTCTCCAAAAGTTGTCTCAACAAAAATTTCTTATGTATAAAATGAACTAGGTACACTAGATGTTATAGCCTCCTAACCTTGATGAGCTTCCAATATATGTTTGACTTAAGACACAGTAACATCATGTTTTCTAACAATTATCTCCTCTACATCTCTAGATAGAAACATCATAAAAGGTGTTGCATCCCAAGGAGGTGAGGTTCTGAACTTCTCCTCTTCATTTGGTGTAGGAGTTGGTAAAAAAACTTAAGCATCATCCCCTAACAAATAGGTCATCCAGGTTTATAGGTATCTTCCCTGTTGTATATAAATGTTTTTTAAAGAATTTTTTATACAGTTTTTCTCATTCAGAATTTCATTAATCCTCCATAATTCATGTCTACATCCATCTTCATCAAAACTATAAAAATAATTCTTCCATAAGGGTAATAATTATGATTCTTCATTCCTAGATAGCAATGGTGCAAGAACATCATCTTGTATGTTGCAAGATATGTCTTCATATTATGGATCATGACATATATATGATACATTTCCTAAAATAAAACCTTCTCCATTTATAATTATCTCTTAGAAATTCTGGTCTAATTAAACTTTCATAGTACCTTCAACCCAGCTTCTAAATCCTTCACTGCATTGTTTTAAAAATTATATAAATTAAAAATAAATTTGATGACATCATAGGGTCATACTAAGCTTGTCCTAACTGGATTCCCACTGAAATTTTACTCCACATCATGAGGATAGTTTAGGATATCCTCCATCTCTATTGAATAAAATAAAAGATATTTCCAATTAACACTAATTGATAATTCATCTTCTATGTCACTAAAAAGTAACTCATAATTACTCATAAAATCATTTACCTCTTTTTAAAATAATAAACCTACTTTTTTATCATAAAAAATATTCTTCATTCCATTAAACTTGAATACCTTCATCAGTAACATCTCTCATCAATTAAATCATGCCAAATTCATTGCTTTCCCCACAAGAACTCAGTGTGGCACACCACCCATATTTTATTTCATCGATAATCTAGACCAATTATCATATCCTCTCTTATAAATTCACATCTCTAAGAGTTTAGTTCTGTTGAGATTTTTTTTTATTCAACAATTTTGTTATTTTTTTTTCTATTTTTATGGTAACAAACACCCAAAATATTTTACTATGAAATATTATTTTACATGATTTTCATGTTAATATTTATTTAAAGAACTAATTTATTCTAGAAGCATTCAAAATACATTTAACCCATGGGAGGATATTGGATTGATTATTGTGGACGTGTTTGTATGTAATTTAGAAACATTGTTCACACCTTATGTTTGTAAGTAGAACATATGGCTTGGAAACTATGTGTTTGGAATAAAATGTATGGATCATTAACCCAACACTATAATGAAAGTAAGGATTAGAAACCCTACATTTATAAGATATCCAAAATTTTAAGAACTAAAGTATGGTTCATTAACCCTAATTTAGTAGTCAATCATACATTATTAAATCTATTTTTTGATTTTTATTACATTAAATAGAAACCCAACATGTTACTAGGTTAACAACATAGTTTTAAATGAAATATATTTTCTGTATTTTATGAAATTGTCTCACTAGAAGTAAATATCTCGTTAAATTTATTTTATGAATTATTAAAAGGCTCATTCTCAACTGAATAAATCATTATTATTTATCATCCACATTATATCTCTCATTTAATTATTTAAATTCAAATATTAAAACATAATTATGTTAAATTTCTATAGTTATTCTGACCAAATTGTTTTGGGTCATCAGGAAAAATAATGAAACATTTATCTTCTATATATAGTTATATTATTCTCAATAAAGTGGTGGTTTATTTAAAATAATAGTCTATGATTTTTTAGAGTTACCCTTTGGAGATATACATGTTCTTTCCTAGTAGATCGACTCACTGTTGTTTATAAATTATTTTTTAATTAATCCTCTACTTCTGTTTAATGAATAAATTTTTAGAGTTACACTTTGTAGACAAACATTTTTATTCATCTACACTATGTAAGGGATTCTTAGGCTACGATGAAAAATATTTTTCAATTTCTATTATTTCTAAAGATCAATTTCAGCTATCAATTTCTACTATAATGATGAAAAAAATTTCAATTAAATCAATTACTATTGATTTATTGAAGTATCAGAATCTCAGTCATAGTGATGGTGGAGTTTCACCTTCTCAGACTAAGTGTTAGATATTTTAGTTCCTCAAAAAATAATCAGACGGCCTTGTAAAATCCTTATTTTAAAGCTATCAACTTCATATAATTTATTGAATATTTCCTCATAAACATGAATTACTATTAAAAATAACCAATATTTTATATAGTGCACTAGTGGAGAGGACTAAGGGATATTTATTCCTTAAACTAGTATACATAAGTGTGTTATTTTATTCAATTATTTCCACTAATCACCCATCTTTAAGTGATAATAAAATAATATATTCATATGAAGTTGGTTGTTTTTAATTTTTCAATGTTTTTAAAGGAACAAAATTCACCCCTACCCCTATTTTTTTACTTTCTCATCATCATTCAAACATAAAAAGTTGTATCTGAAGTTATGATTTATTGTATTCTTTTTATTTTTAAAGAATCATTGATTATTCTATTTCTATTTGATATTATCAACTATGTGAGAAGTTTGGGTTCCTGTAAAATATACATGTTTAAATTTTTCTCTAATTAGTTTGAGATAATGATCTAGATAAAGAAAAATATCAAAATGAATGATATTAGAGAAGGTGTGTTAATGATCCATTATGCTTGTTTTAATGGTGATAATTATGGATGTTGTAAAATTAATATGATTATATATTTGAAAAATATTATAAAAAAAATTTAGTTAAATATTTTCAATCCCTATGAAACTCCAAAATAAGATATGGGAAAATGGGATGATTCTAATGTGAAAAAATAGGATCTTAATTTAAGAATATTGAATGTTATTGTCTATGTTTTAATAACTGAGGAATTAAATTTTATTTCTCATCATGATAATTCATATTTAATGTAGAAAAAAATTTATTTTTCTTATAAAGTAACTGATAATGTTAGACAATAAAGATACAATACTGCAAAATCGAAATTTGATACTTTTAGGATGCTTGAATAAAGAGCATTTCTTCCATGGATGGAAGATTGATATAAGTTTTATATGATATTTTTGCCTTGGGGATCTAATTAATTAGTTAAATAATGTGTCAAAATAACTTATATATTTGAATTTCAACTATAATGGAATATATGCTACTATACATCAATCGATACAAGGTAATGAATTGGAAATGAATGAACTAATTGGAACTCAGATGATGTTTGAAGATGAGATACACATTGAAGCTGAAAATCATATTTCTATCAAAAATAATGAATCTCCACTCAAAAATACTATGGATGAATAAACTGTTTCAGGTTATCCTGATTTTGGTAAATATCTATCAAATATTTCTAAAATATTTATAAAATTTTCAATAAAATAATGAATGGTATTAAAGAAGAAAGATGTTATGAATGTAAAGATAAAGGTCCCAAAAATATAATTATACTTCGATTAATTCATAATGGATTACCAATTACAAGATAAATGGAATGAAAATTTTTAAGGCTAATTAGATTGATTCTTCTGGTTGAAATGATAAATCAACTACAAGATCTTAGGCTGAGCATAAAACTAAATTGGTAGATCTATATCTTATGGATCATGTGGATGAGGTACAATCTTCTTAATAAAAAAATTCTAATTTTTTTAAAAAAATTAATAGTGAACATAATAATTATTTTTTTATAACTCAAGATAAACAAGAATTATTTTATAGGTATCATAGAAATCTATAAAATATTATAATGTTTTTTTAATTGGTAATAAATTTTTGTAAAAAAAATTAATGATTTAAGATCCAATTTTTCTATAATTTCTTGTGATCAGTATGAAAATAAAATTAAAGAATTATTGAATGGTGTAAATAATTTAAATTAGGGTTACAATATTCTTATCATAGGATAAAATTCTTTTAATCAAATTAGTTATAAAAATAAAATTCAAAAATGAAATCTTGAAATTCATATTACTGGTGAAAAAAACTTAAATAGTAATTTTTTCATTATTTGTTTAGAAAGTAAAATAATATCTACTATAAAATTATTTTATAGTGAAATAAATGTATATTATGAAAAATAATTTCATTATAGAAACCCCCATTTTTCTTATGCTAAAAATGTTTGTTATTTTAAAGAGTTATCTAATATTAATAGTTGAATCTATACACAAAATAAATATATTTCTTTACCTAAAATTTTTATTGCTAAAACTATCAGAACCAAAAGTATTTGGGTATGAAAAAGAAATTTCGATTAATATTTTGAAGGTATAAACCCTTGTAATAATTAATTAAATCAATAATTTGTTGTTTGAAATATTAATGGAAATTTATATTCCAAAATTTCACAAAGGATTAACAAACTTTGAAGTTTTCCATTATTCACAAAATCCATAGAAAATGAAATGAAAATATTATGAAGTATTTACTTTCATTATTTATTTATATTTTTAATATATACTAATTATTTTATACTATGGGATATAATATTCTATTAATTCTTAATGTTCTTTAATCTATTAGTTTATACTATGCGTTAATATATTAAAATGTATATTATAATGTTTATAATTTTAATTGCATGATAAAAAAATTGAAAAAATCATAGTCTTCATGATGTTTTCTATATGTATCTTGTTTAAAAATTTTCTCCAAAAATTTATAGTTCAAGTGATATATTATGTACATTCAAAAAATATAAAATAAATAAAAACAATTTTATGATAAAGTACATTATTAATGTAATCCTTCAACTTATATTTTTATTTGAAAGTATTTTTCATGGAAAATATTTTCATTTCCTTATCAACTTCTTTCAGTATATTATTTATATATATCAATTCCTTTTAAAAATTAAAAATTGAAATTATTAACCTATTTTTTAAGATGGATAATATTAAGTGTCATCTGTAAATTTTTAGAATGAAACATATTTTCATACTCTTTTGAACAATGTAATCCTACTCTTGTAACCTCTTAAATTGATTATGTTTCTACTTAAAAATATAAATATTAATGTATTTTGGAGAAATAAGTCTGATAAAAATGAAGGAATCTAGAACTTTATGTTTTGAAAAAGAATTTTTCAATAGAAAATCTGAGGTATTCAAGATTTTTATCTTTTTAGAGAACATTAAATTTACATTCTTATAGATTATTTAGAAAAAAATATTGTTGAAAATATAAGTATGTTCATGGTTTTTTAATAACCATACTTTTCATTTTCTCAAATGGTTAAAGTAGTAATGTATTCTGAATGTCTTTTGTTAAAGATAAATATTTTAAATGAATATATAGTAAAGTTGAATATTATTCTAAAACCTTATAGGAATTCATCTGCAGAGAAGAGAAAATAATCTCTTTCAAATGTAGTTTTTCATACACTTCAAAGGGATTAACACAATTTAAATGAAATAACTATTTATAAATATTACTTTAAATCATTTAAAAAGATATTATATGAAATATGGATTCACTCATATGAGAAGTAGTCACTAAGTCGTATCTTGATAAGTTGAAAGAGTTTTCGTAAAACAATTTTCATCTTTATAATTGTGTCAATTATATGTATATGTCCAAGGAATAGTGTAATAGTTTTCAAGGGTATTAGATACTATGAGTGAAAATGTTTGAAGTTTGAATAGTATATATGATCTTTCAAACCCCTCCAAAAAACCTAACTCTTCTTCATTTCTACAGCTTGTTAAAATTTTATAGTATATATCTTGTTTTTTTTGTTTCCCTTAGTTTAAATAATGTTTTTATTATCTAGGATTAAAAAAGATATAAATTTTTCCTTAATGCATTATAAATTTCAAAAAATGGGGAGAAATTTATGATATATTTATAATAAATTGATGAGAAACTTATAAGAAATGTGTTAGATATTTATTTAAAAGTTTTTTAATATTTTAAGAGTAATCCACCTAAATATTTTATTCTAAAGGGAGGTAATTATTCCAGAAATTTATTTATATTTTTAAAAATTTCTTCAATTATTTTTTCTAATTTTAATATGGTTTTTATGGTTTTTTTATCATCAAAAAAGGGTATTTTGTTGAGTATTTTTTGATTCATCAATTTCACTAATTTCTTTTTGATTTTGATTCTCAAAAATATACACATAAAAGTTACTAATAATTTTTATTTTAGGTGAATTTCATGATGATATTTCATTAAATAGTAAATTTATTCTAGAAGTATTCAAAATTCAATAAATCTATGGAAGGATAGTGGAGAAAATATTCCATACATGTTTTTAAGTAATCTAGAAACATTGTTTATACCCTATGTTTGTAATATAAACATATGGTTTGGGATCCCAATGATTTGAATAAAACATATGGATCATGAGCAATACATTGTTGTGAATGTATGGATTATTGACCCTACATTTCAAAGAAACCATTTATTTTAGGAACAAATGTATATTTTATTAATCCATATATTTTCAACAATAATTTCTGATGTTTATCGCTACATAGAGAAACCCTATGTTAGACTTGGTCAATGAAAGAGTTTTAAATTCAATATATTTTCACAATGTTCGACATGGTAAAAGAAAAAGTTTTAATTTCAAGATATTTTTTGAATTTTCTAAAAGGGTATTACTAGAATTAAATATCTCTCAAAATTTATTTTATGACTGATTCAAATGATCATTCTCAATTAAGTAAATCATTTCTATTTCTAATGAATGTTACAAATCTCATTGAATGATTTGGATTCAAATATTCGTGATTTAGTACGTGGTATTTGTGGATCAATTTAGACCTAAATATTTCTTATCATTGGGATCAATATTGGTACATTCATCTTCTATATATAAAGATACTCTTCTCAATAAATTGGTGTGACCTTGAAAATAATATTATGTCTTTACCATTAGAGTTACACTTTATAGACCATATTTTAGTTTTGGTTGATTGAATCACAATTTATGTTGTTGTATTTATTTTTCAAGTCCTCTTTTTTAGTCTAAAAAAGTATTTTTTTAGAGTTGATATTTATTTAAATACATGTTTATTCATCTACTTGGTGTTTTCTCTATCATTATTCAAATAAATTCTATGTTTTTTTGAAGAATAGTTTTCTTTTTTTTATTAAACATATTTTTAAATTATTATTCGATACTCAATCTATGATTAAAGATTTCTCAACAAATTTTATTAATTTTTATTTATTGGAGTGTCAGATGATCCATATCAGTTGTGGTGGACTGTCAACTTCTCAAACAAAGATATGGATATTTCAGTACTTGTAAAAGAACCAGAAGGCCTTGTAAAATCCATATTATAATGGTATCAACTTCTATTAATCTGTTATAGACGTACCCATTGAAAGGAAACACTGATAAAAATCATAAAATTCATAGAGGGGTTATTGGTGGAGTGGATTAAAGGATATTTGTAACCTAAACCAATGAACATCTTTTTGTTCTTTTCTTTATTTATTTCCACGCATCACTCTTATTTAAGGGAGAATTGATGAATAATATCATATCAATATTGATGCTCTAAATTTTTCAATGTTTTTAAAAGAACAAAATAACCCCCCCCCCCCACACACACTCTAGTGTCTTCATCATAATATATCTGACCTAACATGTTAGAGGTCCAAAGACTTGATTGAGTGACTATTCGGTTTTAAAGAAGAACGAAGTATCCAAAAGGAATGAGAGGAGATATTCAATTTTAAGGTTAGGAAACATACCCAATTTGGGAGGGTGATACATAAAAAGTTATGGTTTAGGGTAAAATATAATGTAAAATAATAAACAAAGTTAAATGACATTAAAAGGAATATTTAAAGATGAAAAAATGTATTTTTAAGGGGAATATTAATGTAAAACGAATTAGAGAATAAATTTAATGAAAATAAATACATTTAAATATCAGAATGACATATAATATTAAAAAATTATAAATAAGTTATGAAATAGAAATATAATAATTATAATACTAATAAACAAAAATAAAATAATTTAAATTCATTTAAATTTATATAACCCCAATTCCAACTTAATAATTGAAATCCACACAAGCATGTGGCTTAAACAAATGTCTGATAATTGATTTTCATTGGATATGAATTCAATAGGAACTTTTTATTTCAATTAAAAGTCTCCCAAGATATGATTCCTTAGATCTATGTACCTTTTCACAAATTAGTTATTGGTTTATAAGAAATATCAATAGCACTAGTGTCATTACAGTTGATTTAAACATGACTAAAATTTATTTTAAAAATCATCAAGTAATATTTAACATACAATACTTATTCACAAAAAAATTCTACCAAATAAAAACTATACTTTAGTACTAGATAATGAAATAGAGTATTGTTTAATAGTAGTCTAGGATACTAGATTTTTACATAGATAGTGACAAGTTCCATAGGTACTCTTTCTATATAGTTTACACCCACCAAATTCAGAATCTGAGTATCAAATAAATTTAATAACATAGTTATTTTTATAAATTTGACAAATAATAAATTATTATTTTTAAAAACCAAAAAAATATTTTGGAAACATGAAATTCATATTCTATGGGGTGTTCATGGAATCTATCACATATCATTTTACCACTAGTCTACAGGTTGTATAATACGGTATATTCCCAATTATTCTTCTATAAAACATGTTGTTAATCCCTTTATCATATTCATATCAATCATGTGTTTTATTATAAATCATATTATTTTCATTTATATTAACATCCTCTAGTATAAACCTCTTAAATAATTCATTTTGGAACTTTATTTTATTCAACATGTTATTAAATTTTTTTTGAAAACATTGAAATCCTTGAATGAAATTTAAATCACCCCTTATACCAATTTCAATTTATTTTTTCATAAGTTTTAAAATATCATTACGTAATGTTATATTTTTAGAACTAAAAAACACATCACCATAAAATATATGAACTAAAAATTATCAGATAATGAATTTTTCTTGAAATAAAATGTATCATCAACTTCAACTAATAATCCATTTCATAAAAGAAAATATTTTAATTTCTCATAACAAGATCTAGGTGTTACTTTATACCATATATAGAATTAGTATTATTGAATATATAATATGTAAAGTTATGAATTCGAAAATGTGGATGTCATTAAAAATTAACTTGTTCCACAAGAAAACCATTTGGAAATTAATATTTTACCTCAATCTAATATGTTATGAAATTAATATGAGATGAATTGTCTAGGGGAAATATAATCAATTTTACTATAATGATGGTTGGAATGGTTTCATCATAATATATTATTTACCCTTGTTTATATCCTTTAACCACTAGTATAATATTATTTCTAATGATCACACCATGATGATCCTATTTATTTCTGAAAATCCACTTTGTTCATATAATAGGGTAAACATAGTGTCTATAAAGTAAAACCCATACCTTGTTCCTTCCGAATTGGTTTATCACTTTTTGAATATATAAGACCCAATTTTCATCAAATATGTATTCTTATAAGGACTTATATTCATATTATGATAAAAATTATGAGAATTTTATAGGGTTACATATATATTTTAGTCCTAATTCCTTTATCCATTCTTCATATAATAGTATCAAATAGATAACTTATCATGGGTCTAGGATGTCTAGGAATAACATATTCAGGATAACAGAAATATACCCTTTCTAGATTGGTTTCACAAAATCCATGTTAAAAATAATATTCCATTATAATCTAAAATTGAGGTTCAGGTCACATATTTTCCAAAAAACTATCTTAACGCATAATCTTGAGACATTTTATGATCAAATAGTCCACCTTCATCAAATTTCACATGAGTTGATTGTTCAAAAATATTTTACCTCCTATTAATTGCTCTATAAGACTTAAAAGTAGTTGAATATCAATAATAGATTCTGTTATAATCATTTGGATCAAATTTATTGAATTGTCATTTTTTTAGAATGTAGACATTTCATAAAATCACTTTAATGTATACAAGTTTTGGTTTTTTATTATTCTATAGCTCATAGAATGTTTTCTAAAAAATAGGAATATTTATAACTATATTACTAAAATAACATTCTGTATTTACAATATCATTACATAATTGAATATTAAGGTTATAATAACATAATGTAGTTATAATAATTTATAACATGGTCTTATTCCACTATTCAACACTATAATTCTATTGAGGTTCCTTAGGGGTAGATGAAGTATGTTTGATACAATGTTTCCAATAATAATAATTAATCTCATGGTTTTAAAATTCTCTCCCATGGTCACTTCTCAAAAAATAATTTTAGAATAATTAACTATTTATAAAAATTTAAAGAAACTTATAAAAATAGAACATGATTCCCCTTTAAAACTCAAAAAAGATAAACTTGGTAAATTTAAAATAATAATATAACACATAAATAATTTCTTTTTCTCTTAATATTATTGTCCATGATGGTAAAACCAGATACATATGGATATATCCCAGAGGCCAAGATAAACCAACCTATTTAATTGATTCAAAATATGACTATTGTTTATTACCCATTTGGAATGCATCATATAGTGACAATTTATTTAATTTATGTCATGGTA
The DNA here is from genome assembly GCA_963277665.1 of Viscum album. Lineage (NCBI taxonomy): Eukaryota > Viridiplantae > Streptophyta > Magnoliopsida > Santalales > Viscaceae > Viscum > Viscum album. Next base: position 1,820,419,009 of record OY728151.1, on the reverse strand, counting down.
AATCTGGACATAATTTTTTATTACACAATTTTCTCAATGTGTAATCATTACAATGTAAAAGTGTTATATTATAAATCTAGAATTCATTTGTTTTATGATTTAATATATTCATTTTTTATCAACATTATGAATTAATATCTAAAGTAAAGACATTCTTAGGTTAAGGTGATTTAATCCTAAAGTCTTTATCTTTAAAAATTGAATATACATTATTTAAAAAAAATCAACAAAGTAAACTCTCTCAAAAAGATGATAGATAATTATCAATTTTTATATGAATCCTTCAACATAGTGAAAATTTTGGAGGATAACTAAGATTTTATTTCCCACATATTCAACTCAAATAATTTTTTACTTAGAACAATCACCAAATCTGACATAGCCTCCATTAATTTTGGATAAGGAATGGATATTTTTGAAATCTATAATCATATTCCATGACCATATTCTATCCATATATGATTTTCAATGAATATAATATTAATATTTCCCTATAATACCAATCAAAAAAGAAATTTGTTTTGTACCTATATTCTCTTAGGTCCTAAAATGTTAGCAACCAACGATTTGGGAATCCAAATCTTCTTATTCTGTTTATAAATTCAATTAATTAAAGTTAGTAAATTTCATAAAATAAAATAATTATTAACATTAAAAAAACTTTGGTTCTCGATAATATAACCATTATATGAATAATAAATATCCTTATAATGAAAAAAATAACCATAGAAAAAATTATGTTATTCATAATTGGAAGATAATAACATTTAAATAGCCTTAATTTTCACCATTGCATCATATTCCCAATACATAGATTTTTAATATATTTTTCTAATGATTTTATAAAGATAATATTTACCTTTTCTAAAAATACATGTTTCTATTTTTTGTGTTTAACTTCATTTTTCAATATTTCAATTCTATTACCATTTTTAGTAGAACTAGAAGAAAAATTTTCCATCACAACAATTAGTTCTATTTTTTGTTTATGTTCTCTTTTTTCACTTATAGAATCATCATATTAATTTTGGGGAATTATTTTTCTTTTATAATTTTTTATCTTTAGTTTGAATAAAAATACAATATTTATTCTATATTTTATAAGATAAAAGTTTTTGTTCTTAATTTGATTCATTATATAAAAAAATAATATATGTTTACCTCATTAGATTAATTTATAATTAATATGTTTTCCTTTTGATTTGAAATTTCATATTCTGATTCAGAAGATGTCTCATTAGTAAAATCCACAGAAGCACTGCATGTAGAAATAAAATCCCATTTATATTTTTTCTTGAATTCTTTTTTCAATATTTTTATCCTTATAGTGTCCTTTTTTCTTGACATTGTGAACAACTTGGTTTGATATGTCCAAGTGTTTTTTAGATGTATCACCTAACCAATTTAAAATTTCCATCAAATTTCTTAAACATGTTTTATGATTTATTGAGTCATTTTACTTATTATATAACATCTTTCACTTCATGGAATATTGAGACAGATCACCCTTAGAATCAAAATAGTTTGAATTATATTTATCATATTATTTAGTAATTTTTATAACTTATCTAATATTGTCATCCTTTAAAATTGAATCTTTAAAATAATTATTTTCATTATTAACCATATGTTTCTCACTATATTCATCTTAAATTTCATCATCTTAGATAATTATTGTTACATGGAGATTTTGTTTTTGAAGTGTTTTATATCAGAGGATTTCTTGGTGGTAGCCTAAATTCCACTCCAATATGATTTTATAACTCTAAGAACATTTAGATCTTGATCATGTTCAATAATTTGTTCTAAAAAATAAGAAACTTTTTTATCAATTTCAATTAACCTTCTATTCATATATCCAAACATACTACATAAATATTTCAAAATTAATAAAACATAAAATTTTTAGTGTTTTAACAGAGTAATTTCACATTGTCAATACCTTCATAAGCCACTGATATAGTGGTAAACATCTATTGTGTTTTAGGATATTGTGAAACTAGGTTGAACTAATTTATCCCAAGTCCACATATAATAGAATACAAAGAAATATATTTTATATAATTATCTTCTTCTATAGTATCATCCATTTTTTTGAAATGAAATTAGGAATTTTTTATGGAATAAAAGCTATAATGTTAACCATTTGTTCAATGTTCTTCCTATTAATAAAAATCATTTCCCTCTATTATCCATTAATTTCTATTTTGAGATAGGGTGAATGAGACATTAAAATACCTCATCAATTTTCATCCATAAAGTCTATTTTATAATGATCATTATGTTTTCAAAATTTTAGATATGATAACTCAAGAGTATCACCCTCTGATACTAATTTTTTATAGGAGACAATCTCCACAAAGACTCAACATGGGGATGAATGGAGTTTCTCAAAATTTATTCACCTAAACCCACTCTATTTTAATGTATGATGCCTTCTAATATTTTCTTAAAATAATATTTAAATGTATAAAAAATTAAGAATGTAATTTATCACAAAATATTTATATATTTTAAATGTATAAAATTCCCTTAGTCCAATCCAGTAATGTTTATCTGTTAAAGCATGGTGACTTTCACTCATAACAATCCTATTTCTTTGGACTGCATGACTGAGTGAAAGGAACAATCACATGTTACAAGTCCCAAAGTGTTTTAAATTGTCTTAAAAGACTTTACAAAAATAATATCTTTCAACACACAATACAATGATATCTGACTTTCAGAAAATAGAAAATAATGACACATTAATAATATAAACAAAAAAATTCAAGATTAAAATGAAATAAGAGATGATTTATTTGAGATATGGAGAATAATAATGAATTATAGCATTAATAAAGTCTTCTAAACATAGTAAGAATAATTGTTAAATCATATCTATAGAAAAATATAAAACTTATTTTTATTCTTATTAAAAATAAATACATTGAAGAAAAATTAAAGTGGTATAGAGGGTATTTAAAGTATCTTTTATTCTTGATAAGATACATTTTTATATGTTCTCAATAAATATTTCAGAACTAATTTAAAATTATTATGTCATTTTCAAAAAATTACATTGGAAAACATCCTTTAGCCATTAAATAATATCCCTTATTTTGTTTAATGGTACTTTAAACCTTTGGGGAATAGATTTTACCATAAATAGGAAGTCCTTTGTTTAATTCATCTAAATCAATATTAGATTCCAATTTAAAACTCCAATAAAAGTAAATATCCATTTTATATAATGATGGATCTGATTCTTGATCAACATGTAGTTGAAATCCACATATCTAAATTCGCATAGCATAATTAGATCCTTATCTTTATTCCTTACATATATTATATCATCATGTATCCATATAATGTAGGTGAAATATATATATATCCAAATTACATAGCCAACATGATCACATATATTAAATTTTCATAAACAATTAGAACCATATTGAAAATTATGTGACAGATCCAAACCAAAAATACATTACATCTTCATCATTGATTCCCACATTGATGATTCCATGAAATATATGATTCACATGGGTGGTAACTTTATGTATCCAATTGACCTAATTGATTATTAAACATATTATAAATCTAAAAATCAAAATTCCTCAAGTAGCAGATTTTTTTGACTTATCCAAACTTCATAAAACTTTATAAAAATCTAGAATATAGCTAAATAAAATTAAAACCTAATAAACACACATAAAAATAATTTAATACTCAAAAAATGGATTTTGGAACATCAAAACATATGTAACATGGGATATGTTTGAGATACAATAGTATTCCAATATAATTCTCCAAAGAATATAGTGAAATTCTTCAAAAATAAGTTTACTCACATTATCACTGATTCACTTCTGAATACACAGTTTTTTGTCAACTTATATTCCAAAAAAATATCTCATTCTCCCAATTATCATAATATCAAATTACATGTCAACCTATATGGTTATCAATTCCTCAATCGGGTATTTTTCCTAATACCCAATAAAATTTTCCCAAAAGGTAATTAATCCCCATAAAAAATCATAGAATACCTCAATAAGGGTATCTATAGCTTTTCAATTATCATCATATTTAAACATATCAATCCATAAATATGTATATCACCTCTATAAATATCTCAAAACCAAATATGTACAACCCTTCAATCATTTTACTTTTTTTATAATCCATCTATAATGATATTCTATTAAATTATTTTCCCTATAATAAAAAATATAAATCAGGAACTCGGACTCACCATTCTCAATTTATTCATGTTTAATTCTTTAATAATATGAAAATTTGTTGAAATAATGTATATAATTTATAAGTTTTTTCTTATATCTTCATCTTTAAATTTATTTATTATGAATTTTATAATATTTTTGTAATATAATATTATCGAACCCCTTGATTATCATTCTTCCAAGGTTATCAATTTATTTAACTCTTGTACTATCCACATTTAAATCATTTTCCTTTTCATTAGAGAATATTCCCTGAGTGCAAATTCAAAAATTATTTATATATTTGAAGATAACTTTGTTTTCATCGATGGCCATTATCGGATAAACATCCTTGAAACACAAATTTTAGGTTATTTGTTGTGTAATGTTATTCATCTAGGTTTTAGTTGTTATTTATAGCTCAATATAAATTTTTGAGACTATCCTCTATATTTTTCTCTTCTATTCTTATCACGTTTCATTGCCCAATCGGACAACCACAGCATTTTCATCACAGCCATTATAAACATGATTCTCCCTATTCAATAAATAATCAATGACCAAAATGTTTAGTGTCATTATATTAAATAATTATCATAAATAGTATGATGTCCTTAACTATGATACCTTATCTTTATCTCAGATGTTTTTTCTTTTAATTGCAAAAAATATTTTTAATTCTCCCTAACAAACCATTCTTTGATATTATAGAATAATTCAAACAAATTATCATAGAAAAACACATTAACCACTATTATTATCTAAATATATTAAATTATAATCATATAATAATATATGACCTAAAAATTAATCTACATCCATTTCCTAATTCCATATATTATGAACAAGTCCTTTCTTATGGTCTTCAAGGGGAATCTGAGATTGTTAACAAGATTAATGGCCTCTTGAACATAAATGATGCCTTGCAAAGGGACATATTTAAGTCTAAATGGTTAAAGGATGGTGATAATAACTCCAAGTTCGTTAACTCTGTTCATAGAATTAGAAAGGATTCTAAACCTCTTTCATTGATTACAAATGTTGATTAGATTATTGATAATGACAGAGATCTCTCATAGCATGTTATTTCTTATTTAAATGATATTTTTAATGGTTCCCATATCCAAAATGATCCAGTGGAGGGAATCATTCCTAAATTGGTTAATAATCAAGATAATGTCTTTCTCACCTATGTTCCCTTAAACATTGGAATTAAAGAATCTACTTTTACTCTCAAATCTGAATGCTCTCCAGGTCAAGGTGGTTTTGGAAATTATTTCTTTCAAACCTATTGGGACATCATTTAAAATTAGGTTTGTAGACTTTTCATTAATTTTTTCAAGGGTGGTGTCCTACCCCAAGGTATCAATGATCAATTCAATGCTCTTATACCTAAATTGTATAATTCCAAATAAATTCATTTGTTTAGGACAGTTTAATTGGTCAATACTATTTAAAAAATAATTTGAAAAATCATGGCCACAATATTGGCTTCAATTTCAAGCAAGATTGTCTCCTTTAATCATTTTGGTTTTATCAAAGATAGGTGCATCCAGAATTATTTTATTACTACTTCTGAATGTGTGAATTTGGTCAAGAAATATTCCAATGGTGGAAACATTGGTATTATGCTTGATTTCAGGAAGTCTTTTGACACCACGGATTGGGGATTCATTTGAAAGGTTATTCATAATACTGGGTTTGATAACACTTTTATTTCTTGGGCCAAGTCTATTCTTATCTCTACTCATATTTCCATTCTTATGAATGGATCACCCAATGGATATTTTACTTATACTAGAGGGGTTATAAAATGTTATCCTCTTTATGGAATCATTTTCTCCATTATAGAGGATTATCATAGCAGACTCATATCCATTATGGATGGAAATGGGAAAATGAATTCTATCAATGTTGGAAGAGGGATTCATGCTCCTACCCACTTATTATATGCTGAAGACATTATCATCTTCGCTATGGGGGTCAAGGGGAACATTAAAAATATCAAACGGGCTCTTTTTCACTAAACTTCTATCTCAATCCAAGAGAGTAGTTGAGACAAGTCCTTTGTTTTTTTTTGGAAAAAATCTTACTATCTCAAGGAATAATGACATTGACCAGGTGTTGGGAATTCATGAAGGGTTCCTTCCCTTCAAATACATAGGGGTTCCATTGTTTTGGGGAAGACCAAAATCCTTTTATTTCTTCGATATCATCAGCAAAATTCGAAGGCAGCTTTCTACTTGGAAATAAATCTCTTTATCTATGGTTGGTTGGGTTTTTTTGGTTAAATCTGTCATTATCTCCAAACATGTTTACACCTTTATGGTTTAAAAATATCTTATATCATTTATTATAAACATCAATATGTATCTCAAAAAATTAATTTAGAGTGGAAACATCATGGAATGAAATTTGGCAATGGTTGTATGGAATGATTGTTGTAAGCCCTATGATGCAGGGGTTTGGGAATTAAAAATATAGTACTCTTTAATGATTCCCTGTAATCCTCGTTTAATTAGAAACTCTTTAACTGTAATTCTGAAGATCTAATTTTTCTTTGGAAATTTTTTTGAATCATCTCAAAAATGGTGTTTTTAATCCTCTTCATTCCTCTGTTTGGCCAGCCATTATATTCATATTTTCATCAATTGATTCGCACTCTAGATGGCTTGTTTTGAAATATTCATCCATTAGATTTTGGAAATATAATTGGATGGGTAACCACCTTAGTGAATTTTATTCATATGTAGATAATTCTGATCTGGATATCTCAATCAAGGATCATCTTGATAACTTTAAGGGTCTGCCAAGTCATGTTTTGAATATTACTAATAAATTATGTTTCTCTAAAAAAAGGATTTTTGGGACTGGGAAACTGCGACTAATGGTATGATTTCATGAAAAATTTATTACATTTTCTCTTTGTCCTATATCTCTAATGCAATTTGTATGAGTGACTTTCATAGAAATTTTATTATACCCTCTCCGCTATTTGGTTTTGGATAATTTCTTAGAGAAAAATTCCTAATGATTCTTACCTTCAGCAATGTGTAATCTCTATGGGCTCCTCTTGTGTTATTTTTCATCACCATAGATAGAATGTTGATCATCTGTTTCTTTGTTTTGATGTAGCTTCCTCTATGTGGAAAGCATTGATAGACATATTTTAAATTTCCATCCAAAATATGGTCTTCATCAGGGGTTTTATTTAGACATGGCTTTTGCTTCCAAATTTACCCTAATTGATGGATCTTTTTTAGGTAGCTACTTCTAAATTACTGCGTTATATCGGGTCTGTTCGAAATAAAATCCTTCATGGTGGTCAACATTTCTCTGTCAATGTTTTTTTATCAAGTATTCTTGTTGCTATTTGTGAGGCAAGATTACCTAGGAAGCACTTCTCCTTTAATTTTATTCAGGATTTCTCAGTTCTTACTCAAATTGGTATCAAATGATCTTTCAGTCCTCTTTATGGTACTTTTATTGTCTTATATAATAAACCTTTTGTTGGATGGATTAAGTTTAATTATGATGGGGCCTCAAGGGGCAATCCTATTCCCTCTATATATGGTGCTATTTTCTGGGATCAAAAAGGGAAGGTTATGGGGTGCTTTTATGGTTCCTGTGGTATAGCCTCTGCAATTTATGCTAAAATGCATGGTATAATTATTGTGGTGGGGAAAGCTATGATTCGTGGATGGGACAATTTTTGGCTAGAAATTGATTCTTCTATTATTTTTTCTTCCATCAGAATGAGTTCTTACAATTTATCTTAGAGGATTAATAACATAAGGATTATCTGCTTGAATTCTATTCTCACCATGAATTATATCATCACCCATACTTATAAAGAAGCTAACTTAGTTGTGGATATAAATTCTAACAAAGGAGTCAATGGTGCTGATTTCAAGTGGTATGATCATCCCCCTGAAGACCTTTTACCCCTTCTCAAGAGGGATTTTGATAGATCTCCTTTTTTCAAGAGTATGTATGTTGGACATTATTTTTAATTAAAGTAACCTTGATTTTCATGGAAAGGATTCATATTTCTAAAAAACAATACTAGTACATCCATATTTTTGGGAAAAATAATATTTTTTAAAACTTTTATTAAAGACCAACGATGAAAACATTACGTAAAAACTGATAATTTTGAGTTTAATAGAAGGGGTTATACATTAGTAAATTACCTTGTTCGTTTAGTTTAATATTTTTATACAATTAGGAATACAATTACATGAATAATTTGACACTACCACATAGTGTACATTTTTTTTAGAAAAATAGTTTCATAAATTTACAACCTTATTTCATTAAAGAAACACCTTATTCATCTAAAATGAGTCCCCATAATAGAAGGATTAAACATACTATATTTTTTATATATCCATGTATCCTAAGAGAAAAATATAAAAAATGTGGGATGAACTAAATAAATCTTAGTAATGGATTTAATATTAATTTAAACCTACTAGTAATTTTGAAAACATGAAAACCCATAATAATTTTTACGAATACATTGATCTCATAAATATAATTTAAACACATATGATTTCAGCAGTTTTCTAATAGTAAACCATTAAAACCCATATAAATAATATAAAAACCATGAATGAATTTTTTGAATTTATTTTCATCACCAATGGTCACTCATGTTTAACCAATAATGGAATAACTTATAATCAGTTATTTAAAATCAATCTTTCTCTAGAGAAAAAATAATTACACTCTTCATTGAAGAGATGTATCTCAGTCACACTCTTCAACATAAACAATTTCAAAGTATCATATCATGATCAAAACATTTATAAGGTTTGAGTATTCATCATAACACCCTAAAGAAACTTATTTTTTCCATAATCAAAATAACCTTCCATTTATTTCAAAAAGATTCAGAGAAATACCTCTTCTATTAAAAATTTAAAAAAATTAAAAATTCATAGAATAATATAAATTGGAACATCTATGAAAACATAATTAAAAATTATAGTGCAATATTAATCATATGAAATTTCATGAAAATAAGAACATTATTTCATGTAGTTGGCATTTAAAATACATTCCTTTCTTACTTTCAAAATAAATTCATAAGTGGCTCATTAAGAAAAGTAGATAGATATTCCTTTATAATCCATTTCAAAGAAACTAAATGATAGTTGAAATAACATTGAATAATTATTTTTTTATATATGAGAAAATTAATGAAAAATTTTAATCGTTATGGATATATTGGAGAACATGGAAGAAAAAACATTTAAATGAGTTTTAAATGAATAATTCTTGTCAATTTTTATAAATTTTTGTTAAAAATGGAATACATTTATTAAATATAAAATTAATTTTTAATAAAAATGAATTTGATGAAAATAATTAAAACATAAATCCATATTAAATATTGTAAATCTAAAAAAATTAACCAACTTTTAAAAATAAAATATCACTCACAAATAAGAAATTGAGATGAGAAAATTAACATCTCGAGTCCTAACCTATTTTATATATTCATTTATCTTCATATGTATTTTTTAATTCTTTTTTATTTACAACCATTTTCATGATCATTGATTAATTATTATTCGTCTTTATTATATTTTTTATCATGTTTTATTTAGTTACCAAATCAGTTTATTTTTTGTATCTTGCTTTGGGGTTATTCATATTATAAATTAAAGAAAACAATTATTTCATTTTAAAACTAAAATGTATTAGATTCAGTTCTCATATAATAATTAATCTTTCATGTTATAAGTATCTTATTATTTCAGAAACAAATGAATTTATAATGATATGTAATACTAACCTTATAGTTATTATTCATTGATAATCATCTTTTTTGTGATTGAAATTACCAGGGTTGTGAATTTTATTTCCTTTCATAAAATAAATATTTAATTGATATTGAATTATGAAAAAATATTAAAATAATCATTACTAAATCTTATAAAATTATTTTAAACTCTTTATTAAATCCTGAAATACTATATCAAAATTCATGTGTGTTGTAGAACTGACGCAAACAAGAACATGTTATAACAAAAAAATGAGTAAGTATATATCATTTTTTTAAATATAATTACTTATCCAAAAGCTCAATGATTTTAAAAAAATATTAAATTTATAAATAAGATTAAATAGGTGGTAGATGGTGAATAAAATTTTAAAATAAGGTAAGGGGTTATTACTTCAAACTATCTTGATAAGCTCGTTTTAGATGGTTAAATTTTTTTATTATAATTTAATATTAATAAAAAGAAAAGTATTTAAAAATACATATAAATAATTATTGAAAGTATATAATGGTAAAAATATCTATTCAATCCATTAATGACACCATAAATGTGAGGAGTTATCGAAAAACAAAATATGTTGTTTCATAGAGTTGGTAGTCCGCACGAACGCACCATCTTAATTTTCAGTATTCTAAATGATGGAATGAAAATAAAATTGAAATGGTTATCCATTATACAATAATATTAATTTATTAATATCATATTAATTTATAAATTCAAAAATTATTACTATCTAAGTTTGGTGGTAATAAAAAATTAAATTTTTCGTTCATTGTGGTAGTTTCCCACAAGTACACATAAGAGATATTATAATTTTTTCAATTGATGGAAGTATACAATGGTAAATAATATAATAAATTTTCAAAATCATAGATATTTTATAAATGTCATAAATATATTCATTGATAACATCTTTATAATCATCCATAAGAGGAATTTATGGAAAATGAAATACATTTGTCTGTGCAGGTGATAGTCAGCACAATTGCCTGAATGATGATTTCTTTTTAAAGTGATGGAAAATGTGGTATGAAATAGCTATAAAATAAATATAAAAACATTTAATTATAGTGTATAAATATATTTCATTATGTTTTTATAGTTAGAATATATTTTATTTAGTTATAAGAATAAGTAAATTGGAAAGAGTTCAGTTATGACTTATACCTCTTCTTGGGTAACCACCTTTGACATGCACCTTATGCCTTCTATGATTTGACATATAAGAATCCAAATAACTATAAGATGTGGTAAGAATGGTGGATAATGTATCTGAGCATATTCTTTGATATCTAAGGTTTTAAATGGGTGTGAAGAAGTGGGGATAATTTTTTCCCTTTTATAAATAAGAGTGAAAACACTATAATAATATTAAAAACATTTAAATATAATTTATCTATTTATGAATGAAATTTTCTCCTAAGAATCTGATTTTCGAATATATGATGATGAAGGTTAATATATACTATAAAATGATAATTAAGAAACTATTTTGTTTTATTTTGAATCCTTATCCCCCCTTTTATTTTAATTTTTTTTACCATTAATCGTGGTGACAACTTTTTTCCTAGGTAGTTTAATTATATGAGCAAAATATAAGTTAATTTATTAACAGATTTGGATATTATAATACCAAATATAAAATCATTTTTCAAATATTATTCATATATTGGTTGAAAGAAATAATTTTAAAACAACTATGCAGAATTAAATTAAAAATATATATTTAAAAAATTATTTATTATGCATACAAATGATTTCATTCAAAAATAATGTGTGATTTATATTTCCATGGAATAAATTTAATTACATAATATAAAAAGAGAAATTTATGACTTATTAAAACCAACTAATTTTTTAAAACAACCTTGGAAATACTTTATTTAAATAAAAACCCCAAATATTTTTTATTTAAATAATAACACAAATATGATTTCCAAATGTAAAATGCAGATTTATAAACTCAAAAATAAAATTTTAAAATTATTTATATTACCCATAAAATATATATTTGTTTTAGGAAAATAATACTCATTAATTTTATAATAATGATATTAAACTAACAATATTTCTAAAAATGGTATTTTTCACTACCCACTAAAACATTCAACTAGCTCAAAAATAATAAAGAAATATCACCTTAAGATATTTCATACATTATTAATTCAAAAATGATGTTCATTTTACGAAATTAAAATATTAAAATTTATACATCTATATTCTTAATTAAATTTAAAATTATTAATAAAAACTATTTTATACAAAAATGATTCTTTAAAACATTATGTTTTCTTAATTATTTTTCATATCAATTAACAGTTAAAAAACGTTAATAAATTACTAAATACATTTGTAACATTACTTATTATCAAAATTAAATTTTATAATTTATGAAAATAATTATACACAACACATAAATCTAGTTTTTTTAAAAATATATTTTTTTAACATTAGATCAGTTTATTTATTTATCCTTTAAATTTAATCATTTTAAATTGGTTAGTAAATTTTTATTTACAATGGGTTTAATTTTTATAATAGTATGTTGCATCCTATTTTAATTTTATGTTTCATGTAACATAAACTATCAAACATTGTATTATTCAATAGAAAATACACTCTAAAATCTATGGAAATTATATATCTATAATAATTTCATATTATGGAAGAATTTTTCAACCTTCCTAGTAAAAAAATATGTTATGATGACTTTAAATAACTTCTTCAATAAAATTTCTTGAGACTTTCCAACTTGTTCTTATACCCCATGTCTGAAATTTTTCCCACATGTATTTTCTTTATGGTATGAGATCCTTGATGTAAAACTTACTATTGATTTATTCTAAACACTTGAGGATATAAGGTAAAACTATCATTAAAACATTCACATTGTGAGAAAATTTACATCAATAGAAATATGATGAATTTCATAACAATATATTTATTTAACAAAACCACTAATGTCACTAAGTCATTAAGACACAAAATTATATTAATTATTTTTTTAATGGAAAACATTCCTAAGGTCAATTTTAATATAAAGTCTTGGTAACCAAGATTGAATATTTCTATACTCATTATAAGAATCTAGATTCACATATTTAACAACAAGAGTAGTTTTTTTATATTATAATGTATTAAATTAACATATTAAACAACTACTAATTTTTTTTTTGTTACCATCCTAATTAGTTTCTTATATTATGTTTTTACCACATGATGTTTAATTTTAAATATTTTTTGATTATGATGATGATGAATTTTATCTAAAACAAATGATTTTAAAATATGGGTATCAGGTTCTATATCTTCTCAATAATGCATTTAAATTCATGTTTTACACAAAAAATGATAACCCTGTACATTTTATCCAATTTTTGAACCACGGTTTATATTATAGTAAGTAATGATCCACCATTGGTGTGAAACTCATCACTTTAGTTATTTATATTGGAAATCAAGACAATCAAAATAGTTGTGATTCATGGATATTTGAGTGAAAAAAACATCATCCATACTCATCATATGTTTAATAATCATCTAAATTATTCTGGTGTACAAACCCATGTGGCTTCCAAACTATGGGTAACCTAAAGGAAACATCAGAAATGATTTAACAAAAGGAAATCCTTAGGAACTGTTTTGTGGAGAGAAACTACCCAGTTGGATAATCCATAATTACTAATTAATTTATTTTATTAAAATATAATCAATGAAAACCCCACATTTCCATGAAACTACCACATTTTATGATCAATTCTTTGAAAAGTTCCATTTTTTGAAGGAATCTCACACATAGTATTTTTTTGGGTTTTATATTTCAAATGTGTGACACCACAATATTTCAATATGTATTTCTCCTTTAAATTAATAATATGCTTGAATTATTATCACACATGAAAAAATAAAACAAAATTGACCTATATATATTTTATTGATAAAACATATTTCAATAAAATATAACTATTAATTTATTATGCGTTTGTAATTTGAAACAATATAGAGAAAAATATAATTTGACTAAATACAAAAAATATATTAAATTATCATAAATAAAAAATATTTTTCATCATGGTTCACCATTAATATTGTAACATGAAATACAACAACAAAAACCTCAAAATAATTACGAATATAATAGACATGATGAAGGAATGATAAATGAGTAAATTTTAGTGAGGCATGTATGGCTATAAATAAGTGTATGTTAAGACCATTATATAATTAGTAAATGCACACATTTGCAATATATATATAGTCACTATATATATAAATATTAGGTATATTTTCTTCCAATTGGTATATAATTTTATATTATAGAATTAAACATAATATAATTCAAAAAACTCATATAATAATTAATTTTTAAGAAATAAATTAAGAGAAACAAATGTTCTAAAAATTAATTCATCTATAGAAGCAGTTTTATTATATATTTTAGGGAAATATATATTTTTAATATTTTTAATTTTAATATTATAAAAATTGTTTTATTTTTGGTTTCATCATATGGAAAAAATAATTTTATTTTTTGATTTTTTTTGAAAATATTCCTTTTTAGTGAATAATGAAAAATACCGATTTCTGCATAACTTTCATTTGATTCTTAAAAATCAAGTAATTTATAATTACAATCATATTTTTGATTTGGTATTAATGGAAAATAATACTCCTCAAAAATAATATAGTTAATATATAATAATCAACATTAAAGTTGATTTTTATATAATCTCATTTTTAGAGTTAAAAGAACATTTTTCTAAAAATGTTTTTTCCATTTTATACAATTATATTTTGATTTATTTCAAAAAATATGTATTAATTTAATATAAAAATTTAATTACACGTTTGGAATCAAGATGTTAATTTTTTTTCAAATGGAACCTTCTATTTTTTATCATTTTGAATAGTAACTGTGTAAAATATTTGTCCCCATAATATTGATAAAAGATGTAAAATGGGTTTAAAACTATGAGATAAGTCCAAAACATCTCCATAGAATATACATTTATCCCATTTTATGAGTCTTTTTCAATAAAATTCATTCATGATATGAAAATATAGTAATTAAATTCCACTTTCCATTGACTATTTAATTATTATAATTTTAAGAAATAGAAAAATACCAAATTTCATCGTCTTCATATTAATTTATATTATATGTTGTCTTAGGGTTAAAATGAAGTTATGAACGAATAAATAAGGTTCATTAGAAAATAGATAAACTATGTTTATAATATTAATTTATTTCTTATTTTTATTAGTGATATAAATGCCTTAAATACTTATGCAATACTAATATCATTCTTGTGAAAGTAGTAAAGACAAAGGGTACATATTTTTAGAATCAATAAAATTGATATATTATAAAAGAATTTTGGTATTACATGAATATAATAGGTAATTATATAGTATAAATAATGATAATGTTTTTTACATTAAAATTCCATTAATTTCTTTATGCATTTGAAGTCAAATTATATAAATAGACAAAAATTAATTTAGTGATATATTACGAAAAATAGTATTTTATTAAATGGTTCAGAAAACATTTAAATATTAAAAGTGGTCGAATGGAATGGAAAATGGTAAAAAATGTAATCAATTTAAATTTTTAACCATATTTCAAATTACATGTAATTTTATAATCCTTAAAGTATAATAAAAATTTTTATCATGGTTAAGGTTAATAAGGGTTAATGAGGGTGTTAAATCAAAATATAATAATTAAAATTTACCATAAAAATGTCTAAGTTTTATTTTTTGATGTTATTTGGACCATATAATGTTCTAGATAAGATAATTTGTGCATTTTGTGCTGCCTAAAAGGGTCATGAAATATATATTATAATTAAATCTCATAAGTAATTCCAAGGGTGTATTTAATGTTTTTTACCTTTCCAGTTCATTACTTTGTAGGAAATATAGTGTTTAGGTTGTCCTAGGTGGTCTAGGTGACTTATTTCAACACTTTTCAAAATTTATAGCTTCTCTATGTTTTTGCTACAGTGTATCATGCCAATAGTGCCTCGCCCTGGTAGTGTCACTCAGGTGGTGTATCACCCCAACAGTGTCACGCTGGTAGTGTCATACCCTATTGGTCACTTGTTGGCGGTCGCTCACTGGTAGTCACTTGTCTAGTGATGTCTCATCTAGTGGTTCCTCATCCAGTGGTGCCTTGTCTTGTGGTGTACCTCTTGGTGTGACTCCCTAATGATGGTAGGTGGTTCATCTGGATGGTGACTTTTCCTATAGTGCCTCATCAAATGGTGCCTCATTTATTGGTTCCTTATATAGAGGTTCCTCACTAGTGGTGTATCATATCGTGATGTCTATGATAGTGCTCCCATTTCTTCTAGTTTTTTCATTTTGATTTCTCTATTTGAAATAAAATGAAGTTAAGGACAAATTTAAAAGTGTTTAAGACTGATTAAAAGTACATAAATTGATTATTTCATTCCCTAAATGTTTAGAGGCTTTTAATTGGTCATAACGATTGGACTTCACTAGATCATCCTTTAATGAAAAATCCAAACTGTATCAAAACTCGTGGAACTTTTTTCATCATCACTAAGATGATATATATTTCAACTTATTCTTTCTAATTTCTTTCTCTTGATATATAACTCCCAAAATTTTTCTTCATATATTATTCAAGTAAATTGATGCATCATTTGGTTCGTGTTCCCCTGGATATTTTTATAATGCACACACACAACTATTTTTTGTGCAACCAAGAACTGTCAACCATTGTTCTTCCAAGTCGGTTTTCCTTCTTCTGTCAAAATTTTGCATCATACGGTATAGGTGTATAGATGTTTTTCCTTATGATGATTTTTTTTCAAGATTAATAAAGATAACTGAATTTATTTAAAAATCAATATATATGGGGCTAGAATGGTGATTCATGATCATGTTGTGTTATTGATTTTGATGATATTTTAAATTGTTTGGTCTAACTACCCATTTAAAAAAAATTCATTGGGGGTCCTTGTTTGTACATGGGATAGTTTGTATACAGCAATTTGTTTGGTTTTTTAACAATTTTTTATGAAAATGGGTTAACCACATATATTTGGATAAAAAATGGATACCCCGGGATCATACAGTTTTTTTGATAATCCCAAAATTTACATGTGGAATTAAATATAGGATGTATTATCAAATTTGAAAATTTGTTTTCCTTGGTTTGTGAGGTGATGTGATTTTTGTAATTGGTTTGTTGTATATGTATCGGGAAGTGGATTACATGTGACTTTGTAGTGG
The DNA here is from genome assembly GCA_963277665.1 of Viscum album. Classification (NCBI taxonomy): domain Eukaryota; kingdom Viridiplantae; phylum Streptophyta; class Magnoliopsida; order Santalales; family Viscaceae; genus Viscum; species Viscum album. The sequence goes on along the minus strand of OY728151.1, from coordinate 1,820,401,746 downwards.
GGTTTTGATGGGTGTGGTGGGATTATGTAGTAGGGATGCAAAGTTGGTCGTGTTGTAAGGTGTTGTGGGATTTGGTTTGGAGTTGGTTTTTGGTTTTGTTTATATGATGTATTGGTCCGATGATATTGAAGGATTACAGTAGTGATTGGTAGCGGTAATTATCCCAGAGTTTCTCCATTAATTACATTCAAGAAAGATTCACCCCACATTTAGAAGTTGTTCAATAATGTCTCATTAATGTGAATTACGTTAATTTACCAAGGATATTCATCACCCCGATGATTTTGAATGATTTTTACTGTGTAGTTTTTTATGTGTCATGATAGTAACTCCGATAGTAATGGAATTAACAAATATTTTTTTGATAAAGTGTGGAGGGACTTGGTTTTTTTGGTTATTGATATAGAATTTGTTAATGAAATATTAAAATTATGTCTTTGTGATTAAATATGGTTGATGACAAATTATGAAATGAAGGGTTATTGAACATATAGGTAATGTTAATCCACGTTAATTTAGCAGGGCTATTAACCTTCTGAAATGTAAATTGTTGTTATTAATAAATGTATTTATAAGTTTTAGCAAGGGTGATAGTGTTGGGATTGGTAGTTTGTTTGAGAACCCATAGGTTGGTTTGTAGTGTCTGATAAAATACATATAATATTATATTCTTGTTATTTATATATGAACCCCACCCATGTTGAGCACAATGTTTCTAAAACCCACATCATCATGATGGAGTTGCTTTCCCCAATATCCGGTAAAGAGTACGGATGGTTGGGTACCAACACTTTTTCTCACTCTTTTCTACAAGAGATAGGTATGGCAGAGGATGTGATGGCCAGTATATATTACTAATTTAAATGGTGGTTATGATGGACCAGGTGTCTTTGGGAGAGATATGATATCCCAAGTGTTTGTGGGTGAGGTGGTTTGTATTGTCTAAGGTGTCTTTGGGATGCGATGTGTTGTGAGGACTAGGTATATGTGGGAGGGATGTGTTGTGAGGCCTAGGTGTGTGAGATAAGGATATTTTGTGATTCCTAGGTGTGTATGGGTGGTATGTTATGTGGTATACTAAAGGGGTAGGATCTCTATGATGTTCGATGATGGGTGAGAGTGACATTCTAGTGGGAAAGTGGTGTGGGGTACCCTATCATTGATTTTCTTTATAACATATTATATTAAATGAAATGTGTGACATGGTGAGTGTGCCTTGGGGAGGTTGGGTTTCGTTTTTATACTTTTTTATGTGTTTTTTTGTTTGGTTGTTTTCCCATATGAGCATTAGTATGCTTCTTTCACATGTGCATGAGATACTTTGGGTTTTCTACTGAGTATACTTGTATGATCATCATACGTATATGAAACTAAAATGTAGTTTCCATGAGTATTTCATGGAATTTGTTGGGTGTTAATAGCTTGGACCTTTGGACAGTTGTTGTGTCACTATTTAGATTTAAATTTGGATATTTAATTTTGGTGAAATTTACTGTATCAATTCTATTTATACATACATTTTGTGATGTTTTGTTAGGATTTATCTTTTATATTATGTCTTGGAGTTGTCATGGATGATTCATTCTATCTCCATTTCTTGTTTCTTATAAATTATAATTCCTCCCATATTATGAGATCAGTACACTCTTGGTGCTATTAACTAACTAAAGGCCTGTTATAGGCGGGATATGAGGGTCATTATCTCCCATTCTTCATTTCCAGGACAGTATGGGTTTCTTTTGAGGGATTGGGTTGGTAAATATTTGTTTCATATCTTATGGTTGATAGATAGGATAGATTCTAGAGTTAGTAAAAATGAGAATTTCATGGGGAGGTATGGAATTAGTTCTAGTTGTCTTTGGTGCATGATATAGGCTAGGGAGACCAGCTAGTACATAGGATATTAGGGTCCCCCATGATCCAGTGCATAGACTCTCAGCTTATTAAAAAACCAAGTGAGAGGGACTTTATTGTAGGGTATAGAACTAGGAGTGGTACATGAATCATAATTACTTGTGTTCTTGTTTGATTTGGGTTATTTTTGGAAAGTTAAAATAGATAGAATAAATAAAATTAATTAAAATAAATGTTAATGAAAATTATATACTACTTGGGATTAGGGAATCCTTGTTTTCATTTCATCTATGGCTCCTAGTCATCGTCAATGTGAGGCTCAAGTAGTTGAGGTTCAATAGTTTGATCCAATCAATTATTGCATGGTTTATCTGATTGAGGAGGATGAACAGTGGGATAGGACGTTGTGAACATTCCAGCGGTGGGATTTGGGGAAGTAAGAGGGTAGTGTTTTATATGTGGAGAAAAATATATGGGTGGAGGATCTCGAGATAGCATTCAATTTGATATCGGCCTCGATAAGGTACTGTATCCCTTTGTCATTCTGTCAGATGTGGGGTGTTGTGAATCAGTTGTGGACATTATATCTAGGAATTTTGTAGGAGTTATACATTTTTTGGGATTAATTTGAGAGGATTTATGCGTATACTTCCTTTCATCAACCATGAGTGTTGAAAAGAGTCAGGAGAAACTCTCCCTTCAGTAGGGTATTATGTTAGTGTGGGAGATGGGGATAAAGTTCAAGGACCTTTTGTGTTTTTCCATAGACATTTTTTTAGAAAATGAGTCTTGTGTGAGATGTCTTAAAGAGGCACTTCGTCCTTCTATCTAGTATGTTGTTACTCTTTTTATGTGGAAAATGAATTTTTTGGTTCAGAATAAGATGGATGTGATTTAACAGATGCACTCGTGAAGAGTTCTAATATTAGAGGGGATCCATCAGAGTTATTTAAGAGGTATTTTTTTAGTGGTAGATCTAAGTAACTATGACCTTATAGATTTTGATTGGTAGGTATTTGACCTTAGAATCTTCCTTTCAGGTCTTCTGGTGATAGTGGTTTATGTGCCTTTCATGGGATCTTTATTATAGTGTGTTTTAGTTATGGAGATCAGGGCCATCACTAGAGTCAATGACTAGAAGTTACCCAAGCTCAATTTAGTGGACATGGACATGTTCAATTCTATTTGCATCAACATTTCCCAGTGACACCATTTCTGCAGAAGGTGCTGCAGGTTTTCTTTCCCCATGGGGAGATGGAGTGGGTAGAGTCTAGTCTTAGAGTTTTCCTCATAATCAGGGACTGCAATACGAGCATGTCCATAAAGTTGGTCATTAGTAGAGAGGTATAGGATCTAGGTATGGGTATTTTCATGCACTACATGCAGTAGTTCCTGTATGGCCTCATATTTTCATAGGTACGGTCATTTTGGTTAGTACCCTTGTTTGCTCCTTGATTGATTTAAAATCATTACACTCCTTTGTTTCACCCACTCTATCCCATTTTTGGGACTATATATAGATTAAATTATTGTTCCCCTTGTGTTTAGTATTCTAGTCATAGGCTATACCATATTTTTTTATGTGTCACAGGGGTGTAGAATGATGATGGGACTACATCAGTCTCATGGGGATCTTTTCTTTCTACAGATGCAGCCATACTATGTCATCCTTGGTATTGATTGGTTTTATTCCATACATTATATTATCGACTTCTCCTAGAGGAGAGTCTAGTTTTTAGATGTGAATGGATAGTGTGGGATTTTCACTAGTGAGTGGAGTTGTCAGGTGGGCAGTCAGGGTGTTGTGATTTTTCTTTCCTTATTGAATGAGTTTTTAGTTAAATCAGTGGATGATAAGATTGTAGAAGTTCCCAAGGTATTTAGGGAGTTCATATATGTTTTCCCTGAGTAGGTTGTGATGCTACAACCTTAATGAGAAGTTGAGTTTGGGACAGACTTGTATCTAGGAGTTATCATATTATGACGGCTCCTTATCAGAGGGTAGCTTATTAGTTTTGCGGGTTGAGGATTTAGATATATGATTTTATGAATAAGGGTTTTATCCTATATAGTTTTTCATCATGGTGGCATCATTTTTGTTCGTGAATAAGACAGATAGTGGTATGATGTTGTTCATATACTACTGAAGTTTGACACAGGTGATGGTCAAGAATCATTACCCACTTCTAAGGATATACAACATCTTCAACTAGATAAGAGAGGAGATATAGTTTTCTATGATCTATTAGTATTATAGATAACACCAGTTAATGGTGAATGAGGGAGATATCTCTAAGACTTCCTTTATAAATAAGTATGGGAACATTGAGTTTGTTGTCTTCTCATTCGGTGTTATGAATTCACCATCCATTTTCACGGGGATTATGAACTCAATCTTCTATGATATCCTACACTCATACATCATAATATTCAAAAATGATATATTTATATACTGACATTTAGTGGAGGATCAAAAATGAATCTCAGAACTTCCTTGCAGGATATTTAATTCCACAAGCTCCATGAAATGTTGTACAAGTGTATTTTTTTACATGGGTGGTTCATTTCCTTAGGAATTTAGTGTCCTAATAGGGTGTAGTATTAGACCCATGGAATGTTGATGAAATTATTTCTTCATAACAACAAAATAACCTAGAATAGGTTCATAGTTTCCTTGGTCACGTAGGCTATTATCAGATATTTTTATCCAATTTCCCTTGGGTTGCGGTATTGTTGATAGAATCTAATATGAAAGATAAATCTTCTACCTTGAGTGATCAGTGCTAGGTAGCGTTCAGCTACTTGATGGGGAATTTGGATATTTCCCCAGTGCTTTGGTTTCCTAGGGAAGGGGTAATGCTTGAGGTGTTTGGTGACACTTCCCATTTGGGATTGGGATGCGTGCAGATGTAGCAATGAGAAGTGATCTCTTATGGGTGTATGCAATTACTCCCTCGTTAGAGTAAATGTGCCACCCATGATCTGGATCTAGAAGAAGTTGTGTTTTAACTAAATTTACGGTGTGATTACCTCATTGGGAAGTTCTTTATGGACTTCACATATCACAAGATATTGAGGTATAACTTTTATCATTGTATCTAGAATCTGTAATAGTGGAGGTGGATGGAGTTTCTTCAGTACTATGATTTTGAGATCTCATAAGCCTTAGGAAATGGGAATATTGTGGCTGATGCATTAAGAAAAAATTCATTGAAAGATATTTTTATGTAATTTATAGATACTTGTAGAGAAAAGATGGATTTAGAAGTCTTCCACATTGACGTAGGGGTAGATGGAGGTAGACGATCTGTTTTTCCTATAAGGGTTCAATTTTCACTAATTCAATAGGAGGAGTAGTCTTAGTGGGGATACTGAGAGAAAAAGGTGATTCAGGATCATATTTTCCACGGGGATGCCCCAGAGGGATGGTTGGAGGATGGATAAAACTAAATGTTGTGACATGTAAAGTTGTTTTTTCTGGAGGAGATGTGAGATGTAGTCCTTCGTGAATTTCATAATAAACCATTGGATGTACACCCACGAATTTCATAGATGTACTATGACTTGAGGCTTCCAATTTGGTGGTCTAGATAAAATAGTTATGGGTAGAGTTTATGTAGAATTTCTTGGTTTACCAGCAGGTAAATGCGGAACATTGTGTTCCTTGGGGTTTTTGCATCCCTTGGATGTTCCCAAGTAAAAATGGGATTAAATATTGATGGATTTATCATTTTTTACCCAGATATCAAGGATATTTTGATTCTATCAGGGTGATAGTGGATCAATTGATGAAATTGGTCCACTTCTCAACAATTAAGGAGTTGGGCGTAGTGGATGACTTGGTTAAGAGGTACAAAGATGAAGTAGTATGATTGCATGGAGTTCTGAGGTCTATTTTCTTAGATCTTGAAACAAAGTTTACCTCACGAGTCTGGAGGGGATTGTACCATGCTCTTGGCACTCAGTTACATCTCAGCACTGCTTTTCACCCTCATGATGATGGTCAAACAAAATAGATTATCCATAAATTGGAAGATATGTTGCGGGCATGTGTCTTGGACTCCTTTTGATCATGAGGAAAACACCTAGCCTTTTTTGTGTTCACTTATAATAATATATATCACTTTTCCAATGGCACTCCTTTGTTTTATACTTTGTATGGGAGAAAATTGTGTTCTCCGTTATGTTGGATGGAGAGTGGAGAGATAGTTGTTCTTTTTTCTGATGTGTAGATAATGATAGAAAATGGGTATCTTGTTCATGAGAGGATGAAAGCAGTGAATGACTGGATTTTGTACTATTATGATCAGAGAATAAGGCCCTTCAAGTTCAATGTTGGGGACCACATGTTCTTGAAGGATTCCCCTCGATGTTGGAAGTGGATGATTGGAAGAGTGATTAAGATTTCCCCATGGTGTGTAGGTCCTTTTGAGGTGTTGGGGTGAGATGGAAAGGTGTAATACTGGTTTTCATTTCCACTATGGTTAGAGATGATCCATGATGTATTTCACACCCCTAAACTTCGTTGTTATATTCACGATGACTCCCATTTCATTGACTAGGGATTTTTATATATCGATTATGACTTGAATTTTGTGGAATAGCTGGTAGAGATCTAGGATTGTCAAGAGAAGGTGTTGTGGGGATAGACCATTCATTTGGTTCTTGTGTTGTGGAGGCATTGTGGCCAAGAGGAGAGTACATTGATGTGAGAAATTTATATGTGTTCCTAGTACCTAGAGTTGTTTTCAGATTTTCATTACTTTGTTTTTCGTTATAATGTGATGTTTGAACCCTGTTTTATATGGGATGATCTATTTCTTCCATGGTTTGTGATGTGTGATAAATTCATTGAATATGAATAGAAGAGGAATTTATTCCTAATTGAGAGGCATTAACTGTGATTCGATTTAACCCGTGTGGGTGATTCAGTGCCACCCAAAGTGGGTAGTATCATGACATGGAAGATTCAATTTACATATTCGTGTGTTCAGGATGGTTTGGTTGTTGTTCTTATGTAGTTTTTTTATGATCATTTGGGATGACATGTAAACTAATATGATGATAAGGCCTGGTTGTTAGATGTGGTAGGATGTGTTCTTGGGTGTAAAGGTTTACAATCTATTTTTTGAACAACATGAGGTTGTTTATATTTTCTATGTTTATTTGATAACAATGTTTCATGTGTGGTGAGATCCTTGAGAGGTATCTTGAGAGACGGTTGTTCCGACCCTACCAATCTTTCCTTCTGGGTAGTTTTGAATTTTCAGGGAAGATAATAGTTTGAGGGGTATCTAATGTAATGTCCCAAACCATTCCAGTCCATTACATTGTGGGGAATTTGGTGTTGGGGGTGTTCTCTGAGGTCAGGGGGATTTATTTCAAAAGTTTAAAAAATTATCAATTTTTTCATATTTTCTAATTGTGTCTAATGTGAAAGGTACCTCACCCTGGCATTGTCACCCTAAAGATGTCACCATAGTAGTGTCTCACCCTACAGGGGTCACCCAGGCAGTGTCTCACCATTTTGTTGTCACTCTAGAGGTTTCTCGCCATAGAGGCCACTCATTGGTGGTCGCTCACTAGTGGTGGCTCAATAGTGGTCACTCATCTGTCAATGCCTCATCTTGTAGTGCCTCATCCAATAGTGACCCATCTTAAGGTGTCCTGCCTGTTGGTGACTCACTAATGGTGGTAGGTGGTTCACCATTAATGTGCCTAATCTGGTGGTGCCTTGTCAAGTGTTGCCTTGCTGGTGGTGCCTCATCTGATGGTGTCTCAGGAATAGTGTTCCCAGTTCTTCTAGCTTTTCCCATTTGACATCTTTAATTGAAATAGAATGAATTTAAGGAAAAATTTAAAAGTTTTTAATACTGTTTAAAAGGATATATATTGTATCTATAACTCTCTAAGGTTTTGGATGATTTTAGCTGGTCAAAATGTGTTGTCCTGACTAGATCATCCTTTATTGGAAAATGGAAACTCTATCTAAACACATTGTTGTGTTTTGATTATCCCTAAGCTGAGATATATTTCTCCTTGTTCTTACATCTTTATTTATCATAATTTGGGATGTTTATATACTTCTTCCTGTAAGATTCAAGTAGACTATTTGATTAGTTGGTTCGTGTATCGCTAGAGATTTTTCTAGTATACGTGTGCCCCTATTTTTGGCACAACCATGAAGTAGTGATCAATATTATTCCAAGTTTGTTTTCCTTTTCCTTTATTAATTTTTCATCATTCATTATGGGTGTATAGATGTTTTTACTTGTGAATATAGTTTATTCTAGATTAATAAAGATAATTGAATTAGTTTATGAATCAATATATTGGGGGATGGGAAAGTGACACATTATCTTATTATGTAACCATTTTTGTTGATATTGTGATTTATATAAGCTAACTACCCACTAAAAATTGTGAACCCTATGGGTCCATGTTTTCAAATTTGGTAGTTTCTGGAATTCAAGTTGATTTATTTTTTTGAACACTAATATATGAATTTTGGTTAACCACATATATTCCGTTATTAAATAGATACCCCATGATCATACAGTTTCTATGATAACACCAAAATTTATATGTGAAATTAAATAAGGGATGAATTATAAAATATGAAAATTTAATTTTCCTTAGTATGTGATATTATGTGATATGTAAAATTTATGTGGTTTGTGTCTATGGGGAATGTAAATGAAATATGGATGTGTAGTGGGATAGTGATGGGTGCGGTGTGATTATGTAGTTGGGTTGTGAATATGGTTATGCTGTAATGTGTTTTTGGATGTGGTTCTAAGTTGGGGGTTGGTTTTGTTGATATAATATACTTGGAGGATGCATTTGAAGAAGGAAAGTGTTCATTAGTATGGGTAATTCTCTAGGAGTTTCTCTATTAATAACATTCCAAAAGATTCATCCCATATCTAGAGTTCATGGTATGATGTGTAATTAATTTTAAGTACATTAGTTTACCATCAATTATTATCCCATGGATGACTGTGAATGATAATTAATATGTTGTTTGTTATGTTCCATGACAGTTTCTTCAGAAGTGATGGAATAAATAAATATTTGTTTGAAAATTTTTGGAGTGAGTTGGGTAGGTTTGGATAATGAAATGGAAGTGGTTAATGAAATATTAAAACGATTGTTGTGTTATTATATTTGGATGATGATAAATGATAAAATGTATAGGTGATGAGCATATAGGTAATTTGATGCCACATTAATTGTTTAGGGATCTTTACCTTCTGATATGACTATTGCAATTATTAATAAATTCATTTAGTGATGGAATCATGTGTGATTGTGTTGTGAGTTGTTTGTTTGCTTGGGAGACTATAGGTTGGGATGAAGTGTCTAATAAAATGCATATAATTTTATATTATTTTTATTTCTATATTCACCCCCACCCAAATTGAGAACCTTTCGTTGAACACCCACGTCTGCACTCCGGTTGTGCTTTTCCCAACATCTTATAAGGAGTATGGATGACAGGATACCCACTCTTTTCAACTCTCCCTTACAAATGAGATAGGTATGACATAGGTTGTGGTGGACAGTGTTCTATTAGTTATTTAGATGTTGGTTGTGATGGACTGGGTGTATTTGGGTGAGATATGATAGCCTAGGTGTTTGCGGGCTAGGTGGTTTTTGATGTCACAGGTGTCTTTGGGATGATATGTGTTGTGAGGACTGGGTGTGTGTGGGAGGGATTTGTTTTTAGGACCAGGTCAATGGAAATTTATTAAAGAGAAAAGAAAACAGTACAAGAAAAATACAAACAAAAAACACCAAAACCATAAAAATGGTTAAGGTGAAAAGGAAAGAAACCAAAGCAGACAAACACCCAATAAAAAAGGGTGGGCTATGGGATGAGGCCACCAATGCCGCCAATGATGATCAAAGCCGGATCAAGTAAGAAATCTCCACGACAGAAGAATCTCCATCAGCCCTGGCCTTTATTAGCCAAAAAACAGCAACATAAAAGCCTTCCATCCACCAAAAGAAGCCAACAACTAAGCCTCCAGCCCGCTCCAAACAGCACACTGATTCCCAGAATTTGGGAAACCAAATGAAGCCAGCAACTCTGCAGACTCCAGCCTGCTCCAGATCAGCACACCGATTCCCAGAATTTGGGAAACCACAGCAACACGACACAACAAAGCTCTACTGCCATCCTGAAGAAAAAGAAACAAGCCACTCCAAAAAACAAACAGGCCCCAAAAGAAACTTACAAAAGTCTAAAAATGGGGGATTTGTCACGGTCCTTATTAATAAAAATAATGAGATCATCAGGAACTTGATCAAACCAAACAAAATCAACACCATTAACACCTTTATTAGCCAGACCATCAGAAACAGAATTGGCTTCCCTATAAACATGAGTGATAATATGATTCAAAGAAAAAAGAGTCTCCAAACAATTAATCCATCGATTAGTAAGCTTCCAAGACAAGTGACAAAGACCCATCCTAATTGCAGAAACAACAACAGAAGAATCACTCTCAAACCATAAATTATCCCAACCACGCTGCACAGCTTGATCGACAGCAACAATAATGCCAAGCATTTCGGACTCAAGTGAAGAGGCAAAGCCACAAGAACCATGAAAACAACCAAGGACATCCCCTTTATGATTCCTGAAAACAGCACCATAACCAGAATGCCCCGGATTACCCCTAGAAGCACCATCTGAATTTACTTTTATCCAACCAAAAAAATGTTCCTTCCAGATAACTTCTAAAGTACCACGCGGAGGCTTGAAATTACCCTTAACACCTATCCTATTCAGAACGGACAAATCATGAACCGAGTTAAAGCAAAAAATGCTTCCTTGGAATAACAACATTACGCATAGCACCAAGAATAGCGGATAAAACCCCACTAACCGAGAAGGAAAATCTATCATGAATCATCTTATTTCGATCAAACCAAATAAAATGAAGGAGTTCAGAAGCAGCGACTCTAAAAAGATCCAACAATTGGGGAGAGAGCGAAATAAAACTCCAGCTTTGAAGGAAATGATGAATTGAAGACATATTAGGCATGGGAATTTCAAAGATATCAAAAACAACTTTCCACGTTGAAGAGGCATTGACACAACTAATAAACAAATGATCAATATCTTCCCTATGTTGATGACAAAACACACATGAAGAGCAGAGAGAGATGCCACATTTCTGAAGGAAACAATCAGTAGGAAGTTTCCCATGAGCCAGTCTCCAGGTAAAAGAAGACCGAGAGGGCCTAATAAAGTTCATATGAAGATCCCTCATCCATTTACACCCTATATTGCAAGATAGAGAATGACAATAAAACTTTTTAGAAGTCAACAGGCCATTAAAAGCAGGTTCCCAAGCCCAAAAATCCTCTCTGTTAGAGAAACAATAATTATTCATAATAATAACAATATGATTAGGGAGACCCCCCATATTATCAAGCTGATCCTTAATCGTAGCATCCATATCAATATTAAAATCATCATCCAACAAGGAGTCATCTAAAGGACATCCAATCCAATTGGACTTCCAAAAGGATAAAGAAGAATTCCTTGAAACAAGCCATCTGGCATGAGAGTCAATAGAGGAAAAAATGTATTTAAAAGTAGGCCAAACAGAAGAATCAAGATAGTTAAAAACTCCATTCCTGAGCCTATCCCTGATTTTATAGCGGAGAAAGTCCAGAGACTCAGATTTATCATTGACAAGCCTCCAAATGAACGAGGCCAGTAAAGAATCATTAAACACCTCAAGATTTTTAATACCATGACCCCCAGCATCATAGGGTTTACAACAATTATTCCAAGAAATAGTAACTAATTTCCTCTCTGAAATATTGCCACTCCAAATAAAATTTTTAATAGAAACGTTAATGCTCTTGATAAGAGAGATCGGCCACTTATAAATCATGAAAGAATAAACAAACTTAGAAATGATAACAGCTCTAACCAAACAAACCCGACCAGCCAAGGAAAGGGACTTAACCTTCCATGTAGCAAGATGACGTCTGATTTTACATAAAATATCAGAAAAATAACAAGCTTTAGGCCTCCCCCAAAACATAGTAACACCTAAATAAGTAAAGGGAAAACACCTTCATGAATACCCAAATCCCTAATAATTCCAGTCTTCCTTGAAATAGGAAAATTCCTTCCCAAATAAACAAAGGACTTGTTCCAGCTAATCTCTGGCCCAGAGACTTTTTCATAATGGAAAAGGGCACGCTTAATATTTTTAATATTTCTCTTATCCCCTTTAGTGAAAAGAATAATATCATCCGCATATAACAAGTGAGTGGGAGCAACAAAACCTCTACCAGCACTAATAGAAACCCCTATGGATAATAACTATGATTGGGGTTGCTTGAGGGTTAACTCAATCATCATTGGTGCATGATGATTGGATAAAAGACTTCACACCAAGCTAGACACTCTCAGATGATTTTCTTGGGTTAATTAATATTTTACTTATGAACCATAATGATGATATAGAGGATATAATTTATAGAAACCTATGATATCACATTGTGATATGGGGAAAACCTAATGTGTAATGGGATAATAATTATAATTTTGATCATATATTTAAAGTAATGAATACCCTTTTTTAGCTCTTACAGAATAGGAGTTTGAGATAATTAAAAATATTTTTAGAGTCGTTTATGGTAATACAACCCTTTAGTTTAGAATTTTTTTTGTTGAAAAGATTATTTAAGGAATAATGATTTTCAATATTTTGGATAAAATATGAAATTAATTGATAAAAATTCAGTTTAACGTGATCTATTATGTTAATACAGTTAAATTGAATAAAAAGGGTTATTTATTTTTGGATAATATTTTTAATTGAACTGGAAACCCTAAGATTAAAAGGTGATTAGGTAATGAAGTGATTAATGTTATTATTGAAGATGTTAAATATATTAGGATTTTTATATGATTAAAGGACATAAAAATATTTTTCTAAGGGATTTTATTTTAGGAATACAGTTTGAGTAATATTTGTGAAGAGAATATGATTTTATTGGGGATTTATGGTCATTAAGGTCATTTATTGGAATGATTAACATATGTTCTTTAATATTTGATTGGGAATATCCATTTTTGGTATGGTACAATAAAATTATTAATTTTGTTTGGAGGTAAATTTTAAATTTATATTACAGGAATATGTGATAAAATATATTTAATTTTTAGGTATTCAACTTGGCTTGGAATATTACTAAATATTTTTATAGTTAGTGATTATTGTAATGATTTAAGTTGAAATTTAGATTTTATGGTTGAGGACTTAGAGATTATTTTAGTATTTATTCATATAAATATTCATTCATTAGAATATTATCTCCACTACTTCTTACCATTCAAATTTTATACAGTGATATTATGAATAATTTTTTATCTTTTAATGGTTATTATAATTAAATAAATTAATTTTTTTCTTCTTACATAAAAAAATTGATATTTAATAAACATTACTTAGAGTAACAGATGAGATATAGATGGAAATTCATCAATCCATAAATAAATGATGAATCCCCACTTATTTCGTGAAAATAAATGATCTATGTATATTTTCTTAAAGTTAGTATCTTGATCTTAAATTATTTTACAAATATTTCAAGTTTTTTGGAAAGTAATTCTCTACTATCAAGTAATGTTTTTATAAACTCATCAATAGGTATAAGTCTTATACATGTATATTTTTTTTTGAAATAATATGTTTCTTGGTCATTACGTATAAATTAATGTTAGATATAAAATTTAACTTTTATTTTATCACTATAATAAATTTACTATGGAGAGAACAAATTCAAATTATTATGTATTAATTTCTTTAATATAGGAAGAATGTAACCCCATGATATTTCAATATGTATTTCTTTATTAAATTAATATTATTTTTAAAAGATTGTGTCACATGAAATAATATACTAAATGAACTGTGATTATTTTATTTAGATAAAATATTTCAATAAATGTTAAAAACAAATACTTTTGGTGATTTCAATATGAAACAACATGAAGAAATGTACAAGTTGTGTAAATATAAATATAAATATATTTCAAAATACCACACATATAAAATCATGATCCATAGGGTTAAGAATAAATTTTTGATCGAAACTACATCTATGGAAATATATAAATGAATTAGGAATATAATATACAAGTGTTTGGAATTGTAAAAGAAATATTTTTCTAAAAATATATCCATTATAAATACAGTTATTGTAAACCGGACCATTATATATATATATATATATCTTAATTAGATATATTGTCATTGTGTATATCTATGTTCAATTGGTATTTAATTTTATGATAACAATTTAAAAATAATATAGTTCATAAAACTCATTGAATTATGAACTTCTATGAAATGTATTTAGAGCATTTAAAGTTCTAAAAGTTCATTTTTATATAAATATTATTGTAGTATAGTTTTGAAAAAAACTATATTTCTAAACATTATATATTTTATTTTTTTTAAAAAAATTAACTTTTTGTTTCACTATATCAATATTATCTTAGAGATTTTTTTATTTTTCTGAAATGGTTAATTTTTGAGTCAAACGTGAAAAATGATGAATTTAAAAAACTGTCATTTCATTTCATTAAATACATAATTTTAAAAGTCCCATTAAATTTTTGAAATTTTTTTAAATTAATATAATCCAAATTTTACTATAAATAAAATAATTAATCACATCATAATTTACATTATTTTAGATTTTGGAATAATCTTTTATTTATGTTTTAAACTCAATTTTCAAAAAACCATTTTTCATTTTATTTTAAAAAATTATATTAAAATTTATTTCAGCCATATATTGAAATTTGAATATTGAAAAATAAATTCCAAATTTGTAATTAGGTGGATAAAATAAGGAAAATAGTTCCCATTTATATTTTTAATTATGAATAGTAAATTTTTTATATATTTTTTACCTCAGAAATGGTAAATCATATAAAACTGGATTAAAATCATGAGAGAAGGCATAAAAAGATCCTTAACACATTTTATATTCCAAATAGAAGTGATTTTTTCTACCCCATCAATACTAGATACCAATATTTGGATATTTATTACTAATTTCCTTTGATTATAACATTTATATTGTGTTAATAAAAGTATGTATATAAAATGTCACATTCAAGCTTTAAATTTCAATTATATGTTTTCAATGGGATGAAAATAAGTTATGAACAATTATTAAATATTATTTTAAACTAAATAAATTTATTTTATGAGAATGTTTTATTTTTAATTTTTAGTGATAATATAATTACCTTAAATTATTATGCAATGATGATAAAGTGCTTGTGCAATCTGTATAAAAATCATAGTAAATGATTTAAAAAATATTATTTAGATGAATTGTGTTCTTACATGAATTTACTTGATGATTATAATGTATAAATTATTATAAATGTGTTTATATTAAAACTACAATATTATCTTGATATATATGAGTTCAAATTAATTAAATAGTACCCAAAATGAATTTAATGATATTTTAAGATATTTTTCTAATAAATGATTTAAAATTAAAAAAAATATTAAAAGAGGACAAGTGGGATAAGAAATTATCAAAAATTTCATCCACTTACCAATATTGATTCAATTTTTACCTTACAAGTAAATTTATTACAAATAATGGAAAAAAATATTTGTTACAATAGTTAAGCTTAAAAATGGTTAATAAGGGGTCTAAATAAAATTATAAGGATTTAATGACACATAAAAATGTCTAAATTTTATTATATGAAGGTTTTTCAACCATACTATATCATACCTTAAAATGTATATCCTTTTTTCCACTTTACATGATTATGATATGTAACATATTATTACCTTGATTCAGGTATGTATTGACCCTTGTTTTGATCTGATGTCCATGCATGTGGACAATTTGAATTTGTGTATTTTCAAGTATAAATGTGTAAAAGGATTTAAATGTAATGACCCAATATTTTATCAATAGGATTACCTTCTTCTAATTATTTATTATAGTATAATCACATAATATTAAATATAGAACACAATAAAAACCTTATAAATCAAGAATGGGTAAATTAAATGGTATATCTAAAAGTTAAGGAAACGTATACTAATGAAATAGTAACATGACCTTTGGAGTATTAATATGACCCTTATGAATAGTAAACTGACTAATTGAATTGTAACCTTACTAATGAAATTATAAATAATATTTATCCATCTTATAACTGATAATATGATATAAATATATCATTGTATAAGTTAGTAAATGTTTTAAAAATTATTAATTAAGTGTTGTAATTTTTGTAAGTCAAGTATATTTAATAAATATTTTATGATTAATTTAATAATTTCAAATAAAATTTATCCCTGGAAAATGTTTTAATAAAGAATTATTTTGATTACATATGATTATAATACAATTTCACCAAACCTTTGTTAATTTTTTTAAGTGTTAGAAAAGAAGTTTTAATTTTAAAATTTGTATTTTTTAAGGATTTTATGATTGTAATTTAAAATTAAATTTATCATATTTAGAAAATTATTTTCATAAAATAGAGTTCATTTTTTAATTCTATACGTATAAAAATTGTTTTGGTGAATTTTTGGGATTTTTTTAAAATACTTAAAAAAATTCAGTAGTAAAATACGATAATTTATTATAAATTCTAAATTAATGAATTTTTGCATCATAAATGATCATGGATGATGTAAAAGGAAATTGGTTCCAACATACATGCCCTCACTACTATTTTTGGTCATAATAATCAATACTATTAATATTCTTGGGGAAAAATATTAACTAATTATTAGAATAATGGGAAACCCCTCCTCTCATCCACTATAAATACCAACCCATGTTACCTCTTATCCTCACACATCTCAGTCCATTTTTAGTCAAAATTATACTGTAATATCTCATCAATCCCTTCTACCACGTACAAGACCTCTTTTTCTCATAAAAATACCAAAACCAATCCCCAAAATAGGCTTTTATGGATGATATATTGAAGAGGTAAATTCCTCTTTTCATTTCCATTATTTTCATTTAAGTTCTTTTCTTTCTTTTTCTATCCTCACCTCCTTTCATCCAAATGTTACAATAAATCCAATAACATATATGTAAAATAGTTTTGTTGTTATAATGGAATAATTCATCATTATTTATCCATTTACATCCTTTTATACTAGAAATGAAAAAAAATCTGAGATGTGTTAATTAACCACATTCAAGGACAATGATTTTTCAATATCTATTACTACATTCAATTCTGGTTATGAAAACATGATTATGGTTAAAACAAGCTATAATATATGGATTATATATTATTTAATGTTATGTAATATTTTTCCCACATTGAATTAATCTATGAAGAAAAATTTGTTCATTATGATTAAAAACTATCAATTAACCAAAACAGTTATCATTAAAAGTATTATATAATTATTATTCTTCACTACAAATAGCCAAAGGAATTTTATAACCATTTAATAATCTAAATTTTCACTAACAAAATATAACTCCAATTTTAGAAAACGTTTCTAATTTACGTGTTTATCCTTACATATATATAAGTAAACAAATCATGAGAACCAAAGAAAAAACACTCCCAAACAGTCAAATTAAACCTCTTAACCCATCAAAAAGGTCAGGAATGTAATTAATAAGGTTATCATAAATAAATTACATGATTAATAGGTTCTATAAATATTAATTAATTAATGTAATTTGGTTATACAGAACATTAAGGTCAAGTAGATATCATTATCAGATTTAAGGTAAGAGATTTTACCTGAACATCCATTATTCCTTCGGGTTACCCTATCTTTCTTTTAACTTAAATGAAATTATCTTTTATTTTTATATACATAATATATTGGTTTTTAAATTTTTCAAACTCAACTATCAATATCCATTCATCATTTTCTATTGGGGATATACATATTTTTAAGTGGTTCCCTTCTCCATAGTTCCAGATAAACAAGCTCATTTTAAGGAAACTTTCTATATTCATGCCCAATTTCAACCACAATATATCATATATTTTAATCCACCATTGTTTTTATAAAATAATTAATTCTATTTTGAAAACCTTCTTGGTTAAAATATGGTTTTATTTAGAATATTATTCACTTTTATATTGTAAGTTCTCCTTAGTATTTTCATTAAAACCATACTAAAATGTTTTAATGCAAAAATTTCATAAATAATCTTCTTACATATTATCAGTTCTTTTTGACATAATGATCCATGATATGTGATTATTTTACCTTATTAATTTCCTATTATTTTTTTATTCCTTTCATTCTTTCGAACTTTTATGATATTTCAATTTGTTATGATTTATGAAATGATTATGATATCCATTTATTTCCATGGGTACCCTTGATTTTATGTATGATTGATTATGTATGATTCATTGGGTCGAAAACATATTCATGAACATGTTAAGATGGGTTCACCCAGATAATTCTCTAATGAATTGCTTAAAGTTGAGTCTCATGAGATATTAGGTGTAAGGGTCTTGGTGGTTAACTTTGACTCATTCTACCATGTGCAATGGTCTCGGTGGTTAACCTTGACTTGTTACCCTCTATATGAAATGAGCTTAGACACATTCTCAAGTAATAGTTTTTGCTTCTTCCACATTAAAATGACTCCATGATTATATGATACCATGTTTATATGTTATGATTCCATATTTTCCATTCCTTTTTATTTCATTATGTCATGACTTATAACCCATGTGTTAAATATCTATTCTTATGTTTATTTCTTTTATAGGATTTTTAGCTCATCCCTTTGTTCATGTTATCCTTAGGTTATGCTATGATTATTTTTGGAAACAATGGATGTTAGGATATCTTTAGGAAGATTAAATAATGAAATATTTTATTTAGTCCCATGTTTTCAATTTTATATACCTAGTCTTCCAATATAATAGACTTTATGATCCTTGGAATGTAATATGATACTTTATTATGATTAAAATCATGTAATGATATGTGTAAATTTATAGGGTCACTATAGTTGGTATCATGGGATAGTATAGTTATTTTGGATATTAAGAATATATAATTTTAATAAGATCTTTAGGGATGAGACAAAGTATAAGAAATCATCCCTAAATATTGGTAAGTATAGAGTAAGTTTTTTATCAGGAAAATACATCCCTACCTAGATACAAACAAGTGGATGTGACTCTATCACATATGTATCTTGGGGTAAAACCCAAGAACAATTTTTTGAGCTAGACATGAATGGGAAATGGTGCATGACAATGGGCCTTGCTACACTCCTAGTTTAAAACACACAGGGGATATTATTTTGGTAAATTGTTAAGATTAGTACAAATTATTATTAAGTGAACAAAAAAAGAGATTCCCATATGAATAAATGTGAGGAATCATATCATGGATAACCAAGATTGAAACCTAGGGAATCATAAATTAGGATATACATTTCCTTTAAGTGTATATCCTTTTATGTTTAAAGATTCATTTTTATACTTATTAGATAATTATTCAAGACCTCTAATTGTAATTTATTTTTCTAAGTTAATTGAGGGAAATAGGAGAACATGTGACAAAAATCAATGTGATATTAAATTTGATGATTTTATTAATGATATGCCTGATATGAGGGGAACGGGTTCTCAAGACATTTTGTCTGTACTTTCTCAGTGGGATCAAGTAATGAATAATAACTTGAATCATGTGGAACACCATCCTCCACCAAGGAAAGATAAATTTTCTATAGAATCATTCATATGGAAAATGAATCCCATGTTTAGTGGATATTCTGATCCCCCCATTGTATTACAATAGATTAACTACATTGAAAATATATTATCTATCCTCAAATGATCAGAAGAAGAGAAAATTGTACTGTTGATCTATCATTTTGATGGGTAATATGATCATTTGTTGATATGGATCAAGAATATGAAGCCCCATGAGTAAATTGATTCCATGGATTGGGATAAATTCAAGAAAATGATTCTCAATAAATATTTCTCCCTATACCCTCTGTCTGAATATAGAAAGAGTGGTCCTTGGATATAAGCTAAAGGAAGATGACTCCATCATAGCATATAAAGAAAACATTACAAGTCATACATGATACACCTCTTGTATTTTCATGTAAATAGAAAGGAAGGTGGATCGCTTGTTTAGTAGAATAAAGCTAAGCCTCTGAAAATTGATGGAGATTTGAGACTTTAACAGTTATGAGGAATTTTATGTTGTTCCATCAAGGTTAAAATAATGATCAGAAACTCTCAATGGTCTCATGGGAATGGTAAAACAAATTTGTAAAATGGAGTCTAATATGGGTGGTTTAGAAAATAAATCCCATGATGGAGAGAAGATATAACATTCCACATGTCAAAATTTTGGAATAAATCATCCTAAGAACTATCTAAAGGGAACCAGGAATTTATTCAAATGTGGAGGAATATGACATCTAGATAAAAGTGTCTATATGTATATGAATAATCCCATCAACATGAAAGAAGAAAGGAAGGTTTAGATAAACACTCATCATATTGTGCAGTGTTAAAACTTAAAGGAACATTGGAATTATGCGAACAATTTAAATAAGCCAAGGGTTGTTGGAGGAAATCAACAACAACCTCCAAGGCTTCAAGAAGGGATTATGTTATCACTACTACTAATGTGTATCTAGAAAACAATGTGGTGATAGTTATGTTAGTTATTTATTCAATAATATAAAATATACTATTTGATTCTAGTTCTACACATTCTTTCATATATTGAAAGTGTAATAAAATTATTCAAAAACAACCTCAAAATATAGAGGTTCATTTAGCTATGAGAACAATGAATGAGTGAATTATTTCATCCAAGGTTTGTAAATCCTTCCTATAAATGTTTTTTACTAAACCTCCCATTAAATTTCATCATACTTACTTTAGTGGGGTCCAATGTTATCTTGGTCATGGATTTTCTATGTTTATTCAAATCTAACATTACCTTTAGGGAAAGGGAGATCGCTCTTCACATCTTGAAGCATCCCCCAATTCATTACAAGTGTAAATAGGAAGATGAATATCTTTCAGAATCATCATCTTAAGTTTGGAAAATGATTCTTTTTGAGCAAGAATATCTTACTCAAATGATTGAGATAAAGGAGATGATACTCCTTGAAGATATTCCCATCGTGAGGTATTTCATGGATGTTTTCACTAAAGAATTATATGGTCTTCCTCCTGATCAAGATGTTGGGTTCTTAATTGAACTTATTCCTAGATCCCTATCTATATCAAATACATCTTATATATTTCCCACCATTGAGCTGGAAGAGCTGAAGAAGTAGTTACAGGAGAATCTATACAAGGGTTTTATATGACCATGTGCTTCACCATGAGAAGCACCAGTCCTCTTTTTCAATAATAACGATGCTTCATTGCACCTCTTCATTTATTATCTTGAGCTCAATAAAATCATGACAAAGAATAGGTATCCCCTTCCTCGAATATATGACTTGTTTGATCAAAATTGTGGGTCAATTTATTTCTCTATGGTGGACCTTCAGTCGGGATATCACAAATTAATAGTGAGTAAGGAAGATATTCGGAAGACTACCTTTTCAATAAGGTATTCACACTATGAGTTCATATTTATTCCTATAGAAATAACTAATGATATAAAACATTTCATGGATTTAATGAATATATTGTTTAGATATTACCTAGAAATTTTTTTGGTATTCTTTATCTAAGATACTCTAATATACTCCAAGAATAAGGAGGTGCATGATGAGAATTTGAATACTATGCCAATTACTTTTTGAAAGGGATAAAATTTATGCAAAGTAAAATAAATGTGAGTTCTGGATGGAGGAAGTATTATTATTGGGGAAATTTATCCCTAGAGAAGGAATATATTTGGTCCCTTCCAAGACAAAGGCAATTGAAGAGTGGCCTAGTCCAACATCTGTAATGGAGATTCCAAACATTCTAGGTCTATCCAGGTATTATCGATGATTTGTGACAAAATTATCACAATTTTTAAAACCAATGGACAAGCTGACATGGATGGGAGTGAAGTTCATCATGATACAAGAATTTGAGGAATGATTTAAGGAGTTCAAAAAGAGTCTTATCACTGTAGTCGTACACACACTCTCGATAAGTAGAGAACTCTTTTTGGAGTACAGTGATTCTTCAAAGAAAATATTAGGTTTTGTACTAATTCAAAATGATAAATTGATAGAATATGCCTCAAGGTAGCTAAAAATAATTAAGAAAAACTATCATATGAATTATCTAGTGTTAAAACTGTGATCTTTGCATTGAAAATCTAGCGGCATTTTCACTTTGGGGTGAATTGTGGGATATATATGGATCACAAGAGTCTAAAATATATATTCATAGTGAAGGATATTATTATTCACCAATGAAGGTGGTTAGAACTCATCGAGGATTATGAAAAATCATTCCACTATGATCTCGGTAAAAAAATAAGGTGTTAGATGATCTATGTTGAAAGGATCATGAATCTTTATCCATGATGAGAATTTAAAAGAATTCAATATTCTTAGATTTGTAGAGGATGGAAATGGGAATCATTATAGGAGGAACATTATCAATTCTTTTTTAAACGATTTCTCAACCATCCCTCATGGAGAAAATAATGGATGCTCAAATAAATGATGTGGAAATTATGAAAAGCATGGAATATATCAGAAATAGGAAATCTTATGATTTTAAGATTGATGAGGAGGATGTTTTAATATTTGGGTCACAATTGTGTGTATCATTCGATACAGAGATAAAGAAAGTGCTTTTGAATGATGAAAATAGCTCAACCTTCACTTTCACCTAGGGATCAGAAAGATGTATCGAGATATCTGAGATAACTATTGGTGGGACAATATGAAGAATATGATTACTGAGTATACATCAAAGTGATGGTATGTCAAAATTTGATGTCTGAAAGAAAAAAACTCTAAGGGGATGATGCAACCACTACCCATACCAACATGGATGTGGGATAAAATTACTATGTAAATTCTCACTGGACATCCAAGGACATCTAGAGGAAACAATGATAAATTGGTCATTGTGGATTTTCTAACAAAGAAAGCTCACATTATCACAATTTGAGAGGAATTCTCATTGGATAAACATGAACGAATATATATCAAAGATGTGTTAAGGATGAATAGAATACCACTATCTAATATATATGATAGAGATATATGATTATCATTGATGTTCTCGAAAAGTCTCCAAAATTATCTACGGACAAATTTGAACTTTACTACGGTCTATCATCCCCAATTAGAGTCCAATCTGACTGAAATATTCATACACTGGAAGAAATGTTGAGAATGTGTTCTATTGACTTAAAAGGGGGATGGTAACAACATCTTCCATAGGTTGAATTCTCCTATAAGAATAGTTTTCACTCCAGTATTTGAATGGAACCATATGAAGCCTTTTATGGGAAAAAATTAAGAACACCAGCATTATAGGATGAATTCAGTGAGCATAATCTATTAGGACCTGACATGGTCAAAGAAATTGTATAGAAGGTTTAAATCATTCACCCACACATTAATGCATCCCAAAGTTGATAGAATAGTTATGCATACAATCATCATTGATACCTTGAGTATAAATTTGGAGACATGGTATTCCTCTGCATATCTCTATGGAAGAAGGTCATGATATTTGGGATTAATGTAAAGCTAAGACCCAGGTACATTGGCTCCTTCAAGATTCATAATCATATTGGAGCTAGGGCCTATCGACTAACACTTCCACCTACCATGTCAAAATTACACGATGTCTTCAATGTATCCCTCTTAAAGAAGTACAAACCAGATCTTTCACATATACTGTCTTTAGAGGTGGTATAATTGGAAAATGATATTTCTTATGAGGAGGAGTTAGGGAAGATCTTGGATCATAAAGATAATGTTAAATGTGACAAGACTAGTCACCTCTTCAAAGTACTATGGCAGAACCATAAGTACGAAGAGGCAACATGGGAACTGGAGGAAGAAATGATGGAAAAGTACCTACACCTGTTTATGGTTTATAATGTAAAAAAACTTGAGGGCGAAATTTGACAAAGGGGAAAGATTGTAACAATGTAATTTTTTATCAATGGAGTTCCCTTATTATAATTATTTCTTATATTATAATCACATAATATTACATATTGAACACAATACAAATCTTATAAATTAATAATGATTAAAATAAAAGGTGTCTCTGGAAGTTAAGTAATGTATACCAATGAATTAGCTACTTGACCTTTATTATTGAAATGTGACCTTTATGAATATTAAACTAGCCAATTAAATATTGAACTCAGTAATGAAAGTATAAATAAAATTTATCCATATTATAAGTGAAAATATGATAAAAATATATCATAGTATAAGTAAGAAAATATTTTAAAAAATATTAATTAAATGTTGCTATTTTTATAAGTAATGTATATTTAATTAAAATTTTAGGATAAATTTTATAATTTAAAAGAAAATTATTTTCATAAAATGTATTCATAAATATGTATTTTGATGACTTTTAATTATAAGATAAATTTAAGAGACCCTTGTTAATTTTTCAAAGTGTTAGATAAGAAGTTTTATGTTTAAAATTTATTTTTTCATGTAAATTATGATGATAATTAAAATTTAAATTTATCATATTTAGAAAAATATTTTAATAAAATGAATTTATTTAAAATTCATATAATTAAAAAATGGTTGGGGTAAATTTTTGGTAGTTTTAGAAAATAATTGTATTTTTTGTGAATAATAAAATATTATAATATATGATAAAGGTTAAATAAATGAATTTCTGCATAATGATTAAGTAAAAGATGATATAAATGGATATTACATCAAAATAACATACTCTATTTACTAGTTTTGGTCATAAGAATTATGAATATTCATAGTCTTCAGAAAAAATATTAAACTAATGATTAGAATAATGGGAAACCCCTCCTCTCTTCCACTATAAATACCACCACTCTTTACCTCCTCTCCTCACACCTCTCAATATTTTTTCCTAGACCAAATTCTACTCAAATATCTCACTAAGAACCTCTCCCATATCTTGGAGTTCTTGATCTCATTAAATGAACAAAAAATCTCCCTTAAATAGGCTCTCAAAGAAGATATATTCAAGTAAATTCATTTTTTTCATTTCTTTTATTTTGTTTCAAGATCATTTATTTCTTTTTAATTCCTAATATACATTCATCCAAATGTTATGATAACTCTAGTACCTTACATGCACTAGAATTGTTTTATGATAATGGAATAATTCATCAACATCCCACCTTTCCACACCATTTATACTAAAAATCAAAACACTATTTGAGATATGTTAATTTATCACATTCAAGGACGACGGATTTTTATTTTCTATTTTCATCTTCAATTATTGTCATGAAACCATGTTTATGGATGAACTAGACATTAATATGAGTATTATATCTAATTAATTTTTTGTATTATTTTGTAAATTAGATATTAATTTATAAATAAAAATGTGTTTTTTGTGATTAAAACCCACCAATTAACCAAAATGATTATCATTAAAGTTTTATATAATGATTTATTTTTACTCCAAATATACATATAGCCTTTATAACCATGTAATACTATGTATGTTATCTAATAAAATATAACTCCAATTCTGGGAAACCATTCTCATCTTACATGTTTATCCATACATGTATATAAGTAAACCAGTCATGAAAACCAAGGAAAAAAACACTCCCAAATAATGAAATTGAACCTATTAACCCATCAAAATATCCATGAATGAATTTCATAAGGTGATAATAATTCCATTAAATTAAGAAAATATTATATAAATATTATTTAATGAATTTAATTTGGTTATCCAGGACATTAAGATCATGTGAAGGACACCATAGGACATTAGGTAAGGGGTTCTACAAGAATGCCCATTATTCCTTTGGGGTTCTCAATTTTTTTTACCCAAATGAGGTTATATTGTTTTTTATTTACATAATATAACTGTTTTTCATACGTTCGAATCACATGTATCAATATCCATTCATAATTATATTTTAGGAATATAAATATTGTTAAGTGGTTCCCTTGTTAATTCTTCCCGATAAGAAAGACCATTTTAAGGGAACATCCCAAATTCTTACCCATTTTCAATTAAACGCTGGATATGATTTAATCCAAAATTGTTTTTATAAAATTATTATTTTTACTATGAAAAAGTTACTGTTTCACCCCTGGTTTTATATATAAACTTATTCCATTTTCTATTTTAAATTCTCTTTAGTATTTTCATTAAAACCACACTAACATGTTTTAATACTAAAATTTCTTAAATACGCTTCTTACGTGTTATCAATTTTTTTAACATAAATTACCATTATATATTATTATATTCACTTATTAATGTCTATGTAAATTTTAATTTATTTCTTTCATGGACACTTATCTGACATGCCTATTCATTATTCTTTATGATATGATTATGATACACATTTCATTCCATGGGTACCGTTATGTTTAAGTATGATTGATTATGTATGATTCATTATATGGAAAATATATTCATAAACAGGTTTAGATTGGTTCAACCAGATAGTGCTCCTATGAATTGGGTAAATTTGAATCTCACAATATGTTATGTGTAACGGTCTTGGCCATTAGCCTTAAATCATGCTAATATGTGCAATGGTCTTGGTGGTTATCCTTTACCTTGCATCTTATATGTGAAATGAGACTCGATTCATGATAAATTCATGTTTTATGTTAATTAAACATTACTATGATTCCAGGTTTATATGATCCAATTTTTATATGTTATGATTCCATATATTCCATGTGTTTTTATATCATTATTCCATGCTTTCAAACCCATGTGGTAAAGCTTTATTCTTATATTTATTACCTTACTAGTATTTTTACCTCATACCATTTTTAATGTAATCTTTAGGTTATCCTATTAATATCTTTTAGCATAATGGGAGTTAGGATATCATTATGATGATTAAATAAATAAGTTTTTTATTTAGTCTTAAGTTTTTAGTTTTACGTACCTATTCTTCCGAGAAACTATACTTTTCGATCCATGGCTTCTAATATTATGATTTATTACACTTAAAGTCATGTAATGATATGTGTAAAAGGATAGGTTCTATATATTAAAGGTTTTGGTTCCTTGGTCCTATAGGTTTTCTCGGAATTTTACGTTTTTATGTAGAAACATGGTTTGGCACTGTCTGTAGGACCGTTTCACATCATGAACAAGATTTACAATCAGAATGTTCTTCCCAAAAGAATCCTTGAATCCATTTCATGTTGTGAAAATGATTTAGGGTATGAATTAAATTGAAATCATGAATTGGTCAAAATTGGTAATTTTTTAACACGAGGTGATCACTTTTTAGATGAATACACCACTTATGATATTCACATCGTGAATCGGGGATTCATGTCATAAATTTCTCATTCCCATTGAGTTTTTATGCATTATATCCTAAAACCATTTATTTTTTTATAATTCATCTCCTCTAAAACCCCTAGGACTACAAAAAATGATATGTAGGTGATTTATTACTTTTATGATTTCTTGGTTTCATGTTTGATCTCCTGTGAGTTTTTTTGATTTTTTTTCTCCTAATATGATTCACCTTTTCTCATCATTGGCCTTTCCTAATGTGGGTTTTAATTTTACCACTAAATAAATTTAATTGTTATCATATGATTTTTTCCTATAATTAAATCCTTAAAACTCTTTATTGAAATTAAATTAATTTTTAATTGATTTAAAATATCAAAATTGAAATGATTTTATATGTTATTTGAAATGATAGAAATTATAAAAAACACCCCATCTCACTAATATTGGAATTTTATTTTCGATTTGATAAATATGTCTTGACTTTTTAAAATTGATATGATTGATTTATTTGAAAAATGATCATCTAAGAAAATGATAAAATGAAAAATGATTTTTAAAAGGCATGAAATGATGAAAATAATAAATTTATTCTTGAAATTAGAAAAGAATGTGAAAAACTAAAGTTCGGAAATTATACTTTAAACTCATTTGAAATTAATTATTTTTCAATTATTGATTGATTGATTTATTTTTTCAAGAAAATATGTTCACATATAGATAATATGTAATTAGGACAAGAACAGTTGGATCTAGATGATATAAGTGGATTGATGATGAAAATGCTGACATAAACATACAAAAAAGTGATTTTCCCAATGTGGAGTTGAGTCCTAATTTACTGATATGAGGTATGTATGCAATCATTGAGATGTGATCACTAATTTTGCAGTGTGATAGTACTATTTCTATAAACTAATGTACTATAGAGATTATTATAGGGTTCTATGATATTTTTTGATTTTATAATTACATTCTAGTGATTGTTGAACTATTTTATTCATGATAGCTGGTTTGTATAAATTAGTTATCTAATATGTTCATTTAAGCCTATTGAAATATATTCTTGATGTATCTTCTATCCCTATGACTATGAAAGAATGTTTTTTTAAATGTGTAATTTTCATTCCATTTATTGTGTTATTTAAATTGAAGTAATAATTGGTTTCATTTTTATGGAATTGATTATGGAACATTAGGGGAGAACCTACTATGTTTTTTAGATCACACCCTGCATTTTCCTATACAAATTTTTGTATTATCTTATTCTAGTTCCAATAAAATGGAATTCACCACTTGGAAGTGGTGTATGTTATTTACGATTGGGACTCTGAGTGATGGAGGCAACTGATGGTTATGTGATCCAATGGTTACATCGGATATGTCTGAGCTTAACCTTGGGAGATTTGGTGAATTTTGATGATGTATTAATTGGGTATAGTTTCACCTATTTTTTTCTTGTAATTTCTCCATTTTTAGTGTTGAACATACTAACTTGTATGTTTTTTATAGCACTGTATTTGGTAAAATTCATTCCCTTTTGATTCATGTATGATTCCTTGTTCTATTCACCAATATATGGGGACCAAAAATTACCTTTGGGCCATGTTGGGGTCGTCTCAAGTGTCCATGTACCAGGGTATATGAGTTAGTTTTCATAAAATTAGTATTAGAGGACTTTGTTTCCATAATTCCTTGAATTTGGTATACGATTTGGTTTTTAATCATTAGATTTATGAGGTAGTTATGAGTTACTTCTTATATAGTTCTCATCTTACCAAGCCTTATGTCACCATGGGTGTTTGGAAAAGATTATTTGAGGAATGGATTAATTTGATCCTAGTATTGTTCTTTCATTTCATCTATGTATATTGAAATCTAAATCTTGAATTATCATTAATAGAATTGATATTTCTCTATATATTGTTTTAATTACTGATTTGTTTATCTATGTTGATGTTTTGGTGTTATCTAATGATGTTTTTTTAATACATAACTAGAAAATTCACTTATGACCACGGTTTGGAACCATAGTAATAGGCTAAAAACCATGGAAATAACCTATTACAATGGTTTTTCATTACCAAAACATATATATCTATCTTAACTGATCATACCTATTTATAGGGTTTAAACCATGGGAATAGGTCACTTATATCCATGATTTAAATTGTGGAAATAGGTCACATATTGTCATAGTGTAACCATGGAAATTCGATCATATTGTCACAGTTTAAGTTTTCGCTATTTCAAGAAAAATACATGGTTTAATAATGGCTATTTCTTGATATAGACAAGGTATAACCATGGAAATTAGAGGATAATTCCATAATTAAAATTGTTCTTATATCTTTTATATGGTATAAAAAATAATATTTTTTTCTTGAAAATTTTTTAATCCACACACACATAGTTGAAATACATTAATCCGCAAGAACACATAGCATAAATTCTAGAATCCACAAACTACAAAAGTAGAATTTTTTCTTATTTTTCAAAATACACAAACACATAGTACAAATGGGGCCACACCATTCATCATTTATCTAATAAACCCACTAGTATGTTTCACTCACTCAGTATATTATTCCTTAGCTTCTTATTATCCTCAAAAATTTTATTAGATGTATATAAGTTGGGTATGAATCCTATTTGATCCATCTGTAGACTGATTTTAGGGAAACATGAACTGTAAAATATGACTATCCTTCTGATTCTAGTTTCGTATCATCTGATCTTATAAACTTGTTCCATGAATTCTTTCTAAATTCAGACATGGAATCATCAATATCTCTTCCATGTTTGATTATCAGATTCTAGTACATATCATGACCCTTGACAGTGGGAGTTTTATTTAACTGGAAAACAACATTTTTTTCTTAAGAAACTAAGTATGGGAGAGTGAAATTTGAATCATTGAAAACCATATATTAACATAATAAACTATTATAAATAATACAAGTAACATAATTCACTATTACACATACCTTTTTTATAATGATATATCATCCAGGTCCTCATAATACATATATAGTAATTCACTACTATATAATTAGAACATGTTTTATAATTCATAGTAGGCTTACATAAAATTATTAGCTGGGTAGAATAATAATAAATATTAAAAAACATAATGTTCCCATAATACAGTTGTGTATAATACAAAAAAAATCATAATTCTGATAACATTATAATATTTTTTTTAAAAATAATACGGGAAAGTTTAATAACTTGCTAGCACATAATTATAAAATAATAACAGGTATGAATAAGAGAAAATAGGTTTTCATATAAAACAAACATAATAAAAATGGGTTTTTATAAAAAAATTAGTTTGCATATAAAAAAATTGTTTTCATATGTAAAACCAGACATGGGGACTTATTATATGCATATGAAGATACATGTATGAAAACCTACTATGCATTTGAAATAATAAATATGATAATTCACAATGCTCAGCTAGACAACCATTGAGCATATCATAAAAATTATTTTTCATTGTAAAATATACCCAGACATAAATTTATTAATAGTTTTTCAAGATTTTTATAAGGAAAACCTACAATACACATTAAATACATACCTTTCACTGTTATAATTTGTGGTGTTCAAATAATGTCTTAAAACAGCCTATACCTAACTATTTCCCAAAACATTAAATTATCATAAGAAAAAATATCCATAAAAATGTTACATTTTATTGGAATAAAATATAAATCGAATACAGAAAAATATTTAGGGATTCAATGAGAAACAACACACTAATGAATTTATAAAGTAGATAACCTATTTCTCCCAGATTTCAAACCAACTTTTTTGCATCCTAATGGAGAGAGTAAATAAATCTTGAATGATAAAACAAACAAAAAATGAAATAAATAATTATAAATATATAATAATTCAATAAATTCTACATATTGTGTCATATAATATTAGAATAATTAAATTATGATTTAAAAGATAGGGTAAAATTTAAACCAACCATGTTATGCTATGTTTCACTACAAAGAAAAGGTCATCATTCCGGTCCACATTAAATCAAAACTATTTTAGGAAGA
The DNA here is from genome assembly GCA_963277665.1 of Viscum album. Lineage (NCBI taxonomy): Eukaryota > Viridiplantae > Streptophyta > Magnoliopsida > Santalales > Viscaceae > Viscum > Viscum album. The sequence goes on along the minus strand of OY728151.1, from coordinate 1,820,370,381 downwards.
TAAAACCAATAAAAATGAACTAACATTAAAATTTGATGGCATTGGTGACTGCCCAAAAACCTCTAAAATTTAGTGTTTTTTCTAGTAACCAAAACATAGATGTTAAGTAAAATAATAAACTATATAATAAATATAAACAATTTTATCATCAAGAATTTGGGATATCATGGGATGTGATCATTATGAATTGGTGATATTAGGGGATGGAGAGTCTTAGTATGGGCTAGAGTGCCTTCAATATAATAATTACATTGGAATAGAACTCTAGATCATATTGCATACAGAGTACTAATACTGAATCCATCTATATCATTGAAACCCATAAAACCAGTAATTATATTTTATTTCACATTTCCATTCATGGAAAGGGTGGTGGGGATGGTGGGTGGGATACCTTATCACTTCCTTTCATAGGATATTCACTCTTATTTTTGGAATCCTTGCATTACATATCTTTGTGATTGATCACTCTTGGAGTATCTTATAGAAAGATTGAAATCCATAAAAGATGAAATATAAATATATTTTTGAAAATCATTCTTAATAATAAGGTACAAGATTTTACCAATTACTATATTGATACTAAATAGGTTTCATCTAGTTGTTTAGGCTCTGATGTATAAACAAAATGTATATGAATAATAATCATCAAAATAACACTCTTATTTCAAATAAGTGTGAATCATAGTTCAAGTGTTAAAACTAATCATGAATATTGAAATAATGGATAGAGTGGGCCCAATATAAAAACAATTTTTCACTGACATACCAATATGAATTGTGAAAGGGAAATTTTTAGTGTTTATTGATTTTGTTGTGAAAATTTTGATAAAAAAGACTATAATTACTAGTATAAAATTATTATCCCTTAGAATTGGAATGGATCATGAGGGAGATATTATAGAAAAATAAGGAACCAATTAGTGTGAAAAATATGAAACAATTTGTAAATTAAATTTTTATATTTATGAGGTTTCAAATATTTTATATACATAGGAAAAAAATGATTTTCTAGATGAAATTTATTGATTATGAGACCAATGAGGTCATTCTTATGAATATTTCATGAAAAATACATCCATGATAGAAATCTAAACTAATTAAATAGAAAATTATTGAAAAGTGAAAATTAATTTTTCCATTATTTTGGATAAATTCTATTCAAAATGAATAAATATGGAATTCAAAAAAAAATTATCATGTTTAAGGTAAGTAGGAAGATTCACAAGAATTAACCAATGATCACGAGTTTCATTAAAATAAATTAAAATAAACTAGAAATATTATAATGGATTTCATGGTAGTTCTATATATATAAGAATAAAATTTATAGAATGAGATAGTGAAAGTATCTCAAGAAGAATGGGTATTTTTAGACTATACGTAGAATGAATCTCCTCTCATGGATACTATTGAAAATACAATTCTGAAAATGATGATAGATGATAAAAATTTCAGAAAAAGATTAATGAAGATTTTCTATGGTACTAAAACTAGAAATATATGATAATTATGTTGTAGATAAAACTCTCTTCCATACTGATTCTACTATAGAGCATGTAAACCCTTCATTATTCATTATATTGTTGTATTGTTCTTTAAATTTCAATTTAATTGAAGGAGATAAACTAAAGGGGGACCTAGATGAGTGGTGTTGTAGTTTTTTTAAATAAATGGTTTCTATCATACTGAACATCAATTTCCATGACAAATAATAGAGTGAATACCTCATAGGGAGGTTTGTTGAAGAAGATAATTCCAATGTAGAATTATTCTATTAAAAATGATGATTGAGTAATATATATATATATATATATATATATATTATGTAATTATAATTCTAATCACATTACCTCTCTATATTTTTATAATAAAAATATATTTGTAAATAGGGACTTTTGGTTTATGACAATACTGAAAAAACTGGGGAAGTGTTTTCCTTTAATTTCAGTATTATAATATGATTATCTAGATATGTGTAGGCTATAAAATATTCTTTTTAACTAAGGTTATATTTATTGTTGCATCCCCTAAAATATTATCTTTATATTGGATTGACATGCATATATAGATAACATTAATTTCTCTATAGAGTCTCTCTAGTTATCAACACAAGACTATCCCATGTAGACATAGAGTTAACAAACTAATAAATCATTTCTATGTGACTTTTTATGTCATTCCTTTCAAAAATGGTGGACCATGTTATTATTCCAAATTTAAACTTATATAAGTGGTTGTTTTTTTAACAAATATTCTACAATTTAGGGAGATATGATACCTAAATATACCTTTTTTATTTATTAATAGTAAGGGGGATAAAAATAATTTTCATAAATAAAAGAAAATATTTATTTTTAATGATAAATGATGTATACCTAGAAAATACTAAGAAGAGTATTTAGGTTTCCAAATTAATGAGTTTTATTTATTTTCCCTAAGTGAAGTAGTCATTGTTTAATTTTTTATACTGATTATATGATTTTTGTGGATACATTGTTGTGGATTCCCCAAATAATTCATCTAGTAATTCTGGGTCATTTTTTATATTTATATGTCAAAAATTATTTATATTTTCTTTATAAATGGTATTATTCCTAAAATAGTGAACTCATATTTTAATTTCCTATTTCCTAAAGATGAATCTATTGACTCTCTTACCATGTTCATACATGTTTCTCTTTCAAATATTGTCTACAATATTCTGTGTAGAATTCTAGATACTAAACTCTCAATTATTTGGAAGGTGGTATATAAGAATATATTTATAATTTTTCCTTAGAGGAAAATACAATATTGTCAGGTAACAACCTCAGGTTGTATAACCTTTGAATAAATCAAGTAACTGTGTTATAATTTCTCTTACAATGAATGTTAAAAAATAATTTTACTCTATAAATTGGTACATCATGTTTGAAGTTATTCAAAATTTCAGGTTTAGAAAATATATTTATGGATAGATGACAATTCTCTTCAACTCTATCATGCTATCAACCATAGTATATAATAACCTAATGGTGTACATCCCATGCACAAGTAGTGTCCAGCAAGGTGACCCTCTTTTTAATTTTTTATTTATAATTGTTGAATATTATCTAAGTGGATCCATTTTGAAATGTTTGATAAGGGATTGATCAAACCTACCCATAAATCATACTTTTTATGTTAATACAAACAACATTTAAATAGTTTTTATATGTTAATTTACATGCTGACTTGTTCAATAATGTTAACATATAAACTATATGGGATTTATAGTCTTTTTTTAAATGTTACCATATAAGAAAAATCAATCCAATAAAATTAACATTTAAACTTCTATATTAATTAACAAATTAAAAATAGATTCACTACAACATCAATAACTAAACAAAAAAACTAAAGGAGAGGAATATCTTTGAATGAGTTTTTAATATAAAAGAATATGTTATATGAAATAATGTATTACATATTGTTTGGTATATTGATGACATTCAATAATCCACCAATATGTGCCTATTACCAAGCCCAAACATTGCACAACACGATTAGTGATAAATATCTCATACATCACTAAAAACAAAACATATTACATCATTTCATGCCTATGAAAACTCATGTTCTCATTTTATTCCCCCTGTATAGAATGTGAAATCAATATGGAAATACAAATCCATTATCTATATTAAATGTCATAATTTATTCAAACCAATACACATAAATAACCTCTAATAAGGTTTCAATATTCCATATTTCATGTTACAGTTAATTTGACAACCCTAACCAAATTATTCATCCTATGTAACCATTTTTTGGATTCATTTCTACCTTTATTGAAAATAAATTTATCATATAACTCGCACCATTAAAAAATTGGTTTAAGGAACATAATCACACTTTCTATATTAATTCACCAAATTAATTTTTACATGCTTATCCATTTTAAACACTAATTTCCACATGCATAAATGACTATTTTAGAAGCAATTTTACCCCTTAAAGCCACTAATATAGGTTTAAATTTTCCTCGGGACATAATTAAACACATAGTACCACCCTATCAAAGTGAACTGTCATTTAACTCAAATATTAAAACGAAAAACCTTATGTTATATACCCATATCTTATCTAAGGAAATAATAATTCAATAATATGATGAACCAGAATAAATAAAAATATAATTATAAATATTCAATGTTCATGAACCCCATTGTTATTTTTAACAAAATTAGAATAATAGAGTTAAAGGGTAATTAATCAAATTATAATTCTAAATTTTTTCCTTCAATTGATTAGTTCATGAATTTTTATTTTTAGAAAAAGTTCATGTTACCTCATTAGAAAAAATTCATATAACAAAATTACTTATGTAAAAAATTTAAAACATGATATAAAATCATACAAAAAAACAATACAGTTCATTTGGGAATTATTTCAATACATATTTCATTATTAAATAATACAATAAAATTAATAAACAATGAAATATGGGACTAAAAGTAATTAACATCATAATATATAGACAACATATGTCATTTAAATGATTTTTTAAAATTTATAATAATACGAAATTTTATTGAAATAAAATTAAAGGAAACGAGGTGGTATGAGAACACATCTATTTTCTCAAGAACCTATCATAACACTAAAAATATTTATTATCAAATCAAATAACAATGTTAGAATATTTTATTATGATAAAATAAATTATTCATTTTTTTAATTATGAGTATATAAATTGTACTACAAATAAAATAGATAAGATGAATCGATAGATGGAAATAAACTTGTTAATAATTGGAAATTGAAATGAATGAATTTAAAATAGATAATACGTACAAAGAATCTAAAACTAATTTTTTTTAATCCATAAATCAAATCAACAATTAACACCACAATACATTTTGATATTGATATGATCATAAATATCTATCTCTATATCAATGATGTATATGAAATCAATTTTTTCTTAAAAGATTTTCATATTTGAAAATAAAGGAAGACAATGAAATAAAATGATCCTACTCATGTGAAGAAAAAACTATTAGAACCTTTTTCATAGAGGTTTGATTTCATGATTTCATTTACTAATTAAAAAATAAAAGAAGTAAAACTAATAAAAAATAAAATATATTATTAGATTTAAGAAAACAGACATAAATCTAATGTTGTTTAAATAGAGATCACCAAATTGTGTCTTCTCTAAAAATGATCCCCAACCTTCCATGCTTTGAAGATTCCTACAAAATAATAATATTTATTAGTTCACAATAATTAATAATGAGAACATTGTCACTCAAAAATATCAAGTGAATTAAATTATTAAAATCATAAAGATTCAATGTTTATTGATTAAACTATCATTATATATTAAATGATCACAAATATCTGTGTCACCATTGATTAAATTTTATATACCCAATTTCATGATTATACATATAACCAATATAAATGAAGAAAAATTGTATAAAAATAGGGAAGGGAAAATTACATTAATGTTATTAAAAGAATAATGTCCTAATTAAATAATGGAAACAACCTTAATAAAAATCATTAATCATAAACCCATTCATTCACACAATCAAACACTCAATAAATAGTTGGAACCAACTCTTTTTTAACCATTATGCTTCCATAAAATGTTTTTCTCGCTGAAAGAATGAAATTAAAATATGATTATATAAAGAAAATATACATATTGAAAACTTCTTAAATAATAATGAAAAAAATTTAACTCTATGAACTTATAATCTATTTTTTTTATTTATAGATAACAAATATTGAGGTAGAATTAGATTATAACATAATAATAAACATTTGTTATTTTGCAAGATTTTATTTATATGTAGTAAATAATAAAAAAATTTGATGTTATGTAAATTCTAAATTTAAAAAAAACAGCAATGAATTTATAATTATAATGTTTTTAGGAATATAATAAAAGTGATTAATAGAAAAATCCAGTTGAAGTGGAATTTAATTTTTATCAAATATAAATCTCAACATAAAATGGTGTACTCCATATATGGAGGAATATTAATAAAATTTCATAGTGAAATAATGTCTGATTGAATGCATAAAAACATGTCTATAAAAAACTCTTTCCCTCCCTAGTTTCTACAGGATAAAGCAACACCAATAATCAAGTATTCCAAGATTAGAACAACACTGCTAATAAAGAGTATTGGCTTTCCAAAAGTAGGCAGCAACACATCTCCCAAAAAATGAAACTAATAAATGAGATATTATTGAAAGGTTCTAAATCATTTCCTTGTTTCTTACACCCAGAATATAAGAACCTGAGACCAAGGTTACCATAATATCCATATCTAAGAACAAAAATACTAAAACAAGTGTATATTCTTACAGATCTTAATTAGATACCTAGATAAAAAATTGTTTTTAATTTCTAACAGACCATACATGGATTATTTTACCTATACATAACTATAATGGTAAAATTGATTCTACTACCACTTTAAATCCTTTCAAATAATGTCAATTAGTCATAATAGAGGGACAACTATCACATTAGTAGCAAGAGATGAAAGAAAAGGATAAATAGAAAATCATTTAGGAGATACACAACGAATAGGTCAATTATAGAATTTATAATGTGAATAAAAAACTATTCATAATCATTATGTCTGAAATAATCTAAGGCGGATCATGAGAAATTAGAAATGGAATTATATGACAAAAATTACAACACATCTATAAGTTGGAAACTTGATCATGACATATGTGACAAAATGAACTCATGTAATTTATGCCACTTTCATAAAGAATATAGACAAAATAAAATGGTTCTTAATAATTGTGTTTTCCTCCTATCATTATATTAAAGTTTTTGGGAGAATTTGTTCTTGAAAAATCATTCCAAGCATAGTTGTAATGCACCAGAATATTTTATTCAATATCATTCCATGTCTGAGTCCAACATCTACTATTATCATCAGTTATTATAATTATAAGGACTAGGAAACAAGGACTTGAATTAAGGGTTAAAGTTGATGTTTCTCACATATGTTATCAATTCTAATATAAATATTCATAAATAAAAAGTATAAGGCACCTAATATTTTCTAGTGTTTCATTATAAAATAATTGTGAATACAAACATTAAACTTTTATGTAGAATTAAACACACACACACAAAACAGTTGGTCACTAGCCAAAAATGAAAAACAATTCAAAGAGAATGTTTAAACCATGGGAAATTTTTCACGACATCCTTTCCTTTGTGGAATATAGTTAAGCCTATGAAATATGTCATCATATTTTACTTGAATTGATGCCTGGAGAAAGAATTTAGTCCATTATACCAACTATTCTTGTCACAAAAGACAATAACCCTATAAAAAGGACAATATTCTTGTCATATGAAATCATAGGCACTGATGATATAATCAAACCTAATGAAAATAAGACAAAAAATCAAAGTAACCATACTCGATTAAATAAGTCAAAACAACTAAACCCTATTTAACACATATATGAAAATTAATAATATAAGTAATTAAAAAAATTCTTACCTAATGAAAATTGGGGAGGCTACAGACCTAAAATGAGAGGAAATTTGAGGAAGTAGAACCATCTAGGTATATATGTTTTCCACTTCAACATGATTATGTATCATTTTATAAGAGAAATTATGAGTTAATAGAAAATACAACAATATAAATTGAACTGATATTTGAGGAAATGGAACAATCATATTTCATGAAATCCATATCTTATGAGAATTAGAAATGGTTTGTCATGGGGTGACAACTGGTGAGGTGTGGGGATGTTCTTAGAATAGGAAAACTACACAGACATCATGAGTGGAGGATGAATTTATCCTAAAGGTGGAGGTGGTAGTGAAGGAGTATGTGAAGGTGGAGGAGAAGGTGGAGATGGAGGGGGGTCCACATCAAAACCATGTCTGAGCAATGTTAGAGTTGCATCAGAAAAGGGGGATTGTGGGGAGGTGGGTTGGCTATATTAGAGGATCTCTAGAGGAGGATATGGGAAGACTGCATCATAAATAAAGTTACTGGGGAGGTGGGGTGACCACATCGGAGGACCAGCATTGAGGGGAATTTCAGTGATCAGGACATTGAAGGAGGATTGATGGAGTTTGGGAGCATTAGTGGAGGAGGTTCGATGGGAGATAGATCATGATAAAAGGTGGATGGGGGTACTATAGGAGGAATATAATCATTAACCACACCATATGAATTATCTAGGGGGTCAGAATCCTGTTTAGATAGTGTTTTTCATTGTCTATGCTTTTGGATAGCTACCTACACCCATTCTTATTCAAGATTCAGTTGTGGTACCTCAATGGGAAAAATCCCAAAATCATTCTCAATATTTTATTAATTAGAATCTACCAACATTCCACGGTTCTAATGATCTGCAAGAATATGATGATTTTGTGAAAAAAATATAGATCTTTTTTGGAGTTCTTTGAAACAACAAAATCCAAAAAGGTGAAGATTGATACATTTAATATTGAAGGGACTAGAAGAATATGGTTGAATTCATTGGTTAGGTGAATAAATAAAAGTGTTTAGAGAGGATATTCATTAGAGATTTTTTCACTAATAATTTCTACCTATAGTATTTTTTTTGAAAGTATATGGAATTTCATAACCGACAGTAGAGTTCTAGAATCATGACATATTATGTGATCCATTTTGAAGAGTTTCTTTATTTTTCAAATTAGGTTTTATCCAATGACAATATAAAGGCTCGACAGTTCTAGATAGTTCTCCAACCTAATATAGGTTGACATGTTTTATTTTCAAATCTTACAGCTTATTCTTAGGTTAAATATAGTGAATTAATGGTTTATATTGATCTGGATGGTATTTTGGGGTTAAGTGGAATTCATTTTTCTCCCATAGGTTATTATATGAGTTCCTTCAAATGAAAGAGAAACCATGATGAGTCTCATAGTGGTTCTATAAAATAAGAATCATCAAGACCTCCTATAGTTCCTAAAAGAGAACCTATAACTTACTTCTAATGTGGAAAGGGTGTTCATTCAATATAGTTGTATAATAAAGAGCCAATGATTTTTAGTTTTCATGGTCACTCAGGACACCTGTAGAAGTTCTATAAATATTTTTGACTCTATATAGTTAAATGGTATCATCATCACCTAAAATTACTATGGTTCTATTACATGATTCTAGAAATTATGGGTTCTAGCCACATGAATTCTGAATAAAATGTATTCATGTAGTGGAAGAGTCTTTAAAGGAATCTGAAATAAGTCTATTGAATGTGAGAGATATCATTATAATAGCTTCATATACAGTGACTTATTTATTTGATACTAGTGAATCTCACTCATTTATATCAACTCAATTTTTGACCATAATAAACCTTCCCATAGAAATTTTTTATTTTGTGTTGGATATTAACACACCCATTAGAATGAAAATAGATTAGGTTCATCAGTGACCCTATTTTGTTTTCTCTTCTTCAAAAATTGAGATACTTGGAATTTTATTTCTTTCACATGAATCCTATTGATGTCATTTTCATGATGGATTGGTTGATTTATCACAAACCTGATATTAATCTTTATCTTCATAATGTATTCTTTACTCCACTTGATTGGGTTTCTCGTATTTTTCTAATATAATGGCCCCTAATTTCAATTAGATATATACCTTCATTTCTGTATTTCGGTAGTAAGTATCAGTGTTCATTTTTTTACTCAGTGTGATAATATTTAATTGATTATATCCCTCCAATTTTTGATGAGTTTTCCAATCTTTATCCTCCTAGTAGTTATGGATTACTACTAGTAATATAGGTGAATTTTTTTTTGATTTAGTACCTAGTACATACAGAGTTACAATTATGTCTAACCATATAGAATCAGTTAAACTGAAAAATTTGAAGACTCATCTGGATGATCAGATAGATAAATGTTTCATGTGACAGAGTGTTTCAAATTGGGTGGTTCTTATTCAATTAATGAATAATGGTGATGTGGCACATCGACTTTGTGTTGATTACCAGAAACACAATTGGGTTATCATGAAAAATAAGTATCTATTACCATGGATTGAGTATTTGTTTGATCACATTAAATGGGATAAGTGGTACTAAAAAATTGATCATTAATATGATTGTGACCATTTCACAATTACAAAATCTAAAATTCATAAGAATTCCTTTAGGGGGAGGTATGATCATTATGAGTATCATGCTATTTCATTTAGTCTAATCAATTATTCTATAGTTTTCATAGATTTTATGAAAAGGATATTTCATGAGTACCTTCACTCATTTGGGGTGGTGTGTGTATAAGACATCCAAGTTTAATCCAAAAATGGTAAGTATCATGTGTTACATTTGACAGAAGTTCAAGAAATATTGATAAATAACTAATTTTACTTGAATGTTTTAAATTTTAATTTCTAGATTCATTAAAAGAAGTTCTTATTAAATGTGGTCTTATAACATTTTATTTTAGTTAATCTGAAAATAGTAAAATCAATTATTATGGGGGAGAAACCTTGTATTTTTATTGAGATTCATAGATTATTGGCAATTAATGGGTTTTAATATAAGTTCGTTATAGATTTCTAAAAGTTAAATTATCTAACATCCTCTCTCACATGGAAAAGAATGAAGTTCATTTCAAATAATAAATTCCATAATAATTTTATTGAGATGAAATTGATTTTTAATTTTTGTACCAGTGTTGACTCGTCTAGGGGATCAAAAGGGCTCTACGGTTCTTTTTTAAGAATCATATTTTTTTGATTGGGATGTGTATTTAGGATACATAAGAAGAATTTTTTGACCCATAATATTGAACTCATAGTTTTGATTAATAATCTTTTGATTTCATAGAATTATCTTTTCACAGAAATTTTTACAATTTATTTTTACCCTAAAATAATTAGTTACATCTTCTCTTAAAAATATTTGAACCACTATCAGAGGTGTTGGGTGGATTACCTATATTACATTAATTTGGATATTTCATAAACCCCCAAAAATAGGTATGTCATCATTAAATATTTGAGAAGGTATCCACTGACCCCATATGGGAAAGAATCATCTGAAGTTTAGAATCTAATAGACATATTTTCTCATTTTTATTTTGGAGTCTGGAAGAATGAGTTTGAGGTTGTTTTGGAGAGTGTACAGTTGACCTCCTCTCATATCAGGATGATTATTCAAGAGAAATAGTTTTATGATGAGTTTAGTGGCATTATGAACTCTATTTATGTTTTTGATACCATTGGTAAGTGGAAATTCTATTTATAGGGTATCCTAGGTTTTTTGAATTAGTGCATTGTACATTTTTTGTGAGAAATTTCATGATGGTTGATTTCAATAATTCCTAGTGGGCAGTGCACCCATGTTCCATGAAGATGTTCTATGATATTATGTTATAATTCTGGTGGCTAGGTATTAGATGAGACATTGTTGAATTTTTTTTCCCTTTTGTATTCATTCCAATTGGTCAATGATGAACACCATATACCTTAATGTTTTCTTAATACACTTCTAGTGTCAACATAAAAATGGGATGTGATGTCAATGGACTTTATGTTGAGGTCGTTATATAACCCTTGAGAGAATAATGTAATATTTTTCGGGAAATATACGCTGACCAAATCATCTCACATTACATCCCTTCATAATACAACCAATTTTTAGGATTTTGGTTGTCTCTATGTGAAAATGATTTTCCATTCTCATGGAGTACCTTCATCTATAGTCTCTTATAGGGATCCATATTTTACTTATTACTTTTGGATAGTAATCTAGGAGGTACATGGATATTAGGTGGGTATGATCATGGAATATCATTTGTAGATTGATGTCCTGGTAGAACGGGCAGTAAATATTATTGAGGACATGATACATTCTGACTTTACCATATTTGGTGGATTATGGGATGTTCATTTGGGATTGGTTTTTTTACAATACATGTTACTAATCATCTATTTGAATGGATCCTTTTGAGGCCTTGTGTGGTCATCCATGTAAATCATTATTGTGCTGGTCAAAGATTGGTTAATGTTCTTTTGATGGACCAAGTTTACTCTCAGAGAAAAAGATGAAGGTTTAGAAGATTCATTAAATAATGGTGATGGAAAAAATCTGGTTTAAATTATATAATAATTGTTTTTTATTCCCATTGGATTTTTTAGTTGATGACTATATGTTCTTGATAGTTTCTCCTTCATTGGTCCACTAGCATCTTTGGAAACTGGGAAAGCTTATGTCAAGGTTTCTGGTTGGCTTTGAGATTGATGAGAGTGTGGTAAGAGTGTTTTACCATTTTTAACGTCTACAATAGTTTACTTTTATGTAGAACATGATCCCAAAATTACAAATTATAATGTATCTTTATAACCCTTATCATGTACTGATCTTGAATGATCTTGGTGTGGAACATAATTTATCGATGACTGAGAAACCTACCATGATTTTTTATTATGTGATGAATTTTATTCAGGGGAATATGGTTCTTTTTGAATTTATTCTATTGAATCATGGTTCTAATTATCATGAGACAAGTGAACATGAAGCCCCAAATAGAGATTTGTGGCCTCATATCTATGATATGGAATCTTATGGATGGGTTTTATGGATAAAGAAATTTTTTATGGTGGGGTGGTCGTGACATATCATTAAGTATTTAATATATTTATTTAACATTTTTTATTTAAATAATGGTGATCTATGTTCTTTTAAATTAGCATATTCTGGGTACAAATGTGTTTAATTCTTTAATGGTTTTGTTTCCTTAGGCTCATAGGTCATCCAGGAACTATGGGTTTTTTCAACAGGAACTAGTTTGGAAGTAGTCTGAAGGAGCATTTCATGCCATGAATATAATTCATGACATGAATTTTTTACCTAGAAGAATCGATGAATTCCATTCATGGTGTGAAAATTATTTAGGATGTAATTTTAATTAACATTGTGAATTACTTGAGATAATGATTTTTTTTAACCTAAGGAAACACATTTTTTAGAATATATGAAACTTGGGATATTAACATCATGAATCGAGGATGCATGTCATAAATTTGTCATTCCCAATAATTTTATATATGATATAGCCTAAAACCAGTTATTTTCCTATGTATCCTATCCTCTAAAAACCCTAGAGATACACTAAGATATTTTTTGGTGATTTCATCCTTTCTATACATCTCGGTTTGGAATTTTATATCCAGTGAGTTTCCTCAAATTTTTTATACTTATTTAGACTACCCCTCTTTAGAAGTGGTATGATCTCTATATTTAAAATTATATGGATTTTTCTCTTGATGATTGGTTATTTAGTTTTTAACATTTTATCGTCTTCACCTACATTTTCTATTGGCTTCTCATATTGTTAGTTTTGATTTGATAGTTGATTAAAGTGATGTGGTTCCATATGATTTTTCATTATAATAGAAACCTTTAATAACTTTATTGAGTTGAAATGAGTTTTTAATTGATTTTGATACAAAAATTTAAAATTATATTATGAGTGATTTTAAATGGAATAGAAATTATAAAAGACCCCCAATTTCAATGATATTATAAGAGTGGTATCGATTTAAGAAAATTGGATTGACATGATATATTTATTTGATTAATTGTTTTGAGAAATGATCTTTAAAAATAGATTAAGAAGAAAAATTATTTTTTAAAGGAAAGAAATGATGAAAGCCTATGAATTTCTTTTTGAAATGAGAAATCCATATCCAATACTCAAAATTGAAATTTTTCTTTTGAACTAATTTGAAATTATTTATTTTCCCATGATTGATTATTTTATCGATTAATGTGCATGTTATCATGGATAGTTTGTATTTAATTAGGTATTAAATTATAGGATCTGACCCCCTAGTATTGGATTGATGATGAAAACCCAAACATAAACAATATACAGCATGATTTCCTTATTGGGGAGTGGAGTCCTGAAAACCTGAGTTGAGGTACATGTGCACATATTGAGCTAATATCACATATTATGTTGTGTGTGGGTCCTATTTCCAGAAACTGACATATCGTAGGGATTGTTACATGGTTATATGATATATTTTGATTTTATAAATACCTTACATTAATTATTTATCTATTTAATTAATTCAATATGGCAAATATAAATTTTTTACCTAAAATTTTCACTTAAACCTATTGAAAGCCTATTTTTATATATATTCCATATCTTTAATTTTCATAGAATGTTTGGTTGAAAACATATGAAGGTATTTTCATATCTTGTTTTAAATAAATTAAAAAAAATAATCATTTTTTTGTTATAGAATTATTTATGCGTCAATTGGTGAGACCCTATTGAGATACTTAGCTCACACCCTACCATTACTTTAGATTTTTTGTAGATTATCTTATACCAGGTCCTAGAAAAGGAAAAGTGAAACTTAAAGATAGTGGATGTTCTTGATCCTTGGGATCTAAAGTGATGGAGTTGATCTTTTGTGATGTTATCCACTTGTTACATGGGATATGTTTGTGTTTTACCTTGGCAGATATTGTGTATTTTGATGATGTAAGGCTTACATATAGTTTTTGAAAAAAAACTCTTACTTTACCCCTTTAGAGTGTTGATTGTACTATGTTTTATCTTTCATCTTCCACTGTATTATGGAAAATTCATTCCCATATGATTCTTGTATGATGTTGGGTGCTAGTATCCAACCCATGGGGATCAGGAATTCCCCGCGGGCCATGTCATGGTCGGTTTAGGTGTCAGTGTACTTAAGTATCTATGTTGGTTTGTGACATGATGTAAATTATATTTAAATATTTTTTTTATTCAAAGTGTTGATTTTGCCTCACTTATAAAAGCGCACCCACACTTCTTAATTATTTTCAAAAAATAAGAACTGTATCTCCTAAAATCCCCAATGTAATACCTTTCTATATTACTACAATTCATTATTTATTTATTTTTTCTTAACCTAACACCATTTAAAGAATTATTAAAGTATATTCCAAATAATTTCACTAAGAGAAAAGTTAATTTTTATTAATTTCTCTTTCAAATATTATTTTTTATTTAACTTACTATATTTCTATTTTACCAATAAAAAAAGAATCTAGTACCATGAATATACTAATATTTTATTGTGAATGTGATAAAATCATTTTCCACTTCCATTAATTCTAATGGAAAAATCATCATTTAGCATACATACGACATATCATCTACACATTGTGGTGCAATTCGTTTTTTCATCATAACATTATATATATGGTTATAAATATGAAAATAATTAATATATATGATAATGATTAAATAATTTATGTTTCTATAAATATTTTATATCACTTATCTTCTAAACCTTCTACACGTTAAAAATGAAAATGTCTCTCATGCTTACATATAGACTACCACCTCCATGAAGCGACGTGATTCATTTTACATGTATTTTAATAATTGTTGATTAAAAATAATATATATATATATATATATGTGTGTGTTTGTAATTTATATCATTTTAAAAATTCTAGAGATGATGGATCCATGATCAAAATTTGATGACAATAACTGTTAAACTAAAATTTGCATGAAAGATGAAACAATTATCACCCAAAATAATGATTTTAATAAGGAATAATTAATAAACAAATGATAAGTTGATATAAGTTGATATTATAATATATTATAAGTATGATTATTTTTTTATAATATAATTATAATAATTATAAATTTATTATACATGGGTTTAAAATAACATACAAAGAAAGTCAAAATTGATGTAAGGAGTTCCAAAACTCAATTTCCTTATATATGGTTATATTAATTTACCATTTTCTATGTTATTGCATGATTATGTTTATAATGAATTCTAGTTATTTTATATTTTATTACAACCTCTTTAATTTAGATTTAAATATTTAATACATAATGGATTCATTGATAAATTTTCACTTCAAGTATATGATATTTTTTTAGGGTTTCCTATCACACTTATTGTTTTATGAGATATATGCCATATTCCCCAATTGTTTCTTTTATATAGTAGTTATATTTCCCCCATTTATAGTTTATATAATTATTAACTTGATATTTTTTTATATAATCATTCATTTTATGTTATTCATCTCATGGGGTTTATGATACAAAAGTTACCAATATAGTAAGGGTTTATATCAAAATCTCATACTTATTCCGGATTCTTTGTTCTTATATTTCCATTCTAGGAGTTTTTGGATATTTTTGTCTTATATCACATATATTTTCTTCTCTTCATGAGATTTTAGGAAATTTAAAGATATAATTTCATTTTCCTCTATCCATGTTCTCAAAATTACAAAATAAATCATTTTTAGAAAACCAACTTTCTCCTTCTATTCAGTTGAGAATCATTTTCATCCATGGAAATATTTTCTTAATATTGTTTTCAATAATATTATTTCACTTACAAAATTATTTATTAAATTAAAAGTTTCTTATTTATTAATATATACACACATATTTCATAGTAAACTTCCTTTTTTCAGAATGATGCACTTTTTAATGAAGGTGTGAATTGAATTTTTGTTTAAATGATTATTACACAAACAACATTTAAAACCGTAATAAAAATTACTTATATTGAATATTCCATTAAAAAATTACATAGTATATTTAAAATTAAATGTATTTCCTAATATTCTAAAAAAAATTAAATAAAATTGATTTTAAAATAATAATGAAAATGTTCCCTTGAAATGTGTCATCAATCTATTTAATTTGTTTTCATCTATGTTAACATCCTTTGATGAATAATATATTTTACTTGGAATATAAACTAATGATAACATCCAAAATAAAACATTATAGAGCTTATAATAAAGTTTTTCTATTTATTAAATGCAAAAAATATTAACATTTTATATTCTTGTTTGTCAATGCTAATGTTTATATTGATTATGTGTTGAATTGGTAATCATTGATTTCAAATAAAGAATGTATTATGTGTTTTATCTGATAGGTGGGGACTATTATAGTACATATATATAATAGTGGGTCTCATAATTCTTTCTAGTTTGGGTATTTTTTGTATTAGAGACCAATATATATACATTTTCATGGAAAAAATATTTTATGGAAATATTTTGATTCCATATATATGAATTTTATAATTATAAAAATAATTATTTTTATATATGTGATTATTATTTTTATGTCATCCTTTAAAATATTACTATTTTATAAAACTGTTTATATGTATTATTTTGTTATTATTTGTATCTACAGAATATTTATTTATTTATTTATTTGGTGATATCTTTTTATGTATGTCTTACTGTACATGTAAGATTGCACTATATAATTTTTTCCTTTCCCTATGATATCATGAATGGATCTATAAATGATTACAGGGAAAAACTATAAGAAATAATATGTATCTCTATATATTTTTAGGATGTATTTTGCATTTTCATATTTAATATGATCTTCTAGTATATATCTAGTCCTCCTAGACTGCTAAACTATTTGATCCTTTGGTTTGTGATCTTATGTATCTTTTTCCAATTTAGATTAAATAACTACCAGGTCAATTTTATCTTTATTTGTGATGGTAAAATAATCATATAAAAATAATGTACATCATATGAAAATTAAATTTAGAACTACTATCATGGAATATAATCTTCATCTTCTCATGTTTTATTCCCTTTTTATGAATTCTTCAAACAATGTAGTTTTGAAATCACTATTCAATCCACCAAATTAATGTGTTTACAAAAAAAAATAATGTGTAACTTTTACATAATACACTCATTTATTTTATTCACCCTAAAATATAATCCATGTATATTCATACACATCTTATGGTATCATATGAATAATGTACATGAAATTTTCATGTAAATTCATAGAGCTATATGATAATGAAAATATCAACATGAGTAAGCCCATACTGATAGACAGAAGAACCCTCACCTTTTTAGAATAAGGCATACCCCTCTAAGACAGTAGGTATTCTCTCCCAAATTCCCTCTCCCCAGGGAGACATTACTCAAGAGAGAATTTAATTAATGATATCACTAAAACCTATTTGTATAAGAAATATTCAGTCACTATTCCTAAGATCAAAACACTTATATAAACTTAATTATAAGGTAGCTGAAAAACATAAATTTATATAGTAGAAAGTTTAAAGAAATGTAAGGTTCAAACTCCTAGAAGTAATTATCAACATAAATAAAGAATAAAAATTATTTATACACTATAAAATTTTATAAACATGAATAAAATTAAGGACTATATGAATATATAAATTTTTTATTCAATTTTGGGAAAAATTTTGTATCTTCATATTCAAATTAATCTAATTAAGATTTTATAAATCCTAAATTTTACAATTATTCATGGCTATCAGAGTATATTAACAATTTATATATAAGAAAATATAATTAATTGACCGAACATTTTATTACCAAATTTATATTATGTAAACTATTTACTAAATAAAAAAATCAATAAAAGCGTTATTCAAACAATATTTAAACATGTCATAAAAACACATTTGATGTGGTATAAATAATATATTAAATAATGACTGTGCAATTTTTGTAATTTTTGAAATTAATTAAATTTTACTATTAAATATTCTGAATTAAATATAAATGATCTTATATTTTATCCTTATTAATGTAATATTAAATTCTTTTTAAATTACACTTTTATAATAAATAATTTTTAAATATTAATAAAGAATAGCAGTAAATATAATCATTTCTTATTCAAAAAAGGATAGTAAAATAACATTTATTAAGGTTATATAATATATTTTAATCACAACTTGTAAAGTATTTTATAAAAATTAATAAAATAATATTATAAATAAATAAATAAACATATTTTTTAATGATTAAATATAAATATATATTCTCACATATAATTTGAGGCATATTAAAAAAATATGAATATCACACTTATGATTTATGACTATTTTGTAAATAATAATCAAAAAATTGTAGATATTAATGATAATCTATCCAAACATTAGCTGGACCATAAGAGAAACTATCCACTATAAGGATACCAATACAACCTTAGGTACAGGTCGACACAAGCTGTAGGTGATATATGAGCCTTCTTGGGTTAGCGTAGGTGTTGTGGGTAATGCTCAGAGTGAGGGGGGTGGGGATGTTGTGCTGATATGACATCAATGTGTGGAGAAACACAAGATATAATTGAAATACGTGATGTATATGTTAAATAATAATGTTATACTTTCCTGAGAAAAAAATATGATGTGGGAATAGCTTGGCTCAAGTATAGTTAACCCTTTCTCATGAACACTATATGATTTTTTTAACATTCTTTCATGTCATAAATTTTATACCTTCACTACATCTATATGAAATGTATGAAAAATTCTACATGATTACCCTACAACTGATTTTTTTTGCATCAACATATTTGCTGCTAGCTTTTTCTGGCATTTATATGCCATGTACAAGATCCCACACCACTAGTCCTGTAACGCCCCAACCCCAGTTACCCAGAGTTGGTGCATTATTGCGTAACATTGGAATGATCACAAAAGATCAAGTCTCGAAAGACCAATTAGTTTAGTAGCCTTGGAAACACTAGATACATTCATAAATGTTACATTACATCATAAAGTGAAAAACTACAATAACAAAGTCTCCATAGTCCTCACTCATATCCTCTTCTGACTATCCCTACAGGTCATTCACAAAATACTTCTTCACATCCTGGAAAATATTAAAACATTTAAAGGGGTGAGCTCAGATGTTCAGTAAGGATAACAATATTGTGGAATATTTCATAAATAAACATTAACATTTAAGGCAATGTATAACTAAAACAAAAGACTTTTTAAACTTGAACTTCAGCATAATATGGCAAAAATAAAATTAAATAATGCCATTTACTTACTCACATGGATATTCTACTAGTCGAATAATCACATGCAATATCAATAACCACTTTCATAATGATGGAATGCATAATGCCAGACTATCATAACCATGTAGCCAAGGCCTCGTGCCAAGACCACAAAGAATATTTTTTCAAGGCCTCGTGCCAAGACACTAGTTTGTCTCATGAGACATGTCGATGCATCGAGGAGCTATAGCGGGCTCCACCTGTCACTTATTAAGTCCAATGCATTCCTCATATGAACAGGTTTAAACATATCATAAACCATAATATAATTGTATCACATAAAACATGCATAAAGGAAACATAAGATTTTCACACTTCAATCACAAGATATCAATACAACACATTGATATAATAAAAACTTTATCAAAACCATTTTCAATACCAAAATAAAAGAAAAGTAAAACATGTTATTTATTTATCTTTTAAAAAAAAGTTCTGGCTTATAGAGGAAGCCGAAACTCAAATAATAGTCATAGCGGCGGAGAAGTCGTTGTCACCGCATACGTAAGAAAAAACATTCCTTTTGTCATTTAGTAAAAACACTTCGTATAAAAAGATTCCTTTTGAATAAAAGTAAAATTCAAAGGGGTTTATACACCGTATAAATGAAAGTTGTGTATAAAACCAAATATGCCTCAATGAAAGGAGATTGAGATGAAGTCCTTACAATGATAATTTTTAAAATAAAATAGATCTATTATGTTTATTCACTATAAGTACAAATAAAGAAAGTAAAAATACAGGATAGGACATAATAATATCATGACATAATTTGAAAGTAGGAGATTAACCCAAAGAAAGGATATTGGGTTAAGAAATTCCCTTACTTCGTGACCGACTTGACTCGAACGTTCTTTAACCTCTTGAATAATAAACTATAGTTAATTTATAATTTATTAAGAACATTTTTCAAGTTTATTATTCATTTTAAATCACTTATTTCCATGTTATGAACATTATGTAAATATTTATGTCAATAACGGTCGTTTTGTCGATCTTTGGTACTTGAGTCAAAAATAAACTTCTCAAAATTACAAGTTGTTCATGTGGTAAAATATACATTATATCCATAATTATATTCATGATTTATATATCATATACATCATTTATATCCATTATATACATTCATTTATAATATTACATAACATTTAGAAGTAAGAAATGAAATGCCCCGTTCATGGAGACGGTAAGCCGTACGTACGCATGAACGCTACTTTCATTTCTATTTCGTATTTAATGGAATGAAGTTATAATTATATAAAGGTATAATATAATTCCAGTATACTGTAATTTATAATACCATTTACTCCGTCCTTTATACATCCCACATATGGCATTAACGATTCAAATCACTTTGAGGGGGCGGTAGTCCGCATTTCCTAAAATGAAAATATCGCATTTACCCATAATGGAAACCATAAAGGTATGCCATAAAAGAAAAGTACATAAGATTAAGGAAAAAATAAACATATTATATATCATATATAAATGTAGTGACATCTTAATGTCCTCCTTTGAAGGTGTTATATGAGTTTTGAACAATCATCGTTTCGTGAGGCAGAAATTCACCATCCACAGAAATAGTATGTTCTTTAACCATTAGATGTAGGTGTTTGTAAGTGTAGCTAGAATACTTATTATAAAAAAATCCTAGTATATTTAAGATACTGGTTTTGTTACAAAAGAAAGGAATAAAAAGAGTTTAAGGGGTTGGAGAAGCAAAATAAAACAAAATAACATAAGAGAAGACATTACCTTAAAATCGGGTAACTCTTTTTTGATTTGAGACAAAGGCTTACTTGGGAAGAATTATGCCCAAAGTGAGGCTTCTTGGAGTAATAGAGGGAAGTTGAGAGATTATTTGGGCAGATGTTGGCCGAGCCAAAAGTCTTTGAAGGTGTGAGTAAGGTGGTAGTGGTGGGGGCCTTTTATAAGAGGAGAGGAGGGGCACTCTTGGTAAGTCATGAAATGATACTTTATTATATAATGATTTTAGGATTTTAAAGGTCCCAAACTTATATATTTCTAGGATAAGGTGATAAGGGTTCGAAATATACTCATCCAATAGGTTTTTGACAAGTGTAAGTCTTAGATTTTACATTTTCTTTTTATTTTATTTAAATCGTTAATTAATGAGGTAATCGCTGCATCATCATGGTGTCATAAATAATTTAATTTATTTAATGTCTAAAAATTATAAAACAATTATCATAATGTAGAAAATATTTTTAGCTTTCTAATTAATATTTATAGTCAAAATTATTACTTATATAACCCCATTTAAAAAAAATTAGTAAAACAACTCATATTTGTGACATTTTTATTTTAACATTAAATATAAAGTTTTTAATGTCAATTTCCTACCAAAGTGGCTCCATGGGGTCCCCAAGTGGACCAATGGATTGTCTGGGTCGTCCATGACTCATCCAATAGAGTTAGGACAAGTTTAAAGGTATTTTCATATTTTTATAATATCATTTTTACCTTAAATTTCACTAATAACCTTTAATCGCGATTAATTAAACTTAAAAGTTACTATTCACCAAAAAAAATATTTTAATCCCATTGAACAACATTTTACTTATTAATGACAACCATGTATGTCATATTTTCTAAAATCAAATCACAGAAGTGTTAATGTTTCATTTAAACGAAAAATTAGTTTTTTAACTACCACTTAGGGGTTTCACTATTCATCATAAATTGAAGTTTTCCAGAACAATGCCAAAATTTCACCCTAAGATATAATTGGTATTCTGAATTCAAAAATGATGTATATTTTAAAAAATTACAAACATATAAGTTGAATTAATTAATTTTATAACTAATTCCTATTGTCACAACAAATAGCGTGTTTTTAAGAAACAATATATATCAAAAGATTGACAATTGTTTACGTCCAATTTCATAGTGAAATTAATTCTAATGAACACCATTGGATAAAATGGTAAAAATATATTCTAATTATACTTTAAAACCAGTCAATAGTATAATTTACCACTATAAATTAATTTGATTAAAAAGGTTGTTTTTAATTATTTTTCACTATTCAAAAAAAATTGGAAGTTCTCAGAAAAATACCAAAAATTTAACATAGGATAATTTCGGAATTAAAAATCCAAAAATGATGTCCATTTTAAAATATAAAATATATATAATTTCAAAAAGTGGGTATTACTATTCATAATGGCTATTTTTATTAGTCTCAGTGTGTTAGAATCTTAAACTTGCGTACAATTCAAGCTATTGCATTATTGAAAGAGAAGTGTATCATGGAAGCTCGGGGTGTTACATTCTCCCCTCCATCAATAAATTGCGTCCTCACAATTTGAAATTTTTCTTTGAAAATAAAAGGTTTAAAATAGAAAATACCTTTTTGGAAAACCCACATCGGAAATAAGGTTAATAAAATTTAGCCTTAATAAGATGGAAAGGGAAATGAAAAAGTCACCACCAAATTATGATCTTGATAAGGATAATATTGGTGGAAATTAGAGACATACAAGTGGAGGAAAAACGTAAATATTTGTAGGGAGTGATTGAGGTCATCAATCACAAACAAGTGTAAAATTTAGGGCCTCAAAGCCTTCAATCTATGTTGATTTAAAATATTATCAATTCAAAAAGACATAAAGTATTAAGATAACAAATTTTTTTGTTTTAATATCTCTTTAATAAAGTTTAAGAATTAATTTATTCACAGAATAAGAGATAGGTATATATATATTTATTCTTGACAAGTAGAGTTTCAACCTTTAACTAATTTCTACCAAAAACTCATCTTTCACTCAAAAAGATAATAGAACTCAAAAATATTATATTTATCCTAATCGTACAAGGTTCAAAATATTAACACATACCATTTAGATTAGGAAAACTATTTTTTAACAACCAGGGACTTCCTATAGGATAGTGGTAGGTAATAAAGGCTTGTCGCACTATGGTTGTGGGTTGGATTCCTACAGCTTTGCCCGATGCGATGGGTTATCCCCCGACCTACAGGTTGTCCTTTTCTTAAAACTATAGTATTATAATATTCCAAAAATAATCTTAAGAAATGTTTTAACCTCAAACAATACTATCCAAAGTTCAACTTAATCCATTCCAACCTTTATAGTAATCCAAAATACCTCTATTCAGACTTTTTCTAAAAGGTCTTTAAATTCCAAAATCAATTATATCATTAGATTCCTCAAACAAAGTAAAGTTTCTCTTGTTGTCACATACAAAAATATGATTACCTTCATCATATTAAAACCTTAATGAAAACAACAAGTACTGTAGTACAATCATTATATATATCACATTATTCTTATAACCAAAATATAATCCTTGAGTCCAAATGCACCAATACATTAATTATTCCACTTCAACTATACTAACAACATAAGATTATCCTGGATCCCTTGGCATTTTTTGAGGTAAGATTCACTGACGCTTAGGACATTAATTTTCATAATGCCCCATTTCCCTATAATTTTAGCATTCAACATTGAAAGCCTCTTTCTTTCCCTTACAATCACGAGCCTGGTGACCTTTTTCTCCACATTTATAACAAACTCTCATTCCTTTTAGGCAAGTACCAGGGTGATTCTTCCCACAATTATCACATAATGGAAAATCCTTTTTAACTTTTTCCATTTATCTGTCTCTTGTTCCACCGTTCTCTTCTTCTCTCGCTTTACTTTGTTGTCATAAGACTTATAGAATTCCTTTTCAGTCTTGATAGCACACGAGTCTATATCTTCGTACGACAAGAAAGATTGTGAGACTAAGGCTCGACGGAGAAATGGTTTTAACCCATCAAAGAAACGATCAATATTACTTCTTGGGTTACGTATATAATCTACTGCATGCCTTGCTAACCTTGTAAAGTTAGCCTCATACTTTGTGACATTCTCATCCTCCTTTTGCCTCAGACTCAGAAATTGCCTTTCCATATCTTCTCGATGGTCACGAGGAAAGTATTTTTCTAAGAAAATCTCTTTGAACTCCCTCCATTCCATATTCGATACGTCATCATCTTCCTTTGTGTTTTGAATCAGCGACCACCACTGATCGGCATCTCCAGTGAGGCGATAAACTGCCATGACAACCTTCTCCCTTTCCCTACTCCCCAAGGTGTGGAATATTTTCTCTAAGGAGTTTATCCATTGCTCAGCTACTAATGGATTTGTACCCCCATTAAATGTTGGTGGTTTTTTCCTCATGAAGCGGTCTAACATTGATCCTCCACGTTGCGGATCAGGGTGCTCCATACGAGTAAGGTTATTATTCATAACCTGAGTGAGTTTTCCCAGTATGGTGATAAGTTGATCAGCACCAGTTGTATCTCCAGCTCCACAAAAATTATCTTGAGCAGGAGGAAAATCCCTACATGGAGCGCATGCATTGATACGGTTTCCATTCCTCCCACTGGGCGCCATTTCTAAAAAATTTCATAAACTAGATTAGTTTATGAATCAAAATACATAATTCCATACTTGTAAAACACTTAACATAAATTGAACGATTTATTGATATAATCCATAATCATAAAAAGAAATGTTTTCTTTGAGGAAGTATATACTCATTAACCCTTCATAATGGTTTGTAAAGAAAATGATAATTATCCTAAGCATATCCCCTGGGAGTGTCGTAACCAAGAGTGAAGCAATGCCCGTTTTCGTGCACCAGTTCCCGTTCGAGTCTAGCTCAAAGTGGTGTTTTCGGGTTTTACCCCTAGGTACATCTGTGCCAGAGCCGCCTCTACCTGCTTGTAGCCAGACAGGTATGTATTTCTCGAAAAACTCACAAAATCTCTATAATACCAAAATTCTAGTAAGTTCTTCTATACTAATCCTCAAAGTCTATCTTTGGGTTATGTGCTCTAATTAGAGTTTATTTAAATCTAGCTTCCAAGGCTAGTAATAAACTACCTCTGATACCAACTGTAATGCCCCGACCCCAGTTACCTAGAGTTGGTGCATTATTTTGTAACATTGGCATGATCACAAAAGATCAAGTCTCGAGAGACCGATTAGTTTAGTAGCCTTGGAAACACTAGATACATTCATAAATGTTACATTACATCATAAAGTGATAAAATACAATAACAAAGTCTCCATATTCCACACTCATATCCTCTTCTGACTATCCCTACAGGTCATTCATAAAATACTTCTTCACATCCTCAAAAATATTAAAACATTGAAAGGGGTGAGCTCATATGCTCAGTGAGGATAACAATATTGTGGAAGCTTTCATAAATAAACATTAACATTTAAGGCAATGTATAACTAAAACAAAAGACTTTTTAAACTTGAACTTCAGCATAATATGGAAAAAACAAAATTAAATAATCTCATTTACTTACTCACATGGATATTCTACTAGTCGAATAATCACATGAAATATCAATAACCACTTTCATAATGATGGAATGCATAATGCCAGACTATCATAACCACATAGCCAAGGCCTCGTTCCAAGACCACAAATAATATTTTTTCAAGGCCACGGGCCAAGACAGTAGTTTTTCTCATGAGACCTGCCGATGCATCGAGGAGCTATAGCGGGCTCCACCCATCACTTATTAAGTCCAATGCATTCCTCATATGAACAGGTTTAAACATATCATAAACCATAACATAATTGTATCACATAAAACATGCATAAAGGAAACATAATATTTCCACACTTCAATCACAAGATATCAATACAACACATTTATATAATAAAAACTTTATCAAAACCATTTTCAATACCAAAATAAAATAAATGTAGAACATGGTATTTATTTATCTTTTAAAAAAAAGTTATGGCTTATAGAGGAAGCCGAAACTCAAATAATAGTCACAACGGTGTAGAAGTCTTTGTCGCCACATACGTAAGAAAAAACATTCCTTTTATCATTTAGTAAAAATTCTTCGTATAAAAAGATTCCTTTTGAATAAAAGTAAAAGTCAAAGGGGTTTATATACCGTATAAATGAAGGTTGTGTATAAAACCAAATATGCCTCAATGAAAGGAGATTGAGACGAAGTCCTTACAATGATAATTTTTAAAATAAAATAGATCTATTATGTGTATTCACTATAAGTACACATAAAGAAAGTAAAAATACAAGATAGGACATAATAATATCATGACATAATTTGAAAGTAGGAGATTAATCCAAAGAAAGGATATTGGGTTAAGAAATTCCCTTACCTCGTGTCCAACTTGACTCGATCGTTCTTTAACCTCCTCAAAAGATTGACAATTGTTTATGTCTAATTTCAAAGTGAAATTAATTCTAATCAACACAATTGGATAAAATGGTAAAAATATATTTTAATTATAATTTAAAACCACTTAATAGTATAATATATCACTATAAATTATTTTGATTAAAAAAGTTGTTTTTAATTATTTTTCACTATTCATAAAAAATTGGAAGTTCTCAGAAAAATACCAAAAATTTAACATAGGCTAATTTCGATATTCAGAATCCAAAAATGAAGTCCATTTTAAAATATAAAATATATATAATTTCAAAAATTGGGTATTACTATTCATAATGGCTATTTTGATTAGTCGCTGTGTGTTAGAATCGCAAACTTGCGTACAATGCAAGCTATTGCACTATTGAAAGAGGAGCGTATCGTGGAAGCTCGGGGTGTTACAAGTCTCATCCATAATCTATATATAAAACACCAAAAAAATTAAATATTATTATTTATCATCTTTCCTCACATGATATTTTATTATATCATTGTATAATATCAATCCAACACCTGACACTACATTAATAGTCAACGTAGTTTCTAGAGAGATTAAATCAGTCCTTCCTTTTTTGTGTCCCATACTATGAGAAGCATTATCCAATAACAAATGGTTAAAATCACCATACATATCACATTATAAAGTAAATTTTATTCCATCAATGTAGTAAGATAATCAACCAAAACATTATAATATCACACAAATCCCACCAAAGCTAAACTTCTATCATTTTAAAACTATGTTATTGAATTTATAGGGAAAATTCCTTATTGATCGATCAAGGATCATATTATAGACACATATAATAATGTATAAATATAATTTCCAAATATTAACACTTCAAATGTGACATCAATATAATCCAATTAATTCACTCAATTAAACTAAATCATTAGGAAATTAAACACTATGAATTAACAGTGGAGCAGTTGGGAAGAGATCTGTACTTCATCACTATTCATGTGAGAGAGTTACTATGAATCAATTAAACCATTAAACATTAATTTCATTCTAGTTATGGGTATCCATGAATCATTTCTTGATCCTAATTAGTGGAAAAAACTAGAAACATTATCATAATTTCAGAAAAATAATCAAACATTTATAAAAATAAGAAAACACCTAAAACAAATAGTATACAAATATTTCCTAGGGAGCATCCTCATTTATATTCATTGATGGGTTATAGATTTATAGTAATGAAAAGAGTAAAAAATTGGTTCTTTCCTTTATTTTTAGTTTACCAACTGATGGATCTATAAATGTTTTTTCAGTATCTCAAAACACGGAATGGGTGATTTTTCCTTTTCCTTATGATAAAGTATATTTTGGGATGAAGAAACCAATTTTAATAATTATATGAAACTCAATATCATTAGTAACATTAATAATAAATTACCTAGAATAATATACAATAAATACACCTCTACAGATATTGATAATTCTAGATGATCCTCCATGAATGAAAATTGCATCTGGTGTCATCAAATAGAACCATATAATTATAACTCATTTATATTTTAATTGATCTAAATAAAATTTTTAGTATATTATTAAATAAAATCCAGAATAAAATTCAAGGAGGGAGATAGTGGTGAAAAATAAGTTAATCCCCACATAAAATAAAAAATAAATATAAATTTAGAGAACCAGGGGAGTATAAAATATGGGATCCCTCTGTTGGGACTCCCCTGGAGTCCAGGATTTCTGTAACAAAGTTACCCTTCTACCAGGTGTTAGTTATCTCAATGCTATGATTAAGTATTAACCTATAGAATCTAATAAAATTTGAAATCCTCAAGTGACATGGGTAGTTATTCTATAATGTGTTAACCATATATTAAGAGTAATAATCAAACATATAGAGGACAATATTTTATGTAGATCATAGAGTGAGCCTAGTGTGTAAAGTGTGAGATTCATCATGAATAGAACTGGCCTCCTCAAAAAAAGGTATAAAAGGATAGGGTGACTAATCACTAGGTGCCTCATACTAATCCACCACCACACTTGATACCATTGATATAGGAACTATCCCTATTTAAGTTGAAACTCATTCAAGGTTCCATCACGTAAAACTAGATACCCCAGCCAAAACTACCAGTCATAAAAGGAACAACATGTGGATTACTGATGAAAATAACATAAATTCCTCTTTACATAGTGATGTGATCCCATTGTTTATATGATTAAATTTATAAATATGATAATCAAACACACAGTTTGAGATCATAGTGACACACTGTATTCTTATTATCCCAAATAATCCAACCACTGGCTGCCAGGAAGATATTCATCCCCTCTTATTTGAATCCCAACCATGGAGAAAAACACATAAATCATGGAAGAAAAAAAAAGGGAGATTCTCCTGACATCCATACATGAAATAAAACCAACATTATCCCTTAAAATTAACTTAGTATCTATCAAGAAAAAAATTAAGAGACGATTCAATACTAGGGTAGACACAATACACAATTTGGGAGGCCATATTAATTTCAATTTAATGGGTTCTCATATCAAGGGAGATGACACAATTTTGAATATAATATATGAGAAAAGTAAATTTACAAGATAGATATTTGTACCATATAGTGGTTACAAAAATATATATCCCCTTCTATGAAAAAATAATTTCTAGAAAATCCATAGACCTGAAGGCTCTCATTGGACAAGGATTAAAAACACAATGATCTGGATTCTCAATGAGATTCATGTTGTGATATTTTGATTTTTTATCGTTATTTAGCACCACATCCATGAATTAGGGGTGATAGGTTTCTTGATTTAAACATATGTATGGGGTTGGGAATCCATGATTGAATATTATAGTTCCAACCTAGTTTTCCTTCGAGAATACAATGTCACACCTATGAACGATCCAAAAGAAGTTATTGATGGAGTTTTCCAGTTGTCGTGGTAGGTGAATGGTGCACCAACTACATTCACTATGGTAGGTAGTGATTGTTGGGTATTGGTGTATATTTTTTTGACTTGTTTCAAAATTGACACCACCAACAATGGTGATTTAAGGATGCCTTGGGGAGATTCTTTAGATCAAAAAATCCAATCAAAGAGAGATCTCGTATATGGTGAGAGAGCCTTGAGAGCTCTATTTTAATAGAGAGGTGAAGAGAGGAAGTTTTATAAGGTTCTTTATGTTGAAATAAATCCCCTTTTTTCCCATTTTATTCCTTTATACTTCTACCTTCACGATCACTGAAACATAATAACTAATATCGAAGTCATTTTTGGTGAAATATCAGTGAGTAGTGGAGATTTTATAGTGACTGGAAAATTCATGTTTTATAGAATCATCGTTTCAATATGAATCTTGAAATATCATGTTGAGAATACTCCAACAACAGCATAAACAGTATTGAAAATAGATCCAAAAAAGAAATCCTTGGACTAAAAAAAGTTTGTTCAAAGTTAGGGTGATAGAGTACCCACTTGCAGGTGAAGACAAAATTATTTTGAAATAGGTGAAATTTATGGAATCATTTTGGTAGATCATCTAGAATGCAACACCATCACCACGTCATTAGTATATCTTGGTAGTAGACACTATTTTGGTCATATCTTGATCAATTAGTGTCTTATTATGATGATTTAGGATTTTATTCCATAATTTTCAACCATTATGTACATAACAGTGAGATCCATATTTTCAAATTTGGCTCAAATTTTTACATAATTAGAATTTAATAGAGGGACCATCCACAAGAGGGATGATCATAATTACTTCATCAAACTAATTTACATGGAATACTCAAATGAAATATATCCTTAATGGGAAATGTCATTTTTACACCATTGAGTATAAATTAGTAAACTCCAATGACACCAAGGAAGAAGAGTGGAATAAGTTAAACAATAAGAAGATCATTCAAATCATACAATGGATAGATTATAATTTCTATTGTGGTATTGCATAAGAAACTGGTGTGTAATATCATTGGATGAACTTATAAAACATTTACCATTCACATAATTCTTTAAAAAAAATCCCCTTATTGAATCGGTTGATGAATCATTGACTATATAGTTGTTTCTATATATCCAAATACACAAATGATTTCCAAATCTTGGTGAATCAATTTGAGGTTATAAGTAAGACTCCTACTAATGAAGACAAAGAAAACTACCTACTATTCACACTTCTTAATACCTAGTATATTCTTGTAGTCTCACTCTGTAACTCAGTGCCTATAGGAAAACATACCATGGTAATGGTAAAGGATTCACTATTCAATGAAGAAGCCTGGGGGATAGATGTGAGTTACAACTAGATGCAAGGTCTCATCCTAGAGAAGAAAGGGAGATTATATGGAGGAGGTTGCGGGAAATGAAGTAGAGGTCATAGAAAGATCAGAGTAAGAACCACTAATGGTGAAATACTATCAAAAAATGCAACCATTATGACATGGAGGGAGAAATTTTCAATAGATATTGATGGTTGATACAAGAGAAGGTACAATGTAAAAAATCAAAAAACAATAAATAAAGATTTGCACGTGAGTGTTGGCAAAGAAGTTGTGCTTCTATCCAAAGATAAAGAAGATACATGCTTTCATACATCAGATGAGGACATATAATGGTGGGTCTATAAAGTACCATCGTACCAAATCACCCCACATCAAGATTATTTATTGAAATTTCAAGCTATTTATGTTGGTGAGGTCTATATGGGTAATACAATTTTAGTGGATATTATTATAATGGGTGATATCTAACTCAATATGAACATTAGATACCCAATGACCCTAAAGGGTTTTTTGGAATGTTCCAAGCCTTTAAATCAAAATTTTACCAATAAAATACTTTTATTGATAGGGATATAATAACATATTCATTAATGGATCATGGAATATGATGAAAGGAGTCTTCATCACCTCATCAGGACACATATGCTGTATATTGTACAATAATATTATGAAGATATGTTAAGATAGACTCATCACAGTGGAAGGAGAGACATCATCCAATATGTGGAATATGAGACTCTGTCAATTGAGTGACATAGGGTTATATGTCTTGATGAAGAAGAATTTCATTAGTGTTTACAATGATACATCACTTGATCCTTTCAAAAACTAAATTTATGGGAAGTAGAATAGACTCTCATTTAATACTTATTCATCAAAGAGATTAGAGATTCTAGATCTTCTACACTCTGATGTATATGTTCCTATTTTGGTGGATTCACTTATAAGTAATATATATTTCATATCTTTTATTGATGATTCATATCAAAGGGTGTGGGTGTTCATCTTGCGAATGAAGGACTCAGTACTGGAATACATCAAGATGTACCACACCATGCTGGAGTGTGGAACTAGAAGGAAGATGAAGTATCATCATTTACGAAATGGAGGAGAGTAAAAATCCATAGAAGTTCATGCTGTTTTAGGATTCAAGGTTTACAACATGAGATAACTATCCTATACACCCCACCATACAATAATGTTGAATAAATTATGAATAGAACCATTATGGAGTAGGTCCAAAGCATTATGAGTTTGGGTAAGCAACCTGATCCATTCTAGGGAGAAGTTTTTTAGGTTTCATGATACCTAATAAATAGTTCACTATTGGTCCAACTAAATTTCAAAATTCCATAGAATATATGGTCTGGTAAACATAATTTTTACTCTCATTTATGAGTATTTGGATGTTTGATTTTTCACATGTATTCAAGTAGCTCAGTCATAAGCTATATGAGAGATATAATCCATGCATCATCATTATCTATGGATATGAGGAGTTTGAATACCATCTTTGGGACATGAAGTAGTGTAAGGGGATCAAAAGTATGGATATTCTATTCCAAGATAACCATATGGTCGATGAAATTCAAAATACTAGAATGTATTGAAGGGAATGATTTGATAATTCAATTCATGATCCAATAAATGTACCAATACCCCATGTAAATGAAGATGGGGAGGTTCCAGAAGACTCATAAGCAGTGGAATTGGAGGTAGTGTAGGAGTATATTGAGAAAGTAGATACTCAATTCCAACCATAAGAATTTTCAAAACCATCATATGAGCTATGAGACTTTGTTCCCCATGAACATAAAATTTCATTGTCTTAATGATCCTCACTATAATAGATTACATAAAAAAATATTTAGATGTAGAGTACATATTGGTGACTAATGAGGTGGGCCTAAAAGTATATCAAAAATAATATCAATATTCATTATCATTGGATATGAAATGTTAGGGATCTAGAGCTTCTATGACTTGTGAAGATACAAAAGAAGGAGAACCTAGTGGATATGTTGACAAATATTATTTTTCGAGAGAACATGAACATTTGAACATCTTTATTGGATTTCTGCTTGATGGGGAATATTTATAAATATTTCCAGTTTCCTTGGTGGGTGATTGGTGCACCAAATCCACCCACAATGGTAGGTGGGGATTTGTGGGGTTTTTTCTATATTTTTGGGATTTGTGTTAAAATTGACACCTCTCACCATTCATATTTACAAAGGCCTTAGGAAGATTCCTAATATCATCCATCTAATCCAATAAATATCCTAAATCAAGATAGTGATCCATGATATCTCTATTTGTAGATAGATAGGATTATATATGATGTTTATTTAATCATTTTTTGGGTTGAAATAATGCCCTTTTTTCTTCCCATTTTCATCCTCCATTTTTCTCTCTTCGTGATCAGGGAATCACCACACATTTCTAATATTGGCTACACATTAATTTGGAGATTACACTATTTATCAGAGCTTGAATTTTTTGATTCATTTCCAAACCATCTATTCTGAATGAATACATATTTATTCAGTTAAAGTGTTCCATATGGAGTTTCCCACAATGGCCTCCCATATTATTTGTTCCTAAATTCAAATCATGTTGAACTAATTTTCCCTCAGACCAATTCCACCTTCCTCAATCGGTCCTTCAATATTAGTCCAACTGTCCCAATAGTGGATTCTCTCTTAACGTTGTGTGTTGAACTCATTCAATGAACATATATAAAGACATTATTCCATTTCACTAATAATTCATGAGATGGAGGTTGAAATTGTATGCATAGGTTTAATATTTGGAAATAGAATACCATATTACATGAATTCATGTATTAAAGGTATTTGAATTATAAATATTTGAATATATATATATAACTACATGCGTTAATTATAGATTCATCACATGTTTCTTAGGAATTTAATATAAAAGCATTATATTATTGTATATAATTTATATGTAATAAAATAATGTATTTCATTTAAATAAAAATAAACATTTATATTTATGTTATATAATAATAAACTCATATATAATGTTAGAATTCATTAAAAAGTTCTTATGTAAAAATCCCATGCACAATTAGAAACCATAAGATACATGTAGTCATCTAAAAAACTCAATTCTTAATAATGGATGCTCAAACTCACATAGTTTTTTTGATGTGTCACTTCTTACCCCCTTGACAGGTATACCAACCAATAACATAAACTACCCATAATTATGAGTTCAATATCTAGGATTTGACATTAATTCATTACAATGATCTTTTAGTTTTCAAATTTTAGATAATTAGGAAAACCATTGAATAAAAAATTTTACAACTCCATATAATATAATTTTTTTCCCAATATGATCCTTAAATTTATTCCCCTATTTCATTTAAGTTAAATTTTCTTAAACTATGTTGAGTAACCAAAATTTAAGGAGTTTCATTTATATAGTTCTTACACATCCTTAGATCCTATGAGAAAAATGAAACTGTCTGTCGAAGAAAAAAATCTTAGAAATGGATATAAAAAAGAAATAAGACCCCTTAGTCAATTGATAAACATGAAAACACATAAGAAAGTATAATTTTTTTATTATTGAATATTAGCTCATATAAAAAACATAGAAACTTGTGAAACCAATATTTTTTGAAATATAACATTTATCACTTATAAAATTATTAAAAAATCCTTGATGATATGTTGGAAATTATCTTCATCACCCATGTTCACTTGTGTTTCACCACAATTAGAGTAACATATAAAATTTAATCCCCATAGTAGTATCTTAAATGGTTGTCTGAAAAACTTTCATAAATTGATAAAATCATTACCCAATACATTATCGATCTATATCCTTTGAGTAATCATTTACATCAATAATGTAAAAGTATCTTGTCATGAATAAATCTTTTATAACATTTCACTCTTCAAAATAACTCCCTTGATAAACCCATTTAATACCACAAAAATTCACTTTCATTTATCACATTAAAATAATTAAAATTTTCACTTTTATTTTGAAAAAAGTTAAAAAAAAATTATAAAACTAATTAGTAATGGATTTTCTTTGAAATCACATATTAACATGAAGAGGAATATTGGTAATGAATAAAGTAAAAAGTTTTAGGAAAAATTGATGAGAGGTATAAATTAAAAAATTAATTATACTCTAATATTTATAAAAAGTGATAAAAGAGAAACATGTGGAAAAAATTATAATTACTCCACTAAAAACCTTTTTGAAAAGTCTGATATAATGAAAATTTTCCTTCTAAATTTAGGGAAATATAAAAAAATATTTATATAATTTATGGAATAGGGATATAGAAGAAAAATATTTGAAATTAAAACATTGATGATGTTAAAATAATTTCTTACATAGAAATCATTTACCATGTTTCAAAATTTGGAATCAAAAAGGATTTGAAGAAGAAAAAATGTAATAGAATTGTAAAATAATTGAATTTTAAAGAAATTAAAGTTAAAATAAATACATATGGTTGTTTATACACCATAAAAAATAAATCATGTGGTGAAAATGGCATCACACTCAATTAAATAATATTGGGATGAGAAATCCCTTATGTAATGACATGAAATTTTTTAACGATATTTGTTTCCTAAGAAAATGGGTGTTATTTTGTACCATAATAAAAAATACATATCTATTTAATAATTAAGTGTGTATAAATGGTAATT
Source organism: Viscum album (assembly GCA_963277665.1). Lineage (NCBI taxonomy): Eukaryota > Viridiplantae > Streptophyta > Magnoliopsida > Santalales > Viscaceae > Viscum > Viscum album. Next base: position 1,820,334,286 of record OY728151.1, on the reverse strand, counting down.
TCACCCTTGATATTTGGCCATTTTTTGACCATTGGTCAATATGATAATTATAAAATATACTCTTGGTAATAATTTATAAATTATAATTTTTATGTATATATGATAAAGAATAATTAATGCCAAATAGAGAAATGATGGACTAAACCAATATAGATGTGTTGTATGAATATCATTTTTCATATATTGGGAGATAGTTAGAATCATAGGGTTCACTCTTAACCAAGCCCAATCTGAGAATCAATAATTGAAGCTAAAAAGAAATCCCATATAGGAGAAGTTAAAGTTAGTGGAAATTACCACTCGAGTGATGTTAGCTAAGCAGCCCCATTAATCTATCACCATCACACAGCTTGAAATTAGGTTGTATGTGGGTTTTTTAAGGGTTATTTTTTATTCCCTATTAACAAAATGTGTAATTCTATTGCATAAATAAAATTTTTATCCCAAAAAGTCAATTTTTAAAATAGTTTTTATTAATAAAAAATGTAATTTGAAATATTTATTTTTCAAATAAAAATTGAACATTCCGAAAAAGTTATAAATATTTATAATAAACTAATATACTTTTAATAATACTTATTTTAATTAAATATTATTATAAAAATATTATTATTTAAATATACATGATAAAGTAATTTATTTTCAATTGTGACAAATTTTACTATGCATTTTCAATCCACTATTATTTTTAATAAATTAGGAATTTTATATTTATAATTTATAATTCTCATATTTAGATAATTTTTATGAAAAAATTAATATAATTTTAAAAATTATCTCTTCAAAATTACATTATGTTGAATTTGTGATAAATTTATAAAATACATTATTTTTTCATAAATAGTAAAAATACAGTTTGAGTTTTTAGTATGTTTAATGACTTCATAATTGTGTCATAATTATGTATTAACTTATTAACAAAAATATACAACCTAAAATATAATATTTTATTAATATTAAGTATTTTAAAATATTATAATCAATTTTTTAACCTATACTTTTCTTTCCAAATTCTAAAATGGAAACATTAGCCTTATGAACATTATTTTTGTGTAAACATTACGTTTCCATGAAAAAAGAAGTAATATAAATGGATTATTGAATATTTTTTATTAAAATAACATAAAATATGACCCATGTTTCCAAAACCATGTCCAAATACCATGCTTAAGACTACAGATTTTCATTTTAATAACCTAGCTTTTCAAGACCTATGTTTGAAATTTTCTAAACAAATCCACCAATTTTTCGAAAAATAGCTACCCATTTATCCATTTTATTTCACTCCTGATCCATCATAAATAAATATTTGGTATTTTTACCTCCCAATGTTTCCTCAATCCACCAAGGTTCTAATCCCCTATTTTTTGGAGTAACTCTTTATGTTGAGATAAATCTCCACTTTTCTTTTCCATTCATGTTCCCTCTTTATGTGTTATTTCTTCTAATTTAAAAAATAAGTACATTTTTAACTTTATTGATTCCCCTTTTCTGGAATAATATTTTTTTAGTGGGATACACATTCTCCCTTTATTTTTACAATTTTTTAAAACCATGTTTTATACACTTTATGATGTCGGATTTACTTCTGAAAATTTCTATTTCTCCTGAAGAAATACCCTTTTATAATATCTTTCTGAATACCCAAGCCTCTTTAATTTATAAGTGGAATAATCTAAATGTTAAAATTATTTAATTTATTCTATTATTAATATACATGGAACCTATATTCATTTTCTATTATTTGAAAATGGCATAAAATTTATGTTTTCAGTACTTTTGTAAACTTCATGATTTTGACATGAAACTCATTCCTTTTATTCTCCACAGGTTATTTATGGAATGTTTGATTATTTTCTATGTGGATCACCCAAAATTATGACATATTAAGGGTGTTCCATGATATCTCCCAAATGAATTGGGTAAATAATTTAATCTCTTGAGATGACTTGTTTTACGATGCATTGGTGATTAACCATGGAATTTTTTATGAAACCTCAGTGAAAAACCTTTCAGATGTTATTATGAATTTATTACAAAACTTTTATAGACAAATTTTTATTTTAAGATTAATTACATTATTATTAGAGGTTCCTCATGTTCTATTTATCATTCCTTAATGATATTCCTCATTCTATTATTCATATTCCTCAAGATCACTTGTATAATGTTTTCATTTATTGTTCCCTTTCTGGGCCTAATGATCACCCTTTCCTTTGATGAATGTCACAGGTTATGAGATGTAGAAAATGTACTTAGGATTATCCTTTGATGAATAATTTTCAAGTGGAATAAAATAATTTTTTATGATTTCATTTATTATTAACCTTATTTCTATGAAACTAAGCATTAATATATCATCTTATTTTATAATGTGATGAAATGTTATGAAATAAAAAGGTAGGTTTTAATAGTTGGTATTAAAGGATGGTTTAGTTACATTTGGAAATTAGTATTTTATAACATTATTTATAACTATATAGAAATCTTTAAATTTTGGGAAATATTCTTGTATTTTTGCGAAATATTAATTAAGTGGTTTCTGAGAAATGATATACCTATTTGGATATGAAAATTTAGGTGTGGCTCTGAAATAGTTGTATCTAGGGGTAACACATAAAAACCCCACTTTGAGACAGACTCAAAAGAGAATAAGTTCATAACAAAGGGCCCTAATTCCCTCCTGGTTTGACACTACTAGGGAAGAATTTTTGTTAATCATGTTATTTTTATAAACCATTATGAAGGATTTATAGAAAATGAATTTTTTTTTAAAGAATGAAACATTTAAGAATGATGTTTTAAGACATAAAAAATATTTATGAATTATAATTTTATCCAAAAACGTATTTCTCACTATGGTTTTTTTATTTTAGGAAATGGGGGGAAATAGGAGGAAACACATAAATGGTGAGAATAATGGACCTTTCACTGATAGCCCTTCAATTGAATTCGGAATGGAAAACATTTTCAGAATGATGAATCAACTAATTCATATTATCAATAACATCTAGATTCATGTCGAGATACTAGAGTCACCATGAAGTTTATATCTTTATATTGATACCTTTATGCATCAACAACCATCTTCCTTCAGTGGATCTACTAATCCATTGATTGTTTAATTATGGATAAGCTCTATAGAAAAAATAATTTTTGTAACCTGTTGTTCAGTACATGATAAATTCACCCTAGATATGTACCACTTAGAGGGAGAATATTATCAATGGTAGAAAATTATTAAACACATTAATTGAAGAAGTGAAATTGATGACATGGAGTGGGAAGAATTTGTGGGTACCTTTTTCAAAAAATATTTCCTCCATTAGATGTGAATGAAAATAGAGAAGGAATTACTAAATATGAAGAAAAACACAAATTAATCTCTGGGAAGCTATGATATAATATTTACAAGTCATTCTCATTACACTAATAGAGTTATTATGGGTATTAATGTAAATTTTGATAGATTATTCAGTGGACTAAGACCCCATCTATGGAGGAATTTTTCCAACTGAGACTATGAAATTTATGAGGACATATTACATAGTGTTATGATGGTTGAACTGAATATTGAGGATATAAATTGTGCTTATAGATAGAATGAAAATAAGATATTGATGGATCCAAGATTTGGTAGGAACTTTGATCCCCAAAGATGACGAAACAAAGAGAACCGTCCCACATATAACAAATTAATGAAGAAAAATTTAGGGAACTGCTTTCTTTAGAGTAGGAAATGCTATAAGTGTGGAGAAGATATCCATATTACTCGGAATTATTATAGTGATGTGAAGCCTCATCTTTTCAATATTAAAAACAAAGGGAATATGGTTTAGGCCTAGACTGAAGTCCAATGCTTCATGTGTGTACAGCTTGGTCAATTTACTAACCACTATTCAAATCAAAAGGAAATGAAAGGGAATCACCTTCAACCTCAACATAGGCCAAGGGATCATGTTAATGAATTTTCTATCACAACAGATGAATTAGAGGCTCTAAATGTTGGGGAGGTAGGTACCATCATTTTTCTCTAAAATCAATCAAGTACACTGTTTGATTATGGTTTTACAAATTCCTTTATTTTCTACAAGTTTTCAATAAATGTAGAATTAATCCCCAGTGTTCTATAAGTAGTGTTATCAATCAAGGATCCTATAGGGATTATCTAGGAATAAATAGTTTATTGATGATATAGTATTCACTTCAGTGAGAAAAATATCATAAAAAATATACTAGTTATTTCCATACTATAATTCAACACTGTACTAGAGATGGACTGGCTCTCAAAGTATAATGATTAGGTCAACTAAAGAAGTAAGGAAATATCAGAAATATTGAATGGAAAACTATATTAAATTTCAAATGAGATATATATCAACTAGATCTTTGTCTATAATCACCTCCCATATCCTTATTTATGGAAATTATCAATGAAGATGGATAACTAAATGAATGTAAGTGAATAAAACATTTCCATATCATTTAAAAATACATTAACATATTTCCTAAGGAGTTACCTAGACCCCCACTTTAAGAAAAAAATTTATTTATCCATTGAACTCATGCCTTGATACAAGATTATATCAAAGACACCATATAGAATGGAAAATGATGAGTTGCGGGAATTAAGGAAACAACTCTAGGATATTTTGTATATGGGGTTTGTCTTACCATTTTTCCCTCCAAGGGGATAACATATTCCCTTTTTGAATAAGAAGTATTGATCCATCCAACTATGAATTTTTTATATAGAACATAATAGGATCACAGTGAAGAACAAGTAATTTCTCCCAAGGATTGATGATTTATTTGACCATCTTCCTGGGCTATAATTCTTCTATAAAATCTATCTTTGATCTAGTTATCATAAATTTAGGGTTAATAAATATTATAGTCCAATGAATTACTTTTTATCAAGATATAGCCATTATGGGTGTTTTATTATACCCTTTTTATTGAATAATTCATCTTCTATATTTATGGATTTGACGAATATAATCTTGAAGGACTACATTGATAAAATTGTGGCAGTTTTTATTGATGGTATTCTATTATATTCAAAAACATGTGAGGAGAATTAGGATAATATAAGCATTATATTGAAAAAAATTGAGTAATGATAGGCTATTTGGAATGTTATGGGAATTTCAATTCCAAATACAATAAGTTTATTTATTGGGGAACATTGTATTTAATGAAGGAATCTCAGTCAACCCTGCCCAGAAAATTGTTGTGGAAGAGTGGCCTCATCCAATAATAGTAACTGATATTCATAGTTTCCAAAGACTAGCATGATATAATAGGAGGTCTGTGAAAAATTATTAATGAATATATAATCCACTAACCAGGTTAACTTGAAAATGGGTTAAGATCATCTGAAAAAATTATTTTAAATAAATTTTCCAAGAGCTGAAGAAGAGATTTGATACTGCACATATTTTAACTCTACCTTATATCAAAGAAGGATTTGTTATTTTTAAAAATCCTTCTTTTAAAGGGATTGGGTTCTTCCCCATGAAAAATATAAATAAAATGTCTTATTCATCTTAATATTTGAAGTCACCTAAGAAAAATTATCCTACCTTTAACCAGAAGCTACTTGTATTTATTTTTTCTCTAAATATAGGGAGGAACTATCTTTATGGGGAGAAATGTGATATATATGCAGACCAAAAAAGTTTGAAGAATATATTCACAAAAAATTAATTGAAAATGAGTCAATTAATATGTTTGGAACTTTATAAAGACTATGAATAATAAATTCATTATCACTGAGGAATGTCAAAAAAATTTCATTGATGCATTTAGTAGGAAACACCCTATTATTTGGGAAATGATTCGTGTTGAAGGATATCTATTGATATTTGACATAGTGTTGTTACACATGGGATTCATGATGGATGGGACATCATCAACCCTATCCAAAATGCTTTCGAAACCATTATTAATATATAATATCCTAAAATCTCAATGATAATATCAATAGTTACATACGAATTTAGAGGTTGTGAAGAATGGGATGTTTCCTAAGTTCAATATTGATCAAGAAGGTGTACCAAAATTTCATACCAGGCTATATGTTACAAAATTTTCAGAAATAAAAAAGGAGATAATGGTTAAATCTCATAGCACTAAATTCTCTATACCTCTTAGAAGCACTAAAATGTGTAGGAACCATTATGGTCATTATTGGTGGGATAACATAAAAGTGGAAGTTTCTAACATCACTAAAAGGTTCTTGGTGTGTCAACAAATGAAGGGAGATACACAACTTATAAAAGGGGTATTACAATGACTACCAATACCAACATGTAAGTGGGATAATATCACTATGAACTTCTTCACTGGTCTCTCGAGAACATCTAAAGGAAACAGTATGATATGGGTTATAATGGATCATCTCACCAAGACTATCCATTTAATTACTATTCGAGAGGATTACTCTCTAGTCCATATTTCCATGATTTATGTAAAGGAAGTGGTGAGGTTGCATGTGATACCACATTCTATCATTTCTGATCATGATCTAAGGTTCACATAAAAATTATGGAGAATTATTCAACATAATTTGAGAACAGAATTGAATTTAAGTATGACATATAACCACCAAAAAAATGGAAAATCTAAAAGAACTATTCAAACACTCAATGACCTATTGAGAACATTCTCAATGATATTTAAAGGTGGATGGGATCAACATATCCGATTAGTTGAGTTTTCATACAACAACAGAATAAATTTGATTATTCAGATGGCATCATATGAAGCTTCTTATGAGAAAAAATGTTGAACTCCTAATCTTTAGTTTGAATTTGGTGGGAGAAAGCTTCTTGGGCCTAATATTATGCATGATATGACAGAAAAATTTCATGTCATCCAATAACACATAATGTATTTTTAGATTTGATAGAAGAGCTATATTGAAAACCGCTGAATGGACTTGATGATTGGTGTTTGTGAAAAAGTGTTCCGTAAAATTTCTAATTGGAATAGAGGCAATCTATTTGGGAAGAAATGGAATCTTATCCCCTGGTACATTGGCCCCTATGAAACCCTTGATCACATAGGAGAAGTTTTCTATTAGCCAACACTTGCATAAAATCCATCCCAATTTAATTATGTATACCACATATCTCTCTTGAGGAAGTACATATGTTACCATCCACATCTTCTGAATCCAAAGGTGGCATAACTAGAAAATGACTTCTCTTATAAAGATCAGCTGGTGGAGATCATGGACCATAGATACAAGGTTATATGCAAAAAAATACCCTAATCATTAAAGTGTTTTAGAGGAACTGTAATTATGATGAAGTGATGTGGGGACTAGAAGAGATACCGATGTAGAAGTACCATCACCTTTTCTCAATTGAGAGAACAAGTTGAAATTTTGGACATGAAATTTCTTATGGGGGGAAGAATTTAATGACCTAACCATTTTAAATGGCATTTTTTTCTTAAGAAAATGGGTGTTATCTTGTCCCATAAAAAAGAAAACAATATCTAATTAATATTTAAGTGAGGATTTAACCATTTTTTAACGTTGTTCAAATATTATTGATGGTCAATATGACCATTAGAAACTATAATATTGTAAGTAATTTTTTAGTTATAACTAGTATGTATAAATGATAAATATTAAGTAATGAATAAAAGAGAAATGATGGCCTCAACTAGTACAATCATGTAATATGAATCTAATTTTTCTGTGTTTTAGAGGGAGGTAGATTTATTGGGGTTATCCCTTAACCATGACAAAGATGAGAATCTATAAGTGAAGTTGGAATGAAATCACCTACGAGAGAAGTTCAAGTTAGTAAAATTACCTCTCGAGCAATGTGAGTCAAGCCTCCCCATAAATCTTTCACTATGTCACACCTTACCCTTAAGTCATATTCAGGTTTTATAAGTGGTTATGTTTCGAGAAACTAGTCACTTAAAAAATTCCTTTGTATTAATATATTTTTAATTCCATGAATTCAGTTTTCATAACAGTTTTTCTTAAACAAATAGAAATGGAATTTTATAAATTGATTTTTTGGATAGAAATTGTAATTTTTAGAAAAGATGTACAAATTTATAGTAAAATAATATATTTTGAATGATATTTTTTTAATGGAATTTTATGATTAAAAAACTCTTATTTAAATATAAATGATAAAATATTTTTTTCAGGTGTGAAAAATTTTACTATGCATTTTCAATTCACTATTAATTTTAATATGTAAGAGTTTTTATATTTAAAAGATAAAATTTTCATATTTATGTAATTATTATAATTAATAAATATCATTTTTTAAATCATCGCATGAAAATTATGTTAGGTTGAGTTTTTTAGAATTTTCAAATATACTTTATTTTTTCATGAATAGTTAAAAAACAGTTTGAGTTTTTCGGTATGTTTAACGGGATCATAATTATGTTATAATGTTGTAAAAACCTATTATAAATAATCCATAACCTAAAATGAATTATTTTATTAATCTAAATTATTTAAATAGATTATAAATAATTTTAAAAACTATATATTACTTTACAAATTCAATAATGGAAACTTTAACATTAAAAAGATTATTTATGTTGATACTTTATTTTTTCATCTAAAAAGAAGTAATATAATTTTATTATCCTATATTTTGGATTTAAATAACATAAATAATGACCCAATTGTCCAAAACCATGGTAAAATACCATGGTAAGGCCCATGCTTCTTCATTTTCCACAACTTGGGTTTCCAAGGCCTATATTTGGAAATTAATAAAAAAATCTTATACTTTTTCTATAAATACCCACCCATTTACCCATTTAAAATGCCTTATATTCCTTCTTTCATGAATCTATGGTATTTTTACCTCCCAAGTAGCCCAACCAAGGTGTACCCAATCTTCCAAGGTCCTAATCTAAAAGTTTTAAGAGTAACTCTTTAAGGTAAGGGAAATCTCAACTTTTTTTCTATTCAATTTCCCTCTTTATGTGTTATGTATTAAAATTTTCAAACTAATTTATTTTTTCAATTTATCTTGTCCCTTTAATATATTAATAATATTTTATGATTGGTTGACCCTTGTTCCCTCTCATTTTTCCATTTTATAAAACCATGTTTTATACCTATTATGTTAACTGGTTTACTTATAAAAAAATTTCTTTTCTACTGAGGAAATCCACTTTTATTTTGTTCATGTAAATATACATGCATATTTATTTTAAAATGGTATTAACCTAAATTGAAAAATGATTTATTTTATTCTAGGATATTTTAACAATTCATTCACTTTCATTGTGTTGAACATGACATAGTATTCATGTTTTTAATAACTTTTGGAGATGCAATGATTTTGGTATGAAGCATGTTTCTTTTATTCATAAATGGTTATTTATTAAATTATTGATTATCTTCTATGTATATCACATGAAATTAATACATATTAAGGTTGAACCCTAATATCACTCTAATTAATTGGGTAACTAATTTTATCTCTAGAGATGAAATTCTTTATGATACCTTGGCGAATAACCTTTATAAATTTTATGACACCTTAGTGAAAGACATTGTTGATATTCTTATAATGTATCATTTAAATTTTGTAACCATATTTTCTTGTTATTATTAATTTCAATTTTTATTTTCATATGCCTCATTTTCTCTATCTTATTCCATGATGATATTCCCCATTACCTTATTGATATTTATCAAGATCACATGTAAACTCTTTCCATTTATTATACACTTACTTGGCCTTATGGTCGTCCATTCCATTAATATACCAATTGTATGAATGAATATGGAAATAACGTACTCAAAATCTATGAAATAATGCAATAGCCATCATCCACTGGGTCGATCATGTATACCAATAAAGGTAATAAAGTAAAAGTAGGCATTGTAATAACTACCTTCACCTCATCCTATTTTATAACTCATATAAATCTGTACCTAGAGATGATCAAAATGGGTTTAATCCCAACATTTACCTACAACAAGTGATGCATGCCCATATACTTAAGTATCATGGATGCCTGTGTAGGGTGTGAGTACAGCTTGGTAGGAAAACAGAAACATGGAATACTACCCAACTAGTATTATGAAGTGTTTTTTATGTGAATATATCAATATAAATTTGATGTTAATTTCATTATTACACAAAATATCATAAAATCACCATGAACACACAAGTGATAAACCACCATGTGTCGAGAGGTTGTGCAGTTACCGAGACTCCATGAACCCCTGTTGTACTTTCTTAGCCTCCATGGTAGATTAATAGTGAGAAAAAACTTTGGAGTAGGAAAGATAAATCCAAAATAATGGTTTATAAGGTAATGGGAAATCATGTAACTCAGAATCTTCATGATATTGATTCAACATGTCTATCATGATCCCTTGGGAATGAAGTCTAAGGTTGGGCCACATGTCCAACTACAGGGAATGTACTATGTATCCACAAGGAATTATGTTTAGTCTTGATACTCGATAACCATAAGTCATTTAGTGTTGGAATACTACTCAGAATCAACTAGGTATTGAGTATCATCATGTTAGTTAAAATCTATAGGGAGTCATGTTTTATCTGACCATAAGGCCATCATGCTCCTATCATGTTCTCAGGTCCATCATCATTAACATTGTTAGAATTTTTTTCTTCCCCTCAAGGGACAACCGTAATAAGATAGTCCAACTACTCTAGATAGAAAATTAAAACCTCCAATGGTAGGGCCCACACGCATAATTTGGTGGAGAATAAATTATAAGAATAGTTTTTCAAGTCATAATGAGGAAATGGAAGTAATAAAATTATCATGTGACCATCAATCACACATTTTACTACAAGATACATAGTCAAACTCATGGAATAAATCTAGGTAAACTGGTTATATATATATATATAGGTATATCATCACAGCTACAGAGTTCACATATAAGAGATCATGGAATATCATCATAGTTCATAGTATTTACACTTGTGATCAAGTTATTAAACATGTTCTCATGGGATTTTAGTATCATTTATCACCTAAAAACTACTCAAGGTGTCCATATTGTCTAACTCCTTCATATGTGATAAAGCTACATCAATCAGGGGTTGGAATCAAGGTAGTTCCCAAGGGTCCTCTAGAGACCTTTTATCATTGTCCATTTACATTAGGCATACTTCCATTAACTTATTAACACTAAATAATCATTAATTAATTCTGAGTTATTATTATTGAAAACCTGTTTTCAAAATCAGGTTCATTTCCACAATGTTGCAAACCTCCAAAAATATTCCAAAAAACTTGAAAACATTCCAAATCATATAATAAAAGAGACCACTTACCTCTCAGATGTCAATTTCTATGTCATGTTTTGTCAATTAATCCTTACTTGAGACATTCTCATATATTCATTATCTCAAGCCACTTTCTAAGGATTACTAAAACTAATTACATTATACTAATACCAAAAATAAATAAAATCACCACATGTGACTTTAAATTAGTCACTCCTAAATAATTTCCAAATTATCTATTTAATCATTATCACGTATTGATATAAATTTATTAAATAAAAAATAAAATTCCATAGGCCATGATAAACCATGTCTCTAAAATAACTTGAGTTAATAAAAAAATATTATTACTATTTTATGTAATTATATGTCATTATCATTTTATGAGTTCATTTAAAATTATTTCTGTATATATTTTTAAGGATAAAAATCAAAAATATCTCATGAAATTGAGAGGATGAATAATAATTATTACCTAGAATTATAATTTTAAAACATTACACCCAAGAATAGAAGATTGAGGGTGAGGATTTTTCCACATATAGATCCTATAATAAGAAATCATATGTCATGAAGAAAGTTTGATCCATTATGAATAAGGAAATTTTAGACTTCCTTCACTCGAAAGGATCTCCAAAACTGAAGGATAAAGGTTTCAAATATTTTTATTAAGGAACCATCATACTATATCATAATAATATAAACCAAAAATTAAATTGAAAATTTAATTTATTTTACTTTAATATTGAATAAAAAAGTGTTTAAATTATTCATTAATGTATTTTCAGCCATTAAATGATAAATAATAATCATCTCCCATGATTATTGGCTTTAAATATTATTGAAACTTTTTCCATGTGGGATATATATTAAAAGTATAGAGAAAAACTCAAAACAAGGTAAAAATATATATTTATACGTGATAACATATTGTTGTAAATTGGTAACTTTTTTACCCTCATATATTGGAAGAAATATTCAACCCTTACACAAGTTTATTACCCTTATGTGTATTTATTACCCTAACATAGTGTATAGTATTACCCTTATGTGGGCTGCATAAATTCCAGTTTACTCTTACATAACTCATGGTTACCCTTACACAGTGCATAGGATTTCTAGCTACCCTTACGTAGTGTGTAGATTAACTTGTCAAACCTTTAATAATATGGTATTAACCTTATAAAGCCAATAAAAAAGTGTATTTACCATATAAAACTCAAATAAAACTACTTCACCCTTATTTTAAGGCTTGGAATATTATTTTACCACTATGTAACCCAAAAAACATGAATAAGGTAAATATTTATTCGAAAAAAATATTTTTCACATAATCACACATATAAATTATAAAAAATGGTTTTAAAACAATGATGTTATAACTCTACCCCAAAAATTAATTATCTTACTTAATAAGTACCTCAAACAATCCTCCTAAACAACATAGTAGTGCTCAATACAGTAGGATCAATGTAGTTTTTACCCACCATATTCACACTCATAGGGAAACACTAGCTGAATTATTTCCATCTATATTACACTAATGTTAACTAGACTAAACAAACAAAACTCCTTGAACCATCGATCATGATTAATTATGCCTCATATGAATTTTTAAAATGGACAAGAATCCTACCTAATGTGAAAAAATAATTTATAAGAGTTTGTTTCCCAGTTGGTTCACCAACCGCTTTCACCAGTCACAAGGATAAAAAATATGTGTCCATACATCAATGATATGAATACTTCTCGGCTTGTACAAATTATTCTCCTAGGTTAAAATCCTATATATGATTTCCATAAAGAACAGTATTTGAAATAAACATATGACACTGAACATAAAATGAGATATTATTGTGTCTACTACACATTGCTCTCTGAAGTTACCATGACCATCCCACGGTCATTCTTACATAGATCATGTCCTTTCCACAATATATTTTATTTCATTCATGACTAGTTAATTTCTCCCCAATATATAAGTATCAGTATATATCATAAAACGTTAATATTTCTAGTCCATTATTAGTTTTCATTAGTCATAATGACAACATGTTACCATTTATTAAATATATTTCTAAGAAAAATACCTCGCACTACATATAACTAGATTCAAGAGAACATATTCCATTGAATCCAAAAAACTATTAATGAAATGTGTAAGGTTATCTAGTATCTCAAGAATAGGTTCTGACCACTTTTCGAATGGGTCTCATCCACTCAGTCATAATGGTTCCCCAATTCATTGTTAATTACATCAACCTCTATAGAGATAACTCTACTAGCATCAACCACTAGATCCCCAAATTCAGTAAATTCCTGAAAAAAAACATTGGTTTCCAACAAAAATGGAAATCTTAAACATAAATATGTTATATACCTACCATCATAAACACCACAAGGCTCATCCATAGAACCAGAAACATCCCAAATGGTTAGTATACCACCCCTCTTTCTCCAACCAAAACATAACCACCACATGAACTCTCATGGATCAATAATTTTCCATCTCCACACATTACTCCAACTAAGTTATTTTTTCCCGAGTATCTAACCTTTGAAATAGACAAAACATCTTTAATAGCTAACCCCACACCAAAAGGAACTAGCTCCATGAAACTGATCACCCAAAGTGATCCTCTTTAGAAAAAGGAAACTCCATGCTACCAAGTATGACCATACACCACCCATAGCATTGGTGTTAGCTGAAGCTACTCTATATCCACCATGCTCTAAAAAATCCTTATATCGTGAATATTATCACTATTCATGCAAAATTCATTGAAGATGAAAGTAAACGTAGAGGACCTTGTTTTGTTACATCCAAAGGATACTCACATGAACCAGGATTCTCAATGAATAAAGGCTTCCCCTTGACAATAAGAATAACTAACCCTTCACAAGGAAAATAATCTCTTAGGTAATTTCTAAGAAGGTGAAGGCAACAATGTTGCAGTTACTTGAGCCTCATTTCTATGGACACAATGTCTTCGACATCACCTATTCAATGTTTTACTGGGGTTTTCAACTCATGGAACGTCATCAATAAATATCTCTGAAAAATGCCATGAGTGATTCACTCTTAGACAAACCATACAAAGAGTTCATAGTTATAGTTTTCTATTAAAAATCATTCCACTAGGTATTATATGGATAAATCCATATATAATATAGTTGGAAAATTAATAATCAGAACTATTTATGGGCCACTAACATGAGGTAATTCAATAATTCAATTATTTCCCATCAATAACAAAATAATTTCACAACATTATCTATGCCAAGAGAACCTAAATAATTATCATTATCATTTTTTTCATCATCATTTTCACCTTGGTTTTTTACATTGTAGTGTCACATGACCTTCTATCAGAAGTAGACAAGTCTAAGAGTCAATAAAATCATATAAATGAAACTTTTTTTTCTTAAAAAAATATGTTCCAAATTTTATTCATGTTACAACTATTTATAACATAGTTATTAGTCAAATATATATGAAATCACATCCTTCAAATTTGTGTGCATCACATAAGGTAAAAACATATGAAATTTTTGAAAAAAAAACATCATCAATCTCATGCCCTGGTAACATGAAATTTCCTCAAAAATGGTGTTTGTGATTCACCAATCCAATTTTTATCACAAGATTAGACAAATTCATATGTCACCAGTTTACTAGGTCCCCAAAAAATAAAAAACAATATATAATTTCTTTTTATTCCATTTCTTTTGGGGTAAATGTAAATCACCATGTTTGAGACCATAAGTGTTCATTTGTATATGCTAAAAAGTTTCCACAAGATGCATGAGTATCAAGTGGAACCAAGGGAAGACTAACCCTCAATTAGAGTAAAAAATAAAAAATGAATGACCTCACATATAACCATCTATAATAAAAGAAAATATATACCATGAATATACCAAATAAATTTTTGAATATGGAAACAATAGACTCAAAATCCAAGAAATGATACAGCAGTTGATCGCCCACAACGATGGCCATGTGAAATAATAAAGTATGGGACCAAAGTATAAGGAGGCTCTGCAACCCCAAACCTCACCATATACTCAGATACAACTCATAGTGAGCTATCCTTCTAGGTGATCAACCTTGGTCGCATCCCAACCCATACCTGTAATTAGTGAGGGATTATTAGGTACCCCACCTCTATGGCCACCAAATTAAGGTATGTGTATAACTTAGTAAAACATCACCAACATGGACTAGTACTCAAATGGTAATAAACAATTTCTTTTCATCTGTTAAGATCTACATAATTTATATAGGGAATATATATAACTATGAAATACGTAAACAATATAATAAATTATGTGAAATAAACAACCATGTGTTGAGCGGTCATGTACGTACCAAGACACCACAAACCTCATATATTCCAACTTGAGCTCAATTATATAAGAATTATTAGAAACGATGTTATATAAAGCATGATCAAGAAAAATGATGGCCCATAAAGTAATGATAAATCATGTCACTAAGAGTCCTTAAGGAATTTTAGTGAAATTAATCTCATAATACTTTGGACAATAAGTCTAATGTTAGTCCACATGGATGACTATGAGAATACACTTATTATATCTAATTCATACTGTGTCAAAATTATAATTTTTCTCCAAAAGGTAGAAAGTGTGATCATGCTACCTAGAATTAATAATTCATTAGTTATCATCCTGTTACTCATAATCGATAAGGCATCATGTTCTATCGAGCCACATGTCTATCATGCACCTACAATATATTCAAGTCCTTCATCATCAACATCAAAAACCATGTGTACATCCCCTTGAGAAAAAACCATACCACTATAGTCCACTTATTATAGATAAAAAATAAATTCCACTAATGGTATGGAAAACACATATACTAATGTATTTCACAGAATATAAGAATATCATAGCAGTTCATCATGAAGAAATATTAGAAATAGACAAAACATGTGATTATCAACCAAACATAGTATTACAAGATACATAATCAAACTCATGGAATCATACATGATAAAAATTTTATGTTAATACATTTATATCTTCATGAAAAAAGAGTTAACATATAATAGATCTTGAAAAAAATCAAGATTCATAGCAGTTACACATGTGATTAAAGAATAAAACATGGTCTCATGAGCTCTAGTTCTCATGTAGCACAACAACACACCTCAAGGTATCCATGTATTCTAAGACACATATATGTGATGAATCATTACTCATCAAAATCTAGTTTCACTATAGTAAATATGCATTTGTTGGGGCCTTTTACTCCTTGTTGAATTAATTTAAGTACATTTCCAGTAATTAATTAAGTCTCAGTCCTCAATAATTATTTAATTATAATTATTATTCATAACTCAATTATAAAAATTATGTTCATTCATAAAAGGGGTAGAACATCATTCCACATGATAATAAAAGTGCCTAAATATTAATGGGTATACTACATAGGATAACCTATATCATGGTTTTTGAAATCAAATCAATGTTTCATTTAGTAATAATCACCCAAAATATTCCCCATGTATTTGTTGGCTCAAACATCTTTCAAAGTATTCCAACAAACAATTAAATTTTTTTATTTCTAAAAATAAATAAAAATTTAATATTCAAAAGAAACATTCAACCTCCTAGATAGTTTAAAAATTGTCCTTTTAAGCCTTAACATGAGCTTCTAGAGTATTCCATAAAGAAAAATTATAATTATACATTTGATGATAAACCCTCTCTCTATAATAAACCTATATAATCAAGAATGATTCTTATTATTCTTTTCTATAGTTTTTGGGTTATTATCGTCTTATGAGTTTGTTATATTTTAATTAGAAAAATATTCATAAGGATTAACATCACAAATAGATCTTGAAAAAATAGAGTAGGAATAAAGATTATTAATGGGAATTATCCTTTTAAGAAACCGAATCCAATAATAAATAAGAGAGGGTGAGGGGTATTCTATGCTTGAAACACAAAATAAAAACTCGTATTTGATGTTGAAAGCCTAAATAATCAAGAATAATGAAATTTTGGATTGGTTGAACATGTGGGAATCTCTAAAAACTAAAGTATCAAGAGTTTTTATATTTTTTAGATGGAACTGACATACTGGTTGGTAGTAATAAATACCAAAAATTAAATTAAACATAAAATTAAACTTTTACTCAAATCATGAATATAGATCCTTTAAATTGTTCATTAATAAATTTAAAAACTATAAAAGACTCACAATACTCAACTCATAAGATTTTTAGGAATTTAAAATCATTGATATAGGGTCCACATGGGTTCCAAATAGTAAGGATAAGGAACAAGTGAAAACTTTTCAAAAATCATTACCCATATGTGACATCATTGTGATGAGTAAAGGTAGCTTATTTTACAGTTTTAAAGTATAAAAAATATGCTAACCATAAATAGACTACCATTATATGGGTATTTTACCCTTTCACAACATAGAGGATTATCCTTACCCTGCCTATATAAATCTCAATTTACCCTTACTCAACTCATAGTTACCCTTACATAGTGCATAGGATTTCCAACTACCCCTAATCAATGTGTAGAATACCCTTACATGGACTTCCATAAAATGGGATTACCCATACATAGCCTATATAATGGTTTATTTACCCTTACAGAACTAATGAAAACCACCCTCTCCTTACACAGAGGCTTGGAAACCCGTTTTACACTTACATACCCCTAAATACATGAGTTTGGGAATTATTTATTATAAAAAATATTTTATCGGAAAAGGTAACTTATAAATTATTAAAAAAAGTTTTTTTAAAATAATATTATGTTATATTTACATAATATCAATAAAAATAATTATATCATTATTATTATTTTTATACATTAAATATAACTTTAAAACATCCATTTAAGTAAATTAGGAGAATTTAATTATATCATTTCATAGAGGTTTTAGTCTACACATACACATGAGTGATGTTTTCATTTTTCTAAAATATAGAAAGAAAATAAAATAGATAATTGTTAAGAATTAAAAAATAATATTTATGTTATAAGTATCATATTAATTTTTTAATTTATTCCATTTTACTATCCATGTGATACATTAAAGGAAAATAAAATATTCTATTCATAGAGGTGATATTTTTCTTGTACACATGAATAATGAATACATTTTTCCTTGTATGGAAGGGTTAGAAGGTGGAAAAAATATTATTCTTATATAATTATATATTTTTTAATATTATAAATATTAATTTAATATTTATTTATAAAAATCCATGAGAGGAGGTGATGAAAAACGAAATGTGTCACATTATGGAGGTGACAGACCGTACATGAACATGTTGTTTTCATTTTCCATTTTGAGGGATAAGAGGTATAAAATTGATGTTCAATCAATATAATAATACTTCAATATAGTGAATATAATTTTTTCATTATGTTATAATGGTTTTAATATATTATATTTAGGTGGAAGAATAAATAATTATGAAAGAATTTAGTTTAGACTACTAACTATTACTTTGATATCTTCCATTGGATTATTTCATAAGAATTATAGGATTACTATATTGCGAAGAATATGGTCTCAAAAACATGGTGAAGAGATTTTGTGGGTAATTTTGAATTATATTGTCCATGATATGTTTCTCAATGTGTGTGATGAAGTTAGAAGATGATATATTCTTTTATAAGTGATGGTAGTTGACCACTTTTAATTATTCAACATTTTAAGATAATATAAAGTTTATTTGATGTGAATGTGAAAAAAGGGAACCAAATTTCAGAGATAACTTTATTTATGTTCTATATACACTCAACAAATCACACTGATATATATTTTATATATATTTTATTCATTATCTTCTAGTTTAACACCTTGTTAACCTATTTAACTCTTACTATAGAGATAAACATTTACCAAGGTAACTATTCATTATTACTAAAAATGAAACTTTCCATATAAAAAATTTAAATATTTTATTTATAAACACAGATTACATATTATTTTATTAATTTTATAAAATTTTCATACATTAATGTTAATAAATGTTTGAAAAACACAAAAAAAATTAGAAAGATGCACATTTTCTATGTCGAAAAGATTTTACAATAAAATCTGGATTTTATTGATTATCATGATATTATTTGATTTTTGGTCAAAAACTAAAATGTTATATATTAGTTATGCTTAGAAAAAATTGTATGGAACCTTCCAAAGGAATTATTAGATTTTGTGATTCAAAAATAACATTTTATTCAAAAAAATATAACTTGACTTCCAAAAAGTCAAGAAGGGGATTACATATTTAAAATAATGATATGAAATTATTTATTTTACTCCTTAAATAAATATTTATTTTTGAAAATGGTTTTATAATTTTTTATTTGAATCATGCATCATAATAATTTCAAAAAAGTGGAAATATTTTTAAAATAGGTATTTTTATCTATTCGCTCTAAGATAAACCATTTTGAAAAAGAATAAAAAGTTAATCCTATGAAAATTTTATATTATAAATTAAAAAAATTAATTCCTTTTTATAATATTCAAATTCAAACATTTAGTTATTTTTCTTTTATGTAATATTATTTTATACATTGAAAAACAATGTGTTAAAGTGATGTCATTACTATTTGAGTTGAAATATTATATAAAATTATTTAGAAAACAATGATGAATATGAATCTATAAACTAAATAATTATAAATCCTAAAATTGATTTATTTTTAATATTTATTTGCTTTTAAAATTCTTTCCTTATAAATAAATTACATCCTTGTAATTTTATTCATTTCATTGAAAAATGAGGATATTTCCCCACATTTGTTTCGATTCCCATGTTTCTTCTTCAATCATGTTGTTCATCTAAAAAACCTTAAACAAATGAGAAAAATTATTCACAAATAAATCCTTTATGTGATCAATAATCTTAACTATGTAATCATTATAGGTATTATTTACTTCTAATTGTACAACATTAGGGTTCGAAACATGATAAGTGTCATGTACATTGTTTCTTATTAATGAAATGTGAAACATATCATGTAACTGAGACAATCATGGTGGTAAGGATACATAATATAATACTGATTCAACATTATCTTGGATTTTGAACAGTCCACTACACTATGACCATAACATTCATTTTTTTATAAACTGAACAATACCTTTCCTTGTTTTGAAAAATTCCTGATCTCTTACCAAAAAAGAAATATCTTTCCTCGTAATATCTACATAAATATTCTAACAACACTGATACTACATCAAATGATGTTGAATTATCATTACACTCTTATTTCTATATTCTTCAAATTTTTCTCCCTATTAGTTTATCATACTTACTTCATCCCATTATGTAAGAGTTTAACACCACTTTTCATATAATGACACAAATGGTTTCATAATTATACTAGAATAAAAAATATCATTTCAAACAAAACATATACTATTTAAAGATTTTGATTCCAACTTCCCTGCTGATCTAATGAGAATGAATAAATAATATCCCCCTTGGATTAATTTTCCCACTCTGATTAACCATCATATTGGGATGAAATAATGTACTAAAATTTAATATTATACCAAATGAGTTTCTAATTACATTCATGATATTAGATGTAAATATGGTATCACAATCAAAAAATACATAGATATGGAATCTCTATAACCTTAATATTTGTTTTTAGATAAATTATTGAAATTTAATCCACGTATATACTATCTCAAATAAAAATTAAAGGAATAGATTTGGTCGATCAATCAATAATAACCCAAATTACATTTTTATATAGATATTTCTCTAGTAATTACCCAATTAAAATTTTTAGGTATATTTCCCCTTTTCAATTCATGATTTGTTAAATTTTAAATATTCCCCTTCTGTTGTTATCATTTGGATTTAAATGGTTGAAAATTCAAACATTTCATGGTAATTTTTTACATATATTTCTTCATTACTTCTAACCATTACTTTTATAAAGTGTTATTGTGAATCTTAGTCTTACTGATATGAATATAAATGTGAGATCTATTAGATTAACTCAATAATTATTTCATCCATTGAAAAAAATTCAGAAAACATATCCACTTTTTGAATTATAAACACCTTCTTGGTCAATGATAAATTTAGGAAATATAACTTTCTAAACCCACTATAATATTTAATATAGACCACAATTTTCCATCTGAGCTTCCTTAATTATTTTTAACTTATATGACTATATTGATACCTTATCCAAAAGAAAATGGGTTTCAATATACACAATTTTAAGTTAAATTTTAATTAAATTATTATCAAAATGATCACATCCCAAATTTATCATAGTTAATGATTTATTATATTTTAGAATCAATCCATAAACAACCTTATTTTCATTACCTGGTTGATAATGATTCATTTAGTCATAATCATTAACAAATTTTATTCATTATCTCTACAACATGTTCAACATTATTTAGTTAATATATACATAAAACTCTTATGATCGGTATATATTTCACATTTCTCTTCACGTTGATGATGACTTTATATTTTTAATAAAGAAACTACTACATAAAACATAAGTCCATGAATTGGATAATTCTTCTCAAATGGTTTCGAGTTAAATTATGCACATGAAATTAAATAATCATTCGAAATCATAAGAAAAAAAATCCCTTCAATGATGCATCACTATAAATGAAGAAATCCTATTTCTCGATAGAAATGTTAGATTTTGAGTAGGTACCAATATTAATTTTAATTAATAAAAGAATCATCATATTAGTTTTTTACATAAATTTAACTCCCTTTCATGCTAAATGGGTTAGTTGGTAAGCTAATTGATAATTATTTTCATCAAACCATCAATAATAACGCAGTCGATCAATGAAACATTGGATCAAACTGACATTATAAGTTCTTGGACATTATTTTACTAATTTTATTATGATAAATTATTACACCATTTTATCAAAATATGACAATAAAATATTCTTTAGAAAGAATTCCCAATTTCTAAATTTATTATAAAATTTATTTTCATTGGAGTTCTTCCAAACTCTCCTTTGATTATTCCCATCATAATCATAAAGTATATAATATACCTGAAAATAATTGATATTTACCAAACAAAAATTTATCCAAATACTCATAGAAAAAATATTAATAATATTTATAAATATAACTTGTGTATATGTCCACATGAAATGAATAACAAAAAATTCACAATGGACCCACCTAGTATATAATGATTCCCTTATAATGTCATGTTCTACATTCATCTGATGATACCCATACTAAAGATCAGAGTTCATAATATTCTGAGTATACTATTGTTGATTAAACAATCCATTGATATAGTGAATCAAAAATGTGTTCTTAATTATAATGTTATTCAGTGATCAATAATTAATCTAATGTCTAATAGAACCATATATATTTTTAATAAGAAAACATGATCCCCCCAAGGTGATGTTCTTAGAAAAATGAAACCTTTATCAACAAACTCTTGTAACTACATTTTAAATACAAAAAACATCAATAAATAAAATATATTATGGGTTTTTGAAATTATATTATTACAATGTATTAATTAAAAAGTAAATTCAACCTACCAATCATAAATAATACTAGGAAAATCAATAAGAAATACATCCCTATATTCATTTACAAATGGAACAAAACTAATTTAAATTAATGAATTATTTTCATTGATATATGAAATATAACTTTCACTTGGATATTAATAAATTTATCATTTTATGGATATGTTATAAAATGTATAAACTAATTATTATATATGAATTGAAACACAATCATAAAATTGAATACGATTTCTTTATCTCTGAAATATATCTTAGCACGAGAAAATGAAAACCAATCCATACCCAGAATAACGCACATCTCCCTAAAGATTATGGAAAATTATATATAGGAAAAAACCATTTGACAGATGATAATAGGAAGGTTCTAATAAATCATTATTTCTTTAATATATCCTATTTTTTTATATCAAAATTCAGGTCTTCAATTATTAAGGTTTTATTTCCATTTTATATAAAAATATCTCATATATAAAAGGATTTATATATCATAATTCAAACTAGATATTAGTTTAGGGTATATATATAAAAACATAATGTACATCTCACTAATTTATTTGATAGTCCAACATATGATTTAGTAGTAGAAATTTATTTTTCTATACACTTTTTATTACATTGATTTGATTTCAATCTTTTAAACTTCTTTGTGGTAACACATAGATATAATGAATAGACATAATGAAACATCTAATTACGGTTGGAAAATTTATTAATGGGATTATCATTATTATTCATTCCATTACCCTTTTTGTTTTCTTTGCATTCATGATCCAAATTTCAGAATATACCATACTAATAACACATTCATGGTCCTTTAAAAAATCACTTAAAATTTCTTTTACCATATTAGGATCATGTATGGGATTAAATCTATATTTCATAGATTACTGGTTTCCCATTTAATTATATCTAAAAAACTTTATATTATTATATTAAGAGTTATATAAGTGTTAAAAAATTACATCTTTAATTTTATGGAACATCAAATAGATTTATCAAAGCACTTAAATTCATAAGAGGCAAAGTGTTTTTAGAAACATGGTTTTAGACCTGTGTAAAATCTCTCAATTTTAATCTCATGGTACAGAAAAAAAAAATTGGTTCATACATGCGCAATTGTGTGAAATTTTCTTTATAGTAAGATAATTAGTCCTCTTCTAATTTCATTAATTCTATAAATTAACTTTCCTTTATATGTAAAGTAACCATTCTAAAATATTTCTTATGGAATATATCCTTCAATACAGACCACTATTGGGAATAAATATCAACATTTTTTATGGTATTATTATTCACAGACTACCAATGATCAGCTTCACCTTATAAAAGTAAAATAACTAGAGTTACCTTTTAATTTTTTCAATATCCTAAAATATCAATGGTCTTATCTGATAAATTAATATACCCTTAAGTATTCACTAGGATTTAGGACCAACTAAAAGAAAAAAGTTTTTATTTCATGAAATACTTTACTATAAAAAAAATTCATTTATGGATAATTCATTTTGTCCCATGTATGGGAACCACCACTAATAATAAGAATCAATGATGTGAACATAAAAAAACTTCTGTGTGTCAATTACACCCAGTCTAGGTTGCTGGTTCAGAAGTATTTTGGCATCATGATTCTTTTCTACCCCATCCACCATGTTTCATCTGAGTAAAACAATTCTAAATCGACATGGATTAGATTAAACAATATGAAAATCCTCAAATGGTATCTCGTGATAATATAAATAAATATTAAAATCTCTTAAAATTGTATTTTAAAATCACTAAATTCTATATAGATACCTAAATCCTTTTTTTGAAACTAACTATAACAACCCATTAGTTAAACAATTCAAAATATAGGTTTAATATAAAGGATTTAAAATTTTAACATTCACATGTTATTTTAGTTTTAGATATTGAAAAATTAGGAAATATATTAAAAAAGGGACTCTTCTACATTTTGTACACTTTTCCCACAAAACAAGTACATAAATTTAGACCCTTATTTCATTCAGTACACATTTTTCTTACTTAACGTGAGTCACTATACTAGAAAGATTGTGATCTTTGTAGTTCCTAAACATCCATGAATTCTATTAAAAACGTTTAAAAATACGCGATGATAAAAAATTATCAATAATAGATATACAAAGAATAAAAACCTACTATTCCCTTGAAAAATAGGAAAACCCATAAGAATGTATAGCTTCACCATAATAAGCTTTTAGCTTAAAAATAAAACATAACCACGTGTGAAATTATTCTTGGATCAAATAAGAACATTATCACTCATATAAATCACCAAAAAATATTTTTTAATCTTGGGAAATTATCTTCACTACCCTTGTACACTCATGTTTCACACATGTTGAAGTAAATTATATAAATTATTCATCATAAGAGTAACATAACTAGTTATCTACAACATTTCTTGTTTAAAGAATAAATGCTTTCCTAATGAATTTGGGCACTATATCTCAAGATCAACTAATACTATCAATAATTTCCAAGTACCCTATCAGGATGAAAAAATTTATAGGATATTTAATTTTCATAATAACACCCATGAAAAACTAATTTTATCCTGTAAGTGAATTCACATTGTGTTATCTAATAAAAAATGAGTAGAAATATAATTTCTCTTTTGAAAACCATAAAAATGATCAAAGTTACTATAATTAAAAATTCATTAAAAATCCATTAAAACCTAAACTAAAATCTTGATAATTAATAAATGAAATTTTTTTAGTAAATTGCATTCAAGTTGTAAACATTAAAAAAAAATATTTTCCCGCTTCAATAAAAAGTAGTCCAAAGTGACGAGTGAAAAAAACATTTAAAATGATTACCTTAAATAACTTTTAATGAAAGTTGAGGTCAATAGAAAATGAAAATAAGAAATAATTAAATTATTTATAAGAAAAATCTTGAAACAATTTAATGAATATGTATATAAATTAAAAATATTTTAATGGAAATATTTAAAACAATTAAAAATGTTTTTAAAGATAAATCTGTTACCGCTTTGGTAACTTTTTGTTCAATGGGATAATGAAGAGAAAAATTTGAAATTGATTTGTAAACCATTTTAGTTTTAATTAAATTAATTTATAAATAAATATACATGGTAGCTCAAAAACCACAATAATTAAAACATGTTTTTAAAATTACATAATTCTTAATTAAAGGAAATAGATATGAGAATTCCCTTACCTTGAGTTGCAACTCATTTCATACATTTCTCTACACTTATGTGTAAAAAATATATTTTAACTTTATATATTATTCAGAAGATTTTTCATTTTCATTACTTAACTATGAATCATTTTTTAAAATTATATTATAATTTTTCATTTATTTATTAAATCATTTAAGTTCAGGTCATGAATTTTAAGTTTGTTCGATTCATAAACATGTAGACTAAGTTAAAAGGGTTTAAAATTATATGATCTCCAAGATAATAATCATATCATAAATATTGTCAATATAAATTAAATATACCTTATAAACTATCCATGTAATATGGTTATGAAAATTAATCACATCATTCCACGGAGGTGGTAGTCTGCATGTACACACAAGTGACATTTTAGTATTTCTAAACGAATGAAAGAAAATAAATTAAATAGAGGATAAAATTTAAATAATAATGTTTTTTTATAATTACCATATTAATTTAATATGTTTACCCTTTATATAAGAATTTTTTTTTGGTATTGAAAAACTAAATGTGTCATTCATGAATTTGTAATTTAATATATACATGTGGATGATGTTATTATCTTCAATCTAATGGAGTAATATGAGTGTATAAAATATAATATCATCAAGAATAATAATTTTAAATAAATATAATATATATTTTTTCAATAAATATATATATAATCAATGAGAGGGTGAGATGAAAAATTAAACACATCACTTCATGGTGGTGGTATTATGCACTTACACATTAGTGATGCTTCATTTCTCATAGGATGGAGAGGTGTTATATAATATTTTATCGATGAAAAACATTTAATTATAGTTAATATACTAATTTAATTAGGCTATAATGTTTATATAATATTTCAATGCTGTGGATTATGAAAAAAACATGAAATAATTTTGTTGAGGCTTATAACTCTCCCTTGGATGTCTTCTTTTGGCTTATACCATAAGCCTTTTAGAATTGAGAATTTGAGAAGAATAGGGAATCTAAGATATAAGGTAGAGGTACGTGAAGTTATTTCTATATATATTGGTAAATATAAGATGATAAATGTCTAAGATTAAGTGGATAGTGGAGGGGTCCTTTTATAATAGAGGTATGTGACTCTATTGTAATTATTTATTGTTCTAAAATAATAAGAAGTATTTTTCAAGGGAAAATCGCACAAGGAAAACCAATGTAGAATATAACATGAATAAAGGTATAAATTCACATATAAAATCACATGTATACTTGTTTTAGTGATATTTTAAGCCTTATCACATATTTTAACCCCTCATTAACCATTTTAACCCAAAATGTGGTGATAAACATCTTCCATAAAAATAATTCATCGTGGAGTAAAACAAAAATGAAGATTAAGTTTTTAAAAAAAATTATACTTTAAATGTGGCATGAATTTTTTTCAATTTTAATTTATAAATTTAAGATTATTTACATTTAATATGTTTCTAAAAAGACATGAAAAATTTTGGAAAGATATTTTGTTTTAAGCATAAAAATGATTTTATACTATAATTATGCATAATATTGATTATAATTATAAAAATTTAATTTAGTTGAAATTTTGAACACAACAAAATAGAATGGAACCTTCTAACCACACTGTTAAAGGAAAATATCCAAAAATAGTTTTTATATTTTAATAAAATATTACTTAAGATCCAAAAAGAAAAACATGGGTTTCTAAATTCAAAATATTGTTTTTAAATTATTTATAATAATTCATAATCACATATTTGGTCAATATAATTTTTTTAAAAAAATTATCCAATATTAAATAACAGTTATGTCATAAATGTTATGGTATTAATAAAAATGATATTTTTAACTATTCACAGAAAATAACTATTTCAGAATAATATCAAAAAAATCACCCAAAGATAAATTATATATTATGAACCAAAAATGAATTAATTTTTAGAAAATTAAAATTATAATATTTTAAAATTTATCCATTATATAAAACCATGTAATATAAGGTAAAAATTAGTTATATGAAACCTTTCCTATTAAAATTGAGAAATTGTATACAGTTATTTGTAAAAATATGATTAACATAAATCCATAAAATTAATACATACAAATCACAAAAAAATATTTTTATGATTACTAGGGTTGTAACTTCATTGACACGTATTCCTAGCATGAATGCTACATCCTCTGAGGTCAAAGTTAACTCCCCTTCTCAAGGATTGAAAATCTGTATTTTTTGTTTCAAATTCACGACTAATGTAATAATCAGATAAAAACTAAAAGATAAGAATTTATACGTAGAAAATTAATAAGATAAACTATTTTTAGGTATGTAATAGTGGATACTAAAGGTTTATCTTGGGGGGTATAATCTAAACTCTCGATACTAAGATATTGAATAAGACCACCCCCCCCCCTCTAGGATTTCATGTAAGACATGAGACTATTGGGATTATAAAAGATCCTTGTCAATCAAAATTTATAATATTTTCATACATATTTTAAATTAATTTATTAGTTTAAAACATATTACATTAGTATAATGTTATTTTTTGAATAAAAAGTTAAGTTACTCACTTTTAAAATATGGTTACTAAATCAATGATGAAACCATATTGCGTTTTTGTTTATAGGATAATTCAACTCGTTAATTAAAAATACTATTCCAATAATAAATATAGTAAAAAATCATTCATATAGATTAATCAATGGATTCCTTATACATAAAGGTAAATATATTCATGTCAAACCATACCATTTATTAAAAACACATATCCATATATTTTTCTGTCTTCTTGGAAAATATATCATATAACAAATACAGTTCAACTTCTATATCCATCTTGGTCCATGTATGTTTGGGTTTATAAAAAGTATATTTTCACTAAGGGACACACTGAATCATTGATATTGACCAACATATGAACACAGAGAACTGTAGAAGTCATTAATATTCCATACTCGATATACTAGATCAATAACTTACTCACAAGAAAATTATATAAAGGAACACAATGAGATCACATGTTCTAAAAGATAACTTGAGACCTAGATTTTATCACAATATTAGTAATGTTACTCCAGTAAAACCAAAAGTGCATGAAAAACCATCCATTCAAAGGATAATGACACTCGGTTACCTCAAATCTACAACAAAAAATGTCAAATGATTAGGTATGAAATTTTCTAGCCTTTTATATAATCTTATCAATTTTGTATTAAAAATATTTCTAATTCCATATCTAATTATCAAGACCATCTTCACCAATCTTTCCTCTTTTAAAAAAATATTTCACTATATAATATATTATTTCCTTCACAAAATAAGTAATTTATTTTTAAAATAGTATAATAATAATTATTCTAGAAAATTAATATTCATAAATACTACAAAATATAGTATTCCTAATTACCAATGATGGGTATCCTATGAAATCTAGTGGGGAATCCATTATCACATTCCATGATGCTGTTCATATTATGTTTGTATCTCTGGTCAACATCATATTCTAGTGATCCTTTGACTCTTTAAATTTTCATCACATAGTCATATAAATATTTATTAGACTTGTTAATACATTAGAAATGATATTATATCCTTTATAATTTAGGACCATATAATTAAATAAAAAATAAAATATATGATATATAATAGATTTCTTTTAATTAAAGTCATTAAAAAATATTTACATACAAAGCTATATGATTTATTTCTTTAGGGACACATCCATGAAATTTATCCACAAATATATTTAAATATGTCAACTATTATAAAGGTTATAATATTTTTGTGGTATCGATATAATACCATCAGAATATAATATGTACTTGATTATTAAATCATAATAAGAAATCAAAAAATCCAACAATTATTTTTGAAATATCATAGACAAAATCGAGTGACAAACCACAAGATGAAAATGTATCCTTTTCAATAATTTTGAATTCCAATGGTATAAGGGAATTATTTCCATATTTTTGGGAATAAATAAATAAATTTTTGTAATTAATTCAATATAATAAATTTACATTGATATTGATAAACATTTTTCAATTCTTGGAGGTATCCACTTATAGTATTATTGTTAAAAAAATCATTATGAAAGTAATTTTTACCAATAACATAGTTATTTTGGATGAATGATTCTACAGTATAAAACCATCTGAAATCCTAATTCATAAAACAGAAAAATACCATATGTTGTGGAAAAACATGATAGTAGTTTTCCTAATCACCATTCACTTTAATGAAGGATTTCTATTTTGTGGCCCATTGAATCTTATAAGAAAATCATAACTGAACTTTCATTGAATTCTATCCACCCAAAAAAAAATTTATTACATCATGACATGATATTATTATTTAATCAACAATAGTTAAAATAAATTCAATATATATGTCCATGTGGACATGTCATAGGCATTTTTACACATTTTTTCTAATTAAATATTTAGATTCAACAACATTATAAATTAGTATTCCATGTGGATCATAAATGAATCAAAAAATTCAAATTTATCTTGTCACACTAAGTTATATTATTATTTTTCTTTCATTATTCCTTGAACTAACTATAAAATCACTCATTGTGACACTATTTGATCATATTTTTCATCGGTTATTTTATAAAAAATTGGCATCCGATATAAAAAAAAATCATTTATCTTATGATTCATGACATGAATGATTTTTATAAATTCTATGGTGGGAGTACTGATAAACTTATCAAATTATAATATGTGTGCCATACCTTCCACCAGCCTTAATGCCATTGGAAGAGATGATTCAATGGTCAACGTAATGTCACTAGGATATTATTATAATGTTTTTTGACATCTTAATCTTTTTCTAAATACTTATCATCTTTTTATTATTATAAATATTCATTATCTTAAAAATTCTCCACCAAGGACTGTACATTATGTATTTTAATTTAATTAAATTATGAAATATCTCAAAGAGGTGTCATGGTATGATGATATAACATTGTATCCTTTAGTTGTATTATATTATCTCCAACTATAGTTGAATCATGTCATGACCCCCTCCCTCTATTGGTACTCCTGTTGGGATGATAATGGTGAAGATAGAAATTGATTCTTGACTAACTCATCCAGTATGTAAGGACCCAACCTTAAATATTGCATAATCTAGTCAATTCAATTAGAATCCACATTCATTGACTCGCAATGATCTTTTAGGTTTTTATTTTTAGAGAAATATGGCATACTCTACACAGTTAATTCATCCATTAAAAATTAAAACATCTAAAAATTATCCATTTCATACATAAAAAACACACTTTCAAAAAACCACTATTTATTTTTTAAAAAAAAAATTCACAATAATTAGCTTGGACTCATCTTTTCTCTTACCCATTCTTAAACCCTGTGAAAATAGATTTAAAAACATGGAATAAAAAAATAAGTAAGGGACATAAAAATTAGGATAAAACCATTAGTCCATGAATAATTATAAACACATAATGTCATTTCCACAAGGATATACTTCTCATCGTTAAAAGTATCATATAATTAATTAGTAAATTATTGAGGTTTCAATAAAACACAGCTGGCATAAACAAATTTTTTGGGTAACATAGGTAATCATTTTATTTCCATACAATCTTATAATTTTAACCCTCAAAACTACCATATTATTTGTAACCCATATGGAAACCTTACAATATAACCCTCAGGACTACCTTATGAATTATATATCATAGTTACACTTGGAATAACCCCAACGGAAAACTTCCCACATACCCAATAAATTAGAGGAATATAAAAAAAACACTTATATTTGGATTAAAATGGACCCACCCAATATAATAAACAATTTACAAGAACTATAACATTATCATAAATTATGA
This sequence comes from Viscum album, assembly GCA_963277665.1. Lineage (NCBI taxonomy): Eukaryota > Viridiplantae > Streptophyta > Magnoliopsida > Santalales > Viscaceae > Viscum > Viscum album. Next base: position 1,820,302,384 of record OY728151.1, on the reverse strand, counting down.
ATACTTCCATCATAAAAACAATTATTTGAGGAAAGACACTGATTTTAAATAAATACTATGCACATGAAAAGAAAAACAATTATTTGAAAAATAACCATGTAATATTTAATGGATGACACAAAATATTAAGCTTTCATTATTGTGGTAAAATCCTCTCTTTTCATATAAGTTAAAAAAATTCTTTTCAAATTTTGTAAAAATGGACATTAAAGATCTTATCAAAAGGAAATCCCTTTCTAAATATCAATTCATTGAAGTGAGAATTAATCAAATTAATGGAATATGTATATTCAATGTAAATCTAAATATTTCAACATAATATAGTAATAATTTATTTAACAAAATATTATTATGAAATCATCATTGAATTAGAAATTTTTTCAAAATAATTCAAATTGAGTTAGGAATTCCCTTACCATATGTCTAAATATGTTCTGCACTTGTACTAAATATCTTGAATAATCAAATTACATTCATTAATTACTTAATTTAGAAAATTTTAAAAGTATACTTTATTTATTACCATTTTATTAATTTCATTTATGAACATTTAAATGAAATATAAATACTATAATCATTGTTCCAAGGGGATAAGATTCATTTCAATAAGTTTGGTTCTCTTGAGTATAATTATGGGACTTCATGTAAAAATGAAGAAAAAATACAAAAGTTGAGAAATGGTATTTATATGTTTCAATAATTATAAATTATTCCATTTATCATTACCTTCTTTGATATGAGGATTATTAATTGGATAAAACATTATTTATAAGTGGTTTATTTGTTTTTTGGGGTTTTTCAACCATCACAAACTAGTTTAATTTTTTAAAAATTTTATTTCAATAAATTACTTATATAAAACAAAAAAGGTTATAATATAAATATTAAAATATTTTTTAACCAAAATAATCATTTCATGACACCCCTAAATACTATAAAGTAAAATGAAACATCATCATCCATGAAGGTAATGAATAGACACGTTGCGATCATTTTTTTCATTTTTTATATGATATGAGGATAAGAGAAGATCATTGATGATAGATTTACATTAACACAATTACATTACAATATATTTATGATAATGTATTTATCATGTCACTTTTTATAGGTGAGTTGAGGAAAAGGTAAAAAGAAATAAATAAATAAATAATTTAAAAGAGAAAGAATGGATGATTTTTACCTCTTGAATATCGTCCCCTTGAAAACCACCTTATGGAACGTGGTTTTGGTGTTTTAGTGAGATTAGAAGGTATTTTACATGTGGAAGATTATTGGGAATTTAATTGGGAAGAATTTAGAAAATATTCATGTCTTAAAAGGTGTGAGAAGAAGAGTTGTTGAGAGGGGGTATTTATAGAGATAAGAGATGGGTTTTTTTGTTTACTTTATTCTTTTTTTTTATTTTGTATCAAGAATATCAATAGTGTAGATTATTATAAATAATTATATAAATTAGTGTTTTTCATTTTGAACTAATGTGTGATTACATTATCGATAGCTCAGAAATTTTTGGTATTTAACTTATAATGTTAAATAACATAACTTGGTGTATTTCACTATTCACCAAAGTTTCAACTATTTCAGAAAAATACAAAAAAATTCAGCCTAACCATTTTTAAACATATAGAACTCAAAAGTGGACTGCATTTTTGAAACTAATTTTAAAAATATGGGAAATTTAATTTTTTAATATAAAATTTATTTATTTCAAAAATAACAGTTTTAATATTATAACCAATTTTATTACACTTTGAAAAATTAAGGAATTATAAAATTAAATAATAATTTTATTTACAAAAACAAAAAATTATTAATATATTTTATTAATAAAAAATTTATTTTAAATAATTATATTAAATAAATAATTATAAATAAACATTTAAATTTCACAAAAATACCAACACTTAATTCATCATTTTTTTAAAAATTATTTACTTATTCCAAGATATAAATATATCAAATTTTCACTTATGAGATACATAAATTTTATTTATAGATTAATAGGTTAAGTTTTATTCTATTTGTATGGATTTCATAATTTTTATAAATACAACTTATTTTATTATATATTCATAATTAATTTAACTATTTAATTATAGAATGAAAATAAATTACTTTATAAGTACCTAGGTTGTTACATTCTCCCACTTCTAGAAAACAAACCCCTGAAATTTTATTCACTTATTAAACATGTGGGGATACCTTTCCCTCATATAATTTTTATATTTTCATTTTTCATCTTCAAGCATGTTTGTTCCCCAAAAAACCTTAACTTGGTGAATTATTTTATTCCATAATACTTTTTTTCTATGGTAAAAAATATGAACAGCTTTTTCCTCATAAGAAAGTTTATCTTCTAGCTAACTAACATTTGGGATCAAGATATAATAATAATATGAAACATAATTTCTTAAAATAAAAACATAAAAAAAATTGTGTTCCGAGGAAAAAATCGGAATCAAATCCACTCAGTAGGAAACTAATCCAAATTTCTATAGGATTTCATAGGATATAATGAATCATGGACTTAGCTTTCCCTTCTTACCAAAACTTATCACACTTTTCTTAGGAGAATCATTGTGAAATAAATGATCACCGAACTCAAAATAAATATCATTTATCTAAATATCTAGATAACTTTTCTGCCTTCTCTAAGTTATCCTCAAGTGTCACTGAAACATATGAACTTTCACTAATGTTTCCTCTACCAATTTTACTCCCATTATATTTCTTTCACCTAATTCATCATAAAATTATAGATTTAAACACCTATTTACATTAATTCTTCAAAATATGACATCTTTATACTAGAATTAAAATTTTTGTTATAAGAAAACTTAACTAGAGAAATATTTTTATCCCAACTTCCTAGGTAATCTATTGAACATGATAAAAACATATCTTCCAATTTCTGAGTTTTTTTCTCTAACTGTCTATCAAAAGAAGGATGAAAAGAAGTACTAAAATTTAATTCAATTCCCAAATACTTATAAAGTAATTTTAAAAAAGATACAAGTAAACCTAGGATCATGATTTTTCATTCAAAATGTGTTTTCAATTTCCCATCAATCATTTTTTTTTTGAAATCACAAATCTCACATATCATAAGAATATATATTTTTATCATGTGTGTTGTTTTACAATCATAATCACACACATTGTATTTATTATTTGTTGCATTTTTATCATAATCTTGTATGTTGTTCACTCACATTATTTTATATGATGTTTCATAATCATAACCAGATTATGTAATGCATTAGAATCAAAAATCAGATCCAAATTATGTCTTACATAATAATAAAAAATTGGATCCAAATTATGTATTACATCATAATCAGGAATCGTAACTAGACTATGTATAGAATCATAATCAAGATTCGTAACCATATTATATACTGCATTGATTTCACAAGCATTGTATCCACATGCATCGTAATCACTTTTTTGTAACCAGGTCATCGTAACCAGGTAAAGTACCACATCATAATTTTGAATTGTAACTAGGTTAAGTACCGCATCGTAATTAAGTATCATAACTAGGTTAAGTATTACATTGTAAGCATACATCATATTAAAATTAAGAATCTGTATCATAATCATGAATCGTAACCAAGTTATGTATCATAACCAAGTTATGCATCATACTCTTATTATGTATTATATTCAAGAATTGTAATCATATTAAATATTATGCATCGTAACTATGTCATGAACCGTAACTAGGTTATAATGTGTAATCTGGATATGCATTGTTTTCTTGATAATCATAGTAACCTAGTTATGTATTGTATTTCTGTAATACATTACACTCTTATCATAACTTCAATATCAATTACATCATACTCACACTCATTATTTCATACTTTTGTACTTACTAATTTCTAACTAAAATGATGTCATTGAGTTGGTTATTTACCAATTAAAAAGATGTTATGTATTCTTTTTTTTGACCATTTTAATGACAGGTGTCCAAGTCCCACAAAGTTTTTTAGAGAAATATGGTTGTTTGAAGAAATATGACCATTGAAACCTGAAGCCTATAAATAGGAGGTCATTCCAAGAAGAATATACAAATTTTTCTTCTAGGAAGTTCTAGATATATATGTTTTGACTCCTCTCTTTCTCCGTGCGAAATAATTTCTGATACAATAAGTGAACAGCTTGTTCCATGTTCTTGTATTTCTATCAGTGATTTTTTTTCTTTGTGTGACTGGTCATTGTAATAGCGATCGAGGGCTTCTGGGGATAAAAATATGTCTTACAGATCATCGTATTGAGGGATTTCAATTACTCAAAAGACAGAGGTGTCAATTACCTTCTTAATTGACGGATTTCTAGGATATTAAGATAGTCATACCAATCATCGTATCGATGGATTACCAAGGTGGTGGTAAGACATACCTTTTATCTAATGTGAAAGGATAACATAATCTTTGGGTTAAAGGAATTATAATAATATTACAATTTTGTTTCTATTTGTATTAGAAAGGGAATTTTATTGTTTCCCCTTTCATTTCATATTCAATTCAATTAGAATTGTTTTAATTCTGATTCATATTGTATAAAGAGATTCTATATGCTTTATGGTAGAATCATTAACATTTGTATTACTCTGATCATTGTATTCAATTCAAATAAAATTGTTTTACATTACTTTTAGTATTACACCATATCATTACCATCATATCCAATAACTAAATGATATATTGTTTTGATTGAGGACTGTATTATTTTACTACTTCTTAAACTAAGTACTTTATTAAGTCTTTATATACATATTTTTTAAACCTAAAATTCACCCCCTCCTTTTGTATTGTGTCATCTAATATACATATACATCTATATTTATATCCAACAATTTGTATGAGAGTATTTTTCCACTATTTTGTATTAATTTATTTATTTCTTTTAGAAATACAATTATATGTCTTTTACAAACCATCTATTTATAACTACTTACTACACTAACATGTGGAGTAGAAAAGTATTGTTTTATATAATGGAAGGAATGAATATTGGATCAATTGAAAATCTGAATCCTGTAAGACCAACTATTTTTTATGGAAATTATTGAATGTACTAGAGAAATCGAATGAATAATTTTTTATTAATACTGTAGTATACACCTTTATCATGCTTACTGAAGGTTACAAAATCCCTGACAAGGAAGTTAGTACCTTTAAAAATCAAGAGAAACAAGAATATCAATTAAACTATAAGGTACACAATAATTTTTTTTGTTTCATGACCAGGAATATATATAGGAAGATATCATCATGTGAAGCATCCAATTGTATCTGGAAGAAATTGGAAGTCACACATCTTGGAACTACCAAAGTTATAGAAACAATAAGAGCAATGCTTCGAGCAGAATATCATGGGTTTATTTTTTCTTTTAGAGAACCAGTATAGAAGGTGAAACAATGATTTATGAAAAATTATAATAGTATAAAATCAATGGGTGAGAAGGGTATTCATTATGAAGCACTTGTGGGCAAGATAATTGATATAATTCCCAATTAATTGGAATCAAAAAGGACAGTTATTGATGAGAACATTAAAGTTACACAAATTACTATTGATGGGTTATTTGGAACTCTTCCTCAACATGAGACAAGAATAAAAAGAGATGCTGATTACAATAATAATAATAATAATGGTAATGGGAGGGTATCTTTTACTACTTCATCCAAAGTTAAGACACCCGAAATGATAATTAGATCCAAAGCTAAGAAATCTATTTTCATATCAAAATCAAGTTATAGTGATCACTCAAAGAATGAGTTATCCAATATTGCTCAAAGTATGAAAAATATTGTTGGAAAGAAAGACTTTCAATAGAGATTAAAAAAATATAGTAAGGAAAATAAAGACTCATAAGTAACATGTTATGAATGGAAAAAAGAAGGTCATATTAGAACATATTGTTCTCTACTAAAAAGAAAATAAATAAAGGATTAACATTCTGAAATAAACAACAAAAAGTATTAAAAGTAAAGTAAAATTAATATCTTGATGTAAAATGATACTTGGAGTGAAAGTGGTGGGGATTGATTAGTCAAATCCTTAGAATATGAATATTTTGGTCAAAAGTATATTAGACTTATATCCATACTACCTGTCAAGGATCATTGTTTCATGGGTAAGGTATACAATGTGGAATCACATAAAAATGTATCTTTAAAAGAAAATTACCCTGATGAGAAATATTATTACTCTTTAGATGAATAATCTTCCTCAACAGAGGAAAATTTACCTTCCTTTTAAGAAGTTTCTAGATTTTCCAAGCTACATAAGAATGAAAATTCTAAACTCAAGAAAAATCCTGAAAAGATAAAATCTAGAATATCTATTCTTACAAAAGTGTCATACCTCTCAAAATATATTAATATGAAGAATATTTATTTTGAAATTATTTTAAAAACACTTAAAGAAGTATGTTATAATAAGGATAAACTTTTTAAGGATGTTGAACGACATGATTTAAAGAAAAATCTGAAATCTTTTCTTTTAAGAAACTTTTATCAAAAATTCACCCTGGGAGGAAAAGAATTTGATAAAATTTGTTCTCCAATTTTTCCTCTTATAAATAGTTTGGGAATTGGTTACACTCACTCAAAAATAATTTTTAATAATCACTATTTTGTTCCTCAAAGTGCCCCATTTTATACTAAATATCAATACAGTGGACATTGGGAAAGAAATTGTTCTGTTATTAAAACTCAATCATTATGATTTCTTAAAGCCCATTTTTTCAAAACAAATGTGGATTCTTAAAATTATTTTATCTAACATTTCTGGATCAAAACAAGTATGGGTTCTGAATAACTAATTGTTTCTTTTTCAAGAAAACAAGAAGGTTACCAACAACAAGAACATTTGGTACATGGATACTGGTTTTCTTCAAAACCTAACTAGAAACAAATATTTATTTGAAAATATTACTGATATGAAAGGTGGAAGAGTGACCTTATGAGATAATTCTTAGGGAAAGATCATTGGTATAGGTAATATTGTTCTATTAGGAAATGTTTTAATTTCAAATTTTTTGTTTGTCAAAGGTCTTAAACACAACCTTATTGGTATAAGTCAATTATGTGATGAAGTTTAACTTGTGAATTTTAGTAATGATAAATGTTTAGTTCAAAATTCCAAGGATGAATTCATTCTTTCTACCCATAGGCATGATAATGTATACACAATCAACATAGAAGACCTTCAGATCTCAGAAATACCTTGCTTAAATGAAATAGAAGATCAATCTTGGTTATGGCATAGAAGTCTAGGTCACTGTAACCTATAAAACCTTTATAAACTCTCAGTGAAAAGACTTTTTAAGGATCTACCGGATCTAAGGTATGATTCTTCAAAAAAAATTAACCCTTGTCAATATAGAAAGCAATATAAAACTAGCATTAAATCAATCAATTACGTTTAAACTTATAATTCATTATAGTTAGTGTGCATGGATCTCTTCGGTCCTACACAAACTGTAATAATTGGAGGCAAGTACTAAGTATTTTTTTAGTTGATGACTACACTAGATTCACATGGGTATATTTTCAAGAAAATAAATCTGAATCCTTTTTCTATTTCAAAACTTTTATCACCCAATTTAAAAATTATAAAAACCTATCATTGATAACTATACATAGTGATCATGGTGGATAATTTCTAAATTCATATTTTGAAACCTTTTGTAGTAATAAAGGTATTACTCCAAACTTTTCAGCACTAAGAACCCCTAAAAAATGTTGTTGTTGAGAGAAGGAATTGTATTTTTTTAGGAAATAAAAAGAACCATGTTGAGAAAATACTCAATTGTTAAGAATTTCTAGGCTAAAGTTGTTAATAGTACATGTTATACTATAAATATCATTTTAACTAGACCTTTTATTAATAAAATTCTTTTTGAATTATGGACTATCTTAAAACCAAATGTTTCTTACTTTAGAGTGTTTGGTTTCAATGTATTCATATTGAATACAAAATATATTTTACATAAATTTTTACCCAAATCCAATGAAGGAATCTTTCTAGGTTATTCCACAAATTCAAAGGCTTATAGAGTTTTTAAAAAAATAACTCTTGTACTATTGAAGAAACAGTACATAATAAGTTTGATGAAAATAACCCCATTGTTTTTAAATAAACCTTACCTATATCAACTAATGTATTTTCACAAACTGATTATCATCCTTTGATTTAAAACTCTTCTGATAAGGGGAATACTCATGAAAATATTTCTGAAACATTTAACCCAGAATATTTTCTTTCTTATGTTGATGAATAGGTTTTTCAAAACCCAAATCAATTATTTCTTAACAATCATCCTAGTGAAAATATCATTGGTGATGTAAATCAACCTGTAAGAACTAGAAATTCAATAAGAAATGAAATAGAACATCATTCTTTTCTATCTCAATTTGAACCTAAAACTTATAATTAGGCCTTAGGTGATGAAGATTGGATTATAGCATTACAGGATAAACTAAATGAATTTTAAAGGAATCATGTCTGTACTTTGGTTGAAAAATCTACAAAAACAAATATAATTGGTGTAAAATGGGATTTCAGAAACAAGTGTGATGAAAATGGATTCATCATAAGAAATAAAGCAATAATTTTTTCTAAGAGATATAATCAACAAGAGGGAATATACTAAGAAGAAACATATTCTCCAATATCTAGACTTGAATCAATTTAAATTCTTTTATCCTTTGGAGTATAATTCAAATTCAAACTTTTTAAATGGATGTAAAATGTTCTTTTCTCAATGGTTTTGCACAAAAAGAAGTTTTTATAGAACAACCCCCTATTTTTATTGATCTAAAACATCTTGATCATGTTTTCAAACTTACCAAAGCTTTTTATGGTCTTAAACAAGTTCCATTAGCATGGTATAATAAACACATAGGATTTCTTTTACAAACAAATTATTAAAAATGTACTACTAACCAAAATCTATATATAAAAATGGAAAAAGATTGTTTTGATTGTCCAAATATATGTTGATGACAATATATTCGATTCATCTCAGCAATCCTTAACTGATTCTTTAGTAAATATAATGAAATATGAGTTTGAAATGAGTATAATGGGTGAGTTAACAATCCTTTTTGGTTTTCAAATATCTCAAAAACCAGAAGGAACCTACATATCTTAGCATAATTATGTCATAGACTTACTCAAAAATTATGGATATGATAACACTAAAAGTATTAGAACTCCAATCGGTACCTCTAATACACTTGATCTTGATGAAGCTCGGAAACCAGTGGATCAAACAATTCTTAGAGGTATGATAAGAATATTTATATATATAACAGCTAGTCATCCCAATTTAATTTTTTCTGTATTCTTATGTGAAAGATACCAATATAATCCCAAATAATCTCATTCAAGAGTAGTGAAATGGATTTATCACTACTTAAAAGGAACTATGGATTTAGAACTATTTTATTCTTTTGAAAATGATTTTTTTTATAATAATTTCATATGCTGACTTTTGTGGATTTAGAATGGATAGAAAGAGTACATCCAGAACATTTCATTTCTTAGGATATTCTCTAGTTTCGTGGTCATGTAAGAAACAACACTCAGTAGTAATTTCCACTACGGAAGCTGAATATATAGCAGCCGGAAGTTGATGTGCTCAAGTGTTGTGGGTGAAACACACACTCACTGACAATGGCATGAGTTTTTCCAAAACATAAATACTATGTGACAATACTAGTGTTATTTATCTTAGTAAAAACCCTAAAAACCACTCAATTGAAAAACACAAAGATATTAGGAATCACTTTCTTAGGGATCACACACAAAAAGTATATATTTTCTTACAATTTATCAGAACTCAAGAAAAAATTGTTGACATTTTTAAAAAACCATTATCTTCTGATAGATTTGAATACATTAAATAGAAACTAAGAATGATTACTATAAATTAATAATTCACATGTATTTCTTGTTTAAGCAATATCCTTACATTCAATTACTCCTTCTCAAAGGGTGGGTATACATTTTACTTCTTTAAGTTTCTTATTTTAACAGTTTTACTCTTTATATTTAGCATAAATAGATTTCACTTTTGTTTTAAAGTTAATCAGTTTCAATTTTGTTTTATAGTCAATCAGTTTCACTTTTTTTTACAGTTAATCAGTTTCACTTTTGTTTTAAAGTTTATCAGTTTCACTATAATTGGTTTTACTCTTTAGTTTTTTTTCAGTGTATTCATGATTTTATCAGTTTCATAATTTTATTAGTTTAATGATTATCAGTACAAGATTATAATATCAGTTTTAAAATACATTATCAGTACTAAAGTATTGGTGTTGGATTAACTTTCCAATACTGGACTATTGGTTTGGGATCATTCTATCAGTATCAAGTAATCGGTACCAGCCAATTTGATTATACCGGATTTAGATTTATTTTCTATATAAATGTTTTATTATTGTTTTTATTATAGGAATAGTATATCAAACCCAATACATCTATCTCGGTACACCATTAGGTATAATTTCTAAAGCCTTATTTTGGTTGTTTCAATAGTTGTTTCTCTTTTCTTTCTTTTAATTCCTAAATGGTTTCAGTCTGAATACGCTTTTCCTTCATGAAAAACCTCAAGAGCTTGAAATCATTCATGACCATTGGATCTCTTAGATCTAATATTGATCATTAATTTATTTTTAAAATAACCTATCCCACCTCAAACTCATCCATATTTCTCTCAATATCATTTCCTCTATAATTAGTCAACACAGTTTGAAATTGGTTTCTCCCTCAGTTTTCGTAATCATAGATCTTCTTAGCTTTCATAATTTGCAGGGTCTTCAGGGTGTGTAATAGCCTTTCATGACTGATACTATTGCCTCTTCTTCAAAAGAAATGGCTCCAAAAGAATTTTCTTCTATGACCTTTCAGGGTAAAAGTTTAGTTTCCCAAGAACTTTATGAGTCTTTTGATTTTTCTTTAAAAATGATTATATGTTTTCAAAGATGGGAATAAATTTGTGTGGAAAGACGGGTTTCTAATCAAGATCATGTCTATCATGATGAGGTGTTACATTTTTATAAATCATTATAAATAGACAAGGATCTTAAGATTTCATTTATGTTGTATGATAAGAATTATACAACCTCCTCAACACAAGAAACTACATTTCTAGGTGTTCCATTTGAGGTAGATGCATTATTTTCTTCTTATAAGTTACCAAAAGCTAATGAAACTTTTTATAGTCCTGATATAAAGAAACACATTTTGATATTCATGATGAAAAATGAATAGTAATTCATTAATTAAGAGATAATAGACTACTAGGCCTCTAGATGAAAGGGTTTTTTTTTTCCAAGAAAGGGTGATAAAGAAACTCTAAACGTTTTGAGTGTGTATATTCTTGACTATTTGGTGAACATGAGGAAGTTTAACCTTATGGGGTTTCTATTCCAAAAAATTAAGAAGCTCAAAAAAAGTGGTATAAAATCATAGATAATAATGTTTCCCACCATTATTAGTAAGTTTCTGAAATAATTTTTGGGCTTGTGTAATATTGCAATCAAGTCAGATCCCACTTCTTTCAAAGAGCCCATAATTAGTAAGGATTCTATAAGGAGACTCAGTTTATGATTCAATCCTAAATTGAATTTTTTTTTTTAAAGATATGAATGCTAAGAAAGAAAATTAGGTTATTTAAGTTAGTGAGAAACATTATAATCCATCAAAGTCTACTTCTAATAAATGAAAGGTCGTTAAGACTACAACTCCAAATCCTTTAAAGGAACAAAAGGTTGTATCCGATGAAGTTTCTGTTGAGTGGATAAAGAAAAATAAAGAATGGAAAGAATGGGTTCCTCAGTTTGGATTGGATCATGCTGAACTGTTGGATTTGAAAGTAAGGTTTAAAGAAACTTTGAAAGAAAAAAAGATAAATAAGAGATTGAAGAAGAGAAAGTATGATACTATTGAAATTGATAGTCTTCTTAGAATAGTTAACCAACTAAAATATGGAATTGAAATAAGGGAGCCATCTGGTAAAACTCAATCGGTTCTAGCATGAAAAGGCAAGGAGAAACAAGTTTCTGATCAATTGGTTACACAATCTCTTGCTAAAGAATGTGAAGAAGAAGAAGAAGAAGAAGAAAAAGAATAATAACTCCAAGAGGAACATGATCATGAAGAACAGGGGTAGGATGAAATATATGTTAAAGAAAAAGAAGATACAAACAAGATAATTCATACTGCAGAGTCATCAGAGGTACCATCTTTTGTTTATACATTGTCGTATCCTCATCCCTCTAAGAAATTATCTCAAATGGATTCCTCAAATAGATTCATTCATATTTCTGATAAATTAGGGGGAGAAGAGGAAGAGGATGAATCCGATAAGAATCAGACCCTACCAGCTCAAGTAATCGGCATTGAGACTCATTCTAGTGATCTTCCACAATTCACTGAGGACACAGATTCTAAAAGGACAATCACTGTGAAAGGGGTTCAATACATTGAACAAGCCTTTAATAGATTAGATAATATTTTTCTGTTTATTCTAAAAGTTGAATCTAGACTGAAAATACTTTCTAATTAATATAATGATATAACAAATTTTGTCAAGGTTTTTATGGAAAGATTTCTAAGTCTTGAAGTCAATTTCATGATTTTCAAGGAACGTTCTGTTGAACATAGTAAGGCTTTCAATAATCTTTTCAAGTGGTATTATAATGTTGAGGAAAGCCTAAAGATTCACCTAGACAAGCAGGAATAATTGGTACACCAGGTAAATAAACTCAACACTCTCTATCTAAAGTCGATTAATGATTTAAATGAAAAGTATTAATAATTTAAAATACCTGATACCTCAAAATAGTATCCTCAAAAGAGTTTGAGAGTTTAAAGGAAAATTTAGAGGACAAGAGTAATGAGTTTTTTTAATCTCAAATAGAGTTTATATCTTGAAAAATCATGTCAATTTAGGATGGATGATTTCAATAATCGAAAATAAATACATAATGCTTAGGAAACTATTAATCGTCTTCATGAGGATCGGCTCTGAAATCAAGAAAATATTATTGCTGAAGAAGATGAGAATCTAAAGGATCAGTAAAACTCCCTTGACAAGATCGTGGAGGATAGAAAAAATTTGAAGAATATGAAACTTTCATTGTATAATATTTTCTAAAAACAAAAGGGAAAATAGTGATAGTTGAACTCTTGTTGTAATAAATATTTTGTTTCTTGTAAAAATTATTGTTTTGTACTTTGTTTCTCTAACCTTTTATAGGAAATTAATTCTTTCATTTATTCTATTGGAAAATCACAAAGGGGGAGAATGTTTGTGAAAATAGGTTTCTTAATGTCTTATTAAAAGGGTTAATTCAATAAAAAGTAAATAGAATATGATCCCCTGTGAGATGATTCAAAGAAAAGGTGTAATTAATCGTATTCACTATTACTTTCAGAGGAGTTATTAAACTCAGGGGTAGATAAGTTCTTTATGGTTTGTTTTGTTTTATTTTGTTTTGTGCTTTCCAAAAAGGGGGATATTGTTGAGTCAAAATGTTTTTTGACATTCCCATCATTCATTTGTTTTCTAAATCACAAACCACACATATCGTAATCATATATATGTTTATCATGTTAATTGTTTACAATTTTAATCACTCGCATTGTATTTATTATTTGTTTCATTATTATCATAATAATGTATTTTTTCACTCAAATTGTTTTATATGATGTTTAACAATCATAACCAGATTATGTATTGCATGAGAATTACACATCAGATCTAGATTATGTCTTACATCATAATCAAAAAATAGATCTAGATTATGTCTTACATCTTAATCAGAAATCGTAACCAGACTATGTATAGAATCGTAATCACGATTCGTAATGAGATTATATACAACATTGATTTCACATGCATTGTATCCACATTCATCGTAATCACTTGTATCATAACAATGTCATCATAACCATGTTAAGTACCACATCATAATTAGGGATCACAACTAGGTTAAGTACTGTATCATAATTAAGTATCATAACCAGGTTATGTACTGCATTGTAATCATACATTTTATCCAGATTAAGAATATGTATCATAATCATGAATCGTAACCAGTTTATGTATCATAACCAGGTTATGTATCATACTCTTATTATGTATTGTATTCAAGCACCGTAATCAGATTAAATATCATGTATCTTAACCATGTTAATAATTGTAACCAAATTATAATGTGTAATCTTGATATGCATTTTTTTCTTGATAAGCATAGTAACCAAGTAATGTATTGGATTTTTTTAATACATTACACTCTTATCAAAACATCAATACTGATTACATCTTACTCACACTCAATATTTCCTACATTTTTACTTACTACATTGTAACTAAAATTATGTCGTTGATTTGGTTATTTACCAATTAAAACGATGTCGTGTATTTTGTTTATTTTGACTGTTCTAATGACAGGTGTCCATTTCCCTCCGATTTGTTTAGAGAAATATGACCGTTAGAGGAAATAAGACCGTTGGAAACTGAAGCCTATAAATAGGAGGTCATTTGAACAAGAATATACAACTTTTACTTCTATAAATTTCAATAGAGAAATGTTGTGACTTATCTCTTTCTTTGTGAAAAAGCCTAGAAGATACAAGAAGTGAACAGCTTGTTCCATGTTCTTGTATTTCTATATGTGATTTGTTTCTACTTTATTCGATCGACCATTGTGATAATTATAAAGGGATTCTGGGGATAAGAAAGAGTGTTTTTGATCATCATATTGAGGGCTTTCAATTGCTTGAAAGACAAAGGTGTTTATTACCTTATTAATAGAGGTCTTATAAGGATAGGAAGACAGTCATAAAGATCTTTGTATCGAGGGATTACCAAGGTGGTGAAAAGATAGACCTTTTAACCTAGGTGAAAGGATACCATACTCTTTGGGTTAAAGGAATTATAATACTTTTAAAATTCCGCTGTAATTTGGATTAGAAAGGGAATTTTATTATTTCCCCTTATCTTCATATTCAATTCAATTTTAGTTATTTCAATTACGATTCATACTATATTAAGAGATTCTATACACTACATGGTAGAATCATTAAAAAATTTATTCCTCGGATCATTGTTTTCAATTCAAATACAATTTTTTTACATTACTTGTAATATTACACCATATCATTTCCATCGGATCCAAGACCTACATGATTTATTTTTTTGATTGAGAGTTGTATTAGTTTAAGACCTCTTAAACTAATTACTTTATTAAGTATTTATATATATAGTTTTTAAACCTACAATTCACCCCCCACCCCCCTCTTGTATTGTATCATCTAATTTACATATGAATCTATATTTTGATCCAACAATGATCATATACAATAGAGAGGGTAACAACATGTAACCAGACTATATCTTTGAGGTACTCTCAAAAAAGGGTATCTAAAGACATAATATCTCAAATTGGAAATAAATGTTAATATTTAGTTTGCCATTCAACAATAACCCAAATAAAATTGTTACCTTGAGCTATTTTTGGTAACCAATATGAAATCCATGGATACATTTTCAAGTTTCCTATCATGAACCGACCCACCGAGGTACAACTCATGACTTCCCAATGTCTTCCTCCAGTAGGCTAGGGTCTGGCGACCATCATTGTGTAGGAATATCCCACAAATGGGAGTAATTATCCTAATGTACATTTACATAATCACCAATCTCTAAGCCCACATAATATTTAAATGTAAAATATAACTAAAAAAAATATTTCCAATATCTAAGATCCCACAATAGAGAATGATAGAAAATGTACTAAAAACTGAAAAAGGGTCTAAATACAATCCCAACCTAAAACTATAGAAAGTACAACATGCTCCAAGGGTGAGGAATAAAGACAAAATCAAGCTCCTTGTAAAACACCTCATTTTGACAATATCCATCTAAGAATTTCCATCTCCTTGTCCACACAGGACACTGTCAAAAGGGTTATTGTCTGCATAAGTCATGACATGTGAATGAAAGGGGTCAGTACAATAATACTCAGTATGATACACTAAAAACACTAAACGTTAAGCATTAGGTATAATCAGCTCAATGGATGATATAACAATCAATGTATAATAGAAAGACCCAGATATACCCAGGAAAGACACCACGCCACCCGGTGATCATAACCAACTACCATCCATATGATTATGCTCGAATCAATGCATGTTATGGGAGAAAACGCTCCAAGATCCATTTTATCATTATAGGAACTCAACAAAGATTCCTATCTAATTTGGTCTCGACCAATTAAATATCACTGGTCTATGAAGACTCTGATACTCAGATAGGGTGTCAAGCTCAGAAACATTGTGGGACACCATGAACCCAATCTAAATCAACGTGATACATAGGGGATCATATTTCTATGATACCATAAAGACTACTGATATTTTTTAGTAGATATTGGATCAAATCCCTACACAAGGAGGTCATACTGATTCTATAAACTCCAACTAGGGAACAATGGATGAGAGGATCCCACTCCAGTCTCACAGAGGGATAACACAACTCTATCATAGACATGGCCTCTAGAGGGGATCAAAATCCTGTTATTTGGATGTAATACCACACTATAACCTTGAGGTAAAAGACCAAGTGAATGTATTAAAACTATACTAGTGAAAACATAGAAAACAAATAGCCACAAGCACTCTTGAAGGGGTTCAACGGTATGTACTAGGGGGTACATGGCCTATCCAGCTATCCCCATGTTTGCTAGTGAGCACGAGTCTCACAAAGAATGTAGTCTCTATATACACGGTGTGTATAATGAGTACATGGTGAGTAGAGACACATGGGATCGAAACTGTGTCACCTAGACATGTTCATGTATAGTGGTTGTGTCTGTGTACTGGCCCATGTACACCAAGATTTCCTGTGTGAAAGCACACAACATTTCATCTGGCTGTGTAATTTTTTCCAATTCTATGTAATATTTAAAGTACACAACAAGCCACATGGAAGTGGTTACATGTCAAGTAACATGGGTCACATGTCGTGTGACCCTTTACTCTAGCCATAACCATAGCACCACATTTATGGGGACCCACATGGCATGTAATACTGAAGTACATATAGTGTTGCTTGAGATTTTCTAGATCTCTTCATATCTCTTCCACATCATCCTTGTGTTTTAAAAAACATGAATAAAATAACTCGTAAAAATGATTTGATCCACCACCGATCATCAACTACCATCATCACACATTGATCACACTAATGGCTAAGAACTGCAGTCATGGTATTGAATTGTTATTTCGAAGAACATTCATGGAATGATCAAATACCAGATATTCATCTAACTATAGGCCAAAATAAAATTCCTCCAACTGAATATATAATGAACAGAGGGAAGAAACCACAATCCATAAAAGTGAGGAACAAACCTTGGTTATTGTTATTTTGGACTCGATTCATTATCATAGAAGAGATGACCCAAGAGGGATAAATCAATGACCATAATAAAATTATTTCATCAAATTAATTTTACCTATGACATGAATATCAATTCTGTTAGTGGAATCAATCCACCTTTTTATGGGATTAAAGAACGAGATGGAAATTCCAAAACAAACCATCCTACCTGGAGTTTGGATTGACTTTTTTTTAAGAATGATTGTTTTTCCATCATTGATGAGATACTACATCTCCATCATAGAAATGATCTACAATCCAATATTGATCTATCATGATTCGCCATGGAATATATCCT
This sequence comes from Viscum album, assembly GCA_963277665.1. Lineage (NCBI taxonomy): Eukaryota > Viridiplantae > Streptophyta > Magnoliopsida > Santalales > Viscaceae > Viscum > Viscum album. The sequence continues at coordinate 1,820,284,610 of OY728151.1, read as the reverse complement.
CTAATGACTATTATGTCTCCATGTTTTAGTGGAAAACTCGGTCACAATTTCTATATCCACATTCTTATTGGAAAAAAATAATTTTATACATCCAAAAACTAAAATAAAATAATTATTTTAAATTATTTCATTAATTTATTCTCATGAAAACTTTCTCACAAACATCCCACATCATTGAAGATTATGTCACCCATGGAGTAAAATCCATATTCTGAACTCCACGATTCCCTTGGATTTCAGATTAAAGAAACTATTTGGGAGGTATTTAACTTTTTCAAGAAAAACTTTAATACACGCAATTTAATATATGCAATATATTCACAATAATTATTCTGGGAACAACAGGACTCAACATAAAACACCATCTCAGCACCTTGCCTCAAAAATAATCCATATAATTTACAATGATAATACACCAAAAAACCAGGAAGTTACATTCTATCCACATTAGAGATTTTTTCAGGAAAAGAGAGAAACCACATCAAAATGATGAGGTTACTTGGATCACATTTGGGAATCCCACTCTAAGGTGATCTCTTCAATAATCACATATTTCCACCATACACACATAATGGGAATCTATCTCCCAAGTAGGATCCTCTCATGTTGATTTTCAATCTCTACTAGGTACTCTTCAAAGGTATTTCCATCTTTGATGTCCATATCACCCCAGATGATAACCTGTGGTGGGTAATTCCTGTACCTCCTTTGCTACTATACATGAAAGATGTTGTGTAGATTTTCCAAATGTAGTAGAATAGGTATGAATTACTCTACCTCACTAACTCTACAATGTATCTAGAAGGGACCAATGAATCTGATAGATAACTTTCTACCACATCCAAATCTTCTCAATTAAAATTGAAGTGATACCCTCAAAAACACATGATATCCTTCCTCAAACAATAGAGGTCTTGGTCATCAATCCTCATAAGACTTATCATGTCATTTGGAATTCTTCATCCACTTCTAGATAATTTTCACCTTCTCTATAGTCACTCTCACAAACTCCATGCCCATGAGTGCTGACTCTCCTAGATCATTCAACCAAAGTGGTGACCTCTAGGGTCACCCATAAAAATCGTCGAATGGTGACATAAGAATGATGAAATGGTATCTTTTGTTTTATGAGAACTCCACCAAGGTTAGGTGATCCTCCCAATTATATTCAAAGTCCATCATGCAAGCCTACAACATATCCTCCAAGACTGGGATAGTCTTCTTTGTTTGGTTGTCAGTCTGGGGGTGAAACACTATTCTCAAGCATAGCTGGGTCCCAAATATTTAATTCAATCTTATATATAACTAGGATTTGAAGTGAGCATCATGGTCAGAGACAATTATTGGGGAAAATCCATGGATTCTAATTATCTTCTATAGGTATATGTATTCTAAGCACTCTACTGAAATCTGATCTTGAATAGATATGAAATGGGTCCACTTTGTGAGTAGGTCTACAATCACCAAAATGATATCATGTCCCCTAAAAATACATAGTAATACCATCATGAAGTCTATGGAATTCCCATCCCTCTTCCACTCAAGAACCTCAAGGGATTTAGCAAAAACTACTAGTACTTGGTGATCATTCTTCACTAGATGACAAGGCATCTAGATACAAACTTTGAAACTCAATTATTCATACCTACCCACCACAACTGATGTTGTAGGTCTCGATACATCTTTTCTACATCTAGATGTACTGTTAAAGGGGATGTATGAATCTCCTACAGCACATCCTCTCATAATTTCCATGGTAATCATGTCCATCCTTTAAAAACGAAATGTGCCCATACCTTTAGAATGTTCATAAAGATCATGTACAATGGATATACTAGTACGTAAGGTCTCACAGTCAGTATCTCCACACTAATAATCCCGAACACATTATAAAAGAGGTGGGGTAACAAACATTGACTGGAGATATGAAGGATTATCCAATAAATTAAGGACAATTGTAACACGGTTAACTATTCCAATGCCTCATCCAAGAACTCAGAACAAGATATCATACTAATATCATTTTTTTCCGTGTTCCCCTTCCTAGGAGTATAGACCATCTTGATGTCATAGTCTTGGAGGAAATATAGACATATCCTATGTATCATGTTGAGATCCTTCTATAATAAGATATATTTGAGACTCTTTTGATCAGAGTAAATGATAAATTTCTCACCCATCAAGTATTTCTACCATATTTTCAAAGAGAAGACAACTATTGATAACTTAAGATCAGGGGTCATGTAGATCTGTTCATGTGTTATCACCTGACGTGAACCATAGGCAATAACTTCCTACCTCTGCATCAGCACACAACTAAGTATTGTTCTTGACGAATCACATAACACAATATACTCAACACCCTACCCTTGTAATCTCAAGATGGGATCACTCATCAACCTATGCCTCATCTCCTAAAATCACTACTGGAACCTTTCTATCCACATATAATGTTACCCCTTCTGATTCAAATCCATAAATGGTGTTGTAACTCTCAAGAATTCAGGTACAATCCTTTGATAGTACCCTACCAACCTATGGAATCTCTACACCTTGGTAACATTATTGGGTGGCTCCCAAACACGCACTGCCTCAACCTGTAACAAACCAATATTTTTCAATGGAAATTCCTTTCTTATAAATATTTCATAATCACATGAAATCACAACATAATTAACTAGTAAGTGTTATGTGACACTTAAAACATAAGTTTGACACTTCTGTGATGTGAATTTCCAAAATATGACATACACGGTTGCAATCAGTAAGTTATTTGGATTCCAATAATAAAAACATAATTTTCGGGGAATAGTAACCTACCCTTATGAATAGTAACATACCCTTATGAATATTAATATACCCTAATGAATATTAACCTTACCTATGATAGTTTATAAATAATATTAAACTGAAAGTACGATATACCTATGCTTTGGAATAAGTAAAAGAATGTTTTAAAACTGTTGTTTTTTGAATAAATTATAATTTTAATTAAATATTAAACTAATATTAAATAGATTTTTTTTAAAAAAAGTGGACTTCATTTTTGGATTTTACACATCGAAAAATTGTTGGAGTGAATTTTTGGGATTTTTCTGAAGTACTTTAATTTTTTATGAATAGTGAAATACGGTAAAATATTGTATATCAGTTAAATACACTATTCATGACATCACAATTAATTTAATCACACTTGTTTCGAAATTACATGATAAAATTACAATTCTTGTTCAAAGAAGTATCTTTATTACTTTTCTTGTGGGGAAATAATAAATTAATGAATTTTATATTAATAAATCTTCTCTCTCCTCCACTATAAAAACCCCCTCTCAATCCCCCTTCTATTCACTCCTATAAAGACTTGTGCATTCTCAAAATTATTTCCAAATATCCTCCCAACCTACTCTACCACGTCCGGAAACCATTGGTCTCATAAAAATTCCAAAACCTCTCCCTTAAGGAGGCTCTCATGGAAATTTGGTTCAAGAGGTAAATTCCTCTTTTCAGTTCTTTGTCTTTCATTTCAAGTTCATTTATTTTCTTTTCCTTTTACCTCTCCTTATCCAAATTTTTTGATGAATCCATTACCTTATATGTACTATAATTTTTTAATGATAGTGTGATAAGTTATCATTATCTCTCCCTTTTACCTTGTTTTATACTAGTAGCAAGAACACCATCTGAGATGTGTCAATTTTTCACAATCAAGGACAATGGGCTTTCGATTTATATTATCATTATAAATTATAGTCATGAAACAATTATTGTTATGGTTGAACCGGATTATTATATATTCACCATAACCTATTTAATATTCTATAATACCTCTGTACAATTGGTATTAAGTTATAAAGAAAAATGAGTTCGTTGTAATCAAAACCCTCAAATTAACTGAAACAGTTATCATTAAATTCTATATAATAATTCATCCTCATGCCATGTAACCAAGTTATATAAATGACCAATAAAACCTATGTATGATCATAAATAATATTTGAATTCAATTCTGGAGATTTACATGAACTCCATTACTTAAGAACAAGTGAACCGGTTATGAAAATAAATGAAACGAATGATACAGAACGATGAAATTAAATATAATAACTTGTAAATAAGGGAATAAATGAAATAAAAAGAATTTTTAAAAACCAAATACATTTCAAATAGGTTCTAAAATAAGTTATTAATAAGTATAATTTCATATTCTAGGTTCTTAAGTTCAAGATCATATCACATTCGGAGTTAAGGTAAGGGTTTTTCCACCCGAACTTCCATTTCCATTAGGGTTATTTTCATTGTCTAATTACCACAATGAAATTTTTTTGTATTATTATATACTCATCATAAATTCTGTTTGAGTATTCTATATATTTACACCAACCATATTCCATCTTTATTTTATGTATAGTTACATGTTTTAAAATGATCTTTCAAAATTGTTTCTGAAATACAAGCCTGATTCAAGGAAATATCTCAACTTCTTACCTATTTTAAAGGGAAATCTATAATCTGTTATTGGGAACCATTATATTTATAAAATCACTCATTTTATGATGAAAATAATATCTTACTTCAATTTTGTTTTTATGCAATTATTTTTTCAAAATAAATCTTCTTTTCAAAGTAATAGAGTATTTATTTCATGAATTACTCGAAGATGTTATAAGAGTATCTTCCTCTATTACAAAACTCATTTTGATTATTATGAATTATTAGGATTAATAATTCATGGTATCATCTACCATATTAAATTTTATGGTTTATTATTGTTTTGTGTGTGGATTAAATATCTTTAAAACATTCATCAATTTACCCTGAATGGTTAGTGTTTATGTTTAATGTTCGGGGAATGTTATTTTCATTTCATAGATTAATTTCAATATGAATGTATATGTTATTTATGTTTATCTCCATTCATATAAGGAATTCATTTAACATAGTAATTTTCAATTGGGGCTAGCTATATCCCCTCGGTGCATTGGTAGGTCTCATGAGACAAACTACAGTCTTGGCACAAGGCCTTGACAAGTGATTATTTATGGTCTTGGAAAGAGTCATTGATAGTATGGATATGTTGTCATGCATTATGCATTCCTTCATTATGAATATAATATTTATGGTCCATGTGGTTATTCAACTAGTACAATACCCATGATTTTTTTATGTTATGTCAATATTTACTAAGCACATATTTCTACCATATTATGTTCAGGTCTATTTTTAAAGGAATGTGTTTTCAATTATTCACCATGTCTAATGTTTATGTTATCTTCTGCTGTATTTCATACCCTTACTGATCATTTGAGATCACCCCTTTCTTATATTTCATTTCCACAGGGAAATAATAATTTTATTATGAATGACATTCTAAAATAACCTAAGATTTATGAAAGTTTTCTAAGGATTTTCTATGTTGTTTTTAATTTCATATTGTAATGGTGAACTTATGTATGTTTCTTGTTTCCTATTATACTAAACTACTTGGTCCTTCAAGATTCTTATTCCTTGTTTGTATTCCAATGTAATAAATAAGGCACCGGCTCAAGGAAACTAAAGTTGGATCCTTATAGTTGGTATCAGAGAAAGTTTAGTAGAAAACAAGGAAACTAGATTTAGAAAACGTAGATTAGGGAAGAGTCCCTATGATCGTCTTTGAGGATAAAAATACAAAAATGTCTTGGTATTTTGGTAAGTAATAGATTATGTGGATCTCTCAAGCAATAAATCTCTATCTGGATATGTGCAGGTAGAGGTAACTCTAGCATAGATGTACCTAGGAGTGAAATCTCTAACAAAGAGTTTTGAGCTTGACCTAGGGTATCTTGGTACATGAAAATGGGCCTTATTGAACTCTTAGTAATGACACTCCTGGGAGATATGCTTTGGATAATTCACATTTTCATTACAATCCATTATGAAGGAATTCAATGTAAAAATTTCCTCAAAGAAACCATTAATGTGATTATGGGATTAGCCATGCGTAAGATTACTATTTGTGCTAATTATTTTCTTAATTTAAGATTATAAATTATGATTCATAACCTAATCTTGTGTATTCCATTATCTAGTGATGGTGCCTAGTGAAAGGAATGGAAACCGCACTAATGCACGTGTCCCATGTAGGGATTTCCCTCTGATGAAAGATAATGATGTTGGCTTTGGTGTTGTGACTGGTGCTGAGAAACTCATAACATTACTAGGACAACATACTCATGTTATGAATAATAACCTCACCCATATAAATGATCTGGATCCCCCACGTGGAGGAGATATTTTATATCGATTTATGCGACAATAACCTCCACCATTCAATGGGACTACAAACCCATTTGTAGCAATGTAGTGGATATGTTCCCTTGAGAAGATATTTCTCACTTTGGGATGTAATGAAAGAGATAAGCTTTTCATGGATGTTTATCATCTAATGGGAGATTCCGATCAGTGGTGCTCATTAATCCAAACTACAGAGGAGGAGGAATAAATAGAAGATATGGAATGAAGGTATTTTAAATAAATCTTCATAGAAAAACATTTATCTTGTGAACAACGAGCAAATATGAAGAGGAAATTTTTGAATTTGAGGCAGAAGGGGGATGAAAATGATTCCATGTATGAAGTCAACTTTACAAGGCTGGCAAGGCATGTTATAGACTACCTACGTAATCCCAGGAGTAAAATTGATCAATTCTTTGATGGATTAAAACTATTCCACTAAAGGGCTCCAGTCTCCCAATGTTTCTCATTATATAAAGATATAGTCTTAAGTACTATCAAGGCAAAAAATGAATTATCTATGTCTTATGAACTTAAGGGAAGGGAAGAGAAGAAGAGGGTTACTGAAAACTCTGGGAATGGAAATAAGGAAATGGGAAAGAAGGGAAGAGTTGAATTTCCATCATGAAGTAATTGTGAGAATAAACACCCTGGAACTTACCTGAAGGGAATGGAACACTGTTACAAGTGTGAAGAAAAAGGCCACCTATCTCGGGATTTTAAGGGTAAGGAAGAAGCTACCAATGTTCTGTGCCACAATTGCAGAGAGACAGGACATTACACACATGAATGTCCTAATATTCAGGGAAATGTTCCCAAATGAATGCCAAGGGATCAAGTCCATGCTTATTTGGTCACAACTACAGAGGTAATAGTTCCTAACGAAGTGGTGTAAGGTACATTTATTGTTTCATCCAACATATCCAATACTTTATTTGATTCTAGATCATCTCATTAATTTTTATCTTCCTAGTTTTTTCATGAAAATTAGATATGTCCAATTTTATTTAATAAAGGAGTTATCAGTCAAACCCCCTGGTGGATGTATCTTTGCAACAAAGGAATGTTGAGTAGTCCCCCTTATGACACATAAATGTGCTTTAGTTTCTAACCTTATCATCATACCAATGGTTGACTATGATATAATTCTGGGTATGAATTCTCTATCAAATTATGATGTGAAGATCTATTGCAAAAAGAAGGAAGTTACAATTTTTGAGAATTGTGTAGAATCCCTTTTTTTAGAGCTAAAACATCGCCATTTGATTCTCATATAGATCCACCCCAAGAAGCTCAATTAAATTCAATTATTGGGGAGTAAGGTAATTCAATAAATAGGGGTGAGGAGAATAATTTACTAACAGAGGATGCACCTATTTTGCAATAATATGTTGATGTCTTTCCAAAGTATTTACCTAGACATCTTCCAGAGTGGAAAATTGAGTTTTCCATTGACTTAATTTCTGGTTCAAGGCCCATATCAAAGACCCCTTATAGAATGGACACTATGGAGTTAGTGGGATTAAAGAAACAAATAGAGGAATTGATTGATAAAGGATTTATTCAACCTAGTGTTTCTCTAAGGGGATCCCCTGTTCTTTTTGTTAAGAAAAAAGATGGGTCTATGAGGTTGTATATTGAGTACAGGGAGATCAATGTGATTACAATAAATAATAGGTATCCTCTTCTATGAATTGAAGATTTATTTGATCAAATTTATAGAGCCCAATATTTTTCTAGGATTGATCTTTGATCTGGATATCATTAGTTTCTTCTGAGGAAGGAAGATATTCCAAAAATAGCATTTCGAACTAGGTATCAACATTATCAGTTCACAGTAATGCCTTTTGGACTAACTAATGCACCATCTGCCTTCATGGATCTAATGAATAGAGTTTTGAAGGATTTTCTTCATTAATTTCTAGTTTTTTTTATTGATGATATCATGGTATGTCAACAAGTGAAGGTTGAGAGGAAAAAGACAAAGGGGATTATGCGACCACTACCCATACCATCATGGAAGTGGGAGAACATTACCATAGAATTTGTCACTAGAATTCCAAGGACATCTAGAGGAAACAATTCTATATGGGTCGTTGTGGATCTTCGTACAAAGAGATCTCACTTTATTGCTATTCTAGAGGACTTATCATTGGATCATCTTACATGGATTTACATCAAATAAGTTTTAAGGTTTCATGGTGTACCACTATCTATTGTATTCGACCGTGATCTTAGATTCACCTCGATGTTTTGTAAAAGTCTCCAACATGATCTAAGAACTTAACTAAACTTCAGTACGATCTATCATCCTCAAACTGATGGCCAATCTAAGTAGGCAATTCAGACATTAGAAGACATGTTGAGAGAATTTTATATGGAATTCATAGTAGGATGGGACCAACATCTTCCACTGGTTGAATTCTCCTACAACAATAGTTTCCACTCGAGCATTTGAATGGTTCCATATGAATCCCTTTATGAGAAAAGGTTTAGAACACCGGTGTGTTGGGATGAAGTCGGTGAGTGTAAGCTGGTAGAACCTAAAATGGTTGAAGAAATTGTGGATAAGGTCAAAACCATTTAGCAGCATATCAAGGCATCCCAAAGTCGATAGAAGAGTTATGCGGATAAGCATTGATGAAACCTTGAATTCAAAGTAGAAGACCTGGTATTTCTATACATATCTCCATAAAATAAGGTCATGAGGTTTGGGAAGATAGGAAAGATAAATCCCAGTTATATCGGCCCCTATGATATCCTTGATTGAGTCAGATTTTTTGCCTATCGACTTGCACTTCCAACTACCATGTTGAATTTACATGATGTCTTTCATGTATCTCTCTTAAAGAAGTACATACCAAACCCTTCACATGTACTCTCTTCAGAGGTGGTACAGTTGGATGATGATCTTTCTTATAAGGAGCATCCAGTAAAAATATTGGATTGTAGACAAAGATATATGCAAAAATACTACTCATCTGGTTAAGGTACTATGGAGAAACCATAAGTACAAAAAGGCAACATAGAAACTAGAGGAATTAATGAAGGAAAGGTACCCCCACCTGTTTTTTTCCTCGTTGGTAAAAGAAAATTTTGAGGGTGAAATTTTTGAAGGGGGGAAGAATGTAACAACCCAATATTTTTCAATGGAAATTCCTTTCTTATAATTATATCATAATCACATCAAAATAACAACATAATTAACTACTAAGTACTATATGACCCTTAAAACATATTTTTGACACTTCTGTGTTGGGAATTTCGAAAATCTGACATACATGGTTGCAATCAGTACGTTATTTGGAGTCCAATAAGAAAAACATAATTTTTGGTGAATAGTAACCTACCCTTGTGAATAGTACGATGCCCTTATGAATAGTAATATATCCTAATGAATATTAACCTTACATGTGATAGTATATAAATAATATTCAAGTGAAAGTACATTATACATATGCTTTGGAATAAGTAAAATAATGTTTTAAAACTATTATTTTTAGAATAGATTTTTATTTTAATTAAATATTTAATTAATGATATGTAGAAAATTATTTTTGAAAAATATACTTCATTTTTGGATTCTACACATTGAAAAATTGTTGGGGTGAAGTTTTGGGATTTTTTTGAAATACTTGAATTTTTTTTGAATAGTGAAATATGGTAAAATATCATATATCAGTTAAATACAGTATTCATGACATCACAAGTGATTTAATCCCACTTGGTTCTAACTCACATGATAAAATTACTATTCTAGGCCAAGGAAGACTCACTATTCCTTTTCTTTTGGGGAAATAATAAATTAATGAATTTTATATTAAGAAATCCCCTCTCCTCAACTATAAAAACTCCCTCTCACTCCCCTTCTATTCACTCCTCTAAAGAATTTTACCTTTTCCAAATTCTGCCCAAATATCCTCCCAACCTCCTCTTCCACGTCCAGAAATCCTTGGTCTCATAAAAAGACCAAAACCTATCCCTTATGGAGGCTCCCAAGGAAGTCTGGTTCAAGAGGTAAATTACTATTTTCAATTCTTTGTCTTTCCTTTCATGTTCATTTATTTTCTTTTTATATTACCTCCCCTTATCCAAATTTGTTGATGACTCCAATAACTTATATGTACTGGAATATTTTCATGATACTGGAATAAGTTATCATTATCTCTCCCTTTTACCTTCTTTTATACTAGTAGAAAAAATACCATCCGGGATGTGTCAATTTTCTATAGTCAAGGAAGATGGGATTTCGATTTCTATTATAATTATCAATTATGGTCATGAAACCATTATTGTTATGGTTGAACCAGACTATTATATATGTAACATAACCTATGTAAGATTCTTTAATCCCTTTGTACAAATAGTATTAAGTTATAATGAAAAATGAGTCTGTTGTAATCAAAACCCACAAATTAACCGATGTAGTTATCATTAAAGTTCTATATAATAATTCAACCTAATTGTAACATCCCAACCTAGAATCCACTAAACTAGTGCTCCTATCCGGTTCTCCAAAAGGCCTAAAGCGTGCCTCCCAGTATGCCAGAGGCTTCCAACAAGCAGCGAGGGCCTATGTTGTGATAGTGGGGAGACTATGCCCTCATACCAGAGTAAGAAAACAATGGAAATAACTAAGTATCATACACAGCGGAATTTAAACAGAGTTCGAAAGCAATAAACAACTGAAATAGAACAAGATGAAAAAGTGAAATGCTGTAAAAGCCCTAAAAGCTATGAAATACAATACAACCCAAGTCACCCACCGGGCCGACCATACAATTAAAAGTACAAAAGGAACTGAATGTAAAAGTATAGGGATCTACTGCTAACTCCAAGCTAACTCACCTACCTGATCTCCAGAAAATGTGGAACTAAATCAGCCCGATCAGTAGAACCACTCGAGTAGCTCTGCTCGATCATGCAACACTGGGCCTCAGCCTTATTCACCATGCAACTCATGATCAACTTGAAAAGAAGAAATAAGGTCTACACGTACACCGAGGTGCACATGCAAGGGTGAGAAATAATCTCAGTAGGGTGTCCTGACAAGCAACCTATAACTGTGATGCTAAGTGTATGCAACAGCAACGTGCTCAGCCTAGCTGGAACACAAAAAAGGAAGTAAACCAAATGTGCAACCACAGTCAAACCTAGGGAATGTAATCCATTTCAACTGGGAAGCTTCCACCATGGACGTCCATATCTATATACGTACACAAGTATAGTCCCATACCTATACTCATATTCATAAATATGAACATTCATGACTAAGTGATTCAAATAACAATAACAACATCAGCATTCGATCCTTGGGACCACAATACCTATCTCTTGGACATCCTGTGAAAGAGAATTGAGATGGATATCATGCCACTCAAGTCTTGTATCATTAATTCTATCTCTGGGTTTGTAATCCCATCGACATGTACCTGCTTCAGCCAACACCGGAATTATATCTCTGAGAAATATATTGAAAAACTAGTGACCCTTTGGGAAAGCTCTAACAGTCTAACCCCTTTTCTTCAACAAGCCATCAATCAAAAACAGACGACCGCCTGGGCAGCTCTCACAGTCTGAACCCTATGGGTCTAACATAGCATTAACTAAATTATGAATGACCTCTGGGTATCTCCCACAATCCATACCCCCTGGGTCCAACAAAATATATGACCACCTAGGCAGCTCTCACAGTCTAACCCCTTTGGGTCTTATATAGTATACGACCACCTGGTCATCTCTCACAGTCTAACCACTTTGGGTCTAACATAGCATAAAATAAATTATGAATGACCTCTAGGTAGCTCTCATAGTCCATACCCCCTGGTTCTAACATAATATATGACCACCTGGGCATCTCTCATAGTCTAACCCCTTTGGGTCTAACATAGTATACGACCACCTAGGAAGCTCACAGTCTAACCCCTTTGGGTCTAACATATCATCAAGTAAATTATTAATGACTTCTTGGTAGCTCTCACATTCCATACCCCATGGGTCCAATATAATATATGACCACCTGGTCAGCTCTCACAGTCTAACCCCTTTGGGTCTAACATAGTATACGACAACCTAGGCAGCTCTCACAGTATAACCCATTTGGGTATAACATAGTATATGACCACCTGGGCATCTCTCACAGTCTCTCCCCTTTGGGTATCATACAGACAAAGAATCTCTGAGGAAGCACTCACGGTCAATTCCCCTTATAGTCTCATACACCAGGTTCTCGCAACCCTGTGTAAGTCAACGAGCATGGCAATGCAATATGGCCAAAGTAACCCTCAAGAACTAATTGGATAAATATTTTATATAATCTCAAGAATTTCAGATAAAATAATCACTCCATACTATAGTACGAGGCATGGGAAACATCAAGGAAGCCTAACGGCTAGACAGAACCAAACAGCCATAAACAGAACATGCATGGGCAACCACATCCAAAGAATAGCAAACAACCCTACTCATATCCAAATAATCTCTAATAAAGCATATAAGCATAAAAGGGATTAAAAAACAATAAAGACTCCTCATTTCAGCCTCAACAACCACCAAGTAGGAACCACCTCTGTTAACCACTACAGCATTAGCAAGCCAAGTCAGATATAAACAAACGAGTGAGGGTGGCCCGAACGCCCAACCCAACAATACGTCCAAATCCCCAAGGAATCACCAGTTTGGAATGGTTTCTATGTGACACCTGATCACCATATATACCCAAACCTAACATAACAACTCATGGTCAGTCAAAAAAAGGGTACCCCCTGGGTCCCTCAAGTCAAAAACTGAGGACACATCATACTCGGGATCTTCCAAGTAAACACGAGCAAAGTCATCCTACACGGGATCTGTGGTGAAGAGTAAGGGAGTAATAATACCTAGAAATACTCAAATTAAGGACAACACAGTAATTCCATAACACGTTTCCTATAAAATGGAGAACAATAGAGAGATCCTATAAGGGAATCCCTAGGTCATCACACAAGTAAAGGCATCCCTTCGGGGATCCTTGGAAGAATCCGGTCTCACGGACTCATAGGTCAGAATGGAATATCTCACAAGAGGAACAATGATAAAAATTATATGTCATAGGAGATGGATCATATCTCATATCATCTTAAAAGTCTCAATTAGTTTGGTCTGAACACCTAACCTATCATCCACGCCAAGTCTCACTCTCAGGTGACAAAAGAACTTGATAACTGGAGGAAGAACCACTCCATTTATATAGAAACCCCAAAAAATCATTTTTATGACTTCTAAATGTAAAAATTATTCCACAATTCCGATCTACATGGAAAAAATCTCAAAATAGACTACTCACATGCTCAATTCTGACTTCCACAGCCCAAGATAACTCCAAGTTACTATGATGGGGAAGTATATGGCCTGAGCACATGGCCAGAACACATTGGGCCTGCTTGTGTAATAGTACACGGTGTATAATTTACTGTATATGGTGTGTAATATTCACAAAAAGTTACTCCATGTGCATTTTCACCTGAACACGTGCCCATGTACCACTACATGGCATGTACTTTACTGTACACAACGTGTACTCCTTAAAAACCACTATTTCATGTTCTATTCTACACGGCCTATCACACAGCCACCCAGTACACAGCGTGTACTCAATGTACATGGTGTGTACTTAAGAAAAATTTATCTTCCTTGAACAGGAATAACACACAGTGTGTACCCCTAGAACACACACCATGTGTTCTGAGTTTCTGACGAGAAATCCCTCAAAACACCCAAAACGCCCGTTTCACCCCTGAAATAAAAGATCTAGATTTAATAGGCCAAAATAAAGAAATATAAATCATTAAAGACTTAAAAAACATGTTTAAATAGTATCTATGGTGAAAACATAAACGGTCCTACCATTGGGCAGAAACCACCGAAGGGGCTCCCGGTTGTCGCACGCCGACTCAACGCGTCGAGAGCTTCGAATCGGTACCCCTCTTGCCTCCCAACTCTCCCTATTTCTCAAAATACAAATCCTCTCAAAGTAATTTCCAATGAGGATTGTAGGATATGTGTGCATGGAATAGGAAGAAAGAAGAGAAGGAATAAAAGAAAAGGAAGGAAAAGAAGAAAAAGGGGCACGAGCCGACCCTGACGCCCGACATGAGTTTATGCCTTCCCTAGGCTAAACTCCCTATTCCAAACTCAATGACATAGATTGAATCTCAATCTGACACTCCTTTTAAAAGTTATCTGCATATGAACCTACTCGAATAATTTAAAATTTAATTAAATAATATTAAATATTAAATATTCTGTTAAAATTTTAAAAGCTCATATTTCCTCCAAACTCCAGTCCTAGGGTAAAATCCCTATTCTGGGATGAACGAAGTTGTCAGAAAAATTATCCGAGATGAGCTCATTGGGGAAGATGACCATTTTACCCCTCATGAGAATCCTACAGCAAAAATTCAAATTTCTTCTCAAAACGACAGTCTGAAAAAACACGGGTTCATACACTAATTACATGTACCCAAGTTATATAAATGAACAATAACACTAATGTATGATCATAAATAATATTTGATTTAAATTATAGAGATTTACATGAACTCCATTACTTAATATCTAGTGAACTGATTATGAAAATAAAGGAAATGAACCCTACGGAATGATGAAATTAAATATAATAACTTATCAATAAGGTCATAAATGAACTAAACAGAATCATAAAAATCTGAATAAATGTCTAATAGGTTTTGAAATAAGTTATTAATAAGTATAATTTCATATTCCAAGATCTTAAGTTCAAGAGAAGAACACGTTCAGAGTTAAGGTAACGGTTTTTTCACACAAACTTCCATTTCCATTCAGGTTATTTTCATTGCCTAATTACCTCAATGAAATTTTTATTTATTATCATATACTCATCATAAATTCTTTGTGAGTGTTCTATATTTTTACACCAACCATAATCCTTATTTATTTTATGTATAGTTACATGTTTTAAAAGTAATTTTCAAAATTGTTTCCGTAATACAAGCCTGATTCAAGGGAATATCTCAACTTCTTACCTATTTTAAATGGAAATATCCAATCTGTTTTTGGAAACCATTATATTTGTAAAATATCTCATTTTATTATGAAAATAATATCTTACTTAATATCTGGTTTCATACAAATATTTTTCCAAATGAACTCTTCTTTTCAAAGTAAAATAGTATTTATTTGAGGAATTACTCGAATATGTTATTAGATTATCTTCTTCTATTTCAACACTCTTGCGGATACTTATGTATTATTAATACTTCATGTTATCAACTACCATATTAAATTTAATGGTTTATGATTATTTTTTCTATGGATTTTCTATCTTTAAACCATTCACCAATTTACCCTGAATGGTTAGTGTTTATGCTTAATGTTCTGGGAAGTTATTTTCATTTTATATATTAATTTCAATATGAATGTATATGTTGTTGATATTTATACACATTCATATGAGGAATTCATTGGAAATATTAAGAGTCAAGTGGTGCCTTCTATATCCCCTCGGTGCATCGGTAGGTATCATGAGCCAAACTACGGTCTTGGCACAAGGCCTTGACAAACTATTATTTATGGTTTTTGCACGAGGCCTTGATGGTATGGATATCTTGTCCCACATTATGCATTCCCTCATTGTGAATATAATATTTATGGTTCATGTGGTTATTCAACTAGTAGAATACCCATGATTATGTTATGTTATGGAAATATTTACTATGCTCATATTTCCTCCATATTAAGTTCCAGTCTATTTTTAAAGGCATTTGTTTTCAATTATTCGTCATGTCTAATTTTTATGTTATCTTCCTCTATATTGCTTACCCTAACTAAGGATTTGAGATCACCCCTTTCTTAAATTTCATTTCCATAGGGAAATAAGAATTTTATTTTGAAAGACATGCTTAAATAACCTAGGAGTTGCGGAAGTTGTCTAAGGAGTTTCTATGTTGTTTTTCATTTCAAGTAGTAATGATGAACTTATGTATGTATCTTTTTTACAATAATTCTAAAATACACAGTCCTTCAGGATGCTTATTCCTTGTTTGTATGCCAATTTAATAAATAAGGCACTGACTCTGGGCAACTGAGGTCGAGTCCTTATACAACCCTTGTGGGATCAACTACTACTCCAACCTCTGAGATGATGTGTCCCTGAAAGTGGACCTCTAAAATAAAAAAACTAACACTTAGAGGGATTCCTATATAGCTTGTGAAATTTGGGTGTGTCTAGTACTATCCTCAAGTGTCTCACATGATCCTCCTCAGATGCCAAATATACTAGGATTTCATCCATGAAGACCACCATGAACCAGTATAAGAAAGGATGAAAGATCATGTTTATGAGTCCCATCAAAACTATTAGATAATTATTCATGCCGAATGTAATCACCAAGTAATTAGACTGATTGTAACTAAATTTGAAGGTCAACATTGGTACATACTCATCCCATACTCATAGGTGTTGATTCCGTAATTTGAGTTCAGTCTTCGAGAACCATTATACCCATATCAAATGATAAAATGGATCATCAATCCTTGATAGTGGATACTTATTCATCACAATCATCTGATACAAGAACTTATAATTCACACATAACCCCAATTTCCCATTTTTCATCTTGGAAAACAACACTGGGGATCACCATGGGAAATTCTATGTCTCACAAATCCCTTCTCCTGTAAGTCCCCAAACTACATCCACAGCTCTTGAATCTCTATAGGAGCCATATGACATACTGGTGTAGATATCAGTGTCATCCAAGGATGAGATTATATATATAAGTATATATGTTATTGGGGAGTTAAACCTGTTATTTCCTTAGGAAATACATCCTCATACTCCTCCACCACTGTAAGAAACTGATAGTCTAAACCATCCACTACTCTTAGAGCCATGCTATCCAATTGGTCATTAATCGGTTTCAGTCTCTTATGCCTAAGTTCTTCCTGCACCTCCAAGGTTTCTTTTTCACCCAAAATGGAAAACCTCATTCTTCCACTATGGAAACACTTCTTCCTCCACCTAAAATATTCTATCTGGGAATGAACATTGGATAGGCATTCCATACTCAAGATTACATTTAGGGACTCATCTCTGTAATGAAGGGATCCCACACAAAAAATCTTATGTCCAAGAATTATATCGTACTTTTGGAATAGTTGTGCAATCATGTTGTCACCACCCATTAGATTCTCCATCCACTAGTCTCGGTCCAAAGGATCAAATGTAACTTATAAGCATCGAACCATAGAAGTGGAAAAGAAGGAATGAGATAGAACATCTTTCTATCAATTTTATTTCAAAAGTAGAAAAGACACAAATTGTACCTTGTATCATCCCTGGTGTAACAGGGTTTTAGGCTCCCATATCTTACGCTAGCCTTGTCCTTATCCACCATATCTCTAATCCAAGTGTGGAAAATATTAGGGTGGTGGTGGTAATATGTCAAACCTCTAACCACCTCCCACAACTCTATCGGCCCGTCTTCCACATTCACTACCCTGTAGATCACCATAATCATGACTCTATATCTATCTTAGTATTCCCTCAATCATATCATGATTAGTTGTACGATGTGTTGTAAAATATCAAGTCTAATTTTCATGACCATCACAAGAGAAACACATCATTTCACTCAGCTGATTCGAGCGACCTTGAGATCCCTAGACCACTGGCCCTAAGTTCTGGGATCACCTCCAAAAGTTCCTAACATGTTTGTATCCCTGTGAATATTATTTTCTACCTATTATCAAGGTCTTAGATACTATTTTCCCACTACTAGTGTCTTCAATGTAAGAAATATCTCCACCAAAAAGTCCCACTCAAGCACCCAAGCATAGGTGGGAATGAAAAGGAATACTACTGAAGCAATGATATCCCATGGAAAGCCCTTCTAAAAGGTATGAGATTTAAAGATCTATTCATAAACCATATCCAAGGAGTAACATGAGAGATCATTAAACTTTGTTGAGTACTCCTCTAGGGTCATACTAACATTCTGCAGATACATAAGCCCATGTATGTGTACTGATTGCAACATGGATGGATAGAACTCTTATTTGGAGAGACTCGCATTGTATTTCTCGAAGAGATCTATCTTTTCATGTGATTGAGTTACCTAGATCCACGATCACCTAGAATATCCCTAAATAATACATGCTAGGAGGATTCCCATATGATCTATTGGTATCCTCTCAAGGAAGAAAACATGAGTGACTATCTCTATCCCTTCATCATCCACCTGGGGGTTTGGCTCACCCTATAACATGGGAGGTTTCTACCTATGAAACTCATGAAACTCACTCAACCCATATTCATCCTCATCTAGTACTGATAGCTCTAGTGTCTTTTTAACAAGGGCTTTTATAGTTATTAAACCATTTAGAAGTTTTATCTCCAGTATAGTCCCATATATCAATGCCTCTTCACTAGGTGGATCATCCTCATGATCACATAGTTGAATCATGGATGGTTGTCTGTGTGGTGGCATCCTGAAATTTAAACAATATGTACCATGGATAAAACATAATATGTTTATATATGACACAAGAAGGAAATAAAAAACACAACCATTCCTATATGATAAATGTAACAAAAAATTTCTCTACATTTGATGTTTATATGTATCATGTAGAAAGGTAGGTAATTGTTGTATTGGTGTATGGATACATCGGTCTCTCCACCAACACTAGAATCCATCACCTAAAAGCCAAACTCATAACACTAATTAGTGTTCCCCCAAACCAATATCATCAACTATGGTCTTAAGGAAGAACTGACTACTTTGATAACACTCTGTCATGACCTGGCCCACTGAGGTCTGACCTGTGACTACCTCAAGCCCACCCCCAATATTCTAGGGGATGGTGACCAACACCGAGTATGAATATCCCACAAATGGGAGGAATTATCATAAATTAATTATTAACATTAACACATATCCAAGATTTTGCAATGCTGAAATGTAAAAAAACTAAAAAAAATCATGAATACATCTATGATTTTATAATATAGTACAACATTAAAAGTACTAAAAACTGAAAATGGGGCCTAATACAATCCCAATAAAAAACTTTTGAGCGACTAAACTACTCCATGGGAAATGACTAAATTTAAATTCCTGATCCCAATAAAACACCTCAATTTGAAAATATCCAACTATACTCCACCAAATCTTTATCCTTCGATGACACCATCAAAAGGGTCGTCGTATTCATAAGACACGAAACATGTGGGAAAATACCATATAGGGATGAGTATAACAATACCTAGTGGGACACACCAAAAAATAATCAAAAAGAATTAATTATTTTCAATTAAATACAATATATTACAATCAATGCATAATATAAACACCTAGATGTACTGATAAAGTCACCATACCACTAGGCAGTCATAACCAACTTCCAGCCACAGGATTCTTCCTAAAGCAATGATAATTTGGGGAGAACCAATTCCCAAATCCATGATATAATTAGAGACACTCTATGAATAGTTCTATATCATTGGTTATCACCAAATGAAATCTCACTAGTCTACAAAAACATTGATACTCGTATAGGGGGTCTTTCCCAGAACCTCTTGGTATGGATCGACCCACTACAAAGGGTATCATATGTCAATGATACCACTAACCCTACCAATATATATTGTTATATAGAGGATCAATTACCTTATTATGGAGGAAATTATGATTCCAAAAACTCCAACTAGGGAATAAATGATGATAGGGGATCACACTCCAGTCTCACAGAGGGATACCACAACTCTATCTGAGACTCAGCCTCTAGAGGGGATCAAAATCTAGTGATATGGATATAATTCTGCACTATAACCTCATGTAAAATCTAAAAGGGAACATACTCAACATATAATGGTCTAAACTAAGAAAAAAAAGATCCACACACACACTTGAAAGGGTTACACAGTGTGTTCTAGGGGGTATGTGGTGTGTCCAGCTATCCTCATACATACTCGTGTGGAAGAGCCTCACCCAACATGTAGTATCCATATACATGTAGTATAAAATGATTAAATGTTTTATAGAGACACACGGTATCCTTCATATGTCATATGATTGTGTTTGTGAAAGGTGGATGTGTCCTTCTACCATCCTATGTACACCAATTCATGTCCATGTACATGTACGCCACATGCCATCAGGTCATGTCCTTTTACCCATGTACATGTACTCTAAGAATGACATTCTATGTCACAAATAAGGGGTCACATGATATTTGATCCTTAACTTTTAATGAAACCCTATCATTGAAGTGAGGTGTCTCACACAGCCTGTAATCTCAATTTACACACCATGTTTCTTGTAATTTTCCAAATCTATTGGGATCTTTTTGTTTCGTACTTCATGTAACTTTAGGTACCACACTCACTGGGACATATATATTGGAGTTTTTCTATTTTTTTCCAACACCGATCTACGGAAATCCATAGTCAAGTCTTCTCAAAATTAAAATTGTTGAGTCATCCATCCCCATGCATGAAAAACTAGGAAGAATGGAACCCATAAATCTGATATGATCCTCCAACAATCATCCAACACTTTCATCGCACCTTGATCAGGATACCAATCTTTAATCACACCCATGATATAAATATGTTGCACTAAATAATGGTTGTACAATGATTGAATACCAGGAATTCATCGAACTCTGGGCCAAAAAATAATTCCCCTAATGAACATGCAAAGAATAGGGGGAGGAAACCACAAGAAATAAAATTGAGGAACGAATCTAATTCATTGTTTCTTTTTACTTGATTCATTATTGTAGAAAAGATGAATTAAGAGGGATAAATCATTGATGAAAATAAAATAATTCCAAGAATTTAGTTATACCAATGACGTGTGCATCAATTCTATTCATGAAATTGATTCACTTTCATCCTGAATTAATGAATGGGATGCAAATCATAAAATTAAATTTCTAACCTGGATTTTGGATTGATCATTAATGAAGAAGGGTTGTGTTTCCATATTTGACAAGATACTCCAACACCATCAGTGAAATGATCTACAATCTGATCTGAATCCTTCATCTTTCACCAAGAAATTTCTCCTCCAATAGCTCTTAGGTTCTCAGGGTTTAGAGGACAACCCTAAGATAATTTCGATATACACACACTTATAGGGGAAAAGTAGTCACTACATTGAAACAACACAAAAATAATTATTTTATTTTATTTCATCAATTTATTCCTATGGAAAATTATTCACAAATAGACTTCACATATGAATATAATATTACACAAGTGTAAAACATGCATTCTGAACTCAACGATGCCCTCAAATTTCAGATCTAGGCCCTCATTTTGGAGTTATTCCACTTTCCATGAGAAATTTGTGTGCCTACTATTTAATATATTTAATATATTTCAAACATTTATTCTAAGCACACTTGGCCTCAGAATCTCACACCATCTCAGTGCTTGGTTTCAAGAATAATCCATATAATAATAATAAATAATAGACAAAAAAACCAAGATGTTTCATTCCCACTCTAGAACTAGAAAAGGAGGAATAATACACTTCATTAATTGTCATTATTATTTTAACTATTGAAAATTATAATATATCATGCTAAAGTCAGAAATATCACTATTCATTCCATCCCACCAGTAATAATCCCAAAGGTCACTATGCATCTTACTCCTTCTTTGATGAACATAAAAAGGAGAACTATGAGCTTCACTTCATAACTCTTTCTTCAATTGTAAATCACAAGGCACGCATAATCTATTCCCAAGTCACAAAATAAAAAATTTACCAATATTAATTTATGGAAGCATTTCCTTTTAAACCAATTCTATATTTTTCTATAACTCAATGTTTTCCTTCTAATCTTACTTAATTCTATCGAATAGAGACGATTTTAATAATACCTTAAACAAAACAAAGGAGTTTCAACACACACACATCTTCTAGGAAAAAATTTATCAAATCATTAATCAATGGGTCAAATTCTACATGCAACACTATTAATGATGTATGATGTTTTTAAATCATGGAATATTCAACTTTTATCACTTTTCATAGATGGTAATTAATCACACAATCATAATATTTTATCAATTTTGGACATATTATCTACATCATGTTCAATTAATTCAAATGAAATATATACATTATAATTTTATGATCATTATATATTTCACACTTGGATCCATATAAATGATGTATCAAAATTTTTAATGTGAAAACCACATATGCTAATTTCAAATCATGTGTGAGATAATTTATCACATGAGGTTTCAATAATAATGAATCATAAGTAATAACCTTATCATTCTATATCATAAAAACAACCAAATCCCTTTATTAAAGCGTCACTAAATATGAAAAACCCTCCATTTCTTGAAGGTTGGTCCAAAACTAGATAATTCACTAATATCCTTTTCAATTCTTGAAAACAAACATCACATTCTTCTATCCATATAAATTTAACCCCTTTTCATGTTAACTTAGTTAGTAGACAAGATAACCATGAAAGGGTTTTATAAAATCTTCAGTAATAACTTACTAATCCAAGAAGACTATGAATCTCAATAATATTTGTAGGTCTTACCCATTCATCGACCATTTTTTTGTGGGATCAACTATTATTCCATTTTTATTTAAAATTTTCCCACGTAAAATTTTTTTAACCAAAACTCATGTTTTCAAAATTTACTTTTTAGGGTTTCCATAACAATACTTATATGTTCTTCATGACTCACATAAAATTTTTGAATAAACCAAAATATCCTGAATAACAACAACAACAAAATTATCCAAATATTCACAGAATATTCTATTCATAGGATCCATAAATATAGTAGGGGATGTTGTCAAACCAAACAACATAACAATGAAATCATAATTCCCATATCTAGTATGGAATTTTTTTTCAAAATTTCAACATCCTTACACTTCATCTGATGGTACTCAGATCTCAGGTCAATCTTAGAAAAATACTAATCTCCATAGATATGATCAATCATGTCATTAATATGAGGTAACTAATAGATCTCCGTAATAGTTATTTAAATATTTATAATCAATGAAAAGCCTCATGGAACCATAAATATTTTTAAAACATAATATAGGATCACCCCATGGTAAATTTCATGGATGATTGAAACTATTATAAAAAAATCCCGCAACTTCTTTTTCAATTATAGAAGTTCTACTTGAGCTATTAATTAAGGGGATTTTAAATTGTGTTAGCATTAGGAACTATGTAAATATTAATCTCAATTTCATGATCAGGTATAACACTGGAAAACTCATTAGGAAAAACATCCTGATGTCCATTTACCACTGTAACATCATTAATCTAAATAGTTTCCTTATTTTCAAAAATATGTATTAGATAACTTTTATTTTCATTTGTTAATATTTTCTTAGCTTCTTGTTATGTTATCAATGGTATGGGTTCATTCTTCTATAAAAATAGAAACTCTTTATGAAAAACAACTTCTTTTGATCTACAATCTATCTTAGCATGGTAAATATAAATCCAATCCATACCAATAATAAAATAGAATTATACTTGGTGAAAATAAACAAGGATTGTTGGTAATGTATTTAAAAAAACAAAAAATGGAATATTATTATAATTCCTTTCTTCCTTAATATTTCACCCTAGTATTTTTACCATAATTTTTTAATTCATTTCTTGAGGTGAAATTTACAATTTATAATAAAATTTCTCATAAATAAAGGAATGTATAGACTGAGTATCGAACAAGAAATTAGAATAATCTAGGTAAACAAACAATGTGCATGATATGGATTCATTTATGGACCAACATCTAATGAAGTAGTTTCAAAGTATTTCACTACATCGTTATGCATATTTTCTAGTTTATTCCCATTATTTATGTCCTTCTTTGTGTAGAAATGTGCAAAATTACCCATATCTCCATATTTAAAACACTTTATTGTTTTCTAATAATAATTGAACTTGAAAATACTAAATTATTTTTCCTTGAAATCATGATCCATATGTCCAAAAATACCACTTCAAAATCACTTCCTAGATTTGTTAAGGCATTCCCCAGGTTGATTTTTACCACACCTTCCAGAGATAGGAAACTAGATTTTCTTACCATTAAATTTATTTGATTGGTGCTTACACATTTCCTACCATCTATAATTTTTCTTCTCATTGATTTCAAAGTATATTTTACCATTATAAAACATTATTTATACCCTCTCAGCAAATCTAACATGTTTCTCATAACTTTTAAATTCACATGTATCCAATTCCATTCGATATATTGGCATCAATACTGAGTAAAAATGATTTATTTTAATATCAATATAGTGAATATGATTTATATTATACCTTGAAAAACATGTGAATTTTTCTTCATACATGGCCACTAAATCAACCTCTTTTTTTAAATCCAGGAATTACTTTTCCATACTTTGTCAAACTACCTTAAGAAAATATTTTTCAAGAAAAATATTCTAAAATTCCTCTGATTTGACGGCATTAATATTTTAGATGTCCTTGATATTATTCACCATTGACCACCACAGGTTGAATTTACTATCAAAACTGAAAATTGGAAGAACAACCTTTTGATGTTCTGAATATTCCATGACAGTGAAAATATTTTCAAAGGGTATTATCCAACCTTCAACTAATATTGGGTTAGTATATCCACTAAAATATGGAGTGTGTTTCTCTATAAAATGTTCCATTATCATAATATTCTTATTTTATAGCTACGGTTGTTCTCTTTCATTTATTCCACCTCCATTTATATCATGCGTCAACTGGTTCATTACAATCAAAAACTGGTCTACTCCAATTCCCACTATTATAGGCTTTATATTAGGAAGGATATCATCCTATAGGTGTCTCCCTGCCTCATCTTCCCTATTTATTTTGAGGAAAACTATTCTGAAAATACATATCCTAGAAGAAGAAACATGGTAATATTTAAATACTATATAATTTACAGTGTAATCCTAAAGTAAAAAATCATTTATGGGTATTCTATTAACATTATCCAAAACCATAAATTTATCTAAACCTTCCTTTGACACAAATTTTATGGACTCGGCCTTAAACATTACATAATATAGCTAATTCAACTGCAATCAACTTTTTTTATTCCCAAATATATTTTAGGTTTAGAGTTTTAGGTAATTAAGACATACTCTACACAGTGAATCCATACATTACATATTGAAACTTTAAAATAGTCTTTATTTTTCCCATAAACATATGTCTTTAAAAATAAAACATGATTTATTTTCATAAAAAAATAATCTTCACAACATTGAGATTAACTTATTATTTTCTTCTACCCATCCTTAAACCCTATGAAAATAATTTTAAACGTGGGTGATAAAAAAATCATATTACGGGAAAAAAAGTAGGAAATAAACCATTATCCCACAAATACTTATAAACACATGAAAACATTTTCATAAATATTTACTTCTCATCATTAAAAGTAACATATAATTACTATTTGAAAGCATTAGGTCTCCATAAAGAATATAAAGAGTAAAGAAATTATTTAGCTAACTTGGGGAATAATTTTATTTTAATAATTACATAGAATTGTAACACTCATCACTATTATATGATTTTTGACCCTCATAACTACCTTACAATGTAACCCCTACAGTTACCTTATGAAGTAACTATCATAGTTACACATGGAATAACCACTATGGTCGACTTCTAACATACCCAATTAATTGGAGGGATATTACATTCACATCCTTGTTTTTTTACAATGGAACCAACCATCATCATGAAAAATTCCCATGAATAAGAACACAATCATAAATACTTAATACTAGCATCATAGAAACAATTTCTTGAGAAAAAACACTTATTTAAAAAGAATATTGCACACCTAAAAAGGAAAAAAATTACTTGAAATTAACCATGTAATATTGTAAATGGGGTTGGAAAAAATTATAAAGTCATGAAATCTAAAACATAAAGTCATGCATTATAATTAAAAAATTTACTTTTTAAATTTTTTCAAAAGAGACATTAAAGAGGGTTTCAAAATGAAAGTCCCTTCTAAATATTATATCTTTTATGTGAGAATTAATAAAATGAACAGAATATTTATATTTT
This sequence comes from Viscum album, assembly GCA_963277665.1. Taxonomy (NCBI): domain Eukaryota; kingdom Viridiplantae; phylum Streptophyta; class Magnoliopsida; order Santalales; family Viscaceae; genus Viscum; species Viscum album. The sequence continues at coordinate 1,820,258,213 of OY728151.1, read as the reverse complement.
ATGTAAATCCATAGAATAAAAGATAATATAATCAATATTTATTTCACAAAAAATACTCTTATCATGACATAACCATTGTAGAAGAAGGTTAACCCAAAGAATGGAAATTTGGTTAAAAATTCCTCTATTATATGTCTGAAAGCATTCTGCACTTATACTTAATGTCCGTGATAATCAAATTAGAACCATTAATTAATTAATTCATAAATTTTTTCCACATATATATTTTTTATTAACATTTTATTGATTTCATTAATATCCATTTTGATGAGTTATAAATATCATAATCATCATTTTAGGAGTGTTCATTACATGGCTTTATGGTCGATTTCCTTCTGTATTATTAAGGTAGTTCAAGTGAAATGGAATAAAAAAACCATAAGTATAAATTAATTATATTAATATGTTTCAATAATTTCAAATTAACCCCTATATCATTTTTTATAATATGAGGATTATTAATTGGGTAAAAAATTAATGATAAATGTTTAATTTTTTTTGGTGTTTTTTCTGATCATCACAAACCAGTTTCATTTCATTTAATTATTATATATAAAAATTAGTTATAAAACATTAAAAAAGTTATAATATAAATATTAGAATATTTGTTAACCATAATAATAGTTTTATGTCCATATTTTATGGTATTAATGTAAAATGAAAAAATCAACATCCATGAAGGCAATTAATCGACATGTTATGGATGATGTTTTCATTTTCTTTAGGAAAATAGAAGAAGAGACAATATTTATATATGTATTTTTCATTAAAAATATAAAATTATAGTATATGTATGATAATTTAGTTATCATGTCACATTGTATAGGGGAGATGATTCAATGGTATGAAGAAATAAATAAATAAATAATTTAAAAGAGAGAGAAAGAAGGATTTTTACCTCTTGAATATCATTCCCTTGAAAACCTCCTTAAAGCACTTGGTTTTGGTCTATTGGAGAGAATATAAGGTCTTGGACGTGGCTAATAGGATTGGGAATAAAATTAGGTAGAATTTATACAAGCCTAAATGTTATTAATGTGTGAGGAGAAGCGGTGGTGAGGGGTGGTTTTTATAGGGAGAGAATAGGGGTGTTTTGGATTATTTTTTTCATTTTTTATTATTTCGGCTCAAAGCCATCAATATTGAAGATTCTTGTGACCAAGTACTATATATAGTACATGTGAGTTAGAAATAATCAGTTCTCACATCATCAAAGAATCAAAAATTCATGTATTTAACATATAATGTTAAATATCATAAATTATTGTATTCCACTATTCATCATAAATTCATCTATTTTAGAAAATTACCAAAAATTAACCCTAAACAATTATCAAAGTGTATAATTCAAAAATGGATTCCATTTTGGGAAAATAATTTTATAATTATGATAATTTAAATTTTTCATTAAAATCGTTTTTTATTTGAAAAATAAAGAATTTTATTTTATAACTGGTTTTATGAAACATTGAAAAATTTATTAAGGTATCATAAAATTATATATAATTATAATAGAATAAAATAGAAATTTATTGATTTATTTTATGAAAATAATTTTTTCAAAATAATTATATTATTTATACAATTTTAAACAAAAATTATGTTTCACAACAATAACAATACATAATTTATCATTTTTAAAACATTTATTTACTTATTCCATGATATAAATATATCACATTTCAACTTATAAGATACATAAATTTTATTTATACTTTCATATCTGAGTTAAATATTCTATTAGTGCAGTTTCCTTAATTTATAAAAATAAAAATTATTTCATTATGCATTTTTAATAAAATAAACTATTTAATTCCCTAATGAAAAAAAATTATTCTATAAGTTTCTATGGTGTAACATAGTAGGCCCTGAGTTGGAGATAATAATTGAGGGTATAAAAATCTCACATATGGAAAGAATTAGACTTTATAATAATATATAATTTAGAGAAATGATAAATCAATAAAAAATAACATCTATCATATAATATAAATTTAATCCCAAACTATCCCACAATAAATGAACAATGTCAACAAATGCAAAAAAAAGTCTCTATATAAATACCAAAAGACAAGTATCATGTTAGAGACCTGTAGAATATCCAAATTCTGAAGTAGTGATCTCCAGTTTAGTTAATTAAGACCTCCTAGATACCTTAAAAATACTTTATATAGATAGGCTGAGAATAACATGTATACTTAGTAGGATCATACCCATAGTATCAAGTACACTTGTGAAAGGATAATACAATTTCACCAGTGTAAAAAAATAACCAACATGCTCTTAAATAGGTCAAATATCCAATACTAGCCTCACCATTGCATGGTCACTAAATTATGCATCCAATATAGTAACATAATATCAAGAACATAAATTAATGGTGTTTCACAACCACTTACACACTGAATTTATTCTCTAATGCCACAATGTCAAACAACTTTTTCTCTCATCCCTTACTTACAAATAATATCACATATAATTTCACAAATTATTTGGTTTAGGAAAATACCCTACCTACCCCACCTTCTCAAGTTCTAGCATCAGGTGCTAGCATCAGTGATGATCACAACACATCATAACCACATCACATAACTAGGGGAATAGGGTATTATAAACTTAAAGTATATTAACCTCATTCCCTCCTCCCCCAATGCATGATCCCCATCACATATCACATCCTCATCACCATTGGGTAAATTTTAACACTAGTTGGTATCATAACTAGTTAATCTACAACACCAACTTGTATCATCACTGCTTCCAAATGAAGAGAGGGGAATAGGAGGTATCTGACCATATATATGAACACTAATATGGATATTTTGGAAACCACCCATAACAAAAAAACATATGGGAACTTGTAAGGTGATATATCTCAGGTGGATATAGTAGATAAAAAATATAAAATACATGATATATATATATATAATTCTCAAACTATGTGTTAATATAAACTTCATTATAATTCACCACACCACCATCCCTTTTCATTATAACATCATTTAAATAATTCTACACCACAATATCCATCACACTTGACAACCACCCCACATAACCAAAAAATACCATATCTGATTACATATTACCAATTTTTCATATATTAATGAGTTCCTACTAACTCCCATTTAATAATACATTTTTCACATTTACACATCCCTTTAATTAATCATTCAATACAATTATGTCAATTTTATTACCTAAATTCTAGCTAATTCATATTCATTTAATAACCCATGATATTTTTTAATAATTATAATTTATTCAATGAACAGTCGAGAAACTTAACCAACCACACTACAAAATAGCTTTATAATATCACATATACCATCAACACAACACCACCTCAGACAATTCATCTAACCAAAACAACCACACTTCTCAATCTCAACACATCACAACCACCACATGAAAAAACCACCACACACCACCATATCCACACATCAAAACCATCACTCATCTCCACAATCACACAAATACCCATTTCACAACCCATGAAAACCAGACATCACATCATTGCCCCACACTTTCCATCCTAATTCGGTCATTTCATTCACTAAAAAATGTCTCAACTTATAGAAGAATATAAAAAATTCACAATAAGACACACCACCACAATTAAACTTCCAAAATTTATGGATAACATATTACATTACATCACTTAATTTTTTAGAATCTGTATTGTCACAAAACATACAAATTTCCTTGTAAAACCAATTAATACTCTAGATAAATTTGATTAGACATTTTATTCTTAATAATATCAAGTAATATCACAACAGGGGCCTCAACCCCATAACAACTATAGCATAAAAAGTCTCCTAGTATATGTTATTTTGAAAAATGGAAAAATACATATATAATATCTAAAAAAATAACATCAAAATCTATAAAACATTTTATATCTTCCCATTCCAATCAATTTAATATTAATTAAATTCATTTTACTTGTGAATAAAACCCTTATAATCTACCCATTGTAAAGAGAAAATCATGAAAATACTCACACATGAAACTAAATAAATATTGAATAAAGACTTGTTACCTCAAAGGAGCATTATAAATTACTATATAAGACAGCGAGAAGGAATAATATATAGAAGACCAAAACCACATAAGAAAACCTTGAATCAACATGACCCATACAAAGGGATCATAAAAAATGCATCCTAAACACTCTGAAACCAAAAAAACACCACCACTGAGAATTCTGAAAAAGAAACTAAAAATAAAAACAAGGGATAAAAAGGGATTTACTCACTATATATTTCTCAAGATCAACCCCCATAAATCCAAATATCAGGGGAGGGGGAAAGGGGATGTAAATACAATAAATATTCTCAAAGGTTTCCCAATATTTTGGGTAAATAAGAGAGAAATAAAAAAATTCAAGTGATCCCCAGAATTTATATATAGGTTTTAACTTGTATCATTCATGGAGTGGAAAACATATTTACCTAACTACATAAAATACAATTTAAAATGTAATTATATTTTAGAATTTAATCATAATATTATTTTATATTTTTTAGCATTTTATAGAAAATATTTGTCTTCTAATTAAAAATATCTAAAGATACTACTCATCATAATTCTAGTTGAGTAAGAACAATACATCCCACCAGTCTTAGCCAGGGAAAATCACCCAAATTTCTTTAGAAGAGGCCCTAAGTGATGCATCACTATGAAAAGCTATTACTCTAAATAAATATAAAGAATCTATCAATTAAAATGGAAGTTTATATTTTTATTAACACACCTATAGAATAGAAAATATTTAACTACAAATTATTTAAAACATTATACTAATAATTAAATATGAAATTTAAAATTTCTTCATCATATATGTGATAATTTTAAGACATTACACTAATTATTAATAATTAAATTTAATATTCATAATTAGAATATAATATAATTTTAAACCAATATACTAATAAATAATCAAATAATTTAATATTAAAATATAATTTAATTTAATTTAAAAAAATACTAAAACTTAAAATATTATTCTAATAATTGAAACATTATAATAATTACCAAACCGTAAATTTAATATTAATAATATATTCTACCAAATATTTCAAAATAAATATATATATATATAATAATTAAGAAAATAAAACTAATTAAAAATTGATTATTTGAAAATCCAAACTCTAGAAGGAGATCCTTAAAATATTTAAGACTATTTGAGAGATAAATGGGGAGGATTAACAACGTGTATTTAATGAGATGGGGTACCCTTTGATAGGTACCCCAATATAGTGTCTGAAATAATTTTATGGTGTTCTTATTTCCATATAAAAAAGAGTATGAAATCATTTCAGACTCCTATTTAGGCTGTATTTGTATGATCATGAAATTATATCATTGTCTTATGAGTTTGAAATTGTTTCACACTTCCCACTTCCACTAAAGGACCATCAAATAGTTCCATGCTCTTATTTATACACCTAACATCATGATTTTATTTCACCATATTATTATGAGATGAAAGATTATGAAATAATTTCATTCTCCTCTGTCCAATATCATAAATTAAACTAAATCTTGGACCAGAAAACCTATGTTGGTATTTTTCCCTTAAAAATAATTTGAGAGGATTGGTGTATGAGAATTTATATAATTTATTTTTTCATTATATGTTTTTAAGTGAAAAGTCTATTTCATTCTTCATTTTTATAATTAATGACTTATATTTATTTTTAAATGAATTTATCTTTACAAAATAGTGGTGAAATAGAGAAATGTTATTTCATATATTTACAACATTTTTTTCGGGTTACCAATTTCATGATCTTTTTTATTTGTACTTATTAATATGTAATTGAAAAATATTTTTTCCTAATATATTTTATGGTTCTTAAAATATAATTCTGATTGATCTGTGAGTAACATTAAGATAAAGATAAATGTGAGTTCTAAATTTAGAATTTATCAAATTTCTTAAAATAAACCTTAGTCTCATTTTTAATTAGTTATACACTTTCCCTATTCCTTATAACAAATTTACATATATTTTTCCTCTCATTACCCTAAATAATATTTGGGGGGATACAAAAAAATATTAACTCATAAAACATAAATAATTCATAATGTCCATGATGGGATTATTTTTTTACATTCACCATAATTGATCAATATTCATATTTTGGTACATTGTTATGATGAATTCTTGATATATTAAATAAGATAATGGAATAAAATTTAACTTTTTTACTGTGGATCTTTTTGGGTAATGTGAAATGTTTTATAAGGGGTTGTTTTTTAAATTAAATTGGATGTAATATTTTGTTGTATAGAGAATTATTCTGAAATGATATTTTTAAATAAAGAGGGTTTGGTAGTTATAAATTTAAAGGTGTTCATATTTCATTAGAAATATTTTGGTGTGTATTTTTTTAAGAGAGATAAAAAGGAATTCTCTAATATTTTCATTATATAAATGAGAACTTTTACTTTAAATATTTTAGTTTTAATGATTTTACATCAACTAATTATTGAAATCAAGGGCATAAAATTGGGTTGAATTGATTTATTAGTTATTCATTTTAGATAATTTCATTTTTATTAGTTTTTTTCTTTTAAAATTTTTCCCATAGTTGAGTCTATATCATGAACTCTTCAATATATATTGAATTTATTTTTTTATTATGTTTTGAGATGATAAAAATATCATTATTCTATCATAAATGAAAACATCTTCACATAGCATGTCCTCTATGCTTCTTCATCATATGTACTTATGCATATAACTCTAATCCTCATGATATAAAAGTATATAAATTCATTTTCAGGTGAGCGATACTTAATTAATTCATATTCACTTTTAATTACATACTTAAACAGTAATCATCCCCAATAATGTCACATATAGTAGAAGTAATACTATCAATTAAATTCATAAAATGATAGGTCTCCTCTAAATCAATCACCTTGTTTCATGTATTAACTCTTACCATGTTTATCAGATCACTCATGGTATTTTAGAATCATCACTAATTCATTTAGCATTATAGTTCACATTATTTTATCCCTAAAATTTTTTCAGCCATTACATAAGCCCAATGAAAACAAAGAACACAATCCCTAAATAGTGATATGTAATGGAAATCATAAATGAAATTGTAAAATCTAAACTCATATATGTTTTCAAGAATTCATAGTTCCATTAAAACAAGACCCCAAAAAGAATCCTTATATAGGATCTAATTTGGTTTCTTAACCTTCATTTTCTACTAAATCACCGAATAAATCCATTATGGTTATTGGCTCCAGTTTTCTAACTATTCCAACCCTAGAACATGGTCTACTCATTACTCATTTGTCCACCCGCATTAGATTCCTTCAAGCCAATTCCACCTATGGGTGTGTTCTCTTCTTTATCTATTTAAATTTATATTTTTCATGGATAGCCTCATTTATGATTTGGTGTACCTTAGGCTCGTACTCCCTGGTCCATTGTTAAAGAAACATTCTTTTACAAATTAACATTAATAACAAATGATATGATCCAAGCTAAAATTACAAAAAAGTTCCCATTATAATTACACATAATTAAAATCATTCACAGCTCAGAGAACCTTTTGGTTCAATATATTTATAGACTACCTATAATAAAAAAAATTGCATCACTTGGGAACATTTCTACAAATTTGAACTCCTCCAGACCCCCTTTACACTTCCCATAATTTATACATATCTCCATATCTTAGGTAATTTAAACATAAGAAAGGGGGGATCTCAGATACTCAGTAAGGGAAAACATAATTGATCATAATTAATGATAATAATTGAAAATATGATGATAATATGGGTTTAATTGTAATACATAATAAAATAACACACACAAAAACATAGATCATAAATCCTGACTTATAACGACTGACACAAATAGAATCATAGAAATATTAGGTCAATACTACCCGTAGATGAATTCATCACATATCATTCTGTGGATAATCACCTATGTACCATATAGGGTTTTAGATAATCCTCACATGTACCATTGTTCTTGGGATAAATCCTCCCATATAACCATGGAATTTGGATAAAACCTAACATTTACCCCTTTTTCATGGGATAAATTTACATGTATTCTCTTTATCTTGGTTCAAATCCTCATGTATATTATTTTTCTTGGGATAAATCCTACTTTTTAATCATTGTAATGTGATAAATCCTCTCATGTACCCTTTGTCTTAGTAAAAATATTCCATGTACCATTTTTATTGGGATAAATCCTTAAATGTATCCTTTATCAAGGGATAAATCCTCTCATATAATATTTATTTTGGGATAAATCCTCCTATGTACCCTTTTTAGATCTTGAGATATAAACATTAAAAATTTGTTGAAGAGAGATAAAGGATCCCACCGGTCATCATCCTTACATATATGTTCACTTAGAAATTAATCATATCAAAAATTACACATGGGAATATAATGGGTCTCATATACTATTAGAATGAAATTTATAAAGGAAAACATGTATATTTCCATCAGTATTCATAACATGATATACATGTGAAAAATAAATGGGTATCCAAAGATATTGAGTAACATTCATGGTAAATACTATTCAATTAAGATAATATAGCATATGGTATTTATACCATATAGATAAAAGGTATAAAATTAGGATAATAATTTTCATAATTAATCAATTTATTTAATCTATATTAATGCCCTTAAAACAGGGGAATAGATAATAGTGTATTACCAATGAAAAAGAATTTATAGTTAAGTTATGTTTATACACCAAAGATAATTTGGTAAGGTAGAGTCATTGATGAATCATGTCATAGATATAAAATAACATTAAATAATCCTTCTAGATAAATAATTGGGATGGTTTCATTTTTAATTTTCCCCAATCAAGATTAAGATATTTAAAATTGAAATGATTTAGTTGAGGTGCAATTTTTTAGAGTTTCTTAGAATATTCACATTGATAATTAGAAATAACATTGATCATTTTAAATAATAATAAATTAATATATAATAAAACATAGATAAGAATCATTCAATATAGATACCATGAAAAAATATAGTTTTTTTAAAATAAAAAGATAATGGTAGAATAATTATATGTTCCCATAAATAAATTAAATGGAAAGTATTTTCACTCATTGATAAAAACTACTCTTATATAAAATGTTATTATTTATTTTATTTTACAAAATTTGATAATAATTCCAAGTTAAATAAAATTTATTTTTCCATTTTTTAGATAAATTCATGGACATCAAAAAATGTTGACAAAAAGACCAAAATATACCCATAGAAAGTTAATTCCCTTTTTTATATTCTAGAAATACTTTTCTAAAAAGCCACATAATTTTAAAATATTATAAAATATCCAATTAAAAAAAATATAAAGTTGAAAATGATCACTAAGGAAAAATAGATGGTAAAAATGAATATGTCAACAGAATTAAATATTATAAAAATTCCCCATATGTTTAATCTCATTTGATGAATATTGACTACAAATTTATATAGGGAAAACAAACAATGTGGGTTGTGTAACATTTACATAAAAACCCCTTGAATGAGAAATAGAATTAAATTGAAACTAAAATACCAAGAATAAAAGAAAATTCATGATATGACCTAAAAATATGAATAATATAAACAATATAAAAGTATTTTTTTCCTAAAAATCATGAATTGAGAAATATGAATTTTTACCGAGAAACTCCTTTTATGTAACATAATATTTGAGGTATGAATCATATGAAAATGAGGTTATAAGGATGAATTGTAGAACCCTTTAAAATACTTATTAAATAAAATAAAAGTTATTCATTTTTTAGTATAAATAAAATATGAAATAATATATTTCAATAAGAATGTTTGATTTTAATGGAAGAAAATTTAGTTAGCATAAAACATTACCTTCTTCTAGATCTGTTCTTCATGTGTGCCTAACCTCTTGAATAATAAAATTAGGATTAATAGATACATTATTAATAACCATAATAATTTATATTTTATTTAATATTCACTATTTATTATCATATTCTATTTATTTATTATATAGTTTTTGTATAAATTTTCGTGAATATTTAATCGGTGTCAAAAAATTTTCATAAATTTTAGCGATTGAGGATGATATTTAATATTAAGTTAAATTTATAATAAAAAAATTATGAAATATATAAAATATTCATTAAATAATCATTAAATTATAATGATATTATTAATTATGTTCTCATAGTCATAAATGATAGTGTTTTTTTATCATTTTACTAGTATGTGGTTATAAAAACCCCAAACATAAACACACTATATCTCGATGGGTGTGTATGGTTATAGAAGGGTATAATATAATTATAAAATATGAATAATGTCATTATTTAGAAATATTTATGTTTTTATTCATTTTTTAAATTTTTTGGATAAAAAATAAATAAATATGAAAAAATGAAAAACATCGCCTTATAGAGGTGGTAGTTCACACAATGCACCTCCAACATTCATTTATCATTATTTTTGGATGGAAATAAATAAATAAATTTTTTTCATTTAATAAAATAATAATTAAATATAAATATGACACTATTTATATTATATTACTATGGTTTGTATAGGTTTAGAAGATAATGATTAAGAAGTAAGTGTTAAGGATTAAGTATTACTCACATTGGTACTTTAAAAGGTCTATTAAATGGGTCCTTGTAAAATAAGTTATTAGCATAAATAATTTAGTCTAATGGATTAAAAAATTGATAGAATATTTTAGTAATAGAAAAACTGTAGATTTTAATTTTTTTAATATAATGTAATGGGTGTGTAATGAATGGGAGGAAGTGTCACCTTCAATAAGGGATAAAAAGGTCACCATTGAGAACACCCATTAATTTTCATTAATATCGTCAAATTATTAAATTAGAAAAACCTAAAAATGTTATAAATAATGTATTTTTTAAGATATAAGTCTGATAAGTCCTCTAACACACATTTTCCCACTTGTTTTATACATGATTAATTTCTTTTAAAACATGATTTTTTGCATTTTAAAATTTTGGTTTTATCTTGGTAAATAGTTTTTAACACTGTAATTTATTTTTAATAAAATATATAAGGTAACCACACATAAAATATTTGGCTGTGATGATCATAAAATAAATCCCTTTTTAATTGAAGTCAATTTCAATGAGATTAAATATAATATTTTATATTAAAAAAATTTATATATAGAAATCCTTTTTTGTAAAAAATTATTGTTTTAACCATTATGTGTTTTAAATAGTATTTATCATTAGATAATAATTAATTTTTTAACATAATATATATATTATTTAAAACATAATATTATATTCATCATTAAAAATAGATTATGTTAATATATTTTATAAAAATTTAATAATATTAATAAAACAATTCTTGGGAAATAAATTTTTTCTATTATCGTGGTCATTAACACTAATCATATTAAACATTTATTATGTAAAAAAATTTGGTTAAATTAATTATATCATTTTATCATTTTTATCAAAAATTGTATCAATTTTTATAGAATTAATTTTTCCAATTTATGAAAATAATTGTTAATATAGGCGAATATAACCCATTTTTTAATAGAATATTACTTATGATTACAAAATGTTATACATGGGTCAAATATCATCAAAATATTTTATTTAAAATGACTTATTTTACACACACACACACACACACATATATATATATATATATATCATTTATAGAAAATGTTTTAATAAATGTATTTCATTATTGTACAATGTTAATGTTGTAAGCAATATTGGTATTTTTTTAATATTCACCTAAAACACAGTTATTTAAGAAAAAATCCCAAAAATATATCATAAGATAATATTATAATTTTGAATCCAAATATGAAATTACTATTTTTAATACATATTATAAAATTTATCAATAAATGTTTTTAATAAAATGAGAAAAATTAATGAACATTATTTTATTGGAAAATGACATTTTCCAATATTAACCGTTATCATTGATTTTTAATATCATATTCCAAAAAAAAATTAATCTAATTATTAATATCAAATGTAATTTTTCATTGTTAATCAAACATTTCCTGAAATATAAATTCATATATAAAAATTTGAGATTTTTTTAAAAAAACATTTCTTTATAATAAATTATCATATAAGTCAATTTAATTAAAGTAATTAAATTTCATTCAAATTAAAACCATAAATAGTTTTCATTATAAATTTACAATAAAAAATGGTTACACTTATTCATAGTCAGTAACAAAGTGGCAATTTTTTAATTTTCATACTTAAATATTTATATTTTATTTAAATATATTTTGATTTCATTTTGTTCAGTGTTTCCTGTTGAGAAAGATTTCAAACACATTGACTTATTTAAATATAATCATATATTAAAATCATTATGTGTTAGTTTATTTTAAAGGTACCCTTAACACTAAGCTATTTGGTTCAATCATTGTGAGTGAATCTTTTTTTTAATAAAGTCAAAAAATCTAATTAAATAATAATGTTTCACTATAAAGGTAAATATATTACAAAATCATTTTATGCCAAACTAGAAATTCATAAAAACACTTTTCCAAATTCCACCAAACCATAAAGTCTTTTAAAATTTTCTTGTAATCCCTTAATAATGGCCATATTAATTTTTATTATTTTCTGCTACAATTCTCTTATGAAATATTTACTCCTCTTTGAGTAATTAATTATAAATAAATCATCCTTATAAATCATACTTTTATTCATCCATCAAGAAATTATTCAACATTCATTCAATATATGATTCATCATTTAGAATCATCATGGTTTAATTTCATTATATCTCATCCATATTTTAATTTTCTATACATTAGACCCTATATCTCCTCAGTATAATTAAACACAATCACATTTATCATATTGGAAGCAATGTTCTATCTAAAAATTAGAACATTACTTCCATATAAAGATCATCTCTAAAATTATTGAATATATATATGCTACATCTATAAATTTAATAACCCTTCTTTAAAGAACATTATAGAAACTTTATTTGACTATATTTCTATTACCATGATAGTTATCAAATAGGTAGAACATGAATTTATTCCTTTTTGACATATTTTTATTTCCCAAATTTACCACAACACACATTGACTTTTCTTAAAATATAAATATTTAAAAAAATAAAAACAAATAAACAAACAAAACCCAAATTTACTGATAAACAAGGTTTAATAATCACCCCCTTTTGATTTTTATTGAATGCCCATGTAAATAAAATTCAATTATTAAGTGAATTTTATTATACTCCTCCTTATTAACTCTAAATGAACAGGTAAATGTGTATAATAAATTAATTTTTCATTACCATTTAACGACTTAGGTTTCCATCTACTCACATTATTATCTATTTTTCTATGTTATTTTACATTCTTGATATATACCACATTAGTTAAATACCATTAAAGAGTAATAAAATTTTATCTTTTTGATAGAATGATAGAATAATATTCTTTTAGTAGTGATCCATCATCTAATAAAATCTTTGCCTATATGAGAAAACCTTGTGTATAAAACTATAGTTTTTATTATAGACTTTATTATTATCCATAATATAATATGTATTTGATATCAACTCCATTATATCTGAGCAGGTAGTTTTTGTTTTTCCTGATAATATCTTACATCCCATTAAACAAACATATTAAAATAATTTATACACAAAGTATGTTACTCCACCCTTTAATGTTTCCTTTATTTTTAAATAATTTAATTAGTCCCACTATTATTTTTTTAGATTTTACTCCTCACATTGGTATATAAAAATGTGTTCCTATAAACTCAAGGATGAAAATCATCTAGTCTAACATACCAAATTTATCTGTAAATAATTAATAACTAACATATTTTTCATTTTATTCCTACTCCTTGAATGGATTCTCTTTAAAAAAACTTAATAATGGTAGTTTTTTAATTTGGAATAATCTCTTTTCATCAATGATACTAATTATATCCAAATTATAAATTAGATATTGAAATTTATATGTGAAAATAAGATAATTTTCTCCATGGAGGATGAAATTATAAAAGTTATAAACCATTCTTCTCATCAGGTTGACCTATGAATGAATGAATCACCATTAATTACTTGATTAAAAAAATGAAAAATATATATTTGGGATTAAGGTGGATTCTTTATCGATTAATAACATAGATAAACAAAAATGATATTTATTCCTCATCCCAAAAAATACTTTCTTTAGAGTTTTATATTTTTTTCATTCTTTCAACCTTGATTGTATAAATAATAATCATCATGGGAAGCATGGACTTCATTATTACTTATACTTTGATCTTTTATTGAATATGATTCTTTACAATAGTAATCAAATCACTTAAATTTTTCTATTATAGTTATAATTTATTGGTTATTTCCAATAGATAAGGCCATAATTTTTGTAACTCTTTTAGAACATAAACAATCTTCTATTTATGTGAGGAAACCTTCATTATAGTAAACATTTTTAGCTCATGGTGTCATAATTACTTTCCCATTATTTTTTAACAACTCCCCATGTCTAGGAAACTCTTTCATGAATTTATTATATGTATTACCAAATATTTTACAACTTCTAAACATATGTTAAGCAGACATAGGGTTATAATTTATACACAACCTCTAATAAAATAAAAATAATTCTTCATAGTTGTCTTGTACCCAAAAATCATGTTATTCATCACATGGATTAATTCCTTATTTTTATTCATCCCACTCCCTTTTTTAATTTATTTTCTTGAAAATTTATAATGTACATGTTTTAGCCTTTTCTTCCATAGTAAAAACATCTTTTTATTATCTTTGTGATATCCTATTCAAATTTATTTTCTAACTTTATAGAAGTTGATTTATTAAAAAACTAATTATCTATTTTCCTAAGGGAATACTTATTTTCTTTTTTTATTGTTTCCCATTATATTTTTCACTTCTATCCAAATAATCTTATTAATAGTTTTTCATTGGTTTATAATGTCACTCTTAATTATTATGAACACTTTTTTGCAATATTCATTGATTTTTTATACATTCACGTCTATACATGATTGACATATTTATTATTTTCTGAGAATCATTCTTCAGTATAACATAATTTCAATTTTCATCATATTTTATCCACTAAAGTTCAGGTTGATGCTTTTTTCATATATCAACATATTATGACAATATTATATGTCCTTTTCTATAATCATCAAATGGGATGGATTCTCATCCATTTATTGGCACATGATTCAAACTTAATTATTTATAAAACCCACAAAAATGTATAGTGTTAGAATTAAGTGTATCAATCCATGGAAAAGGATTAAATAATTGTGTGCCCAAAAAAAAGAAAAGACAAACAAAAATATGAAAATGTTGGAATATTATAGTTGGTGATGAATGTTTTATCTGATGTGGAATATATAGGACAAATAGTGGAAATGGTATAGAAAATATCAAGACACAAAAAAAAAGAGAATTATCAAAATTTTGGTTATCAGAAATATTTTAATTCAAAAAAATATATTTTCTATTCTATTCATGTTATTAGAAGTTATTTATATGCTTAAGGTAATGGTTAAGATCCACTGATCTTTGGCTTTAATGTACAACACAATTAATAGTTTTTTTCATTGAGATGATCTCTCTATCATTATATAAGAGTTAAATTTTTATATTATGGATAATGAAACATATACATTTTTCAATTATTTGTAATTTAGTAAGAATTCAAGAGTTTAAACTTCCAATAACATCACCACTTGGTCCCTTGATTAGTATAATAATTTATAATCATAATAAATAGAAGAAAAATAATTGAACATAATTTTTACTGAAAATTATTTTTAACCAAAGAGAATTAGATTTATAATTTTCAATTGATTACAATCCAATTTTCCTAATTAATATAATCTCCCATTTTCTAAAAAATAGATATTAAAATAAAATCATGAAATCTCATCTCAATAGGGAGAAACTAATGAATATAGAAGAAGAAAAATTCTCTAAAGATAATTCCATTGATCTTCATCTTTTTTCCTCCTGTTCCTCCTCTGAATAGGATCTTTCTTTTAGCTATATAATCTTCTCTTATATTCAGGTGAAATTGAATTCTCTCAGATCTTGGGATTCATTGATAGCCCTTATCTTTGAATGAGTTCATAAAATTTTTTTGTGAAATCACTTTATATTTTTTTAGGTCTTCTCATTTTATTAATCATCTGTAAATCGACTAAATATTTATCCATTCATGTGTCTACCATCATTGGTAGTATTGTTTTTCAATTTACCATTATTCCACCACTTCATCATTTTAATAAATCCCTATAAAATCTCAAACAAATTATTAAGAAATTAATGCACCAATTGACACCATGAAATTTATTTAATGACATGAACATCTCCCTATTATCCTCCACTGTTAAAACAGAAGTGCGTATGATTATTTCTCTATTAGAGGCTCATATATTTAATCTTGTCTCATAAATAGCTTATAACTCACTATAATCTAAAATAATAAAATTTTGGATTAACCTTCATCTAATAAATAGCATCTTGAACTATATTTGGATAATTAGGTATTTTGAATTCTCTGACATTCTATGCTTGAACTAGTGACATGATATCACAACCCTAAAACTCACCCATTTTCACTATTCATTGAGATATATAATGTCATATTGGCAATCCATGGTCGATTTCCAACCCTAGTGAGCTCTAATAGGTAATCAATTATTATTCTTGGCCTAGGTTCATGATTTTTCATCAACTCATCCTCTTCTGGAGAGATCTATACAAACAACAAAAATAATGTAAAAACTCATCTTCATTGATGAAATCTTGAAATATCTTGTGTTGAATTTTGTTAAGTAAATAAATTTACCATATTGTGTGAGCTGAAAGTGGGTTCCTTAGACAGAACTAGTGTATACACTTTTATTACCATTGCATGTATACAATTTAGTATATACATGTGTTTATCTTACCACAATATTGTTGATAATTCTTATTCCAATATATTTATAGTAATGTTTATATATTTCATGGGTTATCAAATGGTTGTAGTTGTTACCCATATATTATGATAACATAGAGACACTATGAAATTAATCTTAATGTTATGTACTATGGTCCAGAAACTTCATACTAACAAGACATAGATGATGTGCTACCATCAGGTGTCGGGGGATCATAAGCATCAAGATATCTTCTCAAGAATTTTTCACTTGGTGGTATTGATTAGTTTATATTATGAGTAAATACCCAAAATTAATAAAACCACATGTTTCCAGTTCCATTGGTTGTTCCAATCTATAAAAATGTGCATTGTTCTACTGACATGAGATCATTTTCAAAGTGTTCCATTTAACCACGTACATTGATGCAAGGAAAAAATCAGGACATTGAACACATAAATAGGGAGTTTTTTGGTTGGATCATTATTGGTATTGTATTGTTTGAATGATTGAGATAGAGTTAATCACTTATAATTTTAGGAAGTGATAACATAGGCCTAGTTGATCAGGATGGTTGTACAATCATAAATCCATGTGCATGGTAGTCAAAGGTAAGAATGTCTAGTTAGCTTAACAAATAATAAAGTAATAAAGGATGATGAATCATGTGGGTGTCCTATATTATTATATATTAAGGGAAAAGGAATTATATTACATAGTGCATGTCTGTATGAAATTTCATCATTGAAATGACTTTTCCTTGTCACTTTATAGTCCTTGTCGGGTTTCCAGAGTCCACTCTTGGTCTATGAATAATATTTTGTACTATAAATATAAGAACTTATAGGGTCACACACAATATTTGATTCAATAATCTTCGATATTCATGGGAATAGGAATATGGAATATAGTTCTCCCCACCCTGAGGTCTATAATTTTTCCAAATATTAATGATCATTAAAAAAATAAATTCATTATCATTCGATTATATAATCATTGGGATGAATTTATTTATTAAAATTATTTACAATTGTTTATGTAAATACATTGAATAATATTATAAGAACAAATATTATTTTAATATTATAGGTTTGATTGATAGTAGAGGTAATTATGAGTAGATTTAATGACGTGGGTTTATCACGTAATATATTTAATATATATTATAAGTTGGTGATAAAATATAAATAATATTTCTGATGTAGATATTTCATCAAAACTATTTATTTATTTCTTATTTAGTGGATGTTAAATTTATGTGGGGATGGGGAACCCTGTCTTGGTATTTCTAACATCCATTATATAAGCTGGGGGAGATCATTTTTGTAGGTTTGTTCATTCCAACGGATTGGGAGATCCTCTCTTCTCCTGCTTACTAGACAATGAAAGTCTCTATATAGTTAATCCTTCCAAGAATGTCTTCACAGATCGAAGGCATCGGATCGAGGTGGTCATTCTGGCATCAAAGTAATCTTTAAAAGTGTAGGGTAGCCACCATAATTTTATTATTCTCATTCATGAAGATTCCTGGGGTGTGTGTTGATGGTCTAGATAGGTTCATCCACATATGATTCCATAAATGGTAGCATGTAATGAGTCTATGTTGAGAATGCTTCAATATTAATAGGTATTCATTCATATTTACATTTTGTTCTCTGATAACTCATGTGAAATCCTCAAACTGTACCAGGGCTCATATCACTGAAGATGATGATGTTTCATTGCTCATGTGATGAAATATTTTAAATCTCCAACTCACCAACTTCCACTACATCCACGAGTACCAATAATTGGTATCAATGTTATATGTGAATTTTCTAAAATAATAAAATTATATTTTCATTAATTTTATGTAAAGGGATTTAATTTGGTCCTAAAGAAAATCCGCATGTCGATCCGAAATCAAAATTATAGGTTATGGTCTTCCAAAACTTTTAATATAAATAGTAATTGGTTTTCGGTGGCATTAAAATCAATGAGGACATATTTAAAATATATATTTATTTTTTAAAAATAGAATAGTAGAGATTCTTCAAAAAAAATTCTGGTAACCTAAATAATTACAAAAATGAACCGGTCAGAATTTGGTTTCCAGAACCCTTCCATATGGAAACCCAAGACATCCACCCATTATGGAATAATCAGAATATTTATATATATATATATATATATTGGTGAAGGAAAAATGGGTGGGTGGCTGGATATTCAGGCTATAAAAAATATCCACATGAGAAAAATACAAATTTTTCATATGTGTATTTTATGATTTAGAAATCTAGAAAAGGGAAACAAGTAAAAAGATTAAAAAAAGTTGAAAAAAAGTGGGCATAGGGTCTTCTTTACAACGGCTTGTGCAAGCCCTACCGACTGCCTCCCTCTGTCACGATCCTCCCCACTAAACCGCTACCATCCACCACCTCTATAACGTACAAACCAGGGTTTACAGGACAAGTCACAATGAATGGTCCTCCATATGGTGTGATACTAAAAATAACCATAAGTCACATGTATAACTATATAAACATCATTATACAACATGTAAGAAAGGAATATAAATTCAATAAACATATAGGTGAATCCTAAATAGGCCAAACATAAATATAAAGTACACCAAAATAACAAACCTCCATATGGCCATCCATTGCCACAAATTCATCCCACTATAAAGGTGATGGACGATAAGAGAACCTCATATGCTATATGATTCCATTCCCTTTCTCATATTCTTAAAAAAAAGGTCAATAACTTCCCAAATAAAAATTATGGTGTGATAACAAAGCCTAGTAGGATATCACCAAAGTATGTATATGTTTTCTAATATAAATTATTTAAAATATCAATATTTAAAAAAATCCAACTTAAAAATCATTTTCATTAATAAAAACATTTGTAAACATTACTTTTTTTACATAAATCCATACCAATCTCACCAAATCAATAAATATATTAGGTATTAAAGGAATATAGGTAAACTAAACACGTGAGAAATATACAAGAAATAAACCATTATATGTTAAACCGTGTATAAAATAAAAATCACACCATTTGGGCCCTAACTGATGGGAATATTTACTAGACCTAAAAGAAACCCAAACCAAGATTATACTAGTTACAATATATATTGAGTCCTTCTAGTATTTTTTTATATCACAAAATTAACCCCTAGTTGTGCCACAAACAATAGCTTTACCAAGTAATATTTCTTTATGCACCTAAGGATCCCAATTTTATAGGTTTTTCCAAAACCATTAAAAAAATACATGATCACATTTCATAAAAAATATTTTTATAGTAAATAAAATATATTTTAAATGAAAAAATAATTGAGTCCAAAAAAATGTATATAATTTCATGAATTATCAACAATTTCATACAAGCACCTACCTAAAGGATGATGGAAACCTACCCACCTTTGACAAAGAAGATTCAAAACCCACTAATCATCCATAAAAAGTCCAGGAAAAAGAAGAATCAATAAAGAATCAATAAAAACACCAATTTATCATGAATATTAATCACAAACATAGGCAACATCACCTATGTGACCAATGTAAATGAAGAACAAGAAAGACAGCTTACTAGGGATATGTGATGTAATCTCTACAAGATTCAAACGTGAAATAGAGAAATACAGAAGGTGGGAGGCCATTTAAAATCCAAAAAATTATCATAGGGTTATAGAGGAATATATTTTCATTAAATATAAAAGTAATCAAGCATGCATTGTGTTTAAAACTACTTGAGATTAGTAATTCACGTCGTCAACCCCATTCACGGTGTTAAATCTCACGATCCAAAAATATGCTAAAAAAGAATATCCTCAAGTTAAATTAATTCCCAATAAACACATTCACATTTTATAATGGTTTCATGGCCTGTAAACTTTTCACTTCCTATAAATGACTCATTTAATATTCTCTACAATAGATCCACACCATGTAACCCATTTATGATGTGAATGTGTTCAGCAGGTATTTCTCAGCCCAGTTTTCTAAAAAAGTCCTATGAACCAAAACATAAGGCTCTCAAGACCAAATAAGATGCTACTAAATAGACATTCATATTTAAACATTTATTTTATTAATAAAAAGGCATACATCCCTAGAATTTAGGTCATTTTCCCAAAAAAGGGTCCCCATTCTCAAGAACCTGTAGTGCACCCAAACAATAATGGAAACCAAAAAAGGAAATTCAAAGCATAGCTGAATAAAGTTAATAGGGTGTAATTACTCCACAATAAATGGTTTTTGTCCCCAAAAATTCATCAATATCCTAGAAATAAAGTGATTGTTTTAGGTTTGTCAGGTTTATTTGATTATCCATGTTGTTTCTCAGTGGGGTATATCAATGGTTCTAATAAAAATAAAGGTATTTGTTTCATCCAAATTACATAATAATGTTTCCTATGTGTGTGTAACTAGTATTGTAGACCTATAAGTCTTTGGGAAATTTTGAGAATCTATAGTAAAAGATGATTATCTCCCATATTCTTCATTTTCATCAATAAGGAGTTGTGTTTTAGGTTTAATATGGTGATTCTAATTAGGGATGAGTTTTTTTAATTAATCACATAATATTCATATATTATTACTCTATTAATTTACAAATTCATGAATTTAAATATACTACCCATGATTATGAGATTTATGTTTTAGTATTCTCTTCAAAATTATAGAGGCATTAATTTCTCGGAGAATTAATTGGTGTATTCATAGACTATAGGAGTTTCTTTATATATTCACATATTGATATTTGTATATACTAAAATGGGTATGGGTAGGTTTTGTCTACGATTATTGTTTTCATATCATGTATTCAATATGGAAACATAATATTGTGGTTGGTTATTTAAGTAAGAAGACCTATAATGATGTTTCTCATGAAGTTAGTGATGAATTGAAGGTGATGGAGTAGATTTAATATTTTCACATAGATATAGATGAGGATAGTGTCGAAGGTTTCCTCTATTAGATGATGGTTAATTTTTCTTTTATTTTTAATATATGAAGTGAATTAACTATAAAACCCAAAAGTAGATGTATAATAAAATTAAACAATCAATAAAAATTATTTTGATGGTTGGATGGAGGGTGGGTAATATTAGATTCTATTCCATGGTAATCCATATATTCTTCATAAAATTCATAAATGAGTTTTTTTATATCTATAGCTCAGTAATAAACATGTATCCTAGATGTGTAAAAAATTAATTATTCTTTAAATAATAAATTATAGTATCAATAATGACTAAATCAGTGGGAATTTTTTTATCAAGGTGACTTGTATACCAATACAAAAAATCTAAATAGTGGAATTTAGTGTTATTATTTCTGGGAAATGGATTCGATGGATGGATTTTGTAGTTTTTGAGAGTTTTATTCCCTCAAGTGGAACCCAAGTCTGATTTGAACACTTCTCTGGAATCATGTACCTTTGTGTCTCTCCCAGTCAGTCTACGATGGTGGTTTCAAGGAGGCTATGGGATGTTATTTTGGTTTGGTAGATGGGGTTTTGTGAGGCGCACCCTTTTTTGGATTCATTCTAGGTCATGGTGGTTCTTTAAAGTTTTTTTATGAATGGTGAGGGTTTTGGGTTGTGTTTAACTAGTAAAGGTCCATCGATGAGTATTTATGGAATGGTTGATGGTTTTGGAAATGGTCATGCCTGATATTATGCCTCAGTCTGCTCAACCTCTTCTCTAGCATCTGGTTAAATCACACCTCCCCAAGTCATTCTAGTGTGATAGTTCTCATGAGTCTTTGGGTATTACTAGTTGAGTGGATAAAGGTTTTCTAGGAGGTGTTTCATGTGTTGGATCTTCTTCTTATTCTAGGTTTCTATTGCGGTTTCTCTTGGATTTGGTGATTTCTGTAGCATGTTGATTCTTTTGGTGTTTATGTCAATTTTTGTGGTTGTGGTGAGATTTAATCTTCATGTTTATTTGGAATTTTTTCAATTTTTATGATTCTTGTTTATATAGTGTTGATGATGAGGGTGAAGTGATGACATTATTGGTGGTTTTCTTTTTATAAGCTATTTCTAGTTTGGATGATTTTTGTATGGAGTGTTGATGATGAGGTTGAAGCGGTGCCATTTTGGGTGATTTTTGTGATGAATATTATGGTGGTATGATCTCTAGTGGGTATCATTAGTGATGTGGTGACATCTTGGGGCATGGCTCAAGGTAGCTATAAGCTTGAGTTTTTGGGTCCTAAGATGTTGGGATGCACGGGTGATTTTTTTTTGAATTTCAAATTTGGTTTGTGGTTTGATGGATTACAATTTGGAAATGTGGTTGTGGTTTTGTTCAAATCTAGTTTAATGTGTGGTTCCCACTTACCCATAAAGTGTATTTTAGAAAATATCAAAAAATGGATTGGGATATAATATGATTTTATTAAGGTTTTTGTTCATTAGTTTATGAAGTAAGCTCATATATTATTGATCAAAAAATCATGATTAGTAAAACAATTGTGATAATTTTCATGGAAAATGTAGTGTATATTCATGGTGATAAGTGGATAATCATTTTAGGTCATTTCACCCATTTTATATCACAGATATGGAGGGGATTACAACATGATTTTTGATACCCAGATATGTCTTAACACTACATTCCTCTAATATAATGATGTTCATGTTGAGTAGATTATTTATAAATTGAACGACATGTCTAGATAATTTATTATAGATTTTGGAGGATCATAGTCCAATTATGTAACATATATAACCTAAATACCCATATGAAACTCAGAATATATACACTACTAACTGAATAGTTCTCCCTATTCATCAGATGTTGTGGACTAACAGTGTTGGAAATGCCTCCTATACCAACGCCCATATCCCAACGGTTTATATAAACTGTTGGGATAGGGTACCTATACCAATGGTTTTCTTAAAACTATTGGTATAAGAGTTTATAGAGTGTGTATTCCCAATGGTTTTAGAAACTGTTGGAATATGTAATTCCTACCCCCACTTTTCCCAACTATTTGTCTAGAATCGTTGGGATATATCATGATTATACCCAAATTCCCAACGGTTTCAAAAAACCATTGGGATAGTTCATCTTTACCCAATGGTTTTATAAAACCATTGGTATATTAATTAACCATGTATCCCAATAGTTTTTTAAAACCATTGGTGTAGAATACCACAAATATCAAGATACTGATCTGTCATCATTGTGCCCTAAATGAGAGCTCCCATTCTTCCCAGTGTGGGAACCCTTCTTGCCAACAATCAGTTTTTTGGTCTTCCCCCTCAAATCTATATGTTATAAGTTAGTTTTATGTTCTCCCTCAATTTTTTCCTTTTTTCATTCATATTAGTTTAAAGGAAAGGTTGTTTTATGTTTAAATTTTCCCGAAATGACAGGTCCCCTCTTCTTTGCAAACTCTTCTTCCCAACCTGAGATCCATCCTTTCTTCAAATCATTGTTTGTTCTTCCACATAAAAAATTGGTATGTTATAATTAATTTATATGTTATGTCTAGATTTTATTTTACCTTTTTTCATTTGGATTGATTTAATGACACAGTTGTTATTATTTTCTGTTTTGATCAATAATTTTGGTTCTTGATTATTTATTTGGAGTTGTGTTTATAATATCATAGTTATCTCAAAATTTATTTAGAATTATATGAAAATATGAGACCCATGTCGTGTGTGGAGTGAAAAATAAAATAGTTATTTGGTCACTAGGAACACAATGAGTGGTTTAATGGAGGGTTTCTCCAATGTAGACCATTAGTTTCCCAATGACTGTGTATTACGTATATGGTATCCTGATGATATTTTAAAAATAAATTAATTGAAAGAACGAATTTTTTTTAAGAAATAACACATCCTCTTACTCTATTTTAATTCCTGTAAAATATAAGAGTTGGGGTGTGGGGCATCATTCGCAGGGTTAGGGTGTGGGGAACTAGCTATGGGGTCGAATCCCCAGGCCATCTTTCTTTGTAGTCTCCATATCATAATAGACCCACATTTTAATTAATGGGATAAATTATTATTATTTTAATTTAGATATTCACCATTTTTTGTTGCCCCAAAATGTTTCTACACATACATTCATAATAAGAAATCAAATGTGTATGGCCAATAATTCGGCAAACAAGCAGAATTAAGAAGGGAGAAAAAAATACCTGAAACAGATACCTGAAGACTGTGTATTATGCAAACAATAAGAAACATGGGAGAAAAAAATTAATAAATACATTCACTATTACCAACTTAAATATTTTAGATCTTGTAAAAAGGTGACTTCATTCTGAAATAGATACTAATTTCTGGTACCAAATGTGTACCAATTTTAAAAAATAAGTACATGTTTTCGTATCAAACCGATGACTTACCAAACTACAACAGATGACACCTCACAGTCTGGGAAAGAAACACTGGACCATATCTTGAATATTCGTAGAAACAATGGAGATTATTTCTATACACATAGAGTATGATGATTCACGAAGATAAGGTGGAAATGATTATTTGTAAGAGTAGATGATTCACCTGTATGAACTGAATTTTATTCAATTTTGAGAAAAGTACGCTGTTGTACAAAGGGGATGATGATGATACACTGTCTAGACCACTTCCACAAAATCATATTCATCTATCACAAATGAACTATTTATATAAATATATCTACATAGTCAGTTCACATGCACAAAAACTAACACAAACTAAATAATTTTCCAGCAAATAAATAAATAAATACATGTCATGTTTTAAACCTAATAGATACACCAATATGTTTTTAATAACAAGAAAACCAAAGATTAAAAATCATAACCCGCACAAGTTGTTTTTTAGTAAAACACTATCCCAAAAACTATAAAAAAATATGATACAATAACAACATAGAAAGAATTTATAAAAAATACATTAAAAAAGTGAAAAAAAGGTGAATCAATCTATAGATATATTATGGTTGGAAATTAAATATGTTTCACCCATGTATTTCACTAGATCTGAGAGGGTGATGTCTTATAACTGGTTTATCCATTGAAATCTCCATAGAATAAAATAGTTAACCTTGAAATATCTGCATGTCAGACCTTCAGTATCTCAAAAAGGACACCTCAACATGACTAGATTACCTCTATATAACATTTGTTTTTTTGTTACTCTTACACATATTTATGATTTCGATTAGGTTTCATCAAATCTAAACATGATATAATGTGGTGAGATAGTAATCATATTGAAGGATTATATGTATTTACACTAGTGAAATTTTAAATTTCATGATCCTCATAAATCCCTTCATCTACTCTAGACATTGGTACTAATACTGGAAGCTTCCCATACTAAAATCCTCAATGAATTGTCCATATCATTACTAAAGCCACCATTACATGTATAAAAAGTACCTCTTTATAATTCAAACACTTAGACTCCACTTTTATCCACCCACAAAATTCATCCTTCCTGTTTGAATCATTAATATTGAACTTTTCCATCTCTTTCCACTGAACACACCACCAGCTGATAACACAGTTTATCATACTTTCCTGAACATAACACATGATTCCTAAAATTGAATATCTATTAAAATGATGATTCTATAACTATTAGACTGGATTAATATTATCGAAATGATAATTTCAATTTTTTGGTGTGTTATAATCTTCTAGGATCACCCAAGTGTTTCATATGTTTAATAAACATACGAAGATCTGACATGTGTCTCTAAAAATAACTCTAAATCATAACCATAAATTATACCACATGATAATTTTTTTGAATGTGAGTATAATAATACCCCACTCAATTTATATTATCATGATCACACTAAGGTCCCACTAACAAACATGTGACCACCACCCATCCATAGTATCCACATAGTTCTCTATTCCATGTTTCCATCCAATCATTCAAGATCCCTCTCAATGAATTCCCCCTCCATTATTTGGAAGAATAATCTAACATATTGTTTCATCTATGGAACTCATCTTACTACATCCATGTAAATAATCCATAGAAAATCATAATCCAATATCCATCATATGAAATTTTTGAAACTCCATCAATATAATATGATATTTATAGAGAAAATTAGCAATCAATTTTAGAAAATTACCTCTAAAACTATGGTGGTGTAATTGTTATATGAGAGAAATCAATTACAAAAAAATCAATGATATCATAATAACTATACACTATCTAATATCAAAAATTCTGTAAATATTTGAGGTACTTGACATCATGATCACCCTCTGGGAAATAGAAGATAGTGGAAAATAGTGTCATTCGGTGTGAATTCTGTGTATTTTGTGCTTTGTGTATGGAAAATAGTGTATTTCTATGTATTCCATAGTGAGGGAATTCTATGTATTATGTGTTTGTGGTTTTTTATGGTATTATATTGTTCTAAATAAATTATTTGTATGGTATTTAACTATTTTTAGTGTAGTGATTTATAGTATTGTTTGATGTAGGGAATGTTTGAGCTGGTATTGTCTGCTGTATTGAATTTGGACCTGCTCTAGCTAAAATAGCAGGGGTCTATTGTGTTGAATTTTTCCGGAACTGTATACCAATGGTTTAGAAACCATTGGTATAGTTTGAAGGTCTATTTATACCAATGGTTTTTAGTAAACCATTGGGAAATTCCTTGGAAGAAGTCTATACCAACAGTTTAAGAACCATTGGTATAGTTTTAAGGCTTAGGCTCTACACCAATAGTTACAAACCATTGGTATATGTTTATCCCTATGATTATCAACAAACTGTTTCAATAGATTATTGTCCAATGGTATATTCTAATGGTTAAGGAATAACCATTGGTAAAGTTCTATCCCCATGGATTATCACCCAACGGTTCTTCAAACCATTGGTATAAGATATACCAACAGTTTCATGCTCTATACCAACGGTTTAAAACCGTTGGTATAACCTCATTTTCCAGAAGTGTAACATTGTACATCTAAATATATGTTTGGAATGGTTTACCCACTTAAAGTCCATGTTTTTTTATCACAAAAAACAGAATGACCCATCCAGAAATTTGAAAATAAAAAAAAAATAAGGTGTCCCAAAAAAACTCCAAACATGTTAAAAAATAAAGGATACAACCACAACTTACTACATGAATTCAAAGAAAAAAAAAGAAATTGAAACAAAAAATTTAATCCAAACTAAAATAACATTCTTAGAAAAAAAGTCTTTAGACTAAAGAAATACTATGAAGAAAGGGAAATGAGTTATATAAAATATCCAACCACCTCCAATAGCTCCAACATAAAAGAGTTAATTAATCCTACTTTCGTTTCAACAAGAACTAAATAGTTAATAATACCCAACAATTACCAATATTTTATAAGTATTTGAAATGAAATAAAATAGTAGTTTCATGTCTAGAGGGGTTTTGTGTCCATTGAGGTGTGCATGATGGGTGAGAGTATATAATACTAAATAGGGTTCCACTAATAGTGTCTTAACCTAGTAGTTATTAAACAAGTGTACTCGTAAATATGTCTATAAATTTACATACATATATTGTAAAATGGTATAGGTAGTCATGAACATAGCATGAAAAAAATGTATAAGTTATACTTCACAATAGGATGTATAATATATAATTTTTAACTCTCTATACTAGGAGGATCCACACCTATCATACTGGATTTAATCCCTAGCTCAATACCTGAGATAATTAAGTCTATGAAATATTTCATTCATTCCTACTAAATAAGCATAAAGTAGTTTGGGAGAAAATACCATTCCATAGGGGATAAGAGATAATGTATACTCAGGTTTGGATGATCTTGTATCTCATACCTTTGGGAATGGGGAAATGGTTATAATATAACCATAGAAATCTTACAAAATTTCTCTTATGTTTAACTACCAAACCAACAAGTGGGTACCTATATATTGTTTATATAACGGTAATAATAGATAAAATGTGTTCCTTGGAATTTTTATATACAAATAAATGTTATACCCCTGCACATTTGTGACTATCATTTTCATATATCTAATAATTAATCATGATCTAGGCACATTTCCAGTTATGTAGATTAAAATTCTTGGTAAAAAAGAAGTAATAACCAAGAAAATCATAACAAATCAAAAATATTCTTTAACACAATAATAAGTAAAATTTTTAAAGTAATGTAATAAATATTACAACTAGCGTTCTCAATATAAAAAAGTAACCAACATGGATTTTAGGATTGTAAAATGTATTATACCAATATAATAATATGGTATGACAATAATGAAATGAAAAATATACTAGTTTCAGACCAATGGGAAGGTAGTAGTGTTTGTGTCAGCATAGAAATGTTATATCCAACAACCAAGGAATCATTTGATAAGTGATTATCTAATAAGATTTTATGGGTTCAAAGTCCTTTTTAACAAATATAACGAAACTAAATACATAAAACTAACACCTGAAATAACCAAAATAAATTAAAATATCCATGTTTTAATCTAGAAAGTTTTTTCCATGTAAAAAATATTTTTTCCATTATTTAAATGATGAAGAATAGAAAATAAAATAGAATTAATTTATTAATAATTTACCAAAATACCAATTTCAAATGTTGTTTTATTTTAGAATTTATAAATATTTATAGATACCTTAGTAGTTTGCAAGATTCAATGTTAGGTAGTTACTAAAACTATTAGGATTTCATGTTGGATTACTTTCCACCACCTCCAGAACCCATCTTTGATATCTTCAGCAAATCAACCTCTTAACTTTAGTTTAATTCTAATTACCTAGTTTATTGATCATTCAGGTTTAGATGAGAATAATTGTTTCTTGTCATATAATAAAGTTTAAACTAATGAAAGGGTGCCTCATTTTGAATTTAGTATACCAAAAATATTTAGGCAAATATGAACTCTTGTTTATAAGTTGTTCATAACTTCATTTATGTTTAAAAATATCCAAAGTGTCTTTATTACATCCCATGTTAAATATCAAGAGAATTTTATAACAACTTTTGGTAGGAGATATTGGTGATAAGGACTTGGTATGGATTACCTAATTCAATAATCAAAGAAAAAAACAATATTAGTGATCAAAACTCATAAGGAGTCTATAAAACACAAAGTGATTAAATTATTGTTTTAAATACAATAAATAGAGAATAGGTTTCCATTAAAATAAGCCAAGAAAACCTCTTCAAAAACATTTAAAATGTTTTATATTAAACATATTTTAAAATAATTCATTTACACCAATATAATGTAAAAGATATTCTTTATTAATTTAGAGAAAAACTTAACTTAAGGCCAGAATGTTGTAGGCATATACTAATAAACAATCAGTGTGTCGAGACCACCTTAAACTCATTAGGTGAAATTTAATATTCTAAAACATTATCAGTAGCCCTTAAATATTATTAAGAAATAATTTCATAAACAAAAGATACAAAACACATAATCACTGTAATGTAAAACTAATAAAATATATTAGAAAAAAAGAGTGATCGTCATCATAAATTCTCTATGAAATATAATACCTTACATACCTAAATAATATCCAAGTAAAAACCTTAGATTCACCTAAGAAACAATATAACTAATGTTAAATACATGAATTATTATCTTTACATTAAAATGGACAATAATGGTGATAAAAAACCTACATAAGCCTCCCATAACAAGGTAATAGTATACCCAATGGTCTAGGGTGAATTACACCATGATATGTTGGAATTTTACATAGAATCTCTATCCATAGAATATAAAATTAATAAAATATGGTAGTAGGTTAATATGGTAGATAATGGAATATTACTCTTAGTTATATATGAAAAACATCTATATAAACCCTTTAAATCAAGATCCCTAAAGAAGAGGAAGAGGAAACCCAAGGGAAGCCATATAGAATCTCTCATCGACTGGGAAGAGATGAAAATAGATTTAGAATAAAGAGGGGTAAAATAGAGTCTTAATGAAAAAAGACCCTAAAAATTTCTTTAGTGGACCACCAGGTACCTAGTGGTTCCCTCAGGAAAACCAGTCCGCTGGTTATTCCAGCAAGTATCTAGTGGCCTTCCACTAAGTACCAGGTGTCACTTTCATGTGTAATACCATCATAGGAAATCCTAAAAATTGAGCTACAAAATAAACCTCAAACCCCATCCAAAAATAACATATAATTAATTCTAAAACACCTGAACCAAATCTTAGTCCTTGAAAGAAAAAGTATTCATAAATTGAGACTATAATTTCAAATGATCCACACTCTAGACATTTGAAATTCATTCTATATATGTCCAATTATGTTATCTAATAAATAACCACTATAACCAACCCACAATACAACTTCTCATCCCTAAAAAGTCTTTGAGAAAATATAACAAAAAAATCATCACCTTTAAGTATTCAAGGAATAACCTAAAGTATCCCTTAAATTAGGAATTTTCCACTTCAATATCCATTACTAGTCACCAAAACAGACCAATTCTAAGCCCTAATTTACAAAAACATATCATATTACTAATATACTACCAAAAACATAATCCAAATTACATCTCAAATTATAAATCCCATTTCAATTAATAATCTCTAATTTTTATCCAACCCTTCAATAACTATTAAATTCCATATTAATAACCCTCAAAACACTATATTTTGATAGTTAAAATACCCCAACATCAAACATTTTAATAAATCCATAAATTACCTCATAATGATTCCATTAAAAATCCCCTAAGACTGAATCAATATACTAAACCATAAATGTAGAATCAACACTAAATAGTGTATAATCATTCTTAAAAATCTCCAAATATATTTAAACAATAAAAAAACAAAGGTAATCCCCATAATAGTAATTTACTAGGGATATATACATATAAAATTCCTTGTATTCCATTTTATCAAAGAGATAATTTTATACAATAGTTTATAAATAACCATCCTTTATTTCAAACACCGCATGATATATTATTTCTAAAAATACCACATCTTATATAAAATAATCTATTTTAAAATAATAGTTTTTTTAAACACCCTACCAAGCCTTTCTTTTAGAAGAATGACACAAGGATTTTAAAATAAACTGAAACATAAATATGTGATGAGTTAAATTATTATTTACTTTAAAAACAAAATGGAATCAAATTGGAAAATAAATTTCACATTGAATTTCTAAAACATTATGAATTGATATTTAAAGAAGACATTTAAACATAAAATATATTTAGAAAAAAAATATTAAACATCACCTTTACATTAGGACACTAATAGATTTCTTAAAGTCACATATAGGTTTCCATTGGGGATGAATGAAAAGTGATTACAAGCATGTTTATTTTATCTATTTTTTTAAAAAATCTAATATCATTTCTATAATTTCATCAATATATCGGAAATAAGAAACATTATCACTAACAGGATGTGAAATTCTCTGAAATATAATGAATTATTGAAGAAAACCCCATTCTTAGTAGTAATACTTATAAAATAAATAATAAAATTCACATTATTGGAAGGATATTAAAAAGTTAAAATAAAATCATGCACAACATTATGTGATTAAATAGTGAAAAATAAAATTTAATGCATGATAAAAAAGGAAGTAAGAATCATTCTTGGTGAAAAAATAAAAGTAGAACGCATGGAACATTCTCAGAATTCTAAATATAAAAATAAAACATGGATTATCAACATAAAACATTAACAAGAGGTAAGTATCATGCATGATAATGAAATATAAATATAAAATAAGGGAATTATTCCATAAATAAATTATTAATAAAAGGTGAATAACTATCAAAAAATAAACATACCTTTCTCAATAAAATTAACAAAATTGTTTTTCTATATAAACTTTGTCATAAATAATATTTATATATTACAAAACAATATATATAAATATATATTACTAATATTTAAATTAATATAAACCTTATTTGTTTCAAACTATACTTTAAAAATTACTAGCAAGCATGTAATATGGAAAGACACTATATGTGTGCCTATATATTGAAACATAATATGATGCATAAACCAATACTAAAAAATAACAATAGACATAAGGCTATATCCCAGGTTAGTGGTGACCAAGGATATAGGTGACCTATATTAATATCCAAAAAATGCATGTTACTATAGGACACATATACCATGGTAATGACTGATTGTGGATATAGGTTAGCACGATATTTTTTTCACACCAAAAAAGTGGAGACTTTTTTCTTGTGGGAATCACATATTTTCAGGAGAGAAAAATCATGTGGCTATAAATGATATATTTTTTGTATATTTAAATGGGGATTTTTTTCCCTTGAAATATTTTTTTTGTTTTTTAGATTTATTCATGGGTGAAAATTCTCATAGAAATATCATTATAATGGAATCCATATACCCATGGAAATTATATCCTTTGGGTATAAGAAAAAAATATTCATAAATTAAAAAATAGAAATGTATATAGCCTTTTACATACCTGGTCAAAATAAATGGTTTAACATAGTTTATGGAACCTTTGTTATTATTCCTCATGAAAGAGGTTTGAATCATATAATACATTTATTTTATAGAGAAATATGTATCATATATGTAAATATTTGCATATATATCATATTTAGAAATTCCAATTAGCTGAGTGGTAGAATACCCTTTGGCAGAAGGTCGAGAATAGGGTTTGAAACCTAGTTAAATTTTATTTTTATGAACCATCAATATATATTAATATAATTATTTATGAATATATTCTAATTCATTTATCTAGGTTAGTGAAACTATTCTTACCTATAGTTCCACGAAAAACAATTTGAATCTCATATCTAGTTATATTTTGTATAGAATTATATTATTATCTATATATATTAATTTCTATATAATGGGACACGTAATCACTAGGAGTTGAATGTAAGGTCCCCTAAAATTTATCTATGTGGTCCCATCTTCAAAATAAGGATGAATTTTTTTTTTACCAAAACCGTATTATATGTATATATAGAGAGAGATATGTGTAGTAATATTCTTATAAAACCTATGGTAGCTAAGTGGAAGAGTTTACTTTGTAATAGTTTGTAGTGGGGGATAAAATCCTCAACTTGTATTATTTTTATATTATTATATAGATGGTTGGTCCATGTTGTAATTTTTTGTATGTGGAACAAACAATATATATCAATGTAAATAACCCAAGGATATGAATAAGGGCACTCATATCTATATATTTTAGTCTACAGCAACAAAAATAGGTACCATTATCTCATTGTCCATGCCCATAGGTTATATCCATGGATAGTTTGGTTATATCGATGAGCCTAGGTTAGGGTTGTAGCCCATTTTTCTTCTTGTGATCCCAAAATTAACGAGGACTCCTAGTTGATCCCTAGATGCACATCTTGAGTTTCATTCCATCACAATCAATACAAACTAATAAAAGCCTCACCCAAACTAAAAGTGCCTACTAAGTACTTTAGCATCCCTTGGTAACCTGATCTTCCTCTATAAATAGTTTCCAATGGAATTTTTATGGGTTAATTCTCAATTAATTATAGTCCTAGATGATTTATAAAACATAATTT
The DNA here is from genome assembly GCA_963277665.1 of Viscum album. Taxonomy (NCBI): domain Eukaryota; kingdom Viridiplantae; phylum Streptophyta; class Magnoliopsida; order Santalales; family Viscaceae; genus Viscum; species Viscum album. The sequence goes on along the minus strand of OY728151.1, from coordinate 1,820,223,724 downwards.
CCTATATCCTTGAAAACCTAAAAATATCTCTATGATATAGCTTTGTAATGTTCAAGACTTGAATACTAGTATGGAACCTAGACCTTGTCCACTAATACACTAAGAGTGCTCCCCAATCCTCAATGGTTGTAGAATAATGTCCTGGGTATAAAGTAAATGTTCGTAAATGACTTACATACTAAAATTCATATGATAAGTCATGTATGTTTATACTAAGAAACTATCATGTTTGATCCATAAGTTTTATGATCCTAAACAAATCCTGAAAGGTATCCCAAAACATAAAAATTATTAAGGAGGTATAAGAATGAAGGAAACTACAAAAACATACAAGATGAATGCATAAAAGACTAAATAAAATGTGTAATGAAAAAAATTAAATTGTCATAAAGTAAAATCCAGTGCTATACAGTTCCTTAGACTAAGGAAAAACTTGGTGCAATGGGAAATGATCTGCAGGTGACCTCCAACAACATCTAATAGCTCCAACTCTAAAGAAAGTCCTGATGTCACTTCAATTCCAACCACAAGAAATTATCTAGGAAATCCAAACAACATCTAGGGTATTTAATTACCTGAAAATAATTAAAATAAATTTCACAAGTCTAAATAAATTTACATATAGGGAGGGAACATTAAATACATAGTAAGTAACCAAAAATGATGCCTCAACACAATATTCATTGTTAATGAAAATGACTACGGACCTGAGTGAAAATTGTGCTCATATCCCCATGGGTTTTAGTAATTTTATAGGGAAAAGATCCATTATAACATGGTGTATATTTTTATAGAAATATCCCTTGTGGTATTTTTCTGTGGCTATAGGGTTTGTAAAAGGTTTAAAGTTTCACTTATATATTTTAATATATATGCCTCTCCAAAATTCATCTGCCATTTTTACCACTTCACTATAGGATATTTCATACACATGAACATACACACACACACACACACAGATATATATATATATGATATTAAATATATAATATTATAGTTATTATATGAATAAAAAATTATTGAATTTCTAATATCTGAAAATACATGAGGAATAAGGACACCAATAACTTAGCATGTGGAAATATGTTCCCTATGACCATAGTCCAGGACACTTGTGGTGTTATGGAAAACCCACATGAATCAATAGACATGGGTGAAGTCTCTTTTGATAGTAGGACTTCCCAAAAATAACCTATATCCATGGTCTCTATAGATTCATTGTAATGGATACCCCAAGGAACCATATGGTCATGGACTATAGTGACATTTGTTATAAGGTTGTCTTGAGGGACCCTACAACCCTGGATAACAAGCCCAATGGTGGTAGGTCCACACTTAGTGGTCCGATATATATATACCCAAGTTTTTTACATAAATCAATCTAGTTTTTTGACTTAAATATCCAATAAATACCACCCAAAGATCGAGAACCCTAATGTATTGTAAGACTGTGTACATAAAACATCAAAATGAAACTAAAATAAAACATATTCATGTTAGTGTACCTAATGACCTCTTAAATTACTATAATCTCTGAAAACATGATAGGATAACATAGGTAATACATAAATAAATAGGTTGAGTTATAAAACCCTATAAGAGAATAAACATGATAAAGAAGAATAACATATGAGTTAAAAGAAATAACATAATGTCCTAAAATAAAAGGATCATGGATATTATTATGGAAGAATTATATAAATAATATAGAATAAAAAGATCACAGAAATATATGAATTTAAGAATATTGTAAAACATGAAGTATGTGTAATTCAAGGTTAACCACCAAGACAACATTATATAGTGGACCGAATCATATCATGTATTAGGTTTAATCCCTTATCCCATACATATAATATCATGAGACCTAAATATTACTTAATTCATTGGAGTTCTATTTATATGCACCCACCAAAACATGTAAATTCATATGTTTTCTACATAAAGAAATCATACATAAGGAATATGCTTCAAAAACCCCATGGAAAGTAAATTGGTTACATAATCGTGTTTTATAACTTATATAAATGGAATATCATAATAAATTTTAGGAATGATGGAATTAAATAAATCTTGTAAGTTCATAGATAAATAATTATGCATGTGACATTAAAATTAATCTTATGTTAATTGAATAAATAAATAGGGGTGGACAAATATTTTTGGAAATACAACTTTTATGTAATTATTTATAGAAAAAGGTGGTAAAGAATCATTTAAATGGGTAAGGGATTACTAATTTTTGTAAAACCAAAAAGGAACTAAAATATTTTTTCATAAAAAATGATTGTTTTTTGGAAAATTGATATAGTTAAAAAACATTAATTTATTGGTACTTTAAATGAGGGAAATAAAAAAATGAAGTTCCCTTTAATCAAATTTTCTTAATGATGAAATTGATAAGGGTCCTTTAGAACATGTATATCCCCATCATGGAAAGGTGAATTAAGATATTTATATACGTATGGTACATATATAATAAATAATAAGAATATAGTGATAAATTGAGGTACGCTAGAAAAATCATAACCCCAAATAAAATAGGGTGGTATGAAGAGATCTCTTACCATATGTCCAGAATCATTATTTACTTGAACATAAAATCTTGAATAATAAAATTTGATTAATTTATTTATTTATTTATAACTCTTACATTTATATTTTATTTAATATGATTTTATTATGTCTATTTAGAACTATTTTATTGATATATAATGTTTAATTTTGTTGTTTTGAGGGCATTTGTTCCATGGTTCTTAGGTCAGATTACTTGTGGAAAATTATTAAACCTATTTTCAAGTGAGACTAAAACTTTAAAAATGAAATGAAATGATATTAATGTCCTTATATAAAATGATATATTAAAAAATATATTTTTGTGTTTTAGTGTATATATAATTTATTTATTATAAATGTTATTGTTATATAGTTTATTCATTTAGGTAGTTTTCCCAACCATCAAGAACTATATTTTTTTATTTAATTAATAAATTAAAGAACATGAAATGAATTATAATCTACTTACTATCAACATATTTAGCCTTAATAAAATTTCTATAAGAATCTATGAAGGTGGTGTGGTAAAAAAATTACATTGTTCATAGATATAGTGAACCAACTGTAATATGAAAACATTTTTGTTTTTAGAATTAGATAAGAATAGAAGAGAATGGGTGATAGATATTAAATAGACACAATACAATTATAGTATATTTATAATACTGGAGTCATGGTGTTATGTTTAATGTAATTTATTTGTAGTATTAGAAGGATGAAAGACTAAAAAAGATCGATTGAGGGTCTTACCTTCTCCTTTGGATGTCTCCTCCTAGGATTCCCCTTAAATCACATTGGATTGATATTTTGATGAGTACAAGGATTGAAGGGAAATGGGGTCGATGGGGAGATAATTTTTTAGATCTTTATTATGTTTAGAAAGTTAGAATGTTTGAGGAGAAGTGTGATAACGTTAACTTTTATAAATCAAATTCCATTTTTCAATAAATAAACTCTTTATTAAGTAATGCAGTTTTAGAAAAAACATACACTAATTTGGTTATTTTAGACCATTATAAAATATATTTATTTATATTAAATATATTATTATTAAATTTAAAAACTAGTAATATATACATTGTATAGTGACCATTAAAACTAGAATATATTAATGGTTATAATAAAGTTTAATTAACACAGATAGAATAAGCAGTTTCCTTGACTAATAGGATCATACCATATAAATACCAATTATCATATATTATATGGGATATGGAATAATTGGGATTTTTCCCTGAATAAACCCAAGCTGAAATTCAATAACTAGAACATGAATGAAACCTTTTATGGGGGAATTTAAAGCTTAACAATATCGTAATTCAAATAATGTTCATTGAACCTCCCTAAGAATGCACTACTATCGCACACCTTACCCTTAGGTTGTATACTAGTGTAATAAGGGGTTAGGTATATAGGCCCTAATAGTATGAATTTTTATGTTTTATTTATAATTAAATTATTATTATTTTTATATTTTTAATTATTACTTTATATACACAATTATGAATGAGTTGATGAAAATTATATTTTGATACGATGAAACCAACTTGTATTTTTAGAAAATATAGTTTTAACACTATTTTTGATAAATTAAAGAATTTTAAAATAATTATTAATATCATATAATATTATTTTTAAATAATATATATTTATCTATAAATAATAAGGTAACCTAATTAAGTTGGAGGTAATTTATATAAGGGGCATAAAATTATTATATTTATAAAAATGAGGATTTTCCAGTAAATAAATAATTTTTTAAAATTGTAAATTATCATATTTAGATAATTATTTTCATAAAATAAATATTATTTTTTAAATTATCACTTAAAAATTAATCAATGGTTAATATTTCATAATTTTATGAGATAGTCAAATTTTTGGGTAAAAACTAAATACGGTTAAAAATATAAAGTTTTTATTATAACATCATTATGACCCAAAAGTGATATAGTAAATTCCATAAAAGGAATAAATGACCATATATATTTACCATTTAAAATAATTTAATTTTTTTTTATTGGATTAATTTTATAATCCCTTAATGAATTCCCCAAAACTAATATTATGATTTTATGGTTTTAAAATCAGTATTTTTAAATACGACACACTTCTACATCACTAATGATATAATTTAAATGTTTTCAATTCATGAACTTATAAAATATTTAAAATAATCCCCTTTTGAATAGAAAATGGTAAACACCATGGGATGGTTTTTGTTTTTTTTTTATTTTATTATATAGAGTTCAAAACCTATGTATAAAAATTAATAAAGTCCCCTCTATTTTTCAATAAATACCCACCCAACCTCCCACACCTATTCTATTAAAATCCATTGATCATGATGTTAATCTCCCTATATTTCACTAAATCCCTCACAATTTGTTCCCAATCTATTAAAAAGCTCCCCCCAATATTTTAAAAGCACCCTCCCATGGTAAGGGATCTCTCTTTTTTCCATTCAAGAACCTTATTGGTATTTGGCCTTTTGAAACTCAATTGGTTATATTTTAATATATATAAAAATATCCTTTTATATTAAAATTGATGTTATAATAATGATATATCATTTATCCACTCTCTTTATAAACTTTACCTAAGCTATTACTATGTCATAGAAATGGGATTTTCTCCTCCTCTTATTTATTCAAGACCTTTAATTGTATTGTTCCATTTTTATTCCAATTTTTCTTGTTGGAATGTGTTTTTATACACCCCTGTTACTATAATTATTATTTAAAATTAATGATATACTTTATTTCACTCTAATTAAAACCTTACGTGAATATTATTGTACACGTGTTATGTTTCTAAAATTATCATACTTTCTGTACCTAACATCTTCATAGTGAATACACATCACCATTTCCACTCAAAGTTATTCACCTCCATATACCTATCCATCATTGATTTGTGAATTATATTTATGTAACCATATATATTTAATCTTTGGATTAAAATTTATGAAATTTTTTCTTATTTTGTATGGTCTATGTGGCACACTAATGCATGTACATGATATAAATTTGACGTGTATGCTTGGAACTGTATAGCCCTCCATTATATTAGATAATATTTTTATCTGATGAGATACCATGTATGGTATATGGGAGTTTATCCTAATTATATTATGTAATTATTTCTCTATTTTTAGTTGTGACTTATTCTTATGATGTCATGTTTTATATTGTTTCAACATTCATATGCTGCCTTGATGTTATGATCTTATATCATGTGTAAGATCATGAGATTTTTGAATGTATTTACTTGTTTAAATTTTGGTTTTAATCCCTTAATTTTGGAAAAATAAATGTTCATTGGGTTTGTGATGAGGTTAGGGGGTGTTCTAGGGGACTTAGGATTCGAAATAAAGGGAAACGGGTCCATTCTGTAAATGCTTCATGGTTTGTGCATGGTTAGTGAAAATTGTGTGAGGGGGAAAACCAAACTGTGAATCCTTAAACATGGATTCCTGAAATATTTTTGAATGGTTTGTAAAAATATGTTGGCCTTCCCATGTAACTGTGTGGCCTAACCCTTCTTGGATAGAGACTAGTGTATAGATGGAGCATGGTTTGAAAAACTGTGCGATCAAACCGTGGGCCCCATTAAAAAGTGAAAAAATACCAAACTATCCCCTCATGATATTAAGTTCATACCCAATTGCTTACTCATTTATCCTTATATAAACCCTAGTGATGTATCAAACTCATCCAAGAAATCAAGGAATCAATATCCTTTGATTCTAGGTTATTTGGAGTGTCGTTGGTTGCGGATCGAAGCTCCAAGTAAGTCTAACACTCCGCGTGCATCTCTTTTCTGGTCTAGGTCTTTTAGATTTGTTATTCTTCTTCTAAACCCCTAAAAACCTATATTTTTTGTGTATATTTGGTTTTTTATTCAAAGGGTACTTGAATCCATATCTAAGGCTAAAGTTAAGGGTGTTTTCATTTTTATATTCGAGGTAGGTAGTATACAAGTTATATCCCATAGTTTTATTTTAGATTTGTTCATGTGTAGTTGTGATTTTCTTCCCTTTTAATGTGATTTTTATTCAATAATTAATTTTTGGGTATATTGGTTGGCTATATGATAAATTAATCCCCTCATGATTCTTGTGGGATTCATTTAGAGTGACTCGACCGATTTAGGGCCACCCTTGGGGTGTGCCACTATTCTAAAACATGTAAAATTGTAATGTTGAGTGAAGAGTTTCCTTATATTGAAATATAACCCATGATAAATGTGTTGATATAATAGTTTGATTTATTAAGGGAACTAATGGTGGTTGTTTGTAGTTTTTGGTAAAGGTATAGGGATTATTTGGCATAATTTAAAAAGAGAGTTAAATGGGTTAATGTGAATATGTGAAATGGATTATGAAACTGAAATGGAAATGTGTAAGTGTTTTAATGAATAAGAGTTGATTAAGGAGTAAATGGTTTAATGCATGGGTATTAATGAATATATAAATGGGATAATGCTTTGTATTTTTTTGTTTAACTAAAAAGGTTAAATTTTGAAATGGTATATGGGTTAATGGGATATCTAAAGTAAATGGAAATTGTGTTAATAGGTTATTACATAAGGGTGATTTATGAGTTCAATTAAATGTAAAATGTGAATGTAATTTTTATTGTTTTTTTATGGTTTGTGATATGGTATATGTGTTAAATGGATAAATAATAATATGAAAATATCTTGGTAGTATGTGGTGTATTTAATTGAGGTTCTACTCCCATTGGTCGGGTTGGACTGAGGCTCTAAACCCCACCACAAGAATTCACATGTTAAGGAGTTGAAATGAAGATTTATTACCCTAATGGTTTCATTATATGAAACTACCTAGACTAAGAATACAAGGTAATTGTAATGTATTTTTTTATGATATGTTTTCCCTAGATATGTATGGAATTTTACTTATTCCCTAATGCATAGTTTTTTGTGTACTTAGGTAGTTGAGTAAATGAATTAAATTCTTTACCCATAGAACATGTATTGAAAATTAATGTAGTAGTGAATAGGAAATAATTGATGTAAATGGAAATAGTAATGGGAAAGGGCTAAGTGAATATTCTTACTTAATGGAAATTGAGTTGTATTTTGTTTACCTTTTAATTTATTTACTACTTTCATGAACTATATTCATAGACTAGATATTTTGTAGACATCATTGGTGGGGGACTACGGAGTTGTACTCACACCCTTCTTAGGTTGTTGTTGGGTACCTGAGTAGATTTCATGGTTCTAGGTCAGGAAAATGGAAAAGGCCTTATACTAGGGGGTTGAGTTGGTCTTGGGATGTGCATGTATAAGGATCTGGACTTAATATCAGGACCTTTTTTGGGGATTTAACTATTTCTATTAATTTTGGTTTCCTTCACTTTCAGAATTGTTATTATGACATGACATATTTACCTTTTATAGTTGTAATTATACCGTATTTGGAAAATTGTTGGAAATGAATATTTTTATATATTTTTTATTTTCTCCTTTATTTTATCTATTGTCATTAGTGGATTACTCTGATAAAGAGTGTATATTCTCCCCAGTTGATATATTAGACCCTCACCACTAGTCAGTAGATTTGGCATATGGGGAGGTTAACTTGAGATCATATGGCGACCCAAATCAGGTCACTAGTTTAGTGGATCCTAGGTCGTGGATGTTACAAAGTGGTATCATAGTGGTTATTTTCTGTGGTTTTACTATTTGGAATGGTAGACAAGAGATTAGGATGTGTAATTCCTTGGGAATGATCTAATTCATGTGAGTAGTTAACCCATGTATGAGGGAATCCCCAAGTATCCATGGGGGTAATTATTGTTTATGATTTGTTTTGTTATAGTTTTATTCTATCTGACCATTGGCTAATTCTCTTGTTATGTGATGTGGCTATTTTATGATGTTTTTTCATTATCATAATGGACCGATTTTGTGCATTTATGAATCATTATAGAAACTTAAGGATGCAGGTGGCATGCATCATGATAGGCACACATGGGGTGGGTGTGTGGGACATGGAGGGTAAGATGAATTTTACATTCATAAATGTTTGAGGAAAATGGTGTCTAATAAAGATAATGAAAATGGGTATAAAGGACGAATGATAACAAATGGTTAATGAATTTTTCTTAATGAAGTGTTTTAAACAACATAAAATAGTGGTTGTAATAAGTTATAAAGTGAAAAATGTGTTTAGAGGAAAGATTTATGTTGTGATCATAGAAAATGTTTTAAAAAAGGTGTCAAATGAGGGATTTATGACTATATATGTTGGTTTACCTCATGTTATACATGGTGCATGATATGGATAGTCAAAGGTGAAATTCTAGGTGTGACAATATTCATCGAGATAGTGTGTGCAGGATGAGTTGTTATGGTTTGTGAATTTCCTCCTTTATATATAGTATAGATGCTTTATGTATATGTTCTAAGACACATGCTTGGAATTGTAGGAAGACTCCACGACTTTGACGTGAGCCCATTGGGAGATAAGAGGATGTCACTAATAACTCTCCACTAGTGGAAGAGAAAGGGATCCCAATGAATTAGTGTAACATGGGAGAAGATCAGTTCTATATTAACTTTTCTTGATTTATGAAAATTTTAGAGCGGGGGATAGGGTGGGTTGTGTCGAGAATGTTTGATATGACTAAGGAATTTCAACTACAACACCCTCTTACTTTTACTGTAAAGGGTGGGCCAAAGGAAGCTGAGTTTTGGATATAGTCCATCTAAAAAATACATGATCATCTAGAGACACCTCCTGAGAAAAGAATAAAGTTGGTAGCCTATATGTTGAGAGTTCCAGAAAAACACTAGTGGGAAATCATTATTTAGACCATGCAAGCAGAGGGAATGTTATGGAAGGGATTCCAAGAAAAGTTTCTAGAACACTTCTACCTAGAGACCTTTAGGAATTGGAAGGTTGTGTGGTTTCTAAGTTTGAATTAGGAGACTATGAGTGTAATGGATTATTCTAGTCATTTAACGGACTTGAAATGTTATGTTCAATCTTTGGTTGGGGATGAGGTAGAAATTGTGAGGCGCTTCCAAGACAGACATAGGCATGTGATTAAGTCCTAGGTGAATATTTTCCATTTAAAGAGGTTTTATAAAGTGGTATATTAGGCCCTTATCTAAGAAGTAAATCGCAAGGAAGCTCCAGGTAGTGGGAGTGAAGTCTCATTTGGGAATTCTAATGGTGTGTCTTCCAATAGAAGGAAGTGCCACTTCAAGAGATTTCATCAGGGAAGTGGCGGTCAGGGTAGTCAGAAAAGGGAACCAACCTCATAGTGAAGCAATTGGGTTTTCTTCTATCATTGGGGTAGCCGGGAAATATGTGTGGTCAGTGTCCCTGACCACTGGTTGAGTGCTAGATGTGTGGAAGGTTAGGTCATGTGTAGAGGTTTTATTGGAACTCTCAACATATGGGTATTGATAGTGGGTTGATGCTAGTGCAGAGTGTAGGTAGGGGGTCATTACCCCATACTAGGCAGGTAGTTGAAGCTATATGAGTCATACTAGTCAAGGTAGTGGGTGCAATACACTGAGGAGAGGGCATCTATATTAATAGGAAAGTTTAGCATAGTGAACATAGATAGAAGTCCAGGGTAGAGTAATTGGTCAACTTCTTGTAATTCAGTCTACACCTGGAGCTGGTGTAGCTGGACCATCAATTGTCTGAGGTACAATTCTTGTGGACTCTACACATTCTAGTTCTATATTTGATTTATGTTCCTTGCATTCATTAATTTATTCATAGTTTTTGGTTTTGTTCATTCTAGAGGTAGAACATATGTGTGGGGTTATATCAATTTATACACCATTAAGTGTGTGAGTAGAAAATATCAGGTAATGTAAGGGGCATGCACTCAAGGATGGTGGGTACCATTTACTATGGTATTTCTTTGTTCTTGAGATGCCAGTTTTTGATATTATTTTGGTGATAGACTAGATAGTGACTTTTCAAGCCCACATTGTCTGTTATCATCCTAGGGTAACATTTACATGTCATGAGGGAGGCATGTATGTCCATTGTGGTGAATGGGGTGTTCGGGAAGGCCAAGTAGTGATATTTTGTCAGTGGGTGGGTGAAATCAAAGTGCATGTGTCTTGTCTATTGATTTACGATGTGGTAGTAGAGTAGTATTTATTTCCTCTAATGGTGGATCAGTTTCAAGATACATTTCTGGAGGATTTCTCATGGTTTCTTCCCGATAGGGATGTTGAGTTCATGATAGAGTTGCTTCCAGGGGAAGAACCAGTTTCCATTCTTCTATATAGAATTTCTCTAACATAACTCTAAGAGATTAAAACTTAGTTTTAGGAGTTTTATAATAAATTTTTAATCAATCCTAGTATTTCACCTTGGGGATCCCTAGTGCTATTTTCCAAGAAAGATAATGGAACATTATGGTTGTGTGTTGATTATAAGAATGTAAATCTAAGGATGGTTAAGAACTGATTCCATATTCCTCATATAAATAATATTTTTAACTAATTGAGATGTGATTTTCTATTTTCAAAAATTTGATCTGAGGTCGGGGTATCATCAGCTAAGGGTGAGAGCTTCTGATATACTGTAGACTTCCTTTAGGAGCATGTATGGGTTGTATGAGTTTATTGTCATGCCATTTGGGTTGACCAATGTTATAACATAGTTTATGGATCTAATAAACTGAATCTTCCATCCTTATATATATTAATTCTTGGTTACCTTTTTTGATGACATCATAGTGTACTCAGAAACTCAAGATGATTATCCCAAACATCTTGACATCATATTAAGTAAACTAAGAGCACATTGGATATATGAAAATCTATCCAAATTTAATTTCTAGATTGAAAAGGTAAATTTATTAGGACACATTATCTTAGAGGAATGTGTGTCCTTAGTCCCATAGAAATTGTAGGAAGTTGTGTCTTAGGAGCATCCAAAGAATGTTTTAGATGTTCTATGTTTCTTGGGATTGGTTGGCTACTACTGAAGGTTTATTAAATATTTTTCACATTTGTATGCACCAATTTTAGGATTGACCAAGAAGGGAATCAATATTGAATAGTGTGAGGCATCTAAGAATGAATTCCAAGAGTCAAATAAGTGGTTTACTTCCGCAATATTTCTAGTATTATCTAATCCAAGTAAAGAGTATACCTTATTTTGTGATGCATCTAGTGTTGGGAATTGGGCAGTAATGATGCAGAATGGTTAGGTGGTTGAATATGGTTCATGAAAGTTTAGTACCTAGGAAATAAACTATTAAAAATGATCTTAAATTGTTCATGGTGGTCTATTCATTCAAGTGTTTGTGGAAGTACTTGTTTAGAGAATGATTTATGGTGTATACTGATCATAATATCCTTAAGTACATTTTCTACAAGTGAGATTTGAAAATTTTTAGTGGATATGGGTTGAGTATATTTAGTTAGTTTACACACCAGGAAAGGGAAACACTGTTATAGATGATTTGAGTTGGAATACTCAATATTAAGAAGTTCATGAATCAAGTTCTGAGAGGAAGATGGTGGTTTTGTTTTTTGAGATGCATATTTAGGTGTAGAAAGGTCAAGGACATATGTTCCTTGAAACCTTGGTAGTAGATTCAATGATTTTGATCTAGATTATGGAATTGAAATGTTAATATCTTGAATGTGTGACAGAAATATATTCTTCTTCATCTTCTTTATCCGAGAGCATTGTACGTCTACAGATCTTTGACAAGCCCCTGAGAGAGTGTCCATCCTCCGAATGGAACACTGCCAGTTGTGTTGGAATCACATTGGTGAGATCTCTCTTCTCCTAGAGCACCATCTTTTAATTTCTCTTTTCACATGAGATATTGTGGGTTGAACGTTTTTGATGTTTTTTTCGATCTACCACATTCTAGGTCGATCCAACGGTCGACGCTAGAGTATATCGATATCCCAACATTTAGGTAGGTGGTTTGTGTCTTTATGTTGAAATTTTATTAGTATTATGTGCAATTTTACCCAATACCCTTGAATGGGGTATTACGGGTTTACCGTTTTAACCCTGTTAATTCCTGCTATGCTGGTATGTGTAAGTAGAGGCTAATTGGATGTGTATAGGGTTATTTTCTATGATTTGGATGTGTTTTCCCATGAAAGTTCTATTTATGACCATTTGGTACTATTTATCCATTAGGGTTCCTTGATGTTTTACATGCCTAGTACTGTAGGATGGAGTATTTTTTTATCTGACAAGATTGATATGTTGTAGACTGTTTAGCCAAGTAGTTCTTGATGTTTACTTTAATCATATTGCATTGTTATGCTCGTTGACTTACACAGAGCCTTGAGAACCTGGTGAAGGATACTATAAGGGGAATTAACCAAGTAATATTCCTCAAAGAGTCTTCTATCACTTTAGGCTATAAGGGGAATTGAACGAGTGAGCTTCCTCATAGAGCCTCTGAATTATTTTAGACTATAAGGGGAATTGACTGAGAGAGCTTCCTCGGAGAGTCTTTGACCACTTGGGGCTAGGAGGGGAATTGACCATGTGTGCTTCCTCAGAGAGTCCTTGAATACCTTAGAATATAGAAATAATTGATGTGTGATCATCCTCAGAGAGTCTTTTGACCTTGGGGCTATAACGGGAATTGACCGTGTGTGCTTCCTTAGATAATCCTTGACTACCTTAGACTATAAGGGGAATTAATAGTGTGAGCTTCCTCAGAGAGTCTTTTTATAACGCTGAGGAATATAAGGGGAATTGACTGAGAAATATTCCTTAGAGAGTCTTTGCAATATCCTTGTTTGATTGAACTAGAGGGGTTAGGCTGAGAGAACTACCCATATGTTTACTTGCTTTTGTTGTTGTTGATGTATACAACTGATTGAATTGAAACTGTAGGACTGGTTACTACAGAGTACTTCCTTTTTTACTATATTATTTTTTTTATTACCTACCATATATTCACTGACTGTTAGGAAGAGATCTTTTGGTGATTTCCTACTGGGATTTAGTCTCACACCCTATTTGGTCTATGCATTTGGGCCCAAACAGATTATATTGTTGCAGGTATAGATTAGGGAAAGATCCTTTCTACTTCAGGTTCTTGATATGTTGTGGAGATAGGGAGCATAAACCAAGCTAATTCTTGCGATGATGAGGACCTGTTTATATGTTTTCTTTGTACTTTGTCTTAGTATTATTCTATATTCCATCATTGTGATGTGTTAGGCTATTTTCCTAGACATATGTACCATGCATCATTTTTATATGTGTACACTCCAACTGTTTATTTCTTCAGACTTTCGCTATTTACTTTTATTGGGACTAGTACTACTTTCTTTATTATTATCTGTATTATCTTCTACTGTGTTACTCTGCCAATGAGAGCATAGTTTCCCCATTATCACAAACAAGGCCCTCGCTGCTAGTCGGCAGCCTCTGGCATTAGGGTAAATGCGCTTGAGGCCATGTGACCAACCGGGTACGGGGCGCCTCTGGGTGGATTCTGAAACCGGGATGTTACAGTTTATGTGTGATTACTATGCATAAAAGTGGGTTTTCTATCCTTGTATAACCAAAATGTATTAGGATCTTCATGGGTAGTATCAGTTTTCAGGAATGAAGAAAGTGGTTGTAGGTTTCATAGCATGATGCCTTTCCTTCGAGTAAGTGAGGTATGAGCATCAATGTACAAGTGTATTGTTATAGACACTTCCCATTCCAGAATGGAAATAGGATGATGTAACAATGGATTTTGTCATGGGTCTTCAGATGAAACCCTGAAAGGATGATTCAATATGGGTATTTTTTCATTATTTAACTAAGGTGACCTATTTCTTACCAATTAAATATACTTTTACCATGGATCGGCTGGGTGATCTATATGTTCAGAAATTAGTATGGTTGCATGGGGTGCCTCGAATGATAGTCTCAGATCAAGATCTATGATTTACTTCACACTTCTGGCAGGGGTTTCAGATGGTTCTTGGCACCCATGTGTTTTTAAGCATATATTTCCACCTATAAATGGATGGGTAGTTAGATCATATTATTCAAGTATTATATGACATGTTGAGGGCTTGTGTCCTATAATTTGGTGAATCATGGGAAAAACAATTGTTATTGGTTTTGTTTTCCTATAATAATAGTTACAAGGATATGATTCAGATGAAACCATTTGAGCCACTCTATGGTAGAACGTGTAGATCACTATTGTGTTGGATTGAGGATGAGTAATCAAAGCTGTTAGGATCAAGTCTCGTGCAGTAGATGTGAGAATAAATTTTTTTGATTCATAAATGTATGGAAACATCTCAGAGTAGAAAGAAGTCATAAGAGGATCATCGTCAATGACCACTTTAGTTTTTGGTGAGTGATTGTTTTTTTCTCAAGGTTTCATGAAGGTTGGGTCACAATAGAATTCAAAATCATGGTAAGTTGGCACCCAAGTATATGGGGTCGTTATAGACTCTGGAGAGGATTGGATTGACGGTGTATCAATTTTCTCTCTCAAAGATTTATAGTGGTATGCACAAAATTTTTCATGTGTCACATCATTGGAAGCATCACCCTTACCCATGTCACATTATCTATGTTGAGAATGTTGAGCTTGAGGTTGATTCATCCTTTGATAAGCCTCTAGTTCATATTATGGATCGTAGTGAGAAAGTATTGTTGGAAAAATTGTGACATTGGTTCATGTTTTATGGAAACATGGTAACATTCATGAGGAAACATGGGAGAGGTAGTCAGATATATAGGATCAGTGGCCTGATCTCTTTTCTTTAGAAGTAAAATGATGCTTGGAATTGTGGCTTGAGGACAAGCCATTATTAGGTGGGGAGGTTGTAAGATCCTAAAAATTGTGAAGGTGTGTTATTATTTAAATTTTGGTTTTAGTCACTTAATTTTGATAAATAAATGTTAATTGGGTGTGTGATGAGGTTTGGGGGTGTTTTAGAGGACCCGGATACGAAATAAATGGAAATCGGTCAATTTTTTGTATGTTTCATGATTTTTTCATAGTTAGTGAAAACCCTGTAAGGGGGAGATCTAAATTGTGAAAACTTGGATAGAGGCTTCTCATATGGTTGGTGGTCATTTTTTCAATCTGTGTGGGCCTTCCCAAGTGACCATGTGACCAATTCTTCTTGTAAAAAGGTTGTCCTACAGTTCGAACATAGTTTGGAAAACCAGACGGCCAAACTGTGCGCCCTGTTAAAAGTGAAAAATTACCAAAATACCCCATAGGATTTTTATGTTCTTTCCCAATTTATTCCCCATTTCTCCTTCTATCAAACCTAGTGATGAACCAAACTCTCCAAATCTTCAAAGGGATCATTCTCCTTCAATTTGAATCTATTTGGAGCATCGTTGGTTGTGGATTGAAGCTCTAGGTAATTCTAAAACTCCTCTGGCTTCTCTTTTCTGGGTTACAGATTTTAGATTTGTTATTCTTCTGTTGAATACCTAAAAACCTATTTTTTTGATGGATCATAGTTTGGAGATACAAATGGTGCTTGAATCTGTACGATAGGCTAAATTTAAAGGTATGTTCATCTTCAGATTCTAGGTAGGTAGTCTATAAGTTATATCCCATAGTTTTATTTAATATTTTTTCATGGGAAGTTGTGTTTTTTATCCCTCTTTCTATGATTTTGATGCCCGTAGTAGTTTTTTGGAAGAATGGTTGAATATATGATAAATTAAACCCCTCATTATTCATGTGGGAGTCATTGAGAGTTACTAAACTGATTTAGGGCTACCATTGGGGTGCACGACTATTCCTGAACATGAAAAATTGTAATGTTAAGCATAGATTTCACTTATATTGAAATAGATCCGATGATAAATGTTTTGATCTAATATTTTGATTTATTAATGGAACTAATATAGGTTGGGTGTAGTTATTAGTAAATGTATATGGGTTTTTTGGAATAATGTAAATATATTGTAAAATGGGTTAATGTGAATGTTTCAAATAGATTGCAAAATTAAAATGGAAATGCATATGGGGATTAAGACATATGAATTGATTAATTTTTAAATGGTTTAATTAATGGGTATTGATGAATATCTAAATGGGATAATGTATGGTAATTATTGGTTTAGATAAATATTTTAATGTATGAAATGGGATATGGGTTAATGGTTCAGCCAACATAAATGATAATTGTGTTAATAGGTTAATGAATCATGGTGATTAATGAGTTAAATGAAATGTGAAATGTGAAATTTATGTTTATTTATTTTGTATGGTTTTTTATGTGGTATATTTGTAAAATGGATAAATAAGTATATGCACATGCCTTGGTGGTATGTGGGGTATTGACTTGAGGTTTTATACCCATGGGTTGGGTTGTACCATGGCACTAAACCTCACCCCTAGAATGCATGGGTTAGGGAGTAAGACTAAGGATCTATGCCTATAACGGTTGTATTGGATGAAACTACTTGGAATGAGTCTCCAAGATAAGTGTAATGTATTTTTTTATGATATGTTTTTCCTAGTGAAATAGGGAATTTAGCATATTCCCTTATGCATAGTGATTTGACTGCTTAGGCCATTTTGTAAATGAAGTAAATACCTAACCCATATAAAATGTATTGAAAATTAACTTGGTAGTGAAGTTGATATAACTGGTGGAAATAGAAATAGTAATGGGAATGGGGTAAGTGAATATTCTTACTTAATAATATTTGAGTTGTATTTTGTTTACCTTATCGTTTATTTACTACTTTCATGTACTATCTGATTTGACTGGATATTTTTTAGACACCATTAAATGTGACCTACTAAGTTTTACTAACACCCTACTAAGGAAACCATTGGGTACCTGAGTAGATTCCATGGTTGGAGGTCAGGACAATGGAAAATTCCTTATTATAGAGAGTTGAGTTTGGCTTGGGATGTTCATGGATTAGGATCCACACTTGAATTCCAGACCCATTTTGTGGATTTATATATTTCTATTTATTTTGGGTCTCCTTAACTTTTGGCATTGTTATCATAACATGAAATGTTTACCTTTTTTAGATGTGATTGTACCCTACTTGGAAAACAGTTGTTAATTTATGTTATTGATCTAATGTTTACAAATTCCTTTATTTCATATGTTATCATTTGTGGATTACTCTAATAAAGAGGTTATAGTGTCCCCACATGATATAAAATACCCTCATTGATATTCAGTAACCTCTGACATGTAGGGAGGTGCGCTTGAGGTCATATGGTGACCCATCTTAGGGAACTAGTTTTGTGGCTCCCGGGCCGATAACATTACATCATGATTCAATGTTAATGTTTATGGTTCTCACTTTTTTATATCACCTTGATATACCTATTAACTAACATGTATTAATTTCATCATGTCATTATTTTATTATTACCTTACTAGGTTTAAAATATCAACCATTTATTAGGTATGTCCCTAGGTTATATCATGTAGTTTTAGACAATAAACTAAATTTAAGGGTATGATTTGTATTTTTCAAATAATTTTTATTTATGCATGTTTTAATTTATCTTTTTATGTATCTAATTACTCAAAGAAATTAGGACTTTCTATCATTTGGGATTGTATTATGTGTGTATTTATGTAATAAATCATTAATTTAGATGTATTAAAGATAAGGGTTTTCGTAGTCACGATCAAATAAAGGTCTATTTATTTCTAGGGATTAGTATTAGAAAATCATAGTGAAATCCTTATATATTGGAATAAATGTTGTAAAACATCACTAAATTTTGGAAAACTATAGATTAAGTGGTTTCTAAGAAACAAAATCTATTTTTAGATACAACAAGTGGATGTGTATTTGCAATAGTTTTCCCTAGGGGTAACAACACCCAAAAGGGCACATTGGGTATCAACTCGACCTTCACATGGTGTATTATAATATGGTCTTACTACAAACCTATTTTGATACTCCTAAGGGATATTTTTTTTTAATTTCACAAGATCCTTATGAACCATCATAAAGGGAATAACAATTCCCATAAAATATTATGTTAGGAAATATACCGTGTAAAACATAGATTGAAACCTAGAAATTCATAGGTTAGGTAATGTATGTCATTTATGGTTTAACTTTTTAATGTTCACGGTTTCCCATTTTTTGTTTAATAGTTTAAAAATTATCATCCCTATATTTATCTCAAGTGTGATAAATATTATAATCAGAATAAAATAGTGAAATTTAGGCTTATCATCCATCCAATAACTTCATATGTCCCATGTGACTCTGGTTTTATGAATTCTTTCATATCATGCAAGCTTCGTAGAACTATTCAAACCACACATTAAAAAATGTAAGTGGAGCTATTGGTGAAAATATAAAATGGATAAATTATTTCATCCTATGTATATGACTTCTCCCTTATACATATTTTGGAATGAACATCCCAATGAACCTTGTGATACTCCCTTTAGTGTAATTCTATGAAATTATGGGTATTGATAGGAATTCCTTATATAGATCCAACATAAATTCCTGAGATATGGAAATCACCCTCCAAATTTTGAATCTCCATATGATTATATAAATTTGTAAGGAGGATGATGAATCTAATTTTAATTCATTGTCTCAAGAATGAATATTATTTCATGATTAGAAAGTGTATCTACATAAAATGATTAATACTAAAGAAAATATAATCCTTAATGACATGTACACTGTAAGGATGTATGATTATGTGTTTCTTAAAGATTTTTCTAGACATAATCCAAGCCATGAGGTTGAATTATCAATAAAGTTTACACCCAGATATTTTCCAATATCTATGAATACATATATAATGTCCACTACTAAACACTAATAGTTGGTGAAGAAACTATAAGAGAATCAAGAAGGGCTTATAAACCCAAGTGCTTCACTATGCGTTTCTCCAATCCCCTTCTTCAAGAATAAGGATGTTTCAATGTTCCTCTGAATTAATTATCATGAGCTTAAAAAGATAATGATAAAGAAGAAGTTTCATCTATAGTGGATTGATGAATTTTTTATAATCCATGAGGATCTGAGAACTTCACTATAGTGGATCATCAGTTAAGATATTATCATGTAAATGTAAAGAGAGTGGATATCCCAAAGGCTAATTTTTATATAAGGTACAGAAACTATAAGTGCGTTTTTATTCCAATTATACTAACTTATTCTCTATATATCATTGAGGAAATAATTAATAGTCTTTAGGGAATACATCAAAAAAAATTGTGGTCTATGTAAATGATGTTCTTATCTACTCTAAAAAAAAGGAGGAACATGAGGAGTATTTAAATGCTATAATTAAGACCTAAAAAATGGAAATTTATATAATAAGTATAGTAAATGAGAGTATTTGATGTAGAAAGAAATATTCTAGAGGAATTTTATCACCAGTAAAGATATATCCTTAAATCCTTCAAAGAAAGAGGCAATGGAAGGATGGCCCAAATCAATATCTATGATAGAGATCTATAATTTCTTTGGATTGAATATTTATTATTGTATATTTATGAGAAACTTCTCATGATTTTCAATCCCATTAATCAATCTAACTTATAATAGAGTTGATTTTTTCTAGATCGTTGAATACAAGGAGATTTTTAAAGAGTTAACAATGATTTTATTCACTAAACCCATGCTTACATTACCCACCACTTGGGAAGGATTTTTTATATGTGTTGATGCATCCAAAAATTGATTAGGTTGTGTACTCATGAAATTTGATAAAGTGATAGGTTATTCCTCCCATAAATTAAATATTCTTGAGTAGAACTACAAAACCCATGTTCTTTAATTGGTTGCAGTGATCTTCACATTGAATATTTAATGACAATATCTTTAAAGGGATAAGTGAAAAATATATATTGATTATAAATTCCTCAAGTATATATTCCAAAAAGTTAATTAATATGAAACAAAAAAATTTCATAGATCTGATCAAGGATTATGATTTTTTAATCCATTTCCATCCTAATAAGGAAAATAATAAGGAAGATACTCTAAGTAGACTTTATCCTGAAACCCTATCCATGATGAAAAATTAAAGGGATCCAATCGTCTTGGACATGAATTGTATGTATATGGGAAAAATCAAATTATCCTCACACTGCCTATCTAAAATACCTTCCAAACCATCCATTCTTGAGAGAATCAAGAAGGCTTGTAAAGATGATATGGATATACAATGAAAGGTAGTTAATATTTTGGAGTTCAACATTGTTAAATATTGAGTCAAAATTTTTGGAACCTATATATTTTTCTCATAAAAACTAGATATTAATAGGGAAATTATTAAGGATGCACATATCTCATCCTTATCTATTCATCAAAGAAGTACTCAAGTTCATAAATATCTAAATCAAAACTTTTGGAGGGATAACATGAAGAGTGAAATTGAATAATTTGTATCTTTATTCTTGGTATGGCAATAAGTCAAGGCTAAATGACAGAATTATAAGGGTTTGATTCAACCATTTCTAATAATTGTATGTAAATGGAAATAAATAACTATTTATTTTATCATAGGACTCCCCATGACATCTAAAGGGAGTAAGAAAATTTGGGCGGTAGTCGATCACCTTACAAAGTCAATGAATTTAATTTATATCAAGGAAGATTTATCTATTGACAAAATAATTAAGATATACATAATGTAAGTGGTAATAATACATGTAGTATCACTCTCCATTGTATTTTATTAGGATTTTAGGTTTACCTTAGGGTTATGGAGAAGCCTTTAGTTAGCACTAGACACATAAATGTGTTTCGGTACTTTTTATCACTCTTAGAATGATGGTTAGTCTAAGAGAACTATTCAAACCCAATAGGTTTTTTTAAATATTTTTCAATGGATTAGAAATTATTTTGGGATCAACACTTTACCTAAGTAGATTTCTCATATATCAACAGTTTCCATTTTGTCATTCAAATGGAACCTTATGAGGCTCTATATGGGAATAGGTGTCAAAATCCAATATGTTAGGATGAAATTAAGGAGAGAAAGATTATAGGAACTTTTTTTATTCAAGGGATAATATATAAGGTTCAAACTACTCAATTTCATATAGAACCTAAAAAAGTTTGACAAAAAATCAATGCATATGATCATTGATGAGACTTATATTTTGAGATCAGAGACAAGGTGTTCCTTTATATATCTTCATGGAATAAATTCAGGAGGTTTGGGAAGAATGGTCAGCTTAATACAAGATACATTGTACCCTTTGATATCCTTAATCTCATAAAATATGTGTCCTTTTGACTATCACTTTCAGCTAACCAATCCCAATTACATGATGTGTTCCATGTATCTATCTGGATGAAGTATATACCAGACAACTCACTTGTATTTAATCCAAAGGTTGTAAACTTGGAGAATGATCCTTAATACTGGGAGTAACTAGTGAAGATCATAGATCATAGATATAGTGGTATTTGAAACAATACAAATCACCTGATAAAAGTGTTGTGGCAGAACCACAAGGTTGAGGAAGGAATATGGGAACTGGAAGAGGTGAATGAAATAGAAGTAACCTCACCTATTTTAGTGTTTGAAATGAAATTTTGAGGGTGAAATTTGTAAAGCGGGGATAATTTAATGACCTAAAATTTTATAAATCAAATTCCCTTTTTAAATAAATAATTTCATTATTAAGTAATGTAGTTAAAGAAAAGAAATGCACTACTTTGGTTATTTTGGACCGTTATAAAATTTATCTATTCATATTTAAAATAACATTAAACATCTTAACCATTGATAATATTTACATTATATAGTGAATGTTATGAATATTATATATTAATGGTTATGATAAAGCATAATTGAAAAATATGGAAGAATCAATGGCCTTGACTAGTAGGATCATACCCTATAAAGCCCAATCACTTGAGATTTTGAGGGATATGGAATCACTAGGATTTAACATTAATAAATACCAAGCTGAAATTCAACAACTAAAACATTAATGAAACCATTTATTGGAAATTTTTATTTTGTCAAGGTCAATTCCCAAACCATTTTCACTGAACAACCCCATGAAATTTCCACCATCGGACACCTTACCCTTGGGGAATGCACTTGTGTAATAATGGGTTTTATGTAAATACACGACATTCAATAACCAAGATTCATTGATTACTTTACTAAATTTTTATAATATATAATAAATATCATCCTAAGTAACCAAATAGTTTAGTAGTCTTGGTGAACTAGATACAAATTTAAATCTCATGTTACATTTGAAAACATAAATTACAACATAGTTAAAGTAAATATTGTACATACTTTAACTAATTTAAATATTCCTTCTTCATATCCTCGGGAAAATAAAACAAATAAATGGTGACATTATATGTTCAATATGGGTTATGTATAGTGGAATATAGCATGAGTGAATAGGGAATAGCCAATATGGAAAGGTAAATAAATAAATAAACACATGTTATTTAATCAATAATTTGAGCATGTAATGCATCCATAGATAATATAAATGAAAAAACCTCATGGATAATAATAACTGAATACTCAGGGATGGAATATATTAATATTTAATGTCTTTATCTTAAACATCATGATATCTATAATTTCAATTCCTTATTCCAAGATAGATTAATTGATGGGTTTGTAAACACCAAAACTGTATTTAATTCTAGCTTCCTAATTTATAACATGAAACTTGTTGATGCTTCGAGATGATATCTACAGTTGTTCCACACCTATCACTAAAATTACAATTCATTAGTCATATATTTAATGATAAATTTAATTCATATAAAATATTCCTTATTAATAAATTTTTATATTGAGTAATGATTAAGTATTTATCAATATTTTCCCCAGTTAATAAAATAACTTTTATAGTAAAACACCTTAGGTAAAAAATGGTATATGGTTTAAGAAATAATAATATTCATGAAACAATAAATATTTATATTTAAGAGAAATTTAATTTTCAATGATCATAATAAATTTAATGTTTTATAACAAAGTTAATGACTACACAATTAATCAAGGAAGTTAATTTCAATACTTTATATAGTCAAATTGATCATAAACAACCTAGATAAAGAAAAAGTATTGTATCATTACAATATATCCTCAGGGAAGTATATGTAAACTAAATTTTTGATGTCATTGATGAATAGAAATTTCTTAAAAATATAATTAAAAACATTCTTTATGAAAATAAAGTTTTCACTTTGAAAATAACTTTTAAAAACTAAAAATATTAAAAATATTAGGAAAACAATTTTCATTAAAAGAAACTTGTAAAATTATAAATTAATCTCTAAATAAATAATTGGTCAATGTGGTAGGAATTTTCTATTCATGTCGAGTACGTTAAAATAAATATTTCCTTAATATTTTCCATAAAAAGTAAAAAAATAAATTGACCAAAAAATGACAAGAAGATTCATTTTAGTCCATTATGTAAAATTAAAAAATAGGTAAGAATGTATATAATAAATAAATAGATAATATTAAAAATATTTTTTAATACATTTTAAGGAAAACATGGATATAAAAGAAAAATATTTTCAACTGAAAATAGAAATAAAGTTATATTTTCTTAAAAACATTTTCTCAGTGATTTTAAGTACAAGAGAGTTGAAAATTGTAATATTACCTGATAATTTAATGAATAAAAATAGGAGAAGAAAATTAAGTAGTTTTATTAGAGAACAATAAAAAAAATTCCCATTAATGGACATTCAATCATAGACAATATTGATTAAAATGAGATTTAAGAATTAACCCTTACCACTTTAGTAACTTTTTAATTATAACCCCCATGAAAAAAATATCAAATGAAACATTAAGTATCTTAAATATAAATATATTCATGATATAACATTTAAAATGGGTATTTTATACACCTCATAAAAATAATTAGGTGTATATTACCAGATATGTCTCAATGGAGTGAAAACTGAGACAAAATCTCTTACAAAGATCATGTAGTTAAAGTGAGAATTAATCACTGAGTTGATTATGTGTATAAAATGTAAATCCACATAAAAACGTTTAAGTACAATATAAAATAATGATAATTAATTACACCCATCAAATTAGAATATCAAATACAATAAATATGTAATATAACCCAATGAAAATAAATTGAGTTATGAAACCTCATACCACTTGGTAACTTTTGAGTCAAATCCAATTATATAAAATAATTTAAATTGGAATTTAAAATACCATGAAATGTTAAGGATTCGTTATATAAAATTTTAAATGGAACTATTTACACTGTATAAAATAATATGTCACATAACATTAAAATTTTATTTAATGGAAGGAAATTGAAACCGAATCCCTTACCTCGGATTTCAATCACCACTTACATTCTTTAACATCGTAAATAATAAAATTTGGATAATTTTTTACTTTCATCATCTCAGTTTTAATTTTATTATTCATTTTTTTATTTATTATATTGTTATATTTAATTACTTAATCAATTAAATTCATGTTAGACATTTTGATAATATTCGGATCATATGTCCAAAATGACTTTAGTAGGTTTAAAATGGTAAAAGAGGACATTATTACATCATATCAAGAACAATAATAAGGAAATAATTATAATTTTTTCAATAATTATACTTTTTATACCATCCATGAAGTATGATTATGAAAAATGAACTATGTTGCTATCTCGAAGATGATAAGTCATACATACGTGTGAGTAACATTTCCATTTTTCGATGACCGTAATGGAAATAACATAAGTATTGTTTTTTATTTAAATTATTATCATTATAGCATAAATATAATATTTTTTATTTAAATAAACTTATATATATTATTCATGTTATGTGGTTATGAAAAATGAATCACATAGCTTTATAGAGGTGGTAATACTCACAAACGCATAACGACATAACCATTTTTAAATGAAAGGAAAGGTAAGAAATTATATGATATATTATATTTCAAGAAAGATAAATATTTCATGAATATAATATATATATATATATATATTAAATCCCTCATTAAAACCAGTCACGAGCAGTGGTGATTGAAAATGAATTTCATCGATTCACAAGGTGGTAGTTCTCCATACGCATGAATGACGGTTTCGTTTACCATTTAATGGAATATGAGATAGATATAGGGTATTAAATTGAAATTAAAATATATTCTTGTGTTGATACTTATTTTATTATATAATCGTGTTTGAATAATAACTGAAGTAGGTGGAAGAAATAATAAAACAAAAAATATCTGTTAAGAATGATACTACTTCATTAGACAACCTCTTTAGGATTATATATAAAGCATTCCTATATTGGTTTACAGATAAAAACAATGCCTCTAGGATATTTTTAGCAAATTAAAGAAGGTATTTTCTAGTTACTATTTAAAGAAAATGGTTATTGAATTGTGGAGATGAGAGGATAGGGGGTTCCCTTTTATAAGTGAGGGGAGGGACATTTGTAATTTCTTAAGGTATTAAATTATAATAAAGTCATATTCAATTAAAATACATAAAAATTTTCAAGGATTTAAATTTTGGGTATTATAATGTTTTAATGTGTCCATATAATAGGATTTACTAAATTTTAATTCAAAAAATAACCCTTACCACTTCATTTAACCCCCGTTACACTCATTTTAACCTCTACCATAGTAACAACGTTTTTAAAATTAAAGGGTTATAATTAAACATATAATATAACAATTAGATTATAAATGGAAAATGAGTGAAATTATAGAACATTTAGCATCCTAATTTTCCTATTTAATTTTATTAGTTTTTTAAAATTATTTTATAAAATATTATTTATCAAAAAATATTATTTAACATAAAATATCATTAATATAAGTTTTTTACAATATTCATTTAATTTGACTTTAATCAAATGAATATAAAAATGAATTATTAATATTATTTAATTAAACATAAATAAAAAAATCATTATTAACTAAATAATTATTTTTTACTATAAAGCATACCAAATACATTACTTTTAATGCTTTCAAAATTATTTACCTTGAGTTTTCCAATGTTTTCAGAAGTGTTGTGTTAACATTGTATAAGAATTTAAGGTAACTAAATAGTCACTAGAAATTAAAAATAAACTACCATCACTAAAATAATTTCATTATACTAAAAATAACTATTAATATTCATTCACATCAAAATTTTATACATATGTGAACATATAAGATATATTTAATAGAAAGTGGGTGCATTTTGTTCTTTTCTTTACTTAAATTATTATATAGACAAATTTCATGGAAATGTGTCCTATAAATAATTAAATCATGATAATAAGGTTAAAATATTTTAAATACATTAATCCAATAATAATTATGATTAAAAATAGTGTCCTTTTCATTTAATTTTATCCTAGGTTATCCTGATTTACCCATTTACTTGGGTGAATTTTTTTTACTATTTTTACTATTCATTAGAACAAAAAATTATGTTTAAATTATTCAGTTATATTAATTATTATGGATTAAAATATGGAATTCATATTATTAAATTAAATTTACATATGTGGTAGAATTTAATTAAAAAATGAACCCAAAAAATGTGTTGAAAAACGATTTTTCAGGAAATGTATTTTTCAAACATAAGATGATCTTACATTAACTCTATGACTAGTAATGATCATTATATTAATTTAAATTAATATATATATATAATTTATCAATTTAATTTAAATAAATCCTTATTATGGTATATTTTAATTAATTAAAATATAGAATCAATATTCACTTAAAAACGATTTTTAGAAGAATGGGTTTTTAAGGACAAAAATAAGATTATACCGAAATCTGGTATAACCTCAATTCAAATTTAATTAATTAGATTAAATATAAATAAATAATAATTTTATATTTAAATAAAATTTAAATCACAATGTGACTTTTAAGTTACTTTATTTATTGAAAGGAAATGGCAGTTTTACAAAAAGAAAAATTTTCCATTATTCACTAAAATATCACTCTTTTTAGAAAAATACCATACTTTCACCCTAAATAAATTTCATTTTTTTTAATATATTTTCTGAAATTAGAATAAATTAATTATATTATTTTCCAACAAAAATAAATAATAAAAAATTAATAAAAAAATATTTTTAAAGCATATAAAGACTTTACTAAAAAAATGAGACCTTATTTACAAATATATTTTCTTATTATATAATATTTATACATAATTTAAAGAAATTTTCTATTCATACCCATACCTCCAATTTTAGAGTCTAGGTTATAACAGTCACATTTAGAAAGTATATCGTTGTTCGTTTAGACTCGGTGTTGTGTGTCGTATACACTGTTGAACATAATATTCTTATTTTAAAATCTAGTGGTGTTACATTATGTACCTTGAAATTAGAAGTATTAATTTTTATGTCATGTTTTTTAAAAAGAAAATTTTATTTTATCCCTTTTCATTATTACTTTATTTACTAAATTATATTTGAGTTGATAAAAATAATATTTTTATAAAAAGAAACCAAGATTTTATTTTTTGAAATTATATTTTTGTAACACTATTTTTAAAAAATTAAATAATTCAAAATTAAATATTGCATTAATATAATATTTTTATTAAATTAAATTTATTTATATACAAATGTTAATGTAATTTAATGAAGTCCAATTTAATATTTATAAGGGTTAGAAAAATTTTATTGTCTTAAAAAATTAATTTCTAGTAGATAATGATTTTTATTTAAAATTAAAAATTCACATATTTATAGAACAATTTTTATAAAATAAATATAATTTCTTAAATTAGTTCCTACAAATTATCCAATGGTGATTTTTTTCATAATTTCATGAGATAATCTGATTTTTGGGTAAAACTAAATATGATATAAAAATACAGTTTTTATTATGATATCATAATGGCCATAAAGTATTGTAATAAATTCCATTAAAACTAACCAGGAAAAAAATATTTCCCCTTTAATATAATTTTTATATTGTGTTTTAATATTTTTATAAAACCTAATTAATTCTCCAAAACATATATTACATTTTATGATTTTAGAATCATTTCTTTGTGCACATGACTTACTTCCACATCACTAATGGATTATTTTAATATATTTGGTTCTTAGACATATAAAATATTAAAAACCACTCCTATTATATCATACCCTTGGGATAAACCATGGTATGTGTTGTGTTTTTGTTTATTTTATCATACAGTCAAAAACCTCTGTTTATAAATTAATAAATAAGTCCCCTCTCTTTTGTAATAAATACCCACCCAACCTCCCACTCCTCTTCACTTAAAACCCATTGAGAATGAAGTTCCTCTACCAATACCTCTCCAAACCCCCCACCCCCAGGTGTTCCCAAAATCTTAAGAAGATCCTCCAATTCTATTTGAAGCACCCTCCCAATGTAAGGTATATCTCTATCACTTATTTTAAATTCAAGAACCTTCTTTTTTATTTAGCCATTTGAATCACAATTAATTATTTATTAATGCATTTATAAATATCCTTTTACTATCAAATTGATCTTAAATTAATTAAACATAATTTATCCCCTATCATTTAACCTTTAACTAAGCTATTATTATGTCGAAGTATAGGGATTCTCTCCTCCTCTTTATTCACGTACTTTCCTTGTATCATTCCATTTCATTTCTAATTTTTTAGGTTAGAATATGTTTTTAAAAAGACCACTTACCAACCTTGTGATTTACAATTAATTAGGGACCACATTTAAACATCATTAAACCCTTGCATGATTCTTTATCTACACCCTTTATGTTCATGAAGTTATCCTATGATATTACATGTCAAACATTTTCATAAGGAATAGCATCCCTATTTACCCTCATGGGTATTCACTTATATATACCTATCCTTCATTTATTTGTAAATTCCATGTATGAAACCCACACTCCGTAACAATGGGATCAAAATTGATGAAAGGAATTATTATTTTGTATGATCTATGTGGTACACTAATGTATGTGTATGATATGAATGTGAAGGGTTATCCTGAAATTATATTACCCACCTAATAATTGGGTAATGTTTTTATCTCATGTGATAATATGTATGGTGTATAAGATGTTGACCTAATAACACTATGTTATGATGTATTGGTGGTTGGAATTGACCTATTCTAATGATGTCAGGTTTTATGTTGTTACCAAATTCTTATGTTTCCTTGATGTTATCATCTTATATCATGATTCGATGTTCAAGTTTTTTATTATCACCTTTCTATGTCACCAATATATGCCTCTTGAAAAACATATATTACTTTCATCATGTTATTATTTTATTATTCCCTTAATTGGATTTATATATCATCCCTTTTATTTTTACATCCCCAGGTTATTCCGTACAGTTTTAAGAGATCAATGGAATTTAAGGGCATGTTTTGGAGTTTTTAAATAATGTTGTTATAACCATGATTAAAGTTATTTTTTATGTATCTAATTACCCAAATAAAATAGGCCTTTAGATCTTATAGAAATTTATTATATTTTTATTTCTGTAATAAAGAATTAATTAAGGTTTATTAAGGATAAGAGTTATCATAAGAAGGGGTGGTGAGTGGTGGTATTTGAAATGGGGAGAGCGTGGTGTTTTTGAATACTATATTCATTAGTATATTATTTTGGATCAAGAATACCAATAGTGATGAATATTATGATTATATAAACTAAATGGTTCATGTGATTTTGAAATAATGGCTTCCTATATAACCCCTTATGTAATTAATCATCTATTCAACTTATAATCTCAAATTTCATATTTTGTTGGATTTCACTATTCACAAAAAAAACAACTATTTTAAGAAAAATACCAATAATTCACCCTAACTATTTTTTGACATATAGATTCATAAAATTAAATTCATTTTATGAAAATAATTTTATAAATATATAAAATTTAATTTTTAAATAAAATCCTTATTTACCTAAAAACAAATTTTAATATTATGATCATTTTTTAACCCTTTGAAAAATATTTTTCTTACCATAAAATTATATTATTATTATAATTAAAATTAATATTATTTTATAAACACATTTTATAAAAATAAGTTTTATTTAAGAACATTGAATTTGTTATAAAAATATAAATTAAACATATATTCTTTATAGAAATACAAACACTTATTTTATTGTTTCCAAAACATTTATTTAATTATATCATAATATAAATATGTAATATTTTCATTTTATAAGAAAACTAAATATTATTTTACAATTTAATAGTTTATTTTATTATTCTAATGGTCTATTTATTGTTCTTAATGGTCAGATTTCTATTCCAATTGTTAGTTACTGTTCTAACAATCAGATTTGTAACAGCTATATAGGTTCCCTATTTTCAATAAATACATCATATTTAATTCGTTATTCATTCACTTATACTTTATATTATAGATATATAAATTTTTATTTTAAAAATAAATATATTATTAATAATATTATATTTCATGTCTATAGTTTTTTCCTTTAGTTCGATCATTCTAGGCAATCAATCATATCTAAATATTCATATTATAGAAATCCTATCTTCTATTTTTTATCTCATTATAACACTTTCAATTATTATATCCATTTTTATTCTCTGAATTTAATGATAAAATTAATATAATAAAATTTTGTTAGTTCTATCATGTGGATTATATTATTTATATAATACTAAATTTCTAAATATAAAATAATTGTATGATCAGAAGGGAAATTCCAATGACAAAATTTTAGGTCATTACATTATTCCCCTTAAGAAACTTTAACCTTTTTATTTTTTTACATACTAGAGTGAAAAAATGTTAGAATACTTATACTTAATTTATTCCTCTAGTTCCCATATCGCCTCCACATACTTATGGATCCACCATAATACATTTACTAGGTGGGTTATCTTATTATGAAGAACATTGTCTCCACCATCCATGATCTTTATCAGTTACTCCTTAGAAAAGAGATCATTATCTAGTTTTACCACCTCTTAATTCATCACATGTGAGGGATTTTTTATGTACTTCCTCAATAGGGATACGTTGAACATGTCATGTACTTGAGACAGGATTAGTAGTAGTGTTAGTATATAGGCCCCACATCAGATGTGATTAAGAATCTTAATGTGGTTGATGTACCTAGGACTTGTCTTCCCCATCTTCCTAAATCTCATGAAACTATTTCATTTACATATACATAAGAATACTTTATCTCTAATATCAAACTCTAGGTCTCTCTGGCAGTTATAATCATATCGTTTTTGTCTACTTTCAATTACACTTACATGTTTTTGAATATTCTTGTCCTTTTCTAGAATTTATTTAACCATTTCATGTCCCAATAGCTTGTTTTAAATAACTTCATCGCAAATCAGAAGCATTCTATATATCTTCCTATAACGTTTTTTCTTCATCTCTTCCCATAAAAGGATTTATATAGAGCCCTATAAATGCTTGAGTGGAATATATTATTGTATAGAACTCTAACAGAGGAATATATTGATCTAATTCTCCTTTTAAGTCCGTCAAAAACTCCCTCAACATGGCCTTAAATTTCTTAATTTTACAATCAAATTATCCACCAATTTGGGGGTGATAATCCATAATAATGTTCAACTCTATGTTTTGATCATGTTTTATACTTTTCTATATTATAGTTAAACATTGAATGTTGATTAGGCATATTTAATAGTGATGTTCCATTTATCCTCCCCACTAGTCTAATTTATATCCTAACATGTTGATAAAGTCGTAAGTCTTTCTGAATAGTAATGAAATGAGAAATCTTTGTAAAACTGTTCACTAAAACTCATATGTAAATATTCCCTTTGTATATATTCATAAGTCCTGTAACAAAATCCATAGTTATTTTCTCCCATTTACATGTGTGTATGGGTAATGGTTACATCATCCCCTGGTATATTTACTTAGAGAATATTCCACAATATTTTACTTTCAAGGATTTAAATGGATTGAGAATTCATAGTTTGTGATCAACTCTAATAATATTTTTTGGGACTTATTATTCTTCTTCTATATGAATATATATATATATATATGGCTCTTATGATCCATATATATTTCACACATCTCCTTTTAGAGAAAATACCACAAAATTTTTAATGTAAATATTACTGTATCCACCTCCAAATCATGTGTTATATAGTTCTATTAATTAATTTTAAAATACCTTGAGGGGTATGTTATCACTTTATCATTGTTCATCAATACATACCAAAATACCTTTTAGAAGAATCTATTTATACCATAAAAAATTCCCCACATGAGGGAAGTATGAGTACTAGTTAAGTGATAATACTATTTTTCAATTCCTTATATCTCTCTTTGCATTCATTGGTCTATAAAAACATTAATTTGTTTCGATTTAGCTTAGTTATTAGGTTTGACAATCATGATAAGTTTCTCACAAATTGTCTGTAATACCCATCTAGAACAAGTAAACCATAGATCTCTATTGTAGATAATATACTAGTCCCATCCTTGATTACCACCATATTATAGGGGTCCATAGATAACCATTTCTTGGTGATAACATTCCCCTAGAATGATAATTCATCCATAAAAACACACATTTATTATTCTTTGAATATAGTATCTCCTTTTTCAAATCTGTTATCATAATATTAAAATTACCCTCATGATCCTCCTTAATTTTTTATGTTATCATAATTTTATCTATAAATTTTACCATAAATTTATCAATTTAATCTCTAAATAATTTATTCATTAATTCCAAATAGGTTTTTGGAGGATTGGTGATTATTATGGACATCACTATGAACTCATAGTGTCCCTACCTTATTCAAATGATGTTCCTAGGAATATCTTCCTTCTCCAACTTAAATTAGTGATATAATAATTAAATCCATGGAAGCCAATACATAATATTTATCACATTCCTATTTAGTTCATGATAATCAATGTATAAGTTCACTAAACCATCATTCTTCATGATGAAGAGGATCGGTTCAACCATTGATTATGAAATCTGGGATATGAAACTCTTTTCCAGATTATTTAGAAATTACTTATACAGTTCCTCTATATTGAGGGTTTCCATTCTATAGGGAGTCTTGGACGTGGTTAGAGAACTAGGTATAAGTTAAATTTAAAATTCAACCCCTCCATCAATAGGAAGAACATGAAACTCTTTAGTGAATAAATCAGTATAGTCCATCATAATAGGCATGTCTTAATGCAGGAATCTCTCTTTTATCTCAATAATTTTACAAATATATGATTTCTCATAAATAAATAATATCCATTATTGAAAATAATATTCTAAAGGAGATTCATTATCTTCCATACATTTGTAATGAATTGGAGGAAGACTTGGGATGTGAAGAGTGATCTTTATATCTCCTGACAGTTGATATTAGATTTATATTAGGATATTAAATCCATTCCAAATGTAGAATCAAATTTAAATAAAGGAAGTGTGACAACATTTTTTGGGATAGTTAGTCCACATAAATTGACTCAGTGGAGATATATACTTGGGCTGTGATAATTTCCCCATTTTCAACTATCACAGATTACTCAAACTCCATGTTTTATGAGAGTGTATGAATAGTTATATTAAACTTTATTGATATGAAATAATGTGTAAAACAATATTCATAATGTAAATATGTAGTTCATAAATGGATAATGAGCACACCTTTCACTATATGTTTCAAGTTTTTTAAATTAATAATTTCCATAATAAATATAGGAAAGATATCCCTCAAACAAATAATCATATAAAAGAGAAAATATAAATATAAAATTAGAAAATAATAAATTAAATTGATATCCTTACTTATTGGTTTCTAGGTTTAAATATAGGTTATCCATGGAAATTTTACTATTACATTTTCTAACTTAAAAATCTATTCATGTCCTTTATAATTGTTTATAAAGTGTTTGTGAATTTTTTAAATCATATCCCCCAAGAATTTGAAACCAGGTGTGTAACAAGGCCTCTTTATCACACGCTGGGTATAGGAAAAGTTAATACCCAATGTCCCTTTTGAGTTTATTATACCTAGGTACATCAATGTTAGATCCACATCCACTTGTAGTGTTCATATGGGGAATTAGTTTCTCATAAACTAATCACTCTATAATTTTCCCAAATTTTAGGATATTTACCTATAATTATACTTATTCCTTGGGTTTTAACTAATATATTCTTATCCTGAAAACATTAAAAAATACCTTTTCTATATTACCAATTATTTCGTCCCAAATATTTTTCACATATCATTACATGATTTTTTACATAAATATTTGATAAACACATCCAAAAGATTAAGAGGTATAGTGTCTTTGCAATACTATGTACATAAAACATTGAAATGAAACTAAAATTAAACAGTGTTACTTTAATCTATATAGTGAGATAATGAATCCCTATAATCACTTAAATCATCATAGGATAACCTAAATAAACCATAAATAAAATGAGTGAGATATAAATCCCAATAAAGGAATAAACATGATGAAGAAGCATAACATATGAGTCAAAAGTCACAACATGATGTCATAAAAGACAAGGATTGTGAATAATAATATAGGAGGATTACATAAAGAATGTATAATCATATGATCTTGTAAACATGGAAATGTGACAACAATATAAAACATTCCATAAGCATGACTCAAGGCTAACAACCAAGACAACATCACATAGTGGATAGAGTCCCATCCCGGATTATGTTTACTCCTTAATCCTATACCTATCATCTCATAAGGTAAAAAAATTACCCAATTAAAAGGATTTTTACCTATTTTAACTCATAATAACATGTATATTAATTTGTGTACCGCAAAAGGAAACAATACATAAGGTGTAAGCATCTGTAAAACACATGGAAAGGAAATGGATTACATAATCATTTTTTATAACATTTGGAAATAAAATATCATCATAAAATCCATCAAAGAGGAGATTAAATCATTATGGTATGTATTTAGATAAATAATGAATAATATTAATTAAAAATTAGGTCCACATGATTTTAATACATAAAAAGGAGTGTATAATTCATTTTGGATATATATCTTTTAAGTGGGGTTTGGGGTAAAAGGGGTAAATAATCATTAAAAATGGTAAGGGAATAATAATTTCCATAAAACTAAAAATGAAATAAATTTTTTCATAAAAAATCATTTTTTTAGAAACCATTAATTTTTAAAAAAAATCATTGATTATTACTTGAAATGTGATAGAGTAAACAGATAAGTTCCCCTTAGCTGGCTTTTCTTCACTAAGAAATTGAGAAAGGAACCTCTAAAACATATATATCCACATTAATGAAATGTTAATTAAGATAAGTATATGTGTTGGGGACAAATATAAATAATATATAATATGTAATTAAGAATAATAGATAGATAAAGTGATCTATGAGAGAGAAATCATATCCCCTAAAAAGGGTGGTATAGAGAGATCCCTTACCTTAGGTCCAAAATATTTCTGTAATTACACTTAATATCTTGAATATTAAAATTAGATCCATTAATTACTAAATTTATAACCTTTTCCATTAATATTTTTTTAATAATTATATCATTTCCATTTACATCAATTTAAATTAGATATAATTTTTGTTATCACTATTTTGAGAGTATTCGTTTCATGGTTCCAAGGCCAGATCACTTGTGTAAAATTATTGACCATATTTTAAAATGGGAATACAATTCTAAAAGTAAAATAAATTTATAATAATTTACTTTTAAAAATATAAATGGTCCAAAATATCAATATGTTTTTTGAAATAGGAGTGATTCATTTAGTATAAACTTTATTTTTATATGGTTAGTTTATTTTGGCATTTTTCCTGGAAATCATGAACTAGAATCATTTTACTTAATTAATACATTACAAAACATGTAATATGTTATAATATAATTATTATTTTCATATTAAACCATAAAAATATTTCTAAAACTAGACTAGAAGGTTGTGTTGAAAAAAATACCTTGTTTATGGTGGTGATGAACCATCATAATATGAACAATGTTTTAATTTTTTAAATGAGATGAGAAAAGAAGAGGATGGATGATCGATATTTCATTGAAATAATGACATTAAAATATATTTATAATATTAGAGTAATTATTTTATGTATTATGAAATTTATCAGGATGATGAGGATGAGGAAAAATTAAAATACTTGGTTGAGGGTATTACCTTCTCTATTAGATGTCGCCTCTTTGGCTTCCTCATCTTATAATTTTTACTAGTATACCAATAAGTGGGTACCATCATATAATTCATATAATATAAATACAAACACAATTTCTACCTAGTAACCATTCTATACTAACAAACTATATACCCCAAAACATTGATAATTATAATTTTCAAATATAAAATTATTACCCATGCTCAGGAACATTTCTAATTATACAGATCAAAATTCTAGGTAAAAAAATCAATAATGTTAAGCATAAAAAATGTATAATTTTCTTCAACATAATCATGCTATAATATTTTTATTGAAATTTCACAATTATTCCAACAAACATGATCATTATAAGGATGAAATAACATGCTCTATACAAATAAGCAACAATATTCTTTAAATCACAACCATTCTCAATGAACCTAAATCATAAAATAATATTGCCATTAAAGTAACCAAAATTGTTCAAAATCATGGGAAAATTACGAAAAAAATCCTAGAATATGGTATAATAAGAAATTAAATAAACACATGCTAGTTTTGAACTAATAGAACCACATGAGAATAACATACTTGGCCTTTAAGACGCATTAAGAAGATACCATTTTATTCAATAGTTACTCAACTATATTACTTTTATCCATGTGTTTATAAACCAAAAATTATTATCCACTAAGGTATAAAACTGGTAGTGCTCAATAATACATAGGTTAGGTATAGCCTATAATTATGACATTGATTAATATATTAATATTTTATATGATTAGAAAGGTTCAAATTCCCTTTTAATAAAATAACCTATAATAAAGATTTGAAACATGAAATTTTATATAAACCAAATTTATTATAATAAACAATTTTATTAAGAGAAAAGGTTTATTCCATTTAAAAAATATTCTTGGGTAGCATTTAAAATTTCTATCATCAAAAAATGGGACCTAACATAGTAATAATTTCTTAAAACCCCCTATTTTCATATTAAGGTTTTATTTAAAATTCATAAATAATTATAGAAACCTTTGTATTTTTAAAGTATCAAGGATTGATAATTAATAAATCAATTAGTCTTTCCTATTGTATCACTTACTCCCACCTTAACAACCTCACCACCACATCAATACTGAAGCGCCCTCTTAACCTTAGGTTATGTTTGGTACATTGGTTTATGGATCGTTCTAGTTTAGTTAATAAAAGGTGTTCCATTTGATATAATTTATCTAAGACTCAAGAAATTATACTTTAGTTTTAAGTTAATAAACCAAAAATGTTTCAGTAAAAATAATTCTAGCTTACAATAAATTAATAATTTTTTTAAGTAAGACAATATGCCAAGAGTCTCCATTTCAACCCATGTTTAATATAATGCTAAAGTTACAACACATTGTGACAGGAGGGATTGGTGAAAATGTTAAAGTACATGTTGCATTATTAATAAATCAAGTAAACCCAAACATCACGAATCAAGATTTATAACAATTTCATTAAAAATTCACTAGTTAAACTAATGATTTTCATATAATAAAAAGAGAATCAGTTTCTAATACATAAATACAAGGGAACATAATTGAAATTTTTTAACTCATCATATAAAAAATATGGTTTAAAACCATTCATTTATAACTTTTATATATAAAATAGCTTCTTTATTAATTTATATAAAAAAACTATAGGCAATCATATGATAGAAATACACTAGTGAAAAAACATGATTTAACTTTATATTTTTCACTTTTAACATTCGTTTTTAACCAAATTATATAAAG
The DNA here is from genome assembly GCA_963277665.1 of Viscum album. NCBI lineage: Eukaryota > Viridiplantae > Streptophyta > Magnoliopsida > Santalales > Viscaceae > Viscum > Viscum album. The sequence continues at coordinate 1,820,185,270 of OY728151.1, read as the reverse complement.
GCAACTTAAAAAATAAGGTTTTGGTGTTAGTTCTCAAAAAAACGGATGCTGAAAACCAGATTTTTTTAATTATTTAGAGATTGTTTTTATAAAAACTGACAACAAAATTTAAAAAATTAGAAAATTTAGAATATTACACCCCCATAAAAATAAGAATCCCTATAATAGAAAAATAGTTTACATCGTGTATCATTGAATAAAAATCTATAGAAAAAAACAAACTATTAATAAGTTAATAAAAAATTATCTATGAATTTATATTATAAATGAAAATAAAAAACATATACCAATAATTTACAACATGATCATTGTTGGTTATTATTGAAGCATTAATTTGATATAATTATGTTCAAAAACCTGTTATGAAAAAATAATTCATTTTTGAAAACTTTTTATTAGGAAAATGTAATACAAATCAAAAACAATATAATATACATACGTTAAATTGTAAACATAATTTAAAAAAGCTTGCAAATAAGGATCGAAGATGGTAAATTTCATCTTTCATGTACAAATTGACATTATTGAATGTCTATAATAACATTTAATGGTATAATATTAAAAATTAGAATACTATGATAGAAAATATAAAATAATTAATATGACTAACCTCATCATAGTAAGTCTTTACCCTAGTTGTGATTATATTTTACATGAATCGTAGAACATAATAACTATATTAGACATTTCCTTATTGATGATGAAACTATAGTTGATAAAACATTAACTTGATAAAGAAACCAATATTTATATATATATCAAAAAATCAAAATAATATCTAATAGAAAAAATAATTACTATTACTTTCACATATTTTATTGCATTAGGCTTCGTCATTAACAACTGATTTGGGTTAATTTTTTTCCATGTCCTACATTTTCATATATATCAACTAATAATACATGTATAAACCATGAGTATTAAACATAATAACCTTATAAAAAACAAAAAAAAACTTACTTTTCTAATAAAGTGGAAAATATTTTATGAACACCACCTAATAATGATAAAAACCCAATATAATGTGTATTCAAATGGGTAGAATATGCCTAAAATCCAATGCCCCCTACAATATAAAAAGTTTAAATATAACGACATTATGATAAACATTAGTTGATTATTATGTTTATGTTATTACCCATCATGAAATGGAAAAAACCAACACCTAATATCAATCATTGATAACCTCTCACATATATATTCCACTCTACTTACAGTCGACACATATTGCATAGCCATGGAATTGTATTTTGGATCTATAAAACATTAAACGTCTATGGTGTCATTTTTAACAAGTAGAATGTGTATATAACTAATTTAAAATTTAATATAGTTAATCAATATAAACCATGTTTAATTTAAAAATAAATATATAAAATGTCAATTTATTTACATGGAAAAATACTATTACACAAACACATTGAGCTCTTCATAATTAATTAGATCCATGATATATTTTCTGAATATTCTTAATGGATACTCTCTTCCTAATATGTTATATGATATCTGAAACTCATAGATATTATCCAAGGAATAATAAACATGAAAAAATAATTCTATCCCATTATAAATAGCTGATGTATCTATAGTTGTTTGTTCTTAAACCTTTTTTCATTTGTTCCATTTCATTGGATTCTAGATACTTCTATATAAGTTAAATACTATAAAAAATTATAAGTAATTTTCAATCAGATGTAATTTAACATTTAAAAAAATTCATACCTTGTATCAAATATGGTGAAGAAGTCTAGATGGACAAAGAAAAAACTAACTCATAAAATCCCCAACTCTGGTAACCTTCATTGTATGGAATGGTAGTAGAGTATTAGGATCAATAATAGCAAGTACCAATACTCTAAACTAACCTATATGAACAGGCTAGCGATGTATAGAATCCCATAAAAATTCATGGATCTAAATGTTACAATATGTACATTTGGATCTCCTGCATACAACTCATACTATAAGGTTCAGTCTATGCGAGGAGGTAGAGGATCTCAGTAACTAAGAAGGGTAGGCTGGGAAGGATATATAGACTGTGGTTGTCTCGTAAATAGTTATAACATACCTTGTTTCATTGTTTCTTGAATTTGATCACCCATGGACTGTTTCATATCTTTCATCTAATATTTTAAGGATTTGATTTCAGAGTCTCTTGATTGTTTACATTGACGACCAAAAACTTTATAAATAATAACACCCACCTCATATCCTCTTATGTGGTTGGGGTGTTATGGATTTCTAAAATTAGTAGTTAGTATGTCCATCCTACCCTCACGGATAAAAGTGTTATTTGTTGATTTCTCCTAAAGTTTATCCTAAAATGAAAAATAAAAATGGTATATTAGTTTTGTTAATTTATCAATGAAAAAAATTCATGAAAAAAAGTTATTGTTTACTTACAATTATTTCAGCAACTTCCATATATTTATCTATAAGACTCTTTTCATTTTGTCTTTTTCTCACTATTTTCTATTTCACGTGGTGGGTGGATGGAGATGGAGGATAGAATTAGACCACATCAGAACCTCTAGTGAAGTGATATCTTAGTGCTTCAAACTTTTTCTCAATCACTTTTTTCTCCAATAAATGATACCCTCAACATGATAAAGTATATGGGTATACATTCAACAACTAGATATCTTTATGGGATTACTTAGAGGCATATGATATAAAATGTAAACTAATATGTAATTAGGTACATATAAAAGAACTGTTATAATATAATATAATATAATTATCATACCCTAAATTTTTCATCATGTGAGGAGTAAACAAATTTATTCCATGTATCTTCATCTAAAAATGGATACTTGAGGCATGGTATTTCATTTTATCTCTTTCCAAACACATAATTATTTTTCAACCTTGTTTTGAAATCTCTCTATCAAACCACCACTAAAGTAATACATCTTTTCTTAAATTCTTTTGTTTCTTCAAAATTGAATGTCATGTAATTTCATAAAATAAATATAATTCAATTAAAATATACAATATTCAAAGAATGAGATAAAAAATAATTGAGATATTTTACCTTTATGACCTCCCAAAGATGATCTATCACCATCTCATAGACAGACTTCCAATCAGGATATAAAATGATAATCCTACAATGGTTCTGCATGTTGATATAACTGAAAAACTGCATTTCATTTTGTCCAATTTCATTATTATTATAATAAAAACTGATACGTAATCTCTAATCTCCATGATAAAGTGAAAATTTTGGTAAACGTGTAATTCCACATTTACCAACTTGAGAATTCTATTTCCAAATATAAAAGCAGAATACTTCCCCTGTTGAAGTCTCATCAATAGTCCTACAATTATTTTTTTATAAATTAAAGTTTTATTTCATTAAATAATTATATTACTAGATATTTAATGATATGAAAAAATAAAAATAACTCGGTAGAGGTTCCTTCGTCTCTTTATCTGTATCTTTCATTGTAAGAGGAAAATTTAATAATATTATTGTGTACATGAATATTTTTAGAAATTTTGGTAATTATAAAATAGAAAAATACAAATATGTAAGCAAAAAAAGTGGCATGCATGTGTGGGTTTAAAAAATGATGTTATGAGTCTTTACTAAAAAATATGCAAGATGAACTATAAAATATAAACATTACTACTAAAAAGATATAAAAAATTAAAAAATTAAATATCAAATTTGAAAAGGTGTTATCATATGTATAAATTAAACAAAAATATAATAATGTTCAACACTTATTTCAATAAAAAAAATGATTCACCACAACCATGGAATTTCAAAATTTAACACAAAAAATAAAATAAATAATCAAATATATATAATTAAAAACCCAATATTTATTAAATAATATAGTTTTTACAAATGAAAATTTGAAAAAAAATATATAATTTAAATAATTACCAGATTAATTAGGAGAGTAATTTACTGTTTTCCCATGTCCCTTCAACATGATCATTTTGTATTTCATGCACTATGGCTATGTTATAGTCATTATTATTTATAAATCGTGTAATAGATTAATAATACTCATATAAATCAATAATATCACCATCATCCTCATCAACCAAATAGAATCATTTCCATTGAAAAGGGATGGACCATTGGTCATTCAATGGATCAATGACATAAAATATTTTCTTTTCTAGTGTGTTCATGATAAATGGTTCCTCATTAAAACTAAATATTTTCAAATTAACCAGTTTGAACCCATATTCATCATTTTCACACCATTATTACTTGAAACCCAGTTACACTTAAATACAGTGACTCAAAATTTAAAATAATCAGTTTCCCATATTTCTTCAAGAACTAAAAAATATGGCGTTGATACATAAATTGGGTTTTTACCCTTATCACTTGAAAAATGCAGCACTTCAGTGATGACCATTACACCACTATTTTTAAAGGTAAAATTTTTATATAGATTCTTTGTGTAAAATGTATACCCATTAATATCAAAATGATACCATGTGATCACATTAATAGATGGTCCCCCTGCCAACCATTTCAATGTTTCTAATGCATATATATCTGTTATGACATTTTCTTTAAACCATGAACCAAATTTCTTTTAATGATCAATCATCAGCCACTTTTAATTTGTTTTCAAATATCGTAACTCTAATTCTGCAATATGTGATGATACATATGATTGAACCTCAATTTCATTGTTCAAAATATACAAATTTGTATACATCGATTCATCATGTGGAATTTACTTTACCTTTAACCCTCAAATATCTCAGCCTTTACTATCAACTGTAATATATTGAGATATAGGGAGACCAATATTCTCCACTTCATACAAATAATTAGTAAAAAAATCAAATGCCTCTTTCGATACATATTTTTGAATAATAGAGGCCTCTGGTCGATAAATATTTGTAACATATCCCTTCAAAATTATCATGTATCTTTCAAAATGATACATACATCATAAATAAATAGGCACACATATTCTTATCCTATGCACCAAATGAATCACTAGATGTACCATTATATCAAAAAATGTAGGTGGGAAATACATTTCTATTTGATAAAGAATAAGAGATGATTTAGTCTCCAACACATCTAACAAATTTGGATCAACAATGTTTCTAAAAATGGATTTTAAAAATTTATATAACATAATGATAATCCTTCTAACACTTTTCGGCAATATACCATATAGTGCAATTGGTAGAAGTTGTTGCATCAATACATGAAAATCATGAGATTTCATACCAATTAATTTGTAATCCTTCAATGACACCAAATTATTCACATTATAAGAATAATAAATGGGTACTTTAATGCCACTAAGATTCCAAAAAATCATCTTCTCAATATGGTTTAATTTATGACAAGTCGGAGGTAAATATATTTAATTTTTTCATAGTGGGATGTAACTCTAAATTTATTCCCATTAATATTAAGTCCAATATAGCATGAAATATATCTTTTTTATTTCGTTTTAGGTCTAAGAAAGTTCCAATCAAACTATCACATATTTTTTTCTCAACATTCATAACATCAATGTTTTGTGTTATCTCTAAAAATCTTTAATAAGGTAGTTTGAAAAAGATAGACTATTTCTTCCAGATATTTTTTTGAATACCATAACTTCTTTTCATTCCAAATATCACATCAATATTTTTCACCATTTCATAATATTATTCAATTAACAATGGTCATAGGGGAAGACTGTATTCCTGTAAAATGTTAAATACTTTTTTCAATCTACGATAAGGATGATAAATTCAAAAAAAATAATTAATGTCCCATATACATTGTATTTCTTAAATTTTGTAATTTATATTATAAAGTGTCTTCTTCACAAAATGGACATGATTTATGTACCCTAACATTGTATCTAGATAATTTTCCATATGCAGGAAAGTCATTTATAGTGAACAATATCATAGCACACAAAATAAAATACTCTTTATTGTATGAATTTAAAACTTTAAAAAGTTTCTCCCATAGTAGTTTCAAATCATCAATCAATGGTGAACGATGTACATTAGTATCATTTCCCATCTATTTTGGTCCATAAATCATCAATTTCATCATTACATATTTTATCTTCATACATATATGTGGGTAAAAGTTGTAAACTACCAACAAAATAGGTCATAAACTATGCTGGATACTTAGGGTCTAATATGGATTCATTCCATCAGTACACAATCTCATTCTGAGATTTCTAACTTCACTTCCAAAATCAAATTTTTTTTATCAAGTCTCTTCCATTGTGTTGAATCGGTAGGGTGATGTAAGTTACCATCAGAGATGCACTCATATGAATTCCATTTTAAACTTTTTTCATTAATTTAGTTTTCAAATAGAAGCTTCAAATAGGGAATTTTTCAAATGTAAAAATTTTTTTTAGAAGAATCATTTATTTTTTTACCTAATAATGAATCATAGTTGAATTATAATAATTTTATGAAGGAATTGTTGGACGATATCAAAGAAAGTACAAAAAAATTGATTTTCATGAGGTTAGATGTCAGTACAGGAGAATGAATTTGAGTTGACTTTTTCAACCATCTTATAATATGATGTCACACATGTAGGACATCTTGATAAATATTCATATTCTTTCCTATATAACACACAATCATTGGGGAAATCTTGTATAATTTTATACCCTAATCCCATTGGACATAATATTTTCTTCACCTCGTAATTGGAATCTGAAAACCCATTGCCTTCTGGAAGTATCTATTTTAAAATCTCAAGTATGTTGGAGAAAATTTTATCACTCCACCAATTTATTTCATCCAAGTTAACTAATAACAAAATTACTGATAAAACTATATATTTACTACAACTTGGGCATAATTGTTTCCTATAATCTCTATAAAATAATTTAAAATTTTATATTTTTTTATGGTTTCAACACATAAATCATCAATTAATTATTTGATATGATCCTCTACCTCATTATGAATATTTTCACAAACATTAGATGTTAAATTTTCAGTTCTTTCACCATGCTCGATCAAACATGTATAATTAAGGTTAAAACCATAACTAATGATATGATCCTTGATTTCTCTGGAGTTTACTTTCTCATATTCAAAAACTTCACTCAAGGATAGGAAGTCAAATCTATGTTTTGAAGATTTCATTTAGTAAATCCCAAGAACTAATCAACTGATTTTTCATATTCACTGGTGGTTCTTCATAAATTTATCCAATTATAATCCATTCAATACCTAATATTGCAATATAATCATTGAATATATTAAAACATATAAAAATTTTAATATATATATATAAATAGATAAATATTAAACACATACACATTCAATAATAAGTATGGGTAATTAAATAGTAAACATCAATGATTATTAGGAATAAAATAAAAACAAATCTACTATTATAAAATTATGATTTTGTAACTATATGTATCTTTTCCACACCACATATTTAGGATGTTTATTTAATTTCATACCCTAATGTTTGTGGTTGTGTATGATAAATGGTTACTTATTTTACTAATTAACAATCTAATATAGGGGGTACAGTCACCCCATAGTAACTCCTTAGACCCCAGAATCTATTTAAAAACTCTTTTGAGTAAAAAAAATGTTAATTATTATTTACAAGAAAATATATTATTTCCAAAAAGATACCACAAAGTTATAATATGATAATATTGAAATTATAAATCAATAACTGAAGTTAATTTAATCAAATTAAATTTATATAATTATATTTTTTAAATGAAGTATTATATATAATTGAAAATAGTTTTTATTGAAATACAACCATTTGAACATTTACTATTTTATAATATTATTTCAAAAGAATATGAAAATTAATTAATTCTAATATATCAGTTGATATATGGAAATATTATTTCAATCATTTAATGATGTTATTAATTTAACAGGAGAAAAATATGGAGTCATTACATATGAGGTACATTATATTGATGAACAATGAAACAATATATCATTGTTCAATATATAATATCAACAAGACCATTTTATATTTTCATCAAAACAATTATCAAAATAAACAAACTATTAGAAAAAAAATTAAATAAAAATCAACTACATAAAAATAATTCAAATAATAACTCAATAATATGAGTAAATGATAAATAACTTAACTTTAAAATTAAAAAAAATACAAAATTTGGATTTTACCAAGGAAAATGGATCCCTAATTTTTTTACTTACTCCCTAAAATTAATTGGAAGAACAAACACTAAAATATCTAACAAAAATGTTTGTAGAAGTGAATAATAAATAAGAAAAAATAAATAAAATCAAACCATGAATGATAGTCATTCAAAAAATGGTTTCCAAAGCAAAATATTTATATAGATGATGAAATAATAATAGAGGATGATGAATCGAGACCATATATGGTGAAATGATGATGAAAATAAAAGAAAATAAACAACAATGGTTGTTGGGATCATTAGCTCACCGTTAGGATCGTCGTGAGTTGAGGTAGGGTTTCACATATCTAAAAATGATAGGTTTCGTGATGTTGTATTTTTTAAAATGTTTTTATCATCATTTTTTCATAAAAACCGACATTGAATTTTTTTTACATTTTCGATGTCGTTTTTTTTTTAACCTATGATAAAAAAAATTATATTTACGGTGTTGGTTTTTATAATAACTAGTGATGATTTTTTTCATATATGGTGTCGGTTTTTTGACAAAAATGACACAATAAATAATTTTGGTTTAATTTTTTACATTTTTTTTAAAAAAACCGATGCAAAAAAGGAAAAAAAAATTGGCAATGGTTTATGTTAAAATTGACGCCAAAAAGTTCCCAAATATACGTTTTGTATCGTTTTATAAAAAATTGGCATTGTAGATTCAATGTTAAAGCCACTTTTTAAACTAGTGATAGCCCAAGAATTACTCAGTGATTCGAGAACAGCTACCATCATAATAGAAGATAAATACAATTCCAAACAATTATTAGAACCCCCTAAAAAATGTTAAATCGTAATTTCATAACTAAAGTAACCAAAACAAAAAATCCCATAATAGAAAAATAATAAAATCAAAGTGAAAACTAAAGTGATCAATATCATAAATTCTCCTCAAAATAAAGTTTCTTAAATCCCAATATAATTAATAGAGATATGAATTGAATCAATAATGTATATATACCAATATAATAGTGTATGGTATTTATATGTTATATAATACGACATATTGAAACCAAGGAATATTGTATGTATGGTTTGAGTAGATTTTTTAGTGTGATATAAGTGATATCATAGTCACTACATTGGATTACTATTTATATTTAATGGTTAAACATTCCAAATAACTTCCAATGGATATCATTATTAAAAATTTCATCACATGAAATGTTGGGTGTGATCATTTAAAGAAATTTTTTCATACCATTTACTCTTGAGTTGTGTAATGTAAGAGGTAAATTTATAATGGCTTTCCAAGGATTATAAAAGGAGACAATTCCCATGAGTATTTGGATGTGATATTTCCCAATATTAAGATGAGTCTCTCTTCACTTTAAATATTTTTCTATTATTTATCCTTTACCTAGTGCGATATTAGAAAATCATGGATGTGAGGATGATAACACACTAGTGTTAGTTGATTTATAACAACCCGTGGATACACCATAGGGGAGGGAGTACTTTAGATACCTAAAAGGGGTATTTATCATGCATATTCATTGAAGGATGAGGCATCGGAATCTAAAAGTTAAGGTAAATAACTATTATTCATTTTAGTTTTACAATAATTTAGGTTTTAACTATGATTGATCATGGGAATTTCACATTTCTAATTACATCAGTTTCCTTGGTTAAGTGTTAATCAATCCTTAGAACCCAATCAGTGGTATAATAGTAATGAAATGTTATTTTATATTCAAAGTCTCATTGAAAAATGAAGAAAAATCATATCACATTAATATTTCATTGTATGTCATAAGAAATAGTTAGAATTTTGAACTATGGATAGCCTTACATTATGTGAGAATGTAAGTTGTGTTGGGGTCACACCATATAATATGGTATGTCATAGGCATTTACTCTTGAAAATTCCATCAATTTTTATTATAACATAACATACAACTAGGGATATTGTATGGAATGATAGATATTATCCATGTTTGAAAAATAGAGCATTAAGTCACCCTTAAGATATATGTGATATTATAATATTTGGAACCCCAAGAACTAAAGGTTATATCACAGTTAAATATTATCTGTCATAAAATATGAAAGATAACAGAGAAATTGTAGTATATAATATAGTTTATATCATTGGATATGATATCCTACAAAAATTAATTTTTTTATTTTTCTATTTTGAATAGAATTGTATAATTATTAATTTTTTTATAAACTATATAAAATTTTTTTAGGTAAATTTAGTCAATTTATAAAATATTTATAAATTAATAAATTATAAAAGGATTATTTTACTTATTAGTTTCAGTTTTTTGTATAATCCCCCTTTTTAACTGGGTTTATAGGGAACCTTCCATTACCTATAGGCCTAGAATGCATGACCTGAAGGCCTAGAGGCACAAATTCCATACACATTTCACCCAAATACACTAAAATAATCCCTCTATAACACTTTTTCAATGTTTCTTACTTTCTCACCACCTAATGATGTCGTTAACTGTCCTCACCCCATGTAGAGTTGTGTAGGGCCTAAACCAAGTGGTCTGTATGGGTTTTCCCTCTTTATCATTTGTCCAGTTAACTCTTCCCGATGACTTCTATGACTCTGATCCATCTCCCAAAGGTTTTCCTAATATATTTAAACCTCCCAACATTAATGAGTCAGAGTATCAATGTCCAGGAGGCATAATACATGGCTTTGAATCTCAATGTAGGTGAATTTTACTACTACTACAATACTCCATTATAGTAGCAACTACAGTTTCCATTATGCTACAGTTGTAATGGTCTACATTTTTATCCTTAAATAAATATTTTTCACTATGGTTTTCTACACACTCAAAACCAAAAACAAAAACCAATGTAGATATTTAAAATCTGGACATATAATTAAAAAGCATAAACAGCAGTAACTAAATTATGAAATATATATGTGAGAATAAAAAAATAAAATTCTTCATAAACATTGAAATCAATTAGTAATGATAATAAACTAATAAAATAAATTTTTATTCTTAAATTTTAATTTATAAAATGGTAATTTTTCATGTTTTATATATTTATGATGATAACTGATTTTAAAATAAAACGGAATTTTAGAAAAAATGATTTCTTATAAAAAAATTGTGTTATTTTATGATATTATTTTAGTTTTAGATTTATAAATTATAGGAAGTTTTTTTTTACAAAATTAATATAATTTTTTGAATTTATCATGATCATATTAGCTTAAGATGAATCTTTGTATTTTTATAAAATAATTTATATTTAGATGAATAGTGAAAAATATCGTTTTTGAAATTACTATGTATTTTAATACACTGCTTGGATATAACCACAAACTAAAAATAAGGAAAACTTTTTCTTGATAAAATAAGTTTATTTTAATTAAAAATATATATTTTTAAATACCAAGTTTGATTTAAAAACCTATATCTGATATTTTATAGCATAAATAATATTTTCTTAAAATTTGTTTTAAATAATTAGTACGTTAAAATTATTTTTTATAAATTAAATAAAATGAAATGGGTTTAAAATTTTGAAATAGTGGGTCTAAATTATCTAATAAGTATCACTTTAGTTTTATGCATAAATATTATGTTACCTTGGGTAAATATTAGTTACCCTAGTAAAAAAATAATTTTTCATGGAATAATACGTTTCGCAATATTGTGTATTTTTAAATTTAAATAAATAAATATTAAAGTAAAACTATAATTTTATGTTTAAACATATTTGAAAATTATTTAACACAATTTTATTGGGTAATAAATATAAAATTAGATTAAGAAAAATTGATGGCTAAAATGATATTTTTCTAAAAATATAGTTTTCAACACATTAAATGTTTTGATTTTAAAGAGACTTCTATCCTATTTATAAATTTAATGATGTTAAATTAAGAACATATTTATATTATTAATTTTTAAATTTGGTAATGAGTGTCACCTTATATTTTTAGTAATAAAATAATTGACTTAATTAATATATAATTAAGAGTAATTAATGTTTAAAAGACTAATCTAAGGTGGCTCGAAATTTCCAACATTAACAACACATTTAGACCATCTAGAAACCATTTTTTTGTTATAAATTAATAACTTCATGTTTTAAAAACCATTCCACACCAAAATAGCCTAGATTTAATTCACTTAAATACTTACCCCTTAACATTATTTTTTATGGAAACTTCTCTTTTCTTCACTTATAAAATTTTATCACATTTACCCCTTCCATGCTTCACATCCCATTAAAATTACTCTTGAAACTCTACCCTAATTAACTCTCTTAAAATTCCTTTACATGAACTAATGACTCTAGTAACCAAAAATTATCATATGTCCCTAAAATCAAAAGGCGTTCATCAAGATGAATTTTAAGATCTCAACATTGGTAACACAACTTTATTAGCTTTAAATTCTTATTCTTTACTTTTTAAAAAAACCATAACCATAGTAAAAAAATAACATCATCATAATTATTGGTTTTATATGTTATTATAATAATGTTAAAACTATTACTTTTTCTCTTCCATCTAAAATAAAAATAAAAAAAATTCTTAGTGCGTATGAGAGGATTTACACATCCAAAAAGCAACGCTTTTAGTTTTTCATCACCACCATTCAGGGATGGATAAAAAAAATTATCTAATAAAATTATAAAATATTTGTAAAATTTTAATGATTCTTAAATGATAATATATATTATTTTCTAATTTTTTCCACTTTCGAAAACATGAGTATTGTTCGTGTTTATGTGCAAACTACCACCACCATGAGAAAACGTTTCTATTTTTTTTTTCATACAAAATAATAAAAAATATAAATTAAAATTTATTTAATGTATAGAATTTTTTATTTAATGAACCATTAGTATTCCTGATGTATAATATTATACATTCCATAAGTAATATTAGTAATAAACATTTATAGTATATTTAACATCTAAAAAGGAAACATTAATGAATATTTTATAAATTTAGTCAATTCAGAGAGAAACTATTTAAATGTATAAATTATGATCTAAAAAATATTAAAGGATATAATAATATTAAATTATTTAGATTATAAAACTATTTTACAAAAACTTTTGGACCATAATCAACAAATCGAAAGTATTATGATATAATTAACCAAAGAACCCCAGGTGACCAACGTATGTTTAAACTATATTAAAAATATATACCAAAATATAATAAATGGGTCTTATATAATTTCATATAGATCAATAAAGTTCTTGGTTATATATTTAATGAACATAATCTAGTTATATAGAGTTTTAATCATAAGTGTAGAAAACTTTCAAACATAAAGGTAAGGGATTTTTGTCTCAAAGTCCCTTCATTGAGACACATTTTAATTTGTGAACCAATTTACTTTTATATGGTGTATATTCTTCAAAAGTGTTATTAAATATAATTTATTAATCTTACTTTAGATTCATTTTCAAGACATTTATCCTTAAATATTTTTGTTAAAATAAAATTACTCAAGTCTGGACCCAAGTTCTTTTTCCATGAGTCATGTATTTTCTTCTTAACATTGATCATATAAGTATCCTTTCTCCAGTCATTTCCTTTTAAATATGTTTTATTTTCATTATCTTAGAGTAAGTTAATACCTTTTGTTAAACAGATTCTCTTTGAGGGATCACATTCTCTTTCAAAATGTGTCACTGAAAAGAATTATCCCCAACCTATGAACATGGCTCTTCTTCATCCATTTCAATTTTTTACCTATCAAAATAATTTTATATAATGTTTAAAGTAACCTTAATACTTATATTAACCTCCTATAAATGAAATTTTTTATCATAATTTTTTTATTTGGGTTTCAAAAAATGGTTTAAGTGGAATTTAATTATTTTCCACATGATTAGTTTTCAAAAAAAAAATTATTCTATATTAATGTTTTAAAATGTTCCAAAAATAATTCTTTCCAAAAAAAATTAGAATGAAATTTTAAACTATATATAGATTAATATAAAATATTTTATAAATAAAATATTATTGAATGTTTTTATTATGGATTGTTTTCAATAAAAACGAACCTTTTTATACATTTTTTGTGAATGTATCTTTTCACTATAATTTTCATTTTTGAGAGACTTCCTATCTACATTTTCATGTTTTCAAAATGAATAATTATAATTTTCATGGTTTAATAAAATATTACATTTATATTTTTTTAAAAGAAAATTAAAATTATTATATTCAAATAAATTTCCCTAATTCTTCTAAGAGTGTTCTTTATTTATTAAAAATGCTTCATCAAGTGTATTCTTGAAATGATACCATCAACCTTATTTATCTAGATATATTATGAAATTATATTTTACATACATGGGATGATTCATTAATAATTTTTTCTTTGTTAATCATCTACTTGTATATGCATGACTTACTTCCAATGTATTTCCTATTTGGATGTCCTATGTTCTATTACATGATTAAAGGGTGTTCTCCTAGATTCCCAATACAAAGATTGATTGGAAAAATAATTGTTTAAATTGTATATAAATTTTATATATGGTGTAAATACCATATGATTAATCATCATTATTGAATGTTATTTAACTATAATGACACTTAAATTCATTGGTTACACATTTATTTTTCAAGGCTTTATCGTGATATATCTATTGATGGAATTACAAAAGATTCCTTAGGGAACCACTTCAAAAGGATATAAAACTCATTTTATTTCCATGGGTTTTGTGATATATTTATTTAAATCATGTGGCACATATATGTATGATTTTTCATTACAATGGGTGCACTCAAAAAGCAATCTAAAAATTGGGTATATTTCAATATCATGTGATATCATGGTTCATGGTTAGTGATCCTAGCCAACTATGGTAGTGGTTAGTTATCCTAGAAAACTATGTTATGTTAATGTTATAGGTTGCCTTGACTTATTCATTTGATATCATGATTATATCTTCGACACATTCCAATTGTGACATTCTCTTTGGATATGATCATCTTTACTCCATTCTCTAATATTATCTTTTTTGTATGACATGAGTCAATAAATATGATCATTATATTTATGTTATCATGTCATTTCTCCCATGATATACTTATTTATAATGTTTATTCCCTTATTGGGATTTCTATATAACCCTTTTCTTAGGTATTTCCACAGTTTATCCTATGAAATATTAATAGGACCTATGGGAGTTAGTATCACTCTATAAAAATTAAATAAGTAAAATTATATTATGTTTTAAAATATTGTAGTTATATATTTAATCCTATAAAGAGACAAGAACCTAGATCCTTAGATTTTGTTTTATGTAAACTATGTTAAAATTTATGAAATAATATGTGTTTAAGGTTTGGGTAATTTTAGTTGGTATCAAGGTAACTTCTAGTCATTTTTTAGAGATTATGATTTGAAAACATTAATGAAAACATTAAGGATAATACTAAGAATATGATATGATCCTAAAGTTATGGTAAGGTAGATATTATGTTTTTTCCTAGAAATGAATCATTATATAGATAATATGTGTGGATTTGGTTTTGGAATAGATGCATCTAGGGTTAATAATTATAAAAGGAGTTTACTGATTATATCTCATCCATCATTATAGTGTATGGTGAATGGGTCCTAACCACACACCAAGTTTAACCCTCCTAGTGGATATTATTTGTTTACTTTCATAATCTTTACAAACCATTATGAGGTATTTATTTTCTAATTACATTTAGGGATTAGCCTAATAAGTATAAGGAAACACCACTTAATGTAACCAAGGTATAACTAATAGGTTTATATTATTAACCAAGTGTGACATATTTGAAATGAATGTATCATAGGTTGAAATGAATATTTCATTGGAGAAGATATCTTAGGATTGATATTTTATATTTATATACTCATATTCTTTAGGATATTATCATAACCAATATGGTTTGTGTATTTTGTTGAAACAAGATTAAAAAAATGAATATGGGAAATCAATGTATCCCAAAAACCATTGTGTGTTATAAAAAAATAAAGTAGAATATATAAATAGATGAATCTTAGTATTGAATATTATGATATAAAAGTTTTTTTTCTAGTCTTACCTAATGTAGTGAGGATTATATCCTAATTGAAATTAAATTTGGATAGTCTTAACTATTTTAATTAGTGAAGTTATATGTATCAATAACATTTTGGTATATTCTAAGTGGTATTTAGGACTATTTAAAATATATAAGGATTTTTCCTCACTAGGTTTTCATTAAAATTTTCAAATCATATATTAAATTTTATCAGTAACCTAGAGAAATAGTTTTTATAAAGGTTACAGTTTTGGAGATAACAATTGAATAACATGTGCTTATGGTATGGATAATTTTTAGTTTTATTAAATTTTTTATGTTGATATAATAAATGTTTGCGGTTATTTTGGAAATGTAAGTTATATTGTATTCACAACATTGGAATTAATAATAATTCATGATACTTTTGGTTAATTTTATCCTATTTTTTGGAGTATGGTATATATTTTCTATTGAATTATTTGATAAACTATTGGATAATATGAGGTGATAATTAAAGATAGAATTAATTTTTGGAAGAATATGATATTTAACTATGATTTTTTGAATTTGAGACTTATGTAGTTTTGGGGAAGGCATACACTATAGAATATATGATTAGGGTATAAACAATTAATGTTATTTAAGGAAATGTAAGTATGTTGATCTAGTATAAGATATCATGGTAGAGGTTTTATTGGATGTTGTGTCTAGAATAATATTTATATTAAGAGTACCCTCTCCTACCATCTTCAGTGGGTAATAATTAAAATTATGAAGATATAATTTATTTAAGGGGGTGGAATGTAATGACTTGAGTTTTTTACTTAAATAAATACTGGGTTCAATGGTTTTTTTCACATGTAACCCCAAAAACCAAAACAAGATATATTATCATAAGGTATATGTTGAATTAGTAGGTATAAATAATGGTATAATAATTATAAAATATATATAATAATTAAACCAAATAAAATCCTACTTAAACATTGAACTCAATTAGTACATCTATGTAACTAATAAGAACTATTTTTATGCTTAAAATTTATTCTTTAAAATGTATATTTTTTATGTTTGATATATTTTGGACTACTAATTGTTTAAAAGGAAAAGTTAATATATGAAAAAATATTTCTTCTAAAAATATTCATGATATTTTATTATTTTATTTTAGTATTAAATTTATAAATGTTAGGATGTGAGTTTAAAAAAAACTAACATCATTTTTGGATTTTTCATGGTAATATTATGTTATGATGAATTTTTGTAATTTCTCAAAAATAATTGATTTTTAAGTGAATAATGAAAAATAATGTTTTTGAAAACATGGTGTCTTTTAATGCATCACTTGGATATAATCATAACCTAAATCATAGGGAATTTTTTTTAATAAAATATATGTATTTTAAGAAACATTATATATTTTAAAATATCATGTTTGAATTACAAGCCTATATTTTATATTTTTAAACTTAAGTAATATTTTTTCAAATACATTTTTAAATACATTAATATTTTAAATTTATTTTTTAATAACTGAATCAAATAAAATGGATTTAAATTTTAAAATCATTGGTCAAATTTATCTAATAAGGGACACTTTATTTTTAGTCATAAATATTATGTTACCTTGGGTAAATATTAGTTACCATTGTAAAAAAATTATTTTTCAAGGAATAATACTTTTCTAAATATTATGTTTTTTTAAAATTAAATGAAAAAAATTTAGATGAAAACTATAATATTATATTATAAGATATATATAACAAAACTAATAGTCATTTAATGGGTAATAGATGTCAAATAATATTAAGAACACTTAATGATTAAAATAACATTTTTTTTAAAAAAAATTAAATACAATAATTTTTTTGATTTAAAAGTTAAATTTCTCCTGTATATAAATTTAATTACATTTAATAGATCCCATATTCAAATTAAGTCATTAAAAATTTTTTAATATGGGTCACGTTATATTTTTAGTAATAAAATAATTGACATGATTAATATATAATGAAGAGTAATAAGAGTTTAAAAAATTAATCTAAGGTGGATCAAATTTTTCTAAATTAACATCACCTTTAGACCATATATAAACCCTTTTTAGGCTATAAAGTCATACCCATGTGTCTTACCCATCATACCACTCCTAAATCGCCAAAATTTATTACACTTAAATTATTACCCCTTAACATTCATTTATATGGATAGTGCCATTTTTCAATTATAAAAGGAGACCACTAGGTTATTCATAACTTGCACCCTTACTAGAAATATCATACTTGTACATTTATTTATAATCTGGGTAATTGAAACATAAAAAAAAGGTAAGCTCATATTCACGGAAAGGGTGAACAAGGCATATATCAATGATCATATAAACATACAATGAGAATAAGGGTATGATAATTTTATATTAACATTTGAAAATAATACCCTACATATAAAATTCATAGTCTTGTGTCATGTCATAAATATTAATAGTTTATAATAAATTAATCATAAGAGAATCAAATAATATAATCTATTAGAGAATAAAATTTTCATAAGGCATAGATTTGTGGCACAAAAATACGCATATAAAATCATATCCTTAGTAGTAAATCTTATTTACTAGTATATAATATTATATTATTTTCAATCCCCAAAAAATCATAGTATTCAAGGTTTACACCAAAGAATTTAATATTGTATAAGTTCCCTTGAAGAACTAGGTTCAATCACCATTCAAAACTTATTTATCTTATGAGATATCTATCTTTACCAAATTCATTAAAGAGCTATATAATTCCAATCCCACCCATCGCATAATTAAAATCATATAGATGTATTCCATAATATCAAAAAAAGATTAAACGAAACATAACCCATGAAAAAGAAATTACTTTCATAGTCATTTCATCATGGAATATCCCACACAAGAGAAAAATGTTTTCTTAATGATTTCATAAATTCATCAAGGAATAACTCCTGGAAAAAGAATGAGTTTAGTATAAATCGTTTCATAATAATCTTAAACCATCTAAATAAATAATAAATATATTATCATTGGATCTTATCCTCGATAAATATTGGGAAATTTTAAAGTATTCCATATTATAAGGAAAAATTATTTTAAAAGATCACATGGAACATATTTTGAGGAAAATACACTTTAAACGTTCATATCACTCATTTAAAATATAAAAATTTCTAAAATAATAAATAAAAAAATTCCTTGAAAATAACATTAAAATTTTATAAATGAATCTTCAAATTATTAATCAATCAGTATGGGGGGAAATTTTGTTCATTCCTTATATGTTAAAATAATGATTCTATTCACAATATCTGTAAAAGGTCAAAAATACCACATTCAGAAAATGAAAATAACATTAATTTTAAAAAAATGGTAAAAATTAAAACATTGGTATAAATGAATTTAAAACATTATTATATAATATCAAGCCTTCAGGCCTTGTAAGGGTTCTACCCCACCTCTTGAAATGTGGATTATCCAAAAAATAAAAAAAAATCCTTTGAGCCATTCATATTGTCATATAATTTCAAAAAAATTATTTAAAACATTTTTTAAATATGACGACATAAAATATAACAGATTTACGACTGAATAGAAAGATAAAGTCAGTTTTCCTTAAAAATATTATTTTAGTATCTTGAGTACATAAAGAGAGTAAAATAGAAGGAAACATTTAATTTCAATAAATAACCAAATTTGAAGATAATTCATGGGATTTTTAATATATAGAATATAATATTTCATCATCATAGTATAACCATAAACAATCTTGATAAATAATGACATTGTAATAGAAACCCCTTATCTCAAATATGAATCATCATGTAAAATATTTATATTCCTAAATAATAATAATAAAATAGTTATTTAATTTCTTAAGAAATTTTTTTCAATTTCATCATTCCATTTATTTTATTTAATACTATTTCATATTCAATTACATAATCAATTAAATACACGTTGGATGTTTTGATGATATTCTGCTCATAAGTTCAAAATAAATTTAGCAGAATGACTATGGTCAATGTGGTCATTATTTAATCATCTCAAAAATAATAATAAAGACATAATTATTATTTTTATACATTAATTATAATTATAAAACCAACCATGTAATATGGTTTTGAAAAATTAACTATGTTATAATCATGGAGATGGTTTGTCATGCATAAGCAAGAGTAATGTTTCCCTTTTTCAACAATCATGATGAAAATAAGGTAAGTATTATTTTATATTTAAATAATGATAATTATGTAATAAATATATTATCATTTCTTTTTATACACATATATATATCATCCCTGAGATTTGAAAATTAAAAATGAATCAAATAGCTTCGTGGAGATGGTAATCCACACGTACGCAAAAACGAAATTATAATTCATCAGTAAATGGAAAAGTAATAAAATATATGGTTTATTAAATTTATAAAATTATAAAAATATAATTAATATAATATATATAAATATAATAAATACATTATCATAAATAGTCATTTTAGGTGTTGATGGAAAATGAATTACATCAGTTCATGAGGTGGTAGTCTGTCGTACACATAAATAATGGTTTTGTTTCCAATTTGATGGAAGAGGACATGGATATAAATTATTATATTAAAATAATAACATGTAATTATATTTAATAAACTTATTTTATTAAATCATAATTATTTAATGATATTTTAGGTATATAAAAAATAAATAAAACAAAAATGCTCGGTTAAGAACGATACCTCTTCTTCGAAAAAACTCTTTAAATTTTCACCAAAAGCATTCCTATGAAGGTTTACTAATATATAAAATTCATATAGTATGTGGTAAGGGAATTAATTAATGTATTTTGGTATTTATTGGATGAAAAAAAGGCTTTTGAAGTGTGAATAAATAGAAGAGGAGTTTCCCTTTTATAAGTGAGGGGAGGGGCACTTTTGGAATTTCTTAAAATATTAAAATATTAAAAGGTAATTATCTATTAAAGTGGTTCAAAATGGAAATATATTTAAAGATAAGGTCTTTTATGGTTTAAATAATGTAAAAAATAATATTTGGATATATTTATGTTGTTTGTTAAACCTTATCTTTTGGTTTAACCACTTAGTAAACCTATTTTTACCATAACCCTCAGAACTACTATTTTAATCTTAAATGGTTAAGAATGTTATCATAAATATACAAGTGACTCATAAATGGAAGATGGATAATATTTTAAAGCATATTTGGTTCACTTCAATGTACATAATATTTTTATGAATTTTAAATCATTTAATTAAATATTATTTATTAAAAATTATTATTAATGTCAATTTTCAAACTATTTGTTTAATTTGATTTTAAAGACACCAGGAAAAATATTAAATTATAATATCTTACTTTCACACATCCCTAATAGTTTATATTTATCTACGAAATATTTGAAATAGTATAATTATTTTAAATTATATTAATTTTAATATTTTTAATACCATTTTTTTATTTTTTTATTAATTAAAAAAATATTGTATTAGTGTTGCTTAATAATTTATGGTAATTATATAATTTATATAAATTATATATAAACTACCATAATTAAAATAATTTCATTTTGATTAAAATAATCATTAATATTGATTCCTAATATTCTTTTGTACCAATCTGAACAAATAAGAGATTTTTAAAAGTAAGAGAATGATATTTTGTAATTTTATTTACATTAAATATTATGTAACTAATTTTCATTAACATGTCTATATTAAACAAATAAATTTATATCCTAAAGTGATAATATTCAAATTACCTTCATTAAATAATAATTAAAATTAATAATTATGGCCTTATCACATAATTTTATTCGAGGTTAACTTGACTTACCCTTTTACCATGGTGAATTTTTATTTTATTATTTTTATAATTCATATGGATCTAAATTTAAGTTGAAATTATTAAATAATTTAAATTATTATGATTAAAAATATGGAATCCATTTTACAAAATTTAATTTCAATAAATGGAAAATTTTAATTTATAATAATATTGAAAAACGTGATGAAAAATAGTTTTATAAAGCAAAAAAACAAACCTTTCAAGTCTAAAAGTATTTTTATACCAGGATCATGTATAAAGTTTATTAATATATAATTAATTATATTATTTAAAAATAAATGATACTTATATTAATTTAAGATAAAATTTAAAATATTTTTTGGGTTTTTTAATTAAAATAAATTGCAGTTTTACAAAAATCAGTATTTTCACTATTCGCTAAAAACATAATATTTTAAGAAAAATACAAAAACATAACCCTAAGTTAATTTCAACATGATGATTTAGAAAATAAGTTTCATTTTTTTTTTAAAATTATAAAAGTTTCATGAATTAATTATAAGTTTGAAACATAAAATATAATAAAAACCATTTTTGAAGAAAATAAATTTTTGAAGTATAAAATAGATTTACTAAAAATTGAGAACTTTTTTATTAAGAATTAATAAACACATTATTATTGAATAGGAAATTTATATATATTTCATAATTTGGTTATTCATTTTCATACTACTGAATTTATCTACTAGGTTATAATATTCATGTTTAAATAATAAAAATTTTATAATATATTGTGGTTAATTAAAACTCAGTGTTACATTTAACCCAAGATATGTAATTAATGAAATAAAATATCAGGGTGTTACATTAAATATCCATTAATTTTTTTTTCCTCCTAAAATTCCATTAATCTGATAAAAATAAATGAGAAAATCTCTTTTTCATTATATCCAAAAGTTCCCAGTGGATTATTCAAATTTTTAATCCCTCCAAAGAACATTAACCAAGTGAGTAGTTTTATTCTATAGCACATTATCTCTATGATCCAAGATTTATAATGATTTTTATTCATAATAAAGAACATTATCCATTGTTATTCCCTCTGAGTTCTATACATGTGAAGTATCAAATATATAATTCCTCTAGAAAGATACATGGAACACATCAGGAACATGAGAGAGTTTTAGTGGAAGAAATAAGCTATCATCCCTACACGATCAAGAATATCGAAGGGGTAAATATACCTAGGTCTTATATTTCACTTCATTCAAATTATCATAACCCTCCTCCCAATATGTTTGAGTTATTTACTTCTTCCCATAGAGGTCCTCATAAGGAGCCATATAAATTATCGAGTGAAATATATTATTATAATAAAACATGATTAGAGGAACGTGATGATATCAAACACCTTTCAAATCCATAGAAAAAGATCATAGTATGTCCTTTAGGGTTTGAATAGTTCTCTCAGAATAACCATCTATCTAATAATGATACACACTACTAAAAATCAGCTCTGTATCAAGATCTTTTTAGATAATTCACCAGAACATTTAGGTAAACTTTATATCCCAGTCAGATACAATAGAATGTGGTGTTTCATGCTACCATACAACTTCCTTAATGTATCTTCTATAAAGATAATAAATAGAGAAATATTCTATGATAGAAATTAAGTTTTATGGATTTTTAATTCAATTTACTAAAACCCAAATGGTATTATTTCCTTTAAATGTTTTGGTGATTCAGATAACAAAATACATGGTAATGTTTTCCCATTTTCATTCTGTTATGGGTAATGGTTAAAAAATACCACTAGAATTTTTCCTCTCATCCTTAACCTTCTTTCATACTCATCATCGATATATATGCTCTGTAATACCTATCTTCATGTAATCCCACTAGAAATACTCTTTTAGATCTCTATACATATTCATACTTCCATAATGAATAGATAATGATGAACTATGAGCCTCATACAATGGATCCTTCTTCAATTATGGTATGGATGGATCATATATATAGTTCATAAACCATAACATTCCATAATAATCAGGGTTTACGTGACACCCAACTTTTAAGTTTATTTTTATTTTAATATTTCTTGGATTTGGGTTCTCTCTTTAAGGCTTTAGTTGAGCACAAGTCTAAAATTTTTCTCGTGTAATATTTTTACTCGGCTTCGGACCCATTTGCGGTCATCGCACGGTTAGCGGTAGCCACATAGTTAGCCCAAGAGTTGGGTGATTCCTCATTATTCTTACTATTATTATTATTGTATTTATTCTATGATTATTATTAATATTTTTATAACAATTATTTTTATTATTATTAATTTTTATTATTGTTATCCTTACTATTTTCATTTTTATTATCATTATTTTCAGTTTTATCATTATTATTATTATTATTATTTTTATAATTATTACTATTTGTATTATTATTATTATTATTTTTATTTTTATTATTATTATTTTAATATTATTATTATTATACGCATGAAAAGAAAAATATTAAACCTAACATTAAACCCTAGCCACCTCGCCCCCTCCCCCATCATTTCCCCCTTCTCCTACGTGAGCCTTACCCAGGCCTCTAAACCACTCGCTCATAGGTCCCTGCCACCTCCCACCTATGTAGGACCCCACCGCTCTCTCCCTCAGCCTCCATAGCCTCTCCCCTCTGGTTCATCCCAGCCTTCCCCAACGCAGGCTCCCACGCTACGTCCCTCGCCCAACCGCTTCAACCGAAGCTCGCCCATCCACTCTAGTCAGCACTCTGTACCCCAGCCCTCTATGGTCTTGCCTCCTACTGATCCAGCCTCCCCAGTTCTCAAAAGACCACCTTGTCCCTCACCTCTCTTTGTGTCAGCCTTTTTGTACCAGCAAACCACCATCTCCTCCTTTTTTTCCAACAAGTAGCGCTACAAACCTCCTGGTGACCTCCCTCTTCACTCTGACTGCCACCTCCTCCTTTGGGTTGACGCCCCTCTCTTGTCGGAAACTCTCTTCATGGAACTTCCCCCCTGTCGATGCATTATTTCATTCTTTTTATGGGTTTTTATTTAATTTATTAAAACCTTAACATCATAGTTATGTTTTATACGTTTTTTCACATTTCTTAGTGTGTATGGTTTGTCTGTGGTGGGGGGTGTTCTACCTACCATCATATTTTCATCGTGTCTTCTCTTGGTTTGAGGTTGGTGAATCCAATTTTATTCTTTCTGATGCATTCTATTGATATTTTATTCTACAAAGTATTTATT
Source organism: Viscum album (assembly GCA_963277665.1). Classification (NCBI taxonomy): domain Eukaryota; kingdom Viridiplantae; phylum Streptophyta; class Magnoliopsida; order Santalales; family Viscaceae; genus Viscum; species Viscum album. Next base: position 1,820,160,027 of record OY728151.1, on the reverse strand, counting down.
TTATCTAATTCGCAGCTTTATTTTACTCTTCATTGGTCCTCCACAGTGTTTTTGAATTTTTATAAGTTGTTAAAAATGAAGGTTTTAGTGTATTTCTTTAAACTTGTTTATCCACACCATTGCAACAAGAAATTGATTAATAGACATTTTTTTCTTAAGAAATTGTTTTTGTGTGGTTTGAAACCATGATAATAATTGTTTCAACAAATCATTTTATGTGTTTATGAACCCAAATTAGTTTATAAAATGGTTTTGCTCATTGAAATCAGAAATGAATCCTTAATGTAATTTTTAAACCTTTGTGAAGTTATGGTGGTATTATTTTATCAACAAAATTTGGTCTGAGTAACCTTAGAGCATATTGTTTATGATAAATTGTTTTGGAAAGGTTTTATGACTATAAGGTAATGGTTTTTTGGTTTTAATGTAATTATGTGTGCTTCCTAAATAATGTGTTTGTTAAAATGCTTGGAGGGGTGTTTTATGGTATCTTTGGGTTTGTTTTGTATTTTTTCCAAATTTTGTGGATGGTTGGGTTTGTTTTTTAAATCAAGAGATGACTTTGTGGTAAGGGTTTTCAAATATTCTCTTGGTTGTTTAGTGTACCATTGGATGTGTTTTCAAATGAAGATGGAACTTGAAAAAAATGGTTTTCTCTTTAAACCTTAGTGACTTAAATGTTTTTTTTTGTTTTCAAATAAATTTGGTTCCCCTTGGGAAATCTCTAAGGAAGAATTTAAATGTGTTCTTTAAAGCACAGTAATTTTCCTTTGAAATGTGTTTTGACATGAGTTTGAAAATGATAAAGGCTCATTTGGCAGTCGCTAAATGATTTGGTGTGCATTTTAGAACTTAAGGGACCCTTTGGATTTGTAAATACAAAATTGTGTTTGTGTGAGGTTTTGGGTAATACTTTTGGAAATTTCAATTTAAAGGCATGTTTTTCACTTTCGATTTTAGTGTAATACTTGTTTTTATTCTTTGAAAGGATGGTTCTTGATTATTGTGTGCCCATTTAGCAACTCTAATATTTTGTAAAAAAAAATTCAATTGTTCTGATGATTGTATGGTGTGATGGCCCGGTTGTAACCTTTGATGATATGACATATGTATGTATGTATGTATATTTTTGGGGCACCTTTATAGGAGGATATCCCTTTATAGTTTATCGTATATAGTGTCCATGTTTGGGGTAGGCAAGTGTGGTGAGATGAGCCATGCGTGCGAGGGCCTCCTACTTACACCGTGATATAACCACCATGGGTTTCTGGGTATCTTTTAAATGATCGATTGATAGTTACTAATCAACCATGATTATATGGGTTGGTACCCCCTATATTGGTTGTTAGTCTAGGCAGGCTTTTCCACTGGATTAGTCAGTTATAGGTCAGCTAGCTGGTTATAGATTTAAGAGCTTCACCATATGATGGCAGGTGCTTCTAAAACCGAGTATGTCCAAGGGTCTTCTAGAGATGTTTAGTATCACCCATGGTTACTAAATTATTTCCATCGCTTGTTTACTTTCTGTTATACCTGTCTATTTCCATCTTTCATTGTTTACCAAATCTAATTTAGCCCAACTTTGTTATACTTTATTTTGGGTTTAGTTTATGAAATGAAAAATGATTCTGGAAATGGTATGTCATATGTGTTGTATTTTTAAATGAGAAAAAAAAGTTTTTTATTTTAAAATGTAAAAAACCTACTTTTATATTTGTATTTCAAAATTGTGTTTGTGGATTGTTTTAGGAAAGGAGACGTTGGATTCTGTGGTCTGTCTTGGAAACCCTAATGAGAAATATAAATGCTCATGTATATTTTATCATTTTAGTTGTAGGTTTCCTTTGCTCAGGTTTTCTTGGCTATGTTGATCATTATTAGAGCCTTGTCATCCTTTGGTTGGGAGGAGACTGGGAAGGTAACATGGACGTATGTTGAGTTGTTCTGTTCATTTATTTTTTTGCTGTTGGAGTTCAGTTTTATTATTCTATTTATTCTTGGTTAATTATTTATATTTTGGGAAACTTTGTTCCCAGCAATTAGGTTTTGATTCTTGATACTATTTTCCAACCCGTGAGGATCGGGAACTCCCTTTGGGATATGTCTTGGATCATCTCGGGTGACCAGTTCAGAGTTGACCTGGGTTGTTTTGTAAAAAAATGGTATCAAAGGAGGCACTTTTTATTTGTGGGGTTTGGTAGATGGAGATTAGGACTATCGGGACTTTAGAGGTAGGTACGGGAAGGGCGTCATGAACCCACTCTCGTTATGAACCTTGATTCTCCAGGGATAGTCAGGGAATTGAGTCCTTGTCTCATTTTGGTTTGTTTTAGATTTAGGGATGACAACAGAGGCAAGCTGATGTTACATAATTATTTCACATGGAGTAGTGACCCATTTAGAGTCTAACTAAATGTTTTAAGTTCCTTCTGGTTATGGATTCTTACTTGGGGCATGGCCTACTACTGTGTCGTCATGATAAGCATGACTAATTGTCCCTCACTCTAGTAGTTTTATTCAAATTGAGTGTCATCTTGGTTTTGGTTGGTGTAAGTGCTCTTTTGAAAATGAAAAATGTATTTTGAAATGAGAATGATTTCTTTTAAATGGAATTAAATTTATGAAATGGGTTTTAAAACTAAAATATCTTGGTCAAAAAATTTTTTGTTTTATTGGAAATGGTATAGAAATGGTTTGTGTGCAACATCCGGCTCACTTTATGAATGTTTGAACATGTGAGGGGATGCATGGGATGTTTTTTCTGGTGTGTATGGATGAAAGCAGATAAATACATGTGAAATGGATCATGGTATTACTGAGGTGTTTATTTGGAATTAAAGGAATGACCTTATTTTTCTAAAAGTGATTTTTTTAAAAATGGGGAAATAATTTTGGAAATTGAGTTTGGTTTGAAAACTGGGTTTGGTATTTGGAAAGTGTCCTTGAAGGAAGTTAGTTTTTAAATCTAAAATGAAAAAAAAAACTGGGTTGTGTTTGTATTTATTTGGTTTTTTGAGATGGTTGTTTTTCAATAGAGGCGCTTTGAATGATGTTGCTTCGGCTTGATATTGGTTTTGGGTCAGTGTTTTATATGTTTTTCAGAAAATTCCTCCCAGAAAGGTCCCCGAGGTTTCTAATATTTCAGGCCCAGTTTATGGTCCTTGTAAGATGTTGTCTGTCCTTCACTATGATTGAGGTCCATTAGAGGCAACATAGTGGTTTGAAGGGGTTAAGTGTGTCTTCAGGGTATTGGTAACTCCTAAAGTTGTCAGAGTGTGTGCCATTTTGGGTCTATTTGAAGGTATATCTATGGATGAATGGGAGTTTTTCTCCACACCATCAATACAAGTTGAGATTATATGGGATGTATTTAAATCCATCTCCTTCCGATGGTTTACATTTGAAGAGGTGAAGACGAAGAAAAGGGAAGATCTAATGCATATTCAACAAGGCCAATGAGCGGTGAAAGCATATATTGATCATTTCAAGGAACTTGTGTCCTTTTCTCTAGAGGTAGCATCACAAGATTTGATAAATACTTCTCTCATCATCGGGGGTCTTTGTCTAGAGATCAAGGATAGGTTCCACCCTTCTAAGGACCATCATTTCGAGAAGCTGGTGGATGAGGCATTCATAGATGAGTTGGTCTCTGAAGCACAGATGGTCAGAAATCCAGCATATCTAGTTTCCCATGAAGGTTCCCCATTTGTAAAGAAGGGTGTTCTAGAGGGACTTGTCTCTAAAGATTTCCCTGTTGTGGTTATGCTTCCAGTTTATCATATCGTTCAGCGATGTGCCACCGATGTGGCAGTTTTGGGAACGTCAATTCGTCATGTTGCATCCCTCTGAAGATGTGCCATCGTTGCAAGTGTATGGGTCATCTAGATAATTTTTTCAGGAAGCGTCACCTGAAGAAGACATTGTGACCGAAGGATTCCAGTGTCTGACTATGAGGCAAGAGATGCTTCAACCATCAGATCCCCATCCACAGTTCTTGTGGTGAAGCTCACGTGCAGTTAGGAGTTTCTAGGGGTGTGAAGCCTTGGTCTAGGTTTTGTGTTTAGTGTTGGTAGTAGATTATTTAATGTCTTTCTGTTCTTGATATTTTTCTGTTAAATTTTTGACATTATTGTAAGTTCTTTGTTTTGTGATGAAGTTTTGATGGACTCGTTCTATTATAATCCAAGGTGTCCTGGTTTTGTGGTTGTAGTTTTTTGAGACATACATTTTTCTTAAAAGTGTGTTTGACTATTTTATGGGTTGATCTTGGTTTATTTTTGTTCTTTTGGAGATGTAATTTCCTGTGGAAGAATCGATTTTTGTGGTTATTCTTTGGTTCACTGCTCGGGTCAAGTTCTGCTTAGAGTCTTTTGTCTAGTGTTGGGGGTTTTTGGTTTGGGTCAAGAGTTCTAAGTTTCAATGGAGGTGTTGTTCGCTCATGCTATAGAATTTAGTTTGGATTGGTTGGGAGTTCCCGCGCTGGCCCCTTTCATGGGATGATATTTTTTGGTGTTAAATTTCCACACTAGATGAATTCTTGCGGTGGGGAGAACCCTCTATTGTTCTCTCATTCTCTTGCATTGCGGTTTCTTTCAGTTTTAACTGGGCATGGAGTGTTGTTTTTGACTATTGTTCGACTGGGTGACTTTATAGGGGATGAAAGTGTCTGCGGTGGGGAGAATTTTCACACATGACTTTTAATTTTATTTTTATTTTAATATTTCTTGGCTTCAGGTTCTCTCATCAAGGCTTTAATTAAGGGTGCCTCTAAAATTTTTTTATTTTTATATTTTTATTGGGCTTTAGACCCTTGCGCAGTCACCGTACGGTGGGCGGTAGCCACGCAGTCGGCCCAGGAGTCAGGAAATTTCTCATTATTCTAAATATTATTATTATTGTATTTATTGTATTATTATTATTATGACTAATATTTTTATTGTTATTAATTTTTATTATTTTTATCATTATTATAGTCCTTTTTATTATAATTATTTTTGTTTTTCTTATTGTTATTTTTATTTATATTATTATTATTATTTGTATTATTATTATTCTTACTCTTATTATCATTATTGTAAAAATATTATTATGATAAGAGTGAAACAAATTTAAACCTAATCTTATCCCTAGCCCCCCCCCCCCCTCGTTTCCCCTTCTCCTAGGTCAGCCGTTCCCAGGCCTCCGACCCTCTCGCCCATTGGTCCCCGCCACCTCCCACCTCTGTAGGAACCCACTTCCCTCTCCCTCAATCTACTCGGTCGTGCCCTCCCTAGTTTGTCTCGATCTTCCCTAATATCGGACTGCCATGCTACGTCCCTCTCCCAGCTGCTCTAGCCAATACCCACCCAGCCGCTCTAGCCTGCCCTCCACACCTGAGCCCTCCATGGTCCAGCCTCCTACTGACCCCACCTCCTCGGTTCTCACCAGGCAGCCTCGGCCCTTGCATCTCCTTACGTCATCCTCACCGCACCAGAACCCCCCCCCCCCCCCTCTAATCCCTTTTTCTTCGACCAGAAGTGCAACCGGCCTCTTAGTGACGTCCCTCTTCACTCTGATTTCCACCTCCTCCTCCCGACCAATGCCCCTCTCTAGCCGGAAACTCTCTTCATGTACCTAACCCCCCCCCCCCCTCTGTCGGGCATTATTTTAATTTTTTATGGTTTTTTCTTTAATTTATTGATACCCTAATGTCATAGTTGTGTTTCATGCTTTTTTCCCATTGTTTAGTGTGAGCGGTTGGTCCGTGCGGGATTATTCTACCTACTGTCGAAGTTTCGTCATATCCGCTCTTGGTTTGAGGTTGGAGAATCCGAGTTTATTCTTTTCGATGCATTCTATTTACCTTTAATTATTAAAATTATTTACTTTATCTGATTTACATCTTTATTTTACTCTTCATTGGTCCATTATGGTGTTTTCTAATTGTTAGAAGTTTTTCAAAATGAAGGATTTAGTGCATTACTTTAAACATGTTTATTCTCACCATTGCAAAAAGATATTGATTAATTCACATTTTTGTCTTAATAAATTTTTTTATGTGGTTTGAAATATTGATAAGAATTGTTTCAACAAATCTTTTTTTTTTTGTTTATGAACCCAAATTTTTTTATAAAATGTCTTTTCTCATTGAAATTGTAAATGCATCATTAATGAAATGTTTACACATTTTTGAAGTTACGATAGTATTCGCTGATCGATAAAATTTGGTATGAGTAACATTAGAGATTATTTTTTATGTTAAATTGTTTTGGAATGATTTTATGACTATAAGGAAATGGTTTGGTGGTTTTAAAGTAATTATTTGTTCTTCATAAACAATGTGTGTGTTAAAATTCTTCGAGGGGGGTTTATGGTCTCATTCGGGTTGTTTTTTATTTTTTCAAAATTTTATGGATGGTTGGGTTTGGTTTTTAAATCAAGCGATGACATTGTGGAAAGGGTTTTCAAATATTCTCTTGGTTTTTTGGTGTACCATTGGATTCATTTTCAAATAAATATGGAACTTGAAAAAAAAAATTATTTTCTCTTTAAACCTCAGTGACTTAAATGTTTTTCTAATTTTCAAATAAATGTGGTTCTACTTGGAAAATTTCTAAGGATGAATTTAAAGGTTTTCTTTAAAGAACAGTTGTTTTCCATTAAAATGTGTTTTGATGTGAGTTTGAAAATGATAAAGGCTATTTTGGTAGTTGCTAAATGATTTGGTTTTCATTTTGGAACTTAAGGGCCCATTTGGCTTTGTAAATATAAAATAGTGTTTGTGTGATGTTTTGGGTAATACTTTTGAACATGTCAAGTTAAAGGCTCATTTGGAACTTTCAGTTTTAGTTTAATGCTTTTATTGACTCCTTAAAAGGATGTTTCTTGATCATTGTGTGCCTGTTTGGAAACTCTAATGTTTTCTAAAAAAATTTAAATGGTTCTGATGATTGAATGGCATGACGGACTGGTTGTCACCATTGATGATATGAAATATGTATGTATGTATATATATTTTTGGGGCACCTCTATAGGGGGATATCCCTTTATGGGTTATCATATAGAGTGTTCATCTTTGGGGTAAGCAAGTACGGTGAGATTAGTCACGTGTTTGAGGGCATCCTACTTACACAATGATATAACCACCAGGGGTTCTTGCGCATATTTTAGATGATTGAGTGATGGTTTCTAATAAACCCCAATTAGATGGGTTGGTTCCCCTTAGATTGGTTTTTAGGACAAGTGGGTTTTTCCATTGGATTGGTTAGTTAGAGGAATTCTAGTTGTTTATAGACTTTGGAGATTCACCATATGCTGTCAGGTGGTTCTGAAACTGAGTATGTTCAGGGGTCTTCTAGGGATGTTTAGGATCACCCACAGTTACTAGATTATTTTCATCACTTGTTTACATTCCATTATATCAGTTAATTTCCATCTTTCATTTTTTACCTATTCTACATTAGCCCATATTTTTTATACTTTTTTTGGGTTTAGTTAATGAAATGACAAATGATTTTGTAAATTCTAAGTCGTATGTGTTGGATTTTTAAATGATTAAAACATGTTTTTTTTTTAAAATGTAAAAACACTACTTTTATATGTGTATTTAAAACTTGTGTTCGTGGATAATTTCGGGAAAGGAGACGTTGGATTATATGGTTTGTCTTAGAAACCCTACTAATAATTTTTAATGATCACACCTATTTAATCATTTTAGTTGTAGGTTTCATTTGCTCAGGTTTTCTTGGTTGAGTTTCTCATTATTGGAGAAAGGTCGTCCTTTGGTTGGGTGGTGACCTGGAAGGTCACATAGTGGTATGTTGAGTTGTTCTGTTTATTATTTTTCCACTACTTGAGTTTAGTTTTATTATTCTATTTATTCTTGGTTGTTTAATTATATTTTGGGCTAAATAGTTCCTAGAGATTATGTTTTGATGCCCAGAACTAGTTTCCACGCCATGGGGATCAGGAATGCCCTTCGAGACATGTCATGGACCGGCTCAGGTGACTGGTTCAGAGTCAACACTAGTTGGTTTGTGACATTTGAACTGAAAAACATTTTTTACCTTCTTCTACAGTTCCACATCCCTCTTCTACACCTCTATAATCCTCACAAGTATGGATGGTTGAACACTCATTTGACAAAGATAATATTTCTACCCTTTATTTTAGATTTAAAGATTCTTCCTTTTAAAATCTAGAAATATTAGATCTTTATTTATCCTCGTCATTGATAATATGTCATGATCCTTTCAACTTAGACAATCTACCACCATTTCAGCTTTCCCAAGGTTGTAATTTCTTGAGAAATCATAATATTTAATCATCTTTTACTAATTTATGGGGATAATATTAAACTCTCTCTATGTGAAAATATACTTTAAACTTTTATGATCAGAATATAGATCAAAACTTTCTCTATAAAGATAATTCCTCTATAACTTCAATGAAAAAATACCACAATTAACACAAAATTGTGTGTTGGGTAATTTTTTCTCAGGAACCTTCTATTTTTTTGAGGCATAAGTTATCACTATATCATTCTTCCTAATAACTCATTCCTATAACATTTTCATTTCATCATTATAGATTAAAATCCCTTCTCTTATTTAGGTTAAATTATTCAAAGGTGTATTCAATAACCTTCTATTTAGTTCCTTCATATTTTCTTCAAATTCATTTGTCCAAAGAAATTTATCTCCCTTCTAAGTTAACTTTGTGAGTAGATTATATATACATGAAAAATTCATCAAAAATCACCAAAAATATCTATAAAAACAAGAAAACTACGAATCTCAGTTGTAGTGTTTGGTCTGGTCCAACATTTAATAACTTTTTTCTTCTATAGATACACATATATACCCTCTCTTGAAATTATATGACCCAACAATAAAACCTTTTGTAGACAAAATTAAAACTTTATAAATTTCACATATAACTTATCATTTCTTATGGTATTCAATACAATCCACAAATGATATTATTGATCTTACATTTTCTTTGAATATATAATAATATTATCTATAAATACTATCACAAACTAATCAAGGTAATCTCTAAATATTGTTTTAATTAAATCCACGAATATAGAAGGGGCATTAGACCAAATGTAATAACTATATATTAATATTGATTTTACCTTTTATGGAACTCTATATAAGGTATATCCTATTTCTTAGACCTCAATTAGAGATATCTAGAATGAATTTTAGTCTTGGATAAGTATTGATCTTTTTGAAGTTTATCAAAAAATTCATCAATATGAAATAGAGGATATTTTTTCTAGATTTTGATCTTCTTAGGTTCCACATAATCAATATAGAGATGAATTGATTCATATTTATTCTTAACAAAATGAATCGGTGAACCCCAAGGTGACATACATAGATAAATAAATCCATTATCAAGATTCTCCTAGTGTTTCTCATTCAATTCCTATAACTCAATTGGGGTAATCATATATGGAGTCTTTGAAATAGGTTGAGAACTAGGTATGAGTTCTATTGAAAACTCAAATTCTCGATTTGGTGGAAGACTAGGAAACTCTTCTATAATCAACAAACTCCCACACAATACTCATATGTTATATTTTGATTGTCTCCTCAACAATATGATATAAACACCCCTTTTAATATGAATCAAGACCCATATAATGGATGTGATTTCCATCATAGGATCATACTAGTCATAACACTAATATACAATGTAAAGACCCGTAAAATTCAAGGGAATTTTTTTTCTTAATTTTCTTTATAATTTTACAAGAGCGCGGTTTCTGACGGCACCTGATTCTGAGGCCCGGTGTGCCCGGAATCAAATTCCGAAGTTTGGCTCGGGTACGTTCAGTGAACGAACGAGCGGGTTTTTTTAACTTTTTAACCGGTGCCCAGAATCGAATTTTGAGGGCACTGATGAACTCGCATCGCCGATATTCGCTTAAGGATACCTTTTCTGAGGTTGCGTTTTATGCGGGTTGAAAGTTAGTTTTGGGGGAAATTAGAAGAAGTTAAATAAAATTGTGGAACACAATTTATTTTTAACTTGTTGGTTATTTTCCTCCTAAAGGGAGTTAGAGGTGGGACCCACATCCACATAACCTCCCTTGAGAGGATTAAGTGTGGTGGGGCCCACACGAGCCCTAACTCATAAACTTCCCTTAAACTCCCCAATAACTCCACTCTAATTAATTTGACAACTTGTGTTATTAATTAAGATGAGTTACTTAATTTCAAACCTTTGAAATTCAAAGAGGTTGGGTTGTGTAAATAAAATAAGGCTTAGACTTATTTTATTTTGGTTAGTATCTTTTGCCACCTTGAGAGGATTGGGAAGCATTCCTCATCTTCGCCAACCTTGACGAAGAACGCGAAGAACACTTAGGCTCCGACAAAGAACGTCGTCACCATAAGTAGAGAAAGACGTGTCGTCTCTTCTATTCTTCACAGCCGGTGTGTTTCCGAAGATCGACGACGCCGCTTCTTTCGATCTTCTTCCCGTGTCAACGAAAGGAGATGCTGATTTCTCCTCGGGCGTTCTCCGTCAGCTTACGAAGCTTCTCCAGCGACGTTACCTCTTCGGACGCACCTCGACGTCAACGGAATCGACGTACGAATCCCGCGACGCCCGACCTCCGCGACGCTTGTCTTCCGCGGCTTGTTGGTGTGCTCCGCTCTTGAAACCAAGGTAGGGGATTATTTTTATTTTATTAATTGTTTCCTTTCTTGATTCTAGCATGTCGAACCTCGTGGTTAATTGACTAAATGTTATCATTTAACGAGAGGGGGCCGGACCGCACAAACACGGCCGAACCCCCTCCTATGTTGATGTTTGTTTCCTTGCGGAGGGAACGGGATGGCGTGGTGTCGTCGCACCACGCGGAAATCACACGGAAAGTATTGCGCGGCGCCGTCGCGCCACACCATGGAAATAAATTCAAGAACGCGACGTCGTCGCGTCGCGTCGAAGGAAGTCGAAGGCGTCGCGGCCGGAGCGGAGCCACGGCGGAGGGGCGCGGTGTCGTCGCACCGCGCCGGACGACAAGGGCCACGGCCGGTTCCGGGCCGCGGCAGAGCATGGTAACCAGCGGCCAGACGGGCCACCGGTGTCAGAGCCAGAAAGGGGACCGGCCACCGCCGGTCCCGTTGAGAGGGAGTCGGCCGGCCAGGTCGGGCCGGCCGGAATGGAGAAACCCGGGGGAATTAAATTCCCCCGGCCAGATGAACGACCCCCCATAATGAGGGGGGGCCACGGTTACACAAGGGGGGGCAGGCACCCCCCTCATTTTCAATCAGCTCGGCCGAAGCGGAGCTGGCAGCGCGCTGGGCGCGCTGCCCCCAGCCGGACCGGCGCCTGGCCTGTCTGCCAGGCCGGGCCGAGCCCCGCCGGGCCAGGCCGCGTCGGGCCGGGTCGACCCTGTCCGGGGCGGGTCGACCCGGTTCGGGCCAGCCGGGGGGTCTCGGGCCGGGTCGGCCCGGGCCCGAAACCCCTGATACCGAACTATTTAGGTTCAAATGCCCATAACTCGGGCTACGGAACTCCAAACGACGCGCCGTCAGTGGAGATGCGATACTTGGATCGAGAAGGTCGTTTTGGTATATCGCACTCAAGGTTTCGGAATAATTTGTGTTCGGCCGGGTTGGTTCGTACACGAAACCAACCGGGCCCTCGGAGCGGAAACGCTCATATCTTGAGCTACGGACGTCCGATTGACGTGCCGTCAGCTTTGTTGAGTTCCTCTTAGTGAGACGGATCTTTTGGCATACTCCGCTCGAGGTTTGGACGCAGGTGGAGTACAGTCGGGTTGGTTTTGCCTTAAAAACCAACCGGGCCCCTGGAACGAAAAAGCCAATAACTCTCAAACCGGGCGTCCGTTTGACGCGTCGTCTGTTGCGTTGAGTTCCTGTTGATGATACGGAACTTTTGGATACATCAACTCTGGACTATGTGACAGTTGATGTATCAGCCTCTCGGCTCGTGGAACGGACCCTCCCGAACGAGCTTGCTGTGTGCGGGAACCCTAGAGCTGGTTGCGACTGCTACTGTGACTGCGACGACGACTGTGCAGAGATCCTCAGTGGATTCGACGACGACGACTACAGCACTCAGCGATCCTGTATGGATCAGTGCTACCGATCCTGTGTGGGTCCGATCCTATGTGGGTCAGCGCTCAGCGGTCCTGTGTGAACCAGTGCCTACAGATCCTATGTGGGTCCGATCCTGTGTGGGTCTTTGCGGGGGTTAGTACCTATCGATCCTTTGTGGGTCTGACGACTTAGATGGATCAGTGATCATCTTTATAGTCTTCGAATATGTATACCTGTGTGAGCTGAACCCTATTTACCTTCCTGTGTAGATTGTGTTGTGCTATCCTGTGTGGATTACGTTTTGCTTTCCTGTGTGGAATACGTATACTTTCCTGTGTGGACTGAGTTGTACTTGGACTCGGAGGTTGGAACGTATTGGAATTGATGACTTTGGTATATGTATGGGCATATACCTAAGCAGTGTCGGTTGTTACTTCGTGTTTGTATATTTCCTTTGTGGTTTATCCTTTGTGGATTTTGGGAGACCTTCGGGGGTCTCAGGGTCCCTACTGAGTAGCTTATACTCACCCCTACACGGGCTATGCCCGCACTACGTTGTGTTGGTTGCAGACGACGGACAGCGTTGATCGTGGTTGAGGCTCGCAGAGCAGGACGGTACCTAGAGGTGGACCACTGGGCGAGACGTGCTCGGAGCGGACGGCGGGACCCGAGGAGCAGTGGAGCTATTTGTACCCACCCTTCAGGTGGGATTTCCAGTGGATAGCTCGGTGTAGCGGCTTTTACTTTACAGTAGTTGTTTTTCCTTTCGAGTTGTACTTTACTTTCAGTTTGGGTTTGTATACTGGCCCATTTACTTTTCCGCACTTTCAGTTGTACTCTGTTTTTACTTAGTGTTTACTTTTCCACTTGCTTACTCTGTGGTGCTTGTTTACTTTACAAAGGAAATGCCTTCCCTTTTTACCGGGATTTACGCCTTGGTGCTAGTCGCCAGCCCCTGGCCTATGGAAGGCGGGCTTGGGGTAGTCACGGCACGGGCCCCGAGGACGGGTCGTGACAAATTGGTATCAGAGGAGTTCGGTTATACCGCGAACTCTGATCTTTTCTATGTGAAGCAATAGTGTTTAGCGTATTGAGTGTGGTTATCAGTCCAGGGAGTCCAGTGTTGGTGAGGCGGCCGACGTATCCGTACACCAGGACCCTGACTTCTGATTTCCGACTTAATGCACGAAAAAATTGATTGCGTGTGTGTTTCAAGTTTTCTTTGTGATTACTTTGTATCAGCTCACCAGGTATACTATTCTGACCATGGAGCACCTATTTCCTTTTCAGGATGGCCCCACGATGGCAGCCAGCTAGGGTTCCGAGAGTCGAGTGTGACGACAGCCCACCGAGCGACGAGGCCTCGGTGCAGGGCCCTTTGTCAGTAGTGGCACCGGCGGTAGCTCTACCCGCCGAGCCAACGATGCTTCCAGCACCAGCCGCTGACGATGCATGTCGCCTCAGCGCACTACATGAGTTTTAGCGCCAGCGATCGCCCAGGTTTCGTGGGGAGACGGACCCCCAGGCAGCCGAGGACTGGCTTGAGGCAGTGGTACGAGTATTCAGGCTAGTGAGGACACCAGCAGACCTCATAGTGATCCTCGCTGCGAGCCTACTGCACGCAGCAGTGGGCCGATGGTGGAGCTTTATACTCCAGGTACACGATGAGGCATCTCTACTTTGGACGGACTTTGAGAGCCTCTTCTTCTTGGAGTTCGTCCCAGCCACCCTCCGTGCGGTGCGTATTCAGGAGCTTCTTCAGTTCCGGCAGGGCAGCATGACGGTCGCTCAGTACTCGGCGAGATTTACCGATCTCTCGCGCTACTCGACCGACATGGTATGGGACCCATTCTTCCAGGTCTGGACCTTCGAGTAGGGTTTGAGACACGAGATCAGGGCATCGCTGATCTCCCTCAGCATTCCGACTCAGACAGGAGTACTGGAGCGGGACCTTTTGATCGAGAGTTTTCTTGCTGAGTCTACACCAGCACCGAGACCCACCGCAGGGCGGCACGTAGCAGAGTCTTCTGCAGCAGGCAGTCGACGGATGACTCAGGGGTCTATGCAGACCAGACCCTCAGGAAGACGACCTCAGGACACTGGCTCAGCAGTGCGGGGCACACAGCGCGGAGCCAGTCTTTCGAGAGGTAGACAGTGTTACTCGTGCAGCAGGCAGGGCCACATGGCTCGTGACTGCCCGACCCGCAGTGCCGAGGAGCAGCAGACGGTTGAGGGACCACCGAGGCAGAGGCAGAGGGTCGACCGTGGCGGTCCGCAGGGAGGAGGCGGACGAGTCAGAGGAGCTGGCCGAGCAGCAGGTGGTGGGCGACAATTTGAGGCTCTACCACCACCACCACCAGGAGGTCCACCCCGACCACAGGGAGCTGGCGGGCAGAGACAGGCACAGCTCCAGGAAGAAGAGGCCTACGACCACGGTGCGCCAGAGATGATTCGAGGTACTATCTGTGTCTATTCCACCCTTGCTGCAGTACTTATAGACACAGGAGCGAGTTACTCTTTCACAGCTGCTGCCCTTGTTCGGAGCTCGGAGATTCCGATAGAGCCGTTGGCTCGATCCTTACGGCTAGAGACTCCTACGGAAGCAGACTCGACGATTACGCACTGATGTCGGCAGTGTGATATTACTCTAGGAGGCGAGAGCTTCGGCTGGGATCTTCTTGTAGCAGCGTCGAGGCCTTACGACGTCATCTTGGGCATGGATTGGTTATCTACGGTCCATGCACAGATTGACTGTTTTAGGCGCAAGGTGCGATGTGTACGCACCAACGGGAGCAGGTTCACCTTCACCGGAGAGAAGGGAGCCTTTGCAGCACAGGATGGACTCTCGCAGAGGAGAGGACAGCCCATCACTCATCAGTTGGATAGCCTCATCCTAGGAGTAGTTGACGTGTGGAGTCCTAGTTTTCCTGCAGTGGTGGATCAATTTGTGGACGTTTTTCCCGATGATGTTCCAGGGCTACCTCCTCACAGAGATGTAGACTTTTATATTGACCTATACCCCGGGACAGCCCCGATATCGACTCCAGCATATCGAATGGCCCCCTCCGAGCTTCGAGAGCTACGGGTACAGTTGGAGGACTTGTAGGGTAAGGGGTTCATCCGACCTAGTGTTTCACCCTAGGCTTCCCTGATTTTTTTCGCCAAGAAGGCGGACGGGAGCTTGCAACTTTGTGTTGACTATCGTCGCCTGAACCAAGTGACAGTGAGGAACAAGTATCTGCTACCGAGGATTGATGACCTCTTTGATAAGATCAAGGGAGCATGGTGGTTCTCGAAGATAGACCTCAGGTCAGGCTATCATCAGCTCAGAGTTAGAGACGAGGACGTGCAGAAGACGGCCTTCAGATGTCGGTATGGCCACTATGAGTTCTTGGTTATGCCATTCAGCGTAACCAATGCTCCAGTAGTGTTCATGGACCTCATGAACAGGATCTTTCAGCCATACCTCAATCGATTTTTCGTGGTCTTCATCGATGACATTTTGATTTACTCGACGATTGAGGAGGAGCACGCCTACCACTTACGGGTTGTACTAGACACACTCCGAGAGAACAAGCTTTATGGTAAGCTCTTGAAGTGTCAGTTATGGATACGTGAGGTCCACTTCTTGGGACACGTCATCTCTGAGGCGGGAGTTGCAGTGGATCCTGCAAAGATCGAGGCAGTGTTAGCTTGGGAGCCACCCAGGAGCGTGACGGAGGTTCGGAGTTTCTTGGGACTAGCCGGATACTACCGGATATTCGTGCCAGACTTCTCCAGAGTTTCGACACCACTCTTAGCTTTGACGAAGAAGGGGAAACCCCTCATGTGGTCAGACAGATGTCAGCAGAGCTTCTAGGAGCTGAGACAGAGATTGACCAGTGCACCTATCTTGAGGTTTCCTGAGGAGTGAGTAGGGTACGTAGTCTACTAAGATGCATCAGGGACCGGACTCGGTTGTGTCCTGATGTAGGAGAGGGCAGTGATCGCCTATGGATCACGTCAGTTGAGGATGCATGAGCAGAACTACGCTACCCATGACTTGGAGTTACCAGTAGTGGTCTTCGCTCTGAAGACATGGCGACACTACCTGATGGGCGAGCGCTTTAAAGTCTTTTCTGATCATCAGAGTCTCAGGTACATATTCTCGTAGAAGTACCAAAACCTGAGATAGCGGCAATGGCTCGAGTTCCTCCAGGACTATGACTTTGAGATATTCTATACTCTTGGGAAGGGGAACGTAGTAGCCGATTCACTCAGCAGGAGGACGGGCATTCAGCTACTTGAGGAGGAGACGGAGCAGCTAGCCTCTTTGCAGATATCCTTCGTGGATAGAGATGGAGCAGCCTTCCTTCAGTTTCTCACAGTCACTCCTCCACTTCTACAGCAGGTCAGAGAGGCACAGCGTGGGGACGCTAACTGTGAGACGCGGCGTGCACAAATATCCTCAGGACAGGAACCTGATGGTTTCTCCTTTGGAGCAGAGCACAACATCCTTTTCAGAGGACGTACCATGGTACCAGTTTCTTTACGGGAGGAGGTGCTAAGAGAGTTTCACACTTCTCCCTTGGCGGTACATCCTGGAGTGGCGAAGATATACCAGGACCTCAGACGACAGCACTGGTGGCCGGGCATGAAGAAGGTTGTGGCAGAGTTCATTTCTCGATGCCTCACCTGCCAGCAGGTGAAGGCTGAGCACCAGGTACCAGCAGGCTTGGTACAGCCCTTGGAGGTTCCGGAGTGGAAGTGGGACGGGATATATATGGACTTCGTGACTGGACTTCCACGCACTTACATAGGTCACGACTCTATCTGGGTGATTTTCGACCGACTCACCAAGTCGGATCACTTCTTACCCATCCGAGAGCAGGGCTCAATGGAGAGTTTGGGACGTCTTTACATTCAGGAGATTGTATGGCTTCACGGTGTGCCATATTCTATCGTATCTGATCGAGATTCTCGCTTTACTTCCCAGCTATGGAAGGGATTACAGGAGGCGTTCGGGACGCAACTACGTCTGAGCATAGCCTTTCACCCTCAGAAGGATGGTCAGACGGAGAGGACCATTCAGACTCTTGAGTACATGCTCCGCGCATGTGTCCTCGACTTTGGTCGTAGCTGGGAGGACCACCTATCCTTGGTGGAGTTTGCGTACAACAACAGCTACCACTCCACCATCGGTATGGCACCATACGAGGCGTTGTACGGCCGACCTTGCAGATCTCCTTTGTGCTGGACAGCCCCTGGGGAGTCAGAACTTGTGGGACCGGAGATGGTCCAGGCCGCGACAGAGAAGGTCCAGGTCATCCAGGAGCGGATGAGGACAGCTCAGAGTCGGCAGAAGTCATACGCTGACAGGAGGCAGAGGCCACTAGAGTTCGAGGATGGCGACCATGTCTTCTTGCATGTCTCACCTCGACGTGGTTTACGGTGATTTGGTCGAGGTGGAAAGTTATCTCTGCGCTTCATCGGACCCTTCTAGGTCCTCAGCAGGATAGGCGAGGTGGCTTATCGCCTGGCTCTACCACCTCAGTTGCACCGGGTGCACGAAGTCTTCCATGTATCTCAGCTGAGGAGATATGTGCACGACCCGACGCACATCATTGACCATGGGGAGCTTGACATTGATGATGGGGTGACTTTTACAGAGGTCTCGGTGGAGATCGAGGATCGACAGGAGCGGGTCCTATGTGGATGGTCGATTCCTCTAGTGCGCATCAGATGGAAGCACGGGAATCTCCAGGAGAGCACTTGGGAGCGGGAGGCTCAGATGCGTGCTTAGTACCCTCATTTGTTTCCCTAGTTTGATGTATCTTTACGGGGACGTAAATCCCTGAGGTGGGAGTAATGTAAAGACCCATAAAATTCAAGGGAATTTTTTTTTCTTAATTTTCTTTAGAATTTTACAAGAGTGCGGTTTCTGACGGCACCTGATTCCGAGGCCCGGTGTGCCCGGAATCAAATTCTGAAGTTTGGCTCAGGTACGTTCAGTGAACGAACGAGCGGGTTTTTCTAAATTTTGAACCGGTGCCCGGAATCGAATTTTGAGGGCACCGATGAACAAGAAGCGTCGATATTCTCTTAAGGAGACCTTTTCCGAGGTTGCGTTTTATGCAGGATGAAAGTTAGTTTTGGGGGAAATTAGAAGAAGTTAAATAAAATTGTGGAACACAATTTATTTTTAACTTGTTGGTTATTTTCCTCCCAAAGGGAGTTAGAGGTGGGACCCACATACACATAACCTCCCTTGAGAGGATTAATTGTGGTGGGGCCCACACGAGCCCTAACTCTTCAACTTCCCTTAAACTCCCCATAACTCCACTCTGATTAATTTCACAACTTGTGTTATTAATTAAGATGAGTTACTTAATTTCAAACCTTTGAAATTAAAAGAGGTTGGGTTGTGTAAATAAAATAAGGCTTAGACTTATTTTATTTTGGTTAGTATCTTTTGCCACCTTGAGAGGATTGGGAAGCATTCTTCATCTTCTTCAACCTTGATGAAGAATGCGAAGAACACTTAGGCTCCGACGAAGAACGTCGTCACCATAAGAAGAGAAAGACGTGTCGTCTCTTCTCTTCTTCGCAGCCGGTGTGTTTCCTAAGATCGACGACGCCGCTTCTTTCGATCTTCTTCCCGTGTCAATGAAAGGAGACGCCGCTTCCTCCTCGGGCTTTCTCCATCAGCTTACGAAGCTTCTCCAGTGACGTTACCTCTTCGGAGGCACCTCGACGTCAACGGAATCGACGTACGATTCCCGCGAAGCCCGACCTCCACAACGCTTGTCTTCCGCGGCTTGTTGGCGTGCTTCGCTCTTGAAATCGAGGTAGGGGATTATTGTTATTTTATTAATTGTTTTTGTTCTTGATTCTAGCATGTCGAACCTCGTGGTTAATCGACTAAATGTTACCATTTAACGAGAGGGGGTCGGACCGTACAAACACGGCCGAACCCCCTCCTATGTTCATGTTTGTTTCCTTTCGGATGGAACGGGATGGCGTGGTGCCATCGCACCACGCGGAAATCACACGGCAAGTATTGCGCAGCGCTGTCGCGCCGCGCCGTGGAAAGAAATTCAAGAACGCAACGTCGTTGCGTCACGTCGAAGGAAGTCGAAGGCGCCGCGGCCGGAGCGGAACCGCGGCGGAGGGGCGCGGTGCCGTCGCACCGTGCCGGATGACAAGGGCCGTGGCCGGTTCCGGGCCGCGGCGGAGCATGGTGACCGGTGGCCAGCCGGGCCGCTGGTGTCGGAGCCGGAAAGGGTATCGGCCACCGCCGGTCCCGTTGAGAGGGAGCCGGCCGGAATGGAGAAACCCGGGGGAATTAAATTCCCCCGGCCAGATGAACGACCCCCAATAATGAGGGGGGGTCGCAGTTACACAAGGGTGGGCAGGCGCCCCCCTCTTTTTCAATCAGCTCGGCCGAAGCCGAGCTGGCAGCGCGCTGGGCGCGCTGCCCCCAGCCGGACCGGCGCCTGGCCAGTCCGCCAGGCCGTGCCGGGCCGCGCCGGGCCGGGCCGCGTCGGGTCGGGCCGCGCCAGGATGGGTCGTGCCGAGCCGGGTCGACCATGTCCGGGGTGGGTCGACCCGGTTCGGGCCGGCCGGGGGGTCTCGGGCCGGGTCGGCCCGGGCTTGAAACCCCCGATACCGAACTGTTTAGGTTCAAATGCCCATAACTCGGGCTACGGACCTCCAAACGATGCGCCGTCAGTGGAGATGCGATCCTTGGATCGAGACGGTCGTTTTGGTATATTTCACTCAAGGTTTCGGAATACTTTGATTTTTTCCGGGTTGGTTCGTACACGAAACCAACCGGGCCCTTGGAGCGGAAACGCTCATATCTTGAGCTACGGACGTCTGATTGACGTGTCGTCAGCTTTGTTGAGTTCCTCTTAGTGAGACGGATCTTTTGGCATACTCCGCCCAAGTTTTGGACACAGGTGGAGTACGGTTGTGTTGGTTTTTCCTTAAAAATCAACCGGGCCCCTGGAACGAAAAAGCCAACAACTCTCAGACCGGGCGTTCGTTTGACGCGCCGTCTGTTGCGTTGAGTTCCTGTTGACGATACGGAACTTTTGGATACATCGACTCTGGACTATGTGACAGTTGATGTATCAGCCTCTCGGCTCCTGGAGGGGACCCTCCCGAACGAGCTTGTTGTGTGCGGGAACCCTAGAGCTGGCTGCGACTGCTACTGTGACTGCGACGACGACTGTGCAGAGATCCTCAGTGGATTCGATGATGACGACTACAGCACTCAGCGATCCTGTGTGGATCAGTGCTACCGATCCTGTGTGGGTCCGATCCTGTGTGGGTCAGCGCTCAGAGGTCCTGTGTGAACCAGCGCCTACAGATCCTGTGTGGGTCCGATCCTGTGTGGGTCTTTGCGGGGGTTAGTACCTATCGATCCTTTGTGGGTCCGACGACTTAGATGGATCAGTGATCATCTCAATCATCTTCTAAGATGTATACCTGTGTGAGATAAACCCTGTTTACCTTCCTGTGTGGATTGTGTTGTGCTATCCTGTGTGGATTACGTTTTGCTTTCCTATGTGGAATACGTATACTTTCCTGTGTGGACTGAGTTGTACTTGGACTCAGAGGTTGGAACGTATTGGAATTGATGACTTAGGTATATGTATGGGAATATACCTAAGCAGTTTCGATTGTTACTTCGTGTTTGTATCTTTCCTTTGTGGTTTATCCTTTTTGGATTTTGGGAGACCTTCGGGGGTCTCGGGGTCCCTACTGAGTAGCTTATACTCACCCCTACACAGGCTATGCCCGCACTACGTTGTGTTGGTTGCAGACAACGGACAGCGTTGATCGTGGTTGAGGCTCGCAGAGCAGGACGGTACCTGGAGGTGGACCATTGGGCGAGACGTGCTCGGAGTGGACGGCGGGACCCGAGGAGCAGTGGAGCTATCTGTACCCACCCTTGAGGTGGGATTTCCAGTGGACAGCTCGGTGTAGCGACTTTTACTTTACAGTTGTTGTTTTCCCTTTCGAGTTGTACTTTACTTTCAGTTTGGGTTTGTATACTGGCCCATTTACTTTTTCGCACTTTCAGTTGTACTCTGTTTTTAGTTAGTGTTTACTTTTCCGCTTGCTTACTATGTGGTGCTTGTTTACTTTACAATGGAAATGCCTTCCCTTTTTACCGGGATTTACGCCTTGGTGCTAGTCGCCAGACCCTGGCCTTTGGAAGGCGAGCTTGGGGTAGTCACGGCACGGGCCCCGAGGACGGGTCGTGACATACAATGATAGCTTTGTTCATAAAATCAAATGTGACTTCCATTCCTTAGAAATTGATGTGGGATTTATATTGAGAAAATCAATCCATTCTTAATATTACATCAAATTCAACCATAGGGGGAATAACAGGATTTTTAGGAAGAAAATTACAAAAAACATCAATTGAAGAAGAAACATAGACTTGGGAAGAGATCATGGCACCATTAGTGGTTTTGAAAACAAATTAAACATCAAATAATTAGGGTTTTATTCTGATTCCCTTATAAAATTCTTTAGATATAAAAGAGTGGGTAGATCCAGATTTAAATAAGAAATTACTAGTTCTATAGTGGATGGTAAGTGTACCTTTCACCATGTTATTATCTTACCCCTTATCAAAAATAGTGATCTCATGGTATTTCCATTTATTTCTAGGATTGAGAGGTTACTGACATCAATCATAATCATTAACCTTCGAATTTGAGAATAGGTTAACATAATTATAATACTCCTTTTATTTCAAACTAGAGTGTGAATGGTGTATTATGTGGATCTTTCTCTCTATTCTAACAATTACCTAACTTCTTCTCATCACATCATCATTTTATTTCTTTGTGTCCTTACTTTCCACACATAAAAAATTTACTGGTCCTAATAAAACAATTTTATCATGCTTTCATCCACTCATAGAGTATAAAGGAAATCTCATCTTCATGATTCCATGATTTTTATAATTTCCATTGAATTCAATATTTATTTTCTAATCAAAACCAAGAGATTGATTGGTAACTCCAATATCATTTTTTTCATTGATAGAAAATTGGATGGTTTATTCATATCTAATAATTTACTTTATAGATAAATCACTTTTATGACTTTGTTTTTAGCTAAAAAAATAACCAATCAACCTTAATTTCATGTTGGATGATAATACCCAGAACATATCTCACAAGTCTTTTAAAATTTACCTCAAAGGTTCCAATGGATTCATCATATTTCAAATTTATCCAAAGGAATTACTTCTCTATTTCTATATGAAGAATTTGAGGTAAGTAATTATTGAAAAATAAGATCTTAAACTCATCCCACTCAATAAATTCAATTTCTTCCTATTGACTCATATTTTTAACAAGATTACACAATTTTTCTGCTTTACCTTCTAAATAATGGGCATTTTAAATGACTTTTTCATGCTCTAAACACTAGATAGTGGAAAATTTATTTCCAATGGTACCAATACATTTCTCAAAAAATATTTGATCAATGGAAACACAATAATAAGGTGGGAAATTCCTCATGAAGGACTCAACAAAATGGTGTCCCCACCTTTTCTTATTTGGAAGTTCAGCATGATTCATACATTAAGAAAGTTTCATAAGAATAACAATGATATTTTTTCACTATTACTTCCATAACATTTGGTTAATAATGAGGTTAATCATTCAATTTTACATCTCATTCATAATTAAAATGATTACTTTGGTTTCTAAACATTGAATAAAACTAAAAATCATAGCGTGAGAAATAATTATCACAGCGGGAAAAAACACAATCATGAAAAATCATTTATAGAATGTCTATATAATGACTGTCTATTTTAAATATGTGACACTTTAGGCTTAACCTATGTTAATCATGTTAATCATCAATTCAAATCCTTCATAATGGTTCATAAATAAAATGTTATTTATCCACGAATGTCCCCTAGGTGTTTCAAATCATGTGCACCGTAAGGTCACACTCGTCATGAACCATGAATATGGATGATATATACTTGACCAAATCTATTCAGGGTAATTTCCCCTAAATGCATCTGTTATAAAACCATATCCACTTATATAATCCAGAATGAGCTACTTTTTTATTAAAACCACACTCCTTCCTTTAACATAACATAACATGTTCTCCAATGAATAGGATTATCCTAAGGGTTCTAACAAAAATTTTATCATCCTATTTTTCAAAGATAACTAAACCTTTTTGGATACCAACTATATAAACACACACTTTTCATACATAGATATTATATCTTTTTATATAAATATTCATTAAATAATATAACAATCCACACTGAAATCATATAGATCTAGTGTCTTTGGAAACATGGATGCATAAACAACTTGATCATAAGTGAAAAATGTCATATCTCAGTGAGTTATTTGTAACTATAACTCTTTTTAAAAATAACATATTTAATACCTTTCTTTGTAACCTAATGAAAGGAAACGTAAAAATGGTGAGCTCGGATTCTCAGTAAGGGGAAAAAATAGAGATATAATTAATCAAGAAATCATAAAATGAGTATAAAAGTATAATAATGTGAAATTAACATTTAAAAACCATGCCATTAATATCAAATATAATAATATTGAATCATCTCATAAATATTTTAAGTTTATAAGACGTGAATAAGAAAGGAATAAAAAAACATGATCCATGAGAGAATAACATTAGCACAAGTCATAGAATTTTTGAATAAAAATAATAATATAAAATAATTTCCTTAGTAGTCGAGGATAATTTCCCAGACTATCATAGTTGATAGGTTTAACTCCCCAAAACAACATTGTAGTCAAGGTTAACTCCCAAGATAGATATTGTAGATATAGTCCCTTACTGAACAGGGTTCACTCTTTATTCCAGTCCTATTTATCTCATGATATATCCATCTTTATCCAATGAAATTGAGGGTTATATAATTATAGGCCCAACCATCACATAATTAAATTATTATAGATATCTTCCACCATATCATAAAACATTCATCATGTCATAACTAATGAAAAATAAATGGGTTTTATAAGAATTTCATCATGGCATAACTAGAGTAAGGGAAATGGGATTCATAATAATTTCATAAAATCATCATAAAATAAACCATGGAAAATGAATAGGATTAATAAAAATATTTTAATTATAATAATAAACCATCCAAAAAGGAATAATGATGGTTCATTAGATAAAATTACTAGTAAATACTATAAAATGAAAGTGGTTTCCATCATAGATGGAAAAAATATTTTAAAATATAGATCCCTTAAAGAAAATACACTTTTTTACTTTGAAATAACTTATTTAAAAAATAAAAATTTCCCCAATATTAAAGAAAAAAAATATCATTAAAAATAAAATTGAAAACCTTTATAGGAATCTTTAATGTATTGAGTGTTCCTGGCTATAGGAAATTCCATTTATACCATATATGTTAAAAGAAATATTCCTTTCACCTTCTCGATAAAAAATCATGAGTACCCCATTAAAAAAATGAACAGAAGATTCCTTTTAAATCAATTTCTAAAAAGTAATAAATTGTTATAAAATTACTTTAAACAATCACTATATAATAGTAAAATAATTATCTAAAACATTTTTTGAAAACATAGACATGGTAGAGAAAGGTTTTTTGACCAAATAAAGATATAAAGTTGGTTTTCATTAAAAATATTTTTTATTTAACTTTAGCACATAAAGAAAGGAAAATGAAAGAAAAATATTTAATTTCAAGAAATAATTAGTGGAGAAAGAAAATTAAGGGATTATTGAGATATAAACTATAATATTTCATCATCAGTGCATAACCATAAACAATCTTGATAAACAATGAGATTATAATGTAAAATCCTTACCTTAGGTCTAACTCGTCATGTACTTTATTTATCTTCATAAATAATAAACTTATGTTTATTATTTAATTCATTAAAAAATACAATTTTTAATTTCCTTTAATTTTATTTGATACAATTTTATATTTAATTACTTCATCATTTAAATTCATGTTGGATGTTTTGATGATATTTAGCTCATAAGTCCAAAATGAATTTGAAAAGTTTACTATGGTCAATGAGTTCATTATTTTATAAAATCAAAATAATAATCATGAAAAAAATATTATTTTTTACATAATTTATACTTTTAAAACAAACCATGAAATATTTTTATGAAAAATGAACTACTCTACAATCATGGAGACGGTAGGTCGTGCATACGCATGAGTAATGTTTCCATTTTTTAATGATCATAATGGAAAGAATGTAAGTAGTATTTTATCTTTCCATAATTATTATTATATCATAAATATAATATTATTTCTTTAAATACACTTAGATATAGCATCTATGTGATTTATAAATGAAAAACGAATCATGTCACTTTGTGAAGGTCGTAATCCATGCGTAAGCATGAACGACGTTAGAATTTTTCAATGAATATATAGGTAAGAAAATATATGAAATATTTATTTTATATAATTATTAATATTTCATGAATATAATATATATATCTATATATATTAAATCCTTCATCATTAACATTTTTGGGAGGTGAAGATGGAAAATGAATTACATTGGTCCGCGTTGCAGTAGTCTTTCATACACACAAATGATGGTTTCATTTCAAATTTTATGGAAGAGGATATAGATTTAGGTTATTAAATTAACATAATAACGTATAATTATAATTTTTAATAATATTTTTTGAGTCTGTAAGAATGAATAAAATAAAAACACCCAGTTAAGAATAATACCTCTACTTCGGACAACATCTTCAGGTTTTCATCAAAATCCTTCCTATGAGGGTTTTCTAATAAAACAAAGGCCTTTGTGACATAGTAAAAGAATTAAGGATGGTATTTTTTTAGGTATTTTCTCATAAGAAATGATTTTAATGTTTCAATAAAACATAAAAGGAGGTTCCCTTTAATAAGTGGGGGGAGGGGTGCTTTTGGAATTTGTTAAAAGATTAAAATATAAAAAAGGTTATTCTCAAGAAAAAAAATTAAAATGGATAAATATTTGAATATAAGGTAGGATGAAGTTGAAATATCATAAAATAATAAAAACTTTAGTGGTATATGTGGTGTTTTAAACCTTATCATTTGGTTTAACTCCTTAGTTTACTTATATTAACCGTAACCATGGTAAGAACTATTTCAATCATAAAAGGTTAAAAATGTTCTCATAATTGGAAAAATGACTAATAAAAACTGTGTTTTATATTTTATACCATATTAAATTCAATTTTCCAAATAAAATATTTTAATGATTTTTAAATCATTTAATAAAATATTATTTATTAAAAAATGTCATTAATGTTAATTTTGGAACTATTCATTTAATTTGACTTTAAAGAAAACAAGACAAACATGGAATTAAAATATATTCTTTTAATGAACCCCTACTAGATTATATTTTTCTAAAAAAATTATTAGTCACAATAATTATTTCATGTTATATTACTTTTAATATTTTTAAAATCATTTATTTTATTTCCCAATTAATTAAATAAATATTGTATTAGTGTATCTTAATCATTTAAGGTAATTACATAATTACTAAAAAATTATAAATATATTAAAATCATAAAAATAATTTCATTATTCTAAAAATAATAATTATGATTCATTCACAACTTTCTTTTGTCCTAATGTTACACATAAGATATTTTTAAAAATAAGAGTGGCATTTTTTCTTTTTCTTTAACTAAAATATTATATAATATATTTTCCAAGAAATTCTTCCCTTGAAAAATTAAATTTAGAGACTAAGGTGATAATATTTTGATTATAAAAGATGGTCTTATCACTTAGTATTATCCTAGGTTGACTTGATTTACCATTTTACCATGGTGATAATTTTTACTATTTGTACTAATCATTAGGAAAAAAATATAGTTAAACTTATTAAATAATCATAATTATGATGATTCAAAATGTGATCATTTTTACTAAATTTAATCTCTGTAATTGGTAGAAATACATTTTATAAATATCCAGCAAAGTGTAATGAAAATCAATTTTCTGAAGAAGAAAAAGACTTTTAAGTCTAAAATTTTTCTAATATAAAGATCACATATAATTTGGATTCATATTTAATTAATTAGATTAATTATAACTAAATAATATTTATATTTATTTATAATCAAATTCAAAATATTACGGGGCCTTTTCAATGAAAATAATTAATAACTCTACAAAAATTTATATTTTTCCCTAATCACTGAAAATAAATAATTTCATAAAAACCCCAAATTTTTACCATAAGTAAATATTTAAATGATGATTTCAAAAATGAAATTAATTTTATAAAATAAAAAATCTAAAAGTTGAAGAAATTAATTATAAGTTTGATGCTCAAATTTCAATAAAAATCATTTTTGAAGAAAATGTGTTTTTAAAGCATAAAATGACTTCAATAAAAATTGATTACTTATTTAATAAGAAATAATAAATATATTTTAATTGATTATTAATTTAAAAAAATCATAATGTGTTTATTCCTATTCATACTACCAAATTTAACGGCTAAGTTTTAACAATCTCGTTTAAATAATAATATTTTAATAGTATATTGTGGTTCTTTGAAACTCGGGGTTCTGTGTGATGCTGGATATCATATAAATCAAATATAATTTCAAGGTGTTACATTTTTATTACCTAATGACCTTGTTAACCAAAAATTATCATAATTCCCTCAAATCTAAGGCCTTAATCAACAGTATGTTTAAGGTCTCATCATAGGTAACACATCTTTCTTAACTTTTATTTCATTTTATTTCCTTTCAAAACCCACCATAACCATAGTATAATAATAACCTAAGAAACATTAGTATGTTGAGATATTATTATAATAATTTCCCAACTAATATTTAATCTATTTCATCTACAATTAAAAACAATAATCGTTATTAATGTGTGTGCACATATTGGTGCCTCCATGAAGTGATGCTTTTGATTTGGCATCTCCACCTTTAATTGTTGATTGAAAAATGATATTTAATAAGATAATATAATATTTATAAAATATTATTGATTATTAAATGATAATATATTTTTCAACATTATTTTCATTATACAAAAAATGGTAGCATCATTGGTGTGTATGTGCAGATTACCACCTCCACGAGATGACCTTTCTATTTCATTTTCCATATCATATAACATGAATGGAATTAAACATGCATTTAATGTATAAAAATTGTTATTTACTAAACCAACAACATTATAAAATTTTATTCAAATAGATTCAGTGGTAAACCCAACTTGGATACCCCGGATGCTGGTACCTAACCCAGATTCTACTTACCCGAAGGGTGTTCCCTATCACCATGGGCTGAAGACTAGTACCCAGTCATCAAAAAAACAAAGGAAAATATTTTACCTAACAGAAATCTGTAACATGGAATAAAAATATGATAGATATAAAAGTTTTAGGATATAATATTTATATAAACCTCACTACCTCATTGCGGCACCTTGTCTTTCCCTACATCAAAAGACATACAAAGGTCTACGCATAACCAAAGGGGTGCGTAGGGTGTGAGAAAATAGGAATAGTAGGATCCCACCCTGGTGTTCAATAATAATTCCCTATAGAATAAACCCAAAAATGAAAAAAATTAAAGAAAAAAATATCTGATAAATAGTATAAGGTTTTTATATCAAAATCATGGAAAACATTTAATTTTACCTTTTTCCACGCTTCCAAAAAAATCTAGGTAAAAACGTTTAAATAATTTCACAAATATATATCAAAATAGAAATATGAAATAAAATTAGATTTCACATGTCATATCAAATTAAATTATAATAAAATGTTAGGTAATATCATTCCAAGGAACACTACCGGTCAATATAGTAGACTACTCAAACCATAATCAATGACTGGTGCATAGTCAGATCCTTAGAACACATGTTTAAGGAGTAGAGAAACACCACATGATTGAATCCCCCAATAATGTCAATATCAAAACACAAGAACAATGATCCTAGTGAATAGAGTAACACCACATGAGTGAACTCCCTGGTAGTACGTGGATGATTGCCCTAAGCTATGCCTTCTACCTAAGTACCCAATGATTCCCATGTGCTCTATTTTCTAAACTTTATCATCAAAACCATTCTTTGAAAATCCTTTCAAAAATTTATTTCAAAATAATTTGAAAATACCATTTCCTTTTACTAAAATAATGGAAAACCCATTTTTATCAAAAACCCATTTCTACACATAAAAATCAATCAATCAATCTTGATATTCCATTTTTAAATATTTTTACAAAAACTGTAGAAATGCAGTTCATCCAATATAATATAGAGATGAAACCACCTACCTAAAACTTGGGGTTGCACACACCCATAATGGGATCCACTAATAAGGTAGAATAGAAATATGAAAACCAAGGCCCTAGAATAAATCCTCACATTCTCAGAATCAATTCTATAATAATAACAATTGAAAGAGAAGAAGAGACAACCCATACCTCAAGAAACTCATAATCCATACCACACACATTGTAATGATTATCCTATAAATGAATATCACATGAAGGATCTAGAAAGGATAAAGAATATTATCATCATAGAACAATATTTCCATAATAGTAGTGTAATTGGTCTACTGTGATAAAAGACAAAGAATAAATTAGAGGAATACTCACATGGAGAAACACACTACAACCATAATGATGATCAATAATTGAATGAAATAATATGGAAGGATTTTTGGTCTCTAAAATCACTAGGGAGATATCCTAGGTTGAAAGAAATGATTTTATGTCTGAATGAAATAGAGATCAGTTATGTAGTTCCCTAAAAATCCCAAGTCATGAGATTTACACGGCCTGAAATAAAATTTCATGTTATATAATCCATGAAGCCCAAGTATGTAGAAAAACCCAGAACCTAGGGTTAAAAATCCATATTTTACTATAACACAGTTTGTATATTTTTCACAACATGTAATTTTCATGCCTTTTACCAGTTTATGGTATCATCTTATAACTTATTTCATGTCGAGTAAACACATTTCACAGCTTGTAAATGTGTGATAAGTTCACGCTCTAATCCGAGAATACAATATCTTCCCAATGACCAATACATTGCATGTAAACACATTTCATGGAATGTATTTCTCCTCTAGATATTAAAAATCCATGATTCAACTCAAAACACCCCCAAAACAACTCCGGTGTTCTAAAAACTAGGGGATAACCCTACAAAGCCTTTAAAAATTCTATACCCAACCTCCATTTATTAAAACAAACATACATCCCTGAACTATAGACCATTTTCTGCATAAAATTATCTACATCCTTGGGAGTCACAACATTAACCCTTATAAAGATGAATATGAAAGGATTGATGATAAATATATAAAATATTGTTATAGGATGTTACAAAATCCCCACCATAAGACTTTCCATCCCTGGGAAGTCTTATGTAATAATAGTATCTATAAAAATGTGAGGCCATTGATCCCTTGTCAATGATGCATGTTCTTAATTTTTATTAAAATATAATCCATTCTACAAAAAACTTTGAAAAATGAAATTGAATTCTCAAGAAATACATCCACTTTAGAGTCAAAAATACCCACTAGATGATCTACAACAGAAACTTCTAACTCTAACTAAATCTCTTCCAAACTAATAACATGAGAGGGATAAAGATGATATTTCCTGAGCTGTGATATGTGGAAAACATCAATAATTATTGTCAACTAAACCATAAAATCCAACTAATGAAAAATCTACCCCAACTGTTCAGTGACCAAAAAGAGTCCAATATATTTTTCATCCAATATTCCTTATTTTCCTAGCTGATGGTGACCCAACTGAGGAGAAACTATCAAGAAAACATGGCCACCTAGGAAAACTCTAAAGGGTGACACTGATTATCTGCATAATATTTTTGTTAACTCTAATCTTCAAATATATTCCTACGTATATCCTGAATCCTTTCTAATTTCTCCTTAACATGAGTTAGTCCCACTAAATAGGTTTCTCCCACCTCTTCCCAATAAATAGGTTATCTGCATGGGTGACTATACAACACCTCTAAAGGATTCATTCTGATCAATGACTAATAGATGATTATTTAAGAGAACTCAACCAATTCCAGATGGTTATACCAAGATCCATTAAATTCCAAGAAACTTGTACAGATTATATCCTCTAGGGTCTAAATAGCATGCTTTATATGACGATTTGTTGGTTGATGACAAGTTTTAATTATCATGAATAGAGTCCTCAAAGCCTCATAGAGACTCATCTATAACCTTAATGTAAACCTAGTATCCTTGTTGAAAACATTGAAGTAAGTAACCCCATTTAACCACATGATATTTGGTACATACATCTTACCTAGATCTTCAACTTTAGTAGTGTCGTTGATCATAATTAAGTGAGATAACTCTTTCAACCAATCAATCACCACCCAGATAGCACTTCTTCATTCAGGAGTCCATAGAAACTAAAACAAATACATGGACACATCTTTCCATTTCCAAGAAAGCACTTGAAGATTCTAAAGAGAACCATAAGATTTCATATTCTAAAAATTTATCTACTGTCAGGTGTAATAGTGGGAAACATAATATGTAATGTCATGCTTCATACCCAGCCACTAGAATCATTGTCTCATGTCTTAATATATATTTATAGAACCTGGATGAATGACACATGAAAAACAATGATATTTAAATAAATTGTATCTCCACATAGATATTAGCATAATAAACTAATATGAAAATCCAATTATACCATCTAAAGAGAGGGACCAATAACAAACGGTCTCCCCTACATAAAGGGTTTCTTAAATTCCTCTGAAATCATCATTCTAATACTGAATCAATATAATATACTCACGGAGAGATAATAATAATATTACATTTGCTAGAACCATACCTAAAATTCCCTCCTGAGAATCCAAGTGAAACTATGTGAGGATGCCCATAAGGTTCCACTCTTCCTTTGATTCAAAAATATCCTATAATGGTGCTTGTAATTGGGTATTTTGTCTTTACATTTTGATAAATTAAATTTGAATATAATATTTGAGTAAATTAATTTTTCATTAAAAATTAATTACTTATTCAGATTTTATTATTATCTTTATTCATATTTTATTATGATTTTTATTTGTTTATGATTTATGTTTTCTTTATTACTTAAAAAATTAATGATAATGCAAAAGACACTTAATTGAACTTAAAATGATAATTTAAGGGTTCCTAAAGGTCTACCCCATGGGAGGTCCAACAATAAATGGCTCTCAGAATAGCTTAGGGGAGAATATGGTTGACAATGACCCAACTAGTTCTATGTCTAAGGCCATGGTTGTGCATGCATGGGTTGGGAAATAGTCTCCCACTGAGTGTAACTATGTTTTTTAATATAAAAAAATGATATTTGTGTCTTGGATTATATAACTCATGGCCTATACTTTTTGTATTAGATGTGGGAAAAAATTACACCGTGAATGAATCTCAGTTTTCAATCTCATCTATAATTTCACTTAAACATTCAGATCATCCTTGCTCTTTCTCTAAGACATATGATCTCACCTTCATTCCTTCCTTCATCCCATTTTTCTAATTTTTGATGTCCCATATATTTTTTTCTTCTCCCACGTGTCACTACTTCATCCTCCTCTGATTGTATTCCTCCATAGTATTTCAACCAAAGACACCTTCTTCGATGACCTACTCAAGACTTCAATATAATATTTTATACCATTTTGATATCATGATATTTTTTTCTTTATCTTTTTAAGAAAATAGTTGCTCGATGGTATAATGTCATTTGATATCTCATATTCTTCTTATGAGTTTTTTTCTTCTCTATATTTTGGTTTTTATGTATACCAAATCCTTATTTTTGGTTGCACATGATGACATTGTTGGTTTTAAACCAATAGTGATTCATTTATGATAATGATGGTGTCCAAAAAATGGTGAGTAATTTAAGACATCATTGGAGTTCAACCAATGTTTAGTAAACTTATCATGAAATATTTTTTTCTTACTACTATTCTTTTTTCCATTGGCCAAGTTCTCTGTTTGTTTTCATACTGTAGTTTTGTGTTATATTATTTATCCTTCTTGTTTGAATTTTTTATGTTTGAAATTCATGTTTATTTGATTACTTTTCAATTGAAAATATATTTATACATGATTTTACATAAGATTTTTTTTATTTTATGGTACTCCTTTTGTTTTGATATTGATTTAGTGTGATGTTATTATTTTTATTATAAGAATTTAATTGTGTTTTTTGGAATTTATTCATGTGGGGTTTTATTTCATCATAAAACATGTTAGTGTATTTGATTTAATATCAAATTGTTTGATATTGTTATTTTATGATAAAATAAGATGTATTGGTTCTGTATTTTTAATCTGTAACTTTAATATTTTTTTAACAATTTTTCTATTTTTTCATTGAAAACCCATTGGAACCCAATGGTGAGACATGAGTCACCACTGGAACCCAATGGTGAGTCATGTGGAACTGTTAGAAATCCAATAGTGAGTCATTTTTTATTTTAATATTTGAAAATTTTTTATGAGAAGATTCATCGATATCTTTTTAGTTTTGAATAATTATTTTTTATATTGGATATGTTTACAATGATAGGTCAATGATGGAAAATTTATCACCACATGACATTTCTAATGGTGAGTCACTGTCTCACCACCATACATTTACAATGGTGAGTCAATGACTCACCACTAGACATTTCCAACAGTTATTCACTGACTCACCTCCAGACATTTCCAATGGTGAGAAATGTCTCACCACTGTCTGCTTTCAATGGTGATTCATGACTCACCATTAAATAAAACTTTATTTAAATTTTTTTATTTTCCTAATTTTAGTTAATATTTTTAAAATTAATTAAAATATCAATTTTTTAATATTTTGTGTCAAAATATAATTAAATCATTGTATAGAAATAATTGTATCATTTTTTTGTGACATATGAACATGAAAAATATTTTTTTCGATAATATTTTTTTGTGACAAAATTTTACTACTTGTATATTAATCAGAATTATATTATTATTTGAATTAATTATAAATTTTAATTTCTTTAATAAGTTTTACCCTTAATATTTTAAATACAATTTTTAATATTTCATGAATAATCAATATTTCAACTATAATTTTTTTGCAGTGAAACTTAAATAGAATAAGGTAATTAACATGTAATTTTTATTACTCTTTAACAAGTGTAATGCCTAGATTGGATAAATACATTCTCCTATTGATCTATGATTTAATTTTTTGGGATATTTCTTCAAGGGTAAAAACTAATTTATCAGTGCAGTTGATTAATTAAATAAGGATATGACCATAAATTTCATGCTGCTCTAAATTTTTTATTAAGAAACTTCTTTAACATCCATTATTCTATTGTGATCATTAAGGATATTTATCATCTTCATATTCCTCCACTGATGTGATCATAGAACATGATATATAACAAATTTCACATCATTTACTCCACTAATATTGTATTTTTTCTATTATTTCTCCACCATAATTCTTCCTATCACCTATTTGTATTCTAGAGTCTCGTTTTATGCTTTTCCCATCCAAAATCTATCATTGGGTTTTTCATCCCATCTAAATGTAAGTTCATGTTATTCCTCCTAAACCAAAGGAAGTTTGGTTGTTACTCCATCAAAATTCTGGGGTTATACCACCAAGTGTGAAAAAGGTAGGTTTGGTTATACCAATAGGTGTGGAAAAGGTAATTTTGTAATATTTTGTAACAAGGTTATCACTCCCATAAAAAATTGAGTGTGTAGTGCATACCAATATCCTCAAGGAGTAGAATAGATTAACAAGAGAACTAGGATCATGGTGATTTGAACCTCTATAAAAATAACTTATGTTATCTATTTTATTTACACTGCAACATTTAACACTAATATGAATCTGATAAATTTTTATTTTTAATAATAAATCAAAAAGGACTATCACCCCCACTCTAGTCTCTACTACCATACCATGGGACCTAAAAATTGGTATCATAGCATGGTTCCTATTTAAGGATTTGGTTTTAATTGTTTCCATTATATATTGATAAACAAACCTTTATCCTAGATTTAAAAGTCTAAGGAAAAGATCCACTACTTTGATATGGATACTCAGGAATTTTAGATGTTGAATCCTTTCAAACCACCTAACTTAAATAAAAGTGATTATGTCTACTGGAAAGAGAGAATGGAGATATTTTTAAAGAATATTGGTCTTTATTTTGGGGTATTAAGTCTAAACCTTATAAATTACCTAATGTTTATTTATAAATTATTATTGGTAATGAGGATTCTAAATGTGTTTTAAATTAAAAAGTTATGAATTAATTATATTTTTCTTTAAGTAGAAATATAAATAGTCATATTTCATCATGAAAAATTGCATATAAAATTTGGAGGACTTTGAAAGTAACTTACCAAGGTACTAAAAATTTGTAGAGAACTAAGTTAAGTATACATTGAGCTGAATTTCAAGAGTTCGGGATGAAAAATCAAGAGAGTATAAATGAGATGTACTATAGATTTAAAAATATTTTCAACAGTGTGGTTGCTTTGGGAGAAACCATGGAGAATGAACCCCTCATTGAAAGACTACTCCAGGATCTACCCAGAAGATGGAATTCAAAGAAATATTCTATTAAATAAATCAAGAACTTTACTAAATATTATATAGATGAGTTGATAGGATCATAACTACAATATGAGCTAGAAATGAAGAATCAAAATACTAATGATCATGATGAAAATAAAGTTATAGAATTTAAATAAAATATAAATGTTACTACTAATTATTCTAATACATAGTTATAGTAAAGTGAGAAGAATGAAATTGAAACTTTCACCAAATTTGTTTACAAGTACATAAAGGCTAAGATAGGTTTTAATAATAATCCTAGAAGAGATTATCTGATGGATGAAAGAAGTTGTAAAATAGGTAAGACTAGTAAATATAATGCTTCAAAATTTATTTGTTATGAGTGTAGGGGAACAAAAAAATCAGATTGTACCAAATTAAAACAATAATGAAAATTGGATCAATACAAGAAGGAACAAAAAATGAAATTTCATATTGATTGGAGCTATACAGAAGAGTCATACTCAAGTGATGTCGGTTCTGAAAGTGAAAAATAATCTGAAAATATTTTTTTGATGGATATTAATATAAATGAGGTACATTCTAACTATAATTATAGTTCTGGTTATGAATCTGATATGTGAAATGAAGTTAAATAATTAACCGCTCAAAATAAAAAATTTCAAAGTGATATATTAATAATGGATGAATTGTATAGGGAATTACAAAGATAAAATGAGAATATTAAAGAAGAAAATAAAAAACTGAATGATTTTTTAAAAAATATATATAATAGAAAAAGGTTATAGATTCTAAACTGATCAAATTTAAAGATGATAATATAAAAATAAAATATTTCCTGTCTAAAAAATATGAAGATCAACCCATAATATTTAAATTGGTCTTTGATGATTTAGATAATATTTAAAAGGAATAAAATCATCTTAAACTTGAAAATAGGAAATTGAAAAACTCTTGATCATGCACAAATGTAAAATCTTATGATGATCTAGAAGTTATTTAGAAAGATAACAAAAATCTTAAAAATAAAATCACTGGTTTAAAGGAAACCTTGTCTGTCTTTGTTTAAGTCCAAGAGAAGTTTCATAAAATAATGGATATGAATAAACCCAAATATGATAAATAGGGTTGTGTCTATAATACTCAAATTCCTCATATGTATACAACTATTTTTGTTAAAAGAACAAATTGAAACATTTCAAATGATACCTTCTTTAATTATAACATGAAAGGGAATTATAAAAATTAATTTTCATTAAAGTATGCACAGTATTTAGGTCATAATATGACTTTCATTTCAAAAAATATGTTTTCAATATTACTCTATAATAAATTTTTCACATCTTTTTGGGTACCTAAACCTTTGTCTAATAATTTAGTTGGACCCAAACTAGTCTGGATACCAAAACAACTATTTACTTGATTTTTTTTAAGGAACCTTGTCTGAAGAGTTCAAATGTTACATGGTATATGGACAGAATAGAATCCAAAAGGATGTTTCAAATCCCATTGAACCTAATTTGGTTAATAAATCTATATAAGTTTATTTTTAATCATCATGCATACAATCTAATAATATATTTTGATATGATAACTTATAAGATTTCTCATATATTTTTATAATATCATTTTATTTCTGATTCTAACAATGTTATTTAATTTTTATTTTGTGTCTTAACATGTAAAATTTTTGTAGTTTACATATTTATGACCTTACTTCTTATTATATTAATTACATGTTTACTTTTATCTAAAATATTTTAACAGATTTGTTCTATATCTCATTAAAAATGCATGAATTTTGGGGGATTTATCCCTTGATTTTTTTTAATAATGTACTACTTTGTAAGTTTAAATAAGTGTTTAAATAATTAGACCATGGAAATGTAAAATCCCTTAATATGTTTGAAATAAATTTTAAAAATCTGATCTAGGAAGTCTTTAATACATTTCTAAATATCTTATGTGATTTATATTTTATCTATTCATAATTCTTAGTTGAAATATATTTTGAATCCTGAATTCTTTTTAAATAATAAATTTATTTTAAATTGATTTAATTTTTGTAATCAGATTTGTTTTTTGACCAATTATTTTTAATCTAATATTTCTTTTCTTAAACTCACAAGGATTTTATTTTTTTAAAAACCTTTAATGAAAATAAATTGTTTTTTTCTTTTGGAAGTAGTTTTTTATCTAATTCATTCATTAAAATAAGTTTTTCATTGAATGATGTAATGTTTTGTTCATTGAATGTGTATAAAATTAACTTGTAAAATGATTAACTTGTCTGTTTTTCATTCATGTTATACTTGGATAAATATTTATCATTGTTTTTCAATGGTAAATAGATTATTTTGGTTTAAATTTATTTTCTAAAATAACAATTTCTCAATTATTCTATCATTGAATTTTTTATTTTGTCATTTTTATAGTGGTTGATTTTTGTAAGCGAGTATCTATTTTATTTTATAATCTATGTTTTAAAGTGGGTATGGTGGTAGCTTAATTTTTTTTTAGTATAATTTTAGTTTTGATAAATATATTAAATTTTTTATTTATGTTATCTATAATTGAAAGTTCTTTATTTTATTTTGATTACTTTTTATAAAATAACATTGTCTATTTGATCACTACATATATCTGTTGATCCTTTAAAATAATGTACCTAAATGTATTAATTCACTTTTTTTGTCACTAATTTTAATATTGTACTTTTTTATAAATTTAAAAAACAGGGAGAAAGTCATAGAATATTTAATAATTTTCTATTGAGTTGTTGGAAAATTCAATAAATATTATGTTTTTTATTTTACAAAAAGGGGGAGATTGTTTGTAATTGGGTATTATATCTTTATGTTTTGATAAATTTCAATTGAATATGATATTTTATTAAATTATGTTTTTTTAAAATTAATTTCTTATCTATATTTTATTATGTTCTTTATTCACATTTTATTATGATTTTTAATTTTTGTGCGTTATGTTTTCTGTGTCACTTAAAAAATTAAGGATACTACACAACTCACATAACCGAACCTATACCACTCATTTAAGGGGACCTATAGGTCTACCCCATGGGTGGTCCAGCAATCAGTGACTCGCACAACATCTTGGTGGAGCGTAGTCTTGGAAACAAGCCAACAGGGTTGTGTCTAAAGGCCAAGGCAGCACAAACATGGGTTTAGCAAGAGTATCTCACTGAGTGTAAGTTTGGTTTTTAATCTGAGAAAATAAACCATGTGACTTTCCTTAAATAAATTTCACCCTCCACTTTTTCTATTCAATGTGGGAAAGAAATTTTACATCGAGAATAAATCTAGATTGTTGATTTCATTCTTGATTTCACTTTAACTATCAGATCTTCCTTATTCTTTCTCTAAGCCATATAATCTAACCTTTGTGCCTTCCTTCATCCCATGTGCCCAGTTTTTGAATCCCTTCATATTTTTTTCTTCTCCTATGCATCTCTACTTTTTCCTCCACCAATCTTATTCCTCCATAAAATTTCAACCAAAGACTCTTTCTCTAATGACCTACTCAAGCCTCCTCATACGGTTTTATACCATTTTGATCTCCTGATATTTATTTTTTTATTTATATTTTAAAGAAAATTGTTGTTCGATTGTATAATATCCTTTTTCATCTCTTATTCTTTTTTTTAGTTTTTCTTTATTCTCTATGTTTTGGTTTCTATATATATTGAATCCTTCTGTTTGGTTTCACATGATGACGCCATTGGTTTAAAAACAATAGTGAGTCATTTAAAACATCATCGGTTTCCAGCCAATGTTTATCCATTTAAGACATCATCGTATTCCAACCAATAGTGAGTAAACTTGTCACCATACATTTTTTTTCTTTTGGTTGTTCTTTTTCCCTTGGTTGAGTTCCCTATTTGTTTTCATACTAAAGTTTTGTGTAATATTATTCAAACTTCTTATTTTATTTCTTTCTTGTTATATATTCATGTTTATTTGATTCTATTTACATTGATAGTAGCTTTATTTAATATTTTATGTAATCTCCATCTTCTTTTATGCTTCTCCTTTTGTTTTGATATGGATTTAGTTTGATGTTCTTATTTTTATTATAAGAGTTTGATTATGTTTTCTTAAATGTATTAATGTGGGATTTTCTTTCTTTAGAAAACATTGTAGTAGATTTTATTTAATATCAAATTGTTTGGTCTTATTAATTTATGTTATCTTAATCTTTATTGGTTCTATGTTTTTAATATAAAACATTAATTTGTTATTATAAAAAAATTTCTAAATTTGTAGTGAGGAACCATTGGAACCCAATGGTGAGACATGACTCATCATTAGAACCCAATAGTGAGTCATGAGACATCATTGGACATCCAACAATGAGTCATTTTTTATATTCAAAAATTTTGATGATAAGATGCATTGATATGTCTTTAGTTTTGACTAATTCTTTTTAGTGTTGGATATATTTAGAACAATAGGTTAGAGTTGAGAAATGCCTCACCGTCAGACATTTAAAATGAAGATTCGCTAACTCACTGCCATACATTTCCAACAGTGATAAATATATCACCATTGTCTACTCTCAATGGTGATTCATGACTCACCATTAGTTAAATATTTATTTAAATTTTTTATTTTCTTAATTTTAGTTAATATTGTTAAAGTTAATTACAGTATCAATTGATTAATATGTTATGTCAAAATACAATTACAAAATTGTATAAAAAATTATCATTTTTTTGTGACATATACATGTGAAATTTATTTTTTACAATGCTCTGTTTTTGTGACAATGTTCTACTACTTTTATATTAATCATAATTATATTTTTCTTTGAATTAATTTTCAATTTTATTTTGTTTAATAAGTATTAATCTTAATATATTAAATATTATTCTTAATATTTCAGGAATTAAAATTATCCCAAATTTAATTGTTTTTTAGCATGGATTCAACAGAACAAGGTAACAATAATATTATTTTTATTACTCTTTAATAAGTGTAGTGTTTTTGTGATAATATTCTACTACTCTGAATGTTTGATACAGAAACTTCTTTGAGATTCGTTTTTCTGTTATGATCACTGAGGATCCTCATCATCTTTATCTTTCTCTACTGATGTGATTAAATAATGTGAGATGCAACAAATTTCACATCATCTACTAAACTGTTATTATATTTTTTCAATTATTTATCCAGTATAATTCTTCATATAACTTGTTTGTATTAGAGAGTCTCGGTTTAAGATTTTCCCTTCCAAAATTTGTCTTTTTTTTATTCCTCCCATCAAAAATGAAGGTTGGTTTAGTCCTCCCAGAAAAAAGGAAGGTTTTTTGTGACTCCATTAAAAGACGGGGGTCATACCACTAGGTGTGAAAAAGTTAGTTTTAGTTATACCACCAGGTGTGAAAAAGGTATGTTTGTAATTGTTTTCAATCAGGTTATCAATCCTAGTAAAATGTGACAATATATTGCATACAATTCTCTTCAAGGAGTAAATAATATTGAAGAGAGGACTAGGATATTGGTGATCCAAACCTCTATAAAAATCTCCTGTGTTATCAGTTTTATTTCCACTATAATATTTAACACTGATATAAATCTGATAAATTTTTATTTGTAATAATAAATAAAAAATCACTATTCACCCCCATTTAGACTCTACTTTTATAACAAGGAACCTAACATCTGGTAAATTCCTACTAAGATCAGCTACAATGACATTCTACTTTTTTTGGGTGTAGCTGATGTCGAATTAAAATTTCATATTGTATTCCAATCACAGCCTCTATCTAAGATTCAGTTCTTTCTAAGAAAATTTATAGCTCATAATATTATGGTTATAAAACTCTATGAATATTTCCCAAAAAATAGAGTGCCTAACACACTTAAGTGCATTCATAACTATAAAATGCTCTATATCATGAGTGGGGTAATTCTTCTCATGTGTTCAAAGCTGATGAGAGTTGTAAGACACCACATGATCATCATTCATAATGAGGTAGCCCAAACAATTTCTAGAGGCATCACAAAAAACCACATATCCCTTATCAAACTCATGTAAGCTCAGAATATGAGTCGATATCATAATTCATTTCAACTCATTGAAAGAAGACTGACACTTTTCATCCCATATATATTTCACCCCTTTTATAGTTATGGTACTTAAAAGTGATTAAAAATTCGATAAATCCTTGAAAACACATCGATAATATCTATTAATACCCAGTAATCTCTAAATCTCAAAGACATTATGTGGTTCTTCCCATGAAAAAGTATCCTTACCCTTATTAGGATCAACTAAAAAGACTTGATTATAAATCACATTCCATAAGAAATTCACTTCCTAGATCCATAGATCTCATTTTGAAATATTTATATACAAATGGTGACCAATCAAGATCTCCAAAACTAAACTCAAATGGTTCTCATTCACATGCTTGAATCTAAAATAAACCAAAATATCATCCACAAAAACATCCAAAAACGTGTCAAGATACTCATGGAATATCTTATTCATCAAACCATAAAAACATTAGGAGTTTTAGTCAATAAAATGGCATCATGATATATTCAAACTGGCCATACCTATTCTTAAAATCCATATTCAATATATCAGGCTCCCAAAATCTAAGCTGATGATAACCTAATCAAAGATTTATCTTCTAAAACCACTCCCCTCCTAACTAGTCAAAATAATAATCTAATTGATGTAGATTATACTTATTCTTAACCATTTTTCTATTGAACATCTGATGGTCTTTAAATAGTCAGAGTGAACCATCTTTCTTCTTGGAAAAGAGTATAGAGGAAACCTAATGAGAAAAATTAGGGTGAATAAAAACTTTTACATTCATATCATCCAACTAAATCTTTATCTATTTCATCTCCACTAGTGTGATATGATAAGAAGGTGTTGAAATTGATTGTGTACCTAACAAAGGGTCCATTGTAAACTCTGCCTCCCTCTCTAAAGGAAGATCAGATAAATTTTTATAAAAACT
This sequence comes from Viscum album, assembly GCA_963277665.1. NCBI lineage: Eukaryota > Viridiplantae > Streptophyta > Magnoliopsida > Santalales > Viscaceae > Viscum > Viscum album. The sequence goes on along the minus strand of OY728151.1, from coordinate 1,820,117,322 downwards.
TTAGGAAAATACTGAACAATAGTGGGAAGTTCAAAAGAATGTTTTTGGGTTCTCAAATACCATAGTAGATAAAAACAAATTGAGCTATAGGTGGGGAGGTCCTACATGACCAAACCACAAATCCCACCCACCCAGAAACACCTACTATCTCCCATTGGATTCAAGAAATGATACATGATGATGATAAAAATCAATACCAGCATGATTAGAAACAAGAAAATCCATCGTAATGATGATGTTAAATAGGTCTAAAATGGGAATGAGAAAATATCAGACTAGATCTACATGGGTTATCGACAGAGAAAAAGGACATTGAAACCCCTACTCTTTCTTCTTCCTAAGAGGTGCCACTAATTTCATAACAAAAGAAATGATCTATATTGGAAGTTTACGCATATCAGAAAACAATATAAATATAAATGAGTGGTAAGAACTGTTATTAAATAAATGAATCAATACTTATGATGCAATAAATATGGTACCTCTCACTATCACTAGACCCACTTATAACTCTACCAGAAACTCATATATTGTGTGAAGGTGATTCACTCCTGAGGCCTATACTTATAACCCTATAGACTTTAAAGTAACTAAATTCATCATAGTAGCCTTTGGAGCTAATAATCCCTAACCATATTGAGGTGTGGACATTTCATGAAAAAAATAATGAATAAGACCCTAACATCCATAACTAGTACACATATTCACATGTGAAGGGCAAGAATTCCGAGTGTGACCAACCTTTCCACACTTATAGAATGTTAGAGGAACGCTAATATCTATAACAGAGGGTTTATACGAGGCCTTCCACTAAGAACCACCTCCACCACTCATGTGATCATTCCAATTCCTCTTTTTCCCCTGTGTACCACTGAAGATTCCACTGGGTGGAAGAGAAGTGGAATAATGACCAACTTTTTCTTTCATATTCAATTATTCAATCATCACCCTATATACTGTCTCCATATTGGTCAAAATATTAAACATAAATACTGGAAATATAATATCTAGTCACAAACCCTATAGTTACTTTTGAGCCTTCACCTAGACATTCTTTACTACCTCTAGAGAAAAATAAACCATCTCAACAAATAGATTCATGTACTCTGACACCTAACACTCTCCCTACTGCAAATTTAGGAACTATAATGACTTCACCATCATCATTGACTCTAGATAAAATTTCTAGAAGAAGAGAGTCTAGAAACCCTTCCGATCCAATCCCACATACTTATCCATATGTACCATGGAATCTCACAATTTCTTGATGGGACACTGAAATATGAATGTTTAACACTTCACCTTCATACTCTCAGGTGTATCCAAGAATTCAAAGATCTAATTCATCATGTCAATCCATCCCCCTTCCTATTAAGGTTTATTCATACCCTTAATGGATGGTGTATTCTCGCATCAGAACTCCTGTGATCAATCCCTTTTTCCTCCATCTCTCGGTTTTACCCCAATAACTGCATTTTGGACTTATGGTACATATTGATCGACAACAAAAACTTCCTTCATGATAAACTTGACAAGATTCTAATCTATAATAGTATTAGATTAAGGATAATTTGGTGTTCCCTCCTAAAGAAACTATGGAAAACATCTTAGAGGAATAGTGCTACACACCAAAATAGAATAAATGATCATAAAACATAATAATCTCAGTAAAAACCATAAAAAAATGAAAAAAAACTGATATTAAGATATGTAAAAAAATAGTAGACATAGATCCTGACATCCCATGGAATATTTAGTCTTATCCTAGAATGATCTGGCCAAGCACTCACTGCAACCTACCTCTCAATCCAAAATAATTCTATCACTAGTCTACCAAACATCACAAGATAAGGAATAATGAGGATAGACTACCTCTCATACCAAACTATGACAAACCCCACACAGATATCATCTCAATATAGTTCCTAAAGAAAATTTTCACATACCTGAAGGGCGTTCTCGATCCCCATAGGATGGCGACTAGCACCCAGGCATCAAAGAACAACCAAAGGTAAATATTTCTTCCAACATGAAGATATGGCATGGAGTACATATATAACATATATAACCCACAAAATATATAAACATATTCCATACTGAAAGTAGATAGTGGAGACGATACAACTCAATACCAATAAAAACATCTCAAAGTATTTGTCTAATAATCAAAGGAAAACTAAAATAGGAAACCAACTACTCATTGTGATAACATGGAAAAAATCTCAGCATCACACCACCAGCTACCCAAATAACACTATCATAAACCTTTCGGACTCACTACAGCACCCTGCCTTTCCCGGCATCGAAATACATACAATGGTTTTTGCACCACTAAAAGGGTGTGTAAGGTGTGAGCTAATAGGTACCATATGTTCCCACCTAGGTGTTCCATAACAATTCTATATACAATAATTGTATCATACTCAGTTTTAAAGAAAACAAGGACTAATGAACAGTTTATAATTTTTATATCAAAACAATAAAAAATCCATTTTTCCACATTTCCAAAATAATCTAGCTAAAAAAGTTTCGAATCATTTAATATATATATATCAATGTAGACATATTAAATCAAATCTTATGTCACTTATCATATCATATGTAACACCAATCAAATAATAGGTAACATCATGCCAAGTATCACTATAGTTCTGGCTATCAAACTACTTGTACCATAATTAATAACTACTTCACAATCAAGTCCTTAGAACACGAGCCTAAGGATAATAGAAACAACCCATGAGTGAATACTACGACAATTTCAATATCAAATCAATTGAACAATTGGCCTAGGTAAAAGTGAAACACCACATGAGTGAACCCCCTAATAATATAGGGATGATGTCCCTATGATATACCTTACACATAAGTACCCAAGGCTTCCCATGTGCTTTATTTTCTAAACCATTTCATAAAAACAATTATTTGAGAACCCTTTCAGAAATTAATTTCACAATTATTTAAAAATACCCTTTCCTTTTACCAAAAAAAGGAAAAAACCATATTTAACCAAAAAAACCATTTCCACTGACACAAATCAATCAATCAATCATTATAATTCATGTATAAAACAATTTATCAAAACCAAAGTAATGCATCTTATCCAACATAGGAAAGAGACGGAACCATTGACCTCAAACTGAGGGTTATACAATCCCAAAAATGGAATCCATAAACAAGGGATAACATAACAATAATAATGGAGGCCCTAGAATCAATCCTTGCATTCTCATAATCAATTCTATAAAAAGAACTATCTATAAAGAAGTATAAAACATAATACCTCAAGAAACTCGCACATCATACCACAACCAATGCAAGGATTATCCTCCAGAGGAATATCTCATGATGGATCTTGAAAGGATCAATAATATTATAATCATATATCAATGGATCCATAATCATAGTGAAATAGGGATATCATGATCAAAGAAAAGTATAAACAAGAGTAATACAAACATGTATAAATGCACCACAATTACAATGATGATCAATCAATGAATGAAATAATATAGAAGGATCAGAGGTCTCCAAAATAATTGGGGAGAGCTCCTAGGTCAAGAAGAAAAAGGATTATACTGAATGAAATGGAGATCAGTCATACCATGCCCAAAAAACCTATTTCATGAGATTTACATGGCATTAAACCTCATTTCACATCATATAATCCATGAATCCCAAGTACACTAAAAACCCAATCACCTTAGGTTAAAAATCAAAATGTTACCATTCCATGGATTGAAATATCCATGCATTGAACTAGTTTATGACATAATCCTGATACCCATTACACATCATCTAAATAGGTTACATATCATTTATACCTTTCACAATGTGTAAGTAGTTCACGCTATGAACTGAGCTCATGATATCTTCTCTATGATTTATACATAGCCAATAAACATATTACACTCTGTGTATTTCTCCTGCAGACAGTGAAAAACCTATATTTAGCTCAAAAATCCCCAAAACTCTTTTTTTCTCTCAACTTAGGGAGAACCCAAAAAATCCTTTAACATGTTTAAGCCTATACACCTTTAATTTAAACGAACATACATCCTAGAACTTTAGGTAATTTCCCCCAAAAAAATATCTCTATCCTTGGGAATGCCAACATGCACCCAAATAAAGAGTAATATGAAAACAGAGATGAGAAATACCTAAAAATGGTAAATGGGTGTTACACATTCCATAAGTAATGTTAGTAATAAAATTTTATAGTAAATTTAACCGCTAAAAAGGACATATGAATGTAACTTTTCTAAATTGAGTCCATTCACAAAGAACATATTTAACTATAAAAATTGTGTTCTAATGAAATATTAATGGACATAATAATATTAAATTTTGGGGATCGTTAAAAAATTTTACAACACCATTAACCGTGGTAAAAAAATTAAAATTTAATGAATAAATTAACTAAACAACCTAGAGTGGCTGATGTAAGAAAAAACTATCTTAAAAATAAGTAACACAAGATAATAAATGGAACTTATAAAATATTAAATAGATTAATAAGTTTCTTGGTTATATATTTAATGAACTTAATTTAATTATACATGAAGTTATGTGCAAGTGCAGAATTCTTGTGGACATAATGGTAATGAATTTTTGTCTCAAACTCCCTTAATTGAAACATATTTTACTTTATGAAGCAATTTACTTTTATATGGTGTGAATACTGGCTAAATACTATGAAATATATTATATTAATGGTTCTTTAGGTTAATATTCATGACCTTTATTCTTAGAGGGAATTTTTAAAAAGTTACTCAAGTCACGACTCAAGTTCTTTTTCTATGAGTCATGACATTGATATTACAAGTATCATTTCTCTTACTATTTACTTTTAAATATGTTTTATTTCCTTTATAATTTCATAAATTAATAACTTTAATTAAAAAATTTCTCTTTGGGGGATCTAATTATCTTTCAAAATGCTTCACTAAAAGGAAAAAACCCCAACCTAAGCACATGACTCTTTTTCTTCCATATCCATTTTTACCTATCAAAAATATTTTCTATAATGTTTCATATGAATTTCATATTTATCTTCACCTCTTATCAATGAAATTTTTTATCATCCTTTTTATGATGTGAGTTTAAATAAATGGTTTTAATGGACATAAAACATTTTCAACATGATTATTTTTCAAAAAAAAATCTTCTAATGTAATGTTTTAAAATGATACAAAATTCATTATTTCCAAATTGATTTAATAGATGATTTTAAAAGACTTTTAATTTCATAGAAATTTTTTTAAAAAGGTAATATTTTTAAATTTTTTTCATGTAGGTTTTTTATATAAAATGAATCTCTTTTACACATTTCTATATGAAATTATCATAATTAAGCCATTTTCATTCTCTATGAGACTTCCTCTCTATACTTTTAAGTTATCAAGAAAGGAAATTATTATTCTCACAGTTTAATAAAATATTAATTTTATATTTTTTCAATTGAAAATGGAAATTCTTAATTTCATATCAATTTTTCTAATTCTTCTAATAGTTTTCCTTATCTTTGTTATATTCTTTATCAACGGTATTATTTAAATGGTTCCATCCACCTTATTTATTTGGATATATTATGAAATTAAATTTTATATCTATGGTATGATTCATCATTGATTTTGTATTTCCAAATCATCCCCTAACATAGGAATGATTTACTTCTAATTAATTTCCTTTATGAATTATCTATGTTATATTACTTTATTTAAGGGTGTTCACCTAGATTCCCAATACATCAATTGATTAGGGATATTATTTTCAAAACCATATATCTACTTCCTATAAGGTGTAAATACCATATTAGTAACTATAATTATTTTGTGGTATTTACATAGAATTATGATTAAATCCATTTTATTCCCATTTATTTTTTGTGGGTTTATCATGATATGTCTATTGATGGATTTATGAATACTTCTTTTTGGAAATACATGAAAAGGATATAAACCCAAATTTGTTTCTTTGGATTTTTATGATATTTTGATTGAAATATTGTGGGACACATATGTAAGATTTTTCATTGTTATGGGTAAACCTAGATATTACTCCAAAAAATTGGGTAATTTCTCTATCTCATGAGATATCATGGTGTGTGGGCAGTGAGCCTAGCCAAATATAAGAGTGGGTTGTTAGCCTAGATAACTATTTCATGTTAATGAGGTAAGGATCCTAGAATTATTCTTATTATGTGATTTTTATATTGTTTCTATAATCCTAGTATGGAATTTTATTATGATATAACCATTTTTACTACATTATCTTATGTTATCATTTCCTTATTCTAGGATTCTATTCTTATGATCATTATATTTATGATATCATATTATGTAACCCATGTTATACTCCTTTATCAGGTTTATTCCCTTACTAGGATTTCTTTTTCACCATTTTTCTTATGTATTTCCTGAGGTTATCTTAAGTAGTATTTAGATTACATGTGGTAGTTAGGATCACTCTAAAAATATTAAATAAAGACAATTATATTATGTTTTAAAATACTGTATTTATGTGTCTAATCCTACAAATACACGAGACCCTATATCCGTAGCTTGTATTTATTATAAAATATATTGAAAGTTATGAAATAATACGTGTTTAAGGCTTAGTTCATTTTGATAGTTCTATAGTACTTCTTTAGTTCCTTGTAAATTCACTTTCGAATGGTTTTGGACTCTAGTTTCATACAGGGTTATGGGGATTCTTTACCACATGGTTATGCCCTAAAATACAAAAAAATATTAATTATTAATATTAAAAAAATTATATAGCATGTCTTTTCATTTAAATATAAAGTATTTATATGTAAATTATAAGTGTTATTTATCATATGTTTATAAATTATAAAATAAGGAAATAATGTGAAAGAGTTTGTATTGAAAATTGTCAAATGATCAAAATTATTTAATTTTAATTGTTAAAATAAAAATTCCTTATTTGAGGAAATAATTTAATCCATGTCAAAAGGGGTTTTAGTGATTGATATCATTACGGTTTAAATAATATTAAATATGTGATATTTTGGATGTTTACATAATATATATGAATAGTTCATATAAATAATATTTATAAATTATATCATATATTTAAAATAACATGACTTATAAAGGATAATATGAAGGAGTTCATATTATAATAAATAGAAAATGTTTATATTTATTTAATTTTTCAATTTCCCTAATGTGTGGCTAAATTATAAAGTTTTTATAAATGATTTATTTATGAATTATTAATTATTTTTTATCTCTTGTTTAAATTTAAAAATTATTCATTTATTTTGTTTATTCCATACTTTATCATAATTTTTAAATTATTAATTTTGGTGTATTATTTAGTTTAAATATTCTAAATGATTTTACAAATTTACATACTTGGATATAAGGAGTTACATGATATATATTATAATTGATTTAATTTTCTTCAACCCTAAATTTGGATTGTATTAGGTTATGATCTTGAATTAAAAAGTTAATTATAGTCTATACATAGTAAGTGTTATAATTATAATGGAATTAATTTATCTCTTGAGTAAAGTATCCTTGGGTAGAGGGACTTTATTTTAGACTACCCACTACCTTAGAGTCTTGTTCTTTGTTTAGAAAAGTGGGGGTTGTCTATCTATTGATCCAAGATTGCTCTTGAGGGATTATTACTTTCAAATGATTCTAACCATTTACATGAAATAGTTTTACGCACCTTGTGTATGGGATTTATTTGGATATTTATTAATAAAATTGTCCTTTTATTTTGGTTAGAAACACAAGCTATGAGTTGTACAAATAATTTCATAATAATATAATTTGAATATATTGTTTTAGTATAATAAATAGGATTAAAAAATAAATGATTATAATAATACAATCATATAAAGGGAATACATGAGGTAAGTTGGTGAGATTAAATAACCTTTAAAAATACTAAATATTTGATTCCTTCTGAAAAAAACTTATAAAGATATTTAAAATCTAATTAGGATGATTTATGCCAAATTTTGGTTCCCATGGATTATCTTGTGTAAGGAAGGAAAGAAATGAGCTGACCTTAAGTCTTATGTGCCTTTTTTGGTATTTTATTTGAATTTCACCTATGTGGATAACCCTAAGGAAAATCCCAAATGAATGGTTTTGTGTTCATCCATATAAAATATTAGGAAAAAGTTGTTTTCTCAACCTTCCATGATATATATATATATATGATAATATTTTCAAAATATTCCACCTAAATAGCTAAGTGGTGAGAGTAATATAAAAAAAATCACTTCTTACTAAAATATAAATCTTGTCCAAATAATGGATATGATGTATTTTAAAAAGTTTCATCATTTTAGTGGGATAAAATTTAATAAAAACATTATTAAATGAATTTAAACTATGATACACATCTGAAAAATGAATCGATTATAAATATATAGAAACAAAATTATTTGATTTGATTGTGGGATCAATCCTAGAGAAAGAATGAGATTAATTTGAGAAACTTATTATACTAATAAAAGACATATGTATTTTTCTTAAGATAATTGAAAATATATGTGTCTATTGAAACACCTTCCTAGGTATAATCAAGTTAAATTTGTTCAATAATTAAATTTGGAAGCTAGTGAGAAGCATAGAATGATTCATTGAAGGTTTCAAAGGCATCAGATGAAAATAGCCTAAGGAACATTATTCTCTAATCTTATACTCAACATGATTTAGTATGTTAATAACATGGTCAGATTATAGGTTTACTTGGGTCTTGTTTTAAATGTAGAATACATTATGTTTTCATCATTGGAAATGTTCTAGCATTGTGAATATATTCAAGAAATATTTTCCATATTTCCTCAAATTTTCAAGGATTATTGAGAAGGGAATAGGATGTCTAGGTTATAGTGATTTATCAATTGTTCAAGATGGTAAAAATTCAAACAATAATAGAAGAAGTTATTCATAAAAGTATAATATTTTTTTAGAATCCAACCATGGTAAATGAAACCTAAGGGAGGTTTCAAGAAAGAGGATTAATGATTACATGGATGGAATGTTTTTAGAATTCTTAAAGAAGTTATAGAAAATATATGGGAAGTTAATTTTATGTATCATTTTTATGGAAATAAATTATTCAATTTTAAAGGGTATATGATAAAAAAAAATTATTCTATAGATGTTGAAAATGTATAAGAGTTCAAAAACAAGGTACGAAATTATGGATCTTTTATTGTTCATTATAGTGATGAAAAAAAGAGTTGTCAAATCATGGAATAGATATAAAGAAAAATTATAACACCCCAGGTAAATAAAGAATATGAAATTTTTATATTTATCCATATTTTTGAAAAAAATAATGTTTTAAAGGGAACGCTATGCTCGATGTCATACCCAATACGCAACAACGAGTTTCTTGGGAATCTTACGTTGCACTCTAATAATACGATAATATTATTTTAAATGGTAGTTAACTCCTAGCCGTTTTAATGGTAGGAATGAAAATAAATAACTACAAAATGATTATATATGTTTGTCAAATATTTTTACTTTTTATAATAAATGTTATAGGATTAAAAATGCGAATGAATCCAATTTTTTAAGCATAAACATTCTAATATTTTTTAAAAGGTCGATTAACCGCCTTTCGATGGAGAACCTCTTTTAAATACACTTTTTAACAATTTTATGTGTTATATTTGACAAAATAAAATTCTTCTTTAGAATCGGGACATCAAAATTTACATTGTGTAAATTTTTGGTATTTTTCCGATAAAGTTCATTTTTTAATGAACAGTGAAAAATGTTGTATTTTAATTCAAAACATCTTTTTAATCTAATTTATTTATATGATTAGATTATCTTTTGAATTGGTTTTAAAGTTCAATTAGAATATATTTTTACCATTTAATCCAATATTGGTCCTTGGAATTAATTTCATCTTGAAATTGGACTTAAACTAGAGTCAATCTTTTGATACTTATTGTTTCTTAAAAACGTGCTATTTGTTTTGACAGCGGGAATTAATTATTAAATTAATTAATGCAACTTATATGTTTTGAATTTTGTAAAATAGACTTCATTTTTTAATTCGTAATATCAAATATAGCTTAGGGTGAATTTTTGGTATTTTTCTGAAAAACATCAATTTTTGATGAACAGTGAAACCACTAAGTGGTAGTTAAAGAAACTGATTTTTCATTTAAATGAAACTTTGCCACCTCTGTGTTTTGAATTTCAAAAATCCTACATACATGGTTTTAATTAGGAAGTAAAATTTGGTTCAATGGGATTAAAATAATTTTTTAGTGAATAGTAACTTTTATGTTCTTAATCGCGATTAGAGGTAATTAGTGTAATTTAAGGTAAAAATAATGTTTTAATAATGTGAAATGACCTAGACACATGTCCTAACCTCATTGGATGAGTCATGGTCAACCAAGACAATCCATGGGTCGACTTGGGGACCCCATGGAGCCACTTTGGTTGAAAATGACATAAATACCTTTTTATTTAATGTTAAAATTAAAATGACACAAACATGAGTTGTTTTACTAAAACAATTTTTAAATGGGGTTATAAAAGTCATATTTTTTACTATAAATATTCACTGTAAAGATAAAAAGATTTCATACATCATAGTATTTTTATATAATTTTTAGACATTAAATAAATTAAATTATTTATGACATCATGATGATGCAGCGATGACCTCATTATTTAACGATTTAAATAAAATGGAAAGATAATGTATAATCTAAGACCTAAACAAGTCCAAAACCTATTGTATGAGTATATTTCGAACCCTTACCACATTATCCTCGAAATAAATCAATGTGGGACATTTTAAATCCGAAACGTATTTTCAAATAAAGTAACATTTCTTTACTTTCCAAGAGTGCCCCTCCTCTCCTCTTATAAAAGGCCCCCACCTCTACCTCCTAAACCACACTTACAAAGCCTTTTTCTCAGCCAAACCCTGCCCATTTCGTCTCTCCACATTCCTCTCTAACTCTTATAAGCCTCACTTTGGGCATAAGTCTTCCCAAGGAAGCCTTTTAGCTCAAACCAAAGGGAGTTACCCGATTTTAAGGTAATGTCTTCACTTGAGTCCTTTTGTATTATTTTGCTTCTCCAACCCCCTAAAATCTTTTTATTCATTTCTTTTGTAACAACTCCAGTATCTTAAATATACTAGGATGTTTTTATAAGAATAATTAGAGATACACTTACACACACCTGCATTTAATGGTTAAAGAACATATTGTTTCTGTGGATGGCGAATTTCTGCCTCACGAAACGATGATTGTTCAACACTCATATAACACATTCAAAGGTGGCCATTAAGATGTAACTATATTTATATATGATAAATAATATGTTTATGTTTTACTTAAGCTTCTGTATTTTTCTTTTTTGGCATACCTTTATGGTTTCCATTGTGGGTAAACACGATAATTTCATTTTAGGAAGTGCGGACTACCGCCCCCTCAAAGTGATTTGATTCGTTAATGCCATATGTGGGATGTATAAAGGATGTATTTAAAGTTATTATATATGATTTATGTTACATATAAATGATGAATATAATTCTGGAATTAAAATATACATACCTCTCATTTATTTTTAATTCCATTAATATGACATTGAAATGAAAGTAGCGTTCATGCGTACGTACGGCTTACCGTCTCCATGAACGGTGCATTTCATTTCTTACCTATAAATGATTATGTAATATTATAAATACATGTGTATTCTGGATATATATGATATATATTATATCCAAATCATGAATATCATTCTGGATATAATGAACCTTTGACCACACGAACAACATGTAATTGTAAGAAGTCCACTTTCGACTTAAGAACCAAATATCGGCAAAACAAACATTATCAACTTAAATGATTAAATAATGTTTATAACATGTAAATAAGTGATATAAAAGTAATAATTAACTTTAAAAATATTCTTAATCAAGTATAAATTAACTCAAGTTTATTATTCAGGACGTTAAAGAACGATCGAGTCAAGTCGGGCCCGAGGTCAGGGATCCTACTCCTCTCTTTCTTTTTAAGTACACTCTTTTATGTCATTCCTTTTAAGATTATATTTATTATTATTGGGATGTTCTTTTATATTACTCCTACTGTAATTTTTATGTTCATATGGTTAGAGGCCCTATTTTCTCTCATCAATCCATTTTAGAAGTTTTGAGTGGCGTCGTTAGGCTGCCGAATTTTCGTAAGAGATCTAACCTCTCTCTTTTTTTAAGTACTCACCTTTATGTCACTTATTTTATGCTCCTCTTTGTTATGATGGGGGGTGTTATTTTATATTCCTATTGATGTACATTTTATTTTAATATGATGAGAGGCCCTATTTGATCTCATCAATCCATTTTTGGAAGTTTTAAGTGGCGTCGTTAGGCTGCCGAGTTTTCGTAAGGGATTTTTCATCTCACTTTTATTCCTATGAGATTTATGCTACATTTGCCACAATTTCCTTTGATTGGTGTATGTACTGACCATTATTTTACTCATTGTGTAATATAATTTCATTTATGAGTATTTACATCAATGTTGTATTGTCCTTCTTTCACGGGGTGTATGTTTCGAAAGATACCCATTTCGGTAATGGAACCTTTCACCCTCCTCTTTTTAAAAGACTTCTTTTGTTATGTATTTTAATTCACATAAAATTATGTTGGGATATGTTCTTCTATATCCTTAGTGATTTAAATTTTATTTCCAAGTGATTAGATACCCTTTTTATCTCTCATGAACTCATTTTATGAATTTTGTAGTGACGTCGTTAGGCTGTCAAATTTTTGCAAGGGAACTTCTTAACCCAATTTTGATTCTTTGGGATAAGCTTGTACTCCTTGAATATGTCGTTCTATGAATATGTGTGAATAACCTCTGATTTTTTTACACTTAATATCCACTTATATTTGGTGTATTAGTTTTTCACACATAATTATGTAATTGATTTATCTTTAATCCAAGGATATCATCTTTGTATGGGACTTCATCTCAATCTCCTTTCATTGAGGCATATTTTGTTTTATACACAACCTTCTTTTATAAGGTGTATAAACCCCTTTGACTTTTATGTTTATCTGAAAGGAGTCTTTTTTTATACAAAGAGTTTTACTAAACGACAAAAGGGAATGTTTTTGTCGTACGTATGCGGCAACAACGACTTCTCCACCGTCGTGACCATTATTTGAGTTTCGGCTTCCTCTACAAGCCATACCTTTTTTTAAAAGAAAAAAATAAATACCATGTTTTAATTTTCCTTTATTTTGGTATTAAAAATGGTTTTCATAATGTTTTTATATCAATGTTTTGTATTCATATCTTGTGATTGAAAAGTGGAAATGTTAGGTTTCCTTTATGAATGTTTTATGTGATACGATTATGTTATGGTTCTTGGGCATTGTTATGAAGACGGGTGGTTCCATAATAAACTAAGGGCGGGTGAGCCTGATATAGCTCTCCAATGCATTGGGTAACACGAAGGAGTGAAATGTTAAGGTTTCTCCGAAGCGATTTAGGGAATATACTGTGGTGGGTATTCCAAACATAACCAAGAGGGTTACTCCCTACGTAAGAATGTTATGAATGCCTCAAGTTACCTTTATGTCTTATGATTTCTATGATTTATTCCTGATTTGATGAGGTATGTTAAAGTGCTTATATTTTATGAGTAAAGTATGATTTCATTGATTCTTATGTGTACATGTACTCATGTTTCCTTTCCATATATTTTTATATCCCTTACTGAGATTTTTATGCTCATCCCAAGTTTTTGAAATGTTTTTCACAGGTCAAGGGAAAGGTACAAGATATGATGATAGTGTCAAGTAAGTGTCAAGAAAGAATCCATGTTTTATTTTAAATATGTTTCCGTTGATGGGAAAAAATGAATACTATCTTTTATGTAACCACTTTGTTTAAATGTGGAATGTAATGAAAGTTTATGATATAATTCTCTAAAACTCTAAACCTGGAAAGATCCTCAATGTGTAATATTGTATTAACTCAAGATTAAGTAAGGTTTAAGGCTGGGGCCTTATAAAATATTTCAATATAGATTTTAATAAAAGACATATATTTTCATATTATTTATTTTATATGATAAGATAAGTTTTTTATTAACAAATAATTATTATTAACAATATGAGATAATGAATTTAATAAAGGAGGTTCATTATTCATTTGATTATATTAAATGTTTGAAAATAATATAATGATGAAATATTTTATCTAAGATATTTGTTAAAATATAAGTTATTTGATCCAACCATTATTAGTGGAATATTTTAAATAATAGTCATATTTTAAAGAAAATTCATCCAATAAATAGAGTTTCATAAATGATATATATGAAATAGTTTATTTTTTAGATAACACCAATAAGATTAAATTGAAGATATTTCCTAACACAAATGAGTTTTTTTATCTTATCATAATGTTACAGAGATAATATAGCTTTTAATTGGCTAGTGAGATTATATTTTTCTTATAGAAGTTCAAAGTTTAAAAAATGAAAGATTATGGTCGTCAAAATTTTAAATGAATTCCACTTAATATCCTAAACATTTTAAGTTATATCAGTAAAAGATTAATCTAAATGGTTTAATTTTTTAATCAAAAATATTTTAAGAAAAAAATTGATGGAATAGGTTCGAATAATGATGATAATGATTAAGTTTGAAAGAGTTATAAGTAGAATACAAAATTTATTAACATAATAACATGTGATATTGTGAAGTTAAAGAGTTTAAATTTAATGTTAAAAGTGTTAGAAATTAGGAATATAATCCCTAAGAATCACTACTGGATAAATTTATGTATGTTACTCACTAAGGAGTGGGATTTATTATATGTTTACATAAATATATGGTAGGATTTTCATAGAGATGTAATGAGTTTAACAAAACACTAAAAGTGAAACAAACATAAAGTTTATCTTTAAGTCTATAATATATGATATGATAAGAAAAATTCTTATGTATGGTTTTTTAAAATATTCTTAAATGATTATAAGTATATAAATTATATCATATTATTCAAAACGAAATCTCCACTTTATCATTATTTCATGTTGGATTCAGATACTGAAGAAATTAAATGAAAATTTTCATCTCAAAGTATGACTTTGAGTTATCCCAAATTGATGTTCACCATGGATTATTACATGTTGTGAAAAAAATTTAAGTATTTCATGAGATTGATTCTTGAATTGAGATATGAAATATTATCATGAGGAAAAAAATGGGCTTTTTTTCTCGATAACCCATTAATTTTACCATATAGAGTGTCATACACTTTTTCTTTTTTATGTTAAGGGTGAATGGTTTATATTTGGATTTACCCTTTCTTGAAGTTGGTGAAATTCATATCATGAGAAAATTTATAATATATTACCTTTATTAATAAATCCTTGAGGCTAATATAATTTTGGGGTGGTTGGGTGGTTTGTTATATTATTGATCATGTCATCAGTTTGAGCTTAAACAATATTTGGTTTTCCTCTTATATGATGAGTATAGAATACAGGCCCTTAATTGAGATAGAAAGAGGAAGTGTAAGGTCATTCCTAGATAATTTATGTGATATTATTATCTATTTGGGTGGGGGGAATGTGATGTTCTCATCCATAAAGGTTAATAACATGTGATTTATTCATCAACCATATCATTTTATACACATATTGTAAATAACATATGCATATATATACATGATGACATACCTTGTTCCCTATGGTAACTTGATTTCTTTAGAAATGTGGTCATATAAAAATATATGATTTCATATGATGAAGCAGGTGGACATTGTTAAAGAGATACATTTATTTGATAGATATTACAAAATATCCCTTTGCATATTGATTAAAATTGATGTATTATTAGATGATACTCTTTACTTACACTTATAAATTTGAGGGTTCAAATTTTTTATCAAAGACACACAGTCTTATGGGATCACATTTTATGGGAAACTAAATGGGGATTTAGTTTTACTCATATAGAGACTCTAAAAGAGTTTTAGTGTTTATAAAAAAATTAATGGGTATTGAAAAGGTATTTTACATGATTTGATACATTTTAAAATTAATGATAACTTTGAAAACGTATTTTGGATGATATCCAAAAGGATTTTTGGATATGTTTTAAAAATTTATTGTATATGATAAAATATAATATAAAAAAGTAAAAATTCAAGGATTCTTTAGTGAAAGTCTGAGATTAATGGAGATATATAGTAATTTCATGATTTTTATATGTTAATATCATAGTATATGATATTTATATGTCATATTTTAAGAAATATAGAAACCAAGGCATGTAGTGTACATGTATTGGGTATATTGTCTAGTATGATATATGTAATATCATAGTTATTTCATTAGATTAACATTTATATTTAAACATTAAGCATTCAAATCATTTCCATTGGTTGTCATTAATAATTATTTCATTAGAATAAATTTTAGGCAGGATCATTTGAATGCATTAATTTGATGAATAAATAACATATTAAATCATTTACTCTTATGTTATATAATGTAAGGAGTAAATTCATGTTGGATATATAAGTCTTATAAAAGGAGGAAGTACCTTGGAGGATTTGTGTGAAATATTTCCCAATCCTATGCTGAATCTCTCTTACCTTGGAATATCTCTTTATTCTTTATGATTTTCCCAGTGCGATACTAGAATACCATGGATGTGAAGATGATATCACCCTATAATCAATTGATTTATTGAAACCTATCGACACACTATAGATAAGAGGATTTTTTGGATACCTATAGGGGATATTTATCAATAATGTTTATTTAAATTTGGTGTATAGGAATCTATAGAGTAAGGTACACAAGTGTTCTTAATTTTATTTTTACATGGTTTGGGTTTCAAGAATGGTTGATCATGGGAATTAGAGGTATCTAATTACATTTTCTATATTTGTCAAGTATTAATAATTCCTTATAAACCCATCAATAATATCTGAGGAATAAATTTAGATTTACCTAATAAACCAATGAAATTGACACAAATCCATACCTTAATAACTTCCCATAAAAATGGAAATGAACATTAAGAAAAAATCTTACACAAGACTACTAGACGTAATAAGAGAGAAAGTAATAAGATATAAAGTGAATTCCACCATGATCAGGTATAATTCAATTTAGAATAAATATCCATAGTTGAATAAATAAAAATAAAAAATTAATATATGTAAGTTGGATGATATGTGAAAATTACCATTAGTTTAGGCAAGAAAAATATCTATAAACACACCTTGAATATAATTCCATGAAGAAGAGGTACAGAATACCCATGGGAATCCATAGAGGGAATCACATTAGCTAGGAATAAATGAAAATTAAAATAATGAATTATGAAATAGAGGATGATAGAGAAAAGGGAAAAATTCCTCCATTGAAAAAAATAAATAATCCTATGTAGCCCACTAAGTACTCTGTTAGGTATCACCAGGTACCTGATAACACCCCCCAGAAAACCCACGCCACATATAGTGCTATAAGGTACCTAATGTACTTCCAAAAGGTACCTTATGTCACATTTAGGTGTACCCCATTTGTAAGTACCCCCTAAACACTTGATCAACCCACCAAACCTTAAACTTTTCCTAAAAATACTTCTAAATTCACCTTCAAAAACCTGGACCTATATCTAAATCCTAAAAAATAAAATATAAACACTCAACCTACAAAACATATTCAAATGAACCCATGATCTAATCATTTTATCATCACTCTAAAGACCTTAAATTACACTATATATAACATAGATCATTACATTACATATACCACTAGTTGACTTTTCTTATAATAACTATTATTATCCAAACATTAGTATAGAAAAATTTAAGGAATTGTATAGTTATATATATATATATATTGATCATCTTTTTTATGGAATAATATGGTGAATTAGTAATAATTAAACCAAATTTTGTATATGATATAATAGATACATCATAAATTGATTGAGTGTGATGAAGATGGCATAGAGTTGACATAAATCATATATAGGTCGCTAGACTTTGATGTAAGTGATTATACATTTTTAATGGTTTTAATAAAATGGGTGCATCAAAGGTATTCCAAAAGTATAAATATTTCTTTTAGATTCATTATACCTTTTGAGTTATTGGGTCATATTTTTGAAATGGAATATTGGTTTGGAATTCCACCCATACTAGAGAGAGTCTGTGATTTTTTCTTTGTTTCTTGACTAAAAAAGTAAATTTTAAATAAATATCATGTAATTTATTAGGATTTTTTTTATATTTCAGAGTATTATACATTCAAAAAACATAAAATGAAGATCCATTAACATAAATGGAGGGTATTTCATGGATGGTTAATTCCATTTGTGTGATTCTTAGAGGTAAATTGTGGTTTGGAGGGTTGTACTTGGAAACAAAAGTCCTAGATGAAGGATTAATATCTATGTGTCTTTAAAAATTTATTTATATATTTATATGGTTAATTTAAGTTATTTTATTTAGTAATTACTGAGTTTTCTATTAAGATGATATGATTAATCATTTTAAGAACAAAATACATTTTTTATGTATGTATTGTAATGGATTAACTTTTAGGGTTTTCATTATTTTTATATTTTATATTATTTGGATGTTCATAGATATAAATGTTATTAGGGGTGTCTAATATATATATTTTGAAATTAAATTCATTTATATTTTAAATTTTAGGGTTATTTCATGGAATATGGAAATTTAGAGTATTAAATGGTGAGTTATATGATCTAAAAAGTGAATTTTAGATAAATCATTGGATCTAGAATGAGATGTTTATCTTCAAGTTCATGTTTAGTTTGAATAGAAATTATTAATGGAACTTAAGAAATTTTTTACCAATATTTCGTGGTTATAATTATGATTAGGGGGTCCATAAGAACTAACCATGAATTATTATTTCTTAGGAATAGAGGATCACATTTTTAGATATATAGTAAAACTAACCACTAATTTTTTCATGAATTATTAATTTTGAGGCAATGGAGGCTGCTTTTTTATTTGTAAAATTTAGAATAATGTTTATACTAACTATGTACATGATATTAAGTTGTGTGATATTACTTTTTACCACATAAAAACTCTCATTTGACACACCTATCAACTCTAAACGGACCCAATATATTTTTTTCATTTCATATAGTGAATTTTGATTCTATCATTAAAGGGTTGAATTATTATTATTGATTAATTATTGGATCATCACTACCTTAAAGGTAAAATCCATGTATCTCCCTTCTCTCTATCTTGTTAATTTTATTTCTAGTGGATAAAATATATGATGATGGGATGTTTTTTATAAATTTAGAGGATTTAATTACAGATTTTAGTGGATTATTTTTCAAATTTTGATTGTGTGAATGAGGAAATATGGAATAACATATATTGGTTTTTAATAAATTAATCTTGTATGCTAAATTAATGTCGGAGATTTTAAATTATTATTACTTACATTTTTATTTGTATATTTTATGATTTGGTTCTTAAAGAAGGATAATAAATGTGTTTCTCATTCTAATATAGTGGGGAATGTGATTATATGAGTTTATTTTATTTATTTTTTATTTCATAGTGGATAAATAATGTTAAATTTTTATTTGATTATTTTAAATTAGAAAAATTAGTTATTGTTGGAATCATTGGAATTTGATATTATATTGAAAAATTGAATTAATTGAATTTTAAATTTTAATAAGGTAAATCAGATGTGTTATTCCAATGTGGTGAAGAAGATGCAGTATTTTTCAGGAAACTACTAAATATATAGAATTTTTTAAATATTTTATTCTCAAAGGTAATTATTGGAAAAACATTTAGTAGGAATATGAATGTTTTTGTGATTTGGAATGCTTTGGTTGTGATAACATGGTGAAGGAAATGGTTTATTGATCATATTTGGTGACAAATATTTATAATGTTATTATAGTATTTGTATTCCATGGATATAGAATCATAGAGTAATAACTTGATAAATAATAATTATAGTTGAATTTTCTAAAAAATATATATTTTGTGATAAATATAACAGGGATGACGAATTTTATAGATATAATTTTTTTGGTTGGATGAAAGTGAAGTTTTGAGACACCTTTTTATAAGTATTATGAGTATATCATTATATATATTTTTAATTAAGTAATGGTTGATGTTGTATTATCTATTTTCTACATGACCACCACTTGATTTGAATCATTCAAAATTCAATGTCCATGTGGTATTGGATTTAGGGTAGAGACCAACATCTATGTGGCACCAGATATTCATCAACTAACCTATCATGTTACTTATACATGATTATTCATTCTATTTGAATATTTTGTATTCACTGATATAGTATATGGGATGGTGCATTCATTTAATAGTGTTGTATTCTTTAGAGTGTAAGTTTTGGAGGAAATAAGGTTGTAGGATCCCATTATGATATATTATTTTATAGATGTTGTACAATACTATATAATGAGTTTTATGGAATGTTTGATTATGATGTAGCTTATGTAAATTTCGACATATCTTGGGATGAGTTGGATTATATTGTATTTTTATTTCATTTATTTATGGTTTATTATGATTTATCCATAATTACAAATGAAATTTTTTAGGATGAATCTACTCAGTGTAGTCTATATTCACACCTACTTTTATCTATTATTTTCATATTTGTAGAATAGGATTATAGGTAGTGTTGGATTTTATTAGTTTATAATATGTGGTAATTAGACAGAGTTAGAGGAGATTTAATTTTTTTATTTTCTATCATATTGATTATATTTAGGTTATTTATAGAGTTATTTTGTAACCTTATATGTTTAAATATTTTGGTTGTTTCTGGAATATATCATGCATGATTGTTTAATGATTATTTGATATAATTGTGCTCTCGTATTGAGGATTTTTTATGAAATTTTGGTGTGTGGGTTATCAAATTAAAATGGTGATACCACTCTCAAAGTGATTTTTTACCATGGGTTACGGTCTTCACCCCATGAACTATTAGATATTGTATTTTGGGGTCACTTACAATTTAGACATTGAGTTGGGAGGAATCTTTGATGGGTCTATCCATGACATTTTTAACATAGAAATAAATATTAGGTAAAAAATCACTTTTAGAGCTAAAAATATATATTTATAATCAAAAAATAAGACACTAGATTATATAAAGTTAAGGGGCCATAGTACATGCATGCAGTGAATCATGTGTCAACACACATAAAGACTCACAAAGATATCCACTAGATTAATTTGGAGCCTAAAATAAATAAATAATATATAATATAAGTATAAAAAATAAAATCATTTTATATATGATTTATTAATTTTTTTGCTGTCACATAAATATTTATAAACTACTAATGGTTAAAAGTCCATATCTAGGATATTGAGTTTCCTCCTTTAGATACTCCTCTTTACGGACACACCTCACCTTAGTCTGAGTTTATGGATTTGTAATTATAGAATCAATATTATAGCATAGTATACATCCAACCATCAAGCTTAGGATATGTGCATATCTATATGATACTATATGCATCATCTACCTTATTTCCATAAGTGTGAGAAATAAGAATCCTGATAATTATATAAATGAATATCTATGTTCATTGAAACTTACTACTTATAAAAAAATATCATCTCTAAAAGAAGTAATATATTGTTTCTCCTCTAACTGTCATGCCCACATAGTGTCAAATAGATTCTATTTGATATTCATAATGAATTAATAAAAAATATGAATAATATATATAGTAAAAAAAATTATTGTTTTAAAAAATATATATTATTTTGAAAAATAAATTACTTACTATACCATTGTTACATTGACATGTGTTGCTATGGATGTGTATGTTAACTGTGAATTTGAATTTTGATTCTATGAGAGTTAGATTTTGAAGAAGGTGGGCTGATGTGTCATGGTGTCTTCGATAACACCTAATGAAACCTAATGACTTGACATAGTTGCTTCATGACACCAGATCCCATCTTTGTGTATCATGGTGGCCTAGATAACACCTTATTATTTGATGTAGTTACTTCATATTGTATGTTTATTATTGATTTATTTTCTTATACATGAATACATTATAAATGTTGGCTGACTTAAGGGACACTTGGTGAGACCCTATGGATTTTTATGCTTACACCCTTCATGGGAACCCCAGTGCACATAAAGACATTAGGATTAGATTTTAGGTGACAAGATGTATAGGGGATCTGGTATAAGTATTCAAATGGAGTTGGGAGACTAGTCCAAGAAGGGGACTAGATTTTAAAGTAAAATCTCTTTAGAGACCCGAAGCCTGACGTACATGGACTTTACATTACATTTGCGGAATACTTAGTACATAACAAAAACACACACACAAGGATCGTAATAGTTTAGTGTCTTTGGAAACTCGGAACGTAATCTTCTAATCGTGGTGAAAGATCTTCAACGTCTCCCAATAAATATCTTCCCTTTTTTTTCTTACCTAAAACCTTTCTTTATATCCTGGGGAAAAGAAAACATAAAAGGGTGAGCTCAAATGCTCAGTAAGGGTAAAAAAAAGAAATATCAATCACATCGTATACACAAGCACATAACTTTTGGAAATCTTAACCTGAAAAAGTGATCATAATTACATAACATGGGATAAATCATGGCAGTGAAATGTAATCACAATAATCATAACTTAAAACATGAATCTTTGTGGCATTCACACATAATCATAGAGAATCATTTCTTGTTAGTCAAGACTCATTGCCAAGACTATCTTAGTGGACAAAGTCCCTTTCTGAATCGAGTAACCCTCGTTTCAGTCCTGTTTCACTGAACCGGTATAACCTACCGTTCCAGCCCTGTCTATCTCATGAGATATAAAATCTTTACCCAATGCATTGGAGGGAGATATAGGTCCCACCCATCTCATAATGATACCATTCTTATGTGTGCCACAAAATCATAAACCATACATCATTGCATAACCCATGTAATAAAAATGGTAATCTTAAACATCGTGACATCATAAAACAATTCATATAAGATAAAGGAATTCATAAAAATATTTCCATCACAACATAATCAAATCAATGTAATAATAGGGATAAAAATAGAACCCATTATTATCTTAGATGGAAAATAATTTTGATAAAACACTTGAACTTCATTCTTGAGGAAAATATCCTTTTTTACTTCAAAAACATTTTTCCTTTCTTAACATGTCATACAATTTTAAACTAAAAGAAGTTGATTAAAAATAAACTTGAAAACTTGTAAAGTAATATTCTTGGAAATAATGTTTTAAAAATCCATACATGCCGTATAAGTTAAAAAAACATTCTTTTCGTACTTTTTTCGGAAAAGTCAAAAAAGTACCTCGTATGAAAAACGACAAAAGATTCCTTTCATATCTATTACTAAAAACTCACCGAAGGGTAAAATAGGATTTAAAAAATTGTAGGTGAATGGAAATAATATTACATATTGAGGAAACATGGATGTGGATGATAAAATACACCCCAGTAAATACTAAAGTATAAACAATCTCGGATAAAAATGAGATTGTGATATTTCCCTTACTTTAGGTCCGATTTGCTTCGTATGTGTCCGAACCTCCTGTATAATGATTTAAATAATGTCATTGACTTATTACAGAATCATATTCATTGTTATGATATCATATATGGTTCACTTATGACATTATATTACCTGTTCTTTTGTAAATTCCATGTTAAAGAAGCGTTTTGGGTAAAATCGTTTCATTTATCGTAGGTGTTTTGACTTGTTGTTCTTGACATTATTATTACTTATGTCATGATTTACTTACTTCCAGAATATAAAATATGATTTATATATCATATATATTCAGTATATATATATATATATAATATATAGATAAATGAAATGAAAAACACCGTTCATGGAGACGGTAGTCCGTACGTACGCATGAACGCTGTTTTCCTTTCCTTATTGTCTTGAATGGAAGTAAGTAGATGACATACATATATATATATATATATACATAAATCCAGTAGCTTTATAATGTCATATATTTCATTATTATTTCTTATATATACTTTATAATCATTCTTAAATGGTTAACATGGAGAATGAATCTCATCGCGTTGTGGAGACGGTAGTCCGTACGTACGCACGAGCGATGATATCATTTCCATAAATATTGAATTGAATTGGAGTGGATTATACAATATATCAGAATCAATATTATGTTGTAATAACTATGTATAGTTATTCTTTACACCATTATACCCATCCATGTAAGGTGGTGGTGGAAAATAGATTACACCACGACGTGGAGACGGTATTCCGTACGTACGCACGCGCGGTGATTTCTTTTTCCGTAGGATGGATAGATGGTGAAATAGGGTTGTTTCATACTTATAATAACATATCAGTATATGAGTGATACTGATGTTATTACTTCATAATGAAACAACCTAAGAAGAAGAAGTGGAAGAAGAAATAAAGATGAAAGAATTGGTAACGGTAATTACCTCTTCTTTGAAGCGCCTCTTTGAGACCTCCTCTTAGGGCACTAAAATTGGTCTTTTAGGAAGACCAGAACCTATAAGATGTTGCTAGGGAAGTGGAGAGGAGAAAATGGCAGGGTTTGGCCGAGCTTGAGTGCTCAAATTTGTGTGAGGAGGAGGGGGAGGAGGTGTCCTTTTATAAGGGAGGAGAGGGGCACCTTAGGAATACCTCAAAATATTATTTTATTTTAATGTAAAAATCGGTTTATAATGGTTCCAAAGGGTATTATTTCAAAGCTAAAGTGGGGATGGGTCGAAATCCTATCAACCAATGGTATTTAGACAAGTTTAGGGTATTATTTTAACCTTATCAATTAGATTTAACTCTAAGTTAAATAATTTAACTTTTACTGTGTCTTTTTGTTTTCTTACAGTATATGGTTAATAAACTTACTATATCAAGCCAAAAGAACCCCAAGTTGTTTATTATTAATATATATAATCTTATATAAGTCATTTGGCCGAACCTTAGATTTTTAGGAATAAAATAACAATTAATAATATAATATTTGTTTTAAAAACCATTTTATGTCAATTTTGACACTATTTGGTACATGATTTTTATTAAATTCATAACAGAATGCTAAGTTCGAACCAAGTTACTTAAATCAACAATAACATATCATATTAACCTAGAAAATTAGTTTAAGTCATAAAAAGTCTCAAATTACATTTATTTGGGCATTTATAACATCAATTATGTCAATATTTCATTAATAAGACAATTACTGCATCATCTTTCTGTCATAATAAATGATAATTATTTAATCCCTAAAAATTCTAAATAAATTCCTATGATTTAGATAATTGTACTATCTTTCTGGAGACTATTCATGTTCGATGTTTCATGAAGTTTATCACTAGATTAAAATTATTGTACTTATAAGATTTATGAAAGTGACATGTTGTCACATTCTTTGGTTTTAATAATAATTAAATAATATTCATTGACAAAATTTAATTAAATTAATCTAATCTGACCCTTAGGTGATATGGGTCGTTTTTTAGTCATCCAATAGGATTTTGAAATTTGTTAGGGTAATTTTAAAATATTATATTTACCCTTAATTACCCGATTTACCTTTAACTATGGTAAATAAAATTTACCGTAGTTACTATTCATAATTCCCAAAAATAAAAAGTATCCTATTAACATAATTTGGACCCACTGATTCCAAATATGGAATCCATTTTTTAAAATTCAATACACAGAAGTTGCAGAAATTAAATTAAAATTAATCCCGTTGTCGAATAAAAACGGGTTTTTGTTTAAAACATTGCAAAAGATTGAATTGATTTAACTTACGAATTCAAGGTAAAATTAATGCTAATGACATACATTATATTAAATGGTAAAAATATATTCTATTTATACTTTAAAACCATTCAATATTATAATTTAACCACATAAGATATTACGATGAAAAAAGTTGTTTTTAATTAAAATATAGCGTGTTTTTACTATTCATTAATATGTGAAAGTTACCAGAATAATATTAAAATTTTATCCAAAGTAAATTTTTATTTCTTGATTCCAAAGAAGAATTTTATTTTGTCAAATTGAACTTATAAACATGTCAAAAACCAGATTTAAAGTGGGTGCGCCATCCAAAGGCGGCAAAACTGCATTTTTTGAAAAATACTTATTTTACCCGAAAAATTTATTTTGTTCTTATAACATGTTCTAGAAATGTGTAAGATGAATAATAATGTTATAAAATTCAAAATTTAGTTAATACTATTCATATCGTCTAGTTCATGACAATATTATAATAATATAACATTGTTTATTAAAACCCGGTATTGCGTACAACACACGCTATCGAGGAAGGTCACGATTGCGTGTAATGCAAGCCAAGTCAGGGTTGCGTGTTGTGAAATAATCCTTCGTTGTTTCGTATAACAGAATCCAACCATATTTCATTTATACATTTAATATATATATATATATGTATATACTCAATGTTGCGTAGAATAACTATTATCAAAATTGTGTGTAACACGATCCAAGAATAGTGTTGCGTATACTGCAAGCTAATACGGTGTTGCGTATAGCTCAAGGTAATCTTGGTGTAGAATACAACAAAAGACATTAATGAAATTAAAATAATATTTTTCATAAAATCTCGGGGTGTCACATTCTACCCCCTTAAAATGAATTTCGCCCTCGAAATTCGTCGGGGTTATAAATGGTTTACTATTTGAAAGTTTCTTTGATAGAAACCCACATCGTAAAAAGGAATACCAAAACTTATCTTTAAAAACAAAAGTATGAAACGTAACGGTTACCCAAATAAACTAATCACTGGGTTTCCACATAGGTGAAAATATGGATATGGAAGAGAAATCTAACCATCATGTTCTGATGGAGAGTGGTAGAGAACATGGCTATGGAAAAGCTAGCAATCACAAAGCCATAAATTTGTGATGATCTAGGGTACCATCTGATTCATCGGATATAAGGGCACTAGGACAACATTTTTGGTTTTCAAGATCATTTCCCTAAAGTTGAATAATTAGAATAAATACTTACTTTATTTTGGTACAATCTCATTGTTGTTCGTGCCTTGAACAATTTCCACTTCATCTCTTAAATAAATGAAGTTGAATTTGTTATTCGTGAAGTGTTAGCAGATCATGTGATAGAATGACGGGTCATTCCATCTGTCTCAAACAAAAGGTTAGCAAAAGTTATTAAATATACATAAGTCATTCTATAGTGAGATTAATCATATATGGTTCCTAAAATGAACTTATACTTCATATATCATACTGATTAATATAATAAAACTAGTTTCTACTAAACAGGGACTTCCTGTAGGCCAGTGGTAGGCGATAAAGGCCAGTCGCACTTCGGTTGTGGGTTCGATTCCTACAGCCTTGTCCGACGCGATGGGCTGTCGCTCGTCCTAGAGGTTGTCCTTTTTCTAAAACTACATTACTATAACATCCCATCAATAATATCGAATAAAAAAAAACTTCTATCCTTAAACAATACTCACTTATGTCCAACATAATCCATTTCAATCTTTAGGCTTATCCATAATACTGCAGTCCACTCTCATAACATAGTGAAAATGATTACCAGAGATTTAATACCATCGTTGATCCCCATATATCATAAGATATGTTTTGTTGGTCACATTCCAAACATTCAAAGTCCTTAATCATGTATTCTCTTGAATACCTTAGTGAAAACATGAATGCAGTTAAAATTTAACACTTTCCACATACCAAAATCCTCAAAATTCTATATACTCAAACCATGATATCACTTAGTCCTTATATCAATCATGAGCTCATGAATACTATTAAACATTTCATTTTCTTGTTTTCCCTTCATTATGTGCATATCATCTTATCTCCAAAAAATATCTCAATCAATTTGAATACCACATCAATAAATATTGCAATACTCAATGATACAACATTATTTTGGAATCCCATTACATAAACACTTAATCATTTCACCACATCGTTGTCATATTCAACATTGCCAATAGTGATCGCATGTGACTTCCCTTTGTCCTTTGCCTTCAGTGGTTGCTCATGTTGATCATCACTAACCCTTGGATTAGGGAATTTAATAGCATAATGCCCCATTTCCTTGCACTTGAAGCATTGAAGTGTTGGTGGTGCATTCTCTGCAGTGTTGGCTTTATTCACATCATTAGAAACCCTTTTTCCATTACTTTGACACTCAGCTGCTCGATGACCTTCTTTTCCACACTTAAAACATTTTCTAGTCCCTTTAAGACAATCTCCACCATGCTTCTTTCCACACTTTGTGCATAAGGAAACATTCATCTTCTTTTCACCACTATTCTGAGATTTCTCCTTGAACTCCATCTTTCGTTTCTTGTCAAAACCATGAGATGGATATGTAACACCAACTTCCATTTCTACCTTGATAGCACAACGCACAATTTCTTCATAGCTACTAAAGTCTCTTATAGCTAATGCCCTTCGAAGACTTGGTTTTAAGCCACTGAAAAATCGATCAACTTTACATTCAGGTTGGATGATAATGCCAGATGCATACCTTGCAAGTCTTGTAAAATTCGCTTCGTATATACCAAAAGATTCATCATCCTTTTGCTTTAGTTCAAGAAACTCCTTCTCCATCTTTGTTCGAAGAATACGGGGGAAGTACTTACTGAAAAATAAGTTCTTGAACTCGTCCCATTCCATGGACTCAATTTCATCCCTTTGCCTCGAATTCTTAATAAGATTCCACCATTGATCAGCATCACCTTCCAAACGATACACTGCTAAGATGACTTTATCATGTTCAGAACATTGAAGAACTGAAAATATCTTTTCAGTGGTACTGATCCATTATTCAGCAACAAGTGGATCAGAAGACCCACTGAAAGAAGGTGGACGTTGCCTCATGAAGGACTCAATAGAATATTGTTCCCTTCTCTGCTCATTTGGAAGTCCAGAATGATTCATAGATTGTGTAAGTATAGCAATAATATTTTGCACTCCATCTCCCATAACATTTATTTGTTCAGGAGGACAATCATTGCATTGTCCATTGCATTGATCAACACGGTTCCTTCGGGTTCCAGCCATCGTCTAAAACCCAAAAAGAATAGTGTGAGAGGCAAAAATCATGCTCGGGAAAACAACATAATAAAGGTGGAGTACCTTCAATATCTAACATCTTAGGTTTAATTCTATGATCGTTAGCGTAATTCTAGTACTATAACCTATACGTATACTTAGCCTTAGGGACATCCCTAGACATACCTTAGAAATATCTCTAGGGATCTCACTAACGTTTTCGCATCCTAGTTTCCAAAGGTTGACTAAACCTTTCCTCTGATACCAACTATAGAGACCCGAAGCCTGACGTACATTGACTTTACATTACATTTGCGGAATACTTAGTACATAACAAAAACAGACACACAAGGATCTTAATAGTTTAGTGTCTTTGGAAACTCGGAACGTAATCTTCTAATCGTGGTGAAAGATCTTCAACATCTCCCAATAAAGATCTTCCCTTTTTTTCTTACCTAAAACCTTTCTTTATATCCTGGGGAAAAGAAAACATAAAAGGGTGAGCTCAAATGCTCAGTAAGGGTAAACAAAAGAAATATCAATCAAATCGTATACACAAGCACATAACTTTTGGAAATCTTAACCTGAAAAAGTGATCATAATTACATAACATGGGATAAATCATGGCAGTGAAATGTAATCACAATAATCATAACTTAAAACATGAAACTTTGTGGAATTCACACATAATCATAGAGAATCATTTCTTGTTAGTCAAGACTCATTGCCAAGACTATATTAGTGGACAAAGTCCCTTTCTGAATTGAGTAACCCTCGTTTCAGTCCTGTTTCACTGAACCGGTATAACCTACCGTTCCAGCCTTGTCTATCTCATGAGATATAAAATTTTACCGAATGCATTGGAGGGAGATATAGGTCCCACCCATCTCATAATGATACCATTCTTATGTGTGCCACAAAATCATAAACCATACATCATTGCATAACCCATGTAATAAAAATGGGAATCTTAAACATCGTGACATCATAAAACAATTCATATAAGATAAAGGAATTCATAAAAATATTTCCATCACAACATAATCAAATAAATGTAATAATAGGGATAAAAACAGAACCCATTATTATCTTAGATGGAAAATAATTTTGATAAAACACTTGAACTTCATTCTTGAGGAAAATATCCTTTTTTACTTCAAAAACATTTTTCCTTTCTTAACATGTCATAAAATTTTAAACTAAAAGAAGTTGATTAAAAATAAACTTGAAAACTTGTAAAGTAAGATTCTTGGAAATAATGTTTTAAAAATCCATACATGCCGTATAAGTTAAAAAAAACATTCTTTTCGTACTTTTGTCGGAAAAGTCAAAAAAGTACCTCGTATGAAAAACGACAAAAGATTCCTTTCATGTCTTTTACTAAAAACTCACCGAAGGGTAAAATAGGATTTAAAAAATTGTAGGTGAATGGAAATAATATTACATATTGAGGAAACATGGATGTGGATGATAAAATACACCCCAGTAAATACTAAAGTATAAACAATCTCGGATAAAAATGAGATTGTGATATTTCCCTTACCTTAGGTCCGATTTGCTTCGTATGTGTCCGAACCTCCTGTATAATGATTTAAATAATGTCATTTACTTATTATAGAATCATATTAATTGTTATGATATCATATATGGTTCACTTATGACATTATATTACCCGTTCTTTTGTAAATTCCATGTTAAAGAAGCGTTTTGGGTAAAATCGTTTCATTTATCGTAGGTGTTTTGACTTGTTGTTCTTGACATTATTATTACTTATGTCATGATTTACTTACTTCCAGAATATAAAATATGATTTATATATCATATATATTCAGTATATATATATATATATAATAGATAGATAAATGAAATGAAAAACACCGTTCATGGAGACGGTAGTCCGTACATACGCATGAACGCTGTTTTCCTTTCCTTATTGTCTTGAATGGAAGTAAGTAGATGACATACATATATATATATATACATAAATCCAGTAGCTTTATAATGTCATATATTTCATTATTATTTCTTATATATACTTTATAATCATTCTTAAATGGTTAACATGGAGAATGAATCTCATCGCGTCGTGGAGACGGTAGTCTGTACGTACGCACGAGCGATGATATCATTTCCATAAATATTGAATTGAATTGGATTGTATTATACAATATATAAGAATAAATATGATTTTGTAATAACTATGTATAGTTATTCTTTACACCATTATACCCATCCATGTAAGGTGGTGGTGGAAAATAGATTACACCACGGCGTGGAGACGGTATTCCGTACGTACGCACGCGCGGTGATTTCTTTTTCCGTAGGATGGATAGATGGTGAAATAGGGTTGTTTCATACTTATAATAACATATCAGTATATGAGTGATACTGATGTTATTACTTCATAATTAAACAACCTAAGAAGAAGAAGTGGAAGAAGAAATAAAGATGAAAGAATTGGTAATGGTAATTACCTCTTCTTTGAAGCGCCTCTTTGAGACCTCCTCTTAGGGAACTAAAATTGGTCTTTGAGGAAGACCAGAACCTCTAGGATGTTTCTAGGGAAGTGGAGAGGAGAAAATGGCAGGGGTTGGCCGAGCTTGAGTGCTCAAATTTGTGTGAGGAGGAGGGGGAGGAGGTGTCCTTTTATAAGGGAGGAGAGGGGCACCTTAGGAATACCTCAAAATATTATTTTATATTAATGTCAAAATCGGTTTATAATGGTTCCAAAGGGTCTTATTTCGAAGCTAAAGTGGGGATGGGTCTAAATCCTATCAACAAATGGGATTTAGACAAGTTTAGGGAATTATTTTAACCTTATCAATTAGATTTAACTCTAAGTTAAATAATTTAACTTTTACCGTGTCTTTTTGTTTTCTTACAGTATATGGTTAATAAACTTACTATATCAAGCCAAAAGAACCCCAAGTTGTTTATTATTAATATATATAATCTTATATAAGTCATTTGGCCGAACCTTAGATTTTTAGGAATAAAATAACAATTAATAATATAATATTTGTTTTAAAAACCATTTTATGTCAATTTTGACACTATTTGGTACATGATTTTTATTAAATTCATAACAGAATTATAAGTTCAAACCAAGTTACGTAAATCAATAATAACATGTCATATTAACCTAGAAAATTATTGTAAGTCATAAAAAGTCTCAAATTACATTTATTTGGGCATTTATAACATCAATTATGTCAATATTTCATTAATAAGACAATTACTGCATCATCTTTCTGTCATAATAAATGATAATTATTTAATACCTAAAAATTCTAAATAAATTCCTATGATGTAGATAATTGTATTAGATTTCTGGAGACTATTCATGTTAGATGTTTCATGAAGTTTATCACTATATTAAAATTATTATACTTATAAGATTTATGAAAGTGACATGTTGTCACATTCTTTGGTTTTAATAATAATTAAATAATTTTCATTGACAAAATTTAATTAAATTAATCTAATCTGACCCTTAGGTTATATGGGTAATTTTTTAGTCATCCAATAGTATTTTGACATTTTTTATGGTAATTTTAAAATATTATATTTACCCTTAATTACCCGATTTACCTTTAACTATGGTAAATAAAATTTACCGTAGTTACTATTCATAATTCCCAAAAATAAAAAGTATCCTATTAACATAATTTGGACCCACTGATTCCAAATATGGAATCCATTTTTTAAAATTCAATACACAGAAGTTGCAGAAATTAAATTAAAATTAATCCCGTTGTCGAATAAAAACGGGTTTTTGTTTAAAACATTGCAAAAGATTGAATTGATTTAACTTACGAATTCAAGGTAAAATTAATGCTAATGACATACATTATATTAAATGGTAAAAATATATTCTATTTATACTTTAAAACCATTCAATATTATAATTTAACCACATAAGATATTATGATGAAAAAAGTTGTTTTTAATTAAAATATAGCGTGTTTTTACTATTCATTAAAATGTGAAAGTTACCAGAATAATATGAAAATTTTATCCAAAGTAAATTTTTATTTCTTGATTCCAAAGAAGAATTTTATTTTGTCAAATTTAACTTATAAACATGTCAAAAACAAGATTTAAAGTGGGTGCGCCATCCAAAGGCGGCAAAACTGCATTTTTTGAAAAATACTTATTTTACCCGAAAAATTTATTTTGTTCTTATACCATGTTCTAGAAATGTGTAAGATGAATAATAATGTTATAAAATTCAAAATTTAGTTAATACTATTCATATCGGCTAGTTCATGACAATATTATAATAATATAACATTGTTTATTAAAACCCGGTATTGCGTACAACACACGCTATCGAGGAAGGTCGCGATTGCGTGTAATGCAAGCCAAGTCAGGGTTGTGTGTTGTGAAAGAATCCGTCATTGTTTCGTATAACAGAATCCAACCATATTTCATTTATACATTTAATATATATATATATATGTATATACTCAATGTTGCGTAGAATAACTATTATCAAAATTGTGTGTAACACGGTCCAAGAATAGTGTTGCGTATACTGCAAGCTAATACGATGTTGCGTATAGCGCAAGGTAATCTTGGTGTAGAATACAACAAAAGACATTAATGAAATTAAAATAACATTTTTCATAAAATATCGGGGTGTTACAATCTCCCCCTATGTTTTTTAGTTTATTGTTTTAATTATTCAGCCTAGTGCGAGAACATTTTTTGTATGTAAGTATTTTGATAATGGGTATCAGTTATGTCCTGTTATGTTGATATTATATGATATTGATTGTTATAATTTACTTTTAATTACTTATACTCACTATTATGCTATATATGATTATTTTTTATTTGTTTTTATTATTTGTGATGGTACCAAGAGTATAATATCCCCATATTGGCTATAGACTCCCACTACAAGTAGATAATCTATGTAATATGGGGAGTTGATCCTAAGGTCCAATGTAACTCTTATTAGGGCTTCATTCAAAAGATTATATTAATGGTGTTACAATTAGTAACATCAATATTAGTGACCTAAAGAGGTATTATCTGCATTAAAATTTGATTGGCTAGGTCACCTCAATATCAAAATTAGATATACATAACAAAATATATATTTTAATAATCATAACATATATGAACCCACTTACTATTTAAATGAATATTTTTTCTTAATCATATATTGTGATGAATTTGTGCCTCTTATTGAGTCTTATTTATATAATGCACCACTTGTAATGATTGGTTATATAGATGATTCCTTTAATTTCTTAGAATTTAATGTACTCAATTATGAGATATATAAAATGTTAAATAGTTATTAAAATATTAAAAGAATGTACTCTAATAATCATAGACTCACTTGACCAATATTCAACCAAATCATGTCATTGGGTGGGAAAAAATCCAACCTAGACTCATTTTAAAATGTATCGGACACCAATATATGGTGCACAGTTCTCTCTCGTCATCATACCCTTGTAATAATTTCATATTTTTTGGATTTTGGTAATACAAACAAGATGAAAATTATTAGGGTATGATAAAAAAACAACTTTTTATATAAATTATGTAATTAATATAATAATTATATATAAAAAATTAAATGTTTACCTTGCTTAAATATCCATTCATGTTATTTTTATTATAGATTCAGGGAATTAATTTTGGTATTGAGTTGTCTATGTGAATTTATAGTGGTCTCTTATGATATTCCTCATCTAAAAAATTAGTAAAATAAACCCTATCCAATTGGATGATGTGGGTTATCGAATAATAAATCAAACAGATTCGAGAATTATAAGAATAAATCCCTCTATCAAATCCTTAATATCTTATACAAGACCAATTGGATACCTCTAAATACAATTTCATAATATTATAATTAGAATATATAATATTTTTATTTAACATCCAAATACTAATAATAGATTACACATACACACACATATAAACAATTTATAGAAAAATGAATGCACATATACTACCACTAATAGATAAAAATCCCAATGACACATCTATATTTATAAAAGAAAAATATAATAAATTTGAGAAAAATTTTTACAATTAGTTCATAAAATATTAAAAAAAATATTAAAAAATTATAAATAGAAATGGAAAAGTGAATTATATGAAATATTTTATTGATCAATGAAATAGATGGTATCTCATTCAAAGTTCTCCTTGGGTCATTGATTAACTTCTTCTCATATAGTTAAATTTTTATTGTCTATATTTTTCTAATGGATGAAATTAATATCAGGGACATGTCATTTAATTAGAAATATGGCAATTCTAAAAATTCATACCACAACATTATTATTTGAATCAAATGAGATGATATCAAAGTAAACATGTTCAAATTGTGATGATAATATGAAGGTTATGTTACTTACTTGGTTATATATATATAGATAAATATAAATCTTACCAATGTATGCTGATTTTTTTTAATTTATTTCAATTAATATAACCAAATCAGTTTCACTTTAACAATATAAATATTAACTCATGACCCTATATAACTCTAATTATGTTCGGAAATTGAAATTAATAATAAATTGTATCAATGAATGGACATACAACACTGATATTTTGTGTTTCTCAGTTAACAAAAGCCTATCTAAAAAAATTATAATTCATTAAGATATCGAGTCATGTAATGTTATTCCATAATAAATAGGTCGTCATCTATTTTTTTTGTTTTTATCATCAAACAATTACCTACTTCTAACAATTTATGGGCCTATAAATTTCAAATAATTCAATTACATTAGAAAATTACAATTTCACAGATATATTTTATTAAAAAAACTATGAAATAAATATATATACATAATTCTTGAACCACTCATTAAATTGATAAAATAAACTAGTTGTATAAGATGATCAGCATCATGAGGTATGTTATATTTCAAGTCAATGATATTTTTCCTACCCACACAAAAATATGTATTAAATATAAATTTTATTATATAATAATAACATATAATAGTTCAGATATATTAATTATTGTATCAATGAAATTAATTTTGTAATTTTAAAAATATATGTAGATGAGATTGAACTTTCTAGACAATGCTCAAAGTAAATGATATTCTTTTTCTAGTTAAGTCTTCATTTTGGGAGGGTTTACCTAATTTTTTCAAACTCTATAAGATATAAAATATAAAATATAGAACTTGATTTTAATATAACCAACAAAAATAACATCACTAGTTAGGTATACTATCAGTTATAACATGACAAGAAAAAAATATAGTTGAAATACTTTCTCTAAAAGGTATACTGATAATGAAATTATATCTTTCATATTTTTAAAATCACTATTATTATTTTTTTAAATAATTTTTTCTCAAGATATTAGAATCCTAAAAAATAGTATAAATAACATTGGGTGGAAAAAATCATGGATTGAAATTGGAATTAACTATTATAATATAATGTGATTTTCATTATTTTTCAAGAAATGTAATGTCCTTCTCATTATATTCACTTACTTGAAAATATTAGAATAATAACCATCAAGAACATTGTATCTATTCAAATTACAAAGGATTGTGTCTATTTTTTTACTCATTATTTACTACACAGTAGGAATATAATCTTTGTTACCCTATCCTAATTATAAGTACAACAGTTTTCTCAATCTTATTTCATAAAAGTCATGGATGAATTAAAACTACCTTTTGTTTTCTATTAACACCCAAAATAGTTTAAAATATATTATCTCGCATGTTTTTAAATGTTCACGAAATCTAAATTATGATTTAAATTTTTATCTTTCCAATATAAAAAATTAAAAAAAATCATTCACAAATTCCAATTATGACTTCACTTTTTACTTGTAGTTTTAATAGAAGATAATGTTGGAACTTTAAAATACTAAAAATTATAAACTACTCAAATTCTCTCTTAGAAAATTTGTGCTAAAATTAGAACCACTTTCAGGATTTTAATTATTGAGTAGTGTTTTATTGGCCCAAAAAAATAAAACTCTACCTCTTCTGAACCTATGTTATTAAATAATAAAGTATCTAATCAGATAAATTCATATAAATTGATAAATCATTAAGTGTTTATGACAAATAATCCCACATTCTAAACACTTTATTAACTGTTGAGTCAAAATTCATGACAATTTTAGTCTAAGATTCATTTGGATAATAAATTAAGGTTTGGTGACAAACATCAATTCTATCTTTAGTCCCTTGAGGCCCCTCAATAAGAGTTAAAATCATAAAAAAATATTATTTCATATATAGGCACAATGGAAGTATTTATAGATCCAAAACTATGAGAAACTATATATGGGTTACACAATATATAGAATTTAATGTGTTAAAACTATTTACCTCCAACCTTATTCAAACATTACAACTATTCTGAGAAAAATCTAAGTACCTCTGATCAAAATTACTTCATGACAAATTGTTTTTTGAGTAGAATAGTTATTATTTTTTAATATTTCTATAAATTTTATCTCATTAATGTTTTAGTATTATGTGACTTGAATAATCTCTTAAACCTTAGTTTTAGTGGAATGTAATTTATTTTCTTCATAGTGATTTATTAATAACAATTAAAGATCCTACCAAGGTTAATTTGATAGTTATGAATTACCTTGTTTTCCTTTCATGTGGAAGAGTTATAAAAAATAAATGAATTTATGTGGACATTATATTTTCTAAATAACATACAATTTTATGGTAAAATATTGATGGCCTCATATGTGAAAACTATGTTCTCAGTCAAATGTCAGGTACGGTAGCACAATATAAGATATTAACTCCAATAGGGAGTACCTTCTGCAGTAACACTAATAATACATTAAATAATAATTATATCTACACATTCAAATATTTAAACTACAATATCTTATAATACCATGTGTTATTTTAGTTTGGAAATTTTTAAGGGAATCTGAATTTTGAAATTTGTGAGGGGTTTGTTTTAATAATTAGGAATTTGGTTGGGATTTTGAATATTTAGATGTCTTAGTTGGTTTTTTAGATGTAGTTTGAGGCTTGCTGGATTCCCCATATTTTCCAGTTCACATCGCAGTAGTTGATGGGTGGTTAGTCTATTGAAAATGGGAATAGTAGGCTATTCATGACATAGCGGATGTAATTTACACCATGAATAGCCTTGGTATAGGTCAATCCATCCATGAATGGTGTAGCTGGGTGAGGGTATTTCTACCAAGGACCATTCATAGAATGACCCTAGGGTCACATTGTGAAAGTGTTGTGGTATGGGGGATTCCCTTTACCAGAAATATTATTCTAGAATAAACCCCACATTCACGTATAAAATTAATACTATCAACCCCATTTTCAATGTATTACTTGTAATTTCACTTAGGGTCATTTGTAGTAACCCCCTCAATTTCATTTTTTTCTTTTTCAATTAAAATGTGATGGATATCCCTATTTTTCTCTTCACTTCCCCTTCCTCAGTTTTCTTCGATCCGGGTGATTTGAGGATGTTTCATCATGGAGATTCATATTAAAATCCCTCCATCTCATGGTCTGTTACCTCTTCTTTGTTTGTCCTAAATTTTTGGTTCTTTATCTTGGGTTTTATTGAGATTATTTCATTGTAGAATGGTAAAATCATCCCTCTTAATGGGGCTTTCAAGTGTAGCTTGTATATGAAAAACCAAAATAAGGGAATCAATCCATTATTCATCGTTTACATTAAGCTATGTTGACCAGTGAATTATATTATGGTTTTGCAAAAAATAGATAAAATTGATGAAAGAATTGTTTCTAACTAATTTAAATTTTTCATAGATTTTCTTCGGGATAGTGTTGGGAGTATACATCACCCTCATTGATCAGGGTTTTGAAGACTGGTTAAGGACCAATGAGTCTTAGGCCATTATACCTTTTGAATTAATTTTTTTAATTAATTTTAAATTGTTAAAACTGATTTGAAAAATTAATTATTATTATTTATAATTAATTATTGGATGTTATGATTGAATATAGGGTATCATATGTTTTCATGATGATCAATTGATATGGATAAGCTCAGTCTAGCATTTTATGGCCATATTTTAAAAATTAATAACATTGAAATTGAGGTAGGTGGGACCTTTGACGTGTCACTAGTATAAAAAGGTGTTTTAATGACTTTTTTTTATTTTAGAGTTTTTTTTAACCGATGATGTTTTCGATAATGTTGAAATTACCTTCCAAAGTTGATTATAAAAAACATACAAGAAAATGTCTTTGAAAACACCAATCCAAAATTTATGAACACTTTCCACATCAGTTATATATATAACCAACATAGAGAGTAATAGTTCATGTCGGTTATATAGATAACCAATGTGGAAACTTACTTTTCATGTCGTTTATATAGATAAATGACATGAAAAGTTAAAAAAAATAAAAATAATATATTATTTCAAGTAATGTAACATTGATTGAAAATTAAAATTATAGTCAGAACATTGCAGCAATGAAATGAAAAAACAATAGTTAATATTTTTCTTTTTTCTCTATACTTTCACTCATTTACTCCAGATTTAAAGATCATTTCCTAATATTCATTTGATTCACAATGAAAAACTCATGAAGAATCATCAGAAATGGATTGTAGATATCATATTGAATATTTGTATTCGTCTAAAGATTCATCTTTATCAAAATAAAATGTTAAATATAAAAACAAATATTAGTAAAATAAAATGGAAAATAATTTCAATACGAAGATATTACCACTTCAAATTGATCCAAAGATGAACTGTGAGTAGATAAATAATTAATAAGTGATATAAATAAATAGTTTAATAAAATTTATTAATAGGTATTTTCTTGATGTATTTATAGTAGAAAATAAAAATTTTTCAATCCCACAATTAATCTGTAAGAAGGAATAAAAAAGTCACAAGAATTCAATTTTAGAAATTGAAAATTTTGTAATCGCACATTCTAAAAAAAATAACCTTGAATTTTAATAATGATTTCATGAAAATTAAATGTTCAAAGTCATTATTCATATACTTTTAAAATCAGTTTTTAGTAAAACCAATGTTAAAAGTTTTCAAAAAATATTTTTTACATATATTTTCTTAAAACTGATGTTAAAAGGTACTTTAAACATTGGTTTTTTAAAAATATATTTTAAAATTATAATTTTATGTTTTTTATTAAAAAAAAGTTTCAATGTATCTTTTAATGTTGGTTTTTCTAAAAACTAATGTTAAAATCCATTTTCACATCGATTCATTTAAAAAAAAGTTTAAATACTAATGTAGAAAGATATTTTTATACTATTGTTTCCCTATTATATTATGCATGTTTATAGTTTCTTATGATATGTGGTATTTCCACCAAGGTTGATCAATCTTATTATTAAGGAAAATTATTTAATTTAAATGAAATGTTCATGAATGAACTAATCTAAGTGTCAAGGGCCACAATGTCCCCTTGTACACTCATTTGATTTCCTATATCATTAATGGTTGAGGTATTGATTATGATTATGTACCTTGAGAGACTCAGACCCAATAGGGGTGTGAATTGACTAAGTTGATGTAGTGGACCTAGTGTAGGATCCTTATACACCTCCTTATAAAATAGAATGTTGGGTTTGGGAAATTGGATCGTGTAGTCCATGTGAGAACCTTGTGATTCCTTAGAGATTTTGGGCTATTGGAAATGAGTGTGGGGTGATTTTTTCTTTTCCACTGATATTGTGATTACCTGGTCGAGTAGACCCTATGTAGATTTAAGGATAGGTTTTGTGTGGAGACCGGCCTAATGATGACTTATGTATTGAGATGGGCTTTAAAATATCTATCTAGAGAGGTGATAGTATGGTTATTCCTAGGATGGTAATGAGGCCTTGATATGTTTCTAATGTGTTGAAGGAGGTGATGCCCTCATAGTGATAGGTTTTTACCTTAGATATGATTCTGAGGATGAGGAACCCATGTGGGGTGACATTTCCATGATGTGGCCTTGGGGACCCCTAAGGGTTATCCAATGATGTAATGACCCCTGAGAGGGTGTGTATAGGAAATGAATAATGTATATTTTGAGTCTCACCTTAGAACCTAAATTGATAATGTGATCCTTATATGGTCATATTGATGATGATAGGTTATTCATTTGAGAGGAAAACCTTGTATATGTGAGATAGGTTTGGGTATATGGCTAACCCTGATGAGATGTGAATATGTGATATTATGAGAGGAACATATTACCCTCTAATATTAATTTACATACATGGGATGGCTTTTGCACTATCCTTGGATCTAAACTTATTGACTATTTTTATATAATACTTCCTTATATTTTGTATTAATGCCTATTGATTATTGATTTGTTAGGATTACCTTCTAGGAATCAATTTAATATATGATGACTATTGATTTTATAGGATTACCTCATAGTGATCAACATTATTCATGATCACTATTGATTTCCTAGGATCACCCCCTAGGGATCAAATTTATTTCTGTTTTCTATTAATCACCTAGGATTACCTCCAAGGTATTTTCTTAGAGCTGAATGATTATCGATTTCCTGCAATTACCTCTTAGAAATTGGTGATGATTACTAGTAAATAGTAATCACCTTATATTAAATATTTTGGTTCTTATTAGTTCCTAAAGACTATTGATTGCCTAGGATTACCTCCTAGGAATCGGTGATGATTTCTAATTACTATTAGTCATCTAGGATTACCATAAAGGGATAGTATTTATACCTGATACTAATGGATTTTCTAAGTCCATGCCCATAAGAATCGATGCTTAAACCTACTATTATTTTACCATTATGCTTGGTATTGGTTGGAACTATTATGTGACTTTCTCAAAGATACTATGGAACTAGCCAAAATAGGTATAATCAATCTTGAGTGTCATTTCAAAACCTGATGATTGAAAGTATATATTTATTTACACTTTCATTGTATTTTTATTACTCATTTGATCATGTTTCGTGGAAATAAACTACATTTCCTGGTTATTTATGAGGTTGTATTAGTGTTGGCCTATATAATGGAACTCATGCCCTACTCGAGTAGCCATGGAACTTGGGTACATAGGCATATCATCATTATTCACAAATGTAAGTTGGGTAGAGGATTGAGGTTTGGGTTGTTTAGTTGTATAGGTTGGATGGGGTCGAGAGATAGATGTGGTATGGATTATAGATGTAGTAGATCCTTTGGTATTTATTCTTTTTTTTATTCAATTGTTTTATTTTAACATCTGGGTGGAACTTCCGTTCTTTGACAAATGGTTTCATGGGTCGGGAGCCGGAGGGACGGAAAAGCCAACACGTTATTTGATTCTCCTTGTTGGGTGTTGGGCCATATGGAAATCCAGGAATAAGCTCAGGCACGAGGGGCTACGGTCTAAGAGTAAGTATCTCATCATTAGGTTGAAAACTATACTCATTGATATGGATCATCTTCTCTCTAACTGGCAGGATGCACCATACTTAATATGGATGTTTTCCAGTCCTCATATTGTACAGCAGAGAGCTGTTTTTGACAGAGGTCTTTGGGTTAGATGGATTCCCCCAATCAGGGGTCTTAAACTCAATACTGACGTGTCCTTCTCTATGGTAGTTCTACATGGGAGTGGGGTTGTCTGGGATTCGCAGGGTTCGGTCCTCATTGCCTTCTCCTCCCATTTAGTACATGGATCCTCTCTTCAGGCTGAAGCCAAGGCCATGCTCACAGGTATCAGCCTTTTCCACCAGAAGGGATTAGCTTTAGCTGAAGTTGAAACAGATTCAAAAATTTTGCATGATGCTTTGAAGGATATCTGATCTTCTCCATGGTATATTATCTATATTATCATAAAATGAAAAGTTATACTCTCCAATGATAC
The DNA here is from genome assembly GCA_963277665.1 of Viscum album. NCBI lineage: Eukaryota > Viridiplantae > Streptophyta > Magnoliopsida > Santalales > Viscaceae > Viscum > Viscum album. The sequence continues at coordinate 1,820,074,318 of OY728151.1, read as the reverse complement.
CAAAATAAACCACACCTAGTGTGATGGTAACCAAGTGATAGATCATCTTGCTTCTATGGAAGTCCTTGGTCATAATCTAGTTTGTTTTCATGACATTTCCACTTTTAATCCTAAAGGGGTAAACTTGATTAAAGGGTATTCCCTTAGCTTGCATCATTGTATAACTCTGTAGGTTGCTCTGTTTCTTTTATTTTCTTTATGGTTTCTCCTTCTCAATAAAAAAAGTAAATTTGATGAATGACTATAAGTTTATATAACTTTTTTCTTCCCCCATAATTTTTATTATTTATGGTTTTATTTTGTGGTATACATGTAATATACTATTTTTTTATTCATAGATGATTTTTGGTTATTTATATTATTACACACTCTAACATAGGGATATATTATCCCCCTTAGTATTACCCTAGACCCCTAATATTAGTCAGCAATCACTGATGTGCAAGGAGGCATTCTTGGGGTCATATGGTTCTCTGATCCAATTACTATTTGGAGTGAATTGGGTTAGAGATGTGAAAAAATTGGTATTAAATATTTTATGTGGCTAATGTCATAGAATTTATCATAGATTATATTTTTCTTAATATTTAGATAGATTGTAGATAGGTGATATAGGAATTTTTTGGAGCTTGTGAAATATTTCAAATTATTACATCACTAAAACCTTTACAAATAGGATTTCCTGGTTACTATGGGCATGTAACTTTTTCTCTTGGTTTCTAATTTTATAGTTGTATGATTTCACCTCTCATGAAATACTTATGTTTTAGATTTTCTGATTTATTATGATTTTTATCTCATCTATTTGGAAATATTCATGTGTATATGCATCATATTCCACGCAAAGGATTCACATGACATACATGTGATTTCGTAGGATTGATAACACTAACAATAGAGGGATTATTTGTTTAAAGTGTAAAGAATAAATTATATGGTGTTTTTCTAGATAACTTGGTCATGGAATTATAATCAGTAGGACTATAGTGTATTCTCCTTCTAATGTTAGATCATGTGGATCATATGGTGGGTTTCATGGTAGTGATGGATATAAATTCTCTCATGTAAGGGATTTATAGTTACCCTTGATAGGTCTATATAGTAATTAGATTACTTTGTGATAGACACCTTATGAGTGATTTTAAAATGGTTTTGGTTATTTAAAGTGTCAATAAAAACCAATAATATGATTTCTCATATAGCTTTTTGGTGAAATTATACATAACCAAACCATATGACCATGGTTTACTCAACATAGATCCTCATGGGATTATAACCATGTTTATATGTGGATTAGATAATGTTTCTAGTGGGGTAGTCTCTTATTTAAATGACCAATTATGACTAGTGACCGCATATACTGATGAGCTAGTAGGAGATTCAAAATATATAGATATATGAGAACCTGAGAGTGGGTGTTTTGAAACATGAGTTGTAAGGTGATATCTAAGATGAGATCCTGGATTTTATTAGGAGTTTTAAAATTAGTGATACATGGTTTATATAATAGTTGGGGAAGACTAGTGTCACTGAGATAGGACTCAAGATGTTGGTGAGCTTGGTATTAGGGATTAGACGAGTTATTCTACGTGAGGGAAACTCAATAGAGGGTTAGCCTAGGTGGTGAGTGCATTCAAATATGGAAATAATGGGTAGATGATACAAATTATGAGATTGATTCAAATGATCATTTATTGGTTATATGGTATAGGAATATAGACTCTTTTACTCTCTTAATGAAAATAACTTCAGGAGTTTAGGTAACAAGGTTTTGTTTCGATGGGAGGGATTAATAGGATACGTGAACCTGGTGTTTTTGGTCATGGTTCCCAAAGATATAGGGTATTTTAATCCAATATTATCATATATAGAATGGATATATTATTTTTATTTTGGAAAAACCCTTGTTTTGTAGGAGTTCATGTGATAGATGATGGCATAGGTGACATGCTTGATTTTGAAGAGGGGCAATAATGGTGCTTATGATTATATTACATTCACAATACATGTAACATAGGTGGTTTTTTAGGTGTTTGAGATTATTATTAGTGTTTTTAGACTCATAAAACCATGAGTTATATTTTTTTTGTCAGTTGGTATGTGAGAATATTCCTATTGGGATTGGATGTGACTGAGGTAGTGTGTGCTAGTTATGCATGGAACTATTTGAATTAAAAATAAGTGAGTGGTTGTGTGAGATCCAAGGAATGATGGAGTCAATAAAACACATATGTTATTAATTTTTATAGGGTTTTATAAAAATATTAAATGCTTCTTTAGGTTAAAGAATAAATTGTAAATATATATGGTGTGGTGGAATATCTGGTCTGAATTGATCATATTCGGGTATTGGTGGGATGGGTGAGCATGGATCTTGAGGAGATACATACGCATGATGATATAAAACTATGAGGTTTTAGTTTTGGATCATTATAAGTAAAACCATGAGGTGAGTATATTACCATAGGTCATTGTAGTGTGTGCCCCTCATTACTGATGAAGATTTAGATAATATCGAGGATGAAATTCCTAGTGAGATAGGAATGGGAAGAGATGGATGTTTTTCATTGAAGATCAGGTATGATTGGGTTGGTCATTTCCAGCCATTACATGTGATTATGGAATTAGAATGGGTCATGGAGGTCTGAATCCATGTTGGTAGGGTCATGGGTGAAACAGAACTGACATTGGATGGTCAAGGTGGAATTTTATGTTAAAAAGAGGGTGAATATGATTTATCAAATCCTATTTAAAATATGACATTTGGGATTCATAGGTGGTATTAGATGGATCAAGTTCATTGACATTAGGTTCAGGGAAAAATTGAAGTGATCCAAGGGTGTTTCAAATTGGAGGTGCATCCATGCCTGAAGTGTGAACATGGAGATAGATTTTTTTTATTGAGGGTCCAACCATGTAATTAAACTTATAGTTGGGTCCAAAATTCGATGTTGGGTATAGAAAATCTCATAATTCCTTTAGGAGTAAACACATCAGGATTGGGTTAAGTGAGAGCACATCAGTAGGGGAGACTGAGCATTTGAGGAAATTGTTATCCATATAAGTTTTGATCAGTTCTTCTATATGGAATTGGTTTTAATGAGATTAAAACCATAATGATATGGTCATTAGACGATGAATAATTATGTTTCAGTAGGTGATTCAAATTTTGGGAATTAATGTGGCTTGGAATCAACCCATGAGAATAGTCTTATGGTGTGGAGAACCATAATTTGGTGGATGAATAGATTAACAACACTATGGTTACTTGAGGTAAATTCCCATGGGTAAGCATCATCATGGTGTTTATGTGATGGTGATGAGTAATTGATCAATTTTTGATGAATAGGGTTACTTGTGTTTGGAATTGTATGATGGAAGCTCATTGAGTGTTTGGAGGTAGGATGTGATGATTTGATCATGAATTGATGACTAGTATAGGTTTAGGTTAATCTTTAAAATACCATTGAGGATTATTGGGGATGAGAATCATTATGGTGGGGTGGTTATAAAAACTCATGCCTTTTCAGGTTTTGAATTCCTTAAGGAATTTAAATTTTGAGTTTGGTGAGGGGTTCAATTTGAGAATTGATACTCATATTAGGATTACGTGCATTTAGACATATCAAAAAGATGTTTTTTGATGTGTTTTGAGGATTGGTGTAAATATAGGTATTTGAGTGGACATCAAAGCAGTAGTAGGGTGGTCAGGCTGTGGAAAATGGAAGTCATAGGCTATTTATACATTACGGGTGGCATTCATGTTGGGAATGCCCTTCATGTGGGGCAATCAATCAATGGATTAGGTATCCCTTTGAGGGGAATTTTTTTTAGAACCATTAATGACATGAACTTAAGGTTATTCCATGAAACTCTCATAAAAAAGGGGTTTCCCTCCACCTATAGGAGGATTCACAGCGTGGACCCCCTATCCACACAGTGAAAAAATGGGGAATACACTTTTTTCATGAGATTTAGAGTATGTTCATTAGGGGACATTTTTAGGAACCCCCTCAGGTTTCATTGTCTTGATTCGACCAAACAAAGAGGCATATCCCTCTTTGGCTCTCTTCATCCCCTTCCATGGTGTGATTAAGTTTGGGAAGTTCAGGGATGTTTCCTCATGGAATTTTGTGGTAATATCCCTCCCTGTCATCATATGGTTCATCTTATTTATTTATCTCTAATTTTGGGTTTGTCATTTATGGTTTTTCAATTATGATTTCACCTGATCATAGGGAAATAATCCTATATAATGGGGATTTTATGTGTGTCTTTTAGAGGATTTCCTAAAATAAGTAAATCAAATCATCGTTCATCATTCACCATAAGGTATGATTTTCAATAAATTGTTTAACATTTTTATAGATAAATTAGATAAAATTAATGAATTATTTTACATAGATTAGGTTCAGGTTCATCTTGGGAGTAGACTGCACCCTGTTGCTCGAGGTTTAGGTGAGTGGTTATGGATCAGTGAGTTTTAAGCAACAATACCTAGTTGAATTAAATGATAATTTAATTGTAAATTGTTAAAAGTTATTTGAATAATTAATTATAATTTTTTATAATTAATTATTATATATCATGATTGTAGTTAGGGCCTAAAGTGTTCTAGTGATGGTATTTGGACAAGGATGATCCTAGAAGAGAATTTTCGGGTTGCACTTTAAAATGTAATTACTCTAAAATTGAGGTAAGTGGACTTTATGAGATTTAAATTTTTTATTATTAATGTTTATAGATTCATGTGATATGTGATCTTACCACTGAGGGTTATCAAATATATAATTAAATAAAATTGTATAATTTAAATGAAATTACCATTAATAAATTGAACATGGTTACAAGGGCCACCAAGGGTCCTTGTGCATTGGTTTTATTGTCTCATTCACTGATGGGTAATACCATGATTATGATTGTATGACTTGAGACATGTGGACCCTACAGAGATGTGAATGGGCTAATTGAATGTAGTGGCCTGAGTGTAGGAGCCTTAGACACCTCCTTACAGAGGAGAGTGTTGTTTTATGAATATTGGCCTTTGTAGGCCATGTGAGGGCCTTGTAATGCTTGGGAGCTTTCGGTATAGTGAAGATGAGTGTGGGATGAATTTTCCACCCCCATTTAGATTATGATTACCTAGGTGAGTAGACCCTATAGAGGTTTTTGTATATGTTTGGTTTGGGGACCGACCAAATGATGAATTGGGTTTTGATATGGGCTTTAAAAAATTTATCTAAAGAGGTTACAATATGGATTTTACTAGGATTATAGTGAGGACTTTATATATGTATAATGATTTTGGGTTTTATGATTCCCTTTGAGTGATGTTTTTCAACCCAAGATATGAATTTGAGGAAGGGAAGACCCTATGGGGTGATCATGATATGATGTGACATGGTGGACCTTTAAGGGTGCCCTAGTAATGTAATGACCACAAAGAGGCTGCATATTGGAAACAGATAGTGATGATTGTGGGTTTCACCATAAAACCCAAATTGATGATGTGAGCCTTATATGATTATATTGATAATGATAGTTTGCATACATGAGTGGTTGGACTTATTTATCAGAGATGGGTTCGAGAAAATTTCTAACCCTTATGAGATGCTCATATGATATGTTATAGGTTGAATGTATTTCCCTCCTAGATGTATTTACATACATGGGATTCCTTCAGTGTTCTACTTGGATCTAGACTTCATGCCTGCTACTATGGAATGAACATGATTAACTCTTGGGGTTCATTGTTTATGTATGATGATTATTGATTTCCTAAGATTACCTCCTATGTATTGGAATTATTCTTGATGGTTATTGATCACTAACTATTACCTAATAGGGATCATATTTATTTCTAGTGAATCTTGATCTCCTAGGATCACCTCCTGGGGATTGAATTTACTCCTAGTGAATATATATTTCCTAGTTTTGCCTCATAGGGATCATCTTGGAGATTGATGACTATTGATTTTCTATTATTACCTCCTTGGAATATATGATGATGTTTGATGACTAGTGAACACCTAGGAATACCTTCTATGGATCATCTTGGGGCATGATTACTATTTATTGCCTTAGATTTCCTCTTAGTAATTGGTGATGACTCATTATTAATTTTCATTTCCTAAGATTACTTCCTATGGATCAGAATTATAAAAAATTCTATTGGATTTACAAGTCTCATCACCTTAGGAATTAGTGATTTCAAATGTTACTCTAGGGTCTTTGGGCCTGGTATTAGTTTTCATAGTTATGTGACAATCTTAGAGACACTCCAACACTGGATAAATAAGGTATAGTCAAACCTTTGTGTTGTGTCAGAACCCAAGGGTCAAAAGTGTATATTTATTTATGATTCTACGATATTTTTATTATTTAGCTAAGCATGTCACGTGAACATATGCTACATATACTAGATATGTATGGAGAAAAAAACTTGTGTGAAGTATGGATGGAGAAAACATCTATGAGTGCCTCCAGGGATCAATCAAAGATAGAGATATAGCAAGACAGGAGACCATAGAGAAACCCTAAGGTGGTAAATGTTTTCAATCACCTGAGATAGGATCTAGGAGATCTCAAAGCTAATGAACAAGCTCATGTGGGTTCAGTTGTAACTGGTGAATTAAATTTCAATGGTGTTGTGATCTCAAACTCTTGCACCTATGTTATGGTGATGCATGCAGGTAGTAGTACCAACCCTAAAGGGGTGACTCAACCAACTGTTGATGGGAGTTATAAGGATTATCAGGAGTGGGAGGATCCAATTCATGGGGCCTATAGTCAGATGAATGCTAAAAAGGGTCCAATCCAAGAAGGGCTATGTCTTGTCTCAATCTTAACAATTGTTTTGATAGCCTGAGTGTCGATGGAGGGGTAGAGAGCACCACCAAATGACCCTCATAATAATAGTCTGATGGAGAAAGAAAATCCTCATATGATAATGTAATAGGAGGATATGGTAATGGTTTACAAATTCCATGGAGGAAGAAGGAAAATAAAGAATATAGGGACTTGGGGAACTTCATTGTCATCGAGAAGAAGAAATCAAAGGGATGTAAAGACAACTCATATTTACTGAGGCCAATGGAGACTCGGTCAACCAAAAAGGTGATAAATACTATGTATAGGTTCCCTATATAGTGGAAAGTGGCAAGGAGGATCATCATATAGGATACACCAGGACTTTAGATAATGGCAAGGGGGTTTCAATGGTTGAGGCTATATTTGATGTTTTGGATGTTCATTAAGGGGATGAAGAAGAGAAGAATGAGGAATATTATGGGTAGATACTACTGCACTCCAAGGATGTGTGGCTAGTGAAGGAGGATGCATACCCTCTTGTACAGTAGAGAGAGATAGATGCATGTTCTCAGAAAAAGTTAGAATTACTCATGCACTCGAGAGACTAATTAATGGGAAAGGTTTTAGTGATTAATGAATCACAAGAGGTATAATAAGACACTATAGACTATGAGTAAGTTCCTACCAAAGATACTCTATATAGCCCTCAGTGTGAGAAAGAAGTGGTTCTAGAGCTTAATCTATAAATTCTCATGTAATTGGGTGAAGAAATGGTAGAGGAATTTCTAAAGATTAAGGAAGAAGAGGGATATTCTAAACAAATGAAGGGAGTATTGCTCTGAGTGGACACTATTATAGATCAATGTGATTTTATTGACAAGCAAGACCTCATATTGATTAAAGGCTTCAACATGGGAAAGATAAACAAAGAGGAATGCATAAAATCTTGGGACAATTTGTCATATCATTATGAATACCACATAAAGGTTGATCTATACACACAATTAGATTATATTCCATGGAAATTTTTTAGGGAGATTGATTCCAACCAACTCAAACTTTCCTTTAACAATTTTGTTTTTTTTTAGAGTTTGATCTGGTTAAGTTATGATGGTACTAACTTTTCCCTTAAAAGTGTTTGATAATAAAAAATTACATTGTTGATGGTTTTTTTATGTATTTTAAATATTTTTTGTTTATTTTTCATGGATAATGTTTGGTTATTGTCTATTATTTCACACTTGAATACGGGGGTATATTCTCCTCACAATATCACCCTAGGCTTCAGCTGCTAGTGAGAAACATGAATCATATGGGGAGGTATTCCTAATTTCATGTGGCACTCCATTTCTTATGTTTAGATTTTAGGTGACAGGATATATCGGGGATATTGTATAAGTATTCAAATTGAGTTGGGAGACTGGTCTAAGAAGGGACCTATAATTTATAGTAAAGTATCCATCTGTGTTTTTTTAGTTTTTTTTTACTTAGTCGGCCTAGTAGATGACCATTTTTTAACGTAATTATGTTGAGAATGGGTATTATTTGTGTTATATCTTATTGATATTATATGTTATTGATGGTTGGTCTTTAGCTGTAATTCCTTACACACACTCTGGTTCTATGTATGATTATGTTTTTATTTATTTTTATTATTTGTGATGGTACCAAGAGTATAATATTCCCACATTGGTTATAAAATCTCACCAGTAGTTCATATCCTCTATCATATGGGGAAGTGAGCCTAATGTATTATGGAACTATGGATAGGGCCTCCTTCGATAGATTTTATCAAGGGTGTTACAATTAGTAACATCAATATTAGTGACCTAAAGAGACATTATCTACATCTAAATTTGATTGGTTGGGTTGCCTCACTGGCATAATTACATATACAGAACAAAAAGTACATTTTAATATTCATAACATATATCGAATTATCAGTAGCCTAGATAACACCTGATGACCTGATGTGGTTACTTCATGTTTTATGTTTATTCTTGATTTATTTTCTTATACATGAATAAAATATAAATGTTGGCCTATATAAGGGGAACTTGGTGACACCCTATGGAGTTATATGCTTTCACCCTTCAGGGTAACTGAACAAGTTTTTGTGATAGATCAAATTGATTATGATTTTAAGATTTATTTATAGTCTATGGAAGACCCTAGTTCATCTCTCAAAGAGCGTTGATAGGTTTTCAATGTGTATTTTTAATAAAAATTACTAAAATAGGGGGTGGTTTTGAAAACAGTTTTAAAAATAAAATGAATTAACTAAAGAGTTTAATAGTTAATAACTAAAAGTGGTGTTTTAGAATTATGAGATAAGGAGATAATTTAAATTTCACTACACATCTTGTTGAGTTCATCATTCTGAAAAATACACATGGTTAAATGGAATCCTTTGGTTGAGGGTTGTCAAGATCTCAACTTTCCTTTGACCTCTTAAAATGATGCTCAAAGAACCAACCCTTGACACAACAATTGTGTTTTAAAGGTTTGGGTATCAAACATAGAAAATAAAGGATACCAAAGAATACTGAAATCTTATGTATGTCTGAGATAAACATGGCTCTTGTCTTGTCCAATCAGAACAATACATGATTCCCACTTGAAATATCAACCCAATCGGTGTTGAGATAAAAAGTGTTCCACTTAATTATAACAAAAGAAATTTATTTAGAGGAGAAGAAAATAAAATTTAAACATAAGTTAAATATTTATCACACAAATTAAATAAAACCAACAGAATTTAAAGTGTCGTAACACCCTCCCAAGTTTATGTAGATCCCTCGAAATGATCATCCATCGTTTAGCTTGCTATCGAGAGGAGGAGGAGGCTCGGGTGGAACTCCATATTCATCCTTGATCCCCTATGAGGATAAGGGCCTCTAGAACTTCTAGTATGATGAGGAGACTCCTCTAGGATCCATTATGTCAGAGCTTGTCTCCTAGTTTGAACCCCCCAAATGAGGTACCCATGGTTCTCTTTTATAGGAAAAATGGGAAGTGGTTTTGGGAACACATATTGTATAAAACCACTTGTCCCATTGTTTCGGACTACATAAAGTATTCAATAACATATTAAAAAACTATAAATTTGCTTCCACACATCTTTTATATCTCCACTGAAGTTTTGGATTCATTTGGACACCTACATCTCATGATATGGATAGCACACAGCACACAACTTTCGACTCCGTGCAAATTCGGTGGCCTGGACAAATCACTTCGGTTGGGACCCTTAATGGATGAATGGGGCTTGGGTATATTCATAAGTGTTGTATAAAATTGAGTTTTGGACCATTAAACAAAATATTAGCCCATTATCATTTATTTAGTTTTCATATTATACCCAACAGTGGACAAGTGTTCATGGAACCCATGCAGTTTTGGCCCATTTTCCTTCTAGATCATCTCTGGGGCCTCCAAATCACCTCCTTCTGCAATAGAATAGTCAATACAAGTAACATTTCCATTTTTAACAAAAATAAATACAAAATAAATGATTCAGACAAGGAATGATATTTGTTATTATTTTTATAATTTTTAATATAAAACAAGTTTAGCACAGTGGTGTAAGGGTGAAAATGAAACAGCGAATCGCGGTGCGATCAGGAACCCCAATACACGAAAAAACCATATATTTATATTTTAGGTAATAGGTTGTATATTATATCTAGTATAATTATTCAAATGGAGCTGGGATACTAGTCCAAGAAGAGACCTAGATTTTATAGTAAATTCTCCCCCTGTGTTTTTTTAGTTTATTTTATACTTAGTCAGCCTAGTGGGTTATTCATTTTTTATTTATGTATTTTGAGAATGGGTATCATTTATGTTATATCATGTCAATATTATATTTTATTAATGTTTTTCCTTTATATGTATTTACTTATGCTCGCTCTGATTTTATATATGATTATTTTGTATTGATTGTTATTTTTTGTGATGGTACCAAGAGTATAATATCCCCATGTTAGTTATAGACTCACACCACTATTAGATAGCCTCTGGAATATTGAGAGTAAATCATAAGGTCTTATAGAACTATAACTAGGGTGTTATTTGAAATATTTCATTGAGGGTGTTACAATTAGTAACATGAATATTAGTGACATAAGAGGTATTATTTACATTGAAATTTGATTGGCTGGGTCACCTCACTGGCATAATTACATAGACTAAAAAAAATGCATTTTAATATTCATAACATATTTGAACCCACTTAATATCTAAATGAAAAATGAATATTAATCATATATTATGATGAATTTGTGCCACTTCTGGAGTGTTGTGTATATAATGTTCTGCCTATAATGATCGTTCATGTGAATGATTCCTTTTTTTTGAATTTAATATACTCAATTATAATATATATAAAATATTAAATAGTTGTTAAAATATTTAAGGAATAGAGTCTCATAATCACTAACTCACCTGAACAATATATAACCAAATCGTGTCATTGGGTGGGAAGAAATCCAACCTAGACTCATTTTAAAATGTATGGGACACCCGTATATGGTGCATGGTTCTCTCTCATCATCATACCCTTATAATCATTTCAAATGTTTTGGATTTTGGAAATACACACAAGATAAAACTTACTAGGTAAATATAACAAATCAAATTTTCAAAAAAAATGTGATTAATAGAATAATTATATATAAAAAATTATAAGGTTACCGTACCTAAATCTCTATTCATGTTATTTTTTATTATTGATCAAGGGAATGAATTATAGCATTGATTTGTCTAGGATAATTTATGGGGTTCTCTTTTAATATGACACATGTAACTAATTAGTAAACTAAACCCTATCCAATTAGATGTCGTGTGTTATCAGATAATAATTCAAACATATGCTAGAGATCTATGAAGAAATACCTTTAAAATATCCTCTATATTTGATAGAATACAAGTTGGATCGTACTATATATAAATTTCATAATATTTTAACCATAATATAAATTATTTTATTTAACATCAAAATACTAATAATATATTATACATACACACACATATAAAAATCTTATAGAAAAATGAATTCACACATACAACTACTTATGGATGACACTCTCAGTGACACGTCTGTATTTATAAAATAAAAATACAATAAATTTGAGAAACTTTTTTATAATAAGTTCATAAAAATTTAAAAAATCCATAAAAAAATTATAAATATAAATGGAAAATTAAATTATATGAAATATTTCATTGATTGCAGAAATCAATGGTATCTCATTAAAATGTCTATGTGGGTCATTGGTTAACAAATTATTATATAGTTAAAGTTGAGTGGTCAAGATTTTTCTCATGGATGACATTAATATCAGGGACCTATCATTTAATTAGAAATATAGACCTTTTAAAACCTTTTACCATAACATTCTTATTTGAATCAAATGAGATTATATTAAAGTAAACATGTTGTAATTATGATGATAATAGTAAGGTTATGTTACTTAATAGATGATATATATATATATATCTAACTATTAATTTTACCAATGTTTACTAAAAAAATTTACTTTCTTTCTATTAATTGGATCAAATTAGTTTCACTTTAACAATATATATATTTTAACACATGATTGTATATAACTTTAATTATTTTTATAAATTGAAATTAAAAATAACTACAATAAATGAATGGAAAATCAACACCACTATTATGTGTTTCTCATTTAACATCAACCTATCTGATGTAAAATTAAAATGCACTGAAATATATAGTCATGTAATGTAATTCCATAATAAATGGACTAGTAGTAAGTTTGTTTTTTATCAATGAACCATTAACTGCTTCTGAAAAGTTATGGACCTATAAATTTCATATAATTAAATTGCAATAGGAAATTTCTATTTCACTAATATATTTTATTAATAATAGAAAAAAAATATAAATGTATAATTCATGAACCACTCATTAAATATACTAAAATAAATTGGTTGTATCTGATGATCAGTATCATGAGGCAGGCTCTGTTTCAACTCAATGATATTTTTTCTATAATGAAAAATAATATGTATTAAAAATAAAATTTATTATATAATTATAACATATAATAGTTAAAATATATGACTTATTGAATTTTAAAAATATATGTCGATGAAATTAAACTCATTTGAAATTTCTAAAATTAAATGATATTCCTTTTCCAGTTAAGCCTTCATTTTGGAACAGTTTATCCCATTTTTTCAAAATCTGTAAGATATAAAATATATAATATAGAACTTTAATTGAATATAACCACCAAAAATAACTTCACTATTTAATTATATGATTATATCGAATATGACATCAAAAAAAATATTTTCAAAAGATTTTATCTATAAGTTTTATTTCCAATGAAATCATATCATTTATATTTTTCAAATAAATCTTTTGATATTTTACTAAATCAAGTTTACTTATGATATTATAATCCCCATTAATTGGAAAAATTAAATTGGGTAGAAAACATTCATGAATTTCAGTTGGAATTAACTATTATAGTAGAATCTAGATGTCATGAATTTTTTAAAAATGTAATTTATTTATAATTATATATACATGATTGTAAATATTATAATAATAACCATCAAGAAAATTATCTCTCTTAAATGTATAAATTAATGTGTCTTTATTTTTTTACTCATTATTTACTACATAGAAGTAATGTATTACTTGTTACTCTCCCTAAATTTTAAGTGCAATTGTTTTCTCAAACTTATTTACTAAAATTCATGTATTCATTAGCACTATATTTTGGTTTATCTTAACACCAAAAAAGTTTAAAAATATATTATCTCATGTGTTTTTCAATAATCATGAAATCTAAATAATGATTTAAATTTTTTTCTTTCCTATATATAAAATTAAATAAAATCATTATTTTATTCCAATTATGACTTCACTTTTTACTTATAGTTTGAATAGAAGATAATGTTAGAACTAGAAAATATTGGAAATCATAAACAACTCAAATTTTCTCTTGGTAAAGACATGCTAAAATTTTAATCTCTTTCATTATTTTCATTACTAGGTTGTTTTTTATTAACCCAAAAAAATGAAACTCTACCCCTTCTGAACCTGTATAATGTAAGAATAAAGTATTTAAATAGATAAATTCATATAAATTGAGAAATCATTAAGTGTTTATAACAATGAATTACCCAGTCTAAACACTTTATTAATTTTATTCAAAACTCATTGTGATTTCATCCCAAAATTCATTGGATCATAAAATAAGGGTTGGTGACAAACATCAATTATTTATCTAGGCTCTTTGGGTCCAGTAATGATAGTAAAAAGTATAAAAATTGTTATTTCGTATATATCCATAAGGGAAGGTTGTATATATCCAAAACTATGAGACACTACAAATGGGTTACACAATACATAGAACCCAATGTGTTAAAACCATTTACTTCCAACCCTAATAAAACATTACAACTATTTTGTGAAAAATCTGAGTACCTCTAATCAAAATTACATCATGCCAAAAAAAATCATGTAACATAATTATTGTATTTTTAATTTTTTTTATACATTTTATTTGATTATTATTATAGTTTTATGTAACTTTAATAATATCTACAACTATGTTTTTAGTGTAAAGTAATTTATTTTGTTCATGGTGATTTCCATACCACAATTAAAGACCCTATCAAGGATAATTTGAGAATTATGACTTAACTTATTTTCCTTTCATGTGTAAGAGTTATATAAAGTAGAATAATTAAAAATTGCATTCTATTTTCTAAATAACATTAAATTTTATGGGAAAATATTGATGGTTAAATATGTGAAAACTATGTTCTCAATTAAATTTCTGGTATGGTAGTACAAGTGAATAATATTCACTCCAATAGGGAGAACCTTTTAGAGTAGCACTAATAATACATTAATTAGAATGTTTATCCACTAATTCAAATCCTTCAGCTATAATATCTTGTAAAATCATGTTCTATTTTGGGTTGTAAATTTTTAATGGAATTTAAATTTTGGGATTCATGTGGGGTTCTTTTTAATAATTGGGACTTCGCTTGGGATTTTCAAAATTTAGATGTCTTAATTAGTTTTTTTATATGTAGTTTAAGGATCGATGGATTCCCTAAAATTTCAAGTTAACATTTATATAGTTGATGGGTAGTCATTCTAATGAAAATGGAAATAGTAGTCCATTCATGACATGGATGGTGGAATTCACACTACAAATATCCTTCGCATGAGCCAATCCATCCATTAATGGTGTAGATGGGTGAGGGGATTTCTACCAAGGACCATTCATATCATGACCTAAGTGTCACATTGTGAGAGTTTAGAGGCATGGGGGATTCCCTATACCTAAAATATGATTCTGGAATAAACCCCATGTTCACATCTTTAATTAATTCTAGTAACCCCTTTTTCAATGTATTTCTTATAATTTAATTGAGAGTAATTTGTAGGAACACCTCGGTTTCCTTTGTTCTTAGTCAACTAAAATTTGAGAGAGATCCCACTTTTTCTATTCTCTTTCCCTTACTTGGTGTGTATTGATCCAGTTGGTTTGGGGATATTTCATCATATAGACTCTTGTTAAGATCCCCCCTCTCTTCCTCTTGTACCCCTTAATTGTTTTTCTCAAATTTTGGGTTATTTTTTAAGAGTTATAAAGATATTATTTCACAAAAACAAGCTAAAATCATCCCTCTTGATGGGTATTTCATGTGAGGCATTTATAGAACTGACTAAAATGAGGAATTCAATCCTTTTTTCATAATTTACATTAATTTATGTTGACCAATGGATTATTTTAGGGTTTTGGAAAAATTAGATAAAATTTATGAATGAATTATTTCTAACTGATGGTAAATTTTCATAAATTTGATTCTAGTGTATATGGGGAGTATATGACATCCAGTTTGTCATTGTTTTGATGAAGGGTTATGGCTCGATGATTTTTAAGAAATTTTACCATTTGAATAAAATTTTAAATTAATTATAAATTGTTAAAATTTAATTGAATAATTAATTATAATTCTTTATAATTAATTATTGGATGTTAAGATTGAATATAGTATCTCATATTTTTAGATGATAATCATTGGACATTGATAATTGTGGGCTATAATTCTTTGGTACCATTTTAAATGGGAATAACTTTGAAATCTAGGTAGGTGTCCCTTGCGACATTTCACTAGTAGGAAAAGGTGTTTTCACATCAGTTTTTTTATTTTAACATCCTTTTTAGATAGATGTTGTTATCGTCGATGTTGAAATTACATTCTAAAGTAAATTATATAAAACCAACATGTAAAGGACTTGTAAAAACACTAATCCAATGTTTATGAACACTTTACACATCAATTATCTTTATAATCAATATATAATTAACATTTCACATAGGTTATATAGATAACCAATGTGGAAACTTACTTTTCATGTTGGTTATATAGATAATAAACATGAAAAGTTAAAAAATATATAAATAATATATTAGTACACATAACATAACATATATTGAAAAATAAAATTACAATCAAAACATTGAAGTAACAAAATAAAAAAAAATAGTTGATATTTTTTCTTTTTCTCTATATTTTCACTCATTTACTTTGAATTTAAAGATCATTTATAGATATTTATTTGATTTACAATGAAAAACTCATGAGGCATCTTTAACAATGGATTACAGATCTTGTATTGAAGATTGATATTCATCTAAAGAGTCATCTTTATCAAAATCAAATAATAAATGTTGAAAAAACTATATCAAGAAAATAAAATGGAAAAATAAATACATTATGGAGAGATTGCCCATTCAAATTGATCGAAAGATGAACTATGAGTAGAATAAGAATTAAAAAGTGATATATTTAAATAGTTTGATCAAAATTGATAATAGTGATCAAGTTGAGGAATTTATAGGATATAATAAAATGTTTTCAGTTACATAATTAATTCATAAGAAGGAAGTCAAAAGTCACAAGTGCGTGACTGGAAAAATTGAAAATTTATTAATTATGTATTTTAAAAAAAATCACCTTTACTTTTAATGTTGGTTTTTGGAAAAATAAATTTTAAAATTCATTAGTCGTATACTTTTAACATGGATTTTTAAGAAAACTGATGTTAAAAGTTGTTATAAAATACATTTCACATCAATTTTATAAAAAATAATGTTAAATGGTAATTTTAACATTGGTTTTTTTAAAATATATCTTAAAAGTATAATTTAAGAAAACCATGTTTTAAAGTATCTTTCAATGTTGTTTTTTATATAAACAGGTGTTAAAATCTGTTTTCACATCGATTCCTTTAAAACTGATGTTAAAATCCCATTTTGGAAAGATATTTTTATACTTTTTCTTCCCTATTATATTTTTTATGTTTATAGTTTCATGTGATATGAGGTCTCTCCAATGTGGTTGATCAACCACATTATTAAATAAAAATATTTAATTTAAATGAAATGTCCATGAATGAACTAAACAAAGTGTCAAGGGCCACAATGGCCCCTTATGAACTCATTTTATTTCCTATATCATCTATGGTTGGGGAATTTATTATGATTATATACCTTTTGATACTAAAACCCTATAGGGGTGTGAATGGACTATGTGGATATAGTGGACATAGTGTTGGATCCTTAGAAAACTCCTTATATAAGAGTATGTTGGGCTGGGGTGATTAGATCGTGTAGGCCATGTGAGAACATTATGATGCATTAGAACTTTTAGGATATTGGATATGAGTTTGGGGTAATTTTTCCTCCCCCAATGAGATTCTGATTACATGAGTGGGTAGAATCTTTGGAGATTTATGGATAGGTTGTGTGTGGAGATTGGCCTAGTGATGACTTGAGTATTGAGATGGTCATTAATTTGTATCTCTATAGAGGTGCTAGTATGGTTTTTTCTAGGAGGTAAATGAGTCTATGATATGTTTAAAATTATGTAAAATGAGGTGATTCCCACAGAGTGATAGGTTTTGACCTTAGAGTGAGTATGAGGATGAGGATCCCATGTGGGGTGAAATTTCAATGATGTGGCCTTGGGGACCCCTAAGGGTGCCCAAATTATGTAACAACCCCTAAGAGGGTGTGTATAAGAAAATTATAATATAGATTTTGAGTCTCAACTTAGAACCTAAATTGATATTGTGAGCCTTATATGGTCATATTTATGATGATAGGTTGTTCACTTGAGATGCTGACCTTGGTTATGTGATACAGGTTTGTACATATGGCTAACCATAATGAGATGGGTATATGTGATGTTATGAGAGTAATATACTACACTCCAAGATTAATTTATATATATGGGATACATTGTAAATTATCCTTGGATATAACCTTCTTTCTTATTGTTATATAATTCCCTAAATTAATTCCTTGTATTTAGAATTCATTCATGTCAACTATTTATCTCTTAGGATTACTTATAGGAATCAACATTATATTTGATGACTATTTTTTACCTATTATTACCTCATATGAATAAACATTATTCTTGATAACTATTTATTTCCTAGGATCATCCCCTAGGGATCAACTTTATTCCTGATTACTATTAATCTCCAAATATTAACACCTAGATATTTTCTTAGAGGCTACGGACTATTGATTTCATAGGATTGACTCTTAGAAATTGGTGATGATTATTTATTAATATTAATCACCTTATATTACATATTTTTTTTCTTCTTATAGCTTGATGACTATTGATTTTCTAGGATTACCTCCTTGGAATTGGTGATGATTCTTGATGACTATTGGTCACCTAGGATTACCTATTAGGGATCAGTTTTATGCTTGATACTACTAGATTTTATAAGGTCAACCCCCAAAGAATTTTTCCTTAAACCTACTATTATATGGACATTGGTCTTGGAATTGATTGGAACTATACTGTGACTTTCTCAAATACACTCTGGAACTGAATGAAATGGGTAGAATCAATCTTGAGTATTGTGTCAGAACCTGAGGATCGAAAGTTTTTATTTATTTATGCTTCCATGGTGTTTGTATTACTCAGTGGTGCATGTAACATAGAAATACACTGAATTTACTAGTTATATATGCAACTATGTTGGTGGTTACCTGCATAGAGGAACTCATTCCCTTCTTGGGTGGTCATGGAACTTGGGTACCCAAGCATATCTTCAGTATTCACTGGTTTATATTGGGCAGAGGCTTGGGTTTTTTATCATTTTGATGGATAGGTAGGATGGAGTCAGGAGATATATGAGGTATGGATAAGGGATGTAGTAGATCATTTGGTCTTTATTATTTTATTTTATTTCATTGTTGTATTGTAATAATCCTAGTATTCGATTGGTTGTATATGGCCATGACTAAGAGTTTATATAAATTTGTGTTGGCACCTTCATTTTTATAATTTATGGTTTTATTTTATGAATTTAATGTAATATGTTTTTTATTATTCTTATATTATGTTTCTTTATTGTATACTATTACACACTCTAACATGGAGGTATATTCTCCCCCACAGTATCACCCTACACCCTAGATAGTAGTTGGAAATCACTAATATACGAGGAGTCATGCTTGAGGTCATGCGGTGCTCTAATCCGATTACTATTTGGAGCTAACTCGGTTGGGGATGTCATAAAGTGGTATTAAAGATTTTATGTGACTAATGTCATAGAATTTATCTGAGTTTTTTTCAAAGTATTTAAATATATTAGAGATATGTAATATAGAAATGTGCTTGAGCTTGTGAAATATATATAGTTTCAAGTGATATGTAATCTCACAACTAAGGGTTATTGAACACGTAATTAAATAAAATTGTTCAATTTAAATGAAATTACCATTAATATATTGAACAAAGTTCAAAGGGCCACAAAATTCATCTATATATTTGTTTGATTGACTCAGTAATTGATGGCTAATGCCTTGATTATGATTGTATTCCTTGAGATACATGGACCCTATAGGGATGTGAATGGACTAAGTGAATGCAGTGGCCCTAGTGTAGTAGCCTTAGATGCCTCCTTATAGAAGAGATTTTTGTGTTAGGATGATTGTCCTTTATAGTACATGTGAGAACCTTGTGTTGCCTTGGAGATTTTGGGCTAGTAAAGATGAGTGTGGGATGAGTGTTCCTCCCTAGTGATGTGACGACCCCAAAGAGGGTTCATTTGGGAAATGGATAGTGATGATTGTGGGTTTCACCATAAAACATGAATCAATTATGAAAGCCTTATATGGACATATTGAGGATGATAGTTCGTGTACTTGAGAGGTGCAACTTGGTTATATGAGATAGGTTCGAAAAAATTATATACCCTTATGAGATGAATATATGAGATGTTACAAGTGGAATGTAATTCCCTCTAAGATATATTTACATGAATGGTATGACTTGCATGTTCTCCATGGATCCTAAATTTATGCCTTCTAATATGGAATGACCAAGATTAACTCTTGGGGTTCAGTGATTATTTTTAATGATTATTGATTTCCTAGGATTACCTCTTATGGATTTTATTTTCCTTGATGGTTATTAATCATTGATGATTACCGAATAGAGATAATCTTATTTCTTGATGACTCTTGATCTCCTAGGATCACCTACTAGGGATTAAATTTATGATTGATGACTATATATTTCCTAGGATTTCCTTATAGGGATCATCTTGGATCTTGATGACTATTGATTTTCTATGATTACCACCTATGAATTTATGATGATGCTTGATGACTACTGAACAACTAGGAATACTTCCAAGGGATCATCTTGGGGATTGATAACTATTAATTTCCTAGGATTTCCTCTTATGAATAAATGATGACTTGTTATGACTTTTGAACACCTATGATTACTTTATAGGGATTGGAATTTTAACAAATACTATTATATTTCCTTGGATCATCCTCTTAGGAATCAGTGATTTCACATGTTACTATATGGTCATGGGGCCTGGTATTGGTTAGAACAGTTATGTGATAAGTTTAGAGACACTCCAACACTAGATGAAGAAGGTATAGTCAAACCTATGAGTTGTGTCAGAATATGAGGCTCTATAGTGTATATTTATTTATGATTCCATGAAAATTTATTATTTAGATGAGTATGTCACTTGAACATATGATACATATATTGGTTATGTATAGGACTATATTTATGGTTCCCTACTGAGTTATACTCACACCTGACTCAAGAGACATTGGAAGTTAGTTACTTGAGCATATCTTCATTTTTTGTGGGTTCATATTGGGTAGAGGCTTGAGGTTTTGATCATTTAGTCATGTTTCTTGGACAGATTCAAGTGATAAATGAGGTATTTCTTAGGGATGTAGTAGGACCTCCTATATTTATTCAATTATTTAATATTATTAGTTTATTTTTATCGGTCCAATGGGAGATCTGCTATATACTAGATTGATCATGAGTCTGTATGAATATATTCTTCTGTATTAATTTCTATTATTTATGGTTTTGTTTTATGAATTTTATATACTTTGATGTTTATTTCTCATGGATGATGTTTGGTTATTGTCTATTATTTCACACTCAGGTATGGGGGTATATTCTCCTAATAGTATCACCATAGGATCTTTCTGTTAGTTAGAAACCTATAGCATATGGGGAGGTATGCCTAATGTCACATGTCACTATAAATGAAAAATTACTGAATGTTTTTCATCCAAGGTATAATCTTGTATGTAAATCATTAACCATTTAAAATTACTCTAATGATCCTCTATATACACCTAATCATGGATTAATCCCCCACAACTATTATTTTTATCAAATTAGCTATTTTCTAATGAAAGCTCACACACCATATCATTAATAATTACATTAATTAAATCAATTCTCATTGAATAAATATTAATATAAACACTTTTATCTAAATTAAATGAGACATAATATTAACCATGATAAGTATAACTCATATGATTTTTCAAAAAAATCATTTTGGAACAAGTGTTCCCTAATAGTATCTTGTTTGAAAAGACATTTTTTACACATTTTCTATATATAAAACTGATATAACCACTTAAAAATCATTGGTGAAAATAATAAACTACATAATCCCCACACACAAAATCTATAGAAAATATAAGAGGTATATCAATCCAAATATTCTTCATATCCATATATATATAGCACAAAAGAATTCACATAGATAAAATACTTTAAAATAATTCTTATATAATCAATTAATTGAGCCATATATCTATATAGATGATTAATATATTTATTTTCTAAAAAAAAAATTAAAACTCAACAATTTAATGATTAATAGAGATTAATATTGAAAATTTCTATGTTAAATGGAAAAAAATAATATAGAATGCATATAATATATTAATCAATATTTTTTCCAAAATTACTAATATTAACTAATCGTTTTAGAATAAAATTTTAATAAACACATGGTTTTTATTAAAAAATATTAAAAGTAAAAATAGTTAATTTTAAAATGTTTTTTAGTTTAAAAATAAATATAATACATTTTTTTATTTATAAAACACACGTTTTTTATTTCAAAACATTAAAATGGACATAGTTGGATTTTATTTTTTTAAGTAAAAAAATTATAATTTTTTATAGTATTACATTATTATCTCATATATTCTTGTAACAATAATAATCATTATATTATTTATCTTAAAATTTTATTCATTTTTATAAAATATAAATTTCATTGATAATAAAAATACTACTCAAATAGATAGTGCTTATTTGATACATGAATATTGTGGATAAAATTGACATTTTATTTAATTAAATTGAATAACATAAACATATAACATGTGTGTTTTTCAAAAATTCAATAATAAAAATGAAATTTTTACCTTTATAAACATTTCATGTGTTTAACTTATTAATTAAAAACTATATAAATTTATCCAAAACCTCATATATATTTTACAAACAAAACACACATATAAAAATCACAATTAAATTAAAAAAATCAGATTATAGATCAAAAAATATATAATTATTTAACTTATTAATATTTTACATAAAATATAAGTAGAAAAAATAATGAAATAAAATTATTATCTTGAATATATGAAAAATAAAACTGAAATAAATTTAAAATAATTCAATGTATTCAATTTTTAAAGATAACTAAAAAGTAATAATTAAAAAGTATACCAATTAATGAGGTTAATTGAAGGAGAATTATAAAACTATTAATTGGGGATATGGACACTATATCATTTATAGAGGAGAGTCCAAATTACGTGAGGTTTACTAAAGTAGAGGAGATCAGATCATGGGTGGTGATTGTCAGTAGTTGAGTATGACCAGGAGGGTTTGATTTAAGGGAAAGGGCTAATTCAAAGTTTTTAGAGGGGGTGGGATCAAGAAAAGGTGTTCAGTGTCATTAGTGGATAGCGAGTGGAAGTGGGCGAAGGTAGGCATGATTTAGTGGGTAATAATGGTATAGAAGACATCAATAATGGGAGTGTTTTATAGGGGGGGTAGATTTTGTTTTGTAAAAACATAAAAAAATAAAGTAATCCAAGCATAATGGAAGAATTCATGATTTGTATTTTATAAATTTTAACCTGAATCGGTATCATAACACTATATCTAGCATACTAAGTTTGAGTTCATCCATGGATCACGTAAAAAACATTATGTATGAAAACCAAATCAAAATAATACCTCGGTGGAATGTTGTGATCCCAATGGACTCCATTCAAATTTTAATTATTGTAGCTCAATAAAACTAAGTGAGGATCCCTCTAGATTGTAACGAACCAAAATTTTATCAATTAAATTTCTCATTTCTTATAGAAATTTTATATTGTATAAAGCACATAAAATCACTTAGATACTATAATAAAAGTCTTATAAATTAATAATTAATGAAATAATGAGTGTTTCAAGGAGTTAAGGAACCAATACTGATGAAATAGTTACTTGACCTTAGGAATAGTAATATGACCCTTATGAATAGTAAACCAACCAAATGAATAGTTAAATTAACCATGAAATTATAAATAAAATTTTTGAATCTTATAATTGAAAATATGATGTAATTATATCATAGTATAAGTAAGTCAATATTTTAAAAATTATTAATTAAGTATTGCTATTTTTATAATTCATAAATAATTTATTAAAATTTTGTAATTAATTTAATATTTTAAAAGAAAATATATTTTCATAAAATTTGTTCATAAATTATAATTTCTATGACTTGTGTTTTTAAGATAATTTTATAAGACCATAATTTTTTTCAAGGTGTTATAAAATCAGTTTTAATTTTAAAATATGTATTTTACAAGTAAATGATGATTTTATTTAAAAATTAAAATTACTCATATTTAGAAAATTATTTTCATAAAATGGATTACATTTTTAAATTCTACCCATATAAAAATGGTTAGGGGGGTTTTTTGGGATTTTTCTGAAATACTTGAATTTTTTGTGAATAGTTAAATACCGAAATTTACTACATAAATACAATATAAGTTAAATACACTATTACTGAAATCTTGATTGATGTAAGCACCCAAATATAGAACTCAAATTCACTCTCAAATGTATATATTCATGGAATCATCCATATTTCTTGTCTGGATGGAAATTAATAAACTAATGAATTAAATATTGAGAAAACACCCCTCCCCTCCACTATAAATACCACCCCTCACAACCTCATATACTCACACATCTCAAGCATCAAGACTTGTCCAAATTCTTCTAAAAAATATTCCTTAGCCTCTCCCCTATGTCAAGGGTCTCTTGGTTTCATCAAAATACCAAGCCTAGGTGCCTTAAAGAGGATCTCAAGAGGAAATTTCAAGAGGTAATTTATCTCTCTCTTTTCTTTCAATTTCCTTTCAAATTTCATTTCTTTTCTTATATTATCCTCAACATATATTATCCAAATTTAATGATAACTACAATATTATTTATATAATTTTAATGGAATATTATTCATTATACTCCTCCCTCTCACTCTTTGTTTATAAAAATTAAATTGTCGCTCGTGATGTGCTGATTTACCGACATCATGGGCGATGCTTTTTCATTTTCCTTCAACACCTTCAAGGATGTAAATAAAACCATTAAATGGTTGAAAAAATATTAGAAATTTTATTTTTAACCCTTTTTATGTTCTATAACTAACTTATATACATATTACTAAATGATAAAAAAAGACATGTTCGTTGTCATCCAAAACCCACCAAAATTAACCTAAAACAATCATTATCAACTTTTATCTAATAATTCCTCATAATGGTGTATAAAAAATAATTATAAGATAATTTAAACTTCTTTAATATCATTAATAACATTTAATATCAATAATTTATGTTTATCCATGTTTTACATGAACTTCCATTCATGAATACAAGTGACTCGTTCATGAAAACTAAGAAAAAGAACACTCTCAAATAATGAATTTAAACTCTATAACTCATAAAAAGGCCCATAAAGAAATTAATAAAACCATAATGAATAAATTTAATTTATAAAATATTATATAAGTATTAATTAATGAATTTAATGTGATTATACAGGACATTAAATTGAAGGAAGCATTCGGACAGAAGGTAAGGGGAATTCTCGAACCCAACACTTTTTCTTTGTGTTTTACTTATTTAAACCAATTTTTGGTATAGATATTATTTAAAAATAATATATTAATCATTATAATCCCTTTTTATGATATTAATTTTTTCTAATTGAGTTTTTTACAAACATGAGGTTTTCCAAAATAACTCTTCTTTCAAAAAGCGCACCTTTTACTTCTCTGTACTGTTTCTTCTTCGCTCAAGATTGTTGATTATTATATCAAGTATGTTATTCCCTATTTAATTTGAGAACCCAAATTTTATGGATTTATTCTTATTAAATGAAACTCATTCCTTTCCATGGGTTATTATATGTTCAATATTTATATATGTTCTATGTGGAATGCATGAAATGTAAATTTAATGATGTGATGGGTGTTCCTGAAATTATATAGCACTCCAATGCATTGGGTAATGTGAGGAATATCATGAGTTAAAGTGAAATATATGTGAACATGATGCTAGTTTTTTTTCAAAACTATGTGTGTTATTTGGACACTAATACATGGCATTTCATTTTTTATGCATTTCCAAATTCCATGTCTTTACTTAATGCTTCCTCTCATGATTATGATAATGGTGATGTTATTGTTATGATCACTCCATGTTATATTGTCTCACGTTATTATCATCTTACTTGGAATTTAGCTCACCCATTTTTTATGTATATCCTCAAGTCACTACTTGTACTAAAGTGAATTCAAGATACAATAATAATCTAGAGGATAAGAATTAAATAAATGTTTCTTGTTGTAAATGTTAAGTACAGGCCTAGTTTTCCCAAGACACAAAACCTTTAGATACTCATTGTGTAATGTTTTTATGTTGTTTATCTTCAAAATGATGTAAATGTAATGTATGAAAATCAGGTTCTCTAGAGTTGGTATCAGAGGCATGGTTTAGTTAATTTGGGAATTAGGATTAGAGAACCTTAGTGAAAAAAAAACCCTAGTATGAGACTAAGTATATGTATGTGTACAATAATATTTTCTAAACATTTGGATCCCATAAGATATGATTTTAGTGATAATTCCATAAAGGAATAAATTATTTATTAATGACATGTTTACTTATGTTTTCTTCTAACCTTTTCTATTTAAAAAATGGTGGGAATCATGAGAAACCATGACAACAACCCATGTCTGGTACAATTTAGTGATTTGAAAAACTATATTCCCAATGATTTGGGAAGTGGAGTTCAAAACATCATGGATATCCTTACCCAGATGTATTAGTTTATGAATAATAACCTGAATAATGCGGAATGTCTTATTTCACCTAAGAGGGAGCAACTGGCTATCAAGGGTTTTATGTAGAAATGACCACCGATGTTTAGTGGATCATCTGATCCACTTGTTGCGAAATAGTGGGTCAACTCAATGGAGAAGATATTTTCTATGCTTCACTATTTTAAGATGGAGAAGGTGACTCTAGTCATTTATTGTCTCGATGGAGAGGTCGACCAATGGTGGGATTTTATTAAGAACTCCAATCCGGGAGACAAAATTGAAGAGATAGAGTGGGAAGACTTTAAGATAATGTTTCTT
Organism: Viscum album; assembly: GCA_963277665.1. Classification (NCBI taxonomy): domain Eukaryota; kingdom Viridiplantae; phylum Streptophyta; class Magnoliopsida; order Santalales; family Viscaceae; genus Viscum; species Viscum album. Next base: position 1,820,047,404 of record OY728151.1, on the reverse strand, counting down.
TTCAAGTATTTCCCATGAACTCTTTATACAAATATGGAGAGATAATTCATAGATATAAAGAAAAAGTATGGGGAATTTATCATAACCTATGGAAAAAACTTCACAAGGATTTCATGGTACACTTCCGGTTTTGTTATCAACGGTGATAGAAAAATTGATAGATTCTTTAGTGAATTAAACTACACCTTCAAAAGGGTCTTACAATTCGAGACATTTGGAGTTATAAAGAAGTTTTTCGATGTGATCTCAAAGTGTAGATGGAGTTTGGATAATGGTCCCATGGCTATGTTTATATTAAACAAAAGATGTAGTTTCATGTTGGAGGATCTAATGAGAAAGGTGGAAATAAAACCCAACCACCCACATGTAAAAAAAATTGGGAAGAAGAATCATGGGAATTGCCTCAAAGGGACGGGGAAATGCTTCAAGTGTGTGAGAGAAGACCCCCAAGATCAAGAGTTCCAAAAATGCATGAGAAGGCAGTAGAATGTGGTGAAGGAAAGAAGATCACCACCCATGGTCCAATGCTACAACTATAGGGAGAAAGGTCACTACGTAAGCTAGTGAACCAAACCTCGATTCCTTGAGGTTAATTAGCATCCTCAGTCACCAAATACAAAGAAGAAAGGGAAATCTTATATCATCACTACTGCTAAAGTGGAGAAAGAAAAAAAGTAGTACAAGGTACACTTCCTACTCACTCAAGAGTGGAAAAATTCTTATTTGATTCTAGTTCTAATCATTTTTTTATATCATGAAAGTTTTCTAAAACTATTGAATTAAATCCATAAGATCTTTTAGTAGAGATATCTGTAAAAATATCAAGTGGTGAAATCATTGAAACCCAAGTGTTGGACACATCTCCTATTGGAGTATGTGGGAATATTCTTCTAGGGAATCTTTTGATACTTACCTTGTTGGATTTCGATGCTATAATGGGGATGGATTGGGTCTCTTTATATAGAGCACATATAAATTGTTGGGAAAAGGAAATATCTTTTTATATTCTGAACCATCCAATTCTCCTCTACAAATTTAATTAAGATCATGAATCTCCTTTAAAAATCCTTAAATGATGTGGTTGTTGAGTCCCTATGAAGAATCATAACTCGCTCAAATGGTTGATTAAAAGGAAAGTTTCAACCTAGAAGAAATGACTTTCATGTAGGAATAAAGTGATGTATTTCCTAAATAGTTACTCAAACTTCCCCCAGATCATGAGGTAGAGTTCTCAATAGAACTCAGGCCCAAAGATACTCTTGTCTCAAAGTGTCCCTATAGGATGGATCTTATTAAATTGGGTGAGTTAAAGATATAGTTGTAAGAGAATTTGGATAAAGGGTTCATACACACTAGTGCATCACCTAGGGGTGCGCCAGTTCTCTTTGTGAGGAAGAAGTATGGATCAATGTGGTTGTGTATCGATTATTGGGAACTCAACAAGATCACCATAAAGAACAATTATCCTCTTATAAGGATTTATGACTTGTTCTAACAGCTATGAGGAGCTCAATACTTCTCAAAGGTGGATCTTTGTTCTATATATCATTAGTTAAAGGTGAATAAGGAAGATATTCAGATGACTGCTTTCTGTATAAGGTATAGTCACTATGAGTTTTTTGTGATTCCCTTTGGACTTACTAATTCCTCTTAAATCTTCATGTATTTTATGAATAGAGTCTTTAAACATTACCTCTAAAAATTTGTGGTAGTGTTTATCTATGATATTCTCATCTACTCCAATAGCAAAGAGGAACATTAAGCACAACAAATAATTATATTGGTGACATTTAAGGAAGGATAAGTTGTATGCCATGTTCATAAAGTGTGACTTTTGGATGAAGCAAGTCACATTCTTGGGACATGTGATCACAAGTGAGGGAATCTTTATGGACCCTTCAAAAATAAAGGCAATTGAGGAATGGTCCAGACCCTCCAGTGTGACACAAATCCATAATTTTCTTGGTTTAGTGGGGTAATACCGACGTTTTGTGAAAAAATTATCATGATTGTCAAGCTAGATAACTAAATTAACAAGAAAAGGGGTAAAGTGTTCCTGAATGGAAGAATGTAAGGAAAGATTCAAGGAGCTAAAAATAAGGATGATCACTGCACTTGAACTCACATTACCAAAATGTGGAGAAAGTTTTCTGGTATATAATTATGATTCCAAGAATGTATTGGGTTGTTTACTCATGAGAAAAATGATAATTGGATAGCCTACACCTCACAATAGTTCAATATTCATAAGTAGAACTACCCTACGCATGATCTAGAGCTAGTAGCTATGATTTTTTCCTTGAAAATCTAGTGGCATTGCCTCTATGGTGAAAAGTGTGATATATATACCAATCACAAGATCCTAAAGTATATATTCACACAAAAGGAGTGAATCATGCATCAAAGGATATGGTTAGATCCAATCAAATACTAAGATTTATCTATTCACTATCATAGTAGAAAGGAAAATAAGGTTTCTTATGATCTTAGTAAGAATGAATCTACAACTCCATCCATGTTGCGGATTGATAAAGACCCTATCTTCATGGATATGAAAAGGATGGATTTGGAAATCATAAGGGATCATAATACATCCTACCTTTACCAAATTATTTCCTAACCATCTATCCAAGATAAGATTAAGAAGGCCCAAATGGATGTTCCATAGTTGAAAAAGAAGGTGAATGTAGTAGAAGAAGGGAAGATGCAAGAGTTCCATATCAATGATGATGGTGTAATTCGGTTTGGAATGAGGATTTGTGTGCCTTCATCACCTAGTATAAAGAAGGATCTATTGAATAATGCACATAGCTCAACGTTCTTTATCCACCCTGGTAGAAACAATATGTACCACGATCTCCAAGAACACTTTTTGTGGGACAACATGAAGAAGGAGATTACTAAGTATATCTCAAGGTGCTTGATATGTCAGCATGTTAAAGAAGAGAGACAGAAGTCTGAAGGGATGATTCAACCATTTCATATACCCATGTGGAAATGGGAGAATTTTTTTATGGACATTGTCACAGTTCTCCTTAAGATATCCAAAGGAAATAATGTGATATGGGTTGTGGTGGACTAACTCACCAAGATTTCCCACTTTATCTCTATTCAGGAAGATCACTCACATGAAAAACTTGCAAAGATATATGTTAAGTGGTTATACTGTATGGGGTTACACTTTCAATTGTCTCTAATAGTGATCCCAGGTTCACATATAAATTATGGAGGAGTCTTCAACATGCCTTGAGTACTAAATTGAATTTCAGAACGGCCAATCACCCCCAAACTAATGGCCAATCTAAAATAACTATCCAGAAACATGAAGATATGTTAAGATCCTACACTTTAGAATTAAAAGTAGGATTGTATGATCATCTACCATTTGTTGAGTTCTCATACAACAATAGCTTTCACTCGATTATTCATATGGATCTATATAAATCTCTTTATGGAAATTGATGTAGAACTCCAACTTGTTGGGATGAAGTTAGTGAAAGAAAGATACTTGGACCTGATCTTGTGCAAGAGATGGCAAAGAAGGTTCAAGTCATCCAAAAATATATCAAAGATACTCAAAGTCGGAAAAATATCTATACTGAAAAACATTGAAGGGACTTGTAGTTCGATGTTGGAGATAGAGTCTTCCTTAAAATATCACCATGGAAGAGATTCATGCAGTTTGGAAAGAAAGGTAAGTTAATCCCAAGGTACATTGGCCCCTTCAAGATCCTTGACCACATAGGATCCTTGGCCTATCAGCTTGAACTTCCACCAAATATGGCTCAATTTTATGATGTGCTTCACATATCACTCCTGAGGAATTACATACCGGATCCCTCACATGTATTGTACTCAATGGTGGTACAACAAGAATATAACCTCTCTTATGAAGAGCACCCAGTAAAGATTTTGTACTAGATAGATGAGGTTATATTCAATAAGAAAACCCACCATGTAAAAGTTTTTTGAAGGAACCATAAGTATAAATAAGAAACTTGGGAACCTTAGGAGGCGATGAAGGAGAAGTACCCTCACCATTTTATGTAAAATGAAATTTTGAGGGTGAAATTCAAAAGGGGGAAGAATGTAATGACCCAAACTTTTATCATTTCAATTTATCCTTTCTTGTAGTAATGTTATATAGTATAAATCACATAAAATAACTTAGATACAATAATAAAAGTCTTCTAAATTAATAATTAATGAAATAATAAGTGTTTCAAGGACTTAAGGAACCAATACTGATGAAATAGTAAATTGACCTTAGGTATAGTAATATGACCCTTCTGAATAGTAAACTAGCCAAATGAATAGTGAAATTACCTATTATAGTATAAATAAAATTTATTAATCTTATAATTTAAAATATTATGTAATTATATCATAGTATAAGAAAGTAAATATTTTAAAAATTATTAATTAAGTGTTGGTATTTTTATAAGTCATAAATATTTAATTACAATTTTTTAATTAATTTAATAATTTAAAAGAAAAAATATTTTCATAAAATATATTCATAAATTAAAATTTTTATATCTTATGGTTTTAATACAATTTTATGATACCTTAATTAAATTTTCAATGTGTTATAAAATCAGTTTTAATTTTAAAATCTGTATTTTCCAAGTAAATGATGATTTTATTTAAAAATTAAAATTACTCATATTTAGAAAATTATTTTCATAAAATAGAGTTCATTTTTTAATTATACACATCAAAAAATGGTTAGATTTATTTTTTGGTATTTTTCTGAAATACTTGAATTTTTTGTGGATAGTAAAATATAGTAATTTACAGTATAAATACATTATAAGTAAAATTCATTATTCCTGACATCATCAGTGATTTAAGCATCCAAATAATGAACTCACATTCCCTATTTAATTTATTTAGTCATGTAATCATCACTATTTCTTGTGTTGAAGGAAATTAATAAACTAATGAATTAAATATTGATAAAACACCCCTCCCCTCCACTATAAATACCACCCCTCACAACCTCATTTCCTCACACCACACAAGCTTTAAGAATTTTTAAAATTATACTTAAAACCATTACGTAACCCCTCCTCCACATCCATGATCTCTTGGTATCATAAAAATACCAACCCTAGGTTCCTTGAGGAGGATATCAAGAGGAGAATTCAAGAGGTAATTCCTCTCTCTCTTTTCCTTCAATTTCCTTTCCAATTTCATTTCTTTTCTGCTCTTATCCTCAAATTATCATATCCAAATTTCATGATAACTCCAGTATGATTGATATACTATTATTATATAATTTTAATGTAATATTATTCATTATAATCCTCCCTCTCACTCTTTTTTTATAAAAATAAAATTTTCATCTGTGATGTCCCAATTTACCAGCATCGTGGGCGATGCACTTTCATTTTACTTAAATTCCTTCAAGGATATCAATAAAGACATTAAATTGTTGAAAAAATATTCTAAAGTGTATTTTTTAAACTTTTTTTTTATTTACTTACTTATATACATACTACTAAATGATAAAACAAAACATGTTTGTTATGATCCAAAAACCACCAAAATTAACCTAAAATGATCATCATTAACTTTTATCTAATGATTAATCATCATGGTCTATAAAAAAATTAATTATAAGATCATTTAAACTTATTTAATATTATTAATAACATTTTATAGAAATTTTTTATGTTTATCCATGTTTTACATGAACTTCCCTTCATGAATACAAGTGAATCGTTCATAAAAACTAAGAAAAAGAACACTCTCATACAATGAATTTAAACTCAATAACTCATCCAATGGCCCATAAAAGAACTTAATAAAACCATAATGAATAATTTTCATGTATAAAATGTTTTTTAGGTGTTAATTAATTAATATAATGTGATTATATAGGACATTAAAGTGAAGGAATCAATTAGACACAAGGTAAGGGGAATTCTCGAACCCAACACTCATTCTTTGGGTTTTCCCTCTTTCAATCCATTTTCTGTATGGATATTATTTAAAAATAATTTATTCATCATTATATTACTTTTTTTAGGATATAAATATTTTATAATTGAGTTTTTGACAAACACAATGTTTTCCAAAATAATTCTTCTTTCAAAAAGATCACATTTTACTTCTCAAGATTGTCGGTTCTTATATCAAGTATGTTATTACCTATTTCATTTGGGAACCCAAAGTTTATGAATGTATTATTATGAAATGAAACCCATTCCTTTTCATGGGTTATTCTATTTTCAATATTTATATATGTTCTATGTGGCATTCATGATAATGTAAATGTTATGATGTGGCGGGTGCACCCAGAATTATATAGCGCAATGAAAATGTTTGGATGTGACGGGTACACACAAAATTATATAGCGCTCTAGTGAATAGGGTAATTTGATGAATATAATGATTTAAATTTAAATATGGGTGAACATTAAGATAGCTTTTTTCATAACTATGTGTGTTATTTTTTCACTAATACAAGATGTTTCATTTTTTATGCATTGCCACATTCCATGCCTTTACCTAATGCTCCATCTTATGATTATGGTGATGATGTTATGATTATGCTCACCCTGTGTTATATTGTCTCATGTTATTATCCAATTACTGGGGTTTTATCTCACACATTTTTTATGTATATCCTCTATTGAATACTTATACTAAATATAATTCATGACACAATAATAATATAGAGAATAATGAATTAAATAAATGTTTCATGTTGTAAATGTTAAGTATGGTTCAAGTTTTCCCAAGACACTAAACCATTTGATCCACTTTGTGTAATGTTTTCATGTTTTTTTCTTTAAAATGATTTAAAAGTAATGTAAGAAAAGTAGGTTCATTGTATAGATCATCCACAATTTCACATGAATCTTATGGTTCACTAATCATATACCTTTATGTTCTAGTACAAAAGAGTCAAGATCTTTATAATGAACCTTCAGTCATGGGAACATAGTAAACTCAATCTGAGGAGGCGGGATTGATTCAAAATTATTCTTCTCACCTATTTTTCTCTCTATAAACCTTGATAAAAGGAATGGGAAGAATAAAACTCATTCAAGGGGGATACCCAATCAATTTTGGGTTAAAAATGAATTTATATTTGTTTTTATAAAAGGTGAGGGGTAGAACCCCTTAAATTAAATGGAAAGAAAAAAACTCCTTTTGAAGACTGGGTAAAGGAGGAACCCATTATAATAACCAAATGATAAAATGAAAAACCAAAAGGGCACAAAGGCAAAACATGGACCCAAATGCCAAAAAAGAGATAAAAATCAAAATAAGAACCATCCAAGAGTCTTTCCCCCTGTCAGAACCTGCAACTGCAAAATCAGTCAAAGATGATGCGCTACCCCCTATACAAGAAATATGTCATGTTGGTAACACACTCAAGGCAAGGAACTCCTCATGAATTAAATGTCATGGTTTTTTTAACACTAACTTATAAAACTCTTATAAGTTTCATGATGGTATGTAATCTATTAATTCACATCATTCCTCCAGTAAACGTTTAATGATCCCAAATAATAAATTTTTTCTCGAAAAAAAAATTCCACTTATTTACTTATTTTAATATAAACAATTCATGAATACCTCAAGGAAGAAATTAAATTATTATTATTATTATAAACATGAATTAAATAATTGAATGAATTTACTTACAATCCTTTAAAATTTGTGTCACAACCCACCCCCATTAGAACCCCTATTAGGCTAGAGGTGAAGGAAATAGTGACCCCAGAATCCCTCCTCCATTAGGCTCCAGGTTGGAGACTAGCATTGATGGTATGAAATGAATGTATAAGGGGAATTTCCCTCATAAAATTTGAGTAATAATAAAATTAACTACCAATAAACACCAAATAATTTCCATTCCACAAATAAATGTCCATAAACCAAATGTTACTTATATATCAAATATAAAACATCAAGAAAATATATGCAATATGAGCTATAAAACTACCTCCAGAATTCTTGAATAGCATCTCGAGTTCCAGTCGGTATTTCTTGAAAAAAAAATCAAGATGTGGTCGGGTGAAAACTTTATATTAATTAGTAGGATCATCCTCATAAAATAATTCAACATCTTGGTAAAATAAAAATTCAAGAGTAATAAAGAATGATATCAACCAATCAAAGAATATCAATCACATATATAAGAAAAATAATCCTATGAGCATGATCAATGAACTTCTAATCCAAAATTATTAACCATTATTTCCACAATTTCCCCAAAAATATTTAACCATTCCAACAAAAAATAACTAAATCCAATTCAATAACCAAAACTAATAAATATCATTAATTCCATAATCCTTGTCAAAATCAACCAAATAAAAGGGCCAGGAAATTTCTCACCGCTCATACATATTAGTCTATGGGTAGATCCAACTCAAATTGGTATAAATCTTGAATGAAAACTCCTCACTAACTAATCAAGGATATTAGAATGATACAACATCCAAAACACACCATCATCCATCACCCATCCAAATCTATCCATTCATCCCATATCCACAAAACACAATATTCTGGTCGCATCTGATGTGTTCTGGAACATATCCCTAGCTATCATAACTTCTCATGGTTCCAATATCGTTTTTTGGAATAATTTTCATCTTAACATAACCATAACCACATTCATATAACATGTCATCACTTCCATATCCACTATTCCTTGTCCATATACCACATTACTATATATCCACTACTACAACACAAAATTAAAACAACCACATCATCCCACAAACACCTTCCCAACCACACATCAATAGGGTAATGTAAACTCAAATGGAATCAGCCTCTTTCTCTCCTCGTTTCATTCACACCCCCACCCACAACCATATATCCATTCCATCCTTATTATATTAGGGTATCATGAATATATAGGATGTCAACCTTGTGTTATCCTCCTACCATGCACAACCCCTACTATGTATCATCATATGAATACCCATTGGGTCAACCAGTACACAAAATACTAAACTTTAATAAAATATATCTCATATGATCACACCTAATACATGCCATCATATCTGGTAAGGTTCTACTACATTATTTCACATTTCCACTTCAATTCCCACAACCACTTCCATAATCTCATCAAAATAATATAACAACCCCATATAAAAGTAATATATTTCAAAACTAAATCATCATCATTAACATCACAGCCATGCTTCAATAAAATAAACCACATAATCAAAAAATTCGTGTTTCCATCTTATTCACATTCCCACTAATTATTGTTTACTAGTTGCATTAAATTAATTATTCCATTCATTCAGCCATGCTAAGTCATTCATCACTCACATCCCATTTTAAGACACTCAATAATTTTTCATTGCATTTATTTCATCCATAATTATTTATTTAAATCATTAATTATTTAATAATATCCCATTACCCTTTAAATTATATCTCATTATCACATTCATAATAACTTTCTCTTTTCTTTATTTCATTTTAGTTTCCATAAGTCATCAACCTTTATATTGATAATGAAAGAATTTGGTTTTCAAATTTCCCCTTTAACCCATTATATACACATTGTATCCCCATTCCCATTACCTTCTTAAACCCATAAAAACCTATTTAAAAATACTGAAGACAAATAATAACAAAATATAGAACATCAACACCCATATTCCTATCATCATTTCTCTCAAGATGTATTTAAATCCTCATGTTTTCATATTTCAATCCATATTTCCAATTCCCAATCTATTTTCCCATTTCCATTACTTTCTCACAATCAAATTTAGTTATATTTAAGGAAAATACATTGAAAAACATCCCAAAACCCCCTTCTAAGATAATATATAATATCATCAAGAACACCACAATCATAAGTAGTAATAACATTTCTCAAATTATAATTTCTGAAAATTTTCTTTTCATTACCAATATTAAATAATTATCTAATTATAAGGGTGACAGATATTCTTTAAATATTTCAATAAAAATATTTTCATATAAATAAGAATCAAACAATAGGATTCAACACATAAAAAATAACATGAGAATTCATAAAGCACATATAACTCCCCATCTCATTCAATTTTTATATTATTCAGTATATTATCTTAATTTAGTTTTTTATTATTTATAGAGAGCGTATCCCAAATATTCTTCCCTTTCCCCAATAAATCATGAAAACCCACATCAAAAATATAGAAGAATATTATGGTAAAATATTTTTAAGAGATCACAGTAATAAATTCGGTAATATTATTCTAGGAGATATAAGATCAGTTTAGATATCTCATACCTCAACTGGTTCTTCCAAAACTAATGTGAAAGGAACATAAAAGAGATTAATATAGAACTAAACCAGATAATTGAAATCTATAATAAAACTATAAAATATAAAAACACATCAAAAATATAAACAAAAAACAATTAATCTAACCTACAAACCTACTTCCATAGTAATTATAAATGAAGATGGGAAAGAAAATTCAAGAGGAAGTGGGGAAAACCCACCTTGTATAAAAAATGATCAATCTGCTAAAGCTGAGGTATAAGGATAGATAGAGAGTGTTCAAAGGATTCTAAAATTTCACCTTGGATTAACTTATGTTTGAGTGGAAACAAAGAAAATATAGTGAATTTGGTAAAGATTCTGAATTTATACTAGGTTAGGAAAAACATTGTATCAAGGAAAGATAATACATCAGCACGCCGCAATGGGGATAGTTCCACTAAATCTCTAAAAATTATGCTATGATCCCCCATATCACTCCACCTTAAAATAATTATCAATCATTCCAACTCAATGAAAATGAAGAAGGTTTCACCAAGACCAAATCACCATAGTGCGATGTCACCCAGCATAGAACAATTAAAATCTAACCTCTATACCTTTGTGACATGAATCCCAATACCATGCCCCAAAGAAACCAGTAATATAACTGATGGAAATCAGTCCACAATTCTTCTTATAATTAAATTTATGGTTTCTATGAAAATCCCATACATGTAATATCTCAAAAATTTCTATAAAATCTTGTGCCATGACATATTGGGCCATGTTGAGACCAATTTATCCAAACAATAAACACATATCCCATAGAAATTTTCTTCCTCAAAACTCCTCCCAGCACCTCCTACAATATAATCATGCAAAATAAAAATTCTTAAAGTTCTGTTCTGGTACACTCATGCATTAACTAGACCCCACACATGGATTCCACTTCATCTTAAACTATAATTAAGAAAAATTGGTGAGACTTATGGATAAACTTTATGTGTGATCTTCTAGGACCTTATCTTGATAGCAATGAGACATAATCACAATTCAATAGTGATGTCTAGAAACACATAATAACCCATAAATAGATATGTATAAGTCATATTTTTTAATGTTTGTACTCTAAAACCAACTATTTATACTTTGGGTTACATGTATATTCAAAGAAGTGACTATTAATTTAAATATATTATTACATATAATTCATATTTCTAAGTGACTTTAATGTAACAATGTCCTGGAGTATATGTCACATTAAAATTTCATAGAAGTTCCCTTCTATAATGAAAACCTTTAAATTCTATGACAAAATTTTTAAACCTAGTTCTACAGTCAAATAACATTCTATGATAGGAAACACAACTTGTTTAATATCAGGTGTAAGTACTCATATGCATATGAGACTTCTTCTCATGAATTTCACACTTGATAATCTCCAATATGGGAGATTAAGAGAATAGACACACCATTATGAATTTTACATGTTTATTTTTCATTGTATATTCATGTTTTTGAGTGTGTGTAATAGTCCTTAGAATTTAATATTATTATTAATGAATGTCATGACTCACAAACATAGATGCATTTTTTTAAACCATGATGATAACAATTCATGGGGATGTTTGGTGTCTTGGGTGAATCATGAATGAAATGTTATTAATGAAAAAATAAACGAAGTATTTTTCCCTTCCATATTAATGAAAGTTGATATCTTAGAAATTTGATTGAAATAGAATGGACTCATTAAATTCCATTTCCATGGTGTAATTATGAGTTTATTTTATATGGTTAAATAAAGACATATCCAACATATAAGTTGATAACATGGGTTTTAAACCAAATTAATGAGCTATTATGACAAAGGGATTATATTAAATAGTAAGTTATTTTTTTTGGTTGTAGATGTTGTGACATTAATTGTATTCTCTTAAGTGTCTGGACCTGTTTCTAGATAGTAATTTATACTTTAGGTTAGTCTACTTAATTCCAATTAGAAATAATCCTAGAGGGTTACACGTTATGTTTTTTCATTGATCTTAATTAAATTTTATTTAAATTTAATTATTGGAATAAATAATTTAATTTAGGATTAAATATTGTATAAATTAAATAAATATTTATTCATAAGGTAATTGTTAGATTACATGGATAGATAATATTTATTTATTGATTGATAATTTAATGAATATTTATTTTCCAGACTGTGAACATAATATATTTATTTTATGAATAAATATTTTAATAAATATATATTTAGGTATTTGATTAATTTTAGGGATGATGAGTGGACCATGATTGTGTATAGTGATAAATATTAATTTACAATATAGTAAAATGATATTTATCATTTCACCAATTAGCACAAGCCATGCAATAAAACTAATATTATTATTTTAATACATGTAATGGGATTAGACAAGAGTTTAAAATTTTATTAAGACAACTTGTGAAATTAATTAAATTACAAACCCCAACCCTTGGTTAATAAATAGACCACTAATAAATTCTAAGATAAATTAATTGAGAATCACTATGCAAAATAGATTTATCTCTAGAATTATTTTCTTCAATCGAACATCCTCTCAAGAATGAGAAGATTAAGATAATATCTTAAATACTGAAGAAATGTGAATTGATCATGATACCAATACAAGATAATCAATCAAATATGCTAGCATTAGATTATTCATCAGTTTCCTTTAAAGATCATATGATCACATGTGGATCACCACTAGATAGATTCTACAATTGGATCCTATAAGTGCAATAAGGTATTTTCAAAAACGGTTTTATAATATCAACATATACTATGAAAAATATATCAAGAATGAGGTAATATTTCTTCCATTTTAATTAAATTAATTATAAATTTACTATGAAATGATCTCCTCTTGGTTATGGTGTATTTCCTGTCAATATTTGATTGGAAAAAAATTGTTGGTCATGATGTTCACGTCTTGTACAATATTTTAATGATCCATTGAATCTGAAATTTTATAAGTTGGGATCGACCTTGATAAGTGCTTATATTGAACTAGGAACCATTAAATGGTATTAGAGTGGTCATAATAAAATTTATAATTATTTATTTAATTTTTGATCATTATGTATTTAAAAGTTAAAAAACCTTTCATGTTTTAATTCTTTCTTGATTCATCATAAAAATATCTTCTTACTCTTCTTTTTTTATCAGTCATATTACTAATATCATATAATAATTAACAAAGATCACATCTCAAGAACTCATACAAAGGTGCCAAGAATTCTAGATGGATAATACATGACTACACAGTGTGCACTACTTTATTACATGTCATGTATATTTGTTCATTACCAAAGTATTTCTATGTGGACTCTAGATCATTGTGCAATTAATAAATAACATGTTCATTAAATTAACCATGTTCTTACCATCTTTGGTAGAACATGGTTTTTCCATACTACACAACATGTAGATTTCCTACACACCATGTAGTCCATGTGTATTTGAAGTAGAAAACATAGGGTCAAATCACTTTGTGTAATTAATACACCGTGTGTATTAACTAAAAAATACATATATATCGGTAGTCAAGTAACTTGAAGTTAGCACTGTGTATCCTTTATACATGTCGTTTACTTCATAAATGTCTATAGTAATCAAACAATGATTCCCTCGGCATGCACTGTGAATATCGGGTGAAGAGATTTAAATGTCATATGTTTGGCTTAAACACATCGTTTACTTTATCTATTTACATGGAAATATTATATTTAATTAATTACTCCTTTAAACCTCACTGACCTAGGTTATGTGGGTCATTAAGTTAACAGTACATTTTGGTTTTTAGATCTTATATTATATTAAATGATTAATTAATTCTATTAAATATTTAAAGCCATGTATCATGTTCAGTTATTATATACTAAATAATAAGTACATTAAATTGTATTGGCTATGAAATTTTCATGTGTTCAGTATAGTAATTAATTGGAAGTACACATCATGAAATTATGAAAATTTCATGTGCATAATATGTCTTATGAGTGCATTGTTTAAAATTAAAACCATGTTGAGTAGTTTGGAAAGGTAATTTTTGAGGTGATTACAAGTACAAATATTTATACTATATTATTTAGTTTTAAATAAAATAAAATCATTCATTTTATTTAAAATCAAAGGGGAAGGAAACATCAGAAATTTTTGACGAAATAACATAAAATGAATTAATTGATTAATAATATTATTAATCAGATTAATTCTTACACGCATTATCTTATTAAATAAATAATTAAAATGAATGCTAGATAGTTTTTTTAAAATCATAATCATTTCATGTGTATGACCAATCACGAGCTTGTACAGACCTATGTATCTTCTAGTTTTATTTAAATTTATTTTATTGAATGGTTTTTCAATTAATTATTATTAAATTAAATATGATGGTTTGTGAGTCATATCTCCCTATTTTATTATGTAGTAATTGCATGTCTATTATTGTTTTATTTATTTACCCTAAACCAATACTTAGGTCCCCATCACCTGCATATGAGTTACAAAACATATATAATAAAAGGAATACTTAAAGGCGCATAGAGTTGGTTCAAGGAATAGCTGATGTGGAGGTGGATCATGATAGAACCAAGACAAAACCAACATGGTAGATACATAGGTGGAAAGTTGGGATAATACAACTAGTATCAATATTAGACAAAGAGTTTATCCCTAGGTTAATGGGTGGATTTATAATATACTCAAAAAATAAACCATTTGCTAAAGCTTGTGATCATGTAATTTATTTATTTATTTTATTTATATCTTATTAATGATTTATTTTATAGATTCAAGACCAATATCACATAAATAAATGAAGTAATATACACAAATAGAATTAAAATAAATAGTTTGTGTGAAAAAAATTTATCAAAACAAGGTTATATTTACAAATGATGTTAAAGATAAAATAATAAAATTTATCCATAATAAAAAAACACATCAATTTAATATTAAGTCATTAAGACTTTCATCATCTGAATTAAGATGAACCCATAGTTAAAGTGTTGGTTCGGCCTCCATCGAGGGAACTTTTAATTATCAAGAATTCATAACTAAGATAGTAGGTCGACTTAACTAAATCTATATTTAGTTTCATGTTCTTTTTCTATATAATACAAATTTGGAGGCAAGTGTTACAGAAATATAAGCCGATATTTATGGATTGGGGGTCCACTCAATGGTTCAAGAAGATAATAGTTTTCAGTTAGAAAGACCGCTTACCAAAATAATTTCTTATAATTTTTATGGCCTCCAGATAGATTATAAGAAGGAAAATATAGATAATTTCCACTATAATTTCTATAGTGATAGCACATTATAAGTTTAATGGTGAGGGTTATTGAGACTTGATAAAATAGTGGGAGACTTAATTAAATTAAAATTAGTATAGTCTCATATAAAATGTAATCAAGTAAAGTGTTAATAATATTCACTTTTATAATTATATAATAGTGTAATTTTTTCAACCATGTTATCCCTATGATCTATTTCGTAGAAAGACCATATTTTTACCAGAAGTAACTTCCATGGATGGTTTAGCTTCCTATGGGTGGTGTTGCCCCATGAACGTAGATATTACAAGCCAAAATCCTCAATTTCTGATCCACCAGCTAAGGATATGAGTGGTTAGGAGTACTCTATCTATGATAAAAGCCTGAGTGATACAGTCGATGTTCTGTATTAAATTCTTTTATCTATGTCTAATAAACTCATAAAGTCACATAAATAAATGGATGCTTATGGAGTGATCTAGAATATCTATTGTCTATATCATGATATATCTAGATAGGAATGGTTTTCTATATCCAAGGCACTCTTTCAAAGTAAACATAGAGAAGGTTCACCAGCTAAACCTCACATAGTCATACACATTGGATAAATTGATCACCTAGAGGTTATAGGGTATAAACTACATGATAAACTATTCACCAATCTCATTCTTTCATAACTCCCTCAGAGATTCTCCATATTTTTTAGTAATTTCAATATGAAAAACATAGAGAAGTCTCTCAAAAATCTTATCACTCTACATCACTAAGTTGATAAGTATATAAATCGTTCTAGGACTTATATCCTTATGGTGAATAAAATGAAGGGCTAGATGAAGAGATCTATACCCAAAGATTTTACAAATCACCCTTCCAAGGATAGAAAGATCAAATGGAAAGCAAGGTAATAGTATGTTGTCTGTATTGTATGTGGAAAGAAGAGCCATGGGAAGAAAAAATGCACCTTGGAAAAGAAGTATGGGGAAGCTTCATGTGAATTTTTTATCAACTGTAATTTATCTATTTATAAAAATTGGGTATTATATACATATTATGGTGGACACATATGTATTCAAATATAAGAACGAAGTATATTCTAGTAGATTTCTTAGGGTGAGGTATATTTACGGGTATCTAATGGAGTAAGAATTGTTACTGTGTTTATTGGATACTACCACCTAGTATTTCATATAGTGATGATATTAGTTTTAAAAATATTTTTATTATGTCTTTTTG
The DNA here is from genome assembly GCA_963277665.1 of Viscum album. Taxonomy (NCBI): domain Eukaryota; kingdom Viridiplantae; phylum Streptophyta; class Magnoliopsida; order Santalales; family Viscaceae; genus Viscum; species Viscum album. The sequence continues at coordinate 1,820,030,612 of OY728151.1, read as the reverse complement.
GTTACCAAAAACATTTTTTCTATATCCAAAATTGATACAAATAGATTTATTTTAAAATTTGGGAATAAATGTTTCTTCTTTTATAAAGAAATAAATATTTATGGTAAGGTATATTTAAATAATGTTCTTTACATATTGGAATACAAAAACCATGTATTGGAAATTGATAATGAAACTAGTTTACATGATTCATACCACACAAAAATATGGAATCACTAGCTATATCATTTAAATTAAAATCATTTAAACAATTTACATCAATATATATATTAATATTCATTTGAACTAAAAAAACATGGAGTTTTTTATGCATTTTTATGAGGAAAAATGACAAAATATCTATTTAGTGAAAAAAGTGAAGGTTCCACTATATCACCCCTGGTTTTAAGTAAGTAACCCTTTATTTATGATTATTAAGTATATAAATTTTTTGGGTGAAGTTTGGTAAGGTTTGGAAACCTTTTAGAATGTTTTTCTGGATTTTATCTAGGTTCATGGTTTGAGAACTGTTTGTGGAAACCATGAAATGCTTGTAGGAAACCATGCACAATGAGATAGGGGCTAAGGGGAAGGCACACGGGTAGGCACATAGTTTTTCCAAACTATGTGGCCTCCTAGAAGAAATTTTGAAAAGTTGTATAGTGGGATTTTTCATGGTTGGAACACCATTTTTCTAACTGTACGAGGTACCCCCTTGAGATATTGGTTGGTGCACAATTATAACATTGTTTTCCTAACTGTGTAACTAACCATACATGGTTTAAAAACATGATCCTCAAATTGTGGATCTAGGTAGGAATTAATAATTAGCACCTATTTTTTCCATAAAATGGACCTAACTCTAGATTTTACCCTCCAAAAGGCAGTAGAGTTGTCTCTCATTGATCTGAAGGTGATTTGAAGGCTTCTCTTAGTGCATTGAAGCTGGATTCTCAAGGTAAGTCATATTTTATTATAGTTTTTCTTGGTTTTTCTTAGATCTACTTCCCTCTCTATCTCTAGGTTTCTTATATATAGTTATTTTGTGGATATATATAAGGTTTTTTATTCTAAATATGATTATATTTGGCCTTTTTTATGTTATGTGAAGATATATAAGGTTGGTTTTTGGATATTCAACATAGTTTTGTGAGAATTTTCATGTTGTTCTTCATTTTCATCATAAATTCTAAGATAGGTGGCTTCACTCTCGACTCCTATTATTATAACTTGAAGTATTAGTTTCAAATTTATTATTTTGATTGAAATTGGTTGTGAAATTATTGTGAATTTCTTGTTGGAAACCCTCTTTGGTGATAGGTTATAGAATTTTGGAAATTTGGTTTTTATGTGGAAAGTGAAATTATTAACTTGATTTTAAAATTATTATTTTAACTTGATTGTTTGGTTTTGATGCATAGAAAAAAATCAATAAAAGGTTGGTTTTATTAAAATGGTTTTTTTGAAAGGTTTTCAAAAAAATTGTAGTTTTATTTAAATGGATGAAAATGGTTGTTTTGGAATTGATTTTTTTTCATAATGGTTGTGTTTATTCATGTGAATTATGGAAGGATAAGGGTATGAATTCTCCCCCATCATTAGTGGGATGGATAAGGGTCGGGACTTTCCCCCATCAAAATGGTTCATTAAGTGACGAACTAGTCAATGGATTACTCACCACTCGTTAGTATATAGAGGTCTATGTTACATGCATGGTTGGAGGTGTGGATATTGTAATGGAATTAGTTATGCCAAAATAGAACTTTTGGAATGGTTTTGAAGTATTTTTTGGTTGTTTTCCTTGGAAAATGGATTTTGTTAGAAAATTATTTTGTTACAAAAAATGTTTTATATTTAGTTATAAACAGTTTTAAATTGTTTTATATAAATTTTTTAATATAAATGTGCTAACATGTTCTATCCTAGTGGTGTGAGTAGGGAATTAATTTGGTGAAAATCTACTGAGCTTTATTACTCACCCCTGCTTTGGAACTTTTGTGCTTTTGTAGATGTTTTTTATCAATACATGGGAAAAGGTAACGTAGTAAACTTCTCTAGTAGTGGTTCATGATACATGGGATGGTTTTTGGAGTTGGATAATATAGAATGTTTGGATCTTGGATTGGTGTCCTTGTAGTCTTAGATTTTTTTGTTCCAATCTTCCATTGTTTTCTTTGATTTTGTTGTCTTCCACTGTGGTAATTATTAATTTTGGTTTTGATATCAATGGTATTTCCTTGTGTTGTTTTACATTATTACCATGCATCATATAGTAGTTATATTTTAAGGTGTGTTTGGTTGGATGGTTTTATATTCAAAAGAAAAATCATCACCCCCCCCCCCATATGAATCCCTTGGAATTTATTTCCAACCTTTGGCGCCTTGGGGATATCTCTTATAGACAAGTAATTTCCTTATAGAGTCTCTATACAATGAGGTGGTGTGGGATGTTACAAGTTATATCAATATTAATTGGTCCAAATCTTATGGAATAAGTTCTATTATATTTTTCAGTCCTTGACTAACAAGTTGTCTTCTGTTTTATCACTCTTGGAGTTAAAATTCATTTTGGTCTATTCCCTATGTCGGGTTGGTGGAAAGGAGTAGGATTTTTAGGACCTTAAATATAGAGTATAAAATGATGTATCTAGCCTTTTATATTGAACTTCAAGATACTAGGGAGTTGGGTATATAAGGGTTTTGGATACAATTATAATAATCATAATCTAATTATCATGGGTTTAGCCAATGAGATGATCATGACATACATTATAGAAATGACTTCCCACTAGGGGTGAATATTTCATTTTGAGTAATGATTTATGATTTTGTGTGCAAAGATGTTTATTTTTGAAAAATGTTAAATTTTTTCTCAAATGTGAGATTTTGAAAAGAAAATGTATATGGTATTTTTTAAATTGGTTGATTTTCAAAAGAATGGTGAAATTTTCAGAAATGGCCAAACGTGGAAAATTTTAAATTTTGGAAAACAATGTTATGACAGTATGACGTGGTAAAATTTGAAATTATTAAACCTCCAGTTTCTAGAGAGTGATATTTGTGAATTTGTTTGTTTTTCTAGAGAATGTAACTCGATAGGTATCATAGGAACCGATCAGAAGAAGCTACTAAGAATGTGGTTGTACTTGATCCACAAGTGAACCAACAGATGGTTCAAATTATAGTCCAAGCCTTTCAAGTTGTGGATAAAGGGTACTAATGGGATAAACCAAAGAAAGTGTAACATTATATTTAGTTTCATAGTTATAATCCATCCATCTTTTTGGGTGATTTGGAACTAGAGAAGGAAGAGGTGTGGCCGAATAGGATGAATCAAATATTTGATTTCCTTGGAAAACCAACTGAGATGAAAGTAAATATGGTGATGTGTATGTTGGAAGATATTATATGCTAGTGGTGGGATTTATATATTTAGGCTAAATTATTCCAAGGACTTTCATGGGAGTATTTTTAAGAAGTTTTTAACAACTAATTCTTTCCTCATACATTCAAAATTCAAATAACGAAATACTACTTCATATTGAAGAAGTAAAATATTTCAATCAAGGAGTATACGGATAAATTCATGAATTTAGTGTTCTTTTCACCCTAAGTGTATGTGAGTGAATCCTTTAAGTAATGAAACTTTTAATCAGGTATGAGGTGGGAGATTTGTTTGTATATTTCTGTGCTCTGTATAATGGATTATATAGAGATTGTCAATAGAGTGATGATAGAAGAAAGGGACATCTCCAGAGATACGACTGGAAGAAGCATCTTGATACCTATGGGAAATTGTGGTAAATGTAATACTGGGAACAAGAGGAATAGGGACACCTTTTTCCAAGGTAGGAGTATAGCTCAGAATCAAATGGCTAGATCAATGAATCTTCCTTCAAAACCAAATAGACAGTCTGGATGTTTTCAATGTGGTTTGTTTGACCACATGAAGCAATATTGTATAGAACCACCTAGATCATATCCTAATTAGAATCATATAGATAATATTTAGAACTATTTTTAGATTTCTCTAAGGTCAGGTGTTTGAGATAATTCTCACGTGTCACAGGCTTCATATGCTTCGATGGTGTGAGGGAAGAATAATACCTCTTATTAGAAGAATAGAGTTGTCCATGGTGATTCTAGGAATACCATGACTCCCCCATAAGGTCAATATCAATAATTAAACAAGGAAAAAAGTTCCATGATCAAGAAATTTTGTATAGATGAGAATGTTATTGAATATTATCATTCTGGACCATCGAAGGTGCGAGGTACGATTCTTTTGAATTGTACCCCCAAGAAATATTTTAATTCTACCCTTGTGTTGTTTTTACCTTACAGCAGTACCAATATTTATTTTTCCAGAATCAGGAGAAGGGTATTTGGTGTATTTTGAAGATTCGGGATCAGATTTGTGATGTATTCTCATGTAAGGAAATCGTGTGGTTGTTTATAGTTCAAATCAGTTACGAGTGCATGAGAATAATTACCCAAATCACTATTTGTAGTTATTTGTCTTAGTCCATGATTTGAATAATTGGATTTATTACCTCTTTGGTGATAAATTTATTGTTTTTATGGATCATAATGTCTTAAAACATATTTTCTCAAAAAGGTACATGAATCTGAGAAAAGGAATAAGGATGGAGTATCTCCAAATGTTAGAATTTGACTTGATCTATATATTGATTAAAGGTAATATGGTGGTAGATGAATTAAGAATAAATTCATATAATAGGTTAAAAAATAATATTCAGATGAGTTTAAGTTTATTTCAGTCTTAGCCAATATGCACTTGGATTGTGAAGACTGAGGTGATATTTCGGTTTTATTTCTAGTTTTTTTTGTTCCGGATTTGGTGGAGATGGTTAAGGAGGTACATGAATTCAATGTAGAATGTGTATATATGAGGTCAAAACTCAATGGTAGGGATAACATTTAGGTATGGAAGATTTATGGAAGTTCAGTTTTGTGGTTCAAAAATTGGATGGTCGTACCTATGGCTTGTCAGGAACAACTCCTTCATGCTTACCACCATTTGAGATGGGTTGTTCATCCAGGAATACAAAAGATGTATAAGGCATTGAAAGAATAGTTTTGGTGGTTTGGTATGAAAAGGAAGGTGGGTGAGTTTGTTTCATGATTCTTAACTTATCAAAAATTTAAGTTTGAGCATTAGTGACCAACAGGAATGTCTCGATCTTTACCAATACCTATTTGGAAATGGGAGCAGATAGCTTTGTATTTTTAATAGGTCCCCCAATAACGATTCTGAAAAATGATTCCATATGGGTGATAGTGGATCTTCTCACAAATTCATCTCATTTCATCCCTATTCATGAATCTCATATGGTGGAGGACTTGTCAAAAATCTATATCTGAGAAGTTGTAAAGAGGAATGGTATACCAGTGTCTGCCAGATAGAGATCCTATATTTACATCTCATTTTTTGAAATCCTTACAAAAATCCCTTGGGACTCCATTGACAATGAGTACAGCATATCATCCTCATATGGATGGAAAATCTGAACATATGATACAAATATTGGAAGATTTGTTGTAGGCTTGTGTAATTAATTTTGGTGGATCGTGGGAAGAACATGTTTCATTAGTAGAGTTCTCATATAAAAATAGTTATCAAGCCTCAATACCTATGTATTTTTTTGAATCATTGTACAAGATTCCTTATCTTTATCCACTTTATTGGGTGGAAACCAGTGAGACTTCACTGGTTGGGTTGAGCCTTGTCTAAGAGATAATAAAGAAGATTCTGTTGATCAGGAATTGGATGGAGATGGAACAGAGTCATCAGAAATTTAATGTGGATCATCATTGATGACCATTTTCATTTACAGTGAGTGATCATGTGTTATTGAGAATCTCTCTAAAGCTTGGACATCGTTGTTTTTGGGAAGTTGGGAAAATTATCTCCTAGATACATAGGCCCTTTGGAGATACATGAATGGGCTAGTGTGGTGGAATATCAATTGATATTTCCACCATGGTTTAGTTTGATACATAATGTATTCCATGTATCTCAATTGAAAAATTATCATCCTGATCCTGGATATGTGATTTGACAAGATCATGTTGAACTAGAGTTGGATGCTTCATTGGTACATGCATCAGTATGGATTGTGGATAGTAAATAGAAAGTCTTGCATGGAAAAATCATCAGTCTAGTGTAGGTTTTTTGGAAACCTGGTCATATTTAGGAAGAGACTTGGGAACGTGAGAAATAAATGATCGACCAATGGCCCGAACTCTTTCCGGACACCAATGGTTTCCTACATTCATGGGATGGAAAGTCCAATTTTGGGGAGAATTTATCACCCCCTAATTTCAATTAATTAACCCTTTATTTATTATTTTTAAGTATATAAAGTGTTTGGGTGAAGTTTGGGAGGGTTTGGAAACCTTTTAGAATGTTTTTGGATCTTTTCTCTAGGTGAACAGTTTGTGGAAACAATGAAACACATGCAAGAAACTATGCATAATGAGGCAGGGGTTAATGGGAATGTGTATAGGTTGGCGCATGGTTTTTCCAAACTGTGCAACTGTCTGGGAGAAACTGTGAAAAGTTGGATAGTTGGATTCTGCACAATTGGTGTAGGATTTGTCTAACCGTGCAAGCCAACGATGAGAGGTCCCCCCTTAAGTTAGTGGTTAGTGCATGGTTATCATATGGTTTTTCTAACAGTGTGACTAACCAGGTGCCGTTTAAAAACAAGAACCACAAATTGTGGATCTAGGTCGGGATTAGTAATTAACCCCTTGTTTTTCCCCAAAATGTCCCTAACTTGATATTTTCTCCTCCCAAAGGTATTATAGGATTCTTTCATCAATTTTAGGGTAATTTAAAGTCTTCTCTTGGTGCATTGAAGTTGGATTCTTAGGGTAAGTCATCATTAATGGTATTTTCTCTTGGTTTTTCTTAGATATAATTCCCTATCTCTCTTGGGTTCTTATATCTAGTTCTTCTTTGGATAAATATAATTTTTTTGATGCCAAATATGATTATGTTTGGACTTTTTATGTTAGGTTAAGAGATATAAGGTGGGTTTTTTGAGATTCAACCTAGTTTTGTGGGTGTTTTCATGTCATTATTTGTTTTCATCATAAATCCTGAGGTAGGTGGATTCACTCTCAACTCCTTTTATTAGAACTTGAAGTATTAGTTCCAAATTAATTTTTTATTTAAATTGGTTTTGAAATTGTTGAAAATTTCTTATTGGAAACCCTATTTGGTTAAGGTTTATAGAATTATGAAAATTGGGTATTTTTGTGGAGTGTGAAATTGGTAACATGATCTTAAAATGATGATTTTAAAATTATTTTTTTGTTTTGATGCATGGAAAAGTGTTTAAAATAAAAGGTTGGTTTTATTAAAATGGTTTCTTTGAAAGTTTGTCAATAAAATTATGGTTTTATTGAAATGGCTAAAAATGGTTGTTTTGGAATTATTTTTTGGCATAATGGTTGTGTGTGTTCATGTTAATTTGGGAAGGATAAGGGTATGAAGTCTCCCCCATCATTAGTGGGACGGATAAGGGTTAGGACATCCCTCCATCAAAATGTTTCATTTAATAACGACTTAGTGAAAGGATGACTCACCACACATGAGTATAGGTATTTATAGGTTACATGCATGGTTGGATGTGTGGATATTGTAATGGAATTAGTTATTGAAAATAGAACTTTTGGAATGGTTTTAAAGTATTTTTTGGTTATTTTCCTTGGAAAATGGATTTTTTTGGAAAATTGTTTTGGTATGGAAATTTTTTTATATTCAGTTATAAAATGTTTTAAATTATTTTATATAAATTGTTTAATATAAATGTGATAACATGTTCTATCATAGTGGAGTGAGTAGGGAAGTCATTTGGGGAAAATCTACTGAGTTTCATTACTCACCCTTTATTTGGCACTTTGGTGCTTTTGGAGATATTGTTTATCCGAACATGGGAAAGGTAAAGTATTACACTTCTCTAGTGGTGCTTCATGATAAATGGGATGGTTTGTGGAGTTATAGAATGGATCATATTGAGAGCTCAGAGTAGTATCCTTGGATTCTTTGAGTTTTTTATTTCAGTCTTCCTCTGTGTGCTTTGATATTGTAGTCTTCCATTGTGGTAATTGTTAAAGTTGGATTTGAAGTGTTTTATCAAAACCATTTTCCATATAAGATGAAATTATTTCATATGTGTATGTTTCAAGTATAAAGTCTCTATGATTTACATGGATTCAATTTTCTTATTATGAAATGATATCCATTTCTTTCATATGGATTATGTGATAATGGGATGATGTTTATGAAACCCATTTTATTTATTGGGTTATTATGAATGATGTATGTTTATTTTTTGGCACAAGTAAGAATGATTTAATTATGAGATGTTTGGGACCTATATATCCCTCCAATGCATTGGGTAAAGATTTATATCTCATGAGATAGACATGGCTGGAATGGTAAGTTAATCCAGTTCAGTGTTATAAGACTGAAACGAGGAGTGAACTCAATTTAGAAAGGGACTTTGTCCACTAAGATGGTCTTGGTAGCAATACCTTGGCTACTATGGAAATCATAACATGTGATTAATAGTTTCCACAATTACATGCTTTATTCCCATGCTATTTTATCATGATTGATGTTCCCTTATGATATATGCCTTACGTACTTCCAAGATTCATGTCTTTGCTCAAGATTTTGATGTTTAGATTTTATGTTCAAGTTTTTGCATTCAAATGTTTATGGATTGTTTTATGTTCTCTATGTTTACCCTTACTGGGAATTTGAGATCACCCCTTTTATGTTTTCTTTTCCCCAGGATATAAAAAAAGGTTTTAGGTAAGAAAAAAGGGGGGGAAGATCTTTATGGGAGGTGTTGAAGATCTTTCACCATGATTAGAAGATTATATTCCGAGTTTCCAAAGACACTAAACTATTACGATCCTTGTGTGTCTGTTTTTGTTATGTATTAAGTATTCCTCAAAATTAATGTAATTTCCATGTACATCAAGCTTCGGGTCTCTACAATAACCCCTCAAAATAGTGATTTATTTATTAATCAATGTTGTTTGGAATGATTTGTGTAATAATTTTAGAAATATTTTAATAAATTTTATTCTATTTTTACTGATTTTTTATACAAAAAACTTAGCATATTTTTTATATATTTTTATTTGTATTATTGATGACATATTAGTAGTTTTTATTTATTGTAGCTACTAGTTTTTTTAAATGTAATTAGTTTTCAGTTTAACATCATTTATATCAAATAAAATATTTGTGATGATTTTTATTTTTTAGTGGATATGGTTCATTACTGTAAAGTTTTTACAACAAATTATTTCAATTGTGACCAGTGTCATAGATATCATCAAAAAGACTCTAAATTAGAATATTTCAACCTAAATAACCAGAGTTCTGATGTTATTTTAAACAATGCATTATTTTTATAGATAATCATTTCTAAAAAAAGTAGCGATGAAACAATGGACTTTTGTAACAACCTATATATATCCATCACAAATGTAAAAAATTCTTATTATGGAAGGGGTTTCAAAGAAATAATTTTAGAAATAATGACAATGAAATCAAAGAGTGAGGATGAAGACTCACATGCATATCTACATGTTCTTTCTGTAAAAAAAATTAACATCTTGTTTATATTATGGGACATTGTTATGTCTTCTAGAAGATCTTGATTTGATCTACCTGTATTTACTCATTATTATTTGAACCTATTTTTTGAAGTTGTTTTCTATTCATTCCAAGATCATGGAATTAATTAGTGAATATTATTTTGAATCATAAAAAAGAAGACTGTTTTTTAATTTATAATTGGGAAAATAATTCAAACCAAACATGAAATAGAGCATGCTAATAAAGGTTTGGAACAAAAAATCAATATAGAAACATATTGTGATATTAAGATCTCACCTAACAATTTTTTGTGGTGATTTCATAACAGATATCATTATTAATTGTACAGCGAGTGAGACAAATAAGGGGCACCAAACCCACTTATCAAAGGGAACTTTTCCCATAACCCATCCCTTTCCCCACTTTTTAATCATGCAAGCTTCCATTGTTGATTAATGGAAAACATAGATGATAGAATATAACTGAATAAATATGATAAGTTTCTTTCTTATTATACTTCTCCAAAACCATGATATATATATATATGAATAGGTGGATTGATTATATTTTTGTGTAGGTGTAGGGTCCTGAAAACTTCACAAAGGGAACTAAATACTTCCACAAGCACTTTGCAGAAGGCAGTAAACATTCCCATAGGTCTATAAAGGCAAATGGATGAAAATTGAATTTAAAATATTAGAAGAAACTTAAAGAAATCAAGATTTTAAAGAGTTTTAAGGGAAACGTATACCCTCGTTGGGAAAGGTTTGTGGGGTACATGAACCACGAACCACTGGTACACAGAAGGACTCGTGAGATGCTAGCCCGCAGGGCAATGTCCAGCCAACCCAGGTTGTCACGGACCATGTTGTTAATAAAATTGAGAGCGGTAATTCCATCCACATACCATCCCATGAACTCAGTAGTTCATGGATGAAGCAAGTTGGCAGGGTTCCTTGAACCAAGAACCGTCAACCACAGCCTCTGCAAACCCTGGTTGACTTAGTCTTCTATGGGTTAAGATATATCTTCATGGGATTCCATAAATGGCGTCGCATGCCCACCGATATGATTTCCCCAATGATATATAAAATAATAATAGTAGGAAGTGAAAGAGGAAGGATAAAGAAAGCATGGAGGAGACCCTAGAGGTTGGAAGACAGAATTCAGAGGGGATTCTGACTTTGGTTTCAAATCATTGATGAAGTGAAAATATCGAATCACATTTATGTATGTATAACCTGATGTGAACCATAAAATGAAGGAACTTAATAATAATTGGTAAACCATGAACCTAATTAGAGCCATCATGAACCATAAATTCCTTGCGGATGAACTCCCCAGGAACCACAGGTTCTAGGAACCTTCTTCAATAAGGCATTCTGTATAGTGCATCGCTATGCAGATTGAACCTTGTGTCGTGTACTACATCAATATGTGGGTGGAACCCGAAGCGGCATGGAAAACCACATACAGGACAGTGTACCACTTTGGTATGTGGTTTTCCACACCTGATTCCACGTAATACTTCGGTATGCAGACGAACCCTCTACCCACATAACACTAGGGTATGCAGGACTCCCCCCCTCCTGAAAGAGAAAACAGTACGTGGAATGGGGAATCTTCGGGTTTTCTTCCCTCAAACTCCAATATCACCCCTCCATTACCATCCAGTCCTCCATATCTCCTCTACAAACTAGTCCACCGACATTAGGAAAAAGCCTCCTCCAAAGCCACCAGACTCATATGATTAGATCAACAGGCGCATCAGCGCACCTCTCTAAGTTTTCATACCCAATGTAAGCAGAGTCACAAATGTTTTTCCCACAATGGTTCAGACCCCCTAAAATAAACCTATGTCTACATTACCATGGTAACCAAGAGTCCAAACTTGGGATACATACATGAACCTCCCCATTCTAGGGATCAAGTACAATAACTTGTTTTCCATTCAATAAGGAATGGTGATCAGTCAAAGGGATCATGCTTTCTTTTCCTTTCGACGAGAAGAGACATTTACCCCCTTTTCCAGAATGCATTCTAGGTCACTACCACTGAGGTAATTCCATAACCATATTATATCTAATCCACGTGACTTCCAATGTCATCCAACATTGAAAGGTTCATCGCTCTGCACCCCTCACCCACCGTCGCCTCATCTCCTTCTACTATAGGCCCAACCTCTTCCATCAGTGGGAGAAAAGGTGTGTGGTTTCTTGAATCTCTCATATCCTCTTATATCTCACATGGAGTATGACTCATGTGGACTTAGATATTTGTGATAATTACAACATACACACAATCAACCTCATATCTTGAACTATGAGAACTCTGATTCCTTTTCAAACCAGGATGCATAGGATGCCTGCTTGAAGGCCCAAGCACAAAGGGGTGCCCTTCCAAAAGGTTCCACCCATTCATCTCCCCCAAAATGGGTAGCTTCCATGCGTAAGAACCACCCAAAATGAACTATGAAAACTCTTATTCCTATTCAAATCAGGATACATAGGATGCCTACTTGAAGGCCTAAGCTCAAAGGGGTGCCCTTCTGAAAGGGTCCACCCAATTATGCCCCCAACAAATGGGAATCCTCCCAGTTCCAAGCCCCAAGCTAAATAAAATATATGGGCTCTAATTCCTCTCAATAGGATACATTTGAATCCCATCTTATTGGTCTAACCCCAAAATCAAACCATCTTCCATCTCTCATAGATGATGATAAACTCCAGAGTGCCTTATAGCATGGCTTAAGTCATCATTTCCGTTGTATCATTAAATATATATATATCCATGATGACCTTGAAACCCAAGGGTATCCCATAGATACACTCTTCAAGAATGAACCAAGTATTTACAAACATATGAACATGACTTAAATCTATAAGAGAGTCCATGAATATTCAATATCCCCCCCCCCCCAACGGTGTGATTAGCCCGACCCCCATCCTCTCAACCAATAGATTCATTAATTGTCATTGGCCAAATCATCATCCAACGAGTACCAGCCTTTGGAAAGAAAGTCCAGGAATCATGGATACTAGGGTCGTTGGGTGTTTCTGGCTCCACGAATAAACTCGTTGGAGACCATCTGAGGAAGGAATATCCTAAGAGGACCAATCTTACAAATACTTAACCCCATGAAATCGACCGCTGGGTCCATTTGACTATGAAACCTCCTTCATAATGTGGAAGGAATAAACTACCCAATCCCCACGGGGTCGATTCAATTTCCCTTAAAGGATAATGATGTGGATTGGGCCAAAACAAATATAGAGACATGAAAATCTCTACCATAACAGATGAGTGATGATTCTCATCTGGCCATTTTGTCTTCCCATACACCTATCACCTCGGGTCGAAACAAAAAATGTTTAACCCAACATGAATCCTCAACCAAGGTGGTGTTTTACCTCACTCAAGCCCCTTCACCTCAAAAAAATACAAAGGGGGAGAAGACAAATCGTCAAATGTGCATATGATCATGATATGCTACTTTGATGGAGTTTTTATTGTTTTTATATGTCATATATATATATATATATATTGCAGGTTCCCTCATAGAAACCTTTGATCAAAATGATATCCTGAAAACTAGTGTAGACACACACCTCAGTGATACCGCAGGTGGTCAGGGCCCTAATGCAGAGCAGGACCCCCTCGCCAACCCAGCATCTTCAACGTTGGGTATCCAACATGCTAATTAAAGAGTATCACCAAAATGGTTCTCTCCCTACAGTGGAGGCTACAAAAAAATCCCTCCAGTCTGAAAAAACTTGTCAGTCGCCTCCTCAGTCACGGCCAACACCCCATCACAAGGCGGCCCCTGTGGTCATCAAGAACCATTTCAGAAACCTATCTGCAAAGTGTGATAACAAATACCTCCCTTATCTCTAGGAGTTAGATGAATCACATGTTGATGACTTCATCCCAGCTACACAGGGGTCCTACTAACGGGCCCCTGCTAGAGAGCATCGCCTCCAACACCGCGGGACCAAGTATCCTCACTCTAAAGAGGATCCTATGCTGAGGGAACCTACTGAAGTCCAATATACATGGGCCCCTCTGGACACCCACTAGGGGTGGTAAACATACAATCAAGAATAGTCCATCACCATTATTCCTAAGGTGGAACTCCACCGTACACACGTGGAAGCATCCAATGGGAAGACATGAAACTCTACCCCATCCACTCAATCCCACCACAAAAATATGTTTTCACAATATGAGAACGCACACATCCCTTCTAGTGATCTCCAGTCCCACCATGCAGATAGAGTAGCGAATTACAGACAAATGAAAATATATGTCGATGCACAAGAAGCCCGTAATCCAAATAGGACAGTGACTAGCTACAGGTAGGCACAAATACCTGCTGATTTGTATCAAGACCATTATCCAAATAGGGTGGTGAATAAATATGATCATATTCAAATTCTAGTGGATTCATATCAATCTCGTGAGACAAATACAATGGAAAGTGAGCAAGTGAAAATTCTCAGTCGTAAATATGAAGTCCACCAGTCAAATACGGTGGAAACTGGAGAAGAAAACGGGTGGCAGACTTGTTCCTCTTCCCCAGCATATGAGAACAGCCAGTATCTACTGGAAACATATGGAGGACTAGAGTAGGAAAGAACTTATGCTCTGACATTGTAAGGGGCCTTCATGCCCATTCTATCCAAATATGTATCTCAACACATCCTGACAATGACAGAAGATCCGATGTTGATTCCAGACCATACCCTCCAGACATGTCAATATATCATTGCATTAGAGGAAAAGGCAAGGAACTAATCCCATGAACCGGTTTCCTCAAACGGGATGACTTACCCGCAAAATGGGTTAGTCACTCCATATTAGTTATGCATCCCCACTCCAATCCAGGAGGGTCGACGGAAATAACTCGCAATACACGGACAATCGGATCAGGAACAAATACTTGTTCCAATCGGAGAACATTGGTCCAACATGGTGGGTGCTCTAGGGTAGGCATATATCCCTTCCAGAACTCCAAATTTCCATTGGCATATCCTGGTGGCATCACTATAACCAACAAAATAGGGACCCATATATGAAGGTCGTTACCAACAGTAGACGACCCCAGTTACCTGCAAGAGAGCACCCAAAAATAAAATTTTCCAAAGGAAACAGGAAAATGAAGATAATATACATGATGATGCTCCACTGTAAGATGGGGTTCTTAACACCCTTGAGTATATATCAATAAAGGATCAACACCCTATTAGTCCATTACCAAATTATAGAATTGGTAGTAGCAGTTGCGAAGGTGCTCCCCACAATATTGCTACCAGCAGATCTGAAGGTCCTCCCTAGAGAACCCATAGGGGCTTACTGTGTGGGCCAGGAATGATTGATCATGAGAGCCTATCTCCTGATGCGTGTTAGGAAATCCATCCCCCTGACCATAAGATCAGATAAAAAGAAGTTCCTACCCTTGTCGTCATCTTCCCTAATTTTCCTCTCTAGGGTATATGTTGTAGATATGATTCTCCATGTAGTCCAACATCAAGTCATAATGGTAGTCCTCACCATTATGATAGTCATTGTGAAGGCCCTCCTCGAAATGGTAGTTCATGTGAATACCCTTCTCATAGAAACATAAAGCAATGATAAGGTCCTCCCCTCATTGCAGTATATCTTGAAGGCCCTCCTCAGGATGTACACTGCATAAATTCTCCATGCATCCATATATCAAGATGTGATAGTAGTCCTCACCATCAAAGAAGTCATTGAGAAGGACCTCCCCTCAGTGGCATCAAACAGCAAGAAGGTCATCCCCTAATTGTATCCCTCCCTGAAGGTCCTCCCTAGGGTATATGTCATAGGGATATTCCCTGCAGTTAGTAATCAAGTTACAATGGTATCCCTCTCCATTGTAGCACAAATTGTGAAGGTCCTCCCTACAGTCAAAATTCACGCTGGCAAGAAGGTCCTCCCCTTGTTGGAAAAAATGTGAGGAATCCCTCCTATACTGAGGCACTCAGAAATATGGAGTCAGAAATTCCATACACTCTGTCTATGATGATTAATATCCTTTATCAACTAGAGGACGGCTCGGGGCCATGCTCATCTTCTGATCCACCCCTGCGCCACTAACATATCAATGAGGCTCATACCAGTGTTGCTACTTGGAAGGAAATCATTAAGAATTCAAGATGGGCATATCAAGTAGAAGAGTCCCCAGAAGAGAAACAACAGTACATGTTTCTTTTGATAAGACAGCTAGTTAAGGATAATATACTAGTGATGTATTGTCCCATGACTATTTATCACTTCAACATACCAAGGGAGTTGTCTAAGGAGTGTATTCATAACATTCACCTCAACATTTGGAAGACTCTTTTCCAGATAAAAGATAAGTTCTTTCCCTATGAATGGTATGCATACCATGTCAACATATTATGAGAGCTCTGACATCTAATTGACTTGGAATCCCTCCTGTCTGCACGGATTCCACAATCAAAAACGCAAAATAAAAACCTTGAACTGGATAGACTCCACGCACTGCACAAGTTGTGTTGCCTCATCAGTGATGCCCTGTCTGGAGTTCATATTTTGGGATGGGGAGAACATGGATCTCTACACTTCACCCCACAAACCTTCCAGTATACCTCATTAAAAATTAAATCTTATAATATCATTACCCAAATGCAGCAATCAAATGAAATATTTTCTTAGTAAATGTGGAACGCTCAAAAATTAATGGCCTTGAGTAAGTCTCAAAAACGTTAGGCCCGATGAGATCAAGCCATCGAGAAGATTCTGATCCAAGAAACCAAGAACATCCAGTAGGCTTCTTACCTTAGAGAATCCAACCAGCAAGTAGTTCTCGTGTCTTTGAATGAAAATAAATTTCATGAAAATCCAACACCATACTCAGATCACACCCACACAGAAGTGAGTAAAATCAAGAACCTGAAAATAGCAGAAACTACCACTACAATACGAGAACAACCCCAATCTGTAGGGATGGGGGAATTTTTAACTCAAAATTCCCTCATAAGACCAATAGACTTGGGCCATATCACATCAATGAGAGAATGGGAGTAAAACCATCCCACACAATTGATGGAATCTTTACCTCAAATTCCTATACAGTGGATGTCTGTATTCTCCTGTCTGGGAAGGATGATGAGTAAAGAGGTCACCCATTCAACCTCGTCTTATAGTTAATACCCTCTAAGATGAGGGCATATTGTAAGGTCAGATTAGGGATCCCTTCAGTTCAATCTTCACCAAGCAACCTGAATAATACCATAGAATATAAGGATAAAGTTCAAAAAGGGATGCAAAAATCTATCCTGCCATTCGATACTGAGTAAACCACCCCCAATGTGGTATGAATTAGTGAACATGGTGAATGTAAGCCCCACATATATCATAGTAAATGATACAAATGGAGAGGATTCAATAGAAAATGGTTCCCTCCCAGAGGTGGCCCACACCGAGCCTGATAGTGTGTGTACTTAGAACTAGAGAGATGCCCTAAATTTGGGAACACCCTCTACAAACCCAGTACTACTGCCCTCGTGAATCCCTAATAATGAGAAGAATAAATCCCAAGTTTTCTATGAACCACCTCTTCATCCCCCTAAGAATGTGTCCCTTACACTCAAAGAAAGATTCACCAAGTAGGAGGAAGAAATGAAAGAGCTAAAGCGAATCAATTTTGAAATGTGTCGAGAGATCTATATTTCTAAATGTGTTCCTCAAGAGGAACTTAAATAGGTGGTTCCATAAGAGGTTTCCCTACCAAGGAACTCATCCCAGTAAATGAAATTAATCTTAGATGCTCATCCAATCCATCACTAGGACCATCAACCTACTTGAATCTAGATCTGTAAGTACATCAATATTTCCCTCCACTAGGAAGGAATCCAGAGTATATTCAAGCGAACCCAAATAGTATACCCTTGGCTGGGTATCCACACCAAATCCCAGCAGTGTCAGCATGTCCATATTTTCCCCATGTTGCACCCACCCAAGCTCAAGTTTGGCAGGATATGCATCAATGGATCTTGGATATTAATGAGCAACTAACAGCTTGACTAGAATCCATGGATGGGTGTCATGCTCCGATACAACCAAAATTTAAACCTTTCTTCAATTGGTTGAGCAACATTATACCACCTCCAAACTTGGGGATCCCCATATTTTCGGTGTTCAATGATTCGGGAGACCCAAAACAACACCTAATGCACTATGAATCTTACAGCGACCCCATTATGGGAACCTCAGAGCAACAACAATCATTAAAAATCTAGTTCTCCATGCAAACTCTACAGGGTTCATCCTTTGTGTGGTATACAAGCTTTCTAGCTAACTCAATCACAGGTTGGGAGGACCTCTAGTGACAGTTTCTCTTCCAATTCAGTTTGACATTACCTAAGACAACATTCATTGATCTCATGAATTGAAAGCAATAAGAGAATGAAATATTTTTAGACTTCATTTCTAGATGGAAGGTCCTAACTTACTCCATGAATTGAACACTCCCCCGGTACAAAATTCTCTCTATGTACATCAACAATCTCCATGATGAATTATGGACACCGCTCATCCCAGTGAAGTACACAAGTAGGTTCTGAGATTTCTCCTCCATTTCCCAAAAGATAGAATACTCCTTGAAATATACCAATATCAAGTCTCGGGTGGCCCCCTCATCCCCAGAGAAAAGAATGGAAAAATATGAAGTGGATTCTATCATGATTAAGCTACCCCCAGCACCAGTTCCGGTTTCCAGTCCTCCACCAAACTGTGAAAGACTCCCTGTATGTCAACAGCCACCCCCACCTCAGAAATATAAGCAAAGGGGTGCGAAAAGAAATCAGTTCGAGGAATGAAGAAATAAGTTATACTCATTTTGAGATGACCAATTCTATGTCTACTTCATAGTCTCTAGGAATTGAAACTTTCTCCGGCTACCAAATGTTGGGACCAAGTTGCATGGAGAAGGAAGTTTGAAGAGTTAGCCTTTGCAGAGTGTTGTATTCTGTTGTCAAAGTAGATAAAGCAATTCACTTTGTAGAAGGATCACAAACCAGACGATGCTTTTCTAATATGTATTTCACACATATCATGAGTTAGGAGAACTTTTGATGCAAGCCTTATGAAGGAAAGGGGGATAAATGATGATGCCAGTCATATAAAGTTTTGATTGGAAGGAATGATGCTGCTGGAGGATAGGGAAGTTTCAGTTCCCATTGCAACTCTAATGATGCTAAAGCTGATCTATCAAAGGATATATATCACGATAGATTCGTGATGAAAGCTGAAGAATGGTTATGGGAAGTAGTGAAGATAGAAATGACAAAGCAATGGACAATCTGGGGGTGGCACAAAAGTATAGTTTAAGGTGGCTCCGTTTTCCAGTGTTTTCCAAATTTTAGGGCCTGAAAATCGGGAGATGAAGATGTGTTTTTGGCAATGGATGGAGCGTGCAAGATTGAAGATGGTTTAGATTTTTTCATGTGAGGCATGCTTCAAGGTCAGAACATCTAAAAATGACAAAGGCATGGAGTGCGCGGAAATTTAGGCAAGTTGCGCGCAAAAATAAATTGGTGCATGCAATATATGCGGGTTGCGCGAAATAGTAGTGGGATGCGCAAAAAATAAGCGGGATGCGCGAAAAGTAGAGTGGTGCGCGAAATAGAGGAATGAAGTTTTCGCGCAAGAGGTGTTTTGAGATCAGAATCTCGAAAATTGGCAAAGGCATGAGGTGCGCAAAAAATTTGATCATTGCGTGAAATACGATATTGCGTGAAATGATGGGTTTGTGCACAATATGGAATGCGGTGTGGAATTTTGTGCGCAATTGGTGCTTCATGCTTAGAAGGATGAAAAATGGAAAAGGCATGAGGTGTGCGAAATATTAAAGCATGGCACGAAATATGAAGTTGCATAAAAGATTTTTTACGCGCATGAAGGAGGTTTTATGCGCGGATTAGTGTTTTTCGCACGGGGTCAAAAATGCCTATACATATGAGGCTAACCCTTCTCATTTGTCCATGCTCAACACTTAGAAGAAATTTCGAGCTCTGGTGCACATAAAATCTTACGCTAAGTGAGTTTTTCGAAAAGAAAGAGGTTTTCAAGAAATAAAGAAAGTTGCGTGAAAAATTGGGAAGTTGTGCGAAAAGTGAAACTTTGCACGAAAAAGGGAAGTCGCGCGAAAATGTTTTTCGTGCCAGAAGGGAATTTTTATGCGCAAGCCATTTGAATTGCGCGCAAGGCACCCTAAAGGTTGTGCGAAATATTTGGGGTCTTCGCACGTATTCAGTAGTGCGTAAGAGAGTTCTTACCGTCTTCTGGGTAAGAAAGTGAAGATTTGTACTTCAGAGAATACATCTGTTAAATTGTAAAGAAGCACTGAAACATAGTGTTACCCTATTTGTGCTAAGAGGGAGCACACGCACTATTGGATTGTTTTCAAAGTGTTGCACGAGTGTAAGGGTATATCCTACTCGTTGTATTCCACATCAAAGGATTTTTTTCTAGTGGATTGTGTGGTACTGGATTGTTTCCGTACCATACCAAGGACGTAGCTACTCTTGTTGAGTAGTGAACCTTGTAAATCTTGTGTTCCTATGGTTGTGTGTGTTCAGCAGGGAAGAAACTCTTTAACGGGAGGCAAAGGTTGTTTCAAAAAGGAGGAAACTTAAAAAGAAAAAGATATCACTGATTCACCCCCTCCCCCTCTCAGTGATACTTGGATCCTGACTGGGAACTTCACCAAATCCAAAGCGATTCAATGAAGTGGGTCTCGACGACCTTACAAATTATTATCCCTATCACTGAATACTAGGTAACACCATCTAGGAGTGATTAGTCTTCAAGGACCTCCGGAAAAAGATGGTGGATTCTAAACAAGTCGTGTTAGGTCCACCACTAGCACAAGTGGTGTATGTATCCACCTTAGACCCAAGAGAGGAAGAGGAATGAAAAATAGTCACCAGAAAAAAGGAGAAAAAATTTGACAGTCGGATCACTCAGAAAATAGTCAACCAAGACCATGGAATCCACAATTCATAGTTAAAGAAACCAACCAATCCCCCAATAGCTCTTGATGCAACACAGCCATCATCCACAACCCCACAATCCTATGAGGGCCACAAGAGTAGAAATAAGTAGCAAGAAGATGAGCCTACACCAAAGACGAAACTGGTATTAATACTTTCAAAATTACTTCTAGAAAGATTGAAAATACGTGCACCATCCCGCCAAACAGCATAACAAGAATCATCCCACCAAACCACACAATAAGAACAGTCCCACCAAATGGAACAACGAGCATCATCCCTCCAAACAGCACAATGAGCACTACCCCACCAAATGGTACCATCAGAAGAAGATAGTAAGACATAATCATTCCTGGATCAAGAACTAATCTCCAGTTTTATTAATTTCATTCACTTGATGGACCCCTTATCTAATGGAGAATATGGCCATTAACCCAAATTCCATGTGTTCGATCGGATAGTTGGAGGAAGTGGCTGCAGAGGATGAGGGTTTCCAAGAATTTTTTATCATGGCAAGAGTCAAACCCCCAGCCACACCTTAACTCAAACCATTAACATTGTGGAAACTCGCATAAGGACCCTCCAGCAGACACAATGGGAACCAGAATGTTCCTTTGCCCCTATCGGAATAAATATGATCCCAATCATCTTAGAGTATCCATTAGAGGAAGAGAAGATGTCTAATCTCCCATGGAGTTCAGGCATACTAGTTCATCTGAAATTAGAAAGAAGAGTCACACCATCAACTCCTAAATCAAAGGCCGGACCATCTAAGTCCAAAGATCAATCCCCTAAAGCGCCCATGAAATATATTCCTTAAGATGGGAAGTGCTGAAATTTATAGAAAAAATATGATATTCTGAAACACCTAACCTTAGTATCAGAAAATCTATCGACCTTAGATGCCTTAAGTCTGTCACAAGACCTTAGGGAGGCACTCATTGAAGCCTTACTAAGTCCCGAGGAATTTGAGGTTGAATTAGAAGCTTCCAAAGTCTATCAAAAAGAGACCAATCCCAAAAAATGTCATGGTGTCATCTCTTTCATAGATCAAGATGAAGATTCCATCATGCGAGGACACATCAAACCATTATATGTGTCTGGAAATAAAAATGACATTGATGTTTGGATAATTTTCATCTACAATGGCTCTATATTCAACCTCCTCCCACTACGAACACTTTTTCGGTTATTGTATGATGAGGAGAGTCTGACACCCTGCACCACAACTCTTCCGGGATATGAAAATGTGAGAAAAATCTCTTGGGATGAATCAAGCTTAAAAATTGTCTTGGTGACCTCGTGTCTGATTCCGAATTTCTAGTAGTGTGGAAAAATATGGCCTTCAACGTCCTATTGGGGAGGCCCTGGATGCATCAACACACTGTGATTCCCTCATCATACCATCAGTGCGTCAAATATTGTTCTTATGGAAAAATGGTAAATTTTATGCCAATAATTCCCCATTCTAATATTGTGAGTCACATCATATTGATGTAGGGTTATATGAACCGAAAGAGAAGCAGTATTTGGCTGACAATGTTGATTAGGGCACCTCCCCAAATGGATTGGAAATGGCTCCTTTCGATCCCCTAAAACTACTTAGAGAAGAGTATGTATTTCCCATTAACCAGGTTGAGTGCATATGTTCAAGCTCAGATATAGACTCAGCCATCTGCATGATTTCTGTTATGGCTTCTAAGTCCAAAGACACTGAAAAGCACACTGGACCCTATGATGACAGGGAAGTCCTAAAAAAAGATGCCCCTGATCTGTCCTCAGGACCCCAGAAAATTCCCACCTCACTCACTGAGGTAGAAGAGGATATCCTATCACTAAAAGAAAGCAAGTAAATCCCATCCTCTTTATATAATTCCCCACAGTCAGCCAGGGAAAATGGATCTACTTCAGTCTCCATAAATCAGAGTTTTGATTCCTCTCATAATGCTGGAGATTTCATTTCGAGAATCCTCTCTCCATAAGAAGAGGAAGAAGATAAAAAATATGGTGAAGAATAAGAAGAATAATAATAATAATAATAACTCAATTATTTCCCTACCACGTTCAAAGAGGGTGTCTCCACTACAATTGATGAACTTGAGGAGATAAATCTAGGCACCGAAGATGGCATGTGGACCACTCTGATTAGTGTGGATATTCCCTTCAAGGAGAAAGAATCATATACCACCATCATAAAGGAGAATCAAGGTGATTTTTATTGTAATTACATAGAAATTCTAGGCCTCAATCCCGAGGTCACAACTCATCACCTCAATCTTCTGGAAGACCATTGTGACTATAAGAAGTCTACCAGAAGGACCCACTCGACACATGCTTCCAAAATAGAGTCTGAAGTTGACAAACTAATAAAATATAACTTCATTTGGGAATTTCAATATCCGGTCTGGATGGAAAACATAGTCCCTATCAAAAAGAATAATGGAAATATTAGAGTATGCATTAACTTCAGGGACCTCAATCAGCAATTCTTGAAATATGACTTCCCAGTCCCAATTACAGAATTATTTATCAATACGACCACCAGATACGAGGCCCTCTATTTCATGGATGGCTATTCTGGATACAACCATATCTGAATAGCTAGATAAGATGAATAAATCACTACTTTTAGGGCCCACCAAGGGGTATTCTTCTATAAGGTGATTCCCTTTGGTCTGAAAAAATTCAGTGCTATGTATCAGTGTGCCATGCATCACATTTTCAATACCTTCCTGGGAAATTTCATCAAGTTCTACATCGATTAGTTGGTGATTAAATCATGACAGTGATCAAACCACCTAACAGATCATGAAACTGTCTTCAATAAACTATGACAGCAAAGTTTAAAGATGAATCCCCTAAAGTTTCTTCTGCATAACCTATGGAAAATTCCTCAACATCATTATACATAATTGAGGCATCGAATTCGACCATGAGAAGACAAAATCCATCCTTGGCATGCCTCCACCCAGCAACCACACTAAGTTGAGGGGTCTCCAGGGGAACCTGGCCAATATTTGATGCTTCATAGCCAACCTAGTGGATAAATGTTTTCCTTTCACTAGGTTGATGAAGAAAGGGGTCGCATATGAGTGGGATAATGGTTTTAAAGAAGAATTAGACAATATAAAAAGATATATACTAAGATTATCAGTGATGATGCCTCCAGTTGAGGGAATACCACTCATTTTGTATGTAACTTCCTTGGAACGGTCATTAGGCGCCTTCCTTGTGCAAAAGAATGATAGTAAATGATAAAACACTATTTTGTTGAATATTTTATTTATAATAAATGATATAATTTCCTCACATTATTCTAGATATTTTCAATTATGGAATATTTGGGATTGGATCATTCATTAGCAAATTTAATGAAAATTCCAGTTTTAACCTTTTAAAATTCACTGTAGTATTTCAGGCATAAATATTTTTCAGTAAATTATTTTGAATTAAAATTTTGTAACTATGTTCCTAACTTAATGGGATACAAATTCTATTCAGTACTTGGAAGCTATATCGTGCATATGAGTGGATTAAATGGTCCATGAAGACAAAGTTGGACTAAACTATCCAGATTGGACATCACTTCACCATTTGGGCCATATCTTCTTCATCCAGGCTTGGATTACACTAAAATTTTGAGGAAAGATTGGGGAAATGATTTGGAACAAATAATCCTGCTATAAGTCTAGAAAATTCTTGCGTTTTGGAGGTAAAATATGCTCCGAAATTTGGAATAAAATATTTGTCCAAGTTTTCATTTCACACTTAAAAAGTTATGTAACCCTAGCCCTCACAAACTCTATTTAATGGGGATTTTCACTCTTTGGGAGGGTTGGTAGAGGATTTGGGAAGGTGTGGCCTAAAGGGTGTCTCTTGGGATCCCCTCACAACTCTTTAAATAAGTAAGTCTTTGTGAAAACCTCTCTTCCAAAAAGGCTCTCCTCTCCCACCTCCTCTTTGTATTTCTTTTCTTTCATGTTTGTATCTTGAATTTTTATTCAAATAATATTCTGTGTTATTACTTTTTATTCTTCTATTAATATTTATAATTGGGTTGGAATCAAGAGTGGAGATGAGATTGAGTTCTACCCTTTCAATCCTTTGCTCATGCAAAACGTCTCCACAATGACCACACCGCCCATAGAAGAGTAGTTTTTTTTAGTGATCGGTCTATCTTATACCCCATTCATTTAATTATTTTAAATAATTGAGATATTTTAATTAAATTAATATGATCCATGAATTGTGTTTTGAAATTATAATAATCTAAGCGAGAAATTGAACAATTAACACAAAAACACGTGAGGTCGAGATTTTGTGTAAATTGTGAGAGCGCGATCTTAATCGGTAATACAAGACCACACGGGATAAATTTGTAGATTTCAAATATAATACCTAAACAAAATTATTCCTAATTTTCAGAATTTATATGTGATCTAATTAACCATTGACCATAAGCTAACATTAGAAAAATGATCAAAGTAGGGTGTTGCGATTGCGTGTTCCGAAGCTAGCCTAGGGTTTAAGTAATTTCATCTTTGTGGTTAAGTTAACTCTCGTAGGGTTCAAGGGTTAAAAAATTAGGGGATAATAATTAAGTGGATATTGATCTAAATGATAATGGTTAATAATTAAATGAATAGGTAGAGTTAGATTGATTACTCCTTTTAAAATATTTTCTAAAAAAACATATTCTTGTTGTGTCATTTTAATCGAACTTCATTTCAAAACTAAAAACAAAAAAAATACAATCTTCTTCCAGAAAAATTCTTCTAGATTTATAAACTATAAATAACCTCCATACTTTCAAGTAGTTTTTTTATTATATTCTATTTTATTCTTGGAATACCTTTAATAAGTTGTTTTAATTTACTTCCTCCTTTGAAAAACGACCTTGGTCAGCCACTCTGCAGCACCTAAGTACCCCAAAAACCACTAATCATTTGAGGGCACCCATGACATTTCTCTTTAAAATTGGAACAATTTCCAGGGAGGTAAGTAATTTATTCAACCAATTATAGGTATTTATTTTATTTTTTATTTAATTTGTTTCTTATCCTCTTTCTTTCTTCTTTCCCCTTAATCAAGTTTTTTTTCTTTTCTCTTACTCTCTTTTTTTTTATCAGACCAACTCAAACTTATTTTCTTTTTATTATGGTCCATTTTTATTTATTTACTTTTCATCTTTCATTGATTTATGAAAAAAAATAATCCCAAAGATCTCTTAGATCTTGACCCTGATATTGAATGTAGACTTAGGGAACGAATCATACATTCTCAGTCTACGGGAAGTTTCAACATTCAACCAATTGTAGAATTACTCCAATATCAGAACATTGAAATTGGAAGAAATTCAAATTAAACCATAAAACAAGAAACAATAGCTGAAAATAATGGAAATAAACTTAATATAACCATTCAATAATTGGTTTCACCTGATATTAATTATCAACCAAATTGTATTGCATATCCAAATCTCGAATCAGACTTTGAACTGAAATCTGGATTAATTCACCTGCTTCCAAAATTTCACAGCCACTCTGGTGATGATCCCAATAAACACCTTAAAGAATTTAATTTGTTTTGTTCAACCTTAAAACCAAGAAATGTTTCTAAAGATCAAATCAAACTAAGAGAATTAACATTCTCACTTGATGGAGCTGCGAAAGACTGGATGTATTATTTACAACATGAAGATTTAACTTGTTGGAACGATTTGAAACGTATTTTCTTGCATAGATTTTTTCTAGCATCAAGGACCACTTCCATTCATAAATAGATCTCTAGGATCAAGCAAGCACAAGGGGAGTCAATGTATGAGTACTGGGAGCGATTCAAGAAGTTGTGTGTAAGCTGCCCACATCACCAAATTAGTGAGAAACTCCTCATCCAATATTTCTATGAAGGACTCACACCTATGGAGAGGATAATGGTGGATGCTGCAGCTAGAGGAGAATTGGTGTACAAGACACCAGTAGCTACATGTGCTTTGATCGACAAAATGGCCCAAAACTCCCAACAATTTGGCGATCGAGGTACACCACATGTCAGCGGAGTATATCAGGTAAGTCCTTCTTCTCTTAAGAGTCATTTGATTGATACCAAGTTAGAAGAATTAAGAAATATGGTGAGACAGATTTCTTTGGATCAAAAGACATCCCAACCCCCTCTTTTAAGGCCTTGTGGCATTTTCACTAAGACAAGCCACCCAACTGACAGTTTCCCACAAGTACAAGAGACAGAGGATTGTGTAGCAGTATTCCCAGGGAGACCTTATCAGAATCAACAACCATATCACCAAAAGAAGCTTGATTACTTTGCACCAACATATAACCAAGTGTGGAAGGATCAATCGGACATGAGGTATGCCTCTGGACAACAAAAAAGGCCCCCTTTTCAACAAAACTTCCAGCAACCTCCTTCTTACCAGTAGGGTTTACAACAACCCCAAAGAAGATTTGAAGCCCAAGCATCAACAAGCCAGCAACAAGGCAATCGCCCACCCAAGGTAGATTATAACACTAATGACATTTTGAAGAAAATTATTCTTAATCAACAGAATGAGTTGAAGAGTAAAGTTTTGGAGCTGAAGGAGTTGAATACTCAAATGATCAAGATTGCCACTGCCCTCCATGAACTTGTAAGTAAGAATTACGGAAATCTACCTTCCCAACCCACCCTAAATCCAAAGGGGAATGTCAGTGCCATCACATTGAGAAGTGGGAAGCAAACAACTGATGCCTCTCCACCTACCATTACACTGGGATTCACCTCAACTCCAGAGAAACCCCATTCAAAACCAGCTGATGAGTAATCCAAGGAGAAAGATAAAGGTAAGAAAAATATTAATGATGTTCCTCCAAAACCCCTTCCTTTTCCAAACAGGGTTGTTCAAACCAATAAGATGGCTGAAGAAGAAATTAAAAAGGAGGTTTTGGACACATTCAAGCATGTGGAGATCAACATTCCTCTACTTGAATCCATTAAGAAAATTCCAAGGTATGCGAAATTCTTAAAAGAAATATGTACCAATCGAAGAGGCCTCAAGGGAAATGAGAGGATAAATCATGGAAGAAATGTGTCAGAACTCATTACACCAACTCCAGCAATGCCAACAAAGTTCAAGGATCCAGGGACATTCACCATCCCATGAACCATAGGGGAGTTGCACTTTTTTTATGCACTTTCTGATTTGGGAGCTTCCATAAATGTGATACCTCACTCTGTATTCTCTTATTTGCAAGTTGGTGAGCTGAAGCCGATGAGAGTAGTGGTGCAGTTGGAAAATAGATCTACAGCATATCCAGTGGGAGTCCTTGAGGGTGTACTTGTTCGGTTAAGAGACATGATCTTCCCAAAATATTTCTACATGCTTAACATGGAGGAAAATCAGGTAATTTATAATGCTCCCATTATCTTAGGTAAACCCTTCCTCAAAACTTCAAAAACTATCATAAATGTCAATTAGGGTACACTTTACATGGAGTTTCGGGATGAAGTTGTGATATTTAATGTTATGGATTCCAGGAAGTACCCCTCAGAGGATCATTCTGCATTTGTTATCTCTCATTTTGAACCACCAAATAAAAACCCCATGGAATTTGATTGTTCTATACTAAGGTAGATTATGAGTATTAGTTCTAGTTTGATGTCTAAGAGTACTTACACACCTATTTATAATGCACAATAATCTCTTATATTTGATTTTGAAATGGAATCATATTCTTATTTTGATCATGTGAACTCTGATTATGACACGGTTATTGAGTATGCTGATGGATTTGATGCTTTATTCTCTAATTTTGATGATTTATATTCTGATATTGATGCTCTTTTTGCACATATTTCAGTTCCTTCTATGTATTCTTCCATAAACCACCCCCCTACACTAGAACTCAAGCCATTTTCACCAAATCTAAAATAATCATACTTGTTAAGTGGTAAGAAATTACCTATTATCATTGATAACAATATCCCTTTTGAACATGAAGAAAAACTTTTGAATCTTTTGAGGGAGAACATCAGGGAAATTGGGTGGACCTTTGCTAACATATTAGGTTTTAGCCCCTCCATTTTCATGTATATTATTCTTTTGGGTGATGGGGCTAAACCGGTTAGGCAGCCAAAAAGGAGACTCAATCCAACACTTTTGGAAGTTGTTAAAAAAGAGGTTGAAAATTTGCTTGAGGAAGGTATAATCTATCCCATTTTATATTCTTAGTGGGAAAGTCCTATTCAGGTTGTGCCTAAGAAAAGTGGTGTTACTGTTGTTACAAACAAGAAAGATGAATTAGTTCTAATGAGGGTGAAAAACAGTTGGTGTGTGTGTATTGATTATAGGAAACTAAATCAATCTACTCACAAGGACTATTTCCCCCTCTCGTTTATTGATCAGATGCTTGAGAGACTTGTAGGGAAAACACATTATTGTTTCTTGGATGGATTTTATAGATATTTTCTGGTTCTTATTGCTCCAGAGGATCAGGAGAAGACAAAATTCACTTTTCCTTTTGGTATGTTTGCCTACCAAAGGATTCTATTTGGACTTTGCAACGCCCTAGGTACCTTCTAGAGATGCATGGTGAGTATTTTTTATGATGTTATTGAGACCTGAATGGAGGTATTTATGGATGATTTTACAGTGTATGGGTATTCATTTGATGAATGTCTAAGTAGTTTGGGAAAGGTGTTGAATCGTTGTATTGAGAAGAATTTGGTCCGAAACTTTGAAAAGTGTCATTTCATGGTAGAGCATGGAATTTTATTAGGGCATGTAGTGTCAAAACATGGGATAGAGGTTGATAGATCTAAGATAGACATTATTTCATCCTTACCCTATCCTTTATGTGTGCATGATGTTAGTTCTTTCCTAGGGAATGCAGGATTTTATCGGCACTTCATCAAATATTTTAGAAAGATTGCTCTTCCTATGTCACAATTACTTCAAAAGGATTTTGATTTTGTGTTTGATGATTCTTACAGGACTTGCTTTGATGAGCTAAAGAAGTGTCTTACCACTCCACCTATCATACAGCCCCCACGGTGGTAGATTTCTTTTGAGATTATGTGTGACACCTCCAACTTCACGGTTGGAGCTGTCTTATCTCAGAGTGTGGAGGGACGTTCACATGTGATCACCTATGAATCGAGTACATAGGATTCAGCCCAATCAAACTACACAAACATGGAAAATTATTTTCTTGTTTTCATATTTTCTTTAGATAAAACCCGTTCATATTTATTGGGATCTAAAGTAGTTGTTTTTTCTGACCATAAATCTCTGAGGTACCTCTTGATGAAGCCAGATAGAAAGCCCAGGCTGATCTGATGGATGCTCCTTCTTCAAGAATTTGATATTGAGATAAAGGAAAAAAAGGGGTCTGAAAACTTGGTGGCTGACCACATGAGTAGGCTTACTCACACACTAGAGGATGACACCTTGGACTAGGTACCACTTCGGGACACTTTCCCTGATGAGCATCTTTATTCCATCTCAGGTATGCATCCTTGGTATACAGATTTAGTTAACTACCTTGTTTCCTCTGAAATCCATGCAAATTTAAAGAAATATCAAGTCTAAAAATTAAAAAGTGAGTCTTGGTATTATGTTTGGGATAATCCATACCTCTGGCACATGTGTAGTGATCAAGTTATTTGGAGGTGTGTTTCTGATCATGAGTTGGAGACTGTTTTACATTTTTGTCATACACTTGCTTGTGGTGGACACTTTGGACCCCAATGGGCAGCTAGGAATGTTTTGGAATCTAGATTATATTGGCCTAGCTTATTCCATGATGCCCATGTGTTTTGTAAGTCATGCTCTCCTTGCTGACACACTGGGAACATTTATAAGAGACATGAGATTCCCTAATAACCCATACTATTATGTGAGATTTTTGATGTATGGGGCATTGATTTTATGGGTCCTTTTCCTAGTTCATTTGGATTTTTATATATTTTGGTTGTTGTTGATTATATGAGTAAATGGGTGGAGGCTAAGGCCACTAGGACTGATGATTCTCATGTTGTTGTGGACTTTGTCAATGCATATAGTTTTTGCAGGTTTAGAGTACCGAAGGCCATCATCAGTGACCAATGGACACACTTTTACAATCGGAATTTTTCTTCCCTTCTTCGGAAGTATGGGGTGACACACAAAACATCAACACCATACAACCCTCAAACAAATGGCCAGGCTAAGATTTCAAATAGGGAATTGAAACAAATTTTAGAGAAAATTGTGCATCCAAATAGGAAAGATTGGAGCAAGAACTTAGATGATGCATTGTGGTCTTATAGTATAGCATACAATACACCCATTGGTATGTCCCCATTTAGGATTGTTTTTGGTAAATCATGTCATCTCCCCATGGAAGTTTAGAATCTGGCTTATTGGGCTATAAAGAAATGAAACATGGATTTGGCCCAAGCTGGAATCCAAATGAAGCTGAAAATTCAAGAGTTTTAGGTGATTAGATTGTCTTCATATGAGAACTCAAGGCTCTACAAGGAAACATCAAAATAAACTCATGATAGGATGATCCAACAAATGGAGTTTCATGTTGGAGAGAAAGTCCTTCTCTATAGTTCACGACTGAAGATGATGCCTGGTAAGTTGCATTCCAGGTGGTTAGGTCCTTATGTTGTGACTAATTTTTTTCCTTATGGTGTATTGGAGATCACACAAGAGGAAACAAGAAGGATCTTTACAGTCAATGGGCAACATTTGAAGTGATACATTGAGGGACTTCCTACTGATGCAGTGGATTTTATCACACTGCATGACCCCATCATCACTTGAGCACATCAGGCTATTCCTAACCCTTTAAATTTGTTATTCTTTGTCCTATTTAAAATTATAAAATTCATGTGAATATATCATCTCATGGGTTCACATTGAGGAAAATGAAATATTTTAAGTGTGGGGGAGGGAACCTTTTAGTTTATTAATTTCAATTGTTTTCCTGTTTTAAAAAAATTGTGTGTTTTTCAAAAAAATTTGTGTTTATTTTTCAATTTTTTGTGTGTTTTTGAAACTTTTGAGCTGAAATGATTCTCAACAACCATTTTTAAATCCATATCAATAATTGAAAAAATTTATCCCTTGAAACCAATCTTAAATGAATGCTAAAATGACTTTGTTTCAAGTTCAAATATTTAGTAATTTCATGAATAGTACACTGAATTTTGAATCCCATGCCACATCTCATTGTATTTATATTTGAAATCACTTTCCTGTGAGGCTTCTAAACCATTATTTTCATATTATTTACATTCACCTCACTTCTTGAGAGAACCAAACCATGCATTATTTAACCAGAATTTGATTTATTCCTGTCAAAACTTGAGGGTTTGAGGTTTCTATGTTTAAATGATTAAGGCATTTGTTTGGTATTAAAGCCCCTATTTCAAAAAATCCTTTTTTATAATGGCCTACCTTGAACATTTAATCCTTTTATCCCTTAGTATCCATGAACATCCTGTTAGGTTAGCCAAATTACCAGCCAATTTCCCCTATCCAACCAACTCTTGAAGTGAAATTGCATAATCTAGTTGAACTTAAGTGTGGGGGAAGCAATCTTGTGTTGTGCTACCACATTCTATGATACTTTGGGTGGAAAATTAAATTCTGAATATTTCTGTTTGCTACTGAA
The DNA here is from genome assembly GCA_963277665.1 of Viscum album. NCBI lineage: Eukaryota > Viridiplantae > Streptophyta > Magnoliopsida > Santalales > Viscaceae > Viscum > Viscum album. The sequence goes on along the minus strand of OY728151.1, from coordinate 1,819,998,288 downwards.
TAAAATCATTCTATTGAAAGTTTTTCCTTTTCTGGAGCTTTCATGACAAGTGAAGTTGTGCCTATCTAGAGCTTTCAAGAAAATAATGTTTGAGAAGATTGACATTTTTTGTTGTTGAAATGATGAATGGTGTAAAAAATCCATGACTTTTCATGATTATGGAACTGAATTTATTATAAGGGTATTAATGAGGAGACCATATTTAAGTGAAAATTAGATTAATGCAATTTTGCTTCAAAAAGAGTCAAGCTCTTCTCATTCAGCATCAGAATTTTTCACATCTAAATCCTACCAACCGAAAGCCACAGAACAACCCTAAAAATTCCTCATGATAAACATATGTCCTTGACTCACATCAGGTGGCGATGTAGAAATTTATCAAGCCTATGGTGACCCTTGTATGAGTTTGTATGATAAAGACATTGTAAAAAAATTGATATTTGTGTGATAATAGAAAATTCAAGCGAGGTAAGTGTTTTGTGCATGGGAGGATAAATGAAGTGGAAATATATTGAATTATATAAATGGAGAAATTGAAATAAGTTTTTTTATGAGGCATGATATCTTTTGATTCTTGGTGTAGAATTGATGGATCTCAATGATATGTGTTTTAAAATTTGATATTGATGTTTACTTGATATGAGGTTTTGACTAGGAGTGAAAAAGGGTAAGTGTGGGGGAGTTGATAAAACACTATTTTGTTGAATATTTTATTGATAATAAATTATATAATTTCCTAACATTATGCTATATATGTTCAATTATGGAATATTTGGGATTGGATCATTTATTTGCTAATTTGATTAAAATTCCATTTTTACCCTTCTAAAATTCACTGTAGTATTTCAGGCATAAATATTTTTCAGTAAATGATTTTGAATTAAAATTTTGTAAATGTGTTTCTGAATTAATGGGATACAAATTCTATTCAGGACTTGGGAGCTGGATCGTGCATATGAGTGGAATAAATGGGCCATGAAGACAAAGCTAGACTGAACTATCCAGATTGGGCATCACTTCACCATTTGGGTCGTATCATCTTCATACGAGCTTGGATTGAGCCCAAATTTTTAGGAAAGCTCGAAAACATGATTTGGAAAAAGTCATAATTCTAGACAGCTGGCCAATTCACACTTTTTGGAGGTCAACTATGCGGTGCAACAAGGAATAAAATATTTGGACGAGTTTTCATTTCACACTTAAAAAGTTATGTAACCCTAGCCCTCACAAACTCTATTTAGAAAGGTTTTTCACTCTTTGGGAGGTTTGGTAGAGGCTTTGGGAAGGTGTGGTCGAAAGGTTTTCTCTTGGGAGCCCCTCACAACTCTTGGAAGAAGTATGGATTTGTGCAAACCTCTCTTCCAAAAAGGCTCTCCTCTCCCACCTCCTCTTTGTATTTCTTTTCTTTCATGTTTGTATCTTGAATTTTTCTTCAAATAATCTTCTATGCTCTTCCCTTTTATTCTTCTATTAATCATCCTAATTGGGTTGGAATCAAGAGTGGGGATTATATTGGGTTCTACCCTTTCAATCCTTTGCTCATGCAAAACGTCTCCACAATGACCACACTGCCCATGGAAGAGTTGTTTTTTTAGTGATCGATCTATATTCTACCCTCTTCATTTAATTATTTTGTATCATTGAGCTGATTTAATTCACTTAATATAATCCATGAATTGTGTTTTTAAATTATAAGAAACTAAGAAATCAATTTAACAATTAACACAAAAATACGTGAGGTTGAGATTTTGTTTAAATTGTGAGAGCGCGATCTTAATCGGTAATACAAGACCGCACGGGATAAATTTGTAGAGTTAAAATTTAATCCCTAAACACAATTAATCCTCATTTATAGAATGTATATGTGATCTAATTAACCACTAACCATAATCTAACATTAGAACAATGATCAAAGTAGGGTGTTGCGATTGCATGTTCCGAAGCTAGCCTAGGGTTTAAGTAATTTCATCTTTGTGGTTAAGTTAACTCTCGTAGGGTTCAAGGGTTAAAAAATTAGGGGATAATAATTAAGTGGATATTGATCTAAATGATAATGGTTAATAATTAAATGAATAGGTAGAGTTAGATCGATTACTCCTTTTAAAATATTTTCTAAAAAAACATATTCTTGTTGTGTCATTTTAATCGAACTTCATTTCAAAACTAAAAACAAAAAAAAATACAATCTTCTTCTAGAAAAATTCTTCTAGATTTATAAACTATAAATAACCTCCATAATTTCAAGTAGTTTTTTTATTATATTCTATTTTATTTTTAGAATACCTTTAATAAGTTGTTTTAATTTACTTCCTCCTTTGAAAAACGACCTTGGTCAGCCACTCTGCAGCACCTAAGTACCCCAAAAACCACTAATCATTTGAGGGCACCCATGACATTGCTCTTTAAAATTGGCACAATTTCCAGGGAGTTAAGTAATTTATTCAACCAATTATAGGTATTTATTTTATTTTTTATTTAATTTGTTTCTTCTCCTCTTTCTTTCTTCTTTCCCCTTAATCAAGTTTTTTTTCTTTTCTCTTACTCTCTTTTTTTTATCAGACCAACTCAAACATCTTTTCTTTTTATTATGGTCCATTTTTATTTATTTACTTTTCATATTTCATTGATTTATGGAAAAAACTAATCCCGAAGATCTATTAGATCTTGACCCTGATATTGAATGTAGCCTTAGGGCACGAATCAGACATTCTCAGTCTACGGGAAGTTTCAACATTCAACGAGTTGTAGAATTACTCCAATATCAGAACATTGAAATTAGAAGAAATTCAAATTAAACCATAAAACAAGAAACAATGGCTGAAAAATAATGGAAATAAACTTAATAGAACCATTCAAGAATTGGTTTCACCTGATATTAATTATCAACCAAATTGCATTGCATATCCAAATCTCAAATCAGACTTTGAACTGAAATCTGGATTAATTCACCTACTTCCAAAATTTCATGGCCTCTCTGGTGAGGATCCCAATAAACACCTTAAAGAATTTAATGTGTTTTTATCAACTTTAAAATCGAGAAATGTTTCTGAATATCAAATCAAACTAAGATCATTCCCATTCTCACTTAATGGAGCTGTGAAAGACTGGATGTATTATTTATAACCCGAAGATGTAACTTGTTGGAACGATTTGAAACGTCTTTTCTTGCAGAGATTTTTTCCAGCATCAAGGAACACTTCCATTCATAAAGAGATCTAAGGGATCAATAAATCACAAGGGGAGTCAATGTATGAGTACTGGGAGCGATTCAAGAAGTTGTGTGAAATCTTCCCACATCACCAAATCAGTGAGAAACTCTTCATCCAATATTTCTACAAAGGACTCACGCCTATGGAGAGGATAATGGTGGATGTTGTAGCTAGAGGAGCATTGGTGGACAAGACACCAGTAGATTCACATGAGTTGATCAAAAAATGGCCCAAAACTCCCAACAATTTGGCGATCGAGGTACACCACATGTCAGGGGAGTACATCAGGTAAGTCCTTCTTCTCTTGAGAGTCATTTGATTGATACCAAGTTAGAATAATTGACAACTATGGTGAGACAGATTGATTTGGCTCAAAACACATCCCAACCCCCTCTTTCAAAGCCTTGTGGCATTTTCACTGAGACAAGCCACCCAACTGACTGTTTCCCACAACTACAAGAGACAGAGGATTGCGTAGCAGTATTCCCAAGGAGACCTTATCAGCAGCAACAACCATATACCCAAAAGAAGCTTGATTCCTTTGTACCAATATACAACCAACAGTGGAAGTATCAATTAGAAATGAGTTATGGCTCTGGACAAAAACAAAGGCCCCATTTTCAACAAAACATCCAGCAGCCTCTGCCTTACCAGCAGGGTTTCCAACAACCCCAAAGTTGATTTGAATCCCAAGCATCAACAAGAAAGAAACAAGGGAATCCCCCACACAAGGTAGATTCTAACACTGATGACCTTTTGAATAAAATTTTTCTTAATCAAAAGAATGAGATTAAGAGTCAATGTTCGGAGCTAAGGGAATTGAAGATTCAAATGAGCCAGATTTCCCCCACCCTCTATGAACTTGTAAGTAAGAATTCCGGAAATCTACCTTCACAACCCACCATAAATCCAAAGGGTAATGTCAGTGCCATCACATTGAGAAATGGGAAGCAAACAACTGATGCTTCTCCACCTATCATTCCACCGGGATTCAACTAATCTCTGAAGAAACCTCATTCAAAACCAACTGATGATAAATCCAAGGAGAAAGATAAAGGTAAGAAAAATATTAATGATGTTCCTCCTAAATCCCTTTATTTTCCAAACAGGGTTGTTCAAACCAAGAAGATGGATTAAGAAGAAATTAAAAAGGTGGTTTTGGACACATTCAAGCATGTGGAGATCAATATTCCTCTATTTGAAGCCATTAAGAAAATTACAAGGTATGTGAAATTCTTAAAAGAACTTTATACCAATCGAAGAGGCCTCAAGGGAAATGAGAGGATAAATCTTGGAAGAAATGTGTCAGCACTCATTACACCAACTCCAGCAATGACAAAAAAGTTCAAGGATCCAGGGACATTCACCATCCCTTGCACCATAGGGGAGTTGCACTTTTATGATGCACTTTGTGATTTGGGAGCTTCCATAAACGTGATGCCTCACTCTGTATTCTCTTCTTTTCAGGTTAGTGAGCTGAAGATGATGAGAGTAGTGGTGCATTTGGAAAATAGAGCTACAGAATATCCAGTGGGAGTCCTTGAGGATGTACTTGTTTGGGTAATATACATGATCTTCCCAGCATATTTATACGTGATTAACATGGAGGATGATCAGGTAAGTTCTCATGCTCCCATTATCTTAGGTATACCCTTCCTCAAAACTGCAAAAACTATCATAAATGTCAATAAGGGTACACCTTCCATGGAAATTGGGGATGATGTTGTGATATTTAATGTTATGGATTCCATGAAGTACCCCTCAGAGGATCATTCTGCATTTTTTATCTCCCATTTTGAACCACCAAATAAAAACCCCATGGAATTTGATTGCTCTATGCTTAGGGAGATTATGAGTATTGGTTCTAGTTTGATGTCTAAGAGTACTTCCACACCTATTTATAATGCACAATACTCTCTTATATTTGATTTTTAAATGGAATCATATACTGATTTTGATCATGTGAACTCTGATTATGACATGGCTGTTGAGTATGCTGATGGATTTGATGCATTATTCTCTGATTTTGATGATGTATATTCTGATACTGATGCTCTTTGTGCACATATTTCAGTTCCTTCTATGTCTTCATCCATAAACCACCCCCCTACACTGTAACTCAAACCATTGCCACCAAATCTCAAATACTCATACTTGTTAAGTGGTGAGAAAATACCTTTTATCATTGCTAACAATCTCCCTTTAAAAGATGAAGAAAAACTTTTGAATCTTTTGAGGGAGAACATCAGGGCAATTGGGTAGACCTTGGATAACATATCAAGTATTATCCCCTCCATTTTCATGCATAGGATTCTTTTGGAGGATGGGGCTAAACCGGTTAGGCAGCCACAAAGGAGACTCAATCCAACACTTTTAGAGGTTCTTAAAAAAGAGGTTGAAAAATTGCTCGAGGCGGGTATAATCTATCTCATTTCAGATTCTCAGTGGGTAAGTCCTATTCAGGTTGTACCTAATAAAAGTGGTGTTAATATTTTTAAAAACGAGAAAGATGAGTTAGTTCTAATGAGGGTGCAAAACAGTTTGTGAGTGTGTATTAATTATATGAAACTAAATCAATCTACTCACAAGGACAATTTCCCCACCCGTTTAATGACCAGATGCTTGAGAGACTTGCAGGGAAAACACATTATTGTTTCTTGGATAGATTTTCTAGACATTTTCAGGTTCCTATTGCTCTGGAGGATCAGAAGAAGACAACATTCACTTGTATTTTCAGTACATTTTCCTACCGAAGGATTCCATTTGGACTTTACAACGCCCCATCTACCTTCCAGAGATGCATGGTGAGTATTTTTTCTAATTTTATTGAGACCTTCATGGAGGTATTTATGAATGATTTTATAGTGTATGTGTCTTCATTTTATGAATGTCTAAGTAGTTTGATAAAGGTATTGAATCATTATATTGAGAAGAATCTGGTCCTAAACTTTGAAAAGTGTCATTTCATGGTAGAGCATGGCATTGTCTTAGGGCATGTAGTGTAAAAACATAGGATAGAGGTTGATAGATCTAAGATGGAAATTATTTTATCCTTACCCTATCCTTCATTTTTGCATGATGTTAGATCTTTCCTAGGGCATTCTGGATTTTATCGGTGCTTCATCAAATATTTTAGTAAGATTTCTCTTCCTAAGTCACGATTACTTTAAAAGGATTCTGATTTTGTGTTTGATGATTCTTGCAGGACTTCCTTTGATGAGATAAAGAAGTGTCTGACCACTCCACCTATCATACAGCCCCCACGGTGGGAAATTCCCTTTGAGCTTGTGTGTGACGCCTACAACTTCGTGGTTGGAGCTGTATTATCTCAGAGGGTGGAGGGACGTTCACATGTGATCGCCTATGCATCGAGGACATTGGATTTAGCCCAATCAAACTACACAACCACAGAAAAGGAGTTTCTTGCTATCATATTTGCTTTAGATAAATTCCATTCATATTTATTGGGCTCTGAAGTAGTTTTTTTTTCTAACCATGCAGCTCTGAGGTACCTCTTGAAGAATCCAGATGCAAAGCCCAGGCTGATCTGATGGATGCTCCTTCTTCAAAAATTTGATATTGAGATAATGGAAAAAAAGGGGTCCGAAAACTTGGTGGTGGACCACATGAGTAGGCTTACTCACACACTAGAGGATGACACATTGGACTAGGTACCACTTCGGGACACTTTCCTCGATGAGAATCTTTATTCCATCTCAGGTATGCATCCTTGGTATGAAAAATTAGTTAACTAACTTGTTGCCTCTGAAATCCCTGCAAATTTAAAGAAACATCAAGTCTAAAAATTAAAAAGTGAGTATCGTTGTTATGTTTGGGATGATCCATACCTCTGGCGCATGTGTAGTGATCAAGTTATTAGGAGGTGTGTTCCTGATCATGAGTTGGAGTCTGTTTTACATTTTTGTCATACACTTGCTTGTGGTGGACACTTTGGACCCCAACAAATAGCTAGGAAAGTTTTGGACTCTAGATTATATTGGCCTAGCTTATTCCATGATACCCATGTGTTTTGTAAGTCATGCTCTCATTGCCAACACACTGGGAACATTTCTAGGAGACATGAGATTCCCCAACAACCCATACTATTCTGTGAGATTTTTGATGTATGGGGAATTGATTTTATGGGTCCTTTTCCTAGTTCATTTGTATTTTTATATATTTTGGTTTCTGTAGATTATGTGAGTAAATGGGTGGAGGATAAGGCCACCAGGACTGATGATTCTCATGTTTTTGTGGACTTTGTCAAAGAACAAATTTTTTATAGGTTTGGAGTACTGAAGGCCATCATCAGTGACCAGGGGACACACTTCTGCAATCATAATTTTTCTTCCCTTCTTCGGAAGTATGGGGTGGCGCACAAAACATCAACACAATACCACCCTCAAACAAATGGCCAGGATGAGGTTTCAAATAGGGAATTGAAACAAATTTTGGAGAAAACTGTGTAGCCAAATAGGCAAGATTGGAGCAAGTGCTTGGATGATGCATTGTGGGCTTATAGGACATTATACAAGACACCCATTGGTATGTCCCCATTTCGAATTGTTTTTGGTAAAACATGTCATCTCCCCTTGGAGGTTGAGAATCGGACTTATTGGGCTATAGAGAAATGAAACATGGATTTGTCCCAAGTTGGAATCCAAAGGAAGCTGCAATTCAAGAGCTTGAGGAGATTAGATTGTCTTCATATGATAACTCAAGGCTCTACAAGGAAAAATCAAAATCAGCTCATGATAGAATGATCCAACAAAAGGAGTTTCATGTTGTAGAGAAAGTCCTTCTCTACAGTTCAAGACTGAAGCTGATGTCTGGTAAGTTGCGTTCCAGGTGGTTAGGTCCTTATGTTTTGACTAATGTTTTTCCTTATGGTGTTGTGGAGATCACACAAGAGGACATAATAAAGGAGCTTTACAGTCAATGATAAATGTTTGAAGAGATATATTTAGGGACTTCCTACTGATGCAGTGGATTTTATCACACTGCATGACCCAATCATCACTTGAGCACATCAGGCTATTTCAAACCCTTTAACTTTGTTATTCTTTGTCCTATTTAAAATTATACATTTCATGTTCATATATCATCTCATGGGTTAACATTGAGGAGAATGAAATATTTTAAGTGTGGGGAGGGAACCTTTTAATTTATTAATTTCAATTGTTTTCCTGTTTTAAAAAAAATTATGTGTTTTTAAAAAAATTGTGTGTTTATTTTTAAATTTTCTGTGTGTTTTTGAAACTTTTGAGATGAAATGATTCTCAACAACCATTTTGAAATCCATATCAATATGTGAAAAATTGTATCCCTTAAAACTGAGCTTAAATGAATGCTTAAATAACTTTGTTTCAAGTTCAAATATTTAGTAATTTCATGAAAAGTACACTGAATTTTGAATCTCATGCCACATCTCATTGTCTTTATATTTGAAATCACTTTCATGTGAGGCTTCTGAACCATTATTTTCATATTCTATACATTCACCTCACTTCTTGAGAGAACCAAACCATGCTTGATTTAACCATAATTTTATTTATTCCTGTCAAAACTTGAGGTTTTGAGGTACTTATGTTTAAATGATTGGGGAATTTGTTGGGTATTAAATCCCCTATTTCAAAGAATCCTTTTTTATAATGGACTAACTTTAACATTTAATCCTTGTATCCCTTATTATCCATGAACATCCTGTTAGGTTAGCCACATTACTATCCAATTTTCCCTATCCAACCAACTCTTAAAGTGAAATTGCATAATCTAGTTGAACTTAAGTGTGGGGGAAGCTATCTTGTGTTGTGCTACCACATTCTGTGATACTTTTGGTGGAAAATTAAATTCTGGGGAGATGTGTTTACTGCTGAAGAAAATCATTCTATTGAAATCTTTTCCTTTTCTAGAGCTTTCATTACAAGTGAAGTTGTGCCTATCTGGATCTTTCAAGAAAATCATGTTTGAGAAGATTGACCTTTTTTGTTGTTGAAATGAAGGATGGTGTAAAAAATCAATGACTTTTCGTGATGATGGAGCTGAATTGATCATAAGGGTATTAATGAGGAGACCATATTTAACTGAAAATTAGATTAATACAATTTTTCTTCAAAAAGAGTCAATCCCTCCTCATTCAGCCTCAGAGTTTTTCACATCTAAATCCTACCAACCGAAAGCCACAGAACAACCCTGAAAATTAATCATGATAAACATATGTCCTTGACTCACATCGGGTGGATATGTAGGAATTTATCAAGCCTATGGTGACCCTTGTATGAGTTTTTATGTGAAAGACATTGCAAAAAAAATTAATATTTGTGTGATAAGAGAAAATTCAAGTGAGGTAAGTGTTTTGTGCATGGGAGGATAAATGAAGTGGAAATATATTGAATGATATAAATGGAGAACTTTAAATAAGGTTTTTTATGAGGCATGATATCTTTTGATTCTTGGTGTGGAATTGATGGATCTCAATGATATGTGTTTTAAAATTTGATATTAATGTTTACTTGATATGAGGTTTTTCCCAATAGTGAAAAAGGGTAGGTGTGGTGGAGTTAATAAAACACTATTTTTTTGAATATTTTATTGATAATAAATGATATAATTTCCTCACATTATGATAGATATGTTCAATTATTGAATATTTGGGATTGGATCATTCATTTGCAAATTTGATAAAAATTCCAGTTTTACCCTTTTAAAATTCACTATAGTATTTCAGGAATAAATATTTTTCAGTAAATTATTTTGACTTAAAATTTTTTAACTGTGTTTTTGACTTAGTGGGATACAAATTATATTCAGGACTTGGGAGATTTATCATGCATGTGAGTGAATTAAATGGGACATGAAGACAAAGCTGGACTAAACTATCCAGATTGGACATCACTTCACCATTTGGGTCGTAAATTCTTCATCCAGGCTTGGATTAAGCCCAAATTTTTAATAAAGCTCAAGGACATGATTTTTCACAAGTAATACTTCAATAAGGTCGGCCAATTCACACTTTTTGGAGGTAAACTATGTGGTGAAACTTGGAATAAAATATTTGGCTGAGTTTTCATTTCACACATAAAAAGTTATGTAACCCTAGCCCTCAAAAACTCTATTTAAAGGGGTTTTCACTCTTTGGTAGGGTTGTTAGAGGCTTTGGGAAGGTGTGTACTAAATTTTGTCTCTTGGTATCCCCTCAAAACTCTTGGAAGAAGTAAGGCTTTGTGCAAACATCTCTTCCAAAAAGGCTCTCCTCTCCCACATCCTCTTTGTATTTCTTTTCTTTCATGTTTGTATCTTGAATTTTTATTCAAATAATCTTCTGTGTTCTTCCCTTTTATTCTTCTATTAATATTCATAATTGGTTTGGAATCATGATTGGAGATGATATTTGGTTCTACCCTTTCAATCCTTTGCTCATGCAAAACGTCTCCATAATGACCATACCGCCCATGGGAGAGTAGTTTTTTTTAGTGATCGATTTATCTTCTACCCTCTTCATTTAATTATTTTTATTAATTGAGATACTGTAATTAACTTAATATGATACATGAATTGTGTTTTAAAATTATAATAAACTCAGTAAGCAATTGAACAATTAACACAAAAACACGCGAGGTCGAGATTTTTTGTAAATTGTGAGAGTGCGATCTTAATCGGTAATACAAGACCACACGGGATAAATTTTTAGAGTTCAACTATAATCCTTAAACACAATTCATCCTCATTTATAGAATGGATATGTTCTCTAATTAACAAATGACCATAATCTAACCTTAGAACAACAATCAAAGCAGGGTGATGTGATTGCGTGTTCCGAAGCTAGCCTAGGGTTTAAGTAATTTCATCTTTGTGGTTAAGTTAACTCTCATAGGGTTTGAGGTTTAACAAATTAGGGGATAATAATTAAGTGGATATTGATCTAAATGATAATTATTAATAAGTAAATTAATAGTTATAGTTAGATTGATTACGCCTTTTAAAATATTTTCTAAAAAAACATCTTCTTGTTGTGTCATTTTAATCGAACTTCATTTCAAAACTAAAAACAAAAAAAATAAAATATTCTTCCAGAAAACTTCTTTTAGATTTATAAACTATAAGAAAAACCCCATCCTTTAAAGTATTGTTTTAATTCTATTCTATGTTATTCTTGGAATGCCTTTAATAAGTTGTTTTAATTTACTTCCTCCTTTGAGAAACGACCTTGGCCAGCCACTCTGTTGCACCTATGTACCCCAAAAACCACTAATCATTTGAGGGAGCCCATGAAAGATCTCTTTAAGTAGCTGTGAGAACAATATCTATTACCTCAGCCAAAAAATGATTGATCTCGAGACTCGATATTCAAGAATCTAAAAGAAATTCTTATCCCTAATCTTTTTGGTTTAGAAATTTAGGCATTACCTACTGCACTAAGAGGTTCATATAGTCTCCCACTGCAACCCACCCAAGTATATCCTCAATTTTTCTATACTAATTGGATGTTGATCATGGTGGGTAGTCATCTTAAAATAGTTTTACATATAGTACATGCCCCAAAAAACCATCAAATTTCATGGGTTAGAATACTTCCCAGAAAAGCACCCCTTGGAAGAAACAAACCCATTGGATACCGAAATTCATGATGAAGAAGTATTATATGCCCAATAAGTCCCCCAGGCATGGGAAATGTACTTCGATGGTGCCTCCAAAAACCTAATAAGGAAGAGGACAGAGGACCCCAAGCTCAAAAAAGTAGGGCTATGTGTTATACTCATATCCCCAGAAAACGACATATTACCTTACTCTTTCCTCCTTTCAAAGGGGTGCACAAATAATGAAGCAAAATACTAGGCTCTCATTGCAGTCATGGAGATGGAACTTCATTTATGAGTAAAACACCTAAAGATAAAAGGTGATTCAGAGTTGGTCATCAAGCAGATCAATAGTGACTATGCCATTAATAAAGAATTATTGGCACTTTTTATGAACCATTTTTGAGACCTAATGATATAATTCCCATAAAAACCAACACTAACTTATGTCCCCCAGTCACAAAATGCTCAAGTCGATGCATTGGAAAATGCATCCACAACCCTATCTAATCCATATAGGGATGAAAGAGTCATTATCATTTCCCACCGTTAGATGGTCTCGTTGTTCATTCAGAACAACATAGAGGAAATCGACAAGATTAGCCCCATTTATGAGCCTTATGGTCACACCACCAACTAGATGAATCCCATTGAAAATTACCTATGGAGGGGGGGAACTCCCACCAGATAGGGCTAGAAAATAATAGATCTGTAGGTGAGTAGTCAATTTTGTTTTGTACAATAGCACAAACCAAGGAAAATCCAATACAAATGAGGAATTTACAGAGTTCTTCTTAGGTGTATTGATGGAGAAGAGACTGTTGTCATCATGAAATAAGTGCACACCGGAGCTTGTGGAGTACACTAATCAATGGCCAAGATCTCCCATCAAATTCAATGGCTTGGATACTATTTTCCCACTATGATATTGGATTGTTCCACATTCACCAAGAAGTGTCATTCCTACCATGTTAATGATAATTTTATTCACCAACCCCCGGAGCTGCTTCACACAGCTAAGTACTCCTGACCATTTTATATATGGGGGATGGATGTTGGGGGACCATATCCTCCCACCACATCTAGACAATTCAAGTTCATTCTCACAGCAACTGACTTCTTCTCCAAATGGGCTAAAGACATACCCCTTAAAGAGGTCATGGAAAAAATAAATGTTAGCTTTGTGAAATCCAACATCATTACCAGATTTGGTGTCCCTCATATAATACTAATGGAAAATGGAACCAAATTCTACTCTACTGATTTGGAAAAGTTATACCAGGAGTATGGAATCAAATCCAATCATTCATCCCACTACCATGTAGTGTCCAATGGGAAGATAGAGGATTTAAACAAGACTATGTCTAATGTAATCCAGAAGATGGTAGACAAGGATAATAAATCGTGTCCAGACAATATCCTTCATGCTTTATGGTCTTACTGAACCACAACCTGCACTTCCACCCAGGAAACCCCATACTAATTAGTATATGGGATAGAGGAAGTTCTTCCCATCAATGTTCAAGTTCCATCACTCTGAGTTTCCATTTGTGATCAATTGTCCGTGGATGAGTAATCCCAAAAATGGTTTGATGAGTTGGAGTGAATGGATGAGAAAGGGTTTCACACTTTGCACCATTTGGAAGTCTACCAAAATTGGATCGTACAAGCCTTCAACAAAAAGGTTCACCTTTGGTCTTTTCTTGAAGGGGAGATGGTGTTGGTCCATAGAAACCCAATGTTACTTAGGAAGAAACCCCCAAATCTTGAGCCAAAATGGGAGGGGGAATATGTCGTACATAATGTCTACTCTAATGGAGAATATTCCTTGATATCAATGGATGGAAAGCTTATCACAACTCCCACCAATGCAAGGTTTCTGAAGAAATACTTTGCATAATAGCAACACACACATCCTAGCTTCATGACATTAAACTGCATAGAATAAATCATCCTAATTGCATGATGATAGACTACAGGGTCAAAATTGTCCTAACCACATGACATTAAACTGTATGGATCCCATCCTTACTGCAATATAATAAGCTTCATAGTTTCTAAAGAACTACGTACAGCTTGATTCCCATTCATTATTGGGATACGTAGCAATGCCTCAACCCTCGATATTGGTCCAGTAATCACATGAAACAAAATTCCTCTATTGTATCTTCTATCACCCCATACTATGATGAAAATCCTCATTGATCCTTGTTTCTCACATTGAGTATGACTCACGTGAGCTTAGTATTGGTGGTAAGGATTACCTTATATAAAAAACCCATATAATAATATGATAGACCTGACACCCAGAGAGGATGAAACCAAAATGACCCTACTCCTACACCCAAGATAGATTGGTAAAGGGAACATTTAGAACTACACATGGCTTAATTCCTACCCTTGTAGGATACGTAGTGATGACCTTATTTAACATTTGGGCCTAGTCACCAATTAAAGAAAAGTGACCTCTCATTTCCCTATGCATGGGACAAACCTATTTAGGGAATATTTATAACTATGTATGGTTTGATTCCTACCCTTGCAGGATACGTAGTGATGCTTGGATCCTCCTAGTCCAGCCACCCAAAAGAAAAAAATTCCTCTTTATGTATAGGTCAGACTTGCACATGGTAATCCATGAAAGGTCCTAACCACATGACATTAAACTGTAAGGTTTATCAAGAGTCATGTGTAGCCTAATTATCAACATTACAAGATCCCAAACATTCCCCTAATTTCCTACACAAAAAATCAAATAGATGATGGAAATTACAAGTCTGAATTCTGACACTTATAAGGAGTCAAAATATCATACATCCTCTTACATATGAGTTAGATCTATGTAGAATATTTAGCAGTTCACGGCTAATTGCAGTCTATATGTTTCTTACATTCCCAGACACATCTTTCCCATTTGTCAAACTCCATACTTTGGGAAATTTTGGGTCCCCATAAACATTCACATCCATTGATGATGTAAGACGAGTGTCCTATGGACACCTTCGTTTGACTATGCACATCATTCCCCGGTGGCTCTGCATATGTTTCCTACAAAACGGATGTCAATCAAAGGAAAATTCATCCCTAGGAGATTCCTTTCCCATTTCCATATTCCCAAAGTCTTTCAAGCCCCATGTCATCCCTCCTTATCCAATGACCCCCAGGACTATGGTTTACACCTTCTATCATCATTCATGTCTAAGGAATTCTAGAGTATCCCAACCACAATTAACTCAAAGCTATTTATGGTCTTTGTGAAAAGTTGCCTCTGAAACACGATGTAAAACTGTGTTGCTGAATTCCTTACCACACAATGCTAAACTGCAAGGGAAGAAGTGTCCTAGCTACATGACATTAAACTGTACCACTCAATGACAATGCTTATATTCTTATCTTGGCTTGGACACCTCAAACAAAATTCCTTCTCTTACCATGTATGGGAAAGACCTCCATAAGGAATGCTCATTGGGAGTATCTTGTAACTTGTTTTCCCCTTGAGAAGATGTGGGGTGGACCCAAATTCTATGATCTGGACTCAGCCACAAAAGGTATTGAAATGTCCGCTTTTCTGCACAAGAATTAAATCAAAGTTGAGAATCATCAGATAAGTCATATCTATAGGTCTGCTTAAGGATAATAGTATCTCCCTTATTTCATGTTGAGATTACCCTACGTCCACCCCACATAATGATAAATTGTGTGGAATTCATTCTTAATGAATGTAGTTAAACATCATAGCATTGGTCTAAGCATAAAATTCTCCCTACCATTGATTATGCCATTCATAAGTGGTGAACCAAAATCCTTATAATCCCTTGTTTCTCACATCGAGCATAGTTCACATGAGCTTAGGGACCTCAGCAGAAGATCCATCATGACATCATGGAAAATTAATCCGGGATTTTGGTCCTAGAAACATGATCCTAAAAGGAATTTTATGGTTCCCTTCCCCATTAAGAACCTTGCGTCCTGGTCGTATGATGTTAAACTATAGGGTACTCCAAAGATGGGATAGATTCCTTACCTTATGTATGATTCAGATCTATGTAGGGGATTACTTGATCCCATGGGTGAATCACAGCCCAAATGTTTCTAATGTATCTTGAGACACTTTTTCTATGCATCAAACTCCATGTTTTGAGCAATCTTGGATCACAAAACCTTCCATATACATTAGATATGGAAGTTCAGTGTCTTTCGGACACCTTTTTTTGACTATGAACATCATTCTTTGGTGGCTCTACATACGTTTCCTACAAAACAGTTCCTAATCAAAGGTAAATTCATCCCCAGGAGAGTCCTCTCCTACCTCGGTATGCCTAACGGCTCCTAAGCCCCGTGACATCCCTCCTGATTCAAGAACCCTAAAATTCATGGTTTACATTCTCTTTTATACCCATTCACTAGATATATTAGAACATTCTGGCATGATTCACCTATGGTCTCTCTTGAGGATTCTACAAAATAAATATTCCCCATTTCTATGCATAAAGTTGATCTGTGCACAAAAAACAATAAAATTCCCCCACCTATTTTCAATTTTCCTATTAAAGTTCATCCAAAGAAATGCCTCCTTTCATGTTTATGTTCACCCCATTTCATAATCCAAACGTTGTGTCCAAAAAGGTCCAAATATCCATAAACATTCATGGCCATCAGGGATGGAAGGCCAATGTCATTCGGAAACCTTTGTTTGAATATTCACATCATGCCCCAGTTTCTCTGCATATGTTGACTAAAAAATGGCCATTAATAAAATTCAAATTCATCCCTAGGAGATTTTTTTCTAGTTTCCATATGCCCGCATGACATTTATGTCCCATCTCACTCCCTATATTTGGAAACCCCCTGGATTATGGCTTACATTTCTTTCCCTTTTCAAATTAGCAATGATCAAAAGCATTTCTAATTGAACAAAGAATCATTTACTCTATCTTGGTTAGAGTAAAATGATCTCCCATAATAGGTTTCAAGTGTCCTGGTGGTATGACATTAAACTATACCATTCACTGGCTCTCCCTTAAACAAATGAAATTTGTGTGCTAGCAGTATCCCATTCAAAGATGATACAAATTCCCCGAATACTTTTGGACATCATCCCTCAAATAGGCCACCCATTGTGTTCCCCAACTACAAAACAAATACAAAGTGATATAACTCCCCCCATGCCATCAGAAATGGATGGTCAGTGTCCTGAAGACACCTTTGTTTGACTATGCGCGTCATGCCCCATTGGCTCTGCATATGTCGCCTACAAAACGGTCATCAATCAAAGTAAGGTTCATCCTCAGTAGATCCCTTTCATACCTTCATATTCCTAAAATGGCTCCCAATCCCCATATACATCCAAAACTCATGAATTTAGGGTCAATAAAAATCCCCCATTCATGGCTGAGATTTATTAGGACATTTCTAGCTAATGAATCCCAAATTGGGGCCCTTATCTAGTTTATTTTGGTCAAATTTATTCGACCTAAAACATCAGTAATAAGTCTAATTGGCAAGACTATAAACCACCAAAAAAAGACACAATACTTGATAGAGTGAAACCCCATAAATTCCACCCATGGATAGAAGTCTAGTACCAGTTCGTTGAACCAATACTATGTATGGTTTAGGAAAAAAAATTGAGCTTTCAAATACTCAAAAGAGACATAAATATTGTTAGGTCGAAAACCTGCAAAGGGAGGCCTAAAAAAAGTCGAGTTATAACCACTAAGCCCATACCAAAAAATATTAGGAAAAAATGAGGGCAATAATGAAAAAGGCACAAAAGTTTGTGATTTATTTTATATAACCCTAGAAAGAGTCGAACTACGCTCACTAAGTCCTACGACTTGAGAAAAAAATTAGAGCCTGATTCGATGATTTCTATTTACTAGTTTCAAATCATAGTTTAAAATTAATACATGATCAAAATTATTCCTATATGGTTGATTGTGATAGATTAACATTGCAAAAAAACAAAAAAAAAGAAATAAAAGGAGAAGAATTAGAGGAAAAAATCATTCCATTAGTCCCAAAAAAAAGAAAAATGGAGGAACATCTCCAGTTTGGGGCCTCTCAATAGTATCAAAAGAAAATGAGTACATCCTGATTTGGGTAAATAATAGTGAGGCTCAGCTCTCCCTTTATAGAAAATGGAAAGGGACTATCGTGGACCATCAAGGGTCTACTCTAAAGTAGCGCTCTCTTCCACCTCAGCTTCGACCATAAGCATATGATAATGAATTCTATAGTAGTCAAGGAATTACTTCCAAGACTATCTTGGTTGTATGATTTGACTCCCCATACCATCTTGGTTTTCATGGTTCACTCTCATAGCCATCTTGGTAGTCATGTTTCAATCTCATAACCATCTTGGTAGTCATGGTTCACTCCCATAACCATCTTGACAGACAAGGTCCTTCATGTTTATATTATGAGATATAAATTTTTTTCCAATGCATCGGAGGGAGATATAGTTCCCACCCATCTCATATTGAAATCATACATACATGGGCCACAATATCATAAAGAATCAAATCATAACCCATAAATGGAATGCGTTTCATAAACATGTAATCATATAATAACATATGAAAAAGAGATAGGTTTCATAATCATTTCAACATAATCATAACTCATGAAAAGGAGGTTTTTTATTAAACATCATTCCATAAAAACATAAACAATTTATAGAAATAATATGAATGGTATTCTTGAACAATAACAAATTATTTCATCATAGGTGGGGAAGGATTTTGAATAATCACTTGGAACTTGAATTTTCCGTAAAAATCACCTTTTAAAACATAAAAAAAATTCAGACCCCTTTTAATTGAAACTAATTTGAAAACATATAATGGAATCATGAAAATACTTTAAATGATGAATGTCTAAGTAGTTTGGTAAAGGTATTGAATCATTATATTGAGAAGAATCTAGTCCTGAACTTTGAAAAGTGTCATTTCATGGTAGAGCATGGCATTGTCTTAGGGCATGTAGTGTCAAAACATAGGATAGAGGTTGATAGATCTAAGATAGAAATTATTTCATCCTTACCATATCCTTAATGTGTGCATGATGTTAGATCTTTCCTAGGGAATGCTGGATTTTATCGGCGCTTCATCAAAGATTTTAGTAAGATTGCTCTTCCTAAGTCACGATTACTTTAAAAGGATTCTGATTTTGTGTTTGATGGTTCTTATAGGACTTCCTTTGATGAGATAAAGAAGTGTCTGACCACTCAACCTATCATACATCCCCCACAGTGGGAGATTCCCTTTGAGATTATGTGTGACGCCTACAAATTCGCGGTTGGAGCTGTCTTATCTCAGAGGGTGGAGGGACGTTCACATGTGATCGCCTATGCATAGAGGACATTGGATTCAGCCCAATAAAACTGCACAACCACAGAAAAGGAGTTTCTTTCTATCATATTTTCTTTAGATAAATTCCATTCATATTTATTGGGCTCTAAAGTAGTTGTTTTTTCTGACCATGCAGCTCTGAGGTACCTCTTGAAGAAGCCAGATGCAAAGCCCAGGTTGATCTAATGGATGCTCCTTCTTCAAAAATTTGATATTGAGATAATGGAAAAAAGGGGTCTGAAAACTTGGTGGTGGACCACATGAGTAGGCTTACTCACACACTAGAGGATGACACCTTGGACTAGGTACCACTTCGGGACACTTTCCTCGATGAGCATCTTTATTCCATCTCAGGTATGCATCCTTGGTATGCAGATTTAGTTAACTACCTTGTTGCCTCTAAAATCCCTGCAAATTTAAAGAAACATCAAGTCCAAAAATTAAAAAGTGAGTATTGGTGTTATTTTTGGGATGATCCATACCTCTGGAACATGTGTAGTGATCAAGTTATTAGGAGGTGTGTTCCTGATCATGAGTTGGAGTCTATTTTACATTTTTGTCATACACTTGCTTGTGGTGGACACTTTGGACCCCAATGAATAGCTAGGAAAGTTTTGGACTCTATATTATATTGGCCTAGCTTATTCCATGATACCCATGTGTTTTGTAAGTCATGCTCTCATTTCCAACACATTGGGAACATTTCTAGGAGACATGAGATTCCCCAACAACCCATACTATTCTGTGAGATTTTTTATGTATGGGGCATTGATTTTTTGGGTCATTTTCCTAGTTCATTTGGATTTTTATATATTTTGGTTTTTTTATTATGTGAGTAAATGGGTGGAGGCTAAGGCCACCAGGACTGATGATTCTCATGTTGTTGTGGAATTTGTCAAAGCACAGATTTTTTGCAGGTTTGGAGTTCCGAAGGCCATCATCAGTGACCAAGGGACACACTTCTGCAATCAGAATTTTTCTTTCCTTCTTCGGAAGTATGGGGTGACGCACAAAACATCAACACAATACCACCCTCAAACAAATGGCCAGGCTGAGGTTTCAAATGGGGAATTGAAACAAATTTTGGAGAAAAACTGTGTAGCCAAATAGGCAAGATTGGAGCAAGTGCTTGGATGATGCATTGTGGGCTTATAGGACAGTATACAAGACACCCATTGGTATGTCCCCATTTCAGATTGTTTTTGGGAAAACATGTCATCTCCCCGTGGAGGTTGAGAATCGGGCTTATTGGGCTATAGAAAAATGCAACATGGATTTGGCCCAATCTGGAATCCAAAGGAAGCTGCAATTCAAGAGCTTGAGGAGATTAGATTGTCTCCATATGAGAACTCAAGGCTCTACAAGGAAAAATCAAAATCATCTCATGATAGAATGATCCAACAAAAGGAGTTTCATGTTGTAGAGAAAGTCCTTCTCTACAGTTCACGACTGAAGCTGATGTCTGTTAAGTTGCGTTCCAGGTAGTTAGGTCCTTATGTTTTGACTAATGTTTTTCCTTATGGTGTTGTGGAGATCACACAAGAGGACACAATAAAGGAGATTTACAGTCAATGAGAAATGTTTGAAGAGATATATTTAGGGACTTCCTACTGATGCAGTGGATTTTATCACACTGCATGACCCAATCATCACTTGAGCACATCAGGCTATTTCAAACCCTTTAACTTTGTTATTCTTTGTCCTATTTAAAATTATACATTTCATGTGCATATATAATCTCATGGGTTCACATTGAGGACAATTCAATATTTTAAGTGTGGGGGAGGGAACCTTTTAGTTTATTAATTTCAATTGTTTTCCTATTTTAAAAAAAAATTGTGTGTTTTTAAAAAATTGTGTGTTTATTTTTCAATTTATAGTGTGTTTTTAAAACTTTTGAGCTGAAATGATTCTCAACAACCATTTTGAAATCCATATCAATATGTGAAACAATTTATCTCTTGAAACCGAGCTTAAATGAATGCTTAAATAACTTTGTTTCAAGTTCAAATATTTAGTAATTTCATGAAAAGTACACTGAATTTTGAATCTCATGCCACATCTCACTGTCTTTATATTTGAAATCACTTTCCTATGAGGCTTATGAACCATTATTTTCATATTCTATACATTCACCTCACTTCTTGAGAGAACCAAACCATACTTTATTTAACCATAATTTGATTTATTCCTGTCAAAACTTGAGGTTTTGAGGTACTTATGTTTAAATGATTGAGGAATTTGTTTGGTATTAAAGCCCCTATTTCAAAGAATTTTTTTTTATAATGGCCTACCTTGAACATTTAATCCTTTTATCCCTTATTATCCATGAACAGCCTGTTAGGTTAGCCACATTACTAGCCAATTTTCCATATCCAACCAACTCTTAAAGTGAAATTGCATAATCTAGTTGAACTTAAGTGTGGGGGAAGCTATCTTGTGTTGTGCTACCACATTCTGTGATACTTTTGGTGGAAAATTAAATTCTTAAGAGATGTGTTTACTGCTGAAGAAAATCATTCTATTGAAATCTTTTCCTTTTCTGGATCTTTCATGACAAGTGAAGTTGTTCCTATCTAGAGCTTTCAATAAAATCATGTTTGAGAAGATTGACATTTTTTGTTGTTGAAATGACGGATAGTGTAAAAAAATAAATGAATTTTCGTGATGATGGAGCTGAATTGATCATAAGGGTATTAATGAGGAGACCATATTTAAGTTAAAATTAGATTAATGCAATTTTGCTTCAAAAAGAGTCAATCCCTCTTCATTCAGCCTCAGAGTTTTTCACATCTAAATCCTACCAACCAAAAGCCACAGAACAACCCTGAAAAGTCCTCATGATAAACATATGTCCTTGACTCACATCGGGTGGATATGGAGGAATTTATCAAGCCTATGGTGACCCTTGTATGAGTTTGGATGAGAAAGACATTGCAAAAAAAATTAATATTTGTGTGATAAGAGAAAATTCAAGTGAGGTGAGTGTTTTGTGCATGGGAGGATAAATGAAGTGGAAATATATTGAATGATATAAATGAAGAACTTGATATAAGGTTTTTTATGAGGCATGATATCTTTTGATTCTTGGTTTGGAATTGATTGATCTCAATGATATGTGTTTTAAAATTTGATATTAATGTTTACTTGATATGAGGTTTTTCCCAAGAGTGAAAAAGGGTAGGTGTGGGGGAGTTAATAAAACACTATTTTTTTGAATATTTTATTGATAATAAATGATATAATTTCCTCAAATTATGCTAGATATGTTCAATTATGGAATATTTGGGATTGGATCATTCATTTGCAAATTTGATAAAAATTCCAGTTTTACCCTTTTAAAATTCACTATAGTATTTCAGGAATAAATATTTTTCAGTAAATTATTTTGACTTAAAATTTTTTAACCGTGTTTCTGACTTAGTGGGATACAAATTATATTCAGGACTTGGGAGCTTTATCATGCATATGAGTGAATTAAATGGGACATGAAGGCAAAGTTGGACTAAAGTATCCAGATTGGACATCACTTCACCATTTTGGTTGTAACTTCTTCATCCAGGCTTGGATTAAGCCCAAATTTTGAATAAAGCTCATGGACATGATTTTTCACAAGTAATCCTTCAAGAAGGTCGGCCAATTCACGCTTTTTAGAGGTAAACTATGTGGTGAAACTTGGAATAAAATATTTGGCCAAGTTTTCATTTCACACTTAAAAAGTTATGTAACCCTAGCCCTTAAAAACTCTATTTAAAGGGGTTTTTTCACTCTTTGGTAGGGTTGGTAGAGGCTTTGGGAAGGTGTGTCTGAAATGGTGTCTCTTGGGAGCCCCTCACAACTCTTGGAAGAAGTAAGGCTTTGTGAAAACCTCTCTTCCAAAAAGGCTCTCCTCTCCCACCTCCTCTTTGTATTTCTTTTCTTTCATGTTTGTATCTTGAATTTTTCTTCAAATAATCTTCTGTGTTCTTCCCTTTTATTCTTCTCTTAATCTTCCTAATTGGGTTTGAATCATGATTGGAGACGATATTGGGTTCTACTCTTTCAATCCTTTGCTCATGAAAAATGTCTCCACAATGACCATACCGCCCATGGGAGAGTCGTTTTTTTTAGTGATCGATCTATCTTCTACCCTCTTCATTTAATTATTTTGGCTTTAACCTTTAGTTAAACAATTTAACTCTTACCGTGACAACTTGTCTTTTTACACTATAGGGTTTATATATTTACTATAAAATACCAAACCAACCTAAATTGGATAATTTATGACATATTTAACATTTTACTAGTTAGTGGGATGAATTCTATATTTTTATTAATTTTATAAAATTTAATAAAATATTATTTATTTTAATGTGTCATTTATGTCAATTATGATACTATTCAATATTTTCATTTTTAAAAATATAAAACCAACATGATAACTTCTAAAAAATACTTTATATATGTCACTAACATTTCTAATTTATCTATTAAATTCGTTGATGTCATTAATTAAGTCAAATTATATTTATTTTAATATTTTGAATATCATTTATTTGATATCTCAATTAATTAAAAAATTACTACATCATTATTATAGAATCCTTTAATTAAATTGTATGTTATTTAAAAAATAAAAACAAATTATCATGAAGAATATAGATTTTGTATATTTATAATGAATATTTATAGTTTAATTGTTATTATGTATAACCCTATATTAAAAATTATTTAGTTATTAAAATTTGAATATGACATTTTCAACTCTTCTTTAAATAAAAAATAATAAATGCACTAATCTTACAAAAGTGGCTTAAATAGGATCATATTTTCGATCTAATGTTTATTTGGGTCAAAAAACACTTATCCAATGAAATTAGGACAAGTTTTAGGGTAATTTTATTTTATTATAATATTATTTCTACCTTTAATTACACTATTTACTTTTAACAATAGTAAATAAAATTCAAGTTACTGTTTACCAAAAATTATTTTGATCCCATTAGACCACATTTTTCATGATTATTACAACCATGTATTTTCTTTTTTCAAAATTCAATTCATAGAAGTAGTAAAATTGTGTTTAATGTTAATCCCACAAATGTGGCTAGAAGGTGGGTAAAAGAGACGTTCAAAAGTTCAATAATTTTTTTATATCTAATTCTATTATAAAAATAATTCCAATAACATGAATTGGATTAATATATGTATTATTTATCTATTGTGACTTTAAAATCAATTTAAATTAACATGATTATTTAAATGAAAATGTCAGTTTTTAACTACAATGCAGTATTTTTTACTATTCATCAAAAATTAAAATATTTCAAAAAAATACCAAAAATTCACCCTAAGATAATCTTGATATTAAAAATTAAAAAATAATTTATATTTTATCAAATTAAATTTCTAAATCTTTCTAAAATTAATTTTATTATAAAAAGTGGTTCATTCAAGAAAACGGTATTTTAAACATGAAAGGACTACCAAAATCATATCTTTCATTATCAATATGTTTTATTTATATAAAAAAATTATAAAAAATATTTTAAAAGTAGTTATTACTATTCCTATAACTAAGTTTAATGGTTAGGTTATAATTATCTCACTTAAATAATTATATAAAAAAATGTTTCGTAGAAACTCAGTATTATGTGCATCGTATGCCAAGTCGGTGTTGCGTGTAGAGAAATCCAAAGTTTATGTTGTGTGTAAAGCACAATTTACTTGGTGTTGCATATAATGCAATACAAACACAATTATTTAATAAAATAAATTATCTTCAGTGTTACATGAAATGAAAAATATCAAAAAGGATAAATTAATTCGAAAAATAATAATTCACAAATCTCAGGGTGTTACAGTACCTAGGGTCACACGTCGTGTGACCTCTCCAGTACACCTAGTTATGTCCTGACCTGTACATGGTGTAACGCCCTAACCCCAGTTAACCAGAGTCAGTGCATTATTACATAACATTGATATGATCACAAGGAAATCATGTCCCGAAAGATCGATCAGTTTAGTATTATTGGAAACAATATTCATACATAAGTTCAACTTTACAACATGAAAAGAAATAAAATAGTAATTTATTCCATTAGAAACATCCAAGACTCCTAGATTATGCCTGCAAGTCACTCATAACTAACTTCTTCATATCCTGGTAAAATTAAACATAAGAAAGGGGTGAGCTCAAATGCTTAGTAAGGGTAAGCAATACAGCATAAGATAACATAAATATTAGTCATAGTAAATAATTGAAAACACATGCCTTTACAAATAATAGACATGAACACTTTTATGGAAGGAATATGAGCTAAGTAAATAATGATATAATAAAACATAGTCATGGGTATTCTACTAGTCGAATAACCACATGAACCATCAATATTATTTTCATAATGAGGGAATGTATAATGTCGGACATTCTGAAACATCTTGTCAAGGCCTCAACCAAGACATCTAAAAATGATTGAGGCCTCGGCCAAAACTATATATCAAATTGGGAAAGGCATTGAACAATTCCACGTCTAATTTTCTCATAAGTCCTACCGATGCACCGAGGAGCTATAACAGGCTCCACCCATCACATACTAAGTCTAATACATTCCTCATATGAAAAGGTTGAAACATAACGCAAACATTCATATTAAAACTAGCATACGAAATGTCAATACTTTAATCATAAACCATGAATGGTATAAAAATAACACATCCACAGTAAAACATATCACAAAACCTTAAATAAAATATGGAATATTTTTATCATAATGAATCGACTTCAAACAAGTATAAAATCCATCAAAGGATGCTGACATAGTTGAAATCAAAACTATTTGACAGAAATATCTCTTTCTTTTTTTGAAATAATTTAAAGTCACATAATTATAAAAGAAAACATTTATTTTTAAAATATTCTTATAAGCTTGTAAGGTAATCTTTGATGATGTTATAATGGCAGAAAATAGCTGCACCCACCGTATAAGTTAAAAAAACATTCTTACCTTAATTTTGTTGAAAAGGTCATAAAGTACCTTGTTTAGAAAATTCCAGAAAGATTCCTTTCAAAAACATATAAGATCAAATAAGTGTATAAATGACTTTAACCCATTTTATATTAAATAGTAAAAATGTTTTGAAATACATTTTTAAGAAACACGGATGTGGATGATAAAGAGGTCCCAGTAGATACTCACGTATAAAACAACATCAGATAATAAAGAGATTGTGAAATTAACCCTTACCTTGTTCTTTTACTTGGTAGAGGGTAGTTTAACCTCCTTTATAATGGTTAAATCATTTTTATTAAATTATACAAGAACCATATACATTAATATGATATCATATATGATCTTATAATATTTCTTTGATAATGATATTTCAGTAGTATCGTCGTTTTGGGTGTTAACTGATTTGTTTTCCTTTATATGTTTTGATACATAAGTTGTGTTTGTTATGGATAGGATTTATTTGAATAATATTCAGAATGATATTATGTTCTTAATCGTTATTTTTAATAACCAAATGAAAACTATTCTTGAATGATTATGATGGGGAATGAATCTTATCGCGTTCGTGGAGACGGTAATCTGTACATACGCACGAGCGACAATATAATTATTTTGATATTAAAATAGAATATAATTGGATGGTATATAATATATATATAATCATTATAATGTTATATTAATTATTTACTTCAGAGATACTCATTATTATACCCATCCAAATGATGAAGTGTTTGAATAACAAACATCACCATGACATGGATACGGTAAGTCGTACGTACGCATGTATGGTGACTTTGTCATTTATAGGATGGATATAATAACAAATATGGTTGTACCATTTTTATAATAACATCACAATATATATTATATGCTGGAGTTATTATTTTAGAATGGAAACAACAAAGAAAGAGGAAGTGGAATAAGAAAAGAACTTGAAAGAGGGTGGTGAAATTATTACCTCTCCTTCAGGTTCTTCCTTTTTATTTGATCAAAAGGGCTCCTTAGGTTGTCTTTCTGACCAAAGTAAGGCCTCTAGGATGAAGTGAGGGATGTTGGGAGGATATTTGGGAAGGTTTTGTATGATCCAAAGGCTTGATAAGTGTGAGAAATGGTTAGGAAGTGAGGGATTTTTATAAGGGAGAGGAGGGGCTCTTTAGGAAATTTTGAAACAATTATTTTATTATAAACTCATTTTCGGTTTCAAAAGGTGAAATAATCATTAAAGTCGAAGTTAAGATGACTCATGGTCGAAAAAAAATAATCCAATAATAATTGGACAGGTTTTGGATATTTTTTTAATATTTATAATCTTATTTATTTAAATCATTTATTAATGAGGTAAATATTGCATCATTATTGTGTCATAAATAATTTAATTTATTTGATGTAAAAAAATTATTAAAAAAATACCATGATGTAGGAAATCATTTTATCTTTCCAAATAATATTTATAGTTGAAAATATAACTTATATAACCCCATTTAAAAATTTATTTACTTAAAAATATTTGTTTATGTCATTTTTGTCTTTACTTTAAATTAATTAATATAAAGTGTCATTATTACTCCCATGTGGCTCCATGGGGTCCCAAATTCGACCCAAGGATTCCCATGGTTGGATATTTATCATCTAATAGGATTAGGACACATGTTAGGGTAATTTAAGATTATTATAATACTATATTTTACCCTTATTTATTATTTTTACCCTTTAATCATGGTAAATAAAATATTTACTGAAGTAAATATTTAAAATTTATAGAAATAAAAGTTACCTATTTACACAATATGGACCTACTGATTCTAAATATGGAATCCATTTTTCCAAATTCAAAACACATTAGTGGCAGAAATTAATTTAAAATTAATTCTCATTGTCAAAACAAAAGGCGTGTTTTTAAGAAATAATAAATATCAAAAGATTGACACTTGTTTATGTACAATTTAAATGTGTAATTACATACAATAACCAAAATTAGATTAAATGTTAAAAATATAATATAATTATACTTTAAAACAACTCAAAATTATAATTTAACACTATAAATTATTTGGATTAAAAAAGTTGTTTTTAATTAAAATTTAGTATTTTTCACTATTCATCAAAAATATGAAAGTTATCAAAATAATGCCAAAAATTCACCCAAATCTAATTTCAATATTCCAAATCCAAAAATGAATTCCATTTTGAAAGATAAAATTTATAAAATTTCAAAAAGTGGGTATTACTATTCATAACGGCTACTTTGATTGGTCACGATGTGTTAGAATCTCAAAGTTGCATACAATACAAGATATTGCATTATTCAAATGGAAACGTACCATGGAAGCTTGGAGTGTTACACATGGATTGTCTAGACATCTGGGACTACACTCCATGCAAAAGTGTTACATGGCATGTTTTGGCAGCCCGGGTTCTACCTGTGTCCTTCCATCCAGTGCCCGTGTACATTAGTATATGCATGCGTACACTGGTTGTGCCTGTGTACACTGGTCATTTTTTGGTACCCTAGTTATGCCTGAGCACACATTCATGTCTATGTACTTTGGTCATGCATGTGTGTCTGGTTGTGTCTATGACCATGTACAGCCTGGGTACACGCTAAGCTTCCAGCACTACGTCACACAGCATGTATAGGTCGGACACAAGGTCTCAAGCGCACCTCCCCATATGCTAAAGACTGTCGACTAGCAGTGAGGGTCTAATGGTGGTACATTGGAGAGATTTCATCCTCTGGATCAGTAATAAATATAGCAGTAGCAATAAATATAAATTTAGCAGAAATAAAAATAATTGACTATCAATAATGAATGAATGAATGATCATTCATAAACATGCTCTAATAGAAATACTGGCAGGTATACACAGTACATATCAAGACCGAAAAAGGAAATAAATAAATAAAATACAACACAACTATCTTTAATAGAATCACAATCATTAGCTCAATCATCTACTCTCATACTCCATCCTAGCCAAGAAGGGTAACAACGAGCATACACAATCCATAAACCTAAACCTGCAACTAGGAGGTCTATTTGGGTACCCCAATGCAATGGCACCCCGAATAGGATGTGAGACATACTTATTAGGAATCCACCAATGGTTTCTAATACATAATCCAGTCTGTGTGTTTAATATAAAGCATTGTGCTAGCATACTGAATAAGGTAGTAAATCAATAAAAGTAAACAAGTTGGACACAATTTCTTTAAGGACGCCAGATTGACCGTACATGCTTCGGTTTAATTCGGAGTACCTCTGATCTAATTTAAACCTGTATAGATATAGGACTATCCATAACTGGAAACTAACCTAGGTAAGTAACTAAGGCATCCACACAATAGTACAAGTGAAAATAAAAATACTAACAATAATAATATCCAAGGACCTATGGCTATAAGGCTAGGCATCCATGTAGGAGTATACTAACAACATAAAAAGGGGGGATAACATTATCCATATGTAATAATAAATATGCATGATATAAATCGTTCTTTCTACAAGCCCATCTAAGGAGTCGTGAAAAGGAACCCAAGTATTGCTTTTGGTGAAACAGATATTGAGCATCCTATGCGCCCACCCTTGGAATTCCTACATGGGAATCTGAGTATCACTCATGGTACATATAAAGGTGTAACCCTATGATCCCATCCATGGTCTACAACATTGGTAACCGAGTATCACTTCTGGCATGGTATAACAGCATTTCCCACTAGGCCTTTCCACGGTGATCCACTATGGAGCCAAGTATTGCTCATAGGTACTATAATCTCAACCAATCTATGAACTTGTCCTTGGAATTCCTACATGGGAATCTGCATATCTCTCAAAAAGTACAACAAGTTAAGAAACCTATAAGATCATACAAGGTATTCCATATTGGGAACCCAGCAAGGTGCAGTAAAAAATGTATGACCCTCTGAGCCCACCCTAGATAACCCACTAGGGATCCCAGTATCACTCAGGGGAACTATAATTATGAACAGCCCATGATCCCATCCAAGGAATTCCTAAATAGGAATCCAAGTATCACACAGAGTGCACATAACTCATTCAATCATTTAATATCACAGCAAAAGATGCAGTATCCATAAACATTCCATATTATAATTCAAGTATACAAAAGAGTTACATTCCCATTTATCATCTCAATTATAAATAATTAAGTCCATATAATTTAGCATGCTGCGATATAATTTACCAAAACACACTTCGTTAAAATTAATTGAACAATCTAATTTAAAATATTGGTCAAGTTAAAATGTCAAGAAATAATCCAATTACTAAGGGCCATGTGGCTTTCCAAACCATTTTAACAAATTAAGGCATTTAAGAACACACCCAAGTGGTGGTTGAATTATTATCCAAGAAGGGTATGAGATTTAAAGAGTCAAACTCACCTTAGGAAGTGGTTTGGGTTAGTTTCATCGACCTCCAACCATATAAGGGGGTCTAAGGAACATCAAGGTTGTTCACTAAGCATTTAATTTTAAGAATTTCATATGTAGGAGCGACACCTAGAAAGTACAATGTGTGGCATAATGGAAATATGATATAAACAACATAATTTTGAGGGAAAGATGTATAGACCACCTACTGAATGCTTAGAATGGTCTACTCATCCAATCTCAAGCTTTGGTTTGAACCAGAATGAATGAAAACAGAATATTAGACAAACGCCCTGAAAATAGAGGAAAAGAGTGTGGGGACACTCCCAATATGGGGTGGATTTTTTTTAGGGGAGTAAGTCATTGAAGGCACAAATCAAACTCGGTGGCTACAGGAGTGGTCTTCCATGGTGGGCAGTTGACGTGGTGAGTAGCAGGCGGCGGTGGAGGTATTCTCTAGGGTAGATGAACCACCCCCATCCACTGAAGAACAGCTGGGTCTTCTTCTATTTAATGGGATGTAATCCCATGTTTTATAAGGTTATGGGCATAGAGAGAAATATGTGTAATCTTATGTGTGTTTTTGTGATCCTCTGACAAGAACAGAGAGAATAAACCGCCCATGTTTCTCCCGTGGATGTAGGTTTCAAAATTGAACCACATTAAAAATTGTGTTGCTCCATTTGATTCTCATTTTTGTGTGTTTGTAGTACCATGCACCTCTGTTGCGCCCTAACAAGTGGTATCAGAGGTGAGTCGGAGCGAGTGGAGTTGAGACGGTGAGGCAGCAGCGAATTTTCCGGTGACTGGAAAATTGAAAGTGGTCAGAAAATTTTTCTGAGCCCAGATCTGTGAAGAGGATAGTGAGATGATTCCAACGATGAAAGCGGCGAAGAAAACAAAGTTGAAACGAGCCATGTAAGCTCGATCAAACTTCAGTCAAAATAGTGGGTTAACAATACCACCATGCCGGAGAAGAAGTCACTGTTCATGCCTCTGGAAACAATTCTGGCGAGATTCCGGCAGGAACTCCAGCGTGCCATGTCAGCACCATGTCAGCGGGCAATCTGGACCGTTTAACATGTTTTGACCATATCTCGATCAATTGGTGTTTGATTTCGACGATCCAGGAGTCGATTCTGACTATTTAGACAATTCTGGATGCATCTGTATGGTTAGTTTTTAAAAATTATAATTTCATTAGGTGGTTTCAGAAATGGTGAGACATCGACGATGGTGATCGCATTTTGCGACAACGATAATGGCTGGTGGTGGATCACTACCAAGATTTGAGATCGATAAGTTCGATGGTCAAAACAATTTTTGCTTATGGAAAAGCATAGTGAAAGATCTTTTGGTGTAGCAGGGCCTGATCAGGCCGTTGATCGGAGAAAAGCCTGAGACAACCAGTGCCAATGATTGGGAAGAGCTTGAGATGCGGGTCGTCAACACAATTCGATTGTGTCTAGCGAATGAGGTAAAATACTCGGTGTTGGATGAGACGTCACTGAAGGAGATCTAGAAGAAGTTGGAGCAGCTGTATATGGTGAAGTCGCTCACCAACAAACTATTTCTGAAGAAGAAATTGTACCAGTTGCGCATGGACGAGGGAACAAATTTGTTGTATCACACCAACGAATTCAACAAGATTCTGACGCAATTATTGACACTCGGTGTGAAGGTTGGAGAGGAATACAAATCACTTTTGCTTTTATCATCCCTACCAAGCTCATTTTATGGGCTTGTGACTGCATTGATCGTGGGGAAAGAGACATTGAAGCTAGACGAGGTGATGGCGTCACTTCAAGATTCAGAGGCATTCGGAAGACCCGTGATGCATTCAGGTGAGAAAATCATGGTGATGCGAGATGATCAACGTGGGAGGAGCCGACATCAGTAGTCAGGAGGTAATGAATGGCGGCCAAAATCTAGGGGGCGTGATCCTAGCGAAATCACGTGTTTCTGGTGCGATAAGAAGGGTCACTATAAAAGTGATTTTGGAGAGCGTAAACGGTACGTTGCTGGGAAGAAGAAAGTTGAAGAGGAGGATGAAAACATCACAGAATTATCTACAGATGATGAAATCTACGTGATAATGGGAAACTTGCACTCAGATGAGTGAGTTTATCAGGAAGATGTGTAGTGTCATTACTGCAAAAGATATGGGCACATGAAGCGGGAATGCCGATTTCTAAAGAGGAAGAATGAGCGGGCTCAAAATCCAATGAAAGACGGATGGGTTCTGGATTCGGGGATCTCGTCACACATATGTAAGATGAGATGTATATTTTATACTTTTCAGTAGGTGTGAGACTCGGTGAGACTTGGTGATGGGTCAACATGCGAGGTTCGAGGAGTTGGGACGGTGAAATTGAAGACACCCAATAGAGAAGTTCGTAAGATGGATGACGTAAAATTTGTTCTGAGGATGAGATAGAACATGATATCATTAAGTAGGCTCAATGCAAAAGGGTTAAAGATTTCCATAGCAGGTGGAGTATTGAAAGTCTCCCTTGGGGATGCAGCGAAACTTACTGGGAAGAAGTCCCAAGGGTTGTATCATTTGATGGGGACCGCATTCAGCCCGAGATCGATTGAAGCCTGTGGAAGTGCCAAGTCATCTGGCATGAATAAGCGTGTTTGATTTGTTGATAAAGTTTTCAACACCTACAAGGAGGCTGCAGGTCAAACTTCTACCCCAAATTGGTCGTGAGGGGGAGATTTGGTGGGGGGGTCACTCCCAATATGGGGTGGATTTTTTTCAGGGGGGAAGTCGTTGAAGGTGGAAATCAAACTCGGAGGCTGCAGGAGTGGTCTTCCATGGTGGGCAGCCTATGTGGTGGGTAGAAGGCAGCGGTGGAGGTATTCTCTGGGGTAGATGAACCACCCCCATCCATCGGAGAACAGCTGGGTTTTCTTTTATTTAATGGGATGCAATCCCATGTTTTGTAAGGTGGTGGGTGTAGAGAGAAATCTGTGTAATATGATGTGTGTATTTGTGATCCTTCGATGAGAACGGAGAGAATAAACCACCCATGTTTCTCCTGTGGATGTTGGTTTCAAAGCAGAACCACGTTAAAAATTGTGTTGCTCCGATTGATTCTCATTTTTGTGTGTTTGCGGTACCATGCACCTTCATTGCACCCCAACAAAGAGTTCGCCTAAGAATAGCATCATCGATGGTGAGATAAAAGAAGAAATGAGTTAAAGGATCGGAACTCTTACTGAGGGGAATCCAACGAGACCGATGGCGAAGAAATCGGAGTCCAGATGAGGAACTGGATTCAAAGCCTAGGAAGGACAGGAGGAGGAGCTCACATACGGCCCCCTACTATGCATGAATGAGGAAGAAAGGAGAAAGATGAAAAGAAATAGATTCATGGGGAAAACAGTCATTTCATCCCCTTTAACGAGTCACACGGTTAGGTTGCATGGTTTGGAAAACTGTGTGTCAGTTGTGCAGCCTCCTCTACCTAGGAGTCATACCCACTACTACAAAAACAGGCTTTATCAGCGCTCAAAACGGGCATTAACAACGCTAAAAAAGTGTTGTAAAGCTCAGCGTTAATATCGGGGGATCCCTTTTATCAGCGCTCTGAAAAGCGCTGATAAAGGCCCCTTTTATCAGCGCTAAAAAAAGCACTGATAAAAGACCCTTTTATCAGCGCTTTTTTTTAGCCCTGATAAAAGTGCCCTTTATCAGCGCTGATAAAGGTAAAAAAATGAAAAAAAAATAAAAAAGAATTATATAATATAGGAAGAGCATTTAACAACGCTTGACCCCCCCTATCAGCGCTAGGCGGATCCCCCCTCACACTCTCCCGCACGCACAGCTTTTTGCTTCCACCCGAACTCAAACCTGCGACCTCTCCCTTTCGCGGCTGCACCTTTACCACTAATCCATTTCATTTTTTTCTTTATTTAATGATATATCTATCTATATATATATATATAGTTATATTTATTCGTATATTGATATAGATTCATATTAATATAAATATATTTATTCATATATTAGTATATATATATTCATTTGTATATTAAGATATATTTATATTTATTTATATATATATTTTTAGTTATAATTTTTTATTCGTATATTTATTTGTATATTAATATATACTTATAATATTAGTTTTAAATACATTTATGAAAAAATATGTTTTTTATGTGTGTTTATAAATAAATAAATAAAAATATACATATATATACAACACACATACACACACACAGACACACGCACACACACAGACTGTCACGACCCGACCCAACGGGGCTCGAGCCGTGACTCCCCAAGCCCGCCTCCAATAGGCCAGGGGCTGGCGACCAGCGCCGAGTAGGCTATCACACACATGGGAGGCATTAGCCTAAATTACTTGTACACACGCGCCCACAAACACCTCCATGCAACAGTGCAGAGATATAGAAACTGAAAAGTAAAC
The DNA here is from genome assembly GCA_963277665.1 of Viscum album. Taxonomy (NCBI): domain Eukaryota; kingdom Viridiplantae; phylum Streptophyta; class Magnoliopsida; order Santalales; family Viscaceae; genus Viscum; species Viscum album. Next base: position 1,819,963,327 of record OY728151.1, on the reverse strand, counting down.
GCATGCATACATCTATCCCAAACTAGAGTACAGCAGAAGTACAAAAGGGAAAAACAGGGCCCACCAAAACAAAACTACAAATCGTTTCCAACCTGCTCTAAAGGAGGGGAACGCTGCCACAAACACCCGCCGGAAAGCTACCTCGGCACCGCACCGGCAAACACCCAGGTCAGTCTCGCTCACTCAGATCTGCCTGCTCCAGGTCCTCCTGGGACTCCGTCGAAAGGCCTATGGTCTGCACAAGAAACAAACATGTGCGGGCAAAGCCCGTGCAGGGGTGAGTATAAACATACTCAGTAGGCACCCCAAAAACTCAAAACCAAAGAGAGCAACTAAAAGGCAACAATCCGCTCATCCCATCCAGAGGGAACCCAGAAGAGAGAGAAACTCCATCTCATGACCATCCTCGGCTAAACACAACTAGTCAGCTCAGCTCAGGTGTATGCCCATACATACACCTTGAACAATCCAAATATACTCAACTCATGCCACAAAGCCACAAGAGGTACCGAACTCGTCACCAGCAACTGTCCACAACCAGAAGAGTACACCCCACGATCACTGTCATCCCAGATGACACTCATCCGAGAGATACACTCCATCGGGTCCCAAACAAACATCTCAGACGCTCACCTGAGAGACCACGCTCGTCGGATAACATCACTGAGGAAACATCACTGAAACAACATAACCACCAAACTCCTCGGATAGGGGATCGCCGCTAGGGTCCGCTAGGGGATACCAAGACCCACTCTGGTATACGTAGCTCACAGATAGGGGATCACTCCCAGGGTCCGCTGGGGGATACCACGACCCGATCTGGCATACGTAGTTCTCACAGATAAGGGATCACTCCCAGGGTCCATTGGGGGATACCACAACCCGATCTGACGCTCGACAGAAGCTTCACACTCAGATAGAGGATCATTGTCCATATAAAGATGGTCACGATGATACTGGAACCCTATCTGGTATAACTCGCGATGTAGGGGAACGAACCGACGATGTCGCAACCCTACTGAAACCACGCGCTGAGTAGGGGATCGCATAACCAACGATACCGCAACCCTACCGACACCAAGCGCTGAGTAGGGGATCGTATAACCAACGATACCGCAACCCTACTATAAACATCATGCTGAGTAGAGGATCGTAAACCCGATGATGCCACAACCCTACTGTGCACGACCCACCGTGTAGGGGGTCATATTCCCGATGATGCCACAAACCCTACGGGGTTAACCTGCTAGATAGGGGATCGTCGCCCGTGAATAAGCGGTCACAGCGATACCAAGAACCCGATCTAGGGTAAAGATGCTAGAGGATCCGCTCTGGGCCCACCGGAGGGATGCCACAACTCTAACAGTTTAAACATCCCATCGAGAGGATCACAAACCCATACGAAGGTTTTGATGCCACACAAACCCTCGTAGGAACGAACCAAGGGAGAACCCTCAACCACTGCTGGTCCAAACGTCGCTAACCCGAGCGACCCGCCACAACGCTACACTGTGCACCTCCTAGGCCAAAACCGAGGCCACCATCGCGTTCCACGCGGAAAAACACGCAGGATAGGCTGTTTACTCACCCGAAACGGAGCACCGGTGAAAAAGGCACTATTCACCGTAGCTAGTTCGTGCGGGGCCCACACAATGATCCCAAAACCCATCGAGCGGACCATACCACGGCGATCCCCTCAGAAAAACAAGTGGAATCGACTACTCGCTCGTCCGAAACGGACACCCGGTGAAAAAGGTACTATTCACCGAAGCCAGCTCGGGTGGGGCCCACGCCTGGATCCCGAAACATATCGAACGGGTCGCACCATTGCGATCCTCTCGGAAAAACACACAGGATCGACTAATCATCCGCCAAAATCGGACTCCTGGTGCAAAAGCTGTGTTTCTCCGCAAACGTCAAAACACGGTCTCGTGGGGCTCGCACCCCGTACTCGGTCCCAACACCCGGAAACCATCTCAAAAAGTCCGTCATACCATCAGGGTCTCAACACCACTGACGGCACGTCAATCGGACGCTCCAGGTAGAAGTTACAACGGCCCGAAGTCGTAAAATAATATAATATTATTATTTTATACGACGTTTCTAACTCCCGGGCCACGATCCCGAACCATAAAATTCTCAAAGTTAGTTCAAAAGGTCTGTCTCGACGCAAGGAGCGCATCGCCGCAAACGGATCGCAAATCGGAGTTACGGTTTGCGAGTTACAGGGGTTTAAAGAACCCCCGGAAAATCCTGGCCGGACCACCGCCAGCGTCGCCGGAAACCTCCGCGCCGCCGCCGGATTCCGCCGCGCCGCCACCGCCGCTACCGGATTCCGCCGGCCGCCGCCGCCCCGTCGCCGGATTCCGCCATGGCTGCCGCCCCTCGTCGCCGGAAAACCGGGTTTTCGCCGGAAAACTTCTGGGAGCCACCGGGAGCACCCTGGTGGTCCAAATTCAGATCCGAAAAAAGTTTCGGAAAGCTCGGGACCCGAACTATACAACCCTTATGAAAATTTGAAGAAAAACAATACACAAACGGGATCTGAGATTGTAAAACTCAAACCGCCTACCTGTTGGCGAATCGCCGAAACTTCGGGTACAGAACGACGCCTGCGACGCGCTGGAGCTCGATCTGCTGACGATCGGTGCTGAAAACGGGCACTCGGAGCTCAAATCGGCGAAGAATGGAGAGGGGAGGGGGTGGTTCCGTATGCTGCACGTTGGAGGTGAGTGGAGAGGTGATGAAATGAAATTGTTTTTTATTTATTTAAAAACATTCATTTAAAACAACGTCCCCGACTCCGCGCCCGACGCAGACAAAGTTAAGGTCACCCCTAGGGTAAACGCGCCGTTCTGAACGCAACGACGGACTCGGATTTGCGATCCGAGACTCCGTTCAGAAGTTATTCGAGCCGACGCTCGTAAACCAACTTTTCCACTTATTTACGAAAACACCCCTCGTGGCGTTTCTCACCGCAGGCCCGCGCCCACAAATTTTACACCTCGCCTAGGGTAAACGGCACGTTCCGGACGCAACTGTGCCATTAGATTTCTGTTCTGAGCTACCTTTTAGGAGATATCACACCCCCGCCACATGCATAGTATAAAAAATACTTAATATATTTATAAAATTAATTACGGGCACACCGGGCCTCGGAATCACATGCTGTCTTCGCGCCTAACTTTGGAATTATTCGTAGAAATATTCCAAAGTCTGACATGGCCAAAAACCCGGGTCACTACACAGACACATATATATTTACGAATAAATACATATATATGTGTATTTGAAAAGCCATAGAATGTTAAAACGACCATAACTTATAATCTAGAAGCTCAACTCCACAACCAGTCAAATCGAAGAAAATGAAACAATACTTGATATGATATGTGGTACAGGCCTAACGGACATCCAGATCAGAAGTTATACTTGTTTGAATGTTAACAAATCGGGGTATCCCGACTAAAAACTCAGTTTTGGAGGCCTTATGGGCCTTTTTGGCCTTAAAAAATGTGACAGAAGCTTTGCTTGGTTCACCAGCGCGTAGAGCTCGTCGCAGGCTTCGATTTGATATGTTGTAGAGCTCAAACAGACACTCGGATCAAAAGTTATGGCCGTTTAAAGTTTGAGTTACATTTTCAACTTATTTTAGATCTTTTATTAATTGTTTTGATTTTTTGTGTCTTCAAATTGTTATTAAATTATTTTTAATCGATAATAATTAGCAAATTATTAATTAATAATATTTTTTAAAATATTTTAAAGTCATTTTCACTAAAATTTTTATATATTAAATGTAATAGTCTATTTATACGTATCTAAAACATATTTAAAAAATATATATTATATTTCTATCAATATAAATATACTTATATAACAATAATTTATTTTTCATAATTTTTATTGAAACATAAAATTTATCTTTGGTAGGAAAAAGCGCTGATAAATCCCCCCTTTATCACCACTACTAAAAAAACACTAATAAAAGGGTCGTGCTTCCCTTGCCCATTTTTGTAGTAGTGACCCCACATGGTTAGGTTGCACAATTTGATATAATTGTGCACCAATCGTGCATAGCTACTGGTTAAGTGACACTAAGGGTGCGGGTTACGCGCACGGTTTGGGAAAATTGTGTGCAGACCGTGCAAATTACCTTTACCCACCTGCAACAAGTCGCACAATTTCCCCTTGAGGGATCTACGGTTTCAGACAAATAGTGTGCCCTTACTATCTTTCTCGAGCTTTAGTTCTCGAAGCCCGACACCTCCAAAACTCAACCGAGCTCCTGGGAAACCTCTCGATACTTAAACCTCTTCTAAAAAACAATAACTTTGAGGGCTCAAACTCTCATAACATCATTATGAGGATTGGTTTAGCATTCAGTGCATCCACCAACTGAAAAGTCCAAATTCTTTTGAGACTTCCTTCTCATTCAAAAACCCAGGACGTTACATATTTTTTATAGAATATTTAGGTAGATTTACTTTATTTATCTGTGTATTGAATATTATGTTTTAAATTTATTTTGCATTAGATATAGTATATAATATAATGTATACAAATAAATATATTGAATTCTAATTATTTGCAATTTCAATTACAAATATATATATTTTTAAAAACAATAATATTTCCTTAAATATAAATTATATTTTATACATAAAATTTAAATTATGCAAACATATTTAAATTTCTTAAATCATTAAATATAAATTAAATCATACAAAGAATAATAATTCATACATTCATACAACCATGCATATTAAATAAATAAATCATACAAACAAAAGAAATAAAACAATTTGACAATTAAAATTTTAAAATAGAAAATTTACCTTCTCAAAACCTGAAAATATATGTTGAGGAAGAAATTCAGTGGAGCATCGCACCAAAAAACAAGACGGAACCAATAAAATGGAGGTGGGGAGGCCCTTCATTTATAATTTTTTCCAATTTGAGTATTGAACCTTGTTCACGCCTCTGTTAAAATTACAAAGGAAGTGTTAACGAGGTTCACGCGTCTTTAGATACATTTTTTAAAATTTAGAAAACCCTATCCCTTCTTGGTGTGGAAGGGGTTTCAGAGAAAGAATTTCAAAAATAAAGATAAGGGAAGCAAAGGGGGAGCGTGAAGACTCAGATGCATATCTACATGTTCTTTCAGTTAAAGATTTATATATATATACTTCATGTTTATATAATGGGACATTGTTATGTCTTCTAGAAGATATTGATTTGATCTATCTGTATTTACTCATTATTATTTGAACCTGTTTTGTGAAGTTGTTTTAAAGGCATGTCTAGATCATGGAATTAATTATTGAATAGTTTCTGAATTTATAATTGGGTAAATAATTCAAACCTAGCATGACACAAACCATCATATAGGAATAAAGGTTTGGAACAACAGTTGTTCAGAATAGAAACATATTGTGATATAAAGATCTCACCTAAGAATTGGTGGTGGTGAGTTGATAAGAGATATCATTATTAATTGCAGAGAGAGAGAGAGACAAATAAGGGGGCACCAAACCCTATTAGTAAAGGGCACTTTTCCCTTCACCCATCCCTTTCCCCACTTTTCAAACGTGCAAGCTTCCACTGTTGATTAATGGGAAACATGCATGCGGGCATATAACCCAATAAATATGATAACCTGCTTTCCTGTTGTACTTCTCCAAAACCCACACATATATATGATCAGGTGGATTGATGTCCCACTCTCACTGCCTGTTCCTTCACCTCCGCAGCCTTTGATCCTTAATCATAAGGGCATCGATGGCTTCTGTGTCGCGTCCGCCATGCCCATCTGCTGTTTCTTGTTCCCTTGGGTGCCTCCTTGAGGGACGGTGGCCAAAGTTCATGAGATGATGAAGACAGTGGCCATCAACGGGGGAATCAAGCACTCCTGGTCCGACGCACCCTTCTTTTCCCTTCTTCCTCTTCTTTCACTGCTGCTTCTGTTGTGCTTTTAGGTTTGCAGTCATGGCTGTCGCCTGCTGCTTTGTTTTGCCATTTCTACTTTGCTTGCCTTTGGGATGATCTTCGTTACTAAAATATTTCTGGGTTTTTTTTTTCTTTGGAGCGTATGTCGTCTTCCTAATTTAGCACGCATCGTAAGTGCAGTTTTCTTTTTTTTTTTAATTAAATTACAGTTGTCCTTTACAAGAATGGGAACGAATCTAGCAAGATTTTTATATGAATCGCTTTCTTATAAGGATTTGATCCCAATTATATATATATATATTAGAGAAATACCATAAAGTAATTTTAGGTTGAGGGTTGATAGAAAGGAAGACCGTAAAGCACAAAATTGAAATAAGTTGCACTAATCAAGATGGTCCACGAACAAAAGTAGGAAATTGTGTAATTGAAATCGAATTATAGGTGATGGAAAAAGAAAGAAAGAATAAATAGGATTTCACTAACAGAAAAATAATAGTTTTAATGTCAAATATTTTAAGTCACTTATTAAATAACAGAAATGGAATAGGATTTCTACATCAATTATTAACTAATTGATGTTGAAAACTGGTCCACACCAATCTTCCATGTGGATTATTCCAATAATTCATAAAAAATCTATTTTTTTTTATTTCTCATTCACTTGCATTGCACACCCGCCCCACTAACTACCAAGCTCCACCTCCTTAACATTATCTTGCATGTCGCTCAGTCGTTCTCATTGTTATTGAATCCTGCTAATTCAATGCTACTTTTTATCAGCGTTAAAAAAAAACCGTTGATAAAATAGGTGTTTTTATGAGCGCTTATAAAAGTTTTCTTTATCAACACAAAACAACACAAATAAAAGCACCGCCTTTACGAGTGTTTTTTCTTAAAAATGATAAAAGATGGTTATATCAGTGATTTTCTTAGCGCTAATAAGATACGTCCACATATATATTATGGGAAAAAAATTGAATATATAAATATGTTTATATTTATATATATAATATATATTTCTATAAATATAATTTATATAATACAAAATATGTATTTACAATTAATATATAATATATTTAGTGAAAATTGGTTTAAAAATAATTAAAAATTAATATTAATTAATAATTTGCTAATTAGTTTTGATTAATAGACATTAATATAAATTTGGTGATATGAAAAATTTAAAAATTAATTAATATATTAAGATAAGTCAAAAATTTGACTTGAACTTCAAAAGGTCATAACTTTTGATCTGGGTACCTGTTTGAGCTCTACCACATATCAAATTAAAGCATGTGAATAGATCTATGTCGTGTTAACTTGTCAGAACCCCCGCCATTGCTTTTGCCTAATAAAAAAAGGTATACAAGGTCTCCAAAATTGGGTTTTGAGTTGGGATACCCTAATTTTTTAACATTTTATGGGATTTCATGTTCGTTCAAAGGGTTCTTCTTATCATTTTTCAATGAAGACTGAATTTATTATTGGGGGTTACACTCCTATGGATATTATGGCCACTACTACAGATTGTGAAATATTGAGCGTTGCACTTTATCAGTGCTAGCTAAAAGTGATGATAAATGGAGTGTCTTTATCAGTATTAGCAAAAAGTACTGATAATGGGTGCATTTATCAGCACTGATACAAGTGTCTCTTTGTCAGCGCTTTTTTAATGATGATGATAACTAGTGCAGATAAATGGTGGTCTTTATCAGCGTTGATAAAAAGTACTTTTATCAAGGCTAAAAATACTGAAAAAAACACTCATTTATCAGTGTTTTTTTAAGCGCTGATAAAAGTACCATTTATCAGCGCTTCTAACTAGCGGTGATAAAGTGTGGTCTTTACCAGCACTAAAATAGAACTAATAAAAGGTATATTTCATAATATATATATATATATATATATATATATATATCATTAAAAAACATATATTAATATATAAATATATTGATATTGATATAAATATAATATATTTTATATAATATGCTTTATACAAGACTAAATATGGATTTACACTTAATATATAAGATATTTAATGAAGAATGACTTATAAAATAATTAAAAATTAATATTGATTAATAACTTGCTAATTATTATTGATCAATAGTCATTTAATAATAATTAGATGGCATAAAATTTTAATAAATTAAGAACGATCTATGATAAGTTGAAAACATGACTTAAACTTCAAACAACCAAAACTTTTGATCCAAATATTTGTTTGGACTCTACCACATATCAAATCGAAACTTACAAAAAAGTATACAATATGGTGACCTAAGGAAACCATTTTTAGTGTTTTTTAGGTGAAAAAGGGCCGAAATGCCTCCAAAACTGATCTTTTTGTCAAGGTACCTTAATTTTTGAACCTTCGATGGAATTTTTGCCTAGTTTGATGGAGACTTCTTGTCTTTTTTCAGTGGAAAATACATTTATTCTCAACTCTCATAATCATATAGATATTATAGTGTTTAGATTTTGCAGTTTTTCATATTGTAGTGTTATTTGTAATTAAATATATATATATATGCATGTATTTACATATAATAAATCAATTGTACGAATAAATATTTACGCATATTTATGTAAAAATATATTTTTAAATATATAAACCATACAGAAATAAATATTTATTATTCATTTTATTTAAAATAAAACATTATCCATTTTATTTACCTTATAAAAATGCATTAATACACATACACACACACACACACACCTATACAAGTAATGTTTATATATAAATATGTGTGTAAATAAAAAAATATTTATGTTTATATTTTAATATATGTAAATAAATACATATATGTAAATATTTGTGCATGTATGTGCGGAATATAAATGTGTACACATGTGTAATGTGTGCGTGTATGTGTGTGTCAATATTCTGTAGATACATCATATATAAATGTATTTTTATAAATATATCATTATCATTAAATATAGTATATAAACATATTTCCAATAAAAATTTATAAATATATTATTAAAATTTATATCTAAATATACAATTATATGTAAATATGTATAAATATATATATGTAAATATATAGACATAAATATATACATGAATATGTATAAAATATATATCTAAAGATACATTATATATACATATTTTTAAAATGTATTTAAAAATAATTACATAACTATATGTGTTTATATTAGTAAATATTTAATTAAAAATGAATAATATATATATATATAAATTGATATATCGTAAAATATTATACAAATATTAATAGTGCAGTCGAAAGGCATTAGGACTTGAAGGCATAGGTCACAGATTCAATTTCAAACACGACCAAGGCTGAAGGGCATGAAAAGCACTAATAAAGGGTTTGGAAAGCGTTGATAAAGGCAGTCGGCTCAAGCAAGGATGGTTGGGTGCATGTGGGGCACATCGTGTTGATAAAGTCGGATCAAAGTGTTGATAAAAGTGCCAATTGGATGAAATTTTTTAATTTTTTTTACATTTTTATCAACGCTGAACAAAAGTGATGATAAAGGTCATTCTATCAACTTAAAAAGTGCAGATAAAATCATCATTTATCAGTGCTAAAAAAACACTGATAAAGATGACATTTTTCAGCGCTTTTGTTTTAACACTTATAAACGTGGCATTTATGAACGCTTTTGTTAGTGCTAATAAAGGTCGCAGCTTTTACGAACGCTTGTCATGTTAGCGTTTTTTTAGCACTAACAAAGTCCATTTCTAGCTCTTTTAAAAGCACGTTTTGTAATAATGGGTGTTGAAATTTTACTATTTTTCATATTGTAGTGTTATTTATAATTGATATATTCATATAATACATATTTCTATATATTTATATATAAATAGATAAATAAATATGCAAACATATTTACATATAAAATATCTTTTAAATATATAAATCATATGAAAATAAATTTTTATTATTCATTTTTTTAAATCTATCCATTTTACTTATCTTGTAAAAATGTATGAATATATATATATATATACACCTATACAAATGTATATATAATGTTTATATATATATATATATATGTTTGTGTGTATTAATAAATAAATATATATTTGTCTTTACATTCTAATAATATGTGTGAATATATATATATATATATATATATATATTGCAAGATATATATACATATATATAAATATGTCAATATATAACAAGTAAAATCATCTAGGTCGGTGATAAGTGTACTTGATATGTATGTATCTTTATATATTGCTACAAGTATATATAAAAATATATATACATCCATATATATCGACACACACACCAATACAAATATATATATATATATAGACACACACACACACACACAAATAGAGATAGTGAGAGAGAGTTCACTCACATACACATATGCAAACACACACACACACATAAATGTATTTAGAATAAATATGCATTTTATAAATACATAATAAAAAGTTTATATGTAAATTTACAATTATATGTAAATATACAAATATATACGATAAATATATATGTAAATATTTAAATATGTAAATATGTAAATATATATGTAAATATACAATTATACATAAATATATAAATATATATATAAATATATATGTAAATATAAAAAAATATTTTATAAATGTATTTAAAAATAATTATATAAGTCTATATAATTATAAGAACAAAAATATAAAAAAAGATGTGCGTGTGTGTGTAAATAGATAATTCTTAAAATATTGAAGAAATCTATATGGAGGAGTGGTAATGGAGTTCCCTTTGCGTAGGAGGACCCAGGTTTGAATCCATACAGGTTCAGACACACGCATAGGTGGATTAACAGAGGTGTTTGATGTGATCAAGCATTGATAAAAGGGTATGGGTGAGTGCTAATAAAGGGTGGAGTCGTGGGTTGGAAGGGAAGCCGTGAGGAGGGGCGACTTAAATAATTTTAAAAAAATATTTTAGCGCTGATATACACACTTTTTATTAGTGCTTTTTTAGCATTGATACATGGTGCTTTTATGAGTGCTAAAATAAGTGCTAATAAAGAGTGCACTGATAAAAAATTCATTTATCAAAGCTAAAAAAGCACTAATCAAGTGGGCCTCAACATTTTTTATATCACTGATAATAGAGACCAACTTTTAAAGACGCTTACAACATCAGTACTTTTTTTTGGCACTGATAAAAACCATTTCAAGAGCTGATAAAAGTTTGATCAATTGTAGCGTCTGATAACACAACTTCTTTCTCACAATCATAAACACTATCAAAGAAATGAACTTCCATGTACACCACCACTTGCCCTCGTTGGTGATGTCAACGCCCACACACGCCACTACCCACACCTATTTTCTTTCCCTCTTTCTTCCCTATTGATTCATTTTTTTCAATACATTTATTTATTTTAAGTTTCATTTAACTAATCTTTAAACCAATCTTGTGATTTCATTGTTCTTGGTTTTGTATTCTTTAGGGGTTTGTTCTATGTTTTCATTGCTAAATTATTTTTAAATTGATTAATAATTGTTATTATATATTTATTTGTTGTGATCGTTTTGTAGTTTCTTTTGTACTGAAACCTTTATTATTATTTTTACTATTGAGTGGATTGCAATTTATGTTTTTCCTTTAGTTGAGTTTTTATTTATAATTGAATGTGTGTTTTTCATTTTTGGTAAATTTTTCATTTCTTAGGTTTTGTGGTTTTTGTTTGATTGTATAATATCTAGGAAGTTTTGAATTAAAAAACATGTGTTTTGTTGAAGAAGATCAAACTAATAATTTTATTACTAATTTTTATATATAATCATTCATTTTATTTTTTAGTGAAGTTGTTTTTAATAAGGATAGTTTTCTTATATGATTGAAAAATAAATTTAGTTATTATAAGTGTTTATTTTTAATGTTATATAACATAAACTAAGTGTTTTTGTTAGTATTATACTTAAAAAAAGTGTTAGTCTCAGCTATGATAACCATTTTCTGGCCTAGGAATTAGATCTTACAGAAGGAGAAGTTTTGAAATCCTATCTTCCAACGCTGGATGGGGATGGCAGAGCATAACTGATGAAGTCCAGACATTCAAAAGTTATGCAAAGCAGATGATGTTGATCAGAAGGTGACAATCGAAGGATGGACAATCAAATGTTATCCCCTTGACTAGTCTAATAAAGGTAGTGTGAGAAATGAAAAGGGTTTGCGTAAAAGTAACTATGGGAATATGCTAAAGTCCTTTTGAATGATTCCCATAGCGGTTTTATGGCTAAAGGATATGTAAGAGAAACTTTTCCAAAGGCAAGAGTAAACTCGTGAGAGTTTCAGATGTGGGCACCATCACAACAAGAAAAGGTGTTAAGAGCGGTTGTTTCATGAACTTGAGGCGGTTTAAACTGATGTATAATAATATAGCAGTGGTTACCAAAACTATTGTGTATTTCACGGTCGTTAGTCATTTTGTTGTAGTTTCTTTAATTTCACTGTGATTTTGGTATGCGTTTTTTTCAGAGCATTCATTGGTGTTTTGTTTATTTAGCGGTGGTTTTAAAAAAAATACCCAAGGTAAAAAATAAATAAAATGAAACTAACCACCACTAAATATATTAGTGATAGTTAAGTGTAGCGGCGGTTAAGGGTAACTACCGGTAAACATAATTTTAACAAATTTAATTAGCAGCGGTTACTAAAAACTACCGCTAAATATTAAAATTATATTTTTTTATAAAATATTTAATAAAAATTTTAAATATTAAAAAAATTATTTGCAATAAACTAAAAAAATGTATGATAAACTCATTATACACACGTCATACATCCCCAGACATATATACACACATCCACAATCAGTATAACCTCAGTCTCACTCAACCCATACATTAGCCAACCAATACCTCAGTCATTAATACACACATATAAAATACGTCTAACAACAACTAATGACCAATATACATCCATGTCACGACCTCCACTGCATTTTTCTACCTCCACATCACCTCATCACCTGAAACTGACCACATCATCTCATCAACTGTAACAAAAAAGAAAACAAAAATTAAAACTAAACATAATAAATCATAATTACAGTAGAATAATTGATAAATTTTTAATATACCATGTAAATTAAGAACCATCATGACTACCTTCTGAAAAATTTCATGGATCAGAATGGTCAACGTCATGCCTATTAACGACATCTGTCACCTATAATGAAAATCAGAACATTTAAGAAATGAAATTAAAAAGAGGAAAAACACAGAATTAATTCAGAATGTCGCACATACAATTTTTTGTTTTGTTAATCAAATAGAAGAAATTTTAACAAAAAACAAATAATATATAATTCAAAAAACTTTGAAAACATAAACTTTCCTATTTAAGATATGATTCAACACTTGAAATTGAAAAGGGATAAGTAAATATTTTAATTAATTTTTAAATCGATGTATGATGTGCTTGAAATTTAGTTAATATTTTTTTAAACACTTTGATATCAAAGAAAGTACTATATTTCAAAAAAAAACACAACGGTAGGTTTCCCATGATTCCACATCAATCTGAGGTCTTTTGATATGGTTTTGATCGTTCCATGCACGTTTTAGTGTTTTAAAACACTAAAAATGCATTTATGATCATGCTGAGAAAATTATAACTCGGGATGATGTTCTGCCAGTTCCTACATTACATAGTTCAATGTAAAATCAATTTCCTTTGATTTCAGAGTAATCCAACACCATTTTTCGGGTTTTGACCCCCCCAACACATGTTTTTAAAAGCTTTTGTGCCTTTAAGAAGGGTTTACCAAGTCATACCAATCACACCACATATTATATTGATGTTTTTTCTATACATACATTCTAAAAATAACACAAAGGTGGGTTTACCATGATTTATCATCAATTTAAGGTTTTTTCTATGGTTTTGACCATTCCACACAGGTTTTAGTGTTTAAAACACCAACAACACATTTACGGTCATCTCAGGAAAACCATAACTCGGAATGAAATGACGTCAGTTCCTACATTTAGAAATTCAATCTACAGTCAATGACCTATGATTTAATGGAAATATGATATTTTTTTCCTAGTTTTGGTCCCCCGAATTATGTTTTTAAAGGCTTTTATACTTTTAAGAAGTGTTTACTGAGTCATTCCGACCACATTGCGCATCATATTGATGTTTTTTCTATGCGTACATGTTAAAAAAACAAAATGGTGTTTTTCCCATGATTACACTTCATTATGAGGTCATTTTATATGATTTTTATTATTCCGTGCATGTTTTAGTGTTTTGAAACACTAAAAACGCATTTATGGTCATCCCGGGAAAACCGTAACTCAGAATGAGGTGACGTCAGTTTCTACATTTCACAATTCAATCTGTGGTCATTGTACTCTAATTTCAATTCAATCTAACATTGTTTCCTAGTCTTGACCCCCTGATACATATTTTTAAAGGCTTTTATACCTTTAAGAAGTGTTTACTGAGTCATTCTTACCACACCGCATGTCGGATTGACGTGTCGTTTGTTCATACACATAAAAAATAACTCAATTGTGGTTATATCATGATTCCACATCAATATGAGGTCATTTTCTATGGTTCTGACCATTCCACACATTTTAGTGTTTTAAAACACTAAAAACATGTTTACGACCATCCAGGGAAAACCGTAACTTGAAATGATATGTTGTCAGTTTCTAAATTTCAAAAATAAATCTATGATCATTTTCCTATGATTTTAGGGAAATATAATGTTGTTGGCCTAGTTTTGACCCCCCCCCCCCAACACATGTTTTTAAAGGCTTTTTTACCTTTAATAAGTGTTTACCGAGTCATTCCGACCACACCGCATATTGGATTAACATATTGTCTATGCATACACATCAAAAATAACACAATGGTGGTTTTACCATGATTCCACATCAGTATGAGGATGTTTGACCATTCCATGAACATTTTAATGTTTTAAAACACTAAAAACATGTTTATGTCCATCTCGGGAAAACCGTAATATAGAATGATGTGTCTATAATGTCTCATATTTTCCATGTATTTTTTAGGATATTATATTGATTGATTTCAAGACCAAGAACTAAGACGACATGCGATTCCAAGGCCTAGTGCGCCTAGAACAAATGTTTGAAAAAATATTAAAATATTTAATAGCACACATGTACAGTCTTCCTAAAAAAGTGGAATAAATCCTAAATCGTTTCCCAGATCAAAAATTAAAGGGCACCATTGAATTCAGAATAGCAGTTTTACCCTAGGTGAAAACTAACATTTGTCAGCAAGGGTCATTTGTGAAAAAGTTATCGCAGGTGTTTTAAATGAATAAAATAATTTAAGAAAATTATTTTATTTGTTGACGCAACAATGCAACAACAAGTTTCTCCTTAAATGAATCTCTGTGTTGGAGTTCCATGGTTAGCCTCATTACCTTGGTATTCTCTAGATACATTGGGAATAAACCTATGGATATCCTCTCAAGTAGATGATGAGGAAACCTCATGTCAGAGATCGACAGACATTGATCTTGGTAGATCTCACCAACAACAATGACACAACAACTGTTCTTCACCAACAATCGATACAAACTATAGGTAGGATGTTTATTTCATGTGTATTCTTCCCCATTATTCATTTCCATGAAAAACATGAATCAATCTATGGACATATTGATTCAAAGATCGAGCGTATTGTGGGATGTGATTTATATTGTGGGTTTTTATTTGGGATATTTCTTATAATTGTTTGATTCCTCTTTGTTTGAAATTTTAACAGAAATTAATCAAGGATGATAAAAACAACGACTGAGGTTCATTCCTCAAGGTTTTTATTTGTGCTTTTCCCCCCCAATTCCGCATTTCACCACAGGCGTTCTTCGTTAGCCCAGGTTTCAACACATCCCAATAAATTGATCATTGTGCACCTGATTCTTGGTACAATGATCCAATATCATAGATCTAGGATCGATGCGACACAATGGAGGTGTGATGGTGGTTGCAATAATGAATCAGATGATGGATGGTTCTTGATTTCATGTGCTTCAGAGTTCTTTGGCATGGAACCAAGAACATTGATTTTGATCCGTTTTGCGAGCAGATATGATGACAAAATGTATTGATTCAGTGATGGAATGTAAAGATGACCTTGTATATTCAGTGTCACGGTAAGGAAACTAACTAATTGAGGTATGGAGCATCGACTGAGGTGCATGAGGAAGAATATGGGATTATGGAAAATCCCATAGAACACAATACGTAATATAGGATTACATGGTGTGTGGGTCCCCCTACCTACAACACTAGGGTTTGACCAATGTTAAGGACCACACGACATGTGACCCCTATCACATGGTTTGTGACCCTCCCTGGACAACTCGGCGTGTACTCCAAAGAGTACATGGAAATGGGTAACAGTACACAGACAGATGGTATGTTGTGTACTTAGACACATATGTGACTTGGAATACACGAACCGGTACATGGACATGACTTCGATATACAAACATGGCTTCAGTACACAGACACTACCAGGCAACAAAGGCAGGGAACCGTGTGTCTATACATGTGGTGTACTCATCCTACATGCCATGTATATGGAGACTATATTTGGTGTGAGGATTTCCACATAGAAAAGATATTAGGATAGCTGAACACGTAATGTGCCCCTAGGAAACACCATGTACTCCCAACAAGAGTGCTTGAGGCTCTTTATTTTCCTAGTTTGGACCAGTATAGGTTGTGTGCATTCCCTTGGTCCTTTCCTTGAGGGTACAATGCGATATTACATATACATAACTGGATTGTAACCCCCACTAGAGGCTGAGTCTTAGATAGAGTATGATATCCCCCCATGATACTTGAGTGTGATCCTATATCATCCCTAGTAGAGTTTACAAAATTGTCATAACCACCCTGAGCAGGGCATTGATCCTCTATCTAGTAGACCGTATCAGTAGGGTTTGCAGAATCATTGGCATGCGATCCCCTACGTAGTGGGTTGATCCATATTGGGTTTGTGGTGTCCCCTAGTAGTCTTAGGCATGACCCCCTATCTGTGTATCATGGTAGATCTATATTAGGTTCATGGTATCCCCCAGTGGTTCTAGGTATGACCCCCTCTCTGTGTATCATAGTCTTCTCAGACCAGTGCATTCTCTTTGGATGGGGCCCAAATGAGCTATACCTCTTTGTCGAGTGTCTCTAATGATATCATGGCTCATGGAGTGGGATCTCCTAGAATGAGTGTTTCTTTGAAATAATCCTATGGCTAGTAGTTGGTTATGACCACTTGATGGAATGGAGTATCTCTTGAGTATATCTGGGTTTTCTCTTTCTCTTTATATATGTGATATAGTTTTATATCTTTTATTGATTTGACTTACTTGGTGCTTCGTGTTTAGTGTTTTCAGGGTATCCTAATGAGTATTGTTATACTCACCCATGCACAGACTTTACCTGCATGTGTCATGTCTTGTGCAGATGGAGGCCCTTTTGACAGTGTCCTAAGAGGACCAGGAGACGGGTGGAGCATAGCTGGAGTTGGGAAGACCGAGCTGTTTACTGGGATCATACCTTGACGTAGTCCTCTCCCTTGGAGAAAGTTGTAATATTTATAGTTTTTAGTTAGAGTTGTGTTACAAACTCTTGTGGTGGGTTGTATTTGGCCCTATTTACTCTTCATTTACTTCATGTCGTACTCTGGTTGTGGTATTTTAGTTGCATTCATGAATTCTTTCAGTTGTTTTCACATTTCTTCATTTTTATGGCTTACAGATTTGTGCATGTGTACATGAACTTTAGGTTAATGCCTCCCATTTGTGGAATATTCCTACTCAGTTCTAGTCACTAGGCCTTGGAATATTGGAGGTGGGTTTTCGGTAGTCATTGAATGGTCCCCTCTAGGATGGTCCATGATAGAGTGGTATTAGAGGTGGTCGGTTCTACTTTAGGTCTGGGAGTCTATGAGGTTGTTTTGGGGAAATAGTGTTAATTGTTTCGAGTTCAGATTTTAGGCCAGGGACTGCAGTGTTGGTGTGGTGGCCGATGTATCCATACACTAGGACTCTGATCACTTTCTTTTTGACTTGATACATGAAAACATTGGTTTCAGGAAAAAACAATGGTACATGCATCATATTGGAATGTTTGAGTTTCCATGTCCTTCTTGAGTCATATCCTCAGATATACTCTATTGACCATGGTACATCATGTTTTATTTCAGGATGCCCTCAAGAAGTGATAAAGCTAGGATTCCACCATGTTATCACAAGGATGATCTGCTCGGTGATGAGGCATTGGTATAGGGGCCTTTACCAGAGACAACACATACATGTGGTTTACCAGCTATACCACCACCCGTCGATCAGCAGCTAATACCAGCACTACTAGCTAAGGATGTACACAGGCTAAGTGAATTACATGAGTTTTAGAGGTAGATAAATCCTAGTTTCTAGGGTGATATAGACCCCTATATGGATGAGTATTGGATAGAGGTAGTCACCCATGTTTTCCGCCTTGTAAGGACACTTACCAATCAGATGGAAGTCCTTTCCATGAGTCTTCTTCAGGGATATGTGGGGTGATGGTGGATCTTGGTGATTCAGTCACATGATGAGACAAATCTCTCCTAGACATAATTTGAACATCTCTTCATATAGGAGTTCTATATGGCCATGTTGCGATCAATACACCTACAAGAGCTTCTACATCTATATCATGACAGTATGACTATGGAAGAGTATTCAATGAAGTTTAATGATCTCTCATGATACCCTTTCGATATGGTATGAGACTAGTTCTTCAGGGCTTGGACCTTCTAGGAGGGATTACACTGGGACATCAGGGCATTAGTGGTATCCCTTAGCATTTCTACTTATAATGGGGTACTTAAGAGAGACTTGTTAGTGCAAAGATTTCTGGAAGATTAGATGCCAATAGTGGGATATAACAGTGGGAACCCGGTAGTTGTGACCTTGACATATGGTAGAAGATGACAGTCACAAGGATCTAAGTGGTTTAGGAACTTCATGAGGGGATCCAAGGACTCAGGGTCAGTAGTTCAGGGCTCCCAGGGTGGCTCGAATCAGCATAGAGATAAGCAGTGTTTCTCATGCAACGATTGGGGAAATCTGGCATGAGATTTCCCAAACCATCATACAACTGATTGAGAGAAGGTATATGGACCTCCTAGATAGATATAGAGATAGTATTGGGGTGTTCCATAAGGAATCAGACATTTAAGAGGAGTTGGGAGTGTAGCAGGAGGTGGTCGGTCTTTCGACATGTTACCACCACCACCCCCAGGTGGTCCACGCCAGGCTTAGGGAGCTTGTGGAAAAAGTTGAGGCCAACTGTAGGCTAGGGAGGCCTATAACCTAGGTAATCCATGGATGATATGAGTTATGATCTATTTATTCTCCACCTTAGCTTTAGTTTTTATATACAGAAGTGAGATTCATTCTTTTCTTTCCACAAATATTGTTCATGACTTAGAGATTCCAATTAAACTGTTAAATTGACCCCTATGGTTAGAGACTCCTACTAGAGTAGACTTGACGATCACAAACTAGTGTTGATAGTGTTACATGAATCTTGGAGGCAATATTTTCAGTTGGGATATCTTGGTAGTTGCATCAAGGCCTTACGACGTCATTATTAGTATGGATTGGTTATCTACAGTTCATACTCACATTGACCGTTTTAGGAGAAGAGTGTGGTGCATCCATAGTGACGGTACCAAGTTTTCCATTTTTTGTGAAAACGAAGTCCATGCAACATGGTATGGTCACATGCATAGGATTTTGTAGCCAATTACTCACCAGTTGGCTAGCTTGACCCTCGATACAATGGATGTTATGATTCCTCAGTTTCCTACAGTGGTGGTGGAGTATGAGGATGTCTTTCATGAAGATGTTCCATATTTACCTCCCAGTAGAGAGATATAATTCTGAATTGATCTATACCCTGGGATGGCACTGATATCTATACTCATATATTAGATGGCTTCCACAGAGCTTCATGAGCTTAGGGTACAATTGGAGTACTTGTAGAGGAAAGGGCTTCATGAGACCCAGTGTTTCTCCCTGGGCACCCCATTGTGGTTTTCAAAGAAGGAAAACGAGAGCTTGAGGTTATGTGTGGATTCATGATGTATAAACCAGATGATCATGAAGAAAAATTACCCACTATCAAGGATCAATGATCTCTTTGATTAGTTGAAAGGGGTGCGCTGGTTCTCAAAGATTGACCTCAGATCATGCTATCACCAACTGCGAGTACAGGATAAGGATATAAAAAATGCAAACTTCAGATGTCATTATGGTCACTATGAATACTTGGTGATGCTATTTGGTATGAAGAACACCCCAACAGTGTTCATGGGACTTGTGGACTGGATCTTTTAGTCTTACATAGACCAGTTCATGGTGGTCTTCATCAATGACATCCTAGTATATTTGGTATCCGAGGAGGAGCACACGAGACACTTGAGGATGGTCTTGGACACTTTACAAGAGAACCAGCTTCATGGAAAGATCTAAAAGTTTCATTTATGGATTTGATAGTTCCATTTTCTAGGACATGTCATTTCAGAGGCTGGAGTTGTAGTGGATCCAGTGAAGGTTGAGGCCGTGTTTTCTTGGGAGCCACCCAAGAGTGTTACTGAGGTGCAGAGTTTCCTTGTATTGGTAGGGTACTATCAAAGGTTTTTACCTGACTTCTCTATATTGGTAGAACCCTTGAAATATTTTACATAATAAGGGAAGCCTTTCGTGTGGACGGAAAAGTGATAGTAGCACTTTCAGGAGCTAAGGTAGAGGTTGATGAGTGCTCCCATCTTGATATTTCTAGAGGAGGGTGAAAAGTACGTAGTGTTCTACAATGCATCAGGAATTGAGATTGGTTGTGTCCTAATGCCAAGGAAAGTAGTGATTGTATATGGTTCATGCTAGTTGATACCATAGGAGAAAAACTACGTTACCCATGATCGTGAGTTGGAAACAATAGTCTTTGTTTTGAAGATGTGGAGACACTACCTGGTGGGCAAGAAAATTTTCATCTACTCTAAAAATAAGAGTCTCAATTTTATCCTCTCTCATAAGGATCTAAACATGTGAAAAAAATGATGATTAGAGTTCCTACAAGACTATGAATTTGATATTTTCTATACTACTCGTAAGGGTAACGTGGTGGAAGATGCTCTTAGTAGGAGATCTAGTTTGCAGTTTCTAAATGAGGCATTAGAGTAGTTGGCCTCGTTGAAATTATCTTTAGTGGATAGAGATGGAGCAGCTTACCTCCAGTTGATGGTTTTCACCCTTCCACTATTATAGTGATTCAGGGATGCACAACTTGGGAATACCAACAATGAGATACTATGTGCTCAGATGCCCACATGGCATACTCCTGATGGATATTCAAAAGGTGGGTAACACTTTGTTCTCTTTAGAGGATGCACGATGGTACCGGCAACTTTGCAGGTTGAGGTTTGAGGGAGTTTCAAACATCCCATTTGGAGATACATCCAGGTGTAGAGAATATTTACTAGAACCTTTGATGTCAGTTATGGTGTCTAGGGATGAATAAATGAGTTACAGAGTTTCTTTCATAGTGCCTTACTTGTCAACAGGTGAAGGTTGAGCACCAGGTTTCAATAGGTTTAGATTAACCCCTTGAGGTTAAATAATGGAAGTGGGATGAGATATCTATAGAATTCCTGACAGTATTACCATATACATCTAGGGTACATGATTCCATCTGGGTGATCACTAAATAACTCACCAAGTCCGCCCACTTCCTAGCTATTTGAGAGCAGAGTTCAGTAGAGAGCTTGAGATACCTCTACATGCAAGAGATTGTTCGACTCCATGGAGTTCCATTAATGATAGTTTCAGACCACAATTTTCTATTTACATCTAAGTTGTGAAAGGGATTATAGGAGGTGTTTAGGACCCAGTTGCACTTGAGCACAAAATTTCACCTATAGACAAATGACCAGACTGAGTAGACTATTCAGGTTCTGGAGGACATGATGCGAGATTTAATGTTAGACTTTGGCTATAGTTGGGAGGACCACCTTACACTGGAAGAGTTTTCATAAAAGAATATCTACCACTCCACCATTGGTATGAAACCATTTGAGGCTTTGTACGGGTGGCCCTGCAGGTCACCACTTTACTGGACTAACCCAGAAAAATTAGTACTCATGGGCCCGAAGTTGGTGAAATATACTACCAATAAGGTGCAGATCATCTTGGATAAGATGAATACTGCACAAATCCATCAGAATTATTATAATTATAGGTGATATAGTCCTTTTGAGTTCAATTAAGGAGACCATGTAGGACCATAGAGCACCCTGAGAGGGGAGGGGTGAATCAGGGTGTTAACTTTTCTTCTAAAGTGATGGATCTTGTTCCCACGTTGGTAAGAACTTGTTAAACCTATCTTTTGGAGGAGTGTAGCAATAAAAAATTCACATGAAAAGAGATACAACACAATAATTTACTTGGTTTTCCACTAAGGGATAGTCTAAGGATCATATTATGAAAGTTTTTTGGTCATACCTAAATCCACGAATCTTAACTAGTTGTGGATTACAAATGTTTGGACATAGTCACTCTGTTCCAGGCACACTGCCATTACAAAATTTCAGGGATAGCTCATTGTTTCCCTTAGAATACTTCTATTGACTCTCATTATCTCACTGCCTTTGGAGAATTCTTACTCAGTTTATCGACTTGGAGGTCTCTTCAATAGATTGGAATTGGAGTGTTTTTCTCTATCTAGCATGAGACACTACTTTCATCAAAGTCCTAAATTGATGAAATTGGAAGCACTAATAGAACAAAATGGATATCCAAATATTAAAATAATCTCAACATAGCACTTATGTGCAACACCTGTTCTTCTGCACAAGATTTGGGGATGTCGCGCAAGATGACTTTCGTGTAACCCTTAATTTATGTGCAACCCTTATCTTTTTCACAACTACACTAAAAGGTTCACATGGTCTTTTAATAATAAAGTAAAACTTTTCACACAAGATTTTATCACTACTTCTCTTACACATGAATGTATTTCACATGGTAGAGGAACCTGATCATCGTTGAAATGTTCTGAGATTTGAGTGGGGGTAGCTGCCTATTTATAGGCCTCAATGACCCTACACACAAGATTCTGATGTGTCACGCAAGATTCTCTCTAAGCATGAAAAACCACTTTTGACATAGTATTGATCATTTAATTCTCTTCCACGAAACCTCATCTTTCACACACATTTAAATCTTTCACATACTTTTTGACTTTTCCATATTTTTAATAGAAGACCCTAAAACAAGACTTATGCACAAGATTCCAAACCTCCTTCAATATTTCATGTAGAATAAAATATTTTTCAAATATCTGTCCTTCCATATTTTGATGAGATAATCCTAGTATATAACTTGAGCACAACATTCAAATCCACCTTTATTCTTGCATGCAAATTACTTTTCCAAAAACACTTTTCTTCAATCTCTAATTTTTGGACCCAAAAATTTGGCAAACAATGGGAAATAACACCACCTTCAATACTATTGTCTGTTTGAATCGTACGATACCATTTCATGTAAAATTTATAATCTTCCATGTGAGGATTGAGAACAAATACAAACCATACTCTATTTATAGAAAAGACCATCCTTGGTTATAATAATATCTCCCTTTGGGTTTGTTGGAAATTTGCAGATAAATTCAATAGAGCACCAACCACTATCAAAACTTGATATGCAAGAATCAACTAATCCAACACTCTAAGTATACATGATCAATGCTTGGTATAGAAAACAAGATGGGAAGCATGAATTGGGTTCTCATGTTTTGGAATGATTAACTGTTTCCTCATAACACCGAAGTGTTTTCACCATGATCATTTTATCCATTAGAAACACATCATTCTCCCCCATTGTAACATTTTTGAATTTCTATAATGTCCATAATCTCCATATTTCCTCCTTTTTACCACTAAATTTATCCATTCTTCCCCATTGGTAATAAAACCAAAGAACTTGATTATGACTTGTAGTGCTGAAAGCATACCCCCTAGATCATATCTCCCCCATAAACCTACATCACTTCCACAAACAGATTAAAATAGTTAATAAAACTAGGGAGAGGGGGAATTTCATGACCTCATCATGTAATGGGAGGTGGTTGAACACTGAGGCTCAATCGAGGTTTCACAAACACAACCGCCTCCAGTGGCTTGGTCAAAATATCATCTACTTGCTCATTAGTTCCAACATGATCTATTTTAATCATACCTTGTTCAACTTTTTCCTTGATTAAGTGATGCCTGATTTCAATATATTTCATATGAGAATATTGAACAAGATTATTTGTAAGATCCATTTCACTCTTTTTATCATAGTGAATCACCATTGGCTGTTTCACCTCATCACTAATGTCGTTCAATTGTTGCTTCATCCACAGTAGTTGAGTGCATTCCTTTGTAGTAGAGATATACTCATATTCAACAGTACTGAGCAAAGTGATTTCCTATTTCATACTTGATCAGCCAACACATTTATTTATAATAAAAATGATCCACAACTTGTGGAATTTATCATGATTATTTTAACTGTCTCCATATGTTATTCCTTCAGATTAGTTTGAAAGAGGGCTGATATGCATGTCACAAAGACAATATCTGACCGTATTGTAGTTAAGTAAAATAAGATGTCAATGATTCTCTTGTACATGGTGGGATCCACAGGAGTCCCATTCTCATGCTTTCCAAGTTTAGTTCCAAACTCAATATAATTAGACATTGGTTTGGAATCATGCATATTAAATTTCTTCAGCAACTCTCTCGCATACTTTTCCTAAGAGATAAAGGTGTAGTCTTTACTCTGAATAATTTGAATCCCCAAGAAGTAAGTGAGTTGACCAATCATATAAATTTCAAATTCATATTTTATATGATTGGAAAATTCATTCATTGATATCTACATGCTCTACTTTTTTAATTGAAGCTTCTCCATATACAAATCTAGTCGAGAATACTGTGCTCATAGAGCTGCTTCAAACCAAAGAGGGTTATTTAATCTATATACCTTTTCTTTATCATTTAAAATCATACACCTGACTATTTTTTCAATGTATACTTCTTCTTTAAGAAAACCATTCAAGAATTCTATTTTGACATCCATCAGATAGACTTTTTATCTTATTTTAATTTCCACGGCAAGGAAAAGTCTGATCGATTCCAATCTCACTACTGGAGAAAATGTCTCTTCAACATCAGCGACTTCAATATATGAATATTGTTTATAGATTATTCAAATGAGGATGGTTCCACAATTGATAGGAAGGTATAATTTTCATCATACCTCATTCTACTTGTCTGTGGGAGGGAGCATTCCAATCCCCAATGATATTGGATTGATTGATTCATGATCTTTTGTTTATCCTTTGAGGTTCAAATGATGTTTTTTCAAATACTTTTTCTTATTCAGATTATTCTTATAAATCATCATCTTTGTGTGAGACCTGAATATCATACCAGCCTTATACTATTTCAGTATCTGAAACTATCCCTTGACCACTTATCAAGATACATGAAACTTCTTTTCTAATGCCATGATCATCAAGAAATTTTCAGAATAATTAGGTTAGATAAAAATTGGAATAATGATTCTATATGATTCTTCACCATTATTTATTTGTATCCCCCTCAAGGCAAATAATTCTCAACATCTTCATAATGGTGGATCTCATCAAGAATGAATTTCAATAAAGTTCAGTATGGTGAAAAAAAATAGAAATGTTCTTCATCTTATGACTGTCCACATTAAATAACTTTCCCAAATTCACCAAGGATAATCTTCATGAACACATGTTCTTCAGGATAACAGAAATACGATCATGCCAAGATGGTACCTTATTTATCCTAAAATAGGTCATCTTCATCTTTATCCAAAAATTATTCTCCATTATATTTGTATTTTAATACCAAAATGAGCAATCATTTAAAGATGGTGACTTCTTCAGTTTTGTTGTCAAGAATTGAAAACCCTATCTTCTTATTAGGTTTTCCCTCTGATAACTTGCTTCACATTCAATTAACTACATAATAAGCACAAATACAATACAAAAAATATTAAGGGAATAAGTTGGATCCTCCTTTCTTCATCAATATAAACTGCACGATTGAGATGATCTTCTCAACCATGTTACTCCATTTGCTCCTATATTCATGATTTCACATTTGAACACATATTCTAATTTATGTTTTCAAAACATAGATATCTTCACATTCTCTTCTTATTTGTGAGGAGATTTTTTATTCTTAATATCCATAACATATGATACATTCTTACTCGTCTTGGAATGCTTCTTTCTCTGGTATTAAGGTTAAATAACCTTTTGCAATGTGACCAAATTTCATGAATCTCTCACACATAACTTCTTTAACATGTGAGTTTAATTTTGTTTAAAAACTCTCATGAATTTTGTCTTTATCACATGGAATCTTTTCTTTTCCTTTCTCACCAGCCTTAGCTTGTGCATCGTCATGTTGCCTCATTCTTTCCAAATCTTATAGCCAAATAGCCAACATGTCATTAGGAACTATTACAACATGTTTGGATCTTCAACATGTATTCTTCTGAGTGTCATCTATATTAGTAGTTATCTTAGATGAACTACCCTTCAACTTCATGAATTTAGAATCTAGGGTCTTCTCAGATTCCTTATATGATATCTTTTTAGGAGATTTTTTATTCATAATACTCGTCTGATTTCTTCCTAAGGTGGCTTCTTCATACCTAGCCAACATTTTTGGTTTTCTTTTCTTATCAACAATGAATGCACATTGAGATAAGTATGTACCGACCTTGTGACCACATCCATTGCATACATCACTGATGTTATCAATCATTCCAAATATATTTTTTAGTAAACAAATGATTCTGGACCTGTGGATATTTCTTCTTCATAACTGGTTTTCTCCCCCTTGAGATAGGCTCCCTTTTTGTTGTTAAATTTTGAGGTTGGTACCAAAAATTTAATGTACAATGCCCAAATCTGTTACAACACCAACATTGATAAAAAAAACTGTGATTTATTTATATCTATTTTATAAGGTTGTTCTTCATGACTTTTTGGGATCTTTGAGGGAAACTGACTTCCATACCTATTTTCCTACCCACCCTAGTCATGGTGGTAGATTTCATATCTTTTTTCTTCATCCATACTTGTTGAGTCTTTATATTGAAACCTGTACTCTTCATGATAATGGGATTAGAGGCATTAACATGAGTTGGTTTGTATGGTACCTTTTTTTATCTCAACTGGTTGAGATAGATCATCAATACATTTCATGGTATTTTTATCACATGTTGGTGGTATTTTAGCTTTAAAATCCTCTAGTGAGCATTGATTATAAAAAAACTGTTTCTTGAGATAGATAATCAAAATATGTTATTATATTATTATCACATGTTGGAGGTATTTCAGATTTAGAATCCTCCAATGATCATTGAGTAGCCATAGAAACTGTTTCCTTATTTTTTTAAAGAATCTATATATTTAATCTCAAGATTGACCAACTGGGATTCCAAATATATACATTTTATATTGAGGATGATTATTTGATTTTCAATTGTAATAATCTTTTATTCACAAGTATTATTCATTCTAAAAACTTCTTCTTCATGCATCTTAACTTTATTATTAATCAAATATTCAAGTTCCTTGATCTTTATGGATATTTCTTACAATTTTAAACCCTTTTTTTCAGTGTTATTTTTCAATTTCTCTTCAAGCACATGGATCTTTTCTTCAAGAGTATTTTTTTACTCTCTCTTTATCATCAACTCATTTGAGGTATTTTGAGGTAATTATTTCATTTTACCTATTTGTTTCTTCAAAGGTTACAACCTATTTGAAGATATTATAACATTCTAGAACTTTTCTTTGAAAAGCTTCCTTCATAGAATCTGATTCTTTCCTCAGCTGGGTGAGTTCAACTTGCATACATTGAAATACTCCACAAACACGGGAGGATCCTACTTTAGGAATATCTTGCAGAAAATTTATTAATCATTCAACTGAGAATTCTTATGAGGTTTTAGATTTATCATAATCACCACTTGTGTTGAAACCTCTATTATGAGGACAAATTTCAAAGGTTCTAACACATACCTCATGTTCACTCGAATATTTTGATTTACATGAGGTAGAAGGGTTATTATTATCATTGGTGGATGCTTGAGACACCTACTCTTTACTTTCCAGGTCTGAAATATCTTCACTATCTGAAAGGCATGGAGAAACAGATACTACCTCTTCTTTAGATAAGAGGCACTTCTTCAACTATATCTTCTCTTTCTTTTTCATTTTCATCATGGATTTTTTTGGATAAAGGTTTATTCTCTTAATCTTCATAAAAACTTCACTTCATTGTTGACTCAATAAAGAAACCAAAATATTCAAATGAGAAAAACTTTATTATAGACTATCTAAAATAGGTTAACCTCCCTCTGATACCACTTGTAGGACCCCAAATCACCCTGAGAGGGGAGGGGTGAATTAGGGTGTCAACTTTTTCTTCTAAAGTGAAAGATCTTGTTCCCACATTAGTAGGAACTTTCTAAACATATATATTGGAGTAGTGCAGTAATAAAACATTAAAATGAGAAGAGAAAAAACACAACAATTTTACTTGGTTAACCACTAAGGGATAGTCCAAGGAGAATTCCCCAACAGTGTGTCAGTAGTACCTAAATCCACTAATCTTCACTGGTTGTGGATTACAAAAGTTTAGACACAATCACTCTATTCCAAGCACACTTCCTTGACAAAAGTTCAAGGATAGCTCACTGTGTCCCTCAGAACACTTCTATAAAATCTCCTTAGCTCACTGCCTTCAGAGAAGTCTTACTCAGTTTATCGACTTGGAGGTATCTTTAATAGATTGGCATTGAAGACTTTGTCTCTTTCCAGTAAGAGACACTACTTGTATAGAAGTCCTGAATTGATCCACTTTGAAGCACTGGTCTAACAAACCAAATATACAAAACTTGAAAGAATCTCAACACAAAACTTACACATAACACCTGTTCTTGTGCGCAAGATTTGGGGATGTCACACAAGATGAATTTTACACAACCCTAACTTTTTGTGCACCCCTTATCTTTAACACAACTACACCAAAAGGTTCACTTGGTATTTTTAGACTAAAGAAACACTTTGTGCACAAGATTTGATCACTAATCATCGAATCTGCAATCGTAGGAGTCTCTAGCCATAAGGATCGAGCCAATGGATCCATCGGATTCTCTGAGCTCCGAACAAGGGCAGTGTTAATGAAATAATGATTGGAACCTGTGTCTATAAGTACTGCAACTATGGTGGAGTAGACACAGATCATACCTCAAATCATCTCTAGAGCGCTGTGGTCATAGGCCTCAGCTGCCTGGGGCTGGGCTCTCCCCTGTCCACCTGCTCCCTACGGTTGGGGTGGACCTCCTTGTGGTGGTGGCGGTAACATCTCGAATCGTCGCCCACCGCCATTTGCACGAACAACTCCTTTGCAATGTCTGCATGCTCCTTGGGGACCTCCTCGGTTGAATATATGTCTCTTCTTGGGCAGTCCTTCGACTGTCTGCTGATCATCTGAATGGCGGGTTAGACAGTCACAAGTCATGTGACCCTGCCCACCGCATGTGTGACACTGCCCACTCCTGGCATGTATGTCTCCGCCTCGGGTTCCCCGCACAACCGACTCTGAATCCTGTGGTCGTCCACCTGTATGTATGGTCCTATTGGACCTCTGCGACATCTGTCTGCTGCCAGCTGCAGAAGGCTCTACTACGTGTCAACTGGTGGTGGATCTTGTTGCTGTAAACTGCTCAGCAAGGAAACTCTCCACTAGGAGGTCTCTCTCTAACACCCCCGCCTACGTCGGGATGTTGAGTGATATCACTGAAGCCCTGATCTCCTGCCTAAGACCCTACTCTAAGGTATGGGAAATGAAGAATGGGTCATGCACCTTATCTGTGGAGTAGCGTGAGAGTTCTGTGAACCTCACTGAGTACTGATCTACAATCATGCTGCCCTGCTGCAGATGAAGTAGCTCTTGTATGCGCACTGCACGGAGAGTCACTGGGACAAACTCTGCCTGAAACAGGCTCTCAAAGTCTACCCAAAGAAGTATCATCTTGTCATGAACCTGGAGCATCAAGCTCCACCATCTGCCCGCTACTGCCTGTAGAAGGATAGCAGTAAGAATCACCATGAGGTCTGCTAGTGTCCCTACCAGTCGGAAGACTCTCACCATGGCCTCCATCCAATCCTCGACCACTTGTGGGTCCATCTCTCCCCTGAACCTGGGTGGCCTCTAGTGCTGGAACTCATGCAACGTGCTCAAGCGGCATGCACCGTCTGCTGTTGGGGTCGGTGGCATCGGTGGCCCAACGAGAAGTGGTACCACTGGTGCCTCCACTGGAAAAGGGACCTGCACCGAGGTCTCGTCGCTCGATGGGCTATCTGTGCATACAACTCTTAGAACTCTAGATGATTGTCTACAAGGAGGCATCCTGAAAAGAAACAAGTGTGCTACAGTTAAAAGGTTATACCTGGTGAGCTGACCTGGTTGATCAGACTTAAAGAAAACTTTTGAAAACACACACGCAATCAGTTCTTTCTCGCACTGAGTCAGAAATCAGAAGTCAGGGTCCTGGTGTATGGATACGTTGGCCGCCGCACCAACACTGGACTCCCCAATCTGAAAACCTCACTCACTACACTTAACACTATTACTTCATAGAAAAGAAAGATCAGAGTCTTATGTTCTGTGGTAGAACCGACTCCTTTGATACCAATTTGTGAGGACCCATCCCCTGGGACCCATGTCGTGACTACCCCAAGCTCTCCTTACATAGGCCAGGGGATGGTGACTAGAACCAAAGGAATAATTCCCTAAAACTAGGAATTCATTGCCTTTATAACCTGTAACACACACACAAGCAAGCACACATCTGGACAAAATACCAAGTAAACTGTATAACAAAAGAGTGCTGAAAGTAAAAGAGGCCAGAATACAAGCCCAATAGGAAAGTATAAGTACAACTGAAATGAAATACAACTGAAGAAAAAGAAAAGACAGCTACTGGATCATCCTCTGAGGTTCCTACATGAAGGGTAGGTATAGATCGTCTCCTCAGCACTCCACGTCCGTCTGTCCCCTCCGTGTATTGACACATCGTAAGGTCCACCTCTAGGTACCGTCCACTCATGGTACTCTCAGCCTCCGTCAGCGTTATTCATCGTCTGTATCCAACACAACAAGGTGCAGGCATAGCCCGTGCAGGGGTGAGTATAACGATACTCAGTAGAGACCCCAAGACCCTCAAGGTCTCACAAAAATCCAACAAGGATAAACCACAAATTATGAAATCAACAGATAACCTTACTTAGGTATATGCCCATACATATGCCTAAGTTATCAAGTGATCCATCTCAATCATGATAAAAACACCAAAAAACTGACTCAGCTCAACCAGGATTTTATTCACATTATCGAAACCTCGGCTGCTGGAGAACTCCTGCTCAATCGAGTACAGTGGGCCTGCCGCGACACCAAGCGCACTTCCCACTAACCTTGGACTATTGAGGTACTCCTCCTGTCGAGTATCATGGGTCTACTGCATCACACAGAGGCGCTCCCCACCATGGGTATGCCACATCACCAAGTGCGCTCCCCCTCGTAGCCTTCTGAGGTACTCCTCCTATCGAGTATTGTGGGTCTGTCGCGTCACCAAGTGCGCTCCTCCACCGTGGGTCTTCCGCGACACTAAGGCGCTCCCCACTAGGCTAGTAGAGTCACTCTGAGTCAAACAGTCAGCAATCGTCAGGTCTCAGCCAGCTACTAGGTCTCCGCACTATGCTCACTCGTCTTCGGGAGTATCTGCTCCATGAGCTACTAGTCGATACTTCAACTATCACGAAGTCCCGTGAAGAAGTATCTCAAAGGTCCGCCACATCATAGGGGTCTCAAAGAAACTGATGACGCGTCAATTGGACGCCCGGTCTGTGAGTTATTAGCCTTTTAGTCCCAGGGGCCCAATTGGATACGTGCACGATCCAACCTGACCGTATCTCAACTATACCCCAAACTCTAGTGGGGTATACTCAAAGGGACCTTCATGCTCCAAGATTACCAGCGCCACTGACAGTTCATCAAACGGACGTTCGGAGCCAAAGATATGGCCAAAAGAAAGTAAAGGGTCGTACTGGGCCCAAGTCCGATCCATCCCGGTCAGACCGACCCGGCCCGACCCAATCTGGGCTGACTCAGTTTGGGTCGAACTAGCCTGACCCATTGGGTCTGGCCCGACCCATTGCGTGGGTCAGCCCGTTGTGTTCAGCCCGGCCCGCTGGGCCCAGCCCAGTAGGCCGCGAGGGGCCGTGGAGAGCCGAGAGGGCGTGGACCGGCCACAAGGGCGCGGACTGGCCACGGGTCGGCGTGAGGGCATTTTGGCCTGGAGGGTGCCACGTGGGTGGCTCGTCCTGAAGGGCGCCGCGAGGGCGGCTCGGCCTGAGGCGCGAGGTCGGTTCAGCTCGGAAGGCGCTGCGAGACCAGTTCGGTCGGGAGGGCGGCTCGGCCGGGAGGTCGCCGTGAGGGCAGGGTGGCTCGGGAGACCGGCGGGCGGCGTGTGCCTGGGCGGCTCGGTGGCCAGCGGGCAGCGCGACCAGTTCGGCCAGGAGGCCGAAGCGCCGCGGGGGTGGCGCGGGTCGCGTGTGGTGGCGGCGTTGCCTCCTTCGCCTTCCTCCATTCCGAAGAACATCACAAAGAAGTATAATGAAGGGAGTTGGTCCATGTTAGTTTGGCCCGCATCCTCCGCGTTTAGAGTGGTAGCATGTGATCTTCAAGAACATAAACAAAGAACGAGCATGGAAGATTTTTTTAAAACATCAATTCCCATAATCCCTTGATAATTTCTATTTCCAACCCCGCAAAGGAAAAAGAGGGGAGAACATGGGAAGTGTAAATCCAATAAAGATTAAACCCCTACATCTTCCCGCAACAATTTATTCCCAACCCGCAAGGAAATCATCCGTGGATCAACTTGATAATAAGTTGATCTGCGTTATTTGTTTTTAGAAGGAAATAATCAAGGGAATAAAATCATACTTAATTAAAAACCCTACCATGTTCGATGTTGGTTGATGTTGGCGTGAGAAGGGGGATATCGATTTTTTATAGACGAACACGTCCTACGTCGAAGGAAGTTCCAAGGAAAAAGGTCAAATTCATCAATGTTCTTAGTAGAGGAAGCATTCTTCGTTGGAGAAGCTTTCTCCCAAGAGCTCCTCCTCTCCCCAATTCCACCCAAGTGAATTCGTAGCCAAAATAATATATTGAAATATCTATTAAGTCGTTGGCATAATATTCAAAAAGGTTTAATTAATTAATTGATGTGTTGGCTCAATTAATTAATGGGGAGGATTTGGCATAATAAAATATGTGTGTTGGCACAATTAAAGTGGAGGAGGTCAAGAGGATCTCCCTCATTAATTGTGGGAGTTGAGGGTTTCTCCCAATTAAAGGGGGGTTTCATCCTCGGTGGTCCCCACCACCATAACCTCTCATGAGAGGTTATGGCTTGGGTGGTCCCCACCACCTTAACCTCTCATGTGAGGTTAAGGTTTGGTGGTCCCCACTTCCAACTTTCACATGGAGGTTTTGTTCCAGTGGACCCCACCTGAAATATCCACATTGAAGTTAAAAAAAAATGAAGTTTATTTTATTTTATCATTTCCACGAAAAACCCAAAAACTAACTTTTACCCTCAACCAACTGTCATTGTGGTGAAAGTCTTCTAAAGCGAATACCGGCGCTGTGAGTTCAACGGTACCCTTGGATTTCAATTCTGTGCACTGGTTCAAAAGTTAGAAAAACCCGCTCGCACGTTTACTGAACGTACCTGAAATAAAGTTTAGAAATTCATTTCGGGCACTCCGGGACTCGGAATCAAGCGCCGTAAATTTTCACAGACTCATAAAATTCCCATATATTTAAAAAAAATACATGGAAATTTCGAGTCTTTACATCGAAGCTATTACTGAGGGGAATCCAACTAGACTGATGGCAAAGAAATCGGAGTCTGGATGAGGAACTAGCTTCAAAGCCTAGGAAGGATGGGAGGAGGAGCTCTCACACAGCCCCCTGTTGTGCATGAATGAGGAATAAAGGAGAAAGATGAAAAGAAATAGAGGCATGGTAAAACGGTCATTTCAGCCCTCTTTAATGAGTCACATGGTTTGGCAGACTGTGTGCCAACTATACAGCCTCCTCGACATAGGAGTCACACCCCACATGGTTAGGTTGCACGATTTGATCTAATTACACGTCAATCATGCATATCTAATGGTTAAGGGGCACTAAGGGTGTGGGCTATGCTCACGGTTTGGGAAAATCGTGCACAGACCGTGCGGATTACCTTTTAACACCTATAACAAGGCGCGCAATTTCCCCTAGAGGGCTGCACAGTTTTAGACATATAGTGCACCCTTACTATCCTTCCCAAGCGTGAGTTATCGGAGCCCGACACCTCTAAAACTCAAGTGAGCTCCTGGAAAACCTCCCAGGACTTAAACCTCTTCTAAAAATAATAACTTTGAGGGCTCAAACTCTCAAAACTTCGTTATGAGGATTGGTTTAGCAGTTGGTGTGTCCAACAACCAAAAAGTATAAATTCTTTTGAGAATTCCTACTCATTCGAAAACCTAGGACATTACATAGTTTTTATAAAATATTTTGGTAGATTTACATATATTATATATCTATATGTATATTCATGTGTATATATTCTATATATACAACATACATACACTTGTATATATTTTATATATATGTGTGTATCTGTAAGTATAATTATACATATTTATATATATTTACATATATTATATATTCATATGTATATTCATATGTATGTTCATATGTATACTCATATGTTAGAATATATAGATAATATGTATCAGTTTGTTAATACAAACACACACTAATATATATGTGTGTGTGTATATGTAAGTATAATTATACATACACTTGTATATATTCTATATATATGTGTGTATTTGTAAGTATAATTATACATATTTATATATATTTACATATATTATATATTCATATGTATATTCATATTTATACTCATATGTTAGAATATATAGATAATATATATTAGTTTGTTAATTCAAACACACACTAATACACACACACACACACACACACACTAATACACACACACACTAATACACACACACACACCCGCGCGCATTACATATGTATATAAATATACATATATTTTTATTTTAAATAAAATGGATATTATAAGGCTTATATATTGAGAAATATTATTTATATGTAAATATGTTTAATTATTTGTTTATAAAATTAAATTTTTATGTGTGAATATATAAAAAATATGTATATATTGTTATATATTTGATTATAAATAAAATTACATTGTGAAAAATGATAAAATTTAAAATCTATAATATCAATATGAATGTAATTCCTTGGAATAAATTAATTCCCCACTAAAAAAAGGAAAAAATACCCCCTGAAATGAGCTTTAAATTCCATCAAATGTTAAAAAATTTGGGCATTCTGACTAAAAACTCAGTTTTGGGGGTCTTCTGTGCCTTTTTTGGCCTCGAAAAATGATACAAAAGGTTCCTTTATGTCGCCAGCACGTAGATCTTGTCGTAGTCTTTGATTTGATATGTTGTAGATCTCAAACGAACACCTGAATAAAAAATTATAGCCGTTTGAAGTTTGAGTTACGTTTTCAATTTATTTTAGATCTTTTATTGATTTTTTGATTTTTTTGTGTCTTCAAAATGTTATTAAATTATTATTAGTCGATGATAATTATCAAATTATTAATTAATAATATTTTAAAAAATATTTTTAAGTCATTTTCACTAAATTTCTTATATATTAAATGTAATAGTCTATTTATAATTGTCTAAAACCTGTTTAAAAAATATATATTATATTTATATCAATATAAATATATTTATATATTTAGATATTTATATATTATTATATTATTTTTAATGTTTTTTTTGAAATATACCCTTTAACAATGCTAGTAAAAAAACGCTGATAAAGAACCCCCTTTATCAGCACTAAAAAAAAGGTGTTGATAAAGGGGGCCCCTTTAGCAGCGTTTTTTTAGCAGTGTTAAAGGGTGGTGCTACGAAAACCTGGTTTTGTGGGACTACTCGCAGTGAGGGTCTAATGGTGGTACATTGGAGAGATTGTATCCTTTGGATCATTAATAAATATAACAGAAGCAATAAATATAAAGTCAGCAGAAATAACAATAGCTGACAGTTAATAATGAATGAATGAATGATCATGCATGAACATGGTCTGACATAAATATTGGCAGGTATACACAGTACATAACAAGACTGACAAAGTAAATAAATAAATAAACGACACCACAACTATCTCCAATAGCATCATGAGCATTATCTCAATCCTCTACTCTCGTATTCCATCCTAGCCAAGAAGAGTAACAACGAGCATGCATAATCCATAAAACTAAACCTGCAACTAGGATTTCTGTTTGGGTACCCCAATGAAATGGCGGCCCAAACAGGATATGAGGTATACTTATTAAGCCACCACCAATGGTGTCTAATACATAATCCATTCTGTGTGTTTAAGATAAAGCAGTGTGCTAGCATACTGAATAAGGCAGTAAATTAGTAAAAGTAAACAAGTCGGACACAAATTCCTCAAGGACACCAGATTGACCATACATACTTCGGCCTAAGCCGAAGTACCTCTGATCTAATGTCAACCTGTATAGATATAGGACTGCGCATAACTAGCAACTAACATAGGCAAGTAACTAAGACATCCACACAATAGTACAAGTGATAATAACAATACTAATAATAATAATATCCAAGGTCCTACGGCTATAAGGCCAGGCATCCATGTAGGAGTATACTAACAACATAAAAAGTGGGGATAACATTATACATATGTAATAAAAAATATTCATGATATAAATCGTTCTTCCTACAAACCCATTCAAGGAGTCCCGTAATAAGGAACCCATGTATCACTTGTGGTGAAACAGATATTGAGCATCCTATGAGCCCACCCTTGTAATTCTTACGTGGGAATCTGAGTATTTCTCTTGGTATATATAAAGGTGTAACCCTATGAGCCCATCCATGGTCTACCACATTGGGAACTGATTATCGCTTGTGGCATGGTATAACAACATTTCCCACTGGGCCAATCTATGGTGATCCACTAGGGATCCAAGTATTGCTCATGGGTACCATAATCTCAACTAGCCTATGAACTCGTCCTTGGAATTCCTACATGGTAATCCGTGTATCTCTCAAGGCGTACAACACATTAAGAAACCTATGATCCCATATAAGGTACTCCATATCGGGAACCCAGTATCACTAAAGGTGTTGTAGTAAAGGTATGACCCTCTGAGCCCGCCCTAGATAACCCACTAGGGATCTCGGTATCACTTAGGGGGACTATAATTCCAAACAACCCATGATCCTGTCCAAGGAATTCCTAAACAGGAATCCATGTATCGCACAGAGCGCACATAACTCATTCAATCATTTAAGCTCACAACAAAAGAGGCAGTATCCATAAACATGCCATATTATAATTTAGGTATACAAAAGATGGCCACACCCATTTATCATCTCGATTATAAATAATTAAGTCTATATACTTTATCATGCCACAATATAATTTACCAATACACACTCTGATAATAACATCCAAACAATCTAATTTACAAGATTGGTCAAGTTGCAGCATCAAGCAATAAGACAATTATTGAGGGCCATGTGTCTTACCGAACCATTTTAATGAATTAAGGCATTTAAGAACACACCCAAGTGGTGGTTGAATCATTAGCCAAGAACGGTACGAGAAGTACGTAGTCGAACCCACCTTAGGAGGTGGTTCGGGTTGGGGTCGTCAACCTCCAACCATGTAAGGGGGTCTAAGGAACATTAAGGATGTTCACTAAGCATTTAATTTTAATCATTTCATATTTAGGAGTGACACCTAGAAATTATGGTGCGCGACATAATGACAATATGGTATAAACAACGCAATTTTGAGGGAAACTGTATAGACCACCTACCGCATGCTTAGGACGGTCTACTCATCCAATCTCAAGCTTTGGTTCAAACCAGAACGGAAGAAAACAGAAGATTAGACAAACGCCCTGAAAATAGGGTAAAAGAGCTTGCCTAAGAATAGCATCATTGATAGTGAGATAAACGAAGAAATGAGTTAAAGGATTGAAACTCTTATTGAGGGGAATCCAACGAGACCGATGGTGAAGAAATCAGAGTCCGAATGAGGAACTGGCTTCAAAGCCTAGGAAGGATGGGAGGAGGAGCTCTCACGCGTCCCCCTGTTGTGCACGAATGAGGAAGAAAGGAGAAAGATGAAAAGAAATAGAGGCATGGAAAAGTGGTCATTTCAACCCTCTTTAATGAGTCACACAGCTATGTCGCATGGTTTGGAAAATTGTATGCCAACTACGCAACCTCCTCTACCTAGGAGTCACACCCCACATGGTTAGGTTGCACAATTTGATCTAACTGTGCGTCAATTGTGCATAGCTACTGGTTAAGTGGCACTAAGGGTGTGGGCTACGCGCACAGTTTGAGAAAATTGTGTGCACACCGTGCAGATTACCTTTGCACACTTGCAACACGACGCACAATTTCCCCTTGAGGGATCTACGGTTTCAGACAAATAGTGCGCCCTTACTATCCTTCTCGAGCTTTAGTTCTCGAAGCCCGACACCTCCAAAACTCAACCGAGCTCCTGGGAAACCTCCCGATACTTAAACCTCTTCTAAAAAACAATAAATTTGAGGGCTCAAACTCTCATAACATCATTATGAGGATTGGTTTAGCATTCAGTGCATCCACCAACAGAAAAGTCCAAATTCTTTTGAGAATTTCTACTCATTCAAAAACCCAGGACATTACATAATTTTTATAAAATATTTAGGTAGATTTACTTTATTTATCTGTGTATTGAGTATTATGTTTTAAATTTATTTTGCGTTAGATATAGTATATAATATAATATATACAAATAAATATATTGAAATCTAATTATTCGCAATTTCAATTGCAAATATATACATTTTTTAAAATAATAATATTTCCCTAAATATGAATTATATTTTATACATAAAATTTAAATTATGCAAACAACATATTTAAATTTCCTAAATCATTCAATATAAATTAAATCATACAAAGAATAATAATTCATACATTCATACAACCATGCATATTAAATAAATAATTCATACAAACAAAATAAATAAAACAATTTGACAATTAAAATTTTAAAATATAAAATTTACCTTCTCAAAACCCGAAAATATATGTTGAGGAAGAAATTCAGTGGAGCATCGCACCAAAAAACAAGACGGAACCAATAAAATGGAGGGGGGAGGCCCTCCATTTATAATTTTTCCCAA
The DNA here is from genome assembly GCA_963277665.1 of Viscum album. Taxonomy (NCBI): domain Eukaryota; kingdom Viridiplantae; phylum Streptophyta; class Magnoliopsida; order Santalales; family Viscaceae; genus Viscum; species Viscum album. The sequence continues at coordinate 1,819,923,859 of OY728151.1, read as the reverse complement.
TTGGAGTCATGAACCCTGTTCACACCTCTGTTAAAATTACAAACTGTTAATGAGGTTCACGCGTCTTTAGATACATTTTTTAAAATTTAGAAAACCCTATCCCTTCTTGGTGTGGAAGGGGTTTTAGAGAAAGAATTTCAAAAATAAAGATGAGGAAAGCAAAGAGGGAGCGTGAAGACTGAGATGCATATCTACATGTTCTTTCGGTTAAAGATTTATATATATATATATATACACACTTCATGGTTATATAATGGGACATTGTTATGTCTTCTAGAAGATATTGATTTGATCTATCTGTATTTTCTCATTATTATTTGAACCTGTTTTGTGAAGTTGTTTTAAATTCATGTCTATTATTGAATAGTTTCTGAATTTATAATTGGGTAAATAATTCAAACCTAACATGACACAAACCATCATATAGGAATAAAGGTTTGGAACAACAGTTGTTCAGAATAGAAACATATTGTGATATAAAGATCTCACCTAAGAATTGGTGGTGGTGAGTTGATAAGAGATATCATTATTAATTGCAGAGAGAGAGAGAGACAAATAAGGGGGCACCAAACCCTATTAGTAAAGGGCACTTTTCCCTTCACCCATCCCTTTCCCCACTTTTCAAACGTGCAAGCTTCCACTGTTGATTAATGGGAAACATGCATGCGGGCATATAACCCAATAAATATGATAACCTGCTTTCCTGTTGTACTTCTCCAAAACCCACACATATATATGATCAGGTGGATTGATGTCCCACTCTCACTGCCTGTTCCTTCACCTCCGCAGCCTTTGATCCTTAATCATAAGGGCATCGATGGCTTCTGTGTCGCGTCCGCCATGCCCATCTGCTGTTTCTTGTTCCCTTGGGTGCCTCCTTGAGGGACGGTGGCCAAAGTTCATGAGATGATGAAGACAGTGGCCATCAACGGGGGAATCAAGCACTCCTGGTCCGACGCACCCTTCTTTTCCCTTCTTCCTCTTCTTTCACTGCTGCTTCTGTTGTGCTTTTAGGTTTGCAGTCATGGCTGTCGCCTGCTGCTTTGTTTTGCCATTTCTACTTTGCTTGCCTTTGGGATGATCTTCGTTACTAAAATATTTCTGGTTTTTTTTTTCTTTGGAGCGTATGTCGTCTTCCTAATTAAGCACGCATCGTAAGTGCAGTTTTTTTTTTAAAATTAAATTACAGTTGTCCTTTACAAGAATGGGAACGAATCTAGCAAGATTTTTATATGAATCGCTTTCTTATAAGGATTTGATCCCAGTTATATATATATATTAGAGAAATACCATAAAGTAATTTTAGGTTGAGGGTTGATAGAAAGGAAGACCGTAAAGCACAAAATTGAAATAAGTTGCACTAATCAAGATGGTCCACGAACAAAAGTAGGAAATTGGGTAATTGAAATCGAATTATAGGTGATGGAAAAAAACAGAAAGAATAAATAGGATTTCACTAACAGAAAAATAATAGTTTTAATGTCAAATATTTTAAGTCACTTATTAAATAACAGAAATGGAATAGGAATTCTACCTCAATTATTAACTAATTGATGTTGAAAACTGGTCCACACCAATCTTCCATGTTGATTATTCCAATAATTCATAAAAAATCTATTTTTTTTATTTCTCATTCACTTGCATTGCACACCCACCCCACAAACTATCTTTTTCAATGATTCTCACGCCGACGCCCCCCCCCCACACCAAGCTCCACCTCCTTAACATTATCTTCCATGTCACTCTGTCATTCTCATTGCTATTGAATCGTGCTAATTCAATGCTGCTCTTTATCAGTGTTAAAAAAAACCGTTGGTAAAATAGGTGCTTTTACCAGTGCTTATAAAAGTTTTCTTTATCTACACAAAACAACACAAATAAAAGAACCGCCTTTACGAGTGTTTTTTCTTAAAAATGATAAAAGATGGTTATATCAGCGCTAATAGGATACCTTCATATATATATTATGGGAAAAATTGAATATATAAATATGTTTATATTTATATATATATAATATATTTCTATAAATACAATTTATATAATACAAAATATGTATTTACAATTAATATATAATATATTTAGTGAAAATTGGTTTAAAAATAATTAAAAATTAATACTAATTAATAATTTGCTAATTAGTTTTGATTAATAGACATTAATATAAATCTGGTGATATGAAAAATTTAAAAATTAATTAATATATTAAGATAAGTCGAAAACTTGACTTGAACTTCAAAAATCGTAGCTTTTGATATGGGTACCTGTTTGAGCTCTACCACATATCAAATTAAAGCATGTGAATAGATCTATGTCGTGTTAACCTGTAAGTACCCCCGCCATTGCTTTTGCCTGATAAAAAAAGGTTTACAAGGTCTCCAAAATTGGGTTTTGAGTTGGGATACCCTAATTTTTTAACATTTGATGGGATTTCATGTTCGTTCAAAGGGCTCTTCTTATCATTTTTCAATGGAGACTGAATTTATTACTGGGGGTTACACTCATATGGATATTATGGCCACTACTACAGATTGTGAAATATTGAGCGCTGCACTTTATCAGTGCTAGCTAAAAGTGATGATAAATGGAGTGTCTTTATCAGTGTTAGCAAAAAGTGCTGATAAAGGGTGCATTTATCAGCACTGATACAAGTGTCTCTTTGTCAGCGCTTTTTTAATGATGATGATAACTAGTGCAGATAAATGGTGGTCTTTATCAGCGTTGATAAAAAGTACTTTTATCAGTGCTAAAAATACTGAGAAAAACACTCATTTATCAGTGTTTTTTTTAAGCGCTGATAAAAGTACCATTTATCAGTGCTTCTAGCTAGCGCTGATAAAGTGTGGTCGTTATCAGCACTAAAATAGAACTAATAAAAGGTATATTTCATAATATATATATATATATATATCATTAAAAAACATATATTAATATATAAATATATTGATATTGATATAAATATAATATATTTTATATAATTTGCTTTATACAAGACTAAATATGGATTTACACTTAATATATAAGATATTTAATGAAGAATGACTTATAAAATGATTAAGAACTAATATTGATTAATAACTTGCTAATTATTATTGATCAATAGTCATTTAATAATAATTGGATGGCATAAAATTTTAATAAATTAAGAACGATCTATGACAAGTTGAAAACATGACTTAAACTTCAAACGACCAAAACTTTTGATCTAAATATTTGTTTGGACTCTACCACATATCAAATCGAAACTTACAAAAATGTATACAATATGGTAACCTAAGGAAACCATTTTTAGTGTTTTTAGGTGAAAAAGGGTCGAAATGCCTCCAAAACTGAACTTTTTATCAAGGTACCTTAATTTTTGAACCTTCGATGGAATTTCTGCCTAGTTTGATGGAGACTTCTTGTCTATTTTCAGTGAAGAATACCTTTATTCTCAACTCTTACAATCATATAGATATTAGTGTTTAAATTTTACAGATTTTCATATTGTAGTGTTATTTGTAATTAAATATATACATATTTGCATGTATTTACATATAATCAATCAATTGTACGAATAAATATTTAAACATATTTACGTAAAAATATATTTTTAAATATATAAACCATACATAAATAAATATTTATTATTCATTTTATTTAAAATAAAACATTATCCATTTTATTTACCTTATAAAAATGCATTAATATATATATACACACACACACCTATACAAGTAATGTTTATATATAAATATGTGTGTAAATAAAAAAAATATTTATGTTTATATTTTAATATATGTAAATAAATACATATATGTAAATATTTGTGCATGTATGTGCGGAATATAAATGTGTACATATGTGTAATATGTGTGTGTGTGTGTGTGTGTCAATATTCTGTAGATACATCATATATAAATGTATTTTTATAAATATATCATTATCATTAAATATAGTATATAAACGTATTTCCAATAAATATTTATAAATATATTATTAAAATTTATATCTAAATATACAATTATATGTAAATATGTATAAATATATATGTAAATATATAGACATATAAATATATACATAAATATGTATAAAATATATATCTAAAGATACAGTATATATACATATTTTTGAAATGTATTTAAAAATAATTACATAACTATATGTGTTTATATTAGTAAATATTTAATTAAAAATGAATAATATATATATATATATATATATATATATATTGATATATCGTAAAATATTACACAAATATTGATAGTGCAGCCGAAAGGCATTAGGACTTGAAGGCAAAGGTCACAGGTTCAATTTAAAACACGAGCAAGGCTGAAGGGCATGAAAAGCGCTAATAAAGGGCTTGGAAAGCGCTGATAAAGGTGGTCAACTCGAGCAAGGATGGTTGGGTGCGCGAGGGGCACATCGTGTTGATAAAGTCGGATCAGAGTGTTGATAAAAGTGCCCAGTTGGATGATTTTTTTTTAATTTTTTTAAATTTTTATCAGCGCTAAACAAAAGTGCTGATAAAGGTCATTCTATCAACTTAAAAAAAGTGCAGATAAAATCACCATTTAGCAGTGCTAAAAAACACTGATAAAGATGACATTTTTCAGCGCTTTTGTTTTAACACTTATAAACGAGGCATTTATGAACGCTTTTGTTAGCGATAATAAAGGTTGCAGCTTTTACGGACGCTTGTCATGTGAGCGCTTTTTTAGCGCTGACAAAGTGCATTTCTAGCTCTTTTGAAAGCGCGTTCTGTAACAATGGGTGTCGAAATTTTACTATTTTTCATATTGTAGTGTTATTTATAATTGATATCTTCATATAATACATATTTTTATATATTTATATATAAATAGATAAATAAATATGTAAACATATTTATATATAAAATATCTTTTTAAATATATAAATCATATGAAAATAAATTTTTATTATTCGTTTTTTTTAAATCTCTCCATTTTACTTATCTTGTAAAAATGTATGAATATATATATATTTATATATACACCTATACAAATGTATATATAATGTTTATATATAAATATATATATGTGTGTGTGTGTGTGTGTTTGTGTGTGTGTTAATAAATAAATATATATTTGTCTTTACATTCTAATAATATGTGTTAATATATATATATATTGCAAGATATATATATATATATATATATATATATATATATATATATAAATATGTCAATATATAACAAGTAAAATCATCTAGGCCGGTGATAAGTGTACTTGATATGTATGTATCTTTATATATTGCAACAAGTATATTTAAAAATATATATACATCCATATATATTGACACACACACCAATACAAATATATATATATAGACACACACACACACACAAATAGGAGAGTGAGAGAGAGTTCACACACATACACATAGGCAAACACACACACACACACAAATGTATTTAGAATAAATATGCATTTTATAAATACATTATAAAAAATTTATATGTAAATTCACAATTATATGTAAATATACAAATATATACGATAAATATATATGTAAATATTTAAATATGTAAATATGTAAATATATATGTAAATATACAATTATACATAAATATATAAATAAATATATATATGTAAATATATGTAAATATAAAAAAATATTTTATAAATGTATTTAAAAATAATTATTTAAGTATATATAATTATATGAATAAAAATATAAAAAAAGATGTATGTGTCTGTGTAGATAGATAATTCTTATAATATTGAAGAAATCTAGATTGAGGAGTGGTAATGGAGTTCCCTTTGCGTAGGAGGACCCAGGTTTGAATCCATACAGGTTCAGACACACGCACAGGTGGATTAATAGAGGTGTCTGATGTGATCGAGCATTGATAAAGGGTAGGGGTGAGTGCTAATAAAGGGTGGAGTCGTGGGTTGGAAGGGAAGCCATGAGGAGGGGCGACTCAAATAATTTGAAAAAAATATTTTAGCACCGATATACACACTCTTTATCAGTGCTTTTTTAGCATTGATAAATGATGCCTTTATGAGTGCTAAAATAAGCGCTGATAAGGAGTGCACTGGTAAAAAAATCATTTATCAAAGCTAAAAAAGCACTAATCAAGTGGGCCTCAACATTTTTTATATCACTGATAATAGAGACCATCTTTTAAAGATGCTTACAACATCAGTACTTTTTTGGCACTGATAAAAACCATTTCAAGAGCTGATAAAAGTTTGATCTGTTTTAGCGTCTGATAACACAACTTCTTTCTCACAATCATAAACACTATCAAAGAAATGAACTTCCATGTACACCACCACATGCCCTCATTGGTGATGTCAACGCCCACACACGCCACTATTCACACATGTTTTCTTTCCCTCTTTCTTCCCTATTGATTCATTTTTTTCAATACATTTATTTATTTTAAGTTTTATTTTACTAATCTTTAAACCAATCTTGTGATTTCATTGTTCTTGGTTTTATATTCTTTAGGGGTTTGTTCTACGTTTTCATTGCTAAATTATTTTTAAATTGATTAATACTTGTTATTATATATTTATTTGTTGTGATCGTTTTTTAGTTTCTTTTGTAGTGAAACCCTTATTATTATTTTTACAATTGATTGGATTTCAATTTATGTTTTTCCTTTAGTTGAGTTTTTATTTATAATTGAATGTGTGTTTTTCATTTTTGGTAAATTTTTCATTTCTTAGGTTTTATGGTTTTTGTTTGATTGTATAATATCTATGAAGTTTTGAATTAAAAAACATGTGTTTTGTTGAAGAAGATTAAACTAATAATTTTATTACTAATTTTTATATATAATCATTCATTTTATTTTTCGGTGAAGTTTTTTTTAATAAGGATAGTTTTTTATATGATTTAATAATAAATTTAGTTATTATAAGTGTTTATTTTTAATGTTATATAACATACACTAAGTGTTTTTGTTAGTATTATACTTAAAAAAAGTGTTAGTCTAAGTTATGAAAACAATTTTCTGGCCTAGGAATTAGATCTTACAGAAGGAGAAGTTCTGAAATCCTATCTTCCAATGCTGGATGGGGATGGCAGAGCATAACTGATGAAGTCCAGACATTCAAAAGTTATGCCGACCATATGATGTTGATCGGAAGGTGACAATGGAAGGATGAACAATCAAATGTTATCCCCTTGACTAGTCTAATAAAGGTAGTGTGAGAAATGAAAAGGGTTTGCGTAAAAGTAACTCTGGGAATATGCTAAAGCCCTTCTGAATGATTCCCATAGCGGTTTTATGGCTAAAGGATATGTAAGAGTAACTTTTCCAAAGGCAAGAGTAAACTCGTGAGAGTTTCAGATGTGGGCACCATCACTACAAAAAAAGGCGTTAACAACGATTGTTTCATGAACTTGAGGCGGTTTAAACTGATGTATAATAATATAGAAGTGGTTGCCAAAACTATTACATATTTCACGGTCGTTAGTCATTTAGTGGTAGTTTCTTTAATTTCACAGTGATTTTGGTATGCGCTGTTTTCAGAGCATTCAGTGGTGTTTTGTTTATTTAGCAGTGGTTTAAAAAAATACCCAAGGTAAAAAATAAATAAAATGAAACTAACCACCACTAAATATATTAGCGACAATTAAGTGTAGCGGCGGTTAAGGGTAACTGCCGGTAAACATAATTTTAACAAATTTAATTAGCAGCGGTTACAAAAAACTGCCGCTAAATATTATAATTAGATTTTTTTATAAAATATTTAATAAAAACTGTAAATATAAAAAAAATCTTGCAATAAACTAAAAAAAATGTTTGATAAACTCATTATACACATGTCATACATCCCCAGACATATATACACACATCCACAATCAGTATAACCTCAGTCTCACTCAACCCATACATTAGTCAACCAATACCTCTGTCATCAATACATGCATATAAAATATGTCCACCAACAACTAATGACCAATATACATCCATGTCATGACCTCCACTGCATTTTTCTGCCTCCACATCACCTCATCACCTGAAACCGACCACATCATCTCATCAACTGTAACAAAAAAGAAAAAAGAAATTAAAACTAAACATAATAAATCATAATTACAGTAGAATAATTGATAAATTTTTAATATACCATGGAAATTAAGAACCATCATGACTGCCTTCCGAAGAATTTCATGGATCAGAATGGTCAACGTATTGCCTACTAATGACATCTGTCACCTATAATGAAAATCAGAACATTTAAGAAAAAAAATGAAAAAGAGGAAAAACACAGAATTAATTCATAATGTCACACATACAATTTGTTATTTTGTTAATCAAATAGAAGAAATTTTAACAAAAAAATAATAATATATAATTCAAAAAACTTTGAAAACATAAACTTGCCTATTTAAGATATGATTCACCACTTGAAATTGAAAAGGGATAAGTAAATATTCTAATTAATTTTTAAATTGAAATACGATGTGATTGAAATTTAGTTAATATATTTTTTAAAATACTTTGATATCAAAGAAAGTCCTATATTTCAAAAAAAAAACACAAAGATGGGTTTCCCATGATTCCACATCAATATGAGGTCTTTTGATATAGTGTTGATCGTTCCATGCATGTTTTAGTGTTTTAAAACACTAAAAATGCATTTATGATCATCCTGAGAAAATTATAACTCGGGATGATGTTTTGCCAGTTCCTACATTTCATAGTTCAATGTAAAATCATTTTCCTTTGATTTCAGAGTAATCCAACATCATTTTTCTGGTTTTGAACCCCCGATACATGTTTTTAAAAGATTTTGTACCTTTAAGAAGTGTTTACCAAGTCATACCAACCACACCACATGTCAGATTGATGTTTTTTCTATACATACATGCTAAAAATAACACAACGGTGGTTTTACCATGATTCATCATCCATTTAAGGTTGTTTTCTATGGTTTTGACCATTCCACACACATTTTAGTGTTTAAAACACTAACAACACATTTACAGTCATCTTAGGAAAACCATAACTCGGAATGAAATGATGTCAGTTCCTACATTTCAAAATTTAATCTACAGTCGATGACCTATGATTTCATGGAAATATGATATTTTTTTCCTAGTTTTGGCCTCCCGACTCATGATTTTAAAGGCTTTTATACTTTTAAGAAGTGTTTACTGAGTCATTCCGACCACAATGCGCATCATATTGATGTTTTCTCTATGCGTACACGTAAAAAAACGGTGGTTTTCCCATGATTACACTTCATTATGAGGTCATTTTATTTGGTTTTGACCATTCCATGCATGTTTTAGTGTTTTAAAACACTAAAAATGCATTTATGGCCATCCCCGGAAAACCGTAACTCAGAATGAGGTGACTTCAGTTTCTACATTTCACAATTCAATCTGTGGTCATTGTACTCTAATTTTAGGTCAATCTGACATTGTTTTCCTAGTTTTAACCCCCTGACACATATTTTTAAAGGCTTTTATTCCTTTAAGAAGTGTTTACTGAGTCATTCTTACCACACCACACATCATATTGACGTGTTTTTTGTGCATACACATAAAAAATAACTCAATCATGGTTATATCATGATTCCACATCAATATGAGGTCATTTTCTATGGTTCTGACCATTCCACACACATTTTAGTGTTTTAAAACACTAAAAACGTGTTTACAACCATCTAGGGAAAACCGTAACTTGAAATGATATTTCTTCAGTTTCTACATTTCAAAAATCAATCTACGATCATTTTCCTCTAATTTCAAGGAAATCCAATGTCATTGGACTAGTTTTGACCCCACTTGACACATGTTTTTAAAGGCTTTTGTACCTTTAAGAAGTGTTTATCGAGTCATTCCGACCACACCGCATGTTGGATTAACATATTGTCTATGCGTACACATAAAAAATAACACAATGGTGGTTTTACCATGATTCCACATCAGTATGAGGTTGTTTTGACAATTTCATGAACATTTTAGTGTTTTAAAACACTAAAAACACGTTTATGGACATCCCAGGCAAACCGTAATGTATAATGATGTGTCTATAATGTCTCATATTTTCCATGTATTTTTTTAGATATTATATGGATTGATTTAGAGACCAGACACTAATACGACATGCGATTCCAAGGCCTAGTGTTCCTGGAAAAAATGTTTCAAAAAATATTAAAATATTTAATAGCACATGCGTACAGTCTTCCTAAAAAAGTGGAATAAATCTTAAACGGTTTCCCAGATCATAAATCCAAGGGAATGATTGAATTCAGAATAACAGTTTTACCCTAGGTGAAAACTAACATTTTTCAGCGAGGGTCATTTGTGAAAAAGTTATCGCAGGTGTTTTAAATGAATAAAATAATGTAAGAAAATTATTTTATTTGTTGACGCAACAATGCAGCAACAAGTTTCTCCTTAAATGAATCTCTATGTTGGAGTTATATGGTTAGCCTCATTACCATGGTATTCTCTAGATACATTTGGAATAAACCTATGGATTTCCTCTCAAGTAGATGATGACGAAACCTCATATCAGAGATCAATAGACATCGATCTTGGTATATCTCACCAATGACAATGACACAATAACCGTTCTTCACCAATGATCGATCCAAACTATAGGTAGGTTTTTTATTTCATGTGTATTATTCCCCATTATTCATTTCTATGAAAAACTTGAATCAACTGAAGAATGTATTGATTCACAGATCGTGCGTGTTGTGGGATGTGATTTATATTGTAGGTTTTTATTTGGGAGATTTCTTATAATTGTTTGATTCCTCTTTGTTTGAAATTTTAATAGAAATGAATCAAGGAAGAAAAAAACAACGAATGAGGTTCATTCCTCAAGGTTGTTATTTGTGCTTTTTTTCTTCCAATTCTGCATTTCACCATAGGCATTATTCATTAGCCCAGGTTTCAACACATCCCAATCTATTGATCGTTTTGCACCGGATTCATGGCACAATGATCCAATATCATAGATCTAGGATCGACGCAACACAATGGAGGTGTGAAGGTGGTTGAGATAATTAATTGGATGATGGATGGTTCTCAATTTCATGTTCTTTGGAGTTATTTGGTATGAAAGCAAGAACATTGATTTTGATCCGTTTTGCGAGCAGATCCGATGACAAAACGTATTGATTCGGTGATGGCATGGAAAGATGACGTTGTATATTCGGTGTCATGGTAAGGAAACTAACTAATCGAGGTCCATAGCATCGACTGATGTTCATGGGGAAGAATATGGGATTCTAGAAAATCCTATAGAACACAGCGTGTAATCCAGGATTACATGGTGTGTGGGTCCCCCTAGCAGCATCACTAGGGTTTGACCAAAGTTAAGGACCACATGACGTGTGACCCCTATCACATGGTTTGTGACCCTCCCTAGACAACTCGGTGTGTACTCCAAAGAGTATAAGGAAATGGGTAAGAATACACAGAAAGATGGTACACCGTGTACTTAGACACATACGTGACTTGGCATACACGAACTGATACATGGACAGGAATTCGGTACACAGACATGGCTTCAGTACACAGACACGACCAGGCAACACAGGCAGGGAACCATGTGTCTATACATGTGGTGTACTCATCCTACATTCCATGTATATGGAGACTATATGTGGTGTTAGGATTTCCACATAGGAAAGAGATTGGGATAACTGAATATGCCATGTACCCCTGGGACACACCATGTACTGTCAACAAGAGTACTTGAGGCTCTTTGTTTTCCTAGTTTGGACCAGTATAGGTTGTGTGCATTCCCTTGGTCCTTCCCTTGAGGGTACAGTGAAACATTACATCTACATAACTGGATTGTAACCCCCACTAGAGGCCGAGTCTCAAATAGAGCATGATATCCCCCCGTGAGACTTGAGTGTGATCCTCTATCATCCCTAGTAGAGTTTGCAGAATTGGCATAACCACCCTGAGCAGGGAATTGATCCTCTATCTAGCGGACCGTATCAATAGGGTTTGCAGAATCATTGGCATGTGATCCCCTATGTAGCGAGTTGATCCATATTGGGTTTGTGGTGTCCCCCATAAGTCCTAGGCATGACCCCCTATTTGTGTGTCATGGTAGATCCAGATTGGGTTCATGGTATCCCCCAGTGGTTCTAGGAATGACCACTTCTTTATGTATCATAATATTCTCAGACCAGTGAATTCTCTTTGGATGGGGCCCAAATGAGCTATACCTCTTCGTCGAGTGTCTCCGATGATATCATGGATCATGGAGTGGGATCTACTGGAACGAGTGTTGATTTGAAATAATCCTATAGCTAGTAGTTGGTTATGACCACTTGATGGCATGGAGTATCTCTTGAGTATGTCTGGGTTTTCTATTTCTCCTTATATCTGTGACATAGTTTTACATCTTTTATTGAGTTGACTTACTTGGTGCTTCGTGTTTACTGTTTTTAGGGTGTCCTACTGAGTATTGTTATACTCACCCCTACATAGACTTTACACAAATGTGTTGTGTCTTGTGTAGATAGAGGCCCTTTTGACAGTGTCCTAGGAGGACCAGGAGACGGGTGGAGCATAGCTGGAGCTGGGCAGACTGAGCTGTTTACCGAGATCATACCGTGACGTAGTTCTCTTCCTTAGAGCAAGTTGGAATATTTATAGTTTTCAGTTAGACTTGTGTTACAAACTCTTGTGGTGGGTTGTCTTTGGCCCTATTTACTCTTCATTTACTTCATGTCGTACTCTGGTTGTGAGATATTAGTTGCATTCATGAATTCTTTCAGTTGTTTTTACATTCATCATTTTTTTGGCTTAGAGATTTGTGCATGTGTGCATGAACTTTAGGCTAATGTCTCCCATTTGTGGGATATACCTACTCAGTTCTAGTCACTAGGCCCTGACCTATTGGAGGTGGGTTTGGGGTAGTCATAGCATGGTCCCCTCTGGGATGGGCCGTGACAGAGTGGTATCAGAGGTGGTCGATTTTACTTTAGGTCTGGGAATCTATGAGGTTGTTTTGGGGAAATAGTGTTAAGTGTTTAGAGTTCATATTTTAGGTCAAGGACTCTAGTGTTGGTGCGACAACCGATGTATCCATACAGTAGGACTCTAATCACATGATTTTTGACTTGATAAAAGAAAACATTGGTTTCAGGAAAAAACAATGGTACATGCATCATATTGGAATGTTTGAGTTTCCATGTCCTTTTTGAGTCAAATCCTCAGATATACTCTATTGACCATGGTACATCTTGTTTTATTTCAGGATGCCTCCAAGAAGATATAATGCTTGGATTCCACCATGTTATCATGAGGATGATCTGCCCAGTGATGAGGCATTGGTTTAGGGGCCTTTACGGGAGACAACACATACAGGTGGTTTACCAGCTATACCACCACTCGTTGATCAACAGCTAATACTAGCACTACCAGCTAAGGATGAACGCAGGATGAGTGCATTGCATGAGTTTTAGAGGTAGAGAAATCCTAGGTTCTAGGGTAAGATATACCCTCAGATGGATGAGGATTGGATAGAGGCAGTCACCCATGTTTTCTGCCTTGTAAGGACACTTACCAATCAGATGAAAGTCCTTGCCGTGAGTCTTCTTCAGGGATATGTGGGGTGATGTTGGATCTTGGTGATTTAGTCACATGATGAGACAACTCTCTCCTAGAAATACTTTGAGAATCTCTTCACATAGGAGTTCTATTTGGACATGTTGCGATCAATACACATACAAGGGATTCTGCATCTATATCATGACAGTATGACTATGGCAGAGTTTTCAATGAAGTTTAAAGATATCTCATGATACACTTTCAATATGGCATGAGACTAGTTTTTCAGGGCTTGGACCTTCCCGGAGGGATTACGCCAGGACATCAAGGCATTAGTGGTATCCCTTATAATTTCTACTTATAATGGGGTACTTGAGAGAGACTTGTTAGTGGAATGATTTCTAGAAGATCAGACTCCAATAGTGGGAGATAACAGTGGGAACCCGGTAGATGAGACCTTGACATAAGTTAGAAGATGACATTCACAAGGATCTAAGTGGTTTAGTAAATTCAGGAGGGGATCAAAGGACTCAGGGTTAGTAGTTTAGGTCTCCTAGGGTGGCTTGAATCAGCCCAGAGATAGGCGGTGTTTCTCATGAAACGGTTGGGGAAATCTGGCATGAGATTGCCCGAACCGTTATACAAATGATTGAGAGAAGGTATATGGACCTCCTAGATAGAGAAATAGATAGGATCATGGTGATATACAAGGAATCAGACATGGAAGAGGATCTAGGAGTGTAGCATGAGGTGGTCGGTGTTTTGACATGTTACCACCACCACCCCCAGGTGGTCCACGCCAGGCTCAGGGAGCTTGTAGAAAAAGTCGAGGCTAGATGTAGGCTAGGGAGTCCTATAACCCAGGGAATCCATGGATGATATGAGGTATGATCTATTTATTCTCCACCTTATCTTTAGTTTTTATAGACACAGGTGCGATCCATTCTTTTCTTTCCACAAATCTTGTTCATGACTTGGAGATTCTGGTTGAACTGTTGAATTGACCCCTATGCTTAGAGACTCCTACTGGAGTAGACTTGATGATCACACACTAGTGTTGACAGTGTGACTTGTATCTTGGAGGCAATATTTTCAATTGGGATATCTTGGTAGCGGCGTCAAGGCCTTACGATGTCATTCTTGGTATGAATTGGTTATCCACAGTTCATACTCATATTAACCATTTTAGGATAAGAGTGTGGTGCATCCATAGTGATGGGACCAAGTTTTCCATTTTTGGTGAAAATGAAGTCCATGAAACATAGGATGGGCTCATCTATAGGAGGTTGGCCAATTACTGACCAGTTGGCTAGCCTGACCCACGATACAATGAATGTTATGATTCCTCAGTTTCCTACAGTGGTGACAGAGTATGAGGATGTCTTTCATGTAGATGTTCCATATTTACCTCCTAGTAGAGAGATATACTTCTACATTGATCTATACCCTGGGATGGCACTGATATCTATACCTGTGTATTAGATGGCTTCCATAGAGCTTCGTGAGCTGAGGGTACAATTGGAGGACTTGAAGAGGAAAGGGATTCATGAGACCCAGTGTTTCTCCCTGGGCACCCCATTGTGGTTTTCGAAGAAGGAAAACGGGATCTTGAGGTTATGTGTGGATTCATGGGGCATAAACCAGAGTATCTTGAAGAAAAAGTACCCACTATCAAGGATCAATGATATCTTTGATTAGTTGAAAGGGGTGCGATGGTTCTCAAAGATTGACCTCAGATCATGCTATCACCAGCTGTGAGTACAGGATAAGGATATACAAAAGGTGACCTCTAGATGTCGTTATGGTCACTATGAGTACTTGGTGATGCTATTTGGTATGAAGAACACCACAACAGTGTTCATGGGACTTGTGGAATGGATATTTTAGTCTTACTTAGACCAGTTCATGGTGGTCTTCATCAATGACATCCTAGTGTATTTGGTATCCGAGGAGGAGCACATGAGACACTTAAGGATGGTCCTGGACACTCTCCAAGAGCACCAGCTTCATGGAAAGATATCGAAGTTTAATTTATGGATTCAATAGGTCTATTTTCTAGGACACGTCATTTCAGAGGCTGGAGTTGTAGTGGATACAGTGAAGGTTGAGGCGGTGTTTTCTTGGGAGCCACCCAAGAGTGTTACCGAGGTGCAGAGTTTCCTTGTATTGGTAGGGTACTATCGAAGGTTTGTACCCAACTTCTCTAGAGTGGTATAAACCTTGAAATATTTTACATAATAAGTGAAGCCTTTCATGTGGACGCAAAAGTGATAGTAGTGCTTTTAGGAGCTAAGGCAGAGGTTGATGAGTGCTCCCATCTTGATATTTCCAGAGGAGGGTGAAAATTTCATAGTATTCTACAATGAATTAGGAACTGACCGTGAGTTGGTAGCAATAGTCTTCGCTTTGAAGATGTGGATACACTACCTGGTGGGCAAGCAATTTTTCATCTACTCTAAACATAAGAGTCTCTATTATATCCTCTATCAAAAGGATATAAACATGAGACAAAAACTATTAATAGAGTTCCTACAATACTATGACTTTGATATTTTCTATACTCCTCATGATTCTCGCTCAAATTTACACAAAAGAAGAAGGCAGGACGGTCCTTGTAGTCTAGTTTGGGTTGTCAAATCCTCAAAGACCTAAGAAGTACCTACAGACACGTACATTCTATGGATTTTTTTGGATATGAAGTGGCCAACTTGGGTTGATTTTATATGGGTTTAAGGTATCAATAAAAGTTTTAAGTTAATTCAAATTAAGGTAATGAGTTGATCTTAGGTTATCGCTCGGGGTGGATTGGATGAATTCCTTTTTTAATGATTTCAATTTCTTATAATTGAGATGGGTTCATTTAAGAAGATCAAACATAATCATCACTTACTGGTTTAATTCCTACACAACATAATACTAATCACCCATACACTTTAAGGATCAATGTTTTGATCACTTCAAGGTAAATGTTCGTATTAGCACATGAAGTGTGTGGCCTTAAATTCAACAAGGACGA
This sequence comes from Viscum album, assembly GCA_963277665.1. NCBI lineage: Eukaryota > Viridiplantae > Streptophyta > Magnoliopsida > Santalales > Viscaceae > Viscum > Viscum album. The sequence continues at coordinate 1,819,907,349 of OY728151.1, read as the reverse complement.
TGGAGTTTAAAAATCATCAAATAAAAATCTCAATTAAAGAAGTGATTATACATTAATGGGGTGATAAATAACATCCAATACAGCCCCTTGATACTCCCTTGGATCAACCCATAATTGGGTTATCCCTCCTTTGATGACATGTCTTCAACGGAAGCGGGAAGTAGACTCATGAGGGAAGAAATGGAGAAGTAAAAAAAACACAATAAAATAACAATCACTCCACCGTTGTGTGATAATCTCACAAGGTTTGGTATGAAAAAGTTCACACCTTGAACCAATGGTATCAAAGTGATAAGGATAATAACATAATAATAAGAGAAGAATAACTTTTATTAAGAAACAAGGATGAAATAAAACAACTTACATGTGGAAGACAAATTTGAGACAACAAAACCGCAGCATAACATTACAATGAAAGAAAGCTCAAAGATGAAAAAATCATTCACCACCACTGACTTAAATAGGAATTTTGGTAGCCTTGGGTCGAGCCTCCAACAGTACAAAAGATCCCACTTGAGTATGGTAGGCCAATGGCAGTGGAAAGTTTGTGGAAAGAAGACTTTCTACCCTTGACCCGAAAAGGCATCCAGCTTACATCCACCAAAAAGAGGCGCATGAAACACCTTCTAGATGGATGAATTTGGGTGGGCCATAATAGAATTAAATTAATCTCTAGATTTCCCCTCACAGCATGTAAAATCTCAGCCCAAAAGAAGTTATTGTTTTCAAGATATGGTTTAATTGGTGGGCTGTTTTTCTGGGCAGCAGATTCTGGCCCAGATTTTGATATACTATTTGGGCCGCCTAAATGGACACCATGGAGGCTGAATTAGCATTAGATAATGCAGATTTATTTGTTTCTATACATTTATTATAGCATCCCACTAAATTTGGGATTCATTGGGCCTGTATGTTGGCCCCCACAGTCTCATCAGTGAGCTGGTGTCCAATATGACTTCTCCAGAATTGTTTCCTTTCATCAAAAAATATCCCCATCTTCTTCCATGAATTCTCCATTGATCCCTGAATCAAACATGTTCATATTTAATTGTAGATAAATTTACAAAAATATCAAATTAAAATATGTATAATTAGATTCCTTAAAATCAGATGAATCATTGGGTACTTCAAATGATGTTAAAAAATGTACCACATAATAGTGCATTTTAAGAAGGTATTACAATCATAATGTGAAATGTAATACCCTGACCCCAGTTACCCAGAGTCGGTGCATTATTACGTAACATTGGAATGATCACAAAGATCATGTCTCAAAAGACCGATTAGTTTAGTAGCCTTGGAAACAATAGATACATTCATAAATGTTACATTACATCATAAAGTGAAAAACTACAATAACATAGTCTCCAATTTCCACACTCATATCCCCTTCAGACTATCCCTGTAGGTCATTCCTAAAATAATTCTTCACATCCTGGAAAAATTAAAACATTGAAAGGGGTGAGATCAGATGCTCATTAAGGATAACAATATATTGGAAGCTTTCATAAATAAACATAAACATTTAAGGAAATGTATAACTAAACAAAATACTTTTAAACATGAACTTCAACATAATATAGAAATAGTAAAATAAAATAATACCATTTAATTATTCACATGGATATTATATTGGTCGAATAATCACATGAAATATCAATAACCACTTTCATAATGATGGAATGCATAATGCCAGACTATCATAACCACGTAGCCAAGGCCTCGTTCCAAGACTACAAATAATATTTTTTCAAGTCCTTGTGCCAAGACACTAGTTTGTCTCATGAGACCTGTCGATGCAAATTTTTAGAAGATAATTACGTTTAAAATTGCTCAAATATACTCCAGTGTTTTTATGAAAACATTATGCAAGCTTCTGAAAACAAAATAACTAATTCTGAGACTACTTGACTAATTATAGGCCATGATGGGTCCACACCCAATCCCTTCCTGTCTACCATACTCGAGAGTCGGGTTTTCGGAAAACATTTTTAAGCTTGCGTTAAATACGTATACATTTGCACTGGATTTTCATATATTTTATAGAAATATCTATTTTTTGAAATCATTTAAAAATAACATAATTATAAAAGAAAACCTTTTGAATAAATGTAAATTTAAAAGAGTTTTATACACCATATAAAAGAAAGTTGTGTATAAAACAAAATATACCTCAATGAAAGGAGATTGAGACGAAGTCCCTTAAAAAGATCATTTTTTAAATAAAATAGATCTATTATGTGTATTCACTATAACTACACATAAAGAAAGTAAAAATACAAGATAGGACATAATAATATCATGACATAATTTGAAAGTAGGAGATTAACCCAAAGAATGGAAATTGGGTTAAGAAGTTCCCTTACATTGTGTCTGACTTGAGTCGACCGTTCTTTAACCTCCTGAATAATAAACTAGAGTTAATATCTACTTGCTTAAGAACCCTTTTCAAGTTCATTATCCCTTTTATATCACTTATTACAATGTTACGAAAATTATGTAATCATTTAAGTTAATAACGGTCGTTTTGTCGATCTTTGGTACTTGAGTCAACAATAAACTTCTTATAATTACAAGTTGTTTATGTGGTAGAATATCCATTATCTCCAGAATTATACTCATGATGTAGATATCATATATATCCTATATATCCAGTATATACATGCATTTATAATATTACGTAACATTTAGAGGTAAGAAATGAAATGCACCGTTCATGGAGACGGTAAGTCGTACGTACGCATGAATGCTACTTTCATTTCTATTTCGTATTTAATGGAATGAAGTTATAATTATATAAAGGTATAATAAAATTACAGTATAATATAATGTATAATACCATTTACTCCATCCTTTATACATCCCACATATGGCATTAATGATTCAAATCACTTTGAGGGAGCGGTAGTCCGCACTTCCTAAAATGAAGATATCGCGTTTACCCATAATGGAAACCATAAAGGTATGCCATAAATGAAAAATACAGAAGCTTAAGTAAAACATAAACATATTATATATCATATATAAATATAGTGACATATTAATGGCCACCTTTGAAGGTGTTATATGAGTGTTGAACAATCATCATTTCGTGAGACAGAAATTCTCCATCCACAGAAACAGTATGTTCTTTAACCATTAGATGTAGGTGTGTGTAATTTTAGCTCGAATCCTTCTTATAAAAACATCCTAGTATATTGAGGATACTGGTGTTGTTACAAAATAAATGAATAAAAAGAGTTTAGGGGGTTGGAGAAGCAAAATAAAACATAAGAACATAAAAGAAGACATTACCTTAAAATCGGGTAACTCTTTTTGATTTGAGCCAAAGGCTTCCTTGGGAAGAATTATTCCCAAAGTGAGGCTTCTAGGAGTAAGATATTGAAGTTGAGAGAGTATTTGGGAAGAGTTTTGATGAGAAAAAAGGCTTTTATGGTGTGAATAAGGTGGTAGTGGTGGGGGCCTTTTATAAGAGGAGAGGAGGGGCACTCTTGGAAAGTCATGAAATGTTACTTTATTATATAATGAGTTTCAGATTTTAAAGGTACCACACTTATATATTTCTAGGATAAGGTGATAATAGTTCTAAATATACTCATACAATAGGGTTTTTACAAGTTTAAGTCTTATATTTTACATTATCTTTTCATTTTATTTAAATCGTTAATTAATGAGGTAATCGCTGCATCATCATGGTGTCATAAAATATTTAATTTATTTAATTTCTAAAAATTAAAAAAAAATTACCATGATGTAGGAAATATTTTTATATTTCTAATTAATATTTATAGTCAAAAATATGACTTGTATAACCCCATTTAAAATTTTTTTTAGTAAAACAACTCATGTTTGTGACATTTTTATTTTAACATTAAATAAAAAGTTTTTAATGTCATTTTCCTACCAAAGTGGCTCCATGGGGTCCCCAAGTTGACCCATGGATTTTCTTGGTCGGCCATGACTCATCCAATATGGGTAGGATAAGTGTAAGAGTATTTTCATATTTTTTAAATATCATTTTTACCTTAAATTTCACTAATTACCTTTAATCGCGATAAATTAAACTTAAAAGTTACTATTCACAAAAAATTATTTTAATCCCATTGAACCACATTTTACTTCCTAATGACAACCATGTATGTAGGATTTTTGAAAATCAAATCACAGAAGTGGTAATGTTTCATTTAAACGAAAAATTAGTTTTTTAACCACCACTTAGTGGTTTCACTATTCATCAAAAATTGAAGTTTTTCAGAACAATGCCAAAATTTCACCCTAAGTTATAATTGATATTCTGAATTCAAAAATGATGACTATTTTAAAAAATTATAAACATATAAGTTGCATTAATTAATTTTATAACTAATTCCCACTGTCACAACAAATAGCGTGTTTTTAAGAAACAATATATATCAAAAGATTGACAATTGTTTATGTCTAATTTCAAAGTGAAATTAATTCTAATGAACACCATTGGATAAAATGTTAAAAATATATTCTAATTATACTTTAAAACCACTCAATAGTATAATTTATCACTATAAATCATTTTGATTAAAAAAGTTGTTTTTAAGTATTTTTCACTATTCATAAAAAATTGGAAGTTCTCAGAAAAATACCAAAAATTCAACATATGCTAATTTCGATATTCTGAATCCAAAAATGAAGTCCATTTTGAAATATAAAATATATATAATTTCAAAAAGTGGGTATTACTATTCATAATGGCTATTTTGATTGGTCGCGGTGTGTTAGAATCTCGAACTTGCGTACAATGCAAGCTATTGCATTATTGAAAGAGAAGCGTATAGTGGAAGCTCGGGGTGTTACATTCTCCCCTCCTTCAATAAATTGCGTCCTCGCAATTTGAAATTTTTCTTTGAAAATAAAAGGTTGAAAATAGAAAATACCATTGTGGAAAACCCACATCGAAAATAAGGTTAATAAAAATATAACATTAAAAGAAAGAAAGAGAAGTACAAAGGTCACTCGAGATAGCCCATACTAAGATTCTATGAAAATATGGATATGGAGGAAAAACAAACCATCAAGGTCTGATGGAGAGTTGTAGAAAACAGGATTAGGAGAAAGTTAACCACAAGAAAATCACAAACTTGTGATTGGTTAAACGGTCATTGAATCCCCAGTTGGAAAAGTTAACTGACAACGTTTTTCTTTTAAGTTACCTTTCATAAAGTTAAGGAATTTATTTAAGAGATTTACTAAGAACGTAAGGAAATATACTTACTTGTCATGTAGACTTTCATTCTTTAATAAATTTTTACCACAAACCCATCTTTCACTCCAAAAAGATAATAGAACTCAAAAATATCATATTTATCCTAATCATACAAGGTTCCAAATATTATCACATATCATTTAGATTAGGAAAACTATTTTTTAAAAACCAGGGACTTCCTGTAGGCTAGTGGTAGGTAATAAAGGCCTGTCGCACTATGGTTGTGGGTTCAATTCCTGCAGCTTTGTCTGACACGACGGGTTATCCCCCGACCTGCAGGTTGTCCTTTTCCTAAAAATATAGTATTATAATATTCCAAAAGTAATATTTGGAAATGTTTTCACCTTAAAAAATACTATCCAAAGTTCAACTTAATCCATTCCAACCTTTATAGTTATCCAAAATACCTCTGTCCAGACTTTCTCTAAAAGGTCTCTAAATTCCAAAATCAATTGTAACATCAGATTCCCCAAACAAGGTAAAGTTTCTACTATTGTCACATACTAAAAATATGATTACCTTTATCATATTAAAACCTTAATGAAAACAACAAGTACTGCAATACAATCCTTATATATATCACATTATTCTTATAACCAGAATATAATCCTTGTTTCCAAAAGCACCAATACATTAATTATTCCACTTCAACTGTAGTAACAACATAATATTGTCCTTGATCCCTTGGCATTTTCTGAGGAAAGGTTCCCTGATTATTAGGACATTCATTTGCATAATGCCCCATTTCTCTACAATTGTAGCATTCAACATTGATAGCCTCCTTCTTTCCCTTGGAATCATGAGCCTGGTGACCTTTTTCTTCACATTTGCAACAAACTCCCATTCCTTTTAGGCAAGTACTGGGGTGATTCTTCCCACAATTATCGCATAATGGAAAATCCTTCTTTCCCTTTTTCCCTTTATCTGTCTCTTGTTCCACTTTTCTCTTCTTCTCAGAGAATTCCCTTTCTGTCCTGATAGCACATGAGACAATATCTTCATACGACGAGAAAGATTGTGAGACTAAGGCTCGACGGAGAAATGGTTTTAACCCATCAAATAAATGATCAATCATACTTCTTGGGTTACGTATATAATCTGCAGCATGCCTTGCTAACCTTGTAAAGTTGGCCTCATACTTTGAGACATTCTCATCTTCCTTTTATCTCAGACTCAGAAATTGCCTTTCCATATCTGCTCGATGGTCATGAGGGAAATATTTTTCTAAGAAAATCTCTTTTAACTCCCTCCATTCCATATTAGATACTTCTTCATCTTTTTTCGTGTTTTGAATCAGCGACCACCATTGATCGGCATCTCCAGTGAGCCGGTAAACTACCATGACAACCTTCTCCCTTTCGCTACTCCCCAAGGCATGGAATATTTTCTCTAAGGAGTTTATCCATTTCTCAGCTACTAATAGATTTGTACCCCCATTAAATGTTGGCAGTTGTTGCCTCATGAAGCGGTCTAACATTGATCCTCCACGTTTCGGATCAGGGTGGTCTATACGAGTAAGGTTATTATTCATAACCTGAGTGAGTTGTCCCAGTATGATGATAAGTTGATCAGAACCAGTTGTATCACCAGCTCCACTATAATTATATTGAGCAGGAGGGAAATTCTTACATGGAGTGTGTGCATTGATACGGTTTCCATTCCTCCCACTAGGTGCCATTTCTAAACAATGGCATAAACTAGATTAGTTTATGAATCAAAATACATAACTACAAACTTGCAAAACACTTAACATAAATTGAACTATTTATGGATATAATCCATAATCATAATAAATGTTTTCTTTGTGGAAGTATATACTCATAACCCTTCATAGTGGTTTGTAAAGAAAACAATAATTATCCTAAGCATATCCCCCGGGAGTGTCATAACCAAGAGTGTAGCAAGGCCCGTTGTCGTGCACCAGTTCCCATTCGAGTCTAGCTCAAAGCGGTGTTTTCGGGTTTTACCCCTAGGTACATCTGTGCCAGAGCCGCCTCTACCTGCTCTTATCCAGACAGGGATGTATTGCTCAGAAAACTCACAAAATATCTATAATACCAAAATTCTAGGAAGTTATTCTATACTAATCCTCAATGTCTATCTTAGGGCTATGTGCTCTAATAAGAGTTTATCTAAATCTAGCTTCCAAGGTTAGTACTAAACTGCCTTTGATACCAACTGTAACGCCCCGACCCCAGTTACCCAGAGTCAGTGCATTATTACGTAACATTGGCATGATCACAAAGATCAAGTCTCGAAATACTGATTAGTTTAGTAGCCTTGAAAACACTATATACATTCATAAATGTTACATTACATCATAAAGTGAAAAACTACAATAACATAGTCTCCATTTTTCACACTCATACCCCCTTCAGACTATCCCTGCAGGTCATTCCTAAAATACTTCTTCACATCCTGGAAAAATTAAAACATTGAAAGGGGTGAGCTCAGATGCTCAGTAAGGATAACAATACAGCGGAAGCTTTCATAAATAAACATAAACATTTAAGGCAATGTATAACTAAACAAAAGCCTTTTAAACATGAACTTCAACATAATATGGCAATAGTAAAATGAAATAATTCCATTTACTTATTCACATGGATATTATACTGGTCGAATAATCACATGCAATATCAATAAACACTTTCATAATGATGGAATCCATAATGCCAGACTATCATAACCACGTAGCCAAGGCCTCGTGCCAAGACTACAAATAATATTTTGTCAAGGCCTCGTGCCAAGACACTAGTTTGTCTCATGAGACCTGCCGATGCAAATTTTTAGAAGATACCTACGTTTAAAATTGCTCAAATATACTCCAGTGTTTTTCTGAAAACATTATGCAAGCTTTTGAAAAAAAAAATAACTAATTCTGAGACTGCTCGACTAATTACAGGCCATGATGGGTCCACGCCCAATCCCTTCCTGTCTACCATACTTGAGAGTCGGGTTTTCTGAAAACATTTTTATGCTTGCGTTAAATACGTATAAATTTGCACTGGATTTTCATATATTTGATAGAAATATCTATTTTTTGAAATCATTTAAAAATAACATAATTATAAAAGAAAACCTTTTGAATAAATGTAAATGTCAAAGGGTTTTATACACCGTATAAAAGAAAGTTGTGTATAAAATAAAATATGCCTCAATGAAAGGAGATTGAGATGAAGTCCTTTACAAAGATCATTTTTTAAATAAAATAGATCTATTATGTGTATTCACTATAAGTACACATAAATAAAGTAAAAACACAAGATAGGACATAATAATATCATGACATAATTTGAAAGTAGGAGATTAACCCAAAGAATGGAAATTGGGTTAAGAAGTTCCCTTACCTTGTGTACAACTTGACTCGACCGTTCTTTAACCTCATGAATAATAAACTAGAGTTAATCTCTACTTTCTTAAGAACCTTTTTCAAGTTCATTATCCCTTTTATATCACTTATTACAATGTTCTGAAAATTATGTAGTCATTTAAGTTAATAACGGTCGTTTTGTCGATCTTTGGTACTTGAGTCAACAATAAAATTCTTATAATTACAAGTTGTTTATGTGGTAGAATATCCATTATATCCAGAATTATATTCATGATTTAGATATCATATATATCCTATATATCCAGTATATACATTCATTTATAATATTACGTAACATTTAGAGGTAAGAAATGAAATGCACCGTTCATGGAGACGGTAAGCCGTACGTACGCATGAACGCTACTTTCATTTCTATTTCATATTTAATGGAATGAAGTTATAATTATATAAAGGTATAATAAAATTCCGGTATAATATAATGTATAATACCATTTACTCCATCCTTTATACATCCCACATATGGCATTAACGATTCAAATCACTTTGAGGGGGCGATAGTCCGCACTTCCTAAAATGAAGATATCGCGTTTACCCATAATGGAAACCATAAAGGTATTCCATAAATGAAAAATACATAATCTTAAGTAAAACATAAATATATTATATATCATATATAAATATAGTGACATCTTAATTTCCACCTTTGAAGGTGTTATATGAGTGTTGAACAATCGTCGTTTCATGAGGCAGAAATTCACCATCCATAGAAACAGTATGTTCTTTAACCATTAGATGTAGGTGTGTGTAAGTGTAGCTAGAATCCTTCTTATAAAAAAATCCTAGTATATTGAGGATACTGGTGTTATTACAAAAGAAATGAATAAAAAGAGTTTATGGGGTTGGAGAAGCAAAATAAAACATAAGAACATAAAAGAAGACATTACCTTAAAATCGGGTAACTCTTTTTGATTTGAGCCAAAGGCTTCCTTGGGAAGAATTCTGCCCAAAGAGAGGCTTCTAGGAGTAAGAGAGGGAAGTTGAGAGAATATTTGGGAAGAGGTTGGCTGATCCAAAAGGCTTTGAAGGTGTGAATAAGGTGGTAGTGGTGGGGGCCTTTTATAAGAGGAGAGGAGGGGCACTCTTGGAAAGTCATGAAATGTTACTTTATTATATAATGAGTTTCGGATTTTAAAGGTCCCACACTTATATATTTCTAGTATAAGGTGATAAGGGTTATAAATATACTCATACAATAGGTTTTTGACAAGTTTAAGTCTTAGATTTTACATTATATTTTCATTTTATTTAAATCGTTAATTAATGAGGTAATCACTGCATCATCATGGTGTCATAAAATATTTAATTTATTTAATGTCTAAAAATTATAAAAAAATTACCATGATGTAGGAAATATTTTTATATTTCTAATGAATATTTATAGTAAAAAATATGACTTGTATAACCCCATTTAAAAATTGTTTTAGTAAAATAACTCATGTTTGTGACATTTTTATTTTAACATTAAATAAAAAGTTTTTAATGTCATTTTCCTACCAAAGTGGATCCATGGGGTCCCCAAGTTGACCCATGGATTATCTTGGTCGGCCATGACTCATCCAATAGGGGTAGGACAAGTGTAAGGGTATTTTCATATTTTTATAATATCATTTTTACCTTAAATTTCACTAATTACCTTTAATTGCGATTAATTAAACTTAAAAGTTACTATTCACCAAAAATTATTTTAATCCCATTGAACCACATTTTACTTCCTAATGACAACAATGTATGTCGGATTTTTGAAAATCAAATCACAGAAGTGGTAATGTTTCATTTAAACGAAAAATCAGTTTTTTAACTACCACTTAGTGGTTTCACTATTCATCAAAAATTGAAGTTTTTCAGAACAATGCCAAAATTTCACCCTAAGATATAATTGATATTCTGAATTCAAAAATGATGTCTATTTTACAAAATTCAAAACATATAAGTTTCATTAATTAATTTTATAACTAATTCCCGCTGTCACAACAAATAGCGTGTTTTTAAGAAACAATATATATCAAAAGATTGACAATTGTTTATGTACAATTTCAAAGTGAAATTAATTCTAATGAAAACCATTCGATAAAATGGTAAAAATATATTCTAATTATACTTTAAAACCACTCAATAGTATAATTTATCACTATAAATTATTTTTATTAGAAAAGTTGTTTTTAAGTATTTTTCACTATTCATAAAAAATTGGAAGTTCTCATAAAAATACCAAAAATTCAACATAGGCTAATTTCGATATTCTGAATCCAAAAATGAAGTCTATTTTGAAATATAAAATATATATAATTTCAAAAAGTGGGTATTACTATTCATAATGGCTATTTTGATTGGTCGCGGTGTGTTAGAATCTCGAACTTGCGTACAATGCAAGCTATTGCATTATTGAAAGAGAAGCGTATCGTGGAAGCTCGGGGTGTTACATAAAATGATGTTCAAAGTGTAAAATGCACTAAAATGGTGTTTATGAATAATAAAGAACATGAATATTATATATATTAACAATGAATATTAGCCTCATTTAGTGGCTAATCACACCCCCCAACTTGAGTTTTGCTAGTCCCGAGCAAAATATATCTCAACAATATGAAATTCGAATTCCCTTTTACAAAAACATTTTAATACACAATGATCACAAAAAACCGTTATACCAAACAATCATGAAACCCATAAAAATATTTTAATACAATATTGTTTCATAAGAAGATCCCAATCCCAAGCCCATTCCTTTGTTCAAATTCATTGCCATATTTCATCCAATATCAATTAAGTATGAGGATGTGTTGTGCATCACAATAGACATGGGGGTTAATCTTTATTCAAGGGGGAAATGACGAAAGCTCTAGTTAGAATAACATTTCAATATTAAGATGAGTATTCAAAAAAAAATATTGTATTATTTTTTTTTTGCAATTTTTCCATGGTAATTGAAATTACACTCAAAAGAGTCAACCCCTGTAGCGAGACTTTGCCGATGACTCCTAGGATCAAAGACTTTAGGGAACCAAGTGAATCCCACATACTTGGGAATCATCTCGAGTTAACTCAGTCAAAAACAAATTCAAATTACCAAAAATAGAGATAAAATTACTAACTCTAGGCCAGACAACTATGGAGTCACGATCCCCAAGTTCCGAAACCCACGCATTAGGTCATTTCATTACTCTACGTGCAAATTTATTATTATTATTTTTTTAATAATTTTTTTTATTGAATACTAATATTAAAACTAAAATGATCACCAAACCTATTCTATTTATTTTGGGGACCCCATGAACTCAAACTAATACCCCACTATCCAAAGGACGTGCATTGTGATTTTTTTTTATTTTGATGAAAATATAAATGATGAAATATCACATTAGACAGCCACACTTTCCAAAATATATGCTCATGAAATTATACAAGGATTAAAATCAGAATCAGGGTATGTTAAATTATTTGATATTCAGTTTCAAAGTGTGCAATGTGTATTACCATGTTCAAAGTTAAAAGAATTTTTCCTTCCATTTACACATTTTTTTCTTCAAATCATTCATTTTTTTTGACACACAAGCATTTTTCATTTTATCTTCCCCCCCCAACTTAAAATGAAACTGTCCCTAGTTTCGTAAAAAAAAATTTAGAATGGGGTAGAGGAAAAAAAGGGGAGTTCAATAAGGAAATTGAAATATTAAGATCATGGAATGAAGTCACCTGGTGGTTGAAGTTTGAAGTTCTTGCCACTCCAATTTAGTCCTTTGATATCCATGTTGCTTGCAGAGTTCCCGTAGGTCAATGGTAAGCGTGCGCCCCCCTCCCTTCGGTCCTAGGTTCGAATCCCCACAGCTTCACCGGTTGTGACGGGGTTTGACCCACAACCCACGACGTGTTCCTTTTTTTTATTATTATTATTATTATATTTTTATTTATTTTTTGTATGTTTATTTTAACCTACAAAAACATTAAAATAAAGCAAGCTGATGATACATTGTCTTCTTTTTAAATTTCTCGGTAAGGAATTACTTAAGGATCACACCACGTGACACAGATGAATATGGTTCTCCCCTTTCATACCCATCCTTACTCATAATAGAAGAACAGGTCAACAGTCTATTTTTTAAATAAAAATGATTAATTAATCCTATTTAAAATATAAAGTTGTTTAAAACAACAAAATGATAGGAAACTTAAAATCCATGGGTTGCCTCCCATGTAGCGCTTTGTTTAACGTCATTATCTTGACTTGGACACCCCTAAATTACCCAATACTAACTTTAAACATTTTAAGGACCACATGTTTCACCACTTATACTAGTTTTATATTTATTTTTTGTTTATAATTTGTGTCATGTACAAACCTATGTTCTATAATGAGTGGGAAAATCCAAGGAATGCTTGAAATGGTTGATCCAGTTTCCACTGTAGTTTTTCCAAAGACATCAATGGTCATTCCAACTTTTTTGGTTTCAAGAGAAGAATGAATTCCAACTAAAATTTCATGGTTATATCCTATGAAGGGATACTTGATCATGGAAGGAAGGACAATAATTTTGAGCTCAGGTTGGATAGTACATTCAAACACAGGTTGAGATTTTGAATCCAAGTCAGTTTCATTTTCCAAATTTCTCAAAAAAATTGGTTCCTTTTGAATATAAGATTCAACCACCAAATTAGAAAGATCAGTTTCAGGAATGGGTATGGACTCAAAGTTTGTGATTTCTCCCAATGGTTCAGTAATTTTTTGTTTTGAAGAATCAATGGAGTGATATTCAGGACACTCAATCCATGATGTCAAATTCTCCTCTTGTGAATACAAAAAATCAGTTTCCTCTTGATTTAAACACCTATCAACAATTCCTTGATCTTCCTCATCTTCCCCAAATCCAAATATTTTCTCTTTAGTAAATTCATGAGAGGTTTGTGGGAAACTAGACACTTCACATAAGGTTATGGAAGGGACAGTTTGTGTAAGGATGGGTTCCTCACAAGTTTTAATGCTTTTTATTTCTAACCTCAATGATGAAACCTCAAAATTCATTTTCTCAATTTTTTGACATAGTTTTTCAAGTAATGGTTGTATATCATGATGGGCAAGGGGTTGAGAAAGATGGTCTATTCCAGGTAGATAATTAAGTTGTTGGAATTCCACAGGAGGATGTTTCGATTGGCCTTGTTGGGATTAGAACTCATAATAGGTTGTAATGTATTGTGGATCATATGAATAAAAACATTGTGGTTCAGTAGGTTGTTGATGACCCCACAAGCAGTAATTAGAATGGTTATTGTACATCATACATGGGGTTGGGTGATCAAAGTAGGGATAGGTTTCCCATGTTTGGACTTGTTCAAAATTGACTTTCATAGGAGTGAGGGGGTGAGAATAGAGAAGAGGGATGCAAAAAAGGATGATATTGTCTAATATAACTTACTTAGATCCCCAAAAATGGTGCCCAAATTTGATTCTTGCTCAAATTTACACAAAAGAAGAAGGCAGGACGGTCCTTGTAGTCTAGTTTGGGTTGTCAAATCCTCAGATACCTAAGAAGTACCTACAGACACGTACATTCTATGGACTGTTTTTGGCTATGAAGTGGCCAAATTGGGTTGATTTTAGATGGGTTTAAGGTATCACTAAAAGTTTTAAGTTAATTAAAATTAAGGTAATGAGTTGATCCTAGGTTATCGCTCGGGGTGTATTGGATGAATTCCTTTTTTAATGATTTCAATTTCTTATAATTGAGATGGGTTCATTTAAGAAGATCAAACATAATCATCACTTACTGGTTTAATTCCTACACACCCTAATACTAATCACCCATACACTTTAAGGATCAATGTTTTGAGCACTTCAAGGTAAATGTTCGTATTAGCACATGAAGTGTGTGACCTTAAATTCAACAAGGACGATGGAGTTTAAAAATCATCAAATAAAAATCTCAATTAAAGAAGTTATTATACATTAATGGGGTGATAAATAACATCCAATCCATCCCCTTTATACTCCCTTGGATCAACCCATAAGTGGTTTATCCCTCCTTTGATGACATGTCTTCAACGGAAGCGGGAAGTAGACTCATGAGGGAAGAAATGGAGAAGTAAAAAAAGCACAATAAAATAACAATCACTCCACCGTTGTGTGATAATATCACAAGGTTTGGTATGAAAAAGTTTACACCTTGAACCAAAGGTATCAAAGTGATAAGTAGAAGAAAAAAATAATAAGAGAAGAAGAACTTTTATTAAGAAACAAGGATGAATTAAAACAACTTACATGTGGAAGACAAATTTGAGACAACAAAACCGCAACATAACATTACAATGAAAGAAAGCTCAAAGATGAAAAACTCTTTCACCACAACTGCCTTAAATAGGCATTTTAGATCCTTGTGTCGAGCCTCTAATAGTACAAAAGATCCCACTTGAGTATGGTAGGCCTAGGGTGGTGGAAAGTTTGTCGAAAGAAGACTTTCCACCCTTGACCCGAAAAGGCATCCAGCTGACATACACCAAACAGAGGCGCATGAAAAACCTTCTAGATGACCAAATTTGGGTGGGCCATAGAATACTTAAATTAGGCACCGGATGTCCCCTCACATCCTGTAAAATCTCATCCCAAATTAAGTTATGGTTTTCAAGATATGGTTTAATTGGTGGGCTATTTTTCTAGGATGCAGATTCTAGCCCAGATTTTGATATACTATTTGGGACGCCTAAATGGACACCATGGAGGCCGAATTATCATTTGATAATGAAGAGTGATTTGTTACTATATATGTCTTCTAGAATACGAAGAAATTTGGGATTCATTGGGCCTTTATGTTGGGCCCCACAGTCTAATCAGTGAGCTGGTGTCCAATATGACTTCTCCAGAATTGTTTCCTTTCATCATAAAATATCCCCATCTTGTTCCATGAATTCTCCATTGATCCCTGAATCAAACATGTTCATATTTAAGTGTAGATAAATTTAAAAAAATATAAAATTAAAATATGTATAATTATATTCCTTAAAATCATATTAATCATTGGGTACTTCAAATGATGTTAAAAAATGTACCACATAATAGTGCATTTTAAGAAGGTATTACAATCATAACGTGAAATGATGTTCAAAGGGTAAAATGCACTAAAATGGTGTTTATTAATAATAAAGAACATGAATATTATATATATTAACAATTAATATTAGCCTCATTTAGTGTCTAATCACCTCATAAGGGGAACATGGTGGAAGATGCTCTTAGTAGGAGATCTAGTTTGCAGTTTCTAAATGAGGTGTTAGAGCAGTTGGCCTCGTTGCAGTTATCCTTTGTGGATTGAGATGGAGTAGCTTACCTCCAATTGATGATTGTCACCCCTCCACTCTTACAGTGAGTCAGGTATTCACAACTTGGGA
Source organism: Viscum album (assembly GCA_963277665.1). Classification (NCBI taxonomy): domain Eukaryota; kingdom Viridiplantae; phylum Streptophyta; class Magnoliopsida; order Santalales; family Viscaceae; genus Viscum; species Viscum album. The sequence goes on along the minus strand of OY728151.1, from coordinate 1,819,891,342 downwards.
ATACCAACAACGAGATACTATGTGCTCAGATTCCCACATGGCATACTCCTGATGGATATTCAGAAGGTGGGTAACACTTTGTTCTCTTTGGAGGATGCACAATGGAACCAGTGACTTTGCAGGAGTAGGTTTCAGGGAGTTTCATAAATCCAATTTGGAGATACATCCAGGTGTAGAGAATATGTACTAGGACCTCTGATGTTAGTTATGGTGTCTAGGGATGAAGAAAGGAGTTGCAAAGTTTGTTTCATAGTGCCTTACTTGTCAACAAGTGAAGGTTGAGCACCAGGTTTTAATGGGTTTAGCTTAACCCATTAAGGTTCAAGAATGGAAGTGGGATGGGGTATATATAGACTTCATGATAGTATTACCATGTACATCTAGGGTACATGATTCCATCTAGGTGATCACTGACCAACTCACCAAGTCAGCCCACTTCCTAGATATTTGAGAGCAGAGTTCAGTAGAGAGCTTGAGATACCTCTACATACAGGAGATTGTTCGAATCCATGGAGTTCCATCAATGATAGTTTCAGATCATGATGTTCTATTTACATCTAATCTGTGGAAGGGATTACAAGATGTGTTTAGGACCCAGTTGGGCTTGAGCACAACATTTCACCTATAAACAGATAACCAGACTGAGTGGACTATTTAGGTTCTGGAGGACATGATGTGAGATTTCATGTTAGACTTTAGCCATAGTTGGGAGGATCAATTAACACTGTTGGAGTTTTCATACAAAAATACCTACCACTTCACCATTGGTATGGCACCATTTGAGGCTTTGTACAGGCGGCCCTGCAGGTCACCACTTTACTGGACTGACCCAGGAAAATCAGTACTCATGGGCCCGGAGTTGGTGCAATATACTACAAATAAGGTGTAGATCATCTAGGAGAAGATGAATACTACAAAAATCCATCATAATTCTTATGATTATAGGTGATATAGGCCTTTGGAGTTTGAGGAAGGAGACCATGTAGGACCATAGAGCACCCTGAGAGGGGAGGGGTGAATCAGGGTGTTAACTTTTCTTCTAAAGTGATGGATCTTGTTACCATGTTGGTAAGAACTTGTTAAACCTATATTTTATAGGAGTGTAGTAATAAAACATTCACATGAAAAGTGATATAACACAACAATTTACTTGGTTTTCCACTGAGAGATAGTCCAAGGATCATATTATGAAAGTTTTTTGGTCATACCTAAATCCACGAATCTTCAATAGTTGTGGATTACAAATGTTTGGACATAGTCACTCTATTCTAGGCACACTACCTTTATAAAAATTTAGGGATAGCTCACTGTGTCCCTTAGAATACTTCTATCGACTCTCATTAGCTCACTGCCTTTGGAGAATTCTTACCCAGTTTATCGACTTGGAGGTCTCTTTAATAGATTGGCATTGAAGTGTTTGTATCTATCTAGCACAAGAAACTACTTGAATAAAAGTCCTAAATTGATGAAATTGGAAGCACTAATAGAACAAAATTGATATCCAAATCTTGAAAGAAGCTCAACATAGCACTTGCGTGCAACACCTATTCTTCTGCACAAGATTTGGGGATGTCGCGCAAGATGAATTTCGTGAAACCCTTACTTTATGTACAACCCTTATCTTTTGTGCAACTACACCAAAAGGTTCACTTGGTATTTTCAGAATAAAGGAACACTTTTCATGCAATATTTGATCACTACTTCTCTTACACATGAAAGTATTTTGTGTGGTAGGGGAACCTAATATTCGTTGAAATGTTCTGAGACTTGAGTGGGGGTAGCTGCCTATTTATAAGCCTCGATGACCCTACACATAAGATTCTAATGTGTCACGCAAGATTCTCTCTGAGCATGAAAAAACAATTTTGACATCACATTGAGCATGTATTTCTCTTCCATGAAACCTCATCTTTTTCACACATTTAAATCTTTCACACCCTTTTTGACTTTTCTATATTTTTAATAGAAGATCATGAAACAAGACTTATGCACAAGATTCCAAACCTCCTTCTATATTTCATGTAGAATCAAATATTTTTCAAATCTCTTTCCTTTTCCATATTTTAATGAGATAATACCAGTACATAACTTGTTCAAAACATTCAAATACACCTTTAGTCTTGCGTGAAAATTACTTTTCCAAAAACACTTTTCTTCAATCTCTAATTTTTGGACCCAAAAATTTGGAAAACAATGGGAAATAAAACCACCTTCAATACTATTTTCTGCTTGAATCATAAGATACATTTTCTTGTAAAATTTATGATCTTCCATGTGAGGATTGAAAACAAATACAAACCATACTCCATTTATAGCAAATACTAGCCTTGGTTCCAATAATATTCCCCTTTGGGTTTGTTGGCAATCTGTGGATAAATTCAATAGAGCACCAACCACTATCAAAACTTGATATGAAAGAATTAACTCATCTAACAATATAAGTATACATGAGCAATGCTTGGTATATAATACAATATGGGAAGCATGAATTGGGTTCTCATGTTTTGGAATGATTAACTGTTTTCTCATAACACCGAAGTGTTTTCACCATGATCATTTTAACCCTTAGAAACACACCATTCACCCCCATTGTAACATTTTTGAATTTCTCTAATTTCCATAATCTCCATATTTACTTTTTTTCCCACTCAATTTATCCATTCTCCCCCATTGGTAATAAAACCAAAGAACTTTATTTTGACTTATAGTGCTGAAAGCATACCCCCTGGATCGTATCTCCCCCATAAACCTACATCACTTCCACAAACAAATTAAAACAGTTAATAAAAAAGGGGAGAGGGGGAATTTCATGACCTCATCATGTAATGGGAGGTGGTTAAACACTAAGGTTCAACCAATTTTTCACAAACACAACCGCCTCCAGTGGCTTGGTCAAAATATCATTCACTTGATCATCAGTTCCAACATGATTTATTTTAATCATACCTTGTTCAACTTTTTCCTTGATTAAGTGATGCCTGATTTCAATATGTTTCATACAAGAATGTTGATCAAGATTATTTATAAGATACAGTTCACTCTTTTTATCACAGTGAATCACCATTGGCTATTTCACCTCATCACTAATGTCGTTCAGTTATTGCTTCATCCACAGTAGATGAGTGCATTCCTTTGTAGTAGAGATATACTCATATTCAGTAGTACTGAGCGATGTGATTTCCTATTTAATAATTGACCATCCAACACATTTATTTCTAATAAAAATGATCCACAATTTTTGGAATTTATCATGACTCTTTTAACTGTCTCCATATGTTATTCCTTCAGATTACTTTGAAAGTAGGCTTCTAAGAATGTCACAAAGACAATATCCGACCATATTGTAGTTAAGTACAATAAGCTATCAATGATTCTTCTGTACATGGTGGGATCCACACGAGTCTCATTATCATGCTTTCCAAGTTTAGTTCCAACATCAATCTAATTAGACATTGTTTTGGATTCATGAATATTAAATTTCTTCAGCAACTTTCTTGCATACTTTTCCTAAGAGATAAAGGTGTAGTCTTTCCTCTGAATAATTTGCATCCCCAAGATGTAAGTGAGTTGAACAATCATAGAAATTTCAAATTAATATTTCATATGATTGGAAAATCCATTCACTGATATCTGCATGCTCTACTTTTTTAATTGAAGCTTCTTCACATACAAATCTAGTCGAGAATATCGTGCTCATGGAGCTACTTCAAACCAAAGAGGGTTATTTAATCTACAAACCTTTTATTCATCATTTACAATCATACACCTGACTAGTTTTTCAATGTATAATTCTTATTTAAGAACACCATTCAAGAATGCTATTTTTACATCCATTAGATATACTTTTTATCTTATTTGAATTTCCATTGCAAGGAAAAGTCTGATCGATTCCAATCTCGCTACTGGAGAAAATGTCTCTTCAACATCAGTGACTTCAATATATGAATATTGTTTATAGATTATTCAAATGAGGATGGTTCTAAAATTGATAGGAAGGTATAATTTTCATCATCCCTCATTCTCCTTGTCTGTGGGAGGGAGCTTTCCAATCCCCAATGATATTGGATTGATTGATTTATGCTCTTTTGTTTATCCTTTGAGGTTCAAATGATGTTTTTTCAGATACTGTTTCTTCTTCAGATTCTTATTATAAATCATCATCTTTGTGTGAGACATGAATATCATACCATACTTCTACTGTTTCAGCATCTTAAACTATCCCTTGACCACTGATCAAGATACATGAAACTCCTTTTCTAATGCCATGATCATCAAGAAATTTCCAGAATAATTAGGTTAGATAAAAATTGGAATAATTATTCTAGATGCTTCTTCATAATTATTTATTTGTATCCCCCTCAAAGTAAATACTTCTAATCATATTCATAATGGTGGATCTCATCAGGAATGAATTTCAATAAATTCTATTATGGTGAAAAAAAAACAGAATGGTTCTTCATCTTATGACTGTCCACATTGAATAACTTTCACAAATTAACCAAGGATAATCTTCATGAACACACGTTATTTAGGATACAAAAAATATGATCATTCCAAGATGGTACCTTATTTATCCTAAAATATGTCATCTTCATATTTATCCAAAAATTATTCTCCATTATATTTGTATTTTAATACCAAATTGAGCAATCATTTAAAGATGGTGACTTCTTCAGTTTTGTTGTCAAGAATTGAAATAACTATATTCTTCTTAGGTTTTTCCTCTAATAACTTTCTTCAAATTAAATTCCCTATATAATAATCACAAATACAATACAAAAAATATTAAGGGAATAAGTTGGATCCTCCTTTCTTCATCAATATAAACTACACAGTTGAGATGATCTTCTCAACCATGTTTCTCCATTTGCTCATATATTCATACTTTCACATCTGAAGACAAGTTATAATTTATGTTTTCACAGCATGGATCTCTTAAAATTCTCTTCTTCTTTGTGAGGAGAATTTTTATTCTTAATATCCATCATAGATGATACATTCTCACTCCTCTTAAGAAATGCTTCTTTCTATGGTATTAAGGTTAAATAACCTTTTGAAATGTGACCAAATTTCATTCATCTATCACACATAACTTCTTTAACATGCGAGTTTCCTTTTGTTTTCAAACTCTCATGAACTTTCTCTTCATCACATTGAATCTTTTCTTTTCCTTTCTCACCAACCTTGGATTGTGCATCGTCATGTTGCCTCATTCTTTCCAAATCTTCTAGCCAAATATCCAGCATGTCATTAGGAACTATTGCAGCATGTTTGGGTCTTCCACATGTCTTCTTCTGAGTGTCATCCATATTAGTATTTATCTTAGATAAAATACCCTTCAAATTCATGAATTTATAATCTAGGGTCTTCTCATCTTCCTTATATGATATCTTCTTAGGAGATTTTTTGTTCACAATACTCATCTGATTTCTTCCTAAGGTGGATTCTTCATACCTAGACAACATTTGTAGTTTTATTTTCTTATCAATAATGAATGCACATTGAGATAATCATGTACCAACCTTGTGACCACTTCCATTGCATACATCACAGATGTTATCAATCATTCCAAATCTATTTTTAGTAAATAAATTCTTCTGGGCCTATGGATATTTCTTCTTCATCGCTGGTTTTCTCCCCTTGAGATAGGCTCCCTTTTTATTATTAAATTTTGAGGTTTGTACCAAAAAATTAATGCACAATGCCTAAATATGTTACAACACCAACATTGATCCCAAAATCTCGATTTATTTATATCTCTTTTATAAGGTTGTTCTTCATGACTTGTTGGGATCTTTGAGGGAAACCGACTTCTATACCATTTTTAATACCCACCCTAGTCACGGTGGTAGGTTTCATATCTCCTTTATTTATCCATACTTGTACAGTCTTTGTCTTAAAACATATACTCTTCATGATAATGGTCTTATAGGCATTAACATGAGTTGGTTTGTATGGTACCTTTTTCATCTCAACTGATTGAGATAGATCATCAAAACATTTCATGGTTTTTTTCTCACATGTTAGTGGTATTTTAGCTTTAGAATGTTCTAGTGAGCATTGAGTATAAACAAAAACTATTTCTTAAGATAGATCATCAAAATATGTTATTATGTTCTTCTCACATGTTGGAGGTATTTCAGATTTAGAATCCTCCAATGAGCATTAAGTAGCCATAGAAACTGTTTCCTTATTTTTTTAAGAATCTATATATTTCATCTCAAGATTGACCAACTAGGATTCAAAATATATACATTTTATATTGAGGATGATTATTTGATATTCAATTGTAATCATCTTTTATTCACAAGCATTCTTTAATCTAACAACTTCTTCTCCATGCATCTTAACTTTATTATTAATCAAAGATTCAAGTTCCTTGATCTTTATGGATATTTCTTCCATTTCTAAACCCTTTTGTCAGTGCTATTTTTCAATTTCTATTCAAGCACTTGGATATTTTCTCCAAGAGTATTTTTTACTCTATATTTCTCATCAACTTATTTGAGGTATTTTGAGGTAATTATTTCATGTTACCTCTTTGTTTCTTCAAAGGTTACAACCTGTTTTAAAATCTTATAACATTCTAGAACTTTTCTTTGAAAACCTTCCTTCATAGAATCCGCTTCTTTCCTCAGCTGGGTGATTTCAACTTGCATACATTGAAATACTCCACAAACACGAGAGGATCTTACTTCAGGAATATCATGTAGAAAATTTATTAATCTTTTAACTGAGAATTCTTGTGAGGTTGTAGATTGATCATCATCACCACTTGTGTTGGAACCCCTATTGTGTGGACAACTTTCAAAGTCTCTAACACATACCTCATGATCACTCGAATATTTTGATTTACATGAGGTAGAAGGGTTTTTCTTATCATTAGTGGATGTTTGAGACACCTACTCTTTACTTTACAGGCCTGAAATATCTTTATTGTCAAAAAGGCATGGAGAACTAGATACTACCTCTTCTTTAGATAAGAGGAACTTCTTCAACTGTATCTTCTCTTTATTTTTCCTTTTCATCATGGATTTTCTGGATAAAGACATATTCTCTGAATCTTCATCCAAACTTCACTTCATTTTTGAATCAATAAAGAAACCAAAATATTAAAATGAGAAAAAATTTATTATAAAGTATCCAAAACAGGTTAACCTCCCTCTAATACCACTTGTAGGACCCCAAAGCACCCTGAGAGGGGAGGGGTGAATTAGGGTGTCAAATTTTTCTTATAAAGTGAAAGATATTGTTCCCACATTAGTAGGAACTTTCTAATCCTATCTGTTGGAGTAGTGAAATAATAAAACATTCACATGAGAAGAGAAACAACAAAACAATTTTACTTGGTTCACCACTAAGGGATAGTACAAGGAGCATGCCTCAACAGTGTGTCAGTATTACCTAAATCCATTAATCTTTACTAGTTGTGGATTAAAAAAGTTTAGACACAATCACTCTATTCCAGGCACACTTCCTTGAAAAACGTTCAAGGATAGTTCACTGTGTCCCTGAGAACACTTCTATAAACTCTCCTTAGCTCACTACCTTTGGAGAAGTCTTACTCAGTTTATCAACTTGGAGGTATCTTCAATAGATTGGCATTGAAGTCTTTGTATCTGTCCAGCACGAAACAATAATTTCATAGAAGTCCTTAATTGATCCACTTTGAAGCAATTATCTAATAAACTGAATATCCAAAACTTGAAAGAAACTCAACACAAAACTTGCACATAACACCTGTTCTTGTGAGCAAGATTTGGGGATGCCACACAAGATGACTTTTGCTCAACCCTTACTTTCTGTGCACCCCTTATCTTTAACACAACTACACCAAAAGGTTCAATTGGTATTTTTAGACTAAAGAAAAACTTTGTGAACAAGATTTGATCACTAATTCTATTCCGTGTGGAATTATTTTTCACAGTAGAGGAACCTAATCTTCATTGAAAAGTTATGAGTCGTGAGTGGGGGTAACCACATATTTATAAGACTTGATGAACCTGTGAACAAGATTCTGAAGTGTTGCACAAGTTTCTATTTGAGAGAGAAAAATCCCTTTTGACTTCGCGTTGAGTGCGTAAGTCTCTTCTGTGTAACCTCATCTTTCACACACATTTAAATCTTGTGTTCACTTTTTTAATTTTCCATATTTTGAAGAGAAGATCACGAATCAAGCCTTGCATGCAAGATTCCAAACCTCCTTCAATATTGTGTGCATAATCAAATCTTTCACATAACTCTTTCCTTTTCCATATTTGAAGAGATAATCATAATATATAACTTTCATGCAACATTCAAATCCACCTTTAGTATTCCATGCAATTTACTTTTCCAAAAAAAAATTCTTTAATATCTAATTTTTGGACCCAAAAATTTGGCAATCACTAGGAAACAACACCACCTGCAATACTATTGTATGCTTAAATTATAAGATCCATTTTCTTGTAAACTACACGATCTTCCATGTGAGTATTGACAATAAACAAAAACCATACTCCATTTATAGCAATGACCAGCCTTGGTTTCAACAGACCATGTTTTCTTTTGGGTTTCACCTCGACGAGGATTATGGGGATTTGGTCGAGGAGGGAAGCTATATTTGAGGTTCATTATCCCTTTCAAGATATAAAATATAGTTGGATATTTAGCATACCACTTATATCTACCTCCGTAGTTAGATCAGTTATATGACATCTTCCATGTGTCGCAGTTGAGGAGGTGTACACATGACCTATCACACCTCATCGACTGGGGAGAGCTGGACATCAAGAATGAAGAAAATTTTCCCGAATACCTACTAGAGATTGAGGATTGGTGGGATAGGATCCTTTATGGGTGAGTGATTCCTTTAGTTCATGTCTGGTGGAAGCATGAGAATCTCTAAGAGAGCACATGGGAGAGGGAGGCCCAAATTCATGCTCAGTACCCTCATTTGTTTGAGTATCCCTTGTTTTGGATTTTCAGGGACGTAAATCCCCAAGGTGGGGAGAATGTAATATATTGAATTTTCAATTTATTATTTTTAATATTATATGGATTGATTTTGAGACCAGTAACTGAGATGAAGTGCGATTCCATGTCCTGGTGTACCCGAAACAAATGTTTGAAAATATATTAAAATATTTAATAGGTCATGCACACAGTATTCCTAAAAAATGGAATAAATCCTAAATAGGTACCTGAATAATAAATCAAAGGGAACCATTGAGTTTAGATTTTTTTTACCCTATGTTCAACCTAACATTGTTCGGTGCATGTCATTTGTGAAAAAGTTACCACGGGCATTTTAAATGAATACAATTGTTTAAGAAAATTATTATTTTTTGTTGACACAGAAATGCAGAAACATGTTTCTCCTTAAATGAATTCCTATGTCAGAGATCTAGTATTAGCCTCATAACATTGGAATTATCTAAAGAAACTGGGAAGAAACCTCTATAGATCCTCTCAAGCATGCGATGAAGGAACCTCAGATCAGAGATCAACCGACACCGACCTTGGCAGATCTCGCCAACGACAATGACTCGATGACTATTCTTCACCAATTATTGATCCAAAATCTAGGTAGGATGTTTATTTAATGTGGATTATCCCCTATTATTCATTTATATGATGAAAATGAATCAATCAGTAAACATATTGATTCATTTATCATGTATATTGTGGGATGGGATTTATATTGTGGGTTTTTTATTTGAGAGATTTCATATAATTGTTTGATTCCTATTCATTTAAAATTTCAATGGAAATGAATCGAGGATGATAGGAAAAATGTATAAGGTTCATTATTCAAGGTTTTTCTTTGTACTTTTATCCCCCAATTCCACATTTCACCATATGCATTCTTCATTGGACTGGGGTTCAACACATCCTGATCAATCGATCATTGCGCACCCGATTCTTGGCGCAATGATCCGATATCGTAGATCTAGGATTGAAATGATGTGATGGAGGTGTGACGGTGGTTTTAGAAATGAATCATACAAAAGATGATTCCCGTTTTTTTTTCTTCTACATTCTTCATCACATAACCAATACCTTTTGTTTTGATCCGTTTTGTGAGTAGATCCAGTGAAAAAATGAATTGATTTAGGGATGGCATGGAAAGATGACCTTGGATTTTCTATTTCATGGTAAGGAGAATTACATATCAAGGGATGTAGAATAGGATGAGGTTTGGGAGGAATAATATAAGATTCTAGAAAATCCCATATAACATGGCGTGTAATCTGGGATTACACGGCATGTGGTTCCCCTTAGCTGAGGTGCTAGGGTTTGGTCGGAGTTAAGGACCACACGGATCTCTGTCACATGGCATGTGACTATAACCAGATGAATAAACATGTAATAAATAGAGTACATAGACATGGGAAACAATACATGTCTAGATGACATTCCATGTACTTAGACACAAACATAACTTGGCATGCACAGACAGGTATACAGACACATCTTCGATACACGGACATGGCCAGGTGACGCGGGTAGGAAAACATGTGTCTATACACACCATGTGTTCATAATAAACTCCATTTATATGGATACTACATGTTGTGTGAGTATTTTCACATAGTAAATAGTTTTGGATAGGCAAACACGCAGTGTACTGATCACAGAGTGATTCACTATTCAGTTCCACCCTTACACTACTATTTTAAACTGGTTTTGTATTGAATATTCCAAATATAATAATAAATTTAAATAAATTATTAATTAAAAAATTTTGTTCTTTTCACTGTTAGAAATGGATATTTCACTTGTTTGGATGATTTCATTGAAGGTGGAGGTGATTCGGAGAGCCCAGGACGACGTGGAAGGAAAATGGGCCAAACTGCATAGTAGCCCATGAACACATGTCTACTATTTTGCATGATCCACTAAATACGTGCACCCAAATTGGATGGAATTTTGTGATATGATCCATAAATATGTGGTATAAAACTTTGATGAAGGAACCCAATCCTAATTCATCCATTAATATTCCCAAAAAACCAATCTATCCAATAAAATGAATTTTCATGGATTCAAAAGTTTGTCTCTTTATTTTATAAATATATATTATTATATACATTATCTGGTAGAAAAAATTTATAGGGAGATATTAAGAATTTTTACCAACAAGTTTTTAGTTTTTTGAAAAGTGAGATAAAAGTTTTGTGGCAAAAAACCCTGGGCCAAGTGGTTTCTCGAAATCAGAGTGCCCAAAACCACCTCCCATTGTGGCTATAAAAGAACACCTTGGGCACTAGATTTGGGAGTTCGACCCAGAGGAATGGTGTTGAAATTTTTGAGTCCCTAAGGAGTATTTTACTCAATAATATAAGTTCTTGAGTCCATTTTGGGTTCTAATTCATCTTAATTTTCTTACTCTCCTCCCATAGAGTTTTAAACGCCTTATGATCACCCGGGGGAACATGATGTAAATCCCAAGCTTCATGTTTGTAGTATTTGAATAATATTTCTAATTACATGTTTTATGTTGTTTTTAATCATCAAATATTATTATTTTATTTATTTATTTTATGTTATTTCATGCCAAACTCATATTATCATGTTTGGGGTACCCATTCATGTGATATTTCACACACCGTTCACCACTTCTTCTTCCCCCATTCAGTTGTGGTGTTTGTGTGGTTCATATTGGTCAATTGAACTATAATAAACACTATCAAGTACATGTACATTTATATCATGGTATCACAAATTAATAACATACAAATCTGGATAGCACATCGAGTTCTTCGTGTCTTTCCTTGGGGAGTTTCAGTTATGAAGTCGAACACAAATCACCCAATCATCAGCAGTATCTGGGGAATCATTGTGTGTTTCTGACTGAACCCTAGGAGGTATCCTAGTATAAAATTAGTAAAATTATTGTTCTAAGTGTTAAAAAAATAGGATTAAAATATCATAACCCTATCTCTTGAAGTGATGAAGAATGAGCATCATGAGATTTCCCCAGGTTGATCACGCTTAATTAATTCTATTAATTACTGCTTTGTTTTATCACTTTCAATTTTATTTTGGATTATTAAATCACAAAACCAAAAGTTTTAAAAACCCCATTCCATATTTCTTAATCAAAATTTTATTTTTAAATTAATGATATAAGGTTCCATCCATAGATGACATAGAGTTTCTTCTATACTGCATAAATTTTAGTAAAAACTAAACAACTAATTTGATGCGCTCGAAAAGGTGATAAAATTTTGAAGCTATTTCCTGGGAGCCAAGATCATTTTTATTTATTTATTTAATTTTACTTCTATACTTTTTTTTACTTATTACTCTTTTCTATATCCCACCATTATATTATTTTTGTTTTGGTTTTTTATTTTTGTTTGTTTTTGTGTGTTCTTCCACTCTCTATCTCTCTCTCTTCTTCTTCTTCTTCTTCTCTCTATCTCTCTAATTATATAGTATAAAATTATATTTTATTTTATACTTTAAACATTATTAATTGATTTTATTTTATCCATACTCTATAAAAAACACACAAAAAAAAAACAAAAATCACAACTTATTTTCTTGACCTGATCAGAAAAGAAAAAATTGCTTGAATTTGACCTAGAAATTGAAAAGATAATTCACTCAAAAATCAAGTAACCTATAGTAGGAAAATAAAGTAACACTTAGGAAACCCTTGTGGAACATAAAGTTGTCCTAAACTAATCAAAAATTGAACCAAATCAAAACCAAGAAGACATGGATGCAAATAACTGTACCTTAAAAGAACTGACCACCCCAGATGTGGAGTACCAACCTGTGTACATCCAATATTTTGAGGAAGCATCCAACTTTGAGCTAAGATCAAGCCTAATCCACCTCCTTACCAAATTCTATGGTCTTCCAGGCGAGGACCCTCATAATAATCTTAAAGATTTTTACATAGTGTGCTCTACCATGAAACCCCAAAATGTGTCTAAGTACCTCATAAAATTTAGGGCCTTACCTTTCTCCCTTGAAGGTATATCCAAAGACTGGATATACTATCTACCTACCACAATTGGGGGATGGAATGACCTAAAACAACTTTTTCTAAAAAATTTCTTACCTTACTCACAAACTACATCAATTAGAAAATAAATCTATGGAATTAGGCAATCACAAGAAGATACCCTTCATGAATATTGGGAGAGATTCAAAATAATTTGGTCAAGTTTCCCTCACCAACAAATTAGTGAAAAATTGATAATTCAATACTTCTTTGAGGGACTTGTCCCCATGGATCAGGGAATGATAGATGTTGTAGCTGGTGGTTCCCTAGTTGATAAAACTCCTTCCGCCGCTTGTGACTTAATAGCCAACATGGCTCAAAATGAACAAAAATTTGGTACCGGAGAAATTTCACTAACCTGAGTAGTTCATGAGGTAAGTAATTAATACCTAGAAAAAGAGGTAGATAATAATCTTGATGAGATGCATACCTTTATAAGGAAAATATCTCAAGCACAAGGAAATTCAAACTCTCTTATCGTTCCATTACATTGTGGTATTTGTTATGATAACACTCATTTTTCTGACTAGTTCCCACAACTTCAGGATTCATTTGAGTCTTATGTAGCAATATCCCATGGGTGCCCATTCTAACAAGAACCTCCCTTAAATCAAGAACTATTTAGTTAAAATCCAAACCTCAGGTGGCAAGCACAACCACAATATAAACATGGAGGAAACTCAAGCTACACCAAGTAGAATTAGTATTAATAAAGACAAGGTATAAAACCTTATCATCCTTAAACTTATTAGAAAAATAATCCTCCTCCCAAATCTGAACCAATCCTTGAGAACATGGTGAAGCAAATGGAAACCCAGAAACTCCAGTTCCAACATATTAAGATTAAAGTTTATGGAAAACTAAAATCCTAGCCTATTGATAATCCAAAAGAAAAAGGTGATTTTTGTTCAATCAAAATTTATAGTGGTAAAGAAGTTTCTTCATCAAATGATCCAAACCAATAGGTATGTCCCCATCTTGAAAACACTTTTTCCCAACCCTTAAATGTTTCATGTAAAGAAAAACAAGACAAAAGGGTAATCAAATTATCATCAATGTTTCCCAAGAACAATCCATTCCTCTTCCTATCCCTCAAAGACTGTCTAAATATAATAAAATTTTTTATAATGGGATTGATAAAGAAATAATGGATACATTTAAAAAGGTTCAAGTAAACATTACTTTATTGGATGTTGTTAAACACATTCCTCATTATTCTAAATTTCTTAAAGAACATTGCACCCATAGAAGAAGTCTACAGGGGAATGAGAGATTCAACCTGTAAAGAAATGTCTTGACCTTAATACAACTAGAAATTAAAACCAAATACAAGGATCTAAACACTTTCACAATACCTTTCACAATATGAGAGACCTTATTTTCTGATGAAATCCTAGATTTCGGTGCTTTGATTAATGTTATGCCTTACTCTGTGTACACTTCTATATAGGTTGGAGAGCTTCAACCCATAGACATCATCATGAAACTTTCCAACGGGAGAAAAACCCACCCATACGAAGTGATCGAGGATGTCCTCATAAGAGTGAAGAATCTCATCTTCCCCTCAGATTTATACATTATTGATATGGAAGATAATAGAACCCAAGGGCATGATCCTCTCATACATGGGAGGTCATTCCTCAAAACAGCAAATACAGTCATAAATGTTCACAATGGTACACTATCCATGGAGTTTATTGGATAAAAAGGTATGTTTTAACATTCTTTATGCCATTAAACACCCCATTGAAGAGAACTCAACTCTTCTTGTCTATTTAATGGAAGTGATCTATAACGAAACACACACACACACAAAATTCTATCCTCAACCCATACTTTGATTTATTTTTATCTTCTTCAACCATGGATGATTTGAGTTTTGATTCATGTTTTGAGTGTTGTGTTGGTTCATAAAAGTGTAAATTTTGTGATATAATTGATGAGTGTGTTCATTCTGAGGTTCACATGATCGTTGATGATTCTAAAAATATTATTTCCATAGATTCTTTATCCTTATAGAATAAACATGAGTAGATAGATAGTTTCATGGACCTCACTCCCCCTAAATCCCCTCTCTAAATCCAAAACCACTAGTTTTGGAATTAAAACCACTTCCATATAATTTAAAATATGCCCATATTAAGGGTATTGACCAATTTCCCATAATTAGTGCCAATAAAATCTCTCCACAATAGGAATAAAAACTACTTGATCTTTTGAGAGAGTTTAAATAGGCAATAGGATGGACATTGGATGATATTCCTAAGATTAGACCATCTATTTGTATGCACCATATAATTATAAATAATGATGATAATCCCATAATTAAAGATTAACACTGGTTGAATCCCACTCTCCCTGAAGTGGTAAAATTAGAAGTCAATAAATTACTTATTACTGGGATTATTTATCCTATATCTAATAGAAAATGGGTTAGCCCAGTGAAAATTATGCCTAAAAAAACTAGAATAATGGTAGTGTCAAATGAAAGGAATGAATTAGTTCTAACATGTGTGCAAAATAGTTGGAAAGTCTTTATTAACTACCATCGACTGAATCAAGCCACACAAAGGACCACTTTCACCTACCTTTCATTGATTTTTTTAGAAATATTAGTTGGTAAGTCCCATTATTTTTTCCTTTATGGCTATTCTGGTTTTTTTAAAATTCATATAGCCCTTGAGGATTAAAAAAATACAACATTTACCTATCCATTTGGAACATTTTCATATGGAAGGATGCCTTTTGGTCTATATAATTATTTGGGTACTTTTCAGAGATGTTTGTTGAGTATTTTTTCTGAGTACCTTGAGAATTGTATGGAAGTTTTTATGGACGATTTAATGGTTTACATAACTTATTTTGATGATTTTTTAGAACACCTAAGTTTTTTCATCTGCTTTTTCATTGAAAAAGATCTCATATTAAATTATGATAAATTTCATTTCATGGTTGAGTGGGGGATAGTTCTTGGTAATGTTATTTCAAAAGATGGAATTCAAGTAGATAAATCAAAAATTGAACTAATTTCCTCTCATACATATCCAACATGTGTTCGTGAGGTGTGATCTTTCTTGGGTCATTCTGGTTTTTACTGGTGATTCATTAAATACTTTAGTAAGATCACACTTCCCTTTTCCAAGTTATTACAAAAATATTCTAAGTTTTTTTGATAAACAATTTGAGGATGCTTTCAATTCACTAAAAATGATTCTCAAATGACCTCCCATCCTCCAACCACCAATGTGAGATCTCCCCTTAGAACTTATGTGTGATTCCTCTAACTTTGTAGTTGGGTTAGTTTTATCACAAAGGGTTGGCAAGTCTCCTCATGTCATTGTGTATACCTCGCATACCCTTGAACCTACCCATGAAAACTATACTACTACTAAAAAGAGAATTTATTTATATTGTGTTTTCCTCGGAAAAATTCCATTCATATCTTATTGGGTAAAAAATTATTGTCTTTCTTAATCATACCGCCCTTCGTTTTCTCCTACAGAAACCTAAAACTAAACACTGCCTCATTAGGTGGATGCTCCTACTTTAGGAGTTTGACCTTGATATTAGAGATAATAGATGAGTGTAAAATGTGATATCTGACCACATTAGTAGGATTTCCCCACCATAGGACCATCATGTTGAATCACCCCTCGTCATTAAATAATTATTTCCTCATGAGAACCTTTATGATGTTGTGGACCTTACCCCATATTATGCATACATTGTGAATTTTCTAGTAACATATAGGGTCCCCAATGATTTTATCACTTCAAAATCCTAGGGAATTAAGCATGATTCAAGATGGTACATTTGGGATGACCCTTACTTGTGGAGAATTTTTAGTGACCAAGTTGTTCATCGGTGTGTCCCTGACCATGATTTCACCTATGTTTTGACCTTATGCAACACTTTGGCTTGTGGGGAAACTTCAGATCTCAACATACAGCTCGAAAGTTCCTTGAATCATGAATTTATTGGCCAATATTTTATAGAGATTCCCATAGGTTTTTTAATTCATGCACATGATTTCAATTCATCGAGAATATCTCCTAGAGGAATGAAATGACCCAACAACCCATGTTATTTTGTGAAATCCTCGATGCATGGGGCATTGAATTCATGGGGAATTTTCTAAATTCATTTGGATTTGTGTGCATCTTATTGGATGTGAACTATGACTCTAAATGGGTGTAAGAAAAGGCCACTAGGACCGATGAATCTGGAGTGGTTTTTGATTTTGTGAGGTCTTAGATTTTCAGTAGGTTTGGTTTGCCAAGATTCATCATTAGTGATCAAGGTTCACATTTTTACAATCACAACATGAAAATTTTTCTTTGCAAGTATGCAGTTGTTCATAAAGTTTCCACTACATATCACCCCCAAACTAATGGAAAAGAAAAAATATCAAATCAGGAAGTTAAGAGAATCTTGGAAAAAATGGTACAACCCAATAGGAAAGATTGGAGTTTGCACTTGGATGATGCACATTGGGCATACCGTATAGATTTTAAAACCTCGATTGGATTTTCACCATATACGATTGTGTTTGGAAAGGATTTTCACTTATCAGTGGAGGTAGAGCATCGTGCATATTGGTCTTTGAAACAATATAATATGAATCTATCAGAAGCAAGTGATCATAGGAAGTTGAAAATTCAAGAGTTGGAAGAAAATTAGGTGTGATTCATATGAGAACTCTTGAATCTATAAATATAAGATAAAGGAAATCCATGATGGGATGATTCATCAATGGAAGTTTAATATTGGTGAGAAGGTCCTTGTGTATAATTCCAGTCTAAATCTCCACCCACTTAAACTTCATTCCTAATGGCTCAGTCCTTATATTGTTAATAATGTTTACCCTTTTGGTTCGATGTAGGTTTTTCATGAGAAGATTGTATAGAGGTTTACAGTCAATGGAAAGAGACTAAAACACTTCTATGAGGATTTTACAAAGCATATCATGGAGTAAATCCAACTGATGGATGCCACATATGACACCACTTAGAAGGCTTTCCCTTCTCCATGCCTTTATTTATTTTTCTATTTATTTAAAATTATTTCATTGAGGAAAATGTAATTTTTAGGTGTGGTGGAGGGTGACATGTCATATTTAAAAAAAAAAAACACACACACAAATCATTTTCTTTATTTTGTGTTTTTAGATAAACATTGATCTTAAAAAGAATATCCAAAATCATTTTTCATGCTTTAGTCAATTGTGTGGAAAATTCCATTATTTTTATAAAAATGTTTTTCAAATGAATGTTTATATTGAATATTTTTCTAGAATTTGTATTTTTAAATCATTATAAGGTGTTTAATGGATTTTTGAAACCCATGCCTCATTAGCATTGACCAATATTTTAATCCCTTACCTGAGAGACATTCTAATCCCTTTACTTAATATTCTTACTTTTAATCACTTTATTGAGAGTCTAGGGCCATATAGATACACTAAAACATTCTTTTATTCTGTTTTAATTTGTAAGATTCAAGTGTGCTACACTCATGATAGAGGCCATCATTTATTGAAAAGCCTTTTGTAGAATTAAACTCTATTTTGACCACCTTGACATTTTACCCTTATTAAGCCTTAGAGAAAACTAAATGACTATTTTGTATCCAAATTAAAATCCAATTTATCCCTAACTACCCATATCTTGTGTACATTATTGTTTTATTTTCATAAAGTGTGGGGGAGAGGGTGTTTCCACGGTAATTCTTATGAAATAATCATTATTATGGGTTGATAGAAAGGGTTCCTATATTTGTTTTGGGTAGTGGGTCCAAAAATAATATTATATAATTATGTTATACATGTTTCCCTCATTATCTACAAAAAAAATTATATAAATAAATGTAGTTTTGTACATTTAAAAATTATAAAAAATGAAAAAAATGGATAAAAGCGTATGTTTACTCATTATTATTCACTACTTGGTTGTGACCCACATAAATGGACAATGGGGATAGTGAGTTGGAAGTGATACACTTTTTAGGGGTTGAGTTTTTAAATTCATTGTGATCACTTTCTGAATTCTGATATTCTTTTTAATTAAGATACTAATCACTCCTCTTCTCCCTCGTAATTTTTAACATTAAATCTTTCCAACCCTTAAACCTCAGAACAACCTGTTGGAAGTCCTATTTATTAGCATACTAGTTTCTACTGGTATAGAACTTAGAATCTTTTCAATCATATGGTAATATCATATGAACTCTATAAAAATATCATAATTATACTTTCATATGTTCCTTGAGTGAAGAGGGAAAATTTCTAGGTGAGGTAGGTTGCAACATGTTTCATGGGTGAACAAATGAAGTTGAAAAAATTTGAATGCGAGAGAATAAAAATGATTGGAAAATTGATTTCATAAATGAGACATGATGAAATTCATTTCAAAAAAATCTTGAAAGTTTTATAACCTTTTATTTAGTAATGGTACTTGATTAGGATATAAAATTTTTCCCAAGAGTGAAAATGTTTAGGAGTGGGGGTGTGATCACATTGTGATTAACTATTTAGTTCCACCCTTACATCACTATTTTAAACTGGTTTTGTATCAAATATTATAAATATAATTATAAAATTCACTTCATGATTGATTAAATAATTTTATTCTTTTCATTGTTAAAAAGGTAAATTTCACTTGTTTTGATGATTTCATTGAAGATGGAGGTGATTCGAAGAGCCCACGATGATGCAGAAGGAAAATGGGCCAAACTGCATGGAAGCCCATGAACACATATCAACTATTTTGAATAATCCAAGAAATATGAGAAAAAATGGGATAAAATTTTGTGATAATATCCATAACTCTATTTTCTACAATTTTAATGAAGGAACACAAGTCCAATTCATCCATTAAGATTCCAAAAAGAACTGATGTGTCTAATAAAATGAATATGCATAGAGTTAAAAGTTTGCCTATGTATTTTGGAAATATATATTATTATATACATATATGGCCTCCAAATTTGATAGGGAGATATAAAGGAGGTCTTCCAACAATTTTTTATATTTTTTAAAAGAGAGATAAAATTTTCTAGTGTCCCAAAACCATGGGCCAAGTGGTTTCTTGAAATCAGGGTGCCCAAAACCACCTCCCATTTTAGCTATAAAAGAACACCTTAGGCTCCACATTTGGGAGTTCATCTAGGAGGCAAGGTTGTTCCATTTTAGAGTCCCAATGGATTATTCTAATCAATTCTATATGTTTTTGAGTCTATGGGAGGTTATAATTCATCTTCATTTTCTTTCAATCATCTGATGTAGTTCTAAATGCCCTTTGATCATCAGGGGGAATGATGTAAATCCCAAGCTTCATGTTTGTAATATTTGAATGAAATTTTTAATTCCATGTTGTTATGTTGTTTTTAATAATCCTATATTTTTTATGTTATTTATTTATGTAATGGTATGTCATTACCAACTCATATGATCATGTTTAGGGTACCCATTCATGTGATGTTTCACAGACCGTTCACCACTTCCTCTTCCCCCTTTCAATTGTAGTGTTTGTGTGGTTCATATTGGTCAATTGAAATCTCATAAAAATTGTAAATCCCATGTAAATTTATATCATGGTATCAAAAATAAATAACATACAAACTTGTAACAACACATTGAGTTCTTTATATCTTACCATGGTGAGTTTCGGATATGAAGTCGAACACAAATCACCCAATCATCAGCAGTATCCGGTGAATCATTGTGTGTTTATGACTAAACCCTAGGAGGAATCCTAGTATAAAATCTATAAAATTATGCTTCTAGGTGTTACAAACCATGGATTAAAAGATCATAACCCTATCTCTTGAAGCGATGAAGGATGAACATCATGATATTTCCCTAGGTTGATCATGATTAATTAATTAAATTAATTTCTGATTTGTTTTATCGCTTTCCATTTTATTTTGGATTCTTAAATCACCAAACCCAAAGTTTTTCAAAACCTCATTATATTTTTCTTAATAAAAAATTTATTTTTAAATTAATGATCAAAGGGTTCGTCGAGAGACGACCTAGGGTTCCTACTATACTGCAAAAATTCTAGTAAAAACTAAACAACTAATTTGATGTACTCGACAACACGATCATGTACCCCCTAGGATACACCATGTACTCCGAGAAAGAGTGATTTAGGCTCTTAATTTTTCTAGTTTGGACCATTATAGGTTTAGTGTGTTCCTTTGGTCATTTCATTGAGGGTACAATGTAGTATTACATCCACACCACTGGATTGTAATCCACTATAGAGGCTGAGTCTTAGATAGAGTATGGTATCCCACCGTGGGACTGGAGTGTGATCCTCTATCATCCTTAGTAGAGTTTTCAGAATTAGTGTAACCTCCCTGAGTAGGGAATTGATCCTCTATCTAGTGGACGGTATCAGTAGGGTTTTCAGAATCCTTGTCATGAGACCCCCTACATACCGGGTAGATCTATATTGGGTTAGTGGTGTCCCCCATCAGTCCTGGGCATGACCCCTATCTCTATATCATGGTTGATCCAAATTGGGTTCATGGTGTCCCCTAGCAGTTTTGAGTGTGACCCTATCTCTATGTATCATATTATTCTCAGACCAATGCATTCTCTTTGGGTGGGGCCCAAATGAGTTAGAACTCTTCATCAAGTGTCTCTAGTGATATCATGGATCGTGGAGTGGGATCTCCCAGAACGAGCGTTGCTTCAAAAGAATCCTATGGATGGAAGTTGTTTATGACTGCATAATGGTGTGGAGTCTCTCCTGAGTATATCTAGGTTTTCTCTTTCTCCTTGTATATTTGGTAAAGTGTTAGATCTTGTATCGAGTTGACTTACTTGGTGATTTATGTTTAGTGTTTTTGGGGGTCCTACTGAGTACTGTTATACTCACCCATGCACGGGCTTTGCCCGCATGTGTCATGCCTTTTATAGACATAGACCCTTTTGATAATGTCCTAGGATGACTAGGAATGGGTAGATCATAACAAGATCTGGGTAGACCGATGTGTTTACTGGGAGCATACCTTGACGTACTCCTCTCCCTAGATCAGGTTGGACTCTTTACAGTTTTCAGTTAGACTTGTGTTATAGACTCTTATAGTGGGCTTGTCTTTGGTCATGTTTACTCTTCCTTTACTTCCTATCATACTCTGGTTGTAGGATCTTAGTTGTATGCATGTATCCTTTCAGTTGTTTTTACATTTCATCATTTTTATGGATTAGAGATGTGTGTGTGTGTGTGTGTAGGTACTTTAGGCTAATGCCTCCCACTTTTTGGATATTTCTACTTGGTACTAGTCACCAGCCCCTGGCCTATTGAAGGCGTGCTTGGGTAGTCACAACATGGCCCCCTCTAGGATAGGCCGTGACTATTTCAATGGTTCTTCTATTTCAAAAATCAATATATGATCATTTTCCTCTAATTCAAGAGCAATCTGATATGGTTTACCTGGTTTTGACCCCCTAATACATGTTTTTAAAGGCTTATGTACCTTTAAGAAGTGTTTACCAAGTCATTATGACCACACCGTATGTCATATTGATATTTTTTCTATAAATACACATAAAAATAACACAAAGGTGGGTTTCCCATGATTCGATTTCAATATGAGGTTGTTTTTTAGGGTTTTGATCATTCCATGAATGTTTTGGTATTTAAAACACTAAAAGCATGTTTACGACCATATTGGGAAAACCATAACTTGGAATAATGTGTTGTTGGTTCCTACATTTAAAAATTAAATCTAAATTCTTTTTCATCTAGTTTAAGAGTAGTCCGATGTTTTTTTCCTAGTTTTAACCCCCAAAACATGTTTTTAAAAGCCGTTGTACCTTTAAAAAGTGTTTACTAAGTCATTCTAACCACACTGCATGTCATATTGACATTTTTTCTACATTTACACATCAAAAATAACTCATCGGTGATTTTACCATGATTTCATGTCAATATGAGGTCATTTTCTATGGTTTTGACCGTTCTACACACGTTTTAGTGTTTAAAAACACTAAAAATGTGTTTACTACCATCTCAAATAAAACATAACTTGGAATGACATGTTGTCGGTTCCTACACTTCAAAATTCAATCTATGGTCATTTACTCTAATTTCAAGTCAATTCAACATCTTTTCCTAGTTTTGACCCCCTGACACATGTTTTTAAAGGATTTGTACCTTTAAGAAGTGTTTACTGAGTCATTCCAACCACACCACACATCAAATTGACATTTTTTCTATTCTTACATATAAAAAATAACATAGTGGAAGTTTACCATGTATTTTGGTCAATATGAGGTCGTTTTCTATGGTTTTGACCATTCCATGCACGTTTTAGTAATTTAAAACACTAAAATCGTGTTTACTGCCATCTAGGAAAAAACATAACTTGGAATGACATATCATTAGTTCCAACATTTCACAATTCAATATACACTCTATATACTTTGATTTCAAGGAAATTTTATGGTGTTTGCCTAATTTTGACCCTGACACATGTTTTTAAAGGATTTATACCTTTAATAAGTTTTTACTGAGTCATTTCGACCACACCACACATCAGATTGATTTTTTTTCTACATGTACACATAAAAAATAATTCAGTAGTGGTTTTATCAAGATTTCACATCAATATGAGGTTGTTTTCTATGGTTTTGACCATTACATGAACGTTTTAGTGTTTTAAAACACTAAAAACACATTTATGACCATATTGAGCAAATCGTAACATGGAATAACATGCTGTCAGTTCCTACATTCCACAATACAATCTATGTCCATTTCCCTATAATTTCAAGGAAATCTGACATCTTTTTCCTAATTTTTACCCCTTGATACATGTTTTTAAAAGGCTTTGTTACCCTTTAAGAAGTATTTGTCGAGTCATTTTGAACACACCGCATATAGGATTGACGTGTTGTCTAGGTGTGCATGTAAAAAAAACTCAAAGGTGGTTTTCTCATGATTTCATGTCAATATGAGGTTTTTTGTTATGATTTTGACCATTAAACGAATGTTTTAGTGTTTTAAAACACTAAAAACACGTTTATGGCTATCCTGGGAAAACCTTAAATTAGAATGACATATCGTCGATTCCTACATTTAAAAATTCAGTATATAGTTATTTCCCTCTAATTTTAGAGCAATCCAAAATTATTTTCAAAGTTTTGACCCTCCAACACTTGTTTTGTAGGCTTTTATACTTTTAAGAAGTGTTTACCTAGTCATTTTGACCACACCACACAACATATTGATGTGTTGTCTTAGAGTAAACATTAAAAATAACACAATAGTGGTTTTACCATGATTCCACATCAGTCTAAGGGATTTTTCTATGGTTTTGACCATCCCACACATGCTTTAGTATCTTAAAGTACTAAAAAAACATTTACGATCATCCTGAGATAAACATAACTCATAATGACCTGAAATCAGTTCTTACATTTAAAAATTAAATCTAGGATCATTTTCCTTTGATTCTAGGGAAACCCAACATTATTTTCCTAGTTTTGACCCCCTAGCACATGTTTTAAAGGTTTTTGTACCTTTATGAAGTGTTTATAGTGTCATTCCGACCACACCACACATCAGATTGAGGTGTTGTCTATGTGTACACATAATAAATAACAAAACAGTAGTTTTACCATGATTTCAAGTCAATATGAGGTCATTTTCTATGGTTTTGACCGTTACATGAATGTTTTAGTGTTTTAAAACAATAAAAATTCATTTATAGCCATACCAGGTTAATAATAACTCATAATGATGTTTTTTTAGTTCCTACATTTAAAAATTAAATATATGGTAATTCTCCACTGATTTTAGGGAAACTTGACTTCTTTTTCCTAGTTTTGAACCCTCAAAACATGTTTTTAAATACTTTTGTACCTTTAAGAAGTGTTTTCCAAGTCCAAAATTGTGCAAACAAGCTTAGATCATTTTTAAACTTATGGATAGAAATCTATAATTCATTTTTCATGTGTAGGAATCAACCAAACATCAATCCGGCACAAGTTGTAGAATTTGTATTTGTTCTTTGAAAATATGTGAATGATCTATGAAATTTAGAGTTTACCTTATTGGGATGAGCTATAAGGATAGAAATTACCTCAAGGATCATACTGACCATCTACTGAAATATAGAAACCAAATAATTTTCCATTATCGACAGCCACTAATCCTATGTTTTTCTATAAGAGTATTGTTCTTTCACTTTTTCTTTCAATCCTACAATTTATCTTTGTGATTCCTAATCAACAACACTACTTGAACCCCCACTAAGAATAATAGTAATGGATGATGACTCCCTACCACATAAAGTAAATGGATTAGTCCCAAAACCCATCCCCCATACATGTTTGAGATTATCCTTCCCTAAAACGATTCCCACTACATCATTTTAGGAAACTGATGATGATTGTGAAGGGTTAAGATCCCCAACTTCTTGAATTTTAACATGTTAATAATAAAATATTAAAAATGGTTTTTTCAAAATATATGAACATTATAATATAATCTAATTAATAAAATTTTCATTAATATTTATTATTATTTCATTAGTATAAAAACATAATAATGAAAAATATATTATAACTACAAAAAATCCTTAAACCCAATTAATTGGGGATGACTAGATATATCAAATAAAGTCAAATTGGCATTGTTTGATCCATTTAGTCATCCACATTTAATTGTTTTTAAGTATTGTTAGTTTTTATAATATATTTTATATTATTATGTATTTATAGTAAAGTAATTACTCCAATGTCTTTTGTAGGCTCATTTATAAAACTGTCATCAAGTTTCCTATGCACTTTAAACCATATCTCTATTTGGCCAATAGAGTGGTCTAATTCATTAGTCTTTATAAAAAATATAAACAAGTTATAAAAACATTGAATTATAATAAAATGATATAAATAATAATAAATAAAATAAAAACCAAATTTTTTCTTTTTCTTGAAAAACTCTGAGACCCAATGATGTGAGGAATGAATTTCTTCTCACGATTCACAATATATTTTTAGATAATTCCTGCAAAAACTATAAACATTAATAAAAATTAAAATTTTATTGTGTTTACGTTATTAAGATACTGTAAAATATGAAATTACCTCATGATATGTACCTTTGTTAATATCGATAAATAGCTTCCATTTCTCACGAGAAATGTCTTCAAGCACTTTCTCATACATCGTTCATCATCTTAGATATGTTTCATTAAAATAATTCCACAATATCCATTTAAAATATCTCCATTTCTTTACAAAAAATTTCAAAGTCCATGGGTGTGAAACAAAGGTAGGGACATCAAAATGAATAATTTATAGAAATATAAAAGATAACCATTTATAAGTATATAATTTAATTACTCATGTAATTTAAATTATTTATCAAGGAATATTAAATTAATATTACCTTTACTTGAGTATCAAAGAACTCATTTTTCCAAGATGTAGGTTTATGCTTCTAATCTTTATAATTAATGGAAAAGATCACCATCTCACATGAAAACTGCCTAGGAATATGTCCATATATTCTCGTATCATCACTAGTAGGCACCCCGAACTCATTAAATGGAATGATAATCTTAAATTTATTTTGGTCCCACACATCTGTCTTTTTTATATTTGTATCCCTTCCATGCTTATCTTTATCTTTTTAACAAATAAATTAAAAAATTAATAAAATATATAGTTTTTTTGAAAAATGACATACATACCAGTAACGGTAACTCAAAAATATCCCCTAGATAGAGGGGTGAAAAACTACTCCATCTCTATAGGTTAATTAGGTGGTAGGATACCGATGAAATCTGGGAAAACTTTTGGCTCACTAATATTATCGGGTACAACAGAATCATTCAAATCCACATAAGCTAACGGTAGTGGTGGCATTCTTCGAGATCCTGATCAGATAGGATCCTTAATTTTTTTATTCTTTGAATTCCTACAATTAAAATGGTTTAGGTATATTAAATTATAAAAAAATGAAAAAATAAAATATTTAAAAAAAATAAAAAGAAAAACTAGAATAATATATATATGCACAGAACACTTTTCAATGAGAAATTTTAATATATTTTCATTACCGCTTTATAAATTCAATCATATTCATCTTAATTATCTTCATTATTATCAACCTCAATTGCGATGATTCCTTCATTTTCACCCTCTCTTGTAAGTTCTACTATTTTGATATTTTCAGGAAAAACTATTCAATGTTTTGTGTTTGATGAGGTTCACTATCACAAAACACCAATTGATCTTCATTGCCCATATCATATAATTTTCTCTACTTTAAGTGTATAATAACACTTCAACCTTAATGTATTTCATCATCTGCATAGTAAACCATATTCTCTTTTGAATCTAAGATAAATGGATCATGCTTTAAATGATCAATCATATGGATTAAGCAAGAGAAGTTCACATAAGTAAAATTTAACGAATCATTTATTATACTCCTATCAGTGTTGACCCACTTGTATTTGAATAAGACAACTAAAAACTAACCACGATAGTTTAGTTAAATTATATCATTCATATTTCCATAGTATCTCACCTTTGAAAGTGTAAATACACCACTATTTTGAGTTTTCATGTATTTTTTATGATATTTTTTTTGAAACCTAAAGCCATGAATATTGTAGGCATCAAATCACTTATCCTTCCTTAGAGGACTTCGATCAAAAAAATTCAAATAATTTGATATTTCATCTCGATTTTCAATATTCATTACCTAGAAAAAAAGATATAAGGTGTTACTTTTAACAAGGAAAAAATAACTACATGTTAATAATATGAATATGAGTATATACATACACTATGTGAGAAACATTTGAAAATATCCTAATTAACAAATTTTTAAATCAATCACATTTCAAGATCAACCCCTTAGTCACCTATTTATTTAAAGTCAAAATTATTCAATAAATGGATCTACAATAACACTATTGAGTAGAACATATCTATATTCATATATAAAATTCAATTCATTTAGTGTAAAATTTGACCCCTTTCAAATTGGTCATCCAATAGTTTGAAATACTGATGACTGGTTTTCAGAATGAGAATTAGTGAAGATGTCATCATCATGTCCAATATGATTGAATCTAGTATTAATCCCATCCAAATACCTAGATCATAAGTTCAATAACTCTTCGTATATGTAACCTTAAATAATAGATCCTTCTAATTGAGATTTATTCCTCACATATGATTTCAAATGACCTAAGTACCTTATGTAAAGTAATAAGAAACATATTAAAAAAATTATGCATTTTTTTTGATAAAATTGAATTCACTAATGGAAATAAAAAAAATATCAACATACCTCTAAATTGGATACATCCATCGATAGTGTAACAGTGCACTAAGTTTAGCTTCTTCAACCAAATGAATATTCAAATGAATCATGACTGTGAATAATGAAGTGGGAAATAACATCGCTAAATGACAAAGTTTCAAAAAAAATCTTTCTTGAAGTTTATCAAGATCAGTTAGATTTAGAGTTTTTCCACAAATCTCTCTAAAAAATGTACAAAAATCAAGTAGAACCAAAGTTACTTTTTTAGGCAACATATTATGAAATTCCAATAGAAATAATTGCTCCATCATAATATGTGACTCATGAATTTTCAATCCATGTAACTTTCGACATTTTAAGTGAACACACCTTGATATGTTACTTGAATATCCATCTGACACTTTTACATTATTTAAAGTTTAAAGAAATATATCTTTATCATTATTTTTCATTGTAAAAATATCCAAAGGATACTTTCCATTCTCATTTCCCACAAAACCTTACTTTATATTCATTGACTCTAAATCCTTACGATCTTTAAGGCAATCTGCCGATTTACCCTACTCATTAAGAAATGTAAAAATTACATTATCACAAACACTCTTATCAATATACATTATGTCAAGATTATGAGGTATCAAATTAAACTCCCAATAAGTAATTTTGAAAAATATGCTCCATTACCTCTATTATTGCCTTTTATCTACTTCAGATACTATACCTCATACCCTTTCCCATTCTTTAAACTGATTACATTTTCAAAATTATTTAGTGAAATTCATTAATCGTCCCATGATTTATGAACCAGATAACACCTTTAGTGAATTCATAAATTCAATATCTCCATTGAATAATGTCTTGTTAAACTTTAATTTATGAGAAGCATCAAGAAATCAACCATGACATATAAAACACAATTTTCTGCTATGAGGTGATCATTGAGGTTCAAAATCAAAATTACAAACTAGACAATCCAAATTAGTATAATTGTTCTAACCAAATAAATTTCTTATTCCTGGAAATTCACTAATTTTCCACATTAAAGCAGCATGAATTTTTAATAGTTGTCTTGGTAAAGCATCATAATTTTCCATTCCATCATCCCATAATCCTTGCAATTATTTTATTATAGGATGAAGGTGTACATTAATGTCATTTACAAGCATTTTATTTATAGGAATAATAATAGAAATAATGATAATAAGTCCTCTTTATACACATCCATGGAGTTAGAATATAGGGTATCCAAACAATTGGCCAACTTCTATAATTAGTACTTGAAGTATCAAAAGGGTTAAAACCATCATACACCAATCCCAAACATACATTCCTAAGAACCAAAGAAAAATATGGATATAGAGAATAAATCATCTTCCATGATGTTGAGTATTTTGGATGTCTCATCAACCCATAATTACTATCTCGAGCATTCCACTTCATGTTGTATGTAGTCATAGACAACATGAATAATCTTTACAAGCGTGTTTTCAAAGGAAATTAATATAATACCTTTGTAGAAGTTTTCTTCTTCTATTTCTTCATGGGGTTTCATTGATTTATACTATCATTTTTATTCATTGAATTATATTTTCTTGAATGACATCTTATGCATTCTTCTCTATCATAATCTTATCCCTAGTAAATCATGAAATCATTAGGGAATGCATGTATCTTTGTATAATAAAGTTCAAGTTTGTTGATGAATTTATTAATCTCATATAATGATGCATGGATCCTAACTTCACTAAATTATTCATGAAGAAACTCTAAAATCAAGGACATTAATTTTTCAGTAATTCCATAGAGGCACTTTATAAGATATAACTTAAGTATAAAAGAAAACTTCGAATATTTGGAACATCCTTCATATAATTATTATTGTACATCTTCAACTAATTCATAAATCTCATTTTTTGGTCACTAAAGTTCTGATAAAGATTAACCTAATCAAGATCAACTAAAGGTTTTATTGATTTATTAAAATCTTGTACATTCTATTCTGTAAAACTAAATGCTTCATTTAACAAATTTTGAACTCAATTATCCTATGTTAGGTCAATTTGTGTTTTTTTGATATTATTGTCATTACTTTGAATTTCCATTACATTTGATTCACCATGAAAAATCCAACATACGCATCGATCAGGAAAATATTTCAATATAAAATGATCATATAATTCGTTTCTATTCAACCATCACTTGAATTTACAATAATAACACATACATTTTATTATACCATCCATTGATTGGTTTGCAATTTCATAATCTAAAAATTCTTCCAAACCCATGACACACTGAGGCATGTTTTGAGGTAAATTAATCCAAATTTTATCCATAGGTGATATATTTTATTCTACCTATACATTCATATATAAATATATAAATGTTTAATAAAATAGGTTCAATCAAAATTAAATATCACCCAACTTCGTCATTAACTATTTCATAACAACTATAAAGGAAAATGGGATGAATCAAATAATGAACTTTTTCTTAATAACCATGTAATATAAAATCATGAATCAAATAAATTATTATTTCTCATAAACTTAGATTAATAATGACATAAATTATATGACAACTAAATTATTATCATCTAAGATGGATTTAAACATAAATTATATAACCACCACATGCTCAGAAACACAGTGATATTTTTTTATGAATTAGATATCCTCCTAAAATAATTTGAAAAAATATTTTAGCACTGATAAAGGGTGATTTTATTAGTGCTTAAATAAGATACTATAAAGAGTTCACTGATAAAGTATCCATTTATCAATACCAAAAAAATCACTAATAAAGTGGGCCTCAACATTTTTTTATATCACTGATAATAAAGACAATATTTTAAAGACTCTTATAATATTAGTGATTTTTTAGGACTGATAAAATCCATTTCTAGAGTTGATAAAAGTATGATATTTTTAGTGTAAGATAACACAACTTATTTCTCATAATCATAAACACTATCAAAGAAATTAACTTCCATGTGCACCACAACTCACACTCGTTGGTGAGGTCAATGCCCACACATGCCACTACTCGTACCCATTTTATTTCCCTCTATCTTACTTATTGATTCATTTTTTCAATACATTTATTTATTTTGAGTTTAATTTAACTAATATTTAAATCAATCTTGGGATTTTGTTATCATTACTTTTATATACTTTAGGGGGTTTTATATGTTTTAATTGCTAAATTATTTTAAAATTGATTAATACTTGTTATTATATATTTGTTTGTTGAGATAATTTTATTGTTTCTTTTGTAGTGAAACCTTTATTATTATTTTTATTATCGACTGGATTGAAATTTATGTTTTTCCTTTAGTTGGGTTTGTATTTATAATTGAATTTGTGTTTTTAATATTTGGTAAATTTTTCAGTTATTAGGTTTTATGGTTTTTTTATTATAAAATATCTATAAAGTTTAGAATTAAAAATCACGTTTTTTGTTTAAGAAGAAGAAACTATAAATTTTATAACTAAATTCTATATATAATCATGCATTTTATTTGTTACTAATTTTTTTTGAATATTGTTAGTTTTCTTATATGATTGAATAATAAATTTATTTATTATAAGTGTTTATTTTTAATGTTTTATAATATAAACCAAGTGTTTTTGTTAGTATTATAATAAAAAATTTGTAACTAAATTCTATATATAATCATGCATTTTATTTGTTACTAATTTTTTTAACAAGGTTAGTTTTCTTATAATCATGCATTTTATTATGTATTTAGTTATTATAAGTGTTTGTTTTATAAAATCCTATCTTCTAATATTGGATGGGGATAGCGGAGCATAAGTGATGAAGTCAGGACATTCAAAAGTTATACAGACCAGATGATGTTGATCATAAGGTGATAGTCAAAGGATGAAAATTCAAAATTTATCCCCTTGACTAGTCTAATAAAGGTAGCACATGAAATGAAAATGGTTTTCATGAATGTAACTATGGGAATATTCTAAAGTCCAAAAGGATTCCCATAGTAGTTTACGGATAAAGGATAGGTAAGAGTAACTTTTCCAAAGGTAAGAGTAAACTCATGAGAGTTTCAGAAGTGGGAACCAAGTAACATAATCAATAGTTATGTTTGGGGATATCTTTGACCAAGTAGAGGGATGATCATGAATATTGGAGATATGTGGATGCACTCACCGTAGAGATCAAAAGATAGCTCAATGGGTTTCACCAACATGACTCTGCTATATTGTTGGGATTTAAACAATTCTAATAACAATTATTAGAACATACATAAGTAATCAAATCCCATACCTGAAGATCTCTATGAAAGAAAAAATGATAACTCCATGAGGACTTAAATGAATAACATCGTAAATATTGTGTATTGTTCAAGGAAGAAACTTATTCTATTATCTTGATCATTTTATGATATGTTTGATATATATACCTAGATTGGAAGTCAAAGGATGTCCAACCTCTAGAAGTGTCCATGAGAAAACTTAATCTCTTAGTGTTCAAGTGGGATTCACACATCCTTCAAGATGTACTAGAGTCTTATGGTTTAAATAAGGAAGATGAAGCAATATTTGGGTATCAAGGAGTTTTAGCCAATCATCCACACCACCTCTATATTTTGGAAGTGGTTTATATAATCACCTGAGGAATCTCCTTAGCTACTGATGTATTTATTCATGCATTATAATGCATAAATAAATTCTAAATCCAGTGCATTCATCATATGAATTTTTATCCTCCCTTTCATTATATCTCATATAATACGTTAATAAATGATAAATAATGTGGATGTTTGATCAAAGATGTAGGAGGAATGAAATGATACACCCATAATACATCCAAATAATAATTTTCATGAAATACAACACAACACATATATGTTATATATATAAGGGTTTAGGACATATCTCCTTCAATCTATCACTTACACTAAATCTAGATAGTCTTCATTCCATTTAACCTTGTATTTTATTATATATAATAACTTGTGAAATCATATTCAAAAACTATTTTTGGATATTTTCTAAAACACATTTGGAAAGCTATCATTTACATCAAATTGCATCACATCGTATGAAAAAACTTGTTATTACCCATCCAAAACATTTTTTGATTAACTCTAAAACATTTTTAGAGTATCTCACTGAGTCAAAATCAATCCCCATTTAGTTAACCACAAAGTGTGACCCCACTGTCCTTTATAGAATTGTAAAAAAATATTATTCAATATATCCATAAATGTAAGAAAAGAATAACCTATAGTAAAACATTAGTTCTACTCAATCTATAAAAGGATATGGAATGATATCTCTCAAACACATGTATCACTATACCTATGTCCACCAATATAGATCATATTAAAACATGAATTCACATACATTCCCTTTATCCAAGACATCTAGTGACCATGTGACACATAGTATGTCAATCCCATATAGCCTACTCTTGTGTTCTTGATCCTTGGAGTATAGAATGACCCGGTTGATGAATAAATCATAGTTCATTCACCCTTATGGATAAGTACATCACATTCACCATATCAAAATATATAATCACATCATATATACTATCTAGTTTTGGCAGCATACTTCACAACCTATCTCAATCGAGGTCCTAGATGTCATACTCATCAAACAAGAGGAAAAATTCCATATCTAATTGAACTTCAACCAATTAAATGGTCAAAAAAATACCCAACCACCCACATATTAACCAAGTTAACATATAGAATTACATAATTAGGTTATCAAAGTATAAAGGTCTTCATGATAGGTATCTTTCTAACCTCAAGTAATGGGAACTCAAATATGATCCATGTTCCCCTAGTATACCAAAGTCATCGGTATGACACTCCATGTGGTATACATAGTGGGCCATCCAATGAACACAAAGAATCTTATTCTTTGTTTTGTGCCTCAAGAGAATATTTTGTATCTCTATAAAAAAATTATACCCACACTAACCTTAAAATTTCATCATAACTTATAATACTCCAAGATGAACATCGTTTAGGGATAACTCAAAGTCACACTTTTTGAGGTTAATTATCATCACACTTCATGAAATGTATATCCATATATAAATTTATACATCTAACATAAATGAATGATAACATAGATATTTTCTTTTATTATGTGAAACATTTTATATCCTTAAAACTCAATGAAGAATATTTAACAAGCCCAACATATGAACTTATATATATCATATCATATATGATAAAATTCTAGATCAGCCTTATGTATGTTTCACTTTCAGGGGTTTTGTTAACTCATTACATCATATATAATTCCCATCACATCTCTATGTTCCCATTTTATAAAAACCTCCCAAATTTTTTTTTATTGAGTAACATCTTTGATGAATTTTTTTTTGAATAACCGATATATTTAGGAATCATATTCCTTTCATTCAACTCTTTGAACATACCTAGACTCCTTAACTTCACAACATCAATGTTACACTTTTAACATATGTTGTTTTCTAAGAACTCTTTCTATGTACATCATCATCATCCTTGGAACCCTTTACTAAAAATTTTCCTTCAAATATTTCATAAATAATGTAACTATTTACATTATAAATTCCCAGCACATGATAAACTCTTTTAGGATAAACTGATATTTTTTAAATTATTGTAAATAAATGAAACTCTTTGTATTTATATTTATCACTATATCCTAAACTCTTTTAGGATATCAAGTATAATCTACTTTGTAATTTAATGAGTATAATACTTCAATAAATAGTGATATTCATTTTTAATGGTAACTATGTATAACTATTTACATTTTTCTTTACCATCACACATACTAAACTCTTTTAGGATATTAATTGAAAAAAACATTAATTTTATACTGATATTATCTTTTATTTGTTAACGTTGAACTTCTCTAAGTCCAAACATACTCCCACTAGCCTCTTAGTCACTATATTACATTCATAATATATTTCTAAGATACAAAAACTAATTTTTGATTAGGAAATAACATGTTTTTCCTTTTAGTATTAATACATTGAAAATGAACTATTGATCCATATTCTATATGTTATTATATGTGTTTGAAGTTTTTTTCCTTTTTTTAAAAGCAAGACTTTATTAAAATATACCACTGATGGCTAGGAGTCACATTCCATCACATTTTAATAAATATTTAGATAAAAGATTTTATCCAGGATAAAATAGTTTTTATCTATATATTTTCCTCAAAGCAAGTTATAGAATCCCTATGAATAAAAAACTATGTGTATGAAATTAATCATCCCATATTGTTTATAACAACTATTTTTAACCAAAAACTTCTATTATAATATATGAGAAATGAGATGAGGATACACATCTTTACTTAGATCATATGAGCATGACAAATTCCTTTATATTCAAATACTAGTTGTGTTAACTATTTTTCTCCATAAAATAAATAAAATCTAAAATATCATTCAATTATTCCTTTGATTTTAAATTCCTATATATTTAAAACAATTAGTATAATATAAATTTTGTATCACATACCTTCCAAAATAAAAAAATTAATTTCCATAATAACTGTACCTGACATAGTTATTC
Source organism: Viscum album (assembly GCA_963277665.1). NCBI lineage: Eukaryota > Viridiplantae > Streptophyta > Magnoliopsida > Santalales > Viscaceae > Viscum > Viscum album. Next base: position 1,819,855,488 of record OY728151.1, on the reverse strand, counting down.
CATTGAGTTTTCTAAAATTCTTCAAGCTTTCTAGATAACCAAAACACATGTAAATTTTCTTCCTTCTTCAACATAGGACTATATTTAAATGACACAATAATCTAATTGAAGAAAAAAAGTCAAACATTTGAACTAACTTTTCTTCTTATGGATTGGACTTTTACCAACTTGTAATTTCTATAAAGAACTTTAGAACATATAAATAATATGCCTAGTTTATATATATTACCAAATCTTTGAGAATATTGGGTAAACATTCCATCAATTTGATTATATTGTGAGAATATCTCCATAAATGAAAATAGGATAAATACCATAACCAAAACAAGTCATTTTAGTCCCCCTTAAATCTTGTTATAGAATTAAACAAATCATAAACTATGTGTATTAAAAATTACTATCTCATTTTATTAAAAAATAAATATTTACATGATCTTATAAAGATAAAAATTAGATAAAAATAAACATCTTATGAAAATATTATCCATGATTGAAGTATCCAAGTCTTTAATGTATCAACACCCTTGCTCCATTAATTCAAAGCTACCTTCAAGCTCTAATCTTCAATTATATCTCATATCCTAACATTTCTTTATATTTAATTTTTTTTTTGTAAAACATACAGTTTATATCAAATTGTTTTCTTCAAAATAATAAAATTGAATTCAATAACCACAAATCATGAAAGTAAACCTTCAGTCCCACCAAACCATTAATATATTCAACCATATTGAATATCATCTTGTATACCCAATCATATTGAGTATATGAGACTAAAATTCCTTAAATAATTTTCTATATAATTACTTTGAAACCTAAAGTGTATCAATATACTTCTATAAGCATATATATTCACTTGTTTAACAATTTAAATACTTGGTTACTCAGGAAGGAATTTCTCTAACACATAAAATTTTCCATAAGAACCTTTATTAAATCACCAATCTTATAAAACAAATTTTCTAAAATTACATGTATTAGTAGTAGATTACATTAAAATTCTCCTTCCAAGGATTAATATCAAAGTTTAGTTTGATAATAATGATTTTATTCATCTAATATAAAATATTTTATCTGATGAGGATAATTTTTTATTATCACTTAATAATGACTTTTATTAAATGGGATCCCATAAAAATTATGACCCCATTTTAAAAAACATCATATCCATTTGCTTACAAAGATCCACATTTCACTAAGTAATGAGTATTATTTGGTTTTCCTATCACCGCTTAGCTATTTAGGTAGGACATATAATGAGAGAAAAAAATTCTTAATTTTGTTTATTTCATTTCAATATAATTAACCCCATAATTCATTTAAATCTCGAGTAATTAAATGATGTTTTATAATTTTGTGGATCTGGGGGTTAAATTGTGAAATGGATTAAATATTTATTTTTAGTGTTTTATTAAATATTTTTGAATCACATGAATAAAGCCCACGGTAGATTAGTTTCTCAGTATTGTAGGTTATAAAAATTGAAAAGTCAAGTGATTATGTAAATTTTTCATGTGGTCGACCCACTAACCATGTCTGATATACCATACTGAAAAATACCATAAAATAATACTGAAACTTCCACACTCTAAGGGGAATGGTAAATCAAGATATCGCATAAAGACCTCATGATCGATCCACTGACTGCACTACTGCAAGTTGACCTACTATATAAAGAATATATAGTGAAATAATTTAGAAAAGTATTGGACTTGCCACATGATGGCGGAAAGTGACTACAAGAAGAGGGTCCACAATCATTGAAGAAACCACAAGTACTCAAACCTACAACATAAATAAAGTACGATCACTTGAATGAACTTAAGAAGATTCAGCCTCATGGTCACTCAACCAACCAAACCTCACAAAGATATCATGCCTCCCATATGAAGACCATGAAAATGATTGTACCATTTTAACCAACTGATCCAAAAAACATCCAACCTAAAACTACCACAAAAAGAAAATCCAACCTACTGCACGACCACTCTCAAACCGACTACATGAATACCTTCCAACTGACTGTTCCACAAAGTACCTTGACCTACTATATAAATCATTTTGGTCAACTTCAAGCTCCTATGAATGTGCCCTCATGCTACCAAAAGCATCGATCACACCCTATCATTCTCATTGAGCATTCCACACCATCCCAAGAGACTGTACATCTATCTTCAAACCTACCGACTATATTTCTTTAAACCTATCATGACACCTAATTAAAGATTGATCAAAATCAAATGATATGCTTGTTCCATGGTAAAATATTGAAGAATTAGATATTCTTGAAATAGGTTCAACATAAATAATATTTAGAAGAGTGAAGATTTTTAATGAAACCATTCGAATATGATGATTCAGGTGAAGATGAGCTATCAAATTTTAGGGAGATGCATGATCCTAGGACCCCATTGTAAGTTAACTAAAGTCAATAATTTGGATTTGAGCATGTGTGATGAATCAATTTTGAGAACTAAAGTAATGTTTGAATATTCAATAAAGCTTGGAATCAAAAATAAGATATTTAAAATCTATGAGGAGGAACCGAATCAAGAAATTCAATTATTAATTTTCATTGTTTATAGGAAAAATTAAAAATGATGGGGGCATTTGTGCTGCCCAATTTCATGGTTGTGTATTTTAAGATCAGTGGATTCCTTCTATTCAAGTAATTGAATCAAAAAAATATGAACTAGAACTGAGATAAAGTAGATGACATGATTGATTAGGGAGGGTTAAAGATTATGAATACCAATTGATTTCAAATGAAGTTTTTGGTAAAATAATGAAAGATGTGATTGAGGAATAATCGAAGGAGATCACACCCGACTAAAGGAAGGATGAATCAATGAAAATAATTAGAGCTGATCATGACCCATGTTGATAATTCGGGTAGGTCAATATCAGTTGTGATTGGACAACAAAGTTCCTTGATCCTAATTGGTTGATGGGGGAGTCACTCTCAGATTATAGACCAGGGCCACTGATTTTGAGGCCTAGTATGGAGGCCTATTCGATCAATCCTCTTCTAATGAATCCCAAGTATAATAAAGTCCCAAAAAATCATTTTGAATTCCAATTCCATGACTAGTATAAAGAAAATCCCAATTCATCCCGATGAAAACCCTCAAGAAAAACCAATTTCTACTAAATTAATGGAAAATTCAATCAATTCACCCCTAATTATTCTAGAAGAAAATTCTTATAGAATCCACACAATATTTTATTGTATAAGGTAATGTTTTTATAATAATAATGGGGAAGATTCCAACTAGAAAAATTCACACTCTTGAGCTTTACATTTGGTGAATATCAAAAGACATAAATCTAGGCAGGGAATGTGAGGAATATATCGAAAATATGAGAATTATTGGATATAGAAAAGATATATGTGTTGCTAATGTGGATGAAACTTTGAATCATGTGAATAACCTATGATCATTCTGCTATAAATAGGGAACTATTGATTAGCCACTAAATGAGGATAATATTAATTGTTAATATACATAATATTCATGTTATTTATTATTCATAAACATCATTTTAGTGCATTTTACACTTTGAACATCATTTCACATTATGATTGTAATACCTTCTTAAAATACACTATTATGTGGTACATTTTTTAACATCATTTAAAGTACCCAATGATTCATCTGATTTTAAGGAATCTAATTATAAATATTTTAATTTGATATTTTTTTAAATTTATCTAAACTTAAATATGAACATTTTTGATTCAGGGATCAGTGGAGAATTCATGGAGGATGATGGAGATATTTGGAAATGAAAGGAAGCAATTCTGGAGAAGGCAGATTGGACACCAGCCCACTGATGAGACTGTTGGGCCCAACATACAGGCCTAATCAATCCCAAATTTCGTGGGATGCTAGAATACATGTATAGGAACAAATCACTACTCAGGAGATAATGATAATTCGGCCTTCATGGTGGTCATTTAGGCGGTCCTATTTAGAGATAAAATTCTGGACCAGATTCTGCGGCCCAGAAAAACAGCCCACCAATTAAACCATATCTTGAAAACAATAACTCCTTTTAGGCTGAGTTTTTTCAGGAAGTTAGGGGACATCCGGAACTTAATTTAAGTATTCTATGGACCACCCAAATTCGGCCATCTAGAAGGTGTTTAAAGCACGTCTGTTCGGTGCATGAAAGCTGGATGCCTTTTCGGGTCAAGGGTGGAAAAGTCTTCTTTCCACAAACTTTCCACCACCCTAGGCCTACCATAATCAAGTGGGATGATTTGTACTGTTGGAGGCTTGACCCAAGGCTTCCAAAATGCCTATTTAAGGCAGTTTTGGTGGAGGAGTTGATAATCTTTGAGCTTGTTTTCATCTTAATGTTATGCTGCCAATTTCTCTTTGTAATGTTCTTCCTTCACATGTAAGTTGTTTTAATTCATCCTTGTTTCTTAATAAAAGATCTTCTTCTCTTATTATTATGTTCTTCTCCTTATCACTTTGATACCGTTGGTTCAAGGTGTGAACTTTTTCATACCAAACCTTGTGATAATTGTGGGATATTATACCATCCAACCCCCTTCTCCTCTTCCTTTTATTTTATAAAATAAAACGTTGTTCGTAAGGTGTTAATCTATCACCTTCAAGAATGACATGTTTTGTTTTTCCATTTCTACCTACAAATCTGGTCATGAAACCATTTTTATGGTTGAAATAGAATATTATATATGTATTATTTACTATTTTAAGTTCTGGAACTAACTTATGTACATATTACTAGATGAGTAAACAAAACAAGTTCGTTGTGGTTGAAAAACCGCCCAAATTAACCCAAATGATCATCATTAAATTCCTATCTAATGATTCATCCACATGGTATAAAATTTAATTCATATTAATATCATTTTAAATTCTGGAATATAATTAATAACATAGAATATATGTTTTGGATGCTTACCCATGTTCTACCCAAACTTCAATTTAAGAATACAAGTGAACCACTCAAGAAAACCATAAAAACAAACATTCCCGAATAATGTTTTTAAACTCTATAACTCATAAAAAGGCACATAAAATCACTTAATGAAACCATAATGAACCATATTAATGTACACAAGGTTCTTTATTTCTAATTAATTAATATAATGTCATTATAGAGGACATTAAAGAGAAGGAAGCATTCAGATACAAGGTAAGGGGAAATTCTCGAACCCAACTTTCATCCTTCGGGTTCTCCCTCTTTCACTCCTTTTTGATATGGTTACTCCTTAAAAATATTTTGTTCATATGTGTATTTAATTTTATGGGATATACATGTTTGTCACTGGTATTTATGAAAAACCAAATGTTTTCCAAAAGAACTCTTCTTTTAAGAACTCACCTTTTACTTCTCATTCAAAGTTGATGGTTCTTGTATCAAGTATGTTATTCCCCCTTTGTTTTGGGAACCCAATGTTTATGAATGTGTTTATGAGATGAAACCCATTACTTTCCATGGGTTAGTTATGTTCATTATTGATATATGTTCTATGTGTCATGCATGCTAATGATAATATTATGATGTGACAGGTGCACCCAGAATTATATAGCGCAATATGAATGTTTGAATGTGACGGGTGCGCCCAAAATTATACAGTGCTCCAATGCATTGGGTAAAGTGATAAATCTCATGATTAAATGTGAAGTTATGTGTGAACAAGATTCTATATTGGTTCACAAGTATGTGTGGTAGTTAACCACTAAGACATGATGTTTCATTTTTTTGCATTGCTACATTTCAAATCTTTTATTTATGACCCTCTCTTGTTCATGATCTTTTTCCTATGTCATGATTATGCTCACCCCATGATATATTGTTCTTATCTATCCTCTTACTGGGCTTTTAGATCACCCCTTTTTATGTATATCCTTAGGTGGCTACATGTAATAAGGAGAGGACGAGTGCCAATAAGAATCTAGAGAAGAATAAATTAAATAAATTTTTATGCTTGATGTTGTAATTTCTATGTATCGTCCTAGTTTTCCCAAGACACTAAACCTTTGGATACTATATTTGTAATACTATTATGTTGTTTATCTTAAAATGATGTAATAGTAATGTAAGAAAAGGTTGGGTCACTATAGTTGGTATCAGTGGAAAGGTTTATTTAATTTGGGAATTAGGATTAGTGAACCCTAGAGAAAACCTCTAGCATGAGTCTAAGTAAAAATATGCACACAAGAATCTTTACCTAGGGATCACATATGTTATGCTTTGTTTAAATGAATAATTTATTCTTGACTTGTTGACTTATGTTTTTTTCTAACCTTTTCTATTTTAGAAAATGGTTGGAACCAGGAGAAACCAGACAAACAACTTGTGTGAGGGCCAATGCAACGATTTCCCGGACTACATCCCCAATAATTTGGGAGGTGGAGTTCAAAACTTAATGGAAATTCTTACCCAATTATCCCAGGTTATGAACAATAAACACAATAATGGGGAATGTCCTCCTTCACCAAAGAGAGAGAAACTGACTATCGAATGTTTTATGCGGAAATAACCACCGACGTTTAGTGGATCTTCTGATCCACTAGTTGTAGAATAGTGGGTCAACTCCATGGAGAAGATCTTTTCTATTATTCACTGTTCTAAGATGGAGAAGGTGACACTAGCCGTTTATCGTCTAGATAGAGATGCCGATCAATGGTGGGATTTGATTAAGAACACCAATCCAAGAGAGGAAATTGAAGAGATGGAATGGGAAGACTTTAAGATCATGTTTCTTAATAAGTATTTTCCACAAACTCTTCATATGAAGATGGAGAGAGAATTCATAGAGCTCAAGCAAAAAGAATGAGATTGTGTCACAACATAAGAAGCAAATTTCACAAGGCTTGTAAGGTATTCTTCGGGTTTTGTTATCGACAATGATAGAAAAATTGATAGATTATTTAGTGGATTAAAACCACACCTTCGAAAGGCTCTTCCAATTCGAGACTTTTAGAGTTATGAAGAAGTTTTTTGATGTGCTCTCAAAGTGGATATGGAGTTTGGAGAATGGTCCCATGGCTATGGGGATAAGAAATGAAATATGGAGTTTCAAGCTGGAGGATCTAATGACAAAAGTGGGAAGAAAACTCAATGACCCACATGCCAAAAATGTGGGAAGTTGCCCCATGGGAACTGCCTCAAAGGGATAGGGAAATGCTTCAAGTGTGGGAAAGAAGGAAACCTAGCTAAAGAGTGTCGGAAATACATAAAAAGGAAGGAGAATGTGGAATAATAAAGGAGAGAACCATTCATGGTTCAATGCTACAACTTTAGGGAGATAGGGAACAATGCAAGTCAGTGCACTAAACCTTGAGTTCTCAAGGGTAATCAACGTCAGCAACCACCAAAGACAAAGGAACAAGGGAAGGATTATGCCATCACTACTGCAGAGGTGGAGCATGATAATGAAGTCGTACAAGGTACACTTTTTATTCACTCAATAATGGAAAAAGTCTTATTTTATTCTGGTTCTATGCATTCCTTTATATCTTGAAAGTTTGATAGAACTATATAATCGAAGCCCTGAAACCTTGAAGTAGAGATATCTGTAAAAACACCAAGTGGTGAAATCATTGCAACCCAAGTGTTTGAATCTTCTCCTGTCGGCGTATGTGGGAAGATTCTTTCAGAAAAACTCGTAATACTTCCCTTGGTGGAATTCGACGCTATAATGGGAATGAATTGGCTCTAATTATATAGAGCACATATCAACTGTCGGGAAAAGGAAATATCTTTTCATATTCTGAACCATCCCATGCTCCTCTACAAATTCAAGGAAGATCATGAATCTCCTTTGAAAAATTATTCAATGGTGTGGGTGTTGATTCCCTATGAAGAAGCATACCTCACCCAAATGGTTGAGTCGAAGGAAAGTGCCAAACTTGAGGAAATACCCATCATGAGGGAATATGATGATGTATTTCTCGAAGAGTTACCTGGAATTCCCCCGGATCGTGAGGTAGAGTTCTCAATTGAACTCATACCCAGAGCTACTCTTATCTCGAAGTGTCCCTATAAGATGACTCCTATAGAACTGGAGGAGGTAATGAAGCAACTGCAAGAGCATCTGGACAAAGGGTTCATACACCCTAGTGCATCACCTTGGGGTGCGCCAGTGCTCTTTGTGAATAAGAATGATGGAATAATGCAGCTGTGTATCGATTATCGGGAACTCAACAAGATCACCATAAAGAACAAGTATCCTATTCCAAGGATTGATGACTTGTTCGATCAGATAAGAGGAGATCAATAATTCTCAAAGGTGGATCTTCGTTCTAGATATCATCAGGTAAAATTGAAAAAGGAAGATATTCAGAAGACTGCCTTCTGAACAAGGTATGGGAACTATAAATTTTTGGTGATGCCCTTCAGACTTACTAATGCCCCTGAAATCTTCATGGATTTGATGAATAGAGTATTTAGACATTACCTTGACAAATTTGTGGTAGTGTTTGTTGATGATATTCTCATATACTCCAAGAGAAAGGAGGAGCATGAAGAATATATAAGACTTGTGTTGGCAACATTAATAAAGGAGAAGTTGTACGCCAAGTTCTGAAAGTGTAACTTTTGGATGAAGCAAGTCACGTTCATGGGACATGTGATCACAAGTGAGAGAATTTATGTGGATCCTTCAAAGACAAAGGTGATTGAGGAATGGCCCAGACCCTCTAGTGTCACAGAAATCTGTAGTTTTCTTGGATTAGCTGGGTACTACCGATGTTTTGTGAGAAACTTCTCACGATTTTATAGACCGCTAACTAAGTTAACAATGAAAGGGGTAAAGTATGTCTGGACGGAAGAATGTGAGGGAAGTTTCAAGGAGATAAAGAAAAGTTTGATCACTACACCTGTACTCACACTACTGAAAAGTGGAGAAAGTTTTGTGATATACAGTTATGCTTCAAAGAAAGGATTGGGTTGCGTACTCATGAAAAATGATTATGTGATAGCCTATGCCTCACGATAGTTGAAGATCCATGAGAAGAACTACCCGACGCATGATCTAGAGCTGGAATCCGTGATTTTTGCCTTAAAAATATGGTGGCACTACCTTTATGGTAAGAAGTATGACATATACACCAACCACAAGAGCCGAAATTATATATTCACACAAAAGGAGCTCAACATGCATCAAAGGAGATGGTTAGATCTAATCAAGGATTACAATTTCTCTATTCACTACCATCTTGGAAAGGTGAACAAGGTAGCTGATGCTCTAAGTAGAAAAGAACCTGCTACTCTATCCATGTTACAGATTGAGAAAGACCCTATCTCCTTGGATATGCAAAGCATGGATTTAGAAATCATAAGGGCAAGGGATACATCCTACCTTGCACAAATGATTGCACAACTATCTATCCAAGGGAATATTAAAGAATCACAAAGGGATGATGTGGAGATACAAAAGAGGGTGAATGCGGTAAAGGAAGGGAAGCTTCATGAGTTCCATATCGAAGACAATGGTGTGATTTGGTTTGGAACATGGCTTTGTGTGCCTTAATCACACGAGATAAAGAAGGAGATATTGGAAAATGCACATAGCTCAACATTATCTATCCATCCTGGTAGCACCAAGATGTACTATGATCTCCGAGAACAATTATGGTGGGATAACATGAAGAAGAAGATTGCAGAATATATATCAAGGTGCTTGGTATGTCAGCAAGTTAAAGCAGAGCAAAAAAAGTCCAAAGGGATAATGCATCCATTGCCTATACCCATATGGAAATGGGAAAATGTTACTATGGAATTTGTCACGGGTCTCCCGAAGACATCGAAGGGAAATAATTAAATATGGGTTGTGGTTGATCGACTCACCAAGAATGTCCATTTTATCGTTATTTGGGAAGATCTCTTGCTTGAACAACTTGAAAAGATATATGTGAAGGAAGTGGTGAGACTGCATGGTGTTCCACTCTCAATTGTCTCTGACCGTGATCCAAGGTTCATATCTAAATTCTAGAGGAGCCTTCAACATGCTTTGAGTACTAAATTAAATTTCATCATGACCTATCACCCCCAAACTGATGGCTAATCTGAAAGGACTATTTAGATGCTTGAAGATATTCTAAGAGCCTGCTCACTAGAATTCAAAGGTGGATGAGATCAACATCTCCCATTGGTTGAGTTCTCATACAATAATAGCTTCCACTCGATTATTCAAATGGCTCCATATGAAGCTCTGTATAGAAAGTGATGTAGAACTCCAACCTGTTGGGATGAAGTTGGAGAAAGAAAGCTACTTGGACCCAATCTTGTGGAAGAGATGACAGAGAAGGTTCAAGTCATCCAGAAACATATCAAAGCTGCTTAAAGTTGGAAAAAGAGCTATGTTGAAAACCATCGAAGGGATTTGGAGTTCAACGTTGGAGATAATGTCTTCCTTAGAATATCACCATGGAAGAGAGTAATGCGATTTGGGAAGAAAGGAAAGTTAATCCCAAGGTACATTGGCCCCTTTGAAATCATTGACCATATAGGATCCGTGGCCAATAGACTTTCACTTCCACTGAATATGGCTCAAGTTCATGATGTTTTTTACATATCACTCCTGAGGAAGTACATACCTGATCCCTCACATGTACTAAACTCAGAGGTGGTACAACTGGAAGATGACCTCTCTTACGAGGAGCAGCCAGTAGAGATTCTGGACCGGAGAGATAAGGTTATACGCAACAAAACAACTCACTTTTTCAAAGTGTTGTGGAGGAACCATAAGTTTGAAGAAGCTACCTGGGAACCAGAAGAGGCAATGAAGGAGAAGTACCCTCACCTGTTTGTGTAAAGTGAAATTTCGGGGGCGAAATTTCTTAAGGGGGGAAGAATGTAATGACCCAATGTTTTTCAATGAAAATTCCCTTCTCATAAATATATAATAAAATCACATGAAAACACAACATAATGAACTAATAAGTTCTAAGGGACCTTTAAACATAAGTTTGTCGGTTCTGTATTGGGAATTTTGAAAATCTGACATACACGGTTGTGTTCAAGATGATTTTTGGAGTCTAATAAAACAAAAATAATTTTTGGTGAATAGTAACCTACCCTTAAGAATAGTAACATACCCTTATGAATAGTGATATACCCTAATGAATAGTAACCTTACCTATGATAGTATGAAAATAGTATTCAAGTGAAAGTATGATGTACCTATATTTTAGAATAACTAAATGAATGTTTTAAAACTGGTTTTTTAATAATAAGTTGTGATTTTAATCAAATATTAAATTAATCATATTTAGAAAATTATTTTTGAAAAATTAACTTCATTTTTGGATTCTCAACGTCGAAAAATGGTTGGGGTAAATTTTTTGGATTTTTCTAAAATACTTGAATTTTTTATGAATAGTGAAATACCGTAATTTACAAAAATAAGTTAAATAAGCTAATTATAGAGTCATGTGTGATGTTCTGTTGATGTAATCCCACTTGTTTCGGGATCACATGATAAAATTACTATTCTTGGTCATTCAAGACTCACTATTCCTTGTCTTAGGGGAAATTAATAAACCAATGAATTTTATATTAAGGAAACCCCTCTCCCCTCCACTATAAAAAGCACCCTTCACACCCTCATTTCCTCACACCTCTCAAGCTCCAAACCTTCTATAAACTCTGACCAAATATCTTACCTATCCCCTCTTCCACGTCCAAGATCTGTTGGTATCATCAAAAGACCAATCCTAGCATCCTTAAGGAGGATCTCAAGAGGAGGATTCAAGAGGTAATTTCTCTTCCTCTTTCCTTTAATTCCCTTTCAATTTCAAGTCCTTTTCTTATTCTCTCCCAACCTATATTTGTCCAAATGGTATGGTAACACCAGTATAATAAATATAATTTAATTTTATGATACTAATGGGATATTATACCATCCAAACCCCTTCTCCTCTTCCTTTTATTTTATAAAAGAAAACGTTGTTCGTAAGGTGTTAATCTATCACCTTCAAGAACGACATGTTTTCTTTTTCCATTTCTACCTACAGATCTGGTCATGAAACTATTTTTATGGTTGAAACAGAATATTATATATTTATTATGTCCTATTATATGTTTTGTAACTAACTTATGTACATATTACTATATGATTAAACAAAACAAGTTCATTGTGGTCGAAAAACCGGCCAAATTAACCCAGACAATCATCATTAAATTCCTATCTAATGATTCATCCACATGGTATACAATTTAATTAATATTAAGATCATTTTAAATTATGTAATATCATTAATAACATGGAATATATTTTCTGGATGTTTACCCATGTTCTACCCAAACTTCAATTTAAGAATACAAGTGAACCCCTCAAGAAAACCATAAAAACAAACATTCCCAAAAAATTTTTTTAAACTCTATAACTCATCAAAAGGCACATAAAATCACTTAATGAAACCATAATGAACCATATTAATGTACAAAAGGTTCTGTATTTCTAATTAATGAATATAATGTCATTATACATGACATTAAAGAGAAGGAAGCATTCAGATGCAAGGTAAGGGGAAATTCTCGAACCTAACTTTCATCCTTCGGGTTCTCCCTCTTTCACTCTTTTTTGATATGGTTACTCCTTAAAAATATTTTGTTCATCTTTGTATTTACTTTTATGGGATATAAATGTTTGTCACTGGTATTTATGACAAACCAAATTTTTTCCAAAATAACTCTTCTTTTAAGAACTCACCTTTTACTTCTCATTCAAAGTTGATGGTTCTTGTATCAAGTATGTTATTCCCCCTTTGTTTTGGGAACCCAATGTTTATGAATGTGTTATTATGAGATGAAAAACATTCCTTTACATGGGTTAGTTATGTTCATTATTGATATATGTTCTATGTGTCATGCATGTTAATGATAATGTTATGATGTGACGAGTGCGCCCGAAATTATATAGCGCAATATAAATGTTTGAATGTGACGGGTGCACCCAGAATTATACAGTGATCCAATGAATTGTGTAAAGTGATGAATATCATGAGTAAATATGAAATAATGTGTGAACAAGATTCTAGCTTTTTTCACAAGTATGTGTGGTAGTTAACCACTAAGACATGATGTTTCATTTTTATGCATTGCCACATTTCAAGTCTTTTATTTATGCTCCTCTCATGTTCATGATCTTTTGCCTATGTCATGATTATTCTCACCCCATGCTATATTGTTCTTATCTATCCTCTTACTGGGCTTTTATATCACCCATTTTTATGTATATCCTCAGGTGGCTACATATAATAAGGAGAGGAAAAGTGCCAATAATAATCTAGAGAAGAAGAAATTAAATAAATGTTTATGCTTGATGTTGTAATTTCTATGTATCGTCCTAGTTTTCCCAAGACACTAAACCTTTAGATCCTCTATTTGTAATACTATTATCTTTTTTATCTTAAAATGATGTAATAGTAATGTAAGAAAAGTTTGGGTCACTATATTTCCAGTATGACATACCCCTAAGGCCCGAGAGGCCATGAAACGACTTGATATTTCTTAGGGAAGGGATGTACATCGAGCATCAGGAGTTGGCATGAGGGACCAATTGTGATCGAGGATCCCAAGTGGGATGCCTCTACTATAGTAATGACCTAAGGGACCTATATGGGTTCAATTTTTGGAGACTACCTGAGTTATAGGATATGAATGTGAATGGTTAGAGATGATCATGGGTGTCACATTATAATCGAGATTAGTGATTGAGTCTGTTTAGGATGTGATGTACTAGATCACACTCCATGGAGTTTGAATATGGTTTTCATGGAATTTTAGGCATACAGTTGACCATGTGTATAATTATTATATTTATGTTTAATATGGTACATGACTTAGGGTTTTTTAATAAATGTATAGAAAACTATCATAGGGTAGGGAAGAGATGCTTATAGGGAGTATGTCCTGGATGAAAAAACTCACACAGGGGAGGGTTAGGATACTTATACAGTGTATTCCCTAAATATAAAACTCCCATAAGGGATATATGTGATACTACTGGTTGGGAAGTCATGATTTAGAGCTGGGATGTTCAAAGTGGTTTATCATATGCTATCCCAATGGGGGTATTTTGGTGGGGGATCATGGATTGAAATCTGTAGGGGGCCTGTTATTTAATGAGTCATGTAAGGTTTGGTATATCAAGGTGAGATTGGATTTGGGTTTGTGATTCTAATGGGATTATTCTTGGATGCGAAAACTCCCACATGGGAAGTATGTGATACCTTTGGGATTATGCCTTGATGAGAAAACTCCTGGGATGGGAGGTCCATAATACACTTGTGAACAATGAACCATAAGGGTGGTTATGTTTTTTTAGTTGGAATGATTAAATTATGTACTAAGATACACCCTGACACTAAATAATGTAGGTATGGTCAATTAGGGTCACATGAATAAGAATCAATGATTGTATGGTTTTGTATATCGGTTGACATAGTCCACACGACTTAGAGATATTTTGGAATAAGTCTAAAGCATGTATTTTTGATTTATTTAATTTATTTTAATGTATTTTATTATTTATCCTGAGCACGTCACATGAACATATCACTAAATTTTCACTATTTATGTGACTGTGTTGGTGGTTACTTACTGAGTTTTTTACTCACACCCTACTTATGTGTCCATTTCACATGTGTACCTAAGAAGCTCTCACATGGATGTTGCAGGAATAGGTTGAGATGGGTCTTGGGACTAGGTATAGTATGGTAAAGCAGGATAGCTTGGATGAGGACTGGAGATTGGAATGAGGCGTGACTTGGGATTTTTGTGGATCCTATATTTTATTTTCTTTATTCTTGGTCTGTATATTTAACAGGCCCAGTGAGAGGTCAGAGTATGTTTTGTATTCTATATTCATCACTTTATTTTGTATAGAATGTTTAGTTTATTTATTAATTATATGTACTCTAACAATTATTATGTTTGGTTTTTTATTTATGTTTGTGCACCCTGATGTAGGAGGTAAAATCTCCCCATAATTCCATATTATACCCCCATTGCTAGTTGGAATCCTATGGAACATGGGGAGGTTGGACTGAGGTCATGTGGTGAACTGGTCTGGTTACTATTCATAGAGTAATATAGGTTAGGACATTACACATTCAATTCTTATTTTTATTTTGAACTACTATATATTTACAACACATTGTAAAACATAAATTCAGTATCACATACCTTTCAAAATCAAAGAATTAATTTCTATGACATCTATTTATGATGACTCTATATTTAAATGACCTAATAAGCTAATTAAATAAATGAATTCAAACTTTTCAGCTAAATTTTCTTATTCTATTTTGGACATTTACCCACTTTCACTTTCTATACAACACTTTAGAACATAGAAACCATATTCCTAGTTTATATATATTTCGAGAACTTTGATAATATCATGTAAATATTCCTTGAATTCAATTATATTTTTAGATCATTTCTATAAATGAAATTAGGATAAATACCTGAATTAAAACATTATATTTTTATTCCCCCTTAATTCATGTTATAGAATTGAAAAAATTATAAACTAGGTGCATTAAAAAAATCCATCTCATTTTATTAAACAACACTTGTTATATGCTCTTCTCAAGAGATAAATGAGATAAAAATACACATCTTATGACATGATTATCCAAGAATAAAGTATCCAAGTATTTAATATATAAATACCTTTTCCCCATTACTTTAAATAAACCTTTAATCTCTAATATTCAACTCTTTCTCCTCTTCTAACCTTTCTATATATTTACAATTTTTCTTAAAACAAACAGTTGATATCATATATCTGTTATAATAATATAATTGAATTTTATAACTATAAAGATTTAAGGAACCCATTATTATCACTGAGACGTTAACATATTCAACCATATTGAATATCATTCGACATACCCAATAATATTGAGTATATGAGACTAAAATTACTTAAATCATTTTGAATCTAATGCTTTTGAAACCTAAACTAAATAATTATACTTTTATAATCATCTAGATTCACTGGTTGAAAAATTTCAACACTTGGTTACTCATGAAGGAACTATTATCATACATATATTTTTATTTTAGAACATTTCTTAAATCACCAATCTTGATGAAGAATGATTCTTAGGTTACCAGTCTTAAAATTAGATTACATTAATCTTCTATTTATAAGGATTAATCTCAATTTTTAGTTTAATTATGATGATTCTATTCATCTATAATAAAATATCTTACCATATAATTATCATATTTTGTTACCACATAATAATTACTTTTATAAAATGGAATCCCATTAAAATGATGACCCATTTTAAAGCACACCATATCCATTAGTGGGATAAGATCTATATTTCACTATGAAATGACTCTTATTTGGCATACTTCTCACCACTTAGTTATTTAAGTAGGTCATTATCCCAATAATATCATATATTTCTCTTGGATGGTCAAGAAGACAACTTCTTGTCCAATCCATCATATGGGTAAACTCAACACAATTCCTCCAGTATCCTTC
Source organism: Viscum album (assembly GCA_963277665.1). Taxonomy (NCBI): domain Eukaryota; kingdom Viridiplantae; phylum Streptophyta; class Magnoliopsida; order Santalales; family Viscaceae; genus Viscum; species Viscum album. The sequence goes on along the minus strand of OY728151.1, from coordinate 1,819,838,993 downwards.
CTAACGATTTCATTGCTAATTATAACCTAAATAAAACACAAATAATAGACTAAAACAAGACAATATATAAACACCCTAATTTTGAAAAACCTATAAAAGGATGATTCAATGTCAACTATTACTTTATCACCTTATACATGATAATATCGGGGCACCCTTATTTGGAAGAACCTACTCAATTAGATGATCGAGGTATTGAAACATGATATTTTGGAAGGAATCTAACACTTATTACTTGAATGGGATTTTATCTAACCATATTATCTCATGTTATTTCCTTTTATGTATGCACACTCCCAACAATTTTTAGTTTGGACTCAAATTCACTCTTCCTAATTAATATGTTCAAACCATATTGATGTGTAACTCTTTACACTACCCACAAGTTTGTGTTACTCACCCAAAAAATATTCAAGTATATTCATACATATCTGAATTCATTGTATGCATAAAGTACATGAAAATTTCATGTGAAGGCATAGAGTTTATATTAAATTTACAATCTCTACATTAGTAAGTCTGGAGATATATATATATAACCCCATTCACATTTCTAGACAAGGCATAGGCCTCAATTATGGTAGGTAGTCCAACCCTAATTCCCTCTATCCATGGAGACTTTACTCAAGAGTGAATTCAATTCATAATCACTCTAAAACCTCATAGTCATAAACTATATTCAAAAACTAAATTAAAATTCATCACTTCAATTACAGGCTGAGGTCAAGTTAGATGAAAAATTAAATTCATTTTTATACCTAACATGTAGTGAAAGGCTCTATTTCCTAAAGGAAATTTAATATTTAAACAAAATAATACATTATTCATAATATAAATAGTTTAAAACCATGAATAAAATAAGGAATAAACTTTAAATAAATGAATAATTCAAATATTTTAACATGAAATAACTATTTATGGGTAATTTATAAATAAAATATGATTATAAAAATTTCAAATTTTTTGGGTTATATTATGGAAATTCCATAATTTTGAATATAAAAAAATTTGATTCATTCCAATATGAAATCTTTTATATTATTCATTATATGAAATTTCACTTAATATATGATATTTTATGAATTATAAACAATTTATAATAAAATTTCTATTATATAAACATTTTACATAATCTAATATCGTATACTTGACATTATTTATACATTGAACAAATCAATCATCAAAAATATTTTGATGTGGTTTAAATTATATCCAATTAAGGTCCCTTTAATTTGAATAATTCAAATTAATTAATCATTGCAAATTCAAAATTTTAAATATTTTTTTTTAAATTTTAGCCCTATTTTTTTAATTTATAAACACTTTATAAATTTATATTATTATTTCTCAATAAACACCTTTATTTATAGATAATAAGAGTTTTCATATAATTTGAGTAAAATGTATTTCAAATATTAACATTTAATATTTTAGGAATATTTAATAATAAATGTTTCATAAAAATTTATTAATTAATTATAAACCATTTATAATTAAATAATTAATTAACTCTTTATTGATTAATAAATACCCCCAAAATTTAATTTATTTTAATTTTTAAACAATTTATAAATTATAACAAAACTTTATGAAATATAAATTTTTTAAAGTATGACTTTACACTTATGTATTAGGGGTCCTCTGTGTGAAGGTAAAATACTTCACCTATACATAGGGGACCCACATGATGGTAACATGTGCTTACCTTTACATAGCCCCATCTATGTAAGGGTATGTGTAGATGAACTTTATGTAGACCGACCTATGTATGGGTAAAACCAAATGACCCTTACATAGACCACTCTTTATAATGATAAGTTTGGATAACCCTTACATAGATTTATCTATGTAAGGATAATTAGGAATTTCCTTTAAATAGACCGATCTATGTGAGGGTAAATATAGATGACCCTTTTACAGACTATTATATATAAGGGTGATCTAGGATGACCTTTATTCTAAAATTTTCTATGTAAGGCTAATCCTATTAATCCTATGTTTTCAGAAAACATATAACAGTTCTCTATTATTCAATTTATTTATTATTTACATATTATTTCACAAATATAATTGTGGGAGTGGATCTAATAAAACTATTGGTATTTAAATAAGTTTAATAATTATAATTAAAACACGTGTAAGTGATCGAATAAATTATTTATGGATCAATATGTAATAAAATTAAAACAACATTTGTAAATTGAAATGAATAACATTGTGAATATTTTGTACCATTCAACGAAGATGCTTCTAATACTATCTTAATTTTTTTGGTATGTTAGATAAATATCACTAGAGTGGAAACTAAAATATGTCCCACCTTCATAGGTACCCACAGGAAAACTAAATAACTCGATGTTTGAGTGGGATTCACCCATCTATCATGACATTCTAGCATATTATAGTGAAAATAAATAAGGTGAATAAATATTTAGGTAACAATGAGACTTAGGTAAACATCCACACCAATTCCATCATTTATAAATGTTTTATATAATCACTTGAGAATTCTCCTTGGGTGCTGATACATTTATTCATATGTTATAATGCATGAGTAAATTCTATAACCAGTGAATTCATCATAAGAATGATTCTCCTCCCTTTAATTATATATCATAGCCTTGTCTGTAGAGTTTCAAATTACCAAACTATTTCACTGGGATATATTTCATGGAATGGGTTTCACTCATCGCATTACCATTTTCAATTTTACCTAAAACTCTCCTATATATTTAATATATACTCAGGAATCTCTTCCTAATCTTGATACGAGTCTAGTTACCCTAACAAATGATTATGGGTAAATTTATTCTTTAGTGAATCCATCTGTATGTATCTGAGGTTCTTCATTGCTCTCTGGTAATAGGTGGGTTCTTATATAATGAATCCATATAACAAATCACTTTAGAACATGCTCCCATATGAGGATTCAATTAATATTATGAGGATGGTATTGGGTTATTATGATGTGTCCTATATATCCTAGTTATTGTAGGAATCAAAACCCACATAGTTCGTTTAAGCTATGTAGTTTAACATCATGCAGAAGGACTTTTATGGGTGCTCTAGGACACATTCAAGATCGTGTCCCAGAGGGACATCCTATGTATCTCGAATATAGAAAGAATTAGAGTTATCATAGTTCATTCTTTCAGTACCCATATATTAGGTTTTTCTGTGTCATTATAGAGACATGTGGTGCAGATGAAATGATTACCACAACTCCCTAAGCTCATGTGAGATGTGATCAGTGTGAGAAACAAGGGATAATAAATAATAAATGTTATTGATTTGAGTAAGGGACTTAGATACTAGGATCGCTCTGGATGATCAATATTGAGATCAAACTTCGAGGAGAGTTAGCCTACGTATCATGAGTATGAAAAGAATCAGAGTTATCTTAGTTTTCTTTATGTCAGTTCTTATACACTAAGGTTTCCTCAAATAAATGAGATTTATGATTCTAGTGAGGTGTTCGTTGCATCCCCCTAAGCCCACATGCTCCATGCTCTGGGTGAGAAACAAGGGGGAATAGATGACCAGCTTCATGGTCTATGGGTATAGGACTGGTATATTACACCAATCCTTGGGGTGTTTGTTATAGAGCTAGGACCTTATGAAGGTGTCCTACATATCCAATTTATGGAAGGATTTAGAGTTCTCACAGTTTATTCTATATTGGGTCTTACACACTCATGTTTCCCTATACCATTGCATGGGTTTATAAGGGAGATGATATGACCATTGAAACTCCCTAATCCCATGTGAGCTATGCTTGTTTTTGAGAAACAAGGGATAGAAATTCATTAATGTCATTTCTTTAGACAAGGGAATCATATGCTAATCCTTCCATGGATGATCAATATGGAGCTCATACCCCATAGGGAGGTGACCTACATATCCTAAAAATGGAAGGAATCAGATTCGTCGTATTTACATTTATGTTGGGGCTTATACCCTAAGGTTTTCCTATTTATTTGGGCTTACATGTTGAGGACATACAATATTTTCCATTCCTGGGATGCCCTGGTGCTTTAGCCTTACTGTCTGGAAGAAGTTGCACATCCCAGTTGGTATATCCTGGGATCCATAGCATGACATGGTTTGACACATATGGAGGGTGTTCAAAGAACCAATGTGGCATAGTCTGAGAGGCATCGTGTGTCTTGGATAACACCTCTAGGAGACTCCACGAGACCTGGACGACACATCTAGAGGGAATCACGAGTCTCAGCTGACTTTCCCAGAGGGTGTCTCAGGAGCTTGGTTGTCATGTCTAGATGCTTTCACAAGACTCAGATGTCATGAAAAGGTTCCATTATATGAATTAGGTGATGTGTTTGAAGGACATCCCAAGTCCTTGGTGAAAGACCCCGAGGGTTTGTGATATCAAAGAGGCATATGCATGGTGGACCATGTGACTTGTTTTGACATGTCTAGAGTATTTCTCATGTCCCAGATGTTATATCAAAGGAGTGTTGAAAGATCTGAGTGATATGTACTGGTTTTGTCACATGTCTTCGGGTGACATATGCAAAGCATATGAGGGTCATTGGACAAGTATTTTTCTTAGTCCTTTCACCTTCGATCTTGGTCCTAAACCTAGTATTGCGAATACCTTAGATCTTTTTAGTATTAGTTTCTTTGAGCCTCATGTGATTTGGAGTAAATGTCATATGTTCTTCACATGTCATGATAGAAGTATTTCACATGATCTATGAGCGATCATGCGAAACATTTTATGTCTAGAACATCACTACTCTGGTTTCCCACCAATATATTACCTAATGGAAAGCTAAACGGTCATGTGATTAGTTTCCCCGATAAGTCCTCATATGTCAAGAGCCAAATCCTATATATCCTTGGCATCTAGTCAATCAAAATACAAACCTTTCTTTGTGTTGGGGTGGAGAATTTATAGGAATCCACACCCCTAATACTTTCTAGTTTGTGCGATGTATCTAGCACAAGTCCTAGCTGGAGTCGACAAAGGGGCCTGGCGCCATGCAGTTTCATGAGTCTCTACTATAGGCTGCTTTAAGCATGTTACTTGATTTTCAGTGATTGTTAGTCTCCTTCATCAACACATCCTTTATCATATTATTTATGATTATTGAATACTTGTTCGATCATGCGGATGTGTCGAATGACTTTCATGTTGTCATGTTGACATGTATGAGGGCGTTCACAAGATCCAAGTGTCTGTGAAAATGCACTCATGAGACATTGGGTGACTTTTCTTGGGGTCTCAAGGGATATCTCTGTGGGTGTGTTGGGTGTGTTAGACGCCTTTCAGTGACCTTGAGTACCTATCACCTCCTCTATTTTAATCTCCTTTATTTGATGTGAAAAATTTTGGGAGTCATGAAAGATTGCATTTGTGTTGTCAAGGGTATTTCTTCTATTTTTTGGAGATGCATCGCATGACCTATATGGGTCACATGGGGGTGCATAAGCATTACATGGATGAATCTATCCACTCATCCTTAGAGTGCTGGATATGCGAAGGAATTTGGTACGGCGGGGATAACAATCCTTGGGGCTAAGGCAGACATGTCGCCAATGAATTGCGGTGTCTTGGAGGTCATTAGGGGAACGTCAGATGTCTTCCAGTGATCACAAACCCCTCTTTCCTGCTCCCTTTCTATCTCCTTTGTTTTATTTTACAAAGGTTAGGGATCATGCAAGTTGGAACAAGTAGTATTTATGAATTTTATTTGATTTTTGGATGATGTCTCGCTTGACCAATATAGGTCATATGGAGAGTGTGCAAGCATGTAGTGGATAGGTCTACCTGCCTATTCTTATAGCACTGAAAAGTTGTTTGTAAACTCCCATATAATTCCATGTGGAAAGGGTGAAAATACAAGGGGATTTTGTGAGGTTTTGCGGTGTCTTGCAGGTCGCTCGGGGTGCGCGTCACATGTCACTCAACAATTGCGAACCCCTCTCACCTCCTCCCCTTTATCTTCTTTGTTTAATGTGGAAAAGGCTCAAAGGTCATGAGTATTTCTTGGATATCACCAATGGATCTTATTCTTCCTAATAATGATTTGGCACATGAGTTTCATTACCATTAGGGTCTATTACTTTGAATGTAATCCTTATTTATTTTGGAAGTATTTTGGATGGTTTGTCAGGAACATACCAATGAAAAAAATGTATCATGGGGGCACTAATTCAATTGTTTGGGGGGGGGGGATTTGAAAGAGTAGGTAGGTTTGTTGAAGAGGGCTCCATGGGACTTTCCGCAGGCTATGCACCATGAGTGGGGACTTCACATGACCCTGAAATGATCACATTATCATGAGTATCTCAGAGGCTTTACGAATCTTTGACCATACTATTCATTCTTTCCCAGGAAAAATAATACCCATATTCAAGAATTTCCCCCTTTTTTTATTTTTTTGGTTCTTATTTGGTGGGTGTCAACAAATACCGCCCCCTCAGGAGTGATGTCCGAGGGGAAAATGACTTGGTTATGAGGAAAACTAATGCCTTCTAGAACCTTTGATGATGTCATGAACCAGTGCTTCAGGTGATGTTTGGTCTACCAAGTGATGTTTTATATTCTGAGAACTACCTATATATATGGGGGGGGGGGGGGGTGGAGGAAAATTCATTCCATCGGCTGCCTATTCCCAGAATGCTCCCGATGTTGATCTTGTCATGAGACCTTACCGTGAACCCTGATCGTGAACCCTCTCCGCAAGTCCGCACCAAAAACCCATTTTTCCAAATATCTTGTGGGAACTCGTCTTCCTCAATCATGAACTTGTTTTTTAGTAATTCTTAAAACCTTAGTTTTGTGGTCCATGGTCTCCTCAAATGGTTTCATGAGACTCACTGACCCGATCATTCAAGAATTTGTGAATTGTGTGATCATGTTTAGTTCACACGATCACAAGTCTTCAGGGGGGTCATGCGATTCATGTGATGCCTTAAATGGGATATGCAACCTTTGAGTCCTTTGGAGATCAGGCGATCTACGAACCCTCCGTGTAGTTCATAGACCCCTTACTAATTCATGCGATGCACATGATTCCATTATCTCATGTCATGCTTTATTTTTGTCAAGAATCTGTTTTTTCTTTGTATGACATGTTCCAATTACTTATTTTTAGATGGATTCTATTTATCATGAAGGTTTCTCAACTGCATCCAACTAGAGGGCCATGATTTCTATGAATCAAAATATGGATCCCCGCTATCACGTGCATACTAATAATGTGGTTTTGAAGAGGTTCCTTTCATCCAACATTAAAAATTATCCCTTATCTAATAAACTTCCATTATACAAGTTTGGATTTCTGGATGATGCATCTATAACTCCCCTATATTTTAACATAACATTTCACCAGGTATCAAGCCCTCCGGACTGCGTTCAGGCAATGATCACTGATGATGGTCAACTGGTTACAACCCAATATTAGGGCTTGTATTATATATTGTCCAGTTATCCTCTAAGTTTGTATGGCCACGAAATTTCTCAAAAACCTATTTCCTAGAGTTAATCAAGAATATTCTCATCTTATCTGGATGATTCTGGTGGCAGATGGTACTCAAAATGGGATCTTCATCCTGGTGGTAATTTCTCCAACGAATGGGAATGGCCATTATGGGTGAGGCAGAGTTGTTCAGAATATTATGATGATCTATATAGGGTTCATCTCCATAAACATATGTGGATATATCAATTCATAATTTACTTCCAACCTTACCTCCTTTGGGAAATGATTATCTGCTGGTGTCTTGGCACCAACACGTTCCATATTCCTCACGGTGAGGTGGGTATTAGTTTATGGGATATCCATCAACTGGGAGGCATCCCTCCACTTGGAGAGATGTATAAAGAATTTATTCCTACTATGGATTTATGGGATTATCCTCTAAAAACTCTATTTTTATCAAATGAGATTCTCACCTTTATAAAGAAAAATATAGGGAGAGTGCTGAGAGTGTGCTCACTTATTTACTTCATTGAATGGATCAATATTTTTATGTGTGGAAGAAGGGTGACACTCAATGTTATCTTCCCCCATAGATCCCCTTCCTAGAAGGTCCACGATAGTGATGAATCATATTGGGATATTCTGGAAGCTAGGGACTACACCTCATGGGGCTATCGGATGAACTCGACGGTTTCTTCAGAACTTAGGTTGGCAGGTTTTCTTGCTATGTTCCTATATGGGTGGATTTTCCCAGCTGGGGATACATGATTGAGAATTCGTGTTAGCATGTCTGTAATGGTGGAATGTCTTTCTAAAGGGAGGCACCTTAACCTAGAGGTACCAATTCTTGCATGCTTCTACCAAATGTTGGGTCATATCCAACAAGGTATCACTCCCTACAAGATTGGTGGTCCTCTCCAGTTCCTATTTGGCTAGATAGGGGAGTACTTCCATTATTATGACTACTAAAATATATATAGTATCCCATACCCTTCATGCATCCCTATATTTCTAAACATCTCTAGGGTTGGACCTATGTATCTATCCCCTGAAGAAGTCAAAGGTGAACTATTCCGATCTGACAACTTCGACTTTGCTACCTTCTGTGCATCGGGAAATCTAATTCTTGATGATGGGAGTGGATATCTTGATGAGATATCTTATATGATATCCCTTTGAGATGGGATCCTTATGGATAGGGCATATGATCTAATTATCTATGATTTTTACACACCGTAACGATTTTTTCAATAGTGTGGCTACGTTTAGGGAATTTCCCCTATTCCTTTGGCTAGAGTCTGAGGGGAGTGACATCTTAGAATCATCCAATAATTTTGGAAGATAATATTTCATGAAGATAAAGGATACATGATCATATTTCATCCTACCCATTCTCCTTCCTTCCTCACCCTAGATTATAACCAGGCTTGGGTGATGGCTTATCCCAATGGGGTGCTAGTCCAACTGGTCCACCATGGGGACAGACCCCTTGCATCACTAATGCCCATATCTATGGCACTAATGGAGTTTTTTGGGGACTTAGGTGAGGTGTAGAGGAATTTAACTCACTCTGATGATGATTATTCATATGTTAAGTCATATTCTATTGAGTAGAACAATCCTATGGTGAAGGCTACGGATGACATGCCTGTTGAGAGAGAGGTGTATGAGGCTTATTCTCTAATTTTGACATTGATTCAACTAGTTGGCCATAATTCTGATGAAACTTCTTTGTCAGCTTCTAAGGATCAATAAAATCATAAGATAATCTAGGATAATATCCATGTATTTATTATTGATACTCCCCTGGAGACATTCTACAATTAAGGGGAGCATCTTCTCCAGTTATTCCATGATCTGTGGGTGGACAGTTTTGATCAACAACCTCTGTATGAAATTATGTAGTGGATCATCCTAACCTGAAGAGATTTTTTTGTACAGAAAAGGGGCATGCATAATCTCATGGATGAGGCCTCCCTTGTCAAACAAACGAGGGAGGTGGAAGAGGCACTGGAGAAGGGTCGCCGATTGTCATCTAAACTAAAAGCCTAGATAGATGCTTGGACGGTGCAGATATAGTGGAATGAAGAGATTATCTCTCATATGAAGTCCAATATTTTGAAATAATCAACCTCATTGGACACTACTCAGAGGAGGGTTGAAGAATTTACTACTCTGGTCAAAGTTCTCCACCCCGAGGCAGAGGTGGAAGAGGTGGGGAAGGTGATAATCTGATGCTCAATTGACAGTTCCCTCTAGAATCTTTCTACCTGGATAGTATTGCTGACAATCATTTTGTGACTCATTTTTTTTGTGTTACATCCCATACTTTTTCACTACACTCAATTTTTTTTGAAGATTCAGAGAGACTCCAAAATGTGGATATTCCTCCCCCTTTTTTATATTGTGAATAGATGAGTTTTTCCCAAGATTACTAACAATTTTTTTTGTCTTGTATGATATCTTGATATTCTATATCTTTACTATTGATAACCATCCCTTGATTTACATCGAAAGATCACGAATTCCGGATCTACAAAGGGATTACCCAGGTATGACATATGCCCTGGAGAATGAGTGCTCTGCATATTCACAGAAACAACTTGGCCATAACAAGGCCATGTAGTAGGCCTCCTGATAATTTCAGTGAACTTTAGTTTATGGTCTTTTATCTATGACCATTCAGTGATTTATTTTAAAGTCTTTTTTCTAGGGCCATCTATTTCTTTTGTTTAAGGTCTTTTAGCTCAGACCATTTACTGCTTTAGTTTAAGGTCTTTTATCTTGGACCATATAATGATTTAGTTTAAGGTCCTTTACATTGGACCATATACTGATTTAGTTTAAGATATTTTATCTTAGACCATATATTGATTTAGTTTAAGGTATTTTCTCTCGGACCATCTATTGCTTTAGTTTAATGTCTTTTAGCTCAGACCATGTGTTGCTTTAGTTTATGGTCTTTTAGCTCAGACCATCTATTACTTTAGATTCAGGTCTTTTATCTTGGACTATCTATTTATTTAGTTTAAGGTATTTAAACTCACACCATATATTCATTTAGTTTAAGTTATTTTAGCTTAGACCATCTATTGATTTAGTTTAGGGTCTTTTAGCTCAGACCATCTATTTTAGCATGGGATACAATGTAGACATGCCAGGAGTGACCTAAAACACTCTACGGTGATGGATCCTACCCTGGTGTTTCTAAGGCTCATAAAGATCAAAATTAACTTTTTACAGAGTGACACACTTGGTTGAAATCCATAGGAGCATATGCAGAAGCCATGGACATGTATGCACAGTCAAGCAAAGGGGTCCCTTGAAGTTGGGTATCTCTTCTAAGGGATATCGAAGATCTATAGTTGTAATATTGATGAGGTTAGAATACTAGGGCTACAAAACCTTCCTAGGTAGTTGGGGTATGGATAACTTAAATCATAACCTGAGAGTTTGAGTCCATGAATATGAGATGGTGCAGACATACTGGGTATGTCCCTTGAAATTATAAAATGTCAGGTTCCTCAGTAGTGCTACAAAGTCTCAAAAGGATTGAAGCTATTTTCTAGCAAGGAGAAGAAACATTTATTTGGTGGATCAAGGACCATATGTGTTAGTATCATACTAGGTTAAAGACAATATCCACTTCTTTCCAAGTTCTATGGATGATTTGTAAATACTAAAACGTCTAGATGATGAATTTGAATATGGAAAAAGGCTATCCAGGAAGGGTTTTGGAACCCTAGGGAAGCTAGCTCTTAAAACGAAGCTTGAGATCTATGGAATGTGGTTTTGAATCATGAGGTGTGGGCTATAAAAGGATAGGAAATGAATTATCACATTCCATATTTGAGAAAGGGTACAAAACACAGTGATGTAACATCGAGGATATTGAATTCGCTTGGATAGTTTGGTATGGGGATTGTAAATCATGACATGGAGTGCTCAAGTCTAGAGAATGGTATGGGAAAATCATACAAGTAGAAATTCAAACAAACTGAGGTGTTGAGTGTTGTCGTGATGATTCCAGGGCTCATGAGAATTGGAATGTCCTTTTTCAGAGCGACATATTTGGTTGGCGACCATAGGCACATATGCAGAAGCTGCGAGAATGCTTGCATAGTCAAGAAAAGGGTCCTTGAAGCCAGATATACTTTCCAAGGGATATAGAAGGTTATGATGATTCAATGAAATTAAAATCCTGAAGTGGGGTTTTCAGAATACATAAGATCCAAGGAGGGTTTAAATTTACTAAAGGTTGTGTCACTGCCTAGAGAACATATTATCGCGGTGAGGAGGTGTGACAAATATTTCCCTAAAGTTTTCCTAGACCTGTGGGTATAGCGAGCATAGAATGAATTTTACAAGGGTTATAGAACCTATGATATTTTTGCCTTTTATGTTTTCACCCAATTTTTTTCCTAAACTATAAAGAGAGTTTAGCTGGCAGGACTTGACTTTTGCTCATGTTTCCCTTTGCGAGTTTTCAACCTGACAAGTTATGAATCTCTTTGCTAGTAGTTTAAGGTCCTACAATTTGGACCTCTATGGGATAGAGTTTAAGGCTGTATATCTTTGACCAAATCACAGACAGTTTAGGGTCATGACTTTCATTGACCTATCATAGAGGATGTGACACAAGAGGTTAATTAGGATACCCAGGTTTAAGATCACTCCAACCTCTTCTCAAGCATTGAATGGAAATGTATTAAGTCATAGATCGAGTTTCTCAGGTCACAAGAAATGATACAGGATAGTCATACAAGGATTGGTTTAGAAACAATGGGGTTTTGAGTGCTACTGTGATGATGACATGGATCATGAGAATTGGAATTTCCTCTTTTAGAGTAACACATTTGGTTGACACCCATAGGTTCATATGCAGGATCCATGAGCATGAATTAATAGTCAAGAAAAGTGTCCTTGAAGTTGGTATCCTTTTGAAGGGACAAATAAGTTTGAATGTGGTATGATAAACTCAAGACATGAAGTGTGGTATATGGATTTGAGGTGATCTTAAAGTATGGTAGAAGCTCCACGTATTCTGGTTGACCGAGGTAAGTCTCTTATGGTACTTTGATGAGGAGTGGAAAATGGTAGGTGATATGCACAATTTATTTTCATATAGTGGGGAAATTTTTCATGTGGTTTTAAGTTCATGTGACCAAGATGTTTTCCATATAGTTTAACATCATGCTGTATGGAAGTATTTCTATGCAGTTTAATGTCTGCAGGGAGGATGTAGGAACCGATGTGAAAAGTGGTAATGTTGCAGCTAGGCCCAAAGATAGGAGTTTGGGAGTCACTATGTATCCCATTAAAATGAGAATCAAGCCACACGTAGTTCGGTATGATCATGAAAATTAATGTCTTGTTGTAAGGATGAAGGTTGTGATATAGTTTATTGTCATGCAGCTAGGATGATGCGACATATTTTAGGATCATGTGGATCAGATCGTAAGGTGGAGTTCCTAACATGGGGGTGTGAGGCATGGCACCAGGAAGTAATCTGATATGAATGAGGACTAAAGATGTCTCAAACACACCACACACCTTTCCAGGAAGACTTAGTCTAAGGGTCCAAAAGAGTTATGATTGTGGCTGAGACCGAATATGAAATGTTTGGGCGTCATTTTGTATCTCATGAGGATGAGAATCAAGCCACACATAGTTATTATAATTCCATGCATTTTAACATCATGTAGTAAGGATGAATGTGGATCAATTTGAATTGGTGGGAACATCATGGTTGGTCCCAAGGATAGAATCTCGAGCATCACTATGTTTCTCATGGGGATGAGAATCAAACCACACACAATTCATGGAGGGACATTCAGTTTAATGTCAGGTAGATAGGAATCACGGTATTCCTTTTATGGTCTCGCATTTAGGACCATAATGGATCCTTTATACACCTTTATTCCTTTCATGTAATGGAAAGTCCCTTCCATAATTCCTAAGCTCATGTGAGCTACACTTGGTGTGATAAACAAGGAGAAGCATGGGTTTACCTTCAGTATAGAGACAAAAGAGGGGTATAATAAGGAAATTTTATATGATTTTGTGGCTAGACCAATATATAGAATCAAGGTATCCCTAAATATCTAATTGAAAATAAGAATCAATCCCTACATATTTCTTAAGGAATCATGCAGTTTAATGTCATGTGGAAAGGATGATGGATTACCTGATGTAAAGGGGAAGGAAAGTTGTGGATCTATGCAGTTTAACATAATGTGGTAAGGACATTGTCCATGCATTTTAATGTCTTGTGGTAAGGATGAATTCTGTACAGTTTAACTTCATGTGGTTATGGAAAACTCCATATAGTTTTACGTCATGTGGTTAGGAAAAATTTCATACAGTTTAACACCATGTGGTTAGGATGAACTCCATTCAGTTTAATGTTATGTGGTTAGGATGAATGGAGGGGCTTACTCTAATATAGATGTCCGGTGGTGGCAGCTATATATGCAATGTATTTCTTGAGAAATATTTCATTTTTGTATGGTGTGACACACTTCCCATCCCTGGTGTCTAGTGAATATGCTCCTTTATGATAGACCTTATGTATGATGTAAGGTCCTTCCAACTTGGGATCCAATTTTAGGGGCTTCATTCCCAGTATCATTAGGGTTCTAAGAGCCAACACCAGTTCTCCTAGAAGGAATGAGTAGAGGAGAACCATTTTATTAAAAGATCATGCAATCCGATTATGATGAACTTCGAGGTTGTGTAGCATGCACAACCTCCTCTCATCTAGTCATTTCAACTCATCCATTCATTTCTATGATTTTTCATCATCTATGAGTTGTCTAAAAAAGGCTATTTGGAGTGAGGGAAGCTGAAATTCTATGGGAAACACTTCCTTAGTCCCACACACCAGTGAGTATGGCATTGCTTATGTAGCAGTACACATGGTGGTATGGTAGGACCATAAATCATGGAGGAGTTTATCTATCCAAGACTTATTATCCTTGATCGACATCTTCTGGAGTATGTTTGATAAGGTCTTATTGAAGGCCTCTATCTATCCATTTTCTACTACATGACAGTGGGATGAGTGATTGGATGCAATGCTATACTCTTGGTAAAACTTATTCAAATATATGGAACAGAAGTTGATGCCATTTTCCATCAATATTGTGTGAGGGAGTCCAAACTTAGTAATGACATGGAAATTCAAAAATCTAATGATATTGTTTATCCTAACTTCCTTGAGGGGTATTGCCTCATCACATTTTGAAAAGAAGTCGGTAGTATTAAGTATGTAGTTGAACTTCCTAGCCTTGGCTAGAAGATATGGCCCCATGACATCCATCCCACAAATGGAAAACAACCAGAAATATTTAGAGGTATGCATCAATTATGGGGTTTGATGGATGAAGTTTTCATGAATCTGACATGCATGAAATTTCTTGGTCAATTCCACACAGTCTTGTATCATAGTTTTCTAGTAATATCCCAACCTCCTGATTTGGTGGAAGAGCCTTGTTCCAGATTGATGGGAACTGTAAGATCCTACATGGACTTCCTCCATGATGGCGAGAAATTCCCCTTATACTATGCACCTAAGGATAATTCCATCAAATTCGTGCTTATAGAGTACTTTTTTCTCATTTGGGCTATCCTATAGAGTGAAATTCGTTACCCGGTGCCAAATATCTTCCCTTCCGGCATGATCTATTGGGAGAGTACCATCTTGAAGATAGCAGATTATGGGATCTATACATCTAGGGGTGTTCATTGGTTCATCATGCTTTGGGGTGGTGATGACCTAGTTGATCTCTTCTATATCACATAGGACAATTGATGAGACCATTATTTGATGTGTAATATAGAAGGTTGATTCCTCTTGATCAGGGTCATCCAGGATAGTGGTTGCTTTGGCCAGTGCGTCAGTGTGAGCATTATTTGATTGGGGGACATAATGCAGTGTGGGATCAAAGGGGAATTCTTCCATTAGTTCCCTAATATAGCCAGTGAGGGGGAGGGGGAGTTCCTCCTTTTTATGGCATATTTTCCATTGACTTTATTTATCACTACTTTTGAGTCTCCTTTAATATTAAATTAGGCTATGTGTAGTTGTAGGTATTATTACAAGTTAGATATGAGGGATTGGTATTTTGCCTCATTATTTTTGTAGCCTTCAGATGGCGAGAAATTGTAGGGAAACATTTCTTTATATGGGGAGACAAATTCAATCCCTAGGCCAACCCGATTGAGTTTCTGGTTCTCCATTCTAGTACTGATAGGACTCCATGAGGAACCATCAAATTACATCTCCTACATTCAAGGAGTGTCATGGGCATAAAATACCTCTTCATTGGGGATATCGGTGTTTTCCGATGTATTTTCTGAGGTAGGGTGTGCTACGAGGAAATCATCCATGGCTTTACCTTTTATTTACTTCTACAACACAAACTGGATTTCATATTGCTGAAGAATGAAATCCCATTGATCCAGGAACCTGGTTAACATGGGGTGGCCAATGATATGCTTGAGTGGATCAATATGAGAGACCAGGTGGACCTTAGGGTGATGTAAGTAATGCCTCAACTTTTTCACTGCAAATATGAGTGAAAGGTAGTTCTTTTCGACATCAAAATATCTGGTCTCAGTACCAATCATGGTATGGATAATGTAGTAGAGACTATTATCATTTCTCGCATCATTTTTATGCATGAGGAGGGCATCCAATGAGCACTCCATAGTGGCCACATATAATATGAGTGGACTTCCTTCCACCGTAGTCATCAACACCGATGGGTGCAACAAATATTTTTTGAGGCTTTATATGGATTTCTAAAAATCATCATCCCATTGGTTGGTGACTCCCTTCTTCATTATCCTGGTGAAGGGGAGAGCCTTGCCTACAGGGTTGGATATGAATTGTCGAATGTAGGAAAGGTTCCCATGGAGTCCCCTTAGTTCTTTCAGGTTCTTGGGGGGTGAAATTTCCAAAAAGAACTAGTCTTCTCTGGGTCAATATCTATGTCACAGTGACGTACCAAAAAGCTAAGGAACTTTCCTGATGTTACCCATAAGACACATTTTAGTGTATTTTTTTTAGAATATGCTATCATAGCTTATTGAAGATTTCTTGGAGATATGTGAAGTGATCACATCATTATAGAGATTTAATGACCAGGTTATCAACATAACACTCAACTATCCTTCCCAAGAATAGATTAAAGAGGCAATGCATGGAATGAAGATATGTGGCACCCACATTATTTAATCAAAAGGTCATGACCTAATATAAAAATATCCCTTAAGTTACTCTGAAAGCAGTGGCTTCTTCATCCTTGAGGGCAATCTTGTTTTGATTGTACCCTGAGTACCCATCCATAAAGGAAAGGGCTTGGAAGCCAGAAGTTGCATCGATAAAGAGTTCTATGATTATAAATGGGAAATCATCCTTTGAGAAATGATAATTAAGGTATTTGAATTCAATGTATACACTAATCTTCCCATTCTTCTTCTTGATGGTGAAAATGTTCACAAGCCATCTCGAGTATTTCCCTTCGCAAACAAAGTTTTCTTTGATAAACTTTTCGACTTTCGCCTCCACATTGGTGGTGTAAGAGGGGTGCATCCTCCTAGCTGCTTTCTTGAAGCCTTGATGCTCATCGGGCAATCCAAGATGGTGTGTAAACACATATGGATTCAATCTGGGAAATTTTATATAATTCCAGGTGAACACATATTGGTTCTACTTCATAAATTCAGTGCACACATCTTGATCTTCAAGAGGAATGGAAGAACTAATCAAGGTAGGTCATGGGTGTTCTTCTATCCCTATATTTATCTGTCTGAGCTCATCTATAGTAGTGGATATTCCTTCCTCAAATGCTGGAGGAGAATTTCTGAGATCATCCTCATCCATTTATGAGTATGTGGAGATGAATTTAGATGAAGATGGAAACCTAGGGGCCACTCAATCACTATCGGGGTGAGGGAGACCATTAGAAGAAACATCATCATCCCTTTCTATCTGGGTTATTGCAGAGAGATGATGGAGATGATTGTTTCTAAGGACAAGAGAGGCGTAGACCACTAGAATCAGATCTACTATTTGGACCATGTTTATGGGGAGCACATAATTGTCATTGAGCATGCTCCAGGTATTGAAAGTTTCACTACCTAATCCACTGGGGGCTGCAACCTGTATTTCATCATCTTCCACTGGTTTCTTTTCCTCCTTCTTATAGAAGTATGCTTTGACATATGTGGCTCTGAAAGTCTCAAAGGGGGTGCTATCACCATGTAGTATGCCAACCTTTCCATTCATTTGTTACTTTAGACATTGATCGAAATTTGATGGTACTTCTAAGTGGTTACGTAACCAAGGCCTTCCATGTAGAACATTGTATGTAGTGTCTTATTATATAACCGTGAACTCAACCTTAGATGTGAGTTCCACAAATTGGTCCTCGATATGGATCTTTCCTAGTGGCCTTTTCTCACACTTATAATATCCATAAATGGTCATCTTAGTAGGGAATAAGTACCCTTCACTATACCCCAGTCTTCAAAGGGTCCACATTGGGATAAGATTGATCCCTGATCCTTTATCTATTATCACCCTTTGGACATTGAAATTATTGAGCCTACTAGAAACATATAAGGGTATGATATTCCCCTGGATGGCCTCCTCCAAATATTGATCAGTGAATGAGATGGAAACATGGAATCCTAAGGACATAGTCTCCACTTGATAAACCCAGGTGGCAGTGAATTCTATCTCAAATTCCTATGGTCTCTAGAGGGCTCCAACAAGTGCCTCCTTGAGATCCTTTGATAGACAGAGTGCATCCAGAATCAGGATCTTGGCAAGGAGTGCAGTTATCTATTTCAAAACATCATAATTTTGTGCTAGAGGTCAGCACTTCCTAATATGGGGTTTCTCCTAGGAATGTGGCTCATAAGATGGTGAATTTGAGGTAGATAGACCTAGAGTTTGTGTGGAGGTTGAGGAAATACACACTGCCAGCAGTGTAGGCCTTACTAGCCTTCCCTGTTTCCTGGGTTGATCGAATTGAACCGTCTCTAAGCGGTCATGAAATAAAATCGATTTCATGTGACTACTGGTGGGATCTAAGGATCCTACTTGCCTCTTCTAAGCCTACTTAATCTCTTTCTCAAGAGTCTCGACTATATATATGTCTTCCATGGGGATATAACTAGAATATTGAGTCCAACCACAACCACAATATCCTCTATATCCTTAGATCTAGTGTAAAAAACCTTTTATTCCCCAATTATATGTGGGATAACCATATTCAGGGGTATACTCATAATCAGAGAAGATATTAGTCAAGTGTATCTCATTGACAAGACCAAAGATGAATTCTTCATCCGATGAGGATTCCGTTTGGTGGGGAGGTGCCCATGCTGCAGAAGTTGCAGGGAAGAAATCTACGAGGGTTAATGACTACTATGGAGGAGAATACAACTCTTACTCTTCTATTTCATTCTACCACTGGTGGTCATTCCCACCTTTGGGAGGCACATTTGGAGCCTCTTTCTTAGGTGGTGGATATGATGTTGTCTTGTGAAACTGTGATCTCAAAGTGGTGTGGTCTCGATCATCTGCCTTCCAATCCATATAGTTGTCAATTTTTCACACACATGTCTGGTAGTGAACTCTTTCCAATCACCCTCTTCTCCCGATTGGACCGTGGTTATGCAAGCCACTTGCTCAGGGGAATTATCTAGCACCACTTGTATAGAATCAATCATGCCTTGAATGATGTATTTGAAGATGAAAAAATTCTAGATATTATGACCCATCCTTCTATGGAAAGGTAAATAATCGGGTCAGTCAGTGAGGTTGACCTCATTGGGCTTCTAGGGTTGTAGAAGTGTGAGCAAGTTATTGTCTATGGCTGCCAAGAAATAACTGGGGACCTGTTCATTTTGGAAGGAGTACACCTTATTCATCCATTCTTCAAATCTAGGATGACCCTGGTTTCTTTTTGATTCAAGACAAGGGTGATTATGTAGTTTTCACCACTTGATAGGAGGTGATGGGTTGTTTGGGGCCTTACTGGGCATCTGGATAGGTGCCTATACTAGATTGAGAGTGACAATTGTAGTTTCCATTCTAGATGTCCTTTTTCCCTGTGTCATGGACATGATTTGATCTTTGGATCAGTTCTATTTAATGGAATATTCAAGGAATTTTTCCATTTCAGAATATTCATACAATTCTTCTAGTTATTTAATTGGAATTAGGGGTGTCTACAAATCATCCCTAAGATTTTCAGCAAAGATTTCTAGCAGTTTATCTTGAAAGAGAGGGATGATGAGTGAATAGGTCAAACCATTTCATCTTGCTATGAAATCATACACCCTCTCATTTTCATGTTGCTTCTAGATTTTTAGGATAACTATCATTTTCTTCATCAGTGTAGAACATAATTGGTAAAGTAATTGATGATGGAGGTCTTCCAATCCTGATATGGATCCCGCTGGAATAATTCTATACCAAACAAAATCTATCCCTATCAGAGTCTATACAAAACACCTCAGATTGGTTACCTCTTGTTGATCTCAAGGTCCCATCATTAGCCCGCATCGGTACACAAAGTGTGTGAGATGCTGCTCAGGGTCGCCCACACCGTTAAAGGTGGAGAAGGTATAATTTTCAATGTTGGGAGGAGGTGGGTGTCATAGAACCATTCAGGATATGGCTTCCTTTTAGGTTGCACATGCGTGTGCCGTCCTTCCATGGCTTCCATTAGAGTATCCAATGACTCGATGATGTTAAGGAGCTCAGGGGAACTACTGCCTAGACTATCTCCTTCCCATGGATATTAAGTGGGGGTTGATGAGGTGGCCCCATTTTTAACTCCTTTTGATTTTCAATTCATCTCAATAATGAACGGTTATCCTGGTGGGGAAGAGGCTGTTACCGCAACGAAGGGAAGTATTAATCATTTTCGACTTCCTCATGCATGTGGGATGGTTTCCTAAACCTAGAGCTAATATGATATTCAAAATATTCCCTTGATGATGGATCCACTGCAGGTGGTAGAAATTTTTTCTCTTCTTGAAGATGATACCCCACAAGAATATTTCTCCTGATTAAATCCTCATTAAGTTGCGGAAGATCTTGTATTTCAATATCATATTGTGAAAATTGGTCCTATGGGGAAGGAACGACACTCCTCTTGGGAGGTGATCAAGATGTGGCTATTCTATTCCACTTGGAATCATTTAATTAGGGAGGTGGAAACTCAATAATCATAATTTCTATGTTTTGGAGCCGTCTCTAGTTCCTAGTACATATAGCCTCATTTGGTGCATTCAAGTCACCCTCTACCAGAGGTATTTTTTCTGTGTCACAATCTCCTATATTTGCATCGTGATCAGTATCTAACATATTTACAGTGATGAAATTCATATAGGAATATCGAGAAATGGTGTTTATTCCATTTCTTTCAATTTAATAGGATGATTCTACACAGATTCCATCAGGGTCGTTATTCGATCCCTTAGCCTTATTGGATCATTTTTTCTTGAGACCCAAGTAGGGATTAACCATCCTCACTATGCATTCCTTATGCTTTTTTATATGAATAGTGAATCTGAGGGAGTTCTTGGTATGGGTTTCTGAACGGGCCCCAATTAGTAGAGGTGTGTCTCATGGTAGGTGGGATGCAAACCATTGATTCATTCCTCCCAATCTGGAGAATAATGATCCCCTCTATGGTGGTGATGATGATGAAAATTCCCCCATCCTTATGGGGTGGGGTTCACTTAGTGCAATAGTTGTCACAAATTGGTCCAATTTTTGAGGATCCAATGGCTTCTGTCACTTATTTGATGACTCCCATGATGGACATCGAGATATAAATGCTCCCAACCCAGCGGGGTGGGATTTTTATGGGATCACCAATGATGTTTCCAGGTTCATATCAGGGGATGATGAACTTGAGGATGGTGATTGAGATATAAATACCCCAACCCAGTGGGTTGGGGTTCTCTTGAAGGTGTTGCTGATGTATCCCAAATCCTCGTAGGAATTGACTATCCGAGAGGTGGAGGTGGTGGTAGATATTCTTCTGGCCCAATGGACTGGGTCTACTTCTGGATGGATGATACTGCAGCTGCAATAGTGGTCCACTTGATGTGGTGAAATTTTGCTCACGAAGGAGATGGGTGCAATAAAGACCCATGATGAGAATCATTTCTCACAGTAAGTTGTCTAGATGATCGGAACTTTGGTTTCCATGATTGAAATGTCTTCTTATTGTTTAGAGGGAACCAGTATGTAGCCATGTTGGCCATCCTCTCTCTCTATCCATAATTTATGGGTACTGTTGGAGTAGAGTAATTCTGTTGTAGTGACCAATTGTCTTGAGCATTACTTGGCCCACTTATCTATACAGAGGCTATAACATTGAATGATGTCATATCTGAATGGTTTTTCTATTCCAAGGGAGAGGAAAAGTGTAATTCTTAATACTTTTCCAGACATAGAATGAAGATTCTTGACACAGATTCAGAGATTAGCTATGGAAGAATCATGATGAAATGACACCAAGAATGTTGTAGATTTGCATTTTTCTTTCTCAGTTTCAGATCCTGGGCCATGGAGATAACAACTAGGTCGAGATAGAAATCGATTATTTTAATTTTCTGAATGTGAAACTCATATCCAAGATAAGGGAGACGTCTTCCCTTTAGTCACTGATGATTATCCCACATATTCTAGTGTAAATAAGGAATGAAATCCTTTTCTAGATCATATGGGATCTCATAGATAGAATTAGAAAGGGGTCATAACATGATAGGGAGGTTGTTTCTAGATAACTCTCTCCATATGTCAATGTCGACCTACTCCTCATAAGACATATATGCCTCCACCTGGTCAGACCATATAAGATGGATATGATGGTCGCTTACTGATGAGAATGGAGTGTTGATGTGTATTGATGGGAACCATATACAGTTGGCCCCGGTGTTTCAAGCACCTCTATGTAATAAGGTTTCGGGGTTTGGTTCACCTCTATATATAAAGGTGTCTTGAAAAAGGGAGTATTTCCATTCCCATGGGATAAATTTTCCTGGGGAGGTTGACCATGGTGGATATTAGGACTATAGTCCCTACGATCCATCTCCACACTACCACGAGGAGAACTATTATGGTAATGAACATCTCCTGCATCTGCTTCTATAGAAGAGTTGATGGAACCTTGTGGCATTGAGAATGTGTCTTTAATGACCCAAAGGACACTAACATTAATCAAATTAGAGGTATGGTCCATGTTCTGTGTCATGGTCAGAATATGGTGACCTACCTTTTGTGATTGTGTAGGGATATGAGCCTGCTACAGGATGGTTTCTAGAGATTGTATATAACTATCAGGTTCTGTGGGAGTATGAGCCCACTACTAAGAAGCTGTTGGAATATGACGATAATATATGTCATTATTGACAAGGATATGAGCCCATCCTGAAGAATGTAACATTCTCACTTGGTGAGCCTTAGTCAAGATGGGAGTATGATCCCAATATTGATCCTTTGGGATATGAAACTGGTCTTTCTTGGTAGGAATATGAGATTTCCCTAAGGCATGTTCCACTCTCACCTGGTTGGCCCCAATTAAATCAAGAATATGAGTTAGGTCCAAATATGAATTCCCCATCAGGACGTGCCAAAAAACTATCAGAATGGGATAAGGAATATGAGCCTTCACCTATGTTTCCCTGGAATGATGTTGGCATAGTTGTTATTCGATGGAAGTAGGAATATTCTCCTGAATTTGATGGTCTATTAGGATATGCTAGAAAGATCCATTAATATGAATATAAGACTATCTTGAGGCTTATTCAATTCCCACTTTGTTAGACTCAGCCAGAACAGGGATATAATCCTAATACTGGGCCTTTGGAGTATGCCTCAGGACTTCTTCGACAGTCATGTACTCATATCCCATGGAATGTGCCGCTCCCCCCCTCTTGGCTTCCTTTGTATGCCATCGTACCCACCTCCCACAATCCATTATTTCACTTTTTTTCCGGCCCTGATTCCACTTGAATTATAATACTCATACTAGGTATATGGTTCTTTTCACCTTACTTCATAATTTTACGTATATTCAAGGTGATTTTTGGATCAGCCGACCATTTAGATTCCTCCGGCAGTACATGGGTTAAATAAAGAACACACATCATGTATGAAAAGTACACAACCACACACTATAAGTTTATAATATCCAAAAAACGTGGAGTGTATGTTCAGTACATGTTGTGTACCATGCCATGGTCCTTCCTTTAGTAACAACCCATTTACTGATACCACAGGACCCTGATCCCATGTATAAACACATGACGTGTATGTTCAATGCATGCCATGTACCCTGATCTTCTAGAGTAGTTCGTGTAAAGGGAGTACACTTATTGAAATCTATGTTCTTACACACATCATGTAGTTCCTACACACAACTTGTATAATATTGTATGACCCCTAAGGGCTAGGTTTGTGTTTGGGAACATACACAACCACCACCCCATGTTCTCACACACGAGGTGTACACTTTACTACATTCTGTGTACTAGCTATATCCTAAACTTATGCCCACTCAGTGTGTTTATATAGAGTACACATTTTACACACCCAATCACACTACATGTCATGTACCTTGGATCTACATGACATGTATGTTTGTTTATATGATTTATCACTTTTCTTCCTTCTTTCTCATCTCCTTTTCTTTTTTTTCTTTTCTTTATATTCCAGTAATGGAAGATGGGGATCAAGAGAATGGGAATCAGATCACATCAGCTACATATGGAGAGAGACCCCATCATATCTGACTCTAGAGGCCGAAAAAACCTTCCGTGACCGAGAATATTCCAATATCCCAGTCTCCAACCTTTTTAATGTTGCCTCTCCTCTTATCAGCACCCACACATTCTACATATTCTAGTTCGGCTGCAGAATCTCCACCATCCACAGTTGTTGAGGGCTCCAGTACAGAAACTCCCACATCCAGTACTATCACATCTGTGCCATCCATGACATCAGTAGACCCTACTATTCTTACACCATCATCCACTGCTGGAACAACCTCTAATCCAGTTTCGATATCATCTACTCCACCCACTACCACCACAATTGGCCCCTCCACCTCTGTAGCTACGACTCCACCTCAGGGTGCACCGACATCTGTCCATCCTTCACCACACCATTTCCTGATCTTTGTTTAGGGACATCCTATGGAAGATAGACTATAATATCTTTCACAACACATGATCTAGATAAGTGGCTGTTTCTTGGACATCAGAGTTCCCTAGTGTCTTGGTGTTGGGGAGGAGATCGAAGAGATTATAGGGAATACTCACCAGCTTGACACACTAAAGGTTATAACTACTACATTTAGAGATTTGTTTTTGGATTTATTAGTGTCCTTTGAGTTCCATGGGCCCACATACCGCCAGGCTCCCACTGATATAGCTACCCCAGTTCTATTCAGGCTCAATGAATGAAATTTATAATTATCTATGGATGAGTTTGGTTGAGGGTGTGGCTTCTACCCCCATCCTTCCACCCCACCTCTTGTCTCCTCCATCGCCTATCCTAAGCACTCCAAACTCATTTCTATGTGGAAGGAGCTTGTTAGGCCTGACCATATGTATACCCCCACTTCTCAGAAGAGTACACTCATCATTTCCCCTCCCCTTCATTCCATCCATCGATGCTTTAGTGCCATCCTTTTTCCTCACCATGAGGACATGGGTGTCATGTCGGGACAAGACATGGACCATATCACCTGTTTTTTCCAGCTTGAATATCCTGACCTCCCTTTTCTTGACACCATTTACTTCCAATCCATGATCCATGGCTATTAGGGAAACCTGAACAACAAATTCTATTCCATCTGGTTGGCCCACTACTTGGGAGTTTCTGAGCCATCTATCCCTCACGACCGCTTAGGCTCTCCCCAGTATATGGAATTTTCATTATTATCCACACGAGGATGGTCGAGGACTATAAATAAGGATTTTTGATCGTATAGGATGCCCTAAATCCTACAGAGGTGAGAGATGACCTAGCCTCCCCTAATGGTGTTGTTGATCCAGTCCCACCCCATTCACCAGTGGATGGTCCTTCTCCACCCCACCACACTTATTTTTCCCTCACTTCTTCATCCACATCCCCACCTCCACCAACACCCTTGGATAATCTCCCCATCTCCATCCATCTATCCCTGATGGACCACCATCTAGACCTCATCGAGCACCACCGAGTGGCCTTTACTCAGACACAGACACTGATGGAGGTCATGATCCTACTCATCCTTCAGCACTTGGGCCTTTAAATTCCACCAGTACCTGCTTCCACCTCTGACTCCTCATCCTTCAGTAACAAAAACACTATTGAAAGCTCTATCCATAGATTCAGTTCTCTTATCCACTACAATACTAGACGTTACTACTTCTACCACAACCGACATCCCCCTTACACTCCCACTTAGAGTGGGTGCCTCCAGTGTCCACTGTAGCTGATCTTACTCTACCAGATCCCCTATTCCAGATGATGCCTCTTCTGAGGCCACAAAATGAATAGTTTTTTTCACTTTTATATAAAATATATATTTTTTGTGTTGTGCCTGTGATGAGATTTCATATGTTCTTTTAGAATTATTTTTCCGTTTCATCACTAGTCATATGTACTCTAGAGCTACATGGGCCTCTCCTTTCGACTAATTTCCATATTTTTTCACTCACCACAAGGGTAGTATTATTTATACATTTCTTTTTATTATTATTTTGGCCTTACTTATTTCAATGCTCCCCTTGTCATGTCCTCTAGTGTATCCTTCCATCCTCTTCTATTCCTTAGTGTTGCACTTGGGGGATCATGTGTAAATTAAGTGTGTGGGAGAGTCTCTGACTACCCTAGTCATTTCCTTTAAAATGATCTAAGAGACATCATTAATATATGAACTATTTCTAAATGTGGAATTTTTTTGATTAATTATAATTATAAATAATAAAGTCATAAAAGGTAATTTTAAAATTTACATGATTCTTTTAATTTCAAATTATATTAAAATTATTGCTGATATATTTTTATTATTGATTTAAATTCTAGGACATTTAAATTTATTAGAATACTCGTTTTTATTCATTTCATGATGTGATTGACCAATTTTTATCCTCATTCCCAAGAGGTATTCTAAGAATTTTGACATCTTCTTTCTCATACTATCTTGATATATTCTTAGGATACTCATAACTACTATAGATTGTGAGTTTTTCTTTTTGAAGCATAAATATTTTTCGAATCACACTAAAATGATTGCGGAATTTGTTTGTTTTTCAACCTTTTTGACCTTGAGACCTACCCTACATATGACCTTCATGAAACCCTTAGAAACCATGAAATACCTTGATAGGAAGCCACATTACAATCCTATTTATCCTTCCTACCCTATATTGTTTTATAACATTTCATGATTATTCATTTGATATTTAGAAAGGAAGTTTGGATATTCATTCTACATTTTGGTGAGTAACCATAAATTAAGTGCGGGGGAGAGTGCCTCTTATTCATTTTGGAAGAAGGGTTCCAAAACCACCATTAATTGTATTCTTAGTGGTCCCTTTACAATATATATATATATATATACATTCAAGGAGGGACCATATTCATTCATTACATTTTATTGATGGTTTATGGACCCATGTTAGTAAGGGAATATCATGGTGATGATACCCTTTGGGAGATATTTATTAGGGATGAATTGTTCATTGATCTTTGTTATTGAATATCATACATTATTATTTAAGAATTTAGAATCCTTTTTCAAGCCTTTGAGATTATTTTTCCCATCATTACCTACCTACCTGAAGCCTCAGAAACATTTTAACCTTATTGAAAGACCACATGATTTTTGTGATTTTATTTCTTAAGTGGAAAATGATAACACTTTCAATCCTATGGATAGAGTTCATGTCATTTCAAGCCTATGGATAAATTTCATTTGAACCATATATGATCCTGCACATTTTATATCTCCATGATGAACTGGAAGATGTATTCTATTGAAGCGAGGATATGTGCCCGCTTGTTTTCTCTGTGTCCCATCAGAGTATGCCGATGGGATTTGTATACAGGGTTGGAATATGATCCCCCCATGATTTTTGTGAGAATATTCCCAGATACTTGTTTAGATAAATCAGGGATATGAGCTTGCTGGCTGGTCCCTGCCTCAGTATATAGGCAATCATCATCAATGGGAGCAGGGATATGCACCCTCTCCTAGATACCTGACATCTTTCTCCTCTAATGAGTTTTCCTTGCAGCCCTTGCATGGGTGTAATAGGGCACTATGTATTGGATGTTACCCTTAGTAGGTGACTAAGGGGTACCAACGGAAGGGTGTTGGTGATGGAGGTTAGCAGGATCTATCCTGGGTGGCCACCGAACCTGAAAGGAGTCATATCCAGCTTCCTGGTCCACCTTCATCAGATATGGAATATTTTAGTTATCACGCTCTAGGGATAATATCCCGAAGGTGTTAGTTGTGTAAATGAGAGCCACATGTTTAGCAGTAACCTTTCTCAAGAAATGATGACTCGCTGGACATCACATCTAGAGGACTTCACTAGTATCCTCTAGGGTCAGGGTAGTACCATATCAGTGGTACTCCAAAACCATCATATTAGCTACCTACCATTAGAGTTTCTATGCAGGTGAGACTATTTTTCAAGATGCAGAAGTTTCAGTTGCGGACAATTTTCTAGAACAAATGGTGGATGAAGATGAAATCATCTCAAATCAGGCTGCTAAAGTAGTATCTGCAGTTACACTGACAACAAAGAACAAGGTTATCGATTAATTCAATATCATGTGTATAATATGATCAAGTAGATATTCATAGTTAACTCATTTGTTCTTTTATTTCGGATTCATCCATTCCACTCATTTGGACTTATCAAAACAATGATGAACTTATGAGAACCCTAGATGTAGATTATTATTTATAAGATTATTTTAGTCTTATTACTTTTTTTTATATAGGTTTTTCAAAACAAAGTGGCCTCAATAATTTTAAAAGAATTGTTTTTTCATTGCATATATTCATGTCAGGTTCACCATTTTTGTTTCCCTGAGAGATATGGCATGGAATGGTTTTATCTCATCACAATACCATTTTTTACTTTTCCCTAAAACTCCCAATGGTTCCCCCATCCGTAGCTGGGTATAGACCTACTTTCCAAAGGCCAATGGTTGTCTGGTTTTTTAGGCCCAACGACTCTTAGGTACATTCCTTAGTTGAGGGGATGGGAGGTTGGGATCATCGCTCCCTTTTGGGTGGAATTGTTACCTACTCTAGGAATCTCTTATAGATTTAAGATATGCTCGTGAATCTCTTCCTAATCCTGATGTGGGGTCAATTACCCTAACAAATGAATATGGGTTAATTTCTTCTTTAGTGGATCCATTTGTATGTATTCAAGGTTCTTCATTTCTCTCTAGTAAGAGACAGGTGCTTATATGTTGAATCCGTGTAGCCAAGTACTTTAGAACATACTCCCATATGAGGAGGCGATTAATATTCTGAGGATGGGATTCATCCATTATGAGGTGTCCTACGTATCATGGTTATTATAGGAATAAAAACCCACATAGTTCATTTAACCCATGCAGTTTATCATCATATAGAAGGACTTATATGGGTGCTCTAGGACACCTTCAAGATCGGTTCCCAATAGGACATTCTACATATCCCGAATATAGTGAGAATCAGAGTTTTCATAGTTCATTATTTCAGGACTTATATATTGGGGTTTCCTATGTCATTATAAAGACTTGTGGTGCAGATGAAATGATTACCACAACTCCCTAAGCTCACATGATCCATGATCGGTGTGAGAAACAAGGGATAGAAAATAATCAATGTTATTGATTTGAGTAAGGGACTTAGATACTGGGATCTCCCTGAATGATCAATATGGACCTCAAACCTTGGAGAGAGAGAGCCTATGTATCATGAATATAGAAGGAATCAGAGTTTTCCTAGTTCCCTTTATGTCGGGGATTATACACCAAGGTTTCCCTAGATATCAGATATTTATGATTCTAGTGAGGTGTTCATTAAATCCGTATAATCCCACGTGAGCCATGATCATGGTGAGAAACAAGGAGGAGCATATGATCTACTTCATTGAATATGGATATGGGACTGGTATATTAGAATAGTACTTGGGGTGTTTGATATAGATCTCATACCTTAGGATGGTGTCATACATATCCTGGTTATGGCATGAATTATAGTTCTCATAGTTCATTCTATGTTGGGGATCACACACTAAGGTTTCCCTATACCATTGTAGGGGTTTATAAGTTATATGATATGACCATTGAAACTCCCTAATCCCACATGATTCATGCTCATTTTTGAGAAACAAAAGATAAAAATTAATCAATGTCATTACATTGGACACAAGACTCATATGATGGTCCTTACATGGATAATCAATATGGAGATCGAACCCCAGAGGGAGATAGCCTACATATCCTGAATATGGAATGAATCAGAGTCATTGTAGTTCCCTTTATATCAGGGCTTATACCCTGAGTTTTCCCTATTTATCTAGTCTTTCATTCCAAGTACAGTCAATATTTTATAGTCCTGGGATGCCCTGGTGCTCTAGCCTTACTGTCTGGAAGACGTCGTAAGTCCCATTTGGTACATCCTCGGAACCATCACATGACATGGATTGAAACATATAGAGGGTGTTGTAAGAACTAATGTGGAATAGTTTGAGAGGCATCATGTGTCTTGGATGAAACCTCTAGGAGACTATGTGAGACCTGGCTAATACATCTGGAGTGCATCATGAGTCTCAGCTAACTTGCATAGAGGGTGTCATGGGAGCTTGGTTGTCATGTATAGATGATTTCGCGAGACTCATCTATTGTGAACAAGCACCATTATACATGTAAGGAGATTTTTCTAATGGAAATCTCAAGTCCTTGGTGATAGACCTAGAGGGTTTTTGAGATCAAATAGGCATCCACGAGGGGGGGGGGACCATGTGACTTGTTATGACATGTTTGGTGTATTTAGCATGGCCCAGATGACATGTTGAAGGAGTGTCTCAAGATCTGAGCGACGTGTCCTGGTGATATCGCATGTCTTCAGGTGGAATACGTAAATCAACTTAGGGTCATCAAATAAGTCTTTTTATTAGGCCTTTCACCTTCGACCTTTTTCCTAACCCATTTATTGTGAAGGCCTTAGATCTATTCAGTATCAGTTTCTTTGATTCTTTCATGATTTGGAAGACATGTGGTATGTTATTCTCATGTCCTACCAGAATACCTTCACATGATATATGAGTGATCATGCAAAAAATTTATGTCTAGCACATGACTACTCCGGCTACTTGCTGGTATATTACCTGATGGAATGTTAGTCGGTCTCATGATCACTTTCCCTGAGAAGTCCGTAGAAGTTTAGAGTTTAATCCTATAGATCCTCGGAATCCGATTGATCAAAAATCCTAACCTTTATTCATATTGGTTAGGAGAATTTATAGGCATCTCCACCCCTAATAATCACTAGTTTTTTTGGTGTATCTATTACAAGTCCATCCTAGAGTCGACGAAGGGGCCTGACACCACATTGTTTTGCGATTCTCTACCATGGAATGCTTCAAGGGAGTCGCCTGATTTTCAGTGATCACAAGTCTCCCTTTTCAATATATACTTTATCAGATTACTTCTGATTATATAATAATTTTTGATCATATGGATGTGTTGAAGGATTTTCATGTTTTCATGTTGACTTGTCCGAGGGAATTCACAAGATCCAAGTGTCTGTGAAAAGACACTCATGATACCTTGGGTGAATTGTCCTGGGGTCTCATGGGACAACGTTGTATGTGAACTAGGTGAATCATATTCCTTTTAGTGACCATGAGTACCTTTCTCCTCCTCCCTTTTAATCCCCTTTATTTGATGTAACAATGTTTGAGATTCATGAGATATTGCATGTGTGTTTTGGAGGGTATTTATTTTATTTTTTGGAGATGCTTTGTTTGACCAATATGGGTCACATGGGGGTGCACAAGCGTTCCATGGAAGAATTTATCCCCTCATCCTTATAGTGCCATGGAGTTTCTTGGATATGCATGAGGATTTTTTTGTGGTGGGGATGACTTGCCATGGGACTGAGGCGAACGTGTCGATGAGGACTCATGACATCTTACAGGTCACCAGGGGTGCGTTACCTATCTTTCAGTGATCAAGAACCCCTCTCTCCTCCTCCCATTCTATCTCATTTGATTTATGTTACAAATTTTAGGGATCATTCCAATTGGAACTAGTAGTATCTATGATTTTTACATGATTTTTGGATGATGTCTTGCTTAACCAATATGAGTCATATGAAGAGTGTGAAAGAATTTAGTGGATATGTCTACCCACCTACCCTTAGAGCATTGAGAAGTTTTTTCAACACTCCTAATCACTTCTATTTGGTGAGGATGACAAGCCAGATTGATTCTGTGAGTTTTCGGGTGTCCCACAGATTGATCGGGGTGCGCATCACATGTCAATCTGCGACCGAGAACACCTCTCACCTTCTCCCCTTTAACGCATTAGTTTTATGTGCCGAAGGATAAAAGGTCATGCGAGGTTGCTTGGAAATCACCAAGGGATTTTATTCTTCCTAATAATGATTTGGTTCATGAGTTTCATGACCACTAGGGGTCTCTTACTTTGAATTCAATCCTTCTTTATTTTCAAAGGATTTTGGATGGTTTGTGAGGCACTTTTAAATAAAAAACTATACTACCTGGGGGTACTCATTTAGTTGTCTAGGGGGGGGGGGCTTTGCAAGAGTAGGCAGGTTTGTTGAAGATGTCTCTATAGGACTTTCTTTGGGTGATGCACCATGCGTGCGACATTTGCGTGACCTTGAAATGGTCACGTGATCATGAGTCTCTCTAATGATTTACTAATCTTCGACCATAATATTATTTCTTTCCTTATTGGGGAAAATAATACACATATTCAGTAATTTCCACCTTTTTGTGATTTTTTTGTACTTATTTGGCGGGTTTTAACACACACCCTAGTAAAATTAATTCAGATCTCAATTTAGTAGTAACATTCTACCATTTATCTTTTCATAGAATTATATTAACTAATTCCCAATACCTCTTAAATTTTTTAAAATTTAGTGGGAGAATACCCTCTATCAAAAGTTATGGTGCTATATGAGGGTAATTTATATGTGGAAACGTTTTATGGAATAGATTTTGGATTCTAGGTAATGAAGATAGAGGATAGTTTACTTCATAAGGATCTTGATCTACAATTGATGAACCCGGTGGATCACTGGGGCCTCTGAGCGGCGTCTCCTTCCCATTTCGAGGCGACTAGGGTTTTCTCCATCCTCGCGCTCCTTCCCTCTTTGGCCACCACTGAATCCCGAGTCTTCTTCATCGGGTTCACCTCGGTGCTTGGGTGATGCTACGCGGCTGGTCTCAACGCGACGGTGTCTCTTTGTAGTTTGATGACGGAGCTGGTTTGGTCCGGGGAGGGGAGGTCTTCACTTCATGGTTTTTTTCTTTCTGTGATTTTCTTTATGGTTGAAGGTTCCCTCTCTGTGAAGGATTCACTAGGGTTTCTCTCTCTAGTGGTGGTTTTTCTTCGATCCCTCTGTGCTCCCTGCAGTGGTATCGTGGCTTCCTCTCCTACTGTGGATTTTCGCTATGGGATTTTGTGGTTGCTGATTCAGAGCTGCGGGTGTAAGACCGAGTTTTCTCCGGCATACTCTTCGGAGCGCTCCAGGTTTGTTCTCGGCAGCTCGTTGGTCCTGTGGTGAGGTCTCAGCTTCTGCTGGTCGCCATTGTCCCACTGTGGTTGAGTAGTTTGAGGATCTTAAGAGACATTTCCCAGCAGTTTGGTTGACATATTTGGATTTTTGGTTCCTTTCTCGGTGGTTCTTTGATGTTTGTGAATCACTATAATTTTTCATGTTTTCTAGGTGATTTGGTTCGTGTTGCGCATCAGTGGAATTTGATTTTCTGGTTTTGTGATTTTCTGTGGTGCGGGTGATGGTCTCGTTTCCCCCTGAATTTGCGTCTGCGACGTCGGGTTCTCGATGGCGTTGCTGGTGATGGCGACGACGGACGCCGGTGATGCTCGCCGGCGATCCAGTGATGTGGCGCTCGAGGCGGTGCAGGCTCACGGCTCAAGGGTTTTGGTGATGATGGTGAATAGTTTGATGGGGACGTCGGTTCAGAAGACGAGGTGCTCTGGAATGCGTGATGGTGGATGGCGATGGGATTTACTGTTGAGGGTTCTCGTGGCTCGAGGTTTCCTCGGGTCCTGTAACTTTTTGAATTTTGAATTGTGTTGTTATGGTTACCGCTTACCCATAAAGCGGGTATTTTGAAAATCCAAAAAAAGAGAATTTTCAGTGATCTACAATTGATGGGCACCAACTATGATGAATAATGTGTTACTTTTGCTAAGGTTTCTTAGCATGAGGATATCAGAAGGAAAAAAAATAGTAGATCACATCAATGAATTCAACAATATTTATATTCAGTTGGATATAGTTAAGGTAAAATTTAGATATTTTTATTGATAATTGTTGTTACTTTCATCACTCCCTGGAACATGGGATGTGATGGTCACTGCGGTGAGAAAATCAAGTGGGAAAAATAACTTGGTGTTTACAGATGTTAGAGATATTATATTGAATAAATAACTTCATCAGAAGAAGATATAAGAATAAACTATAAATTATTATAGTGTAGAAGTAATATGGTGTCCCACAAACTAGAAGAGACAGAGGAAAGGAAAATGAATAAGAATTCATAGTAGGAGTAACTCGATAGAAGTTTGTCCCATGTATTGAAATTATGGGAATAAATGCCACCTAAATAAGGATTATAATGAATGGAGGGTTAAATCAAGAAGATACACTTCCATAAGTGGGTTAAAAAATCCTGTATTGGAATATATGATAATTATAATGTTGAGTGTCACCATCTCACTTGATTCATGGATTATAGAATCTAGAGATTATTTTGAATCACCATCTGAGAGGAGGAGTATGAGGAACTATAATTCCAAAATATTCATCAAGGTGTATATTATATATGATAAAGATATTGAGATTGTGTAAAAGGGTGATCTCTCTATCTAGAAAATGAATGGAGATTTGTTAGATTTACAATGCATGCATCATATACTTGAATTATGGAAGAACATAATTTCCATTGGATAGTAAGATGATACAGGTTTATACACAAAATTCATAGCTAGAGCATGGGAAATTACATTGAGTTCCATGGTGGTGGCCAAAGGAGTGAAGGATGTAAATTTTTACCTCACAAGCATATTGAAAGGTGAAATTCATGTCAAATAGATAACGTCTATAAAGTTATTTCATGACCATCTAGTTCACTTAAGTGAGAAGGGTGTAAAAGTCTTAGTAGCTAAAGGGATTATGAAGATTATAAGAATGGATTATGGAAGATCTGAACAATGTGTCCTTAGAAATAAACAAATTTATTCCTTTTAAATGGAAGTTAATACATCAAAGAACCAGAAGTTATATTTAGTTTATACAAATGTACATTTAATATATCTAGTTCATTCTCATAGATAATCATTGTACCATGTTATCTTCATTAGTGATATGACATAAAAGGTACAAGTGTTTTTTTCTCAAGAAAATTTCCGAAGTATTTAGAACATTTATTTGATAGAGAGACATAGTAGAAAAAGATACTGAATGCAATTATAATTTCTTAAGGTCTGATAATGGTGGGGTGTATAGAATCAAATTGTTTCAAATGTTCTACTAGTGGAAGGGAATATAGTTTTAAAACCTAATACTAAGTACTCTGAAACATAAGAGTCATGAAGTGGTTGAATTGAATGTTATTTAAGAAAGAGAGGATCATGATAATTCATAAAGTATTCTACAAGATATTTTGGTCTGAACTGATGAATTGTGAGGCTTACTTAATCAACATGAGTCCCAATTCTCTATTGGTATAGGAAGTTTTGAAAGTATATTTGTTTTGAAGGAATAATGATTTCACCCATCTCAAAGTATCTAGTTCACTCACCTATATCCTCATTAATGTTAAGGATAGAAAAAATCTAGAGGCTATATCTCAATCATGTCACTTTTTGAGATATGGTGATAAAAATTTTGGTTATGAATCTAGGATAATAACTCTTATAAGTTTATAAAAAGTATAAATTTCATCTTCAATAAATATATCTCATGGAAGGATCATAACTAGGCTAATAATTTTACTTATATCAAAGTATCATAAAAATCTAAGGTTCAATTGAATTTATGTTCAAAATTTATATATGGTTTTAGGGATTACATCATTTCAAGAAACACTAGATATTCCAAAATATTTTTTAGGAGTCATGTTTTGATGGTGTTTCTAAGGATAGAAGTACCAAAGGGATCAAGAAATATGAAATATTAGGGAATATCTCTAG
Organism: Viscum album; assembly: GCA_963277665.1. Classification (NCBI taxonomy): domain Eukaryota; kingdom Viridiplantae; phylum Streptophyta; class Magnoliopsida; order Santalales; family Viscaceae; genus Viscum; species Viscum album. The sequence continues at coordinate 1,819,803,026 of OY728151.1, read as the reverse complement.
AAGGTGTAGTTATAATGGTAGTGTTTCTAGAATTATTTGGACCACATATGGATTTATAAAGTTCTACCAATGTAAAGTGACAAGTTTATAGGTATTAATGTAGATTGCAATACATTTTACTCATGGATGATGAAGATCCCAAGAGACCAAAATAGGATTAAAATTTGAATAACTTGAAATTCCATGAGTTAGATATGAGAGATGATACTATATTCTTACAAGTGTCTAGAATATGAGAACTAATAAAAAATTATGTTCTAAAGAAAGTGATTTAGAATAAATGGGTTTATTAGCTGAAGGAGGAAGCGGGTGGTAGGAAAAGCTACAAGTAAAGGCTTTTCATAAAGGGGTTTAAACAAATGGAAGGTGTGTAATTTTATGAGATATTTTATTTGGCAGTTAAACACATGAAAATTAAAATTTTAATCATCATGGTTGTAATGGAAGGAATTAATATGTAGGTTATGGACATGAAGACCTCTTTCCTTAATTAGAGCTTCGATGGGGGAATTTACATGAAGTAACTATAAGGTTACGTAAGAAAATGAAACATACATATTGTATACAAGATAAAGAAGATCCATTATATTTTAAAGAGAGTATCAAGTAGTTAAACTATAATTTCAATGCCTTTATGGTTGTGTGGGAGTTCATCTGGAGCAATGCAGATCATTGTTGTTATTGGAGTTGGTTCCCTAGAACCAACTTAATTTGTACTTTTTATTAATTTTATATTAAAATACATTAATATTAATATATATCACATGATTGTTTTTCCTTAGGTATAACATTAATAAGATAATTTCCTTAGAGTATTTTCCATATTGAATGTTTTCAGAAGTTCCTTTCTACAATGAGAACCTTAATGTGCTATGACAATATTCTTAAAAATTTATCATATAGTCTGAAATAAATTCTCTAACATGACACATATGATGGTTAGACTGTTAGATAATGGATTCTCATAAACATACAAGGAATTGACTCATGAATATTTTCACTTATTAATATCCAAGATAGAAGATTATAAGGATAAAACCACCAATAGAAATTACACATGTTACACGTGTCATTGTATATTCTAATATATGGACATGTATAATAGTCCTTATAATTGAGATTATTATTAATGTATATCATGAATCGTGTACTTTAATGTATTTTGAAAAACCTTAATGACACATTCTCATGATGAAGTAGGATATATTTGGTGTTCCATAAGTGATATGATATTAATTGATAAGTAAAGAAAGTATTTGCCTCTTCCCAGACCAAATGATGATATCTCATGTCATTTGAGTGAAATAGATCTGTTTGATTAAGTCCATGACCATTAAGATTTATTGAAAAGTTCATTTTGGGAATTAAGATAAATATATATCAAGCATATAGATTGATGACACATGTATGCAATGCGCTTGAGGAGATATCGAGATAAAGAGATTATATTACATAGTGAGTGACTGTATGAGGTTTTTTTAATGGTAACATTAACTTATTTCTATATGGGTTCCTTGAAATTTTATTAAACACTAATAATGGAATCTAAGCAAGCCCACCTAATTCCATTGAGAAAAAGGCCAAGAAGGTTACATAATAAGTGTATTTAGAACCTCAGTTAAATTATATTTGATTTTAATATTAAAATAAATAATAGTTTTATGATCTAGGAATAATAATTATTTAGGTTATATCAGTCGCATAAAATCAATAACCAGTTTCCAATTTTGAATATTTAAGAGTTGAATATTAAATAAATATTTATTCTCTAGTTAGTGAATATAATATCAATTTATTTAATGAATGAATAATTTATACATATTTTTTTTAAATAAATTTGTATTATTATTAAATATTTAATAAATGTTGAGGATGATTCATAAGCCGAGTCAATGGCACAAATGGAAATGATATATTTTATTTAATACCATTTAAATAAATATTTATTAATTTATTACTAGATGATATTTTACATCCATAGGTTTTCACACATTATGAAATACATTATTTTTATTATTAGATGTAGGGTCTACTAAAGATTTGGGAATTGTTCAAGGTACTTTATACAATAACTAATTTATAACCCTATGTATATAACATGACTTATATCATTTCTATAGTAAAGGTGATTTCTTGTGAATAATATTTATCTCGAGAGAATTATCTCAAGACCAAAGAAAAATCTCTCATGAAGGCTCTCTAGAACAAGAAGCAATCTTCCTACTACTACCTATCCTAACTAAAATAAATAGAAGGAATACTTCAGGACCAAAGGGATTATTGTTGTGAAAAATAGCGAATGACACAAGATGATCGATTCTTCCACACTATCACCTGAAGTTACAATAGTGATGTTTTGAGGTTTCATGGACCACATGTGGATGTCATTAGAGGGATTATACCTTGGATACTTCATTGAAATGATGGTATGATAGGATGTTAAACTATAATCATAAATTAAAAAATAATTACGAGATAATTTAGTTCTTGTTTATAAATTAATTGTAAATTATATGAGAAATATCTTCTCCTTGAATATTTTGATATTGCATTTATCTATTTCTAAGGATTTAATCCAAAGAAATTGGTGAAAAACATTTTTGGGAATGGTATTGTTCACTTATGTTGTGTCTTAGAACCTTCTAATGGTATCAGAGTGGGCATATATTAATTTATTATTATTTATTATTTGTTGATAATTTCCACATTTATTTGTTAGTTTTTGTTTCTAGTTTTTTGTTTCTTAATATGAAATTTGAGATAATATGATTGTTCAATTTCATATAACTAAGAATATGAAAATGAGGAATAATATAAAATCCCATATAAATGTACAGAATATTTTAAACTGATTACATTAATACACAATATGTGACTAAAAAGTACACACCATGTCCCCATGGTCAACCACACCAGGATGAGCCATGTGGGTCATGATACATAATGTGAGAGAACTATATGTGGTGTCATTACACACCATGAATCTATTGCCAATTATTCTATGGTATGACAAGGTTACATGATGTTTATCTAGTGTGTATGTCTTTTAACCCCACACGGTTAGTCCCCATAAGAATTATGGATTCCATTTGGTTAAAGTAACTGATATTTAATTAATACACACCACATATTAACCGATAATCGAGCAACTCAAAAAATATGTTATTACATGATATATAGCTATCATATGCACCATGTGACACATAAATATCTCATTTTGAGTAAACAATAAGTATCTATTCATGTTATACGATGGGAAGAGAAAGGAGTACATGGTGTATAGCTGGTGATACAAGCCATGTAACTCTTACCTGATCTCATAGAGTACACACATTATAAGTGGGATATGTAGGAGAAATATGTAGAAAAAATATTAATTATATAAAAACCAAACTACACAGTGTGTATCCAGTTGTATATGCTGTGTGATAAGGTTTTCACATGAATTACACGCTGATTGATTTTTACCCGGTCTTCTAGAATTAAATGAATAAATTAATTGTTTTCCATATCATTATAGAATTACATAATATGTTTGGTTTCCAAATACATCATATAATTAATAGGAATTTCCTATGATATATGACACATCTATTAATAAAATTTCACGTGGTCATTTATTCCATGAAGACTATACGATTTTACCTACAGAATAACATGTCATGTAATATCACAAGATGTTGTGTAGGCATATATTCCATGTAAGAACATGGTATATGAAAAGTAAAATATATAGAATAAGTCACGAAACACATGATTGATAGTACACACCATGTAAATTATAAGGTTACACACTGTATTACCTCTATTATAGGCCATTTATATTAAATTCTAGACCAAATTTAATTTTGACCAAAAGGGTACACGTAGTGTTTCCTGTTAGTACATGCGTTATCCCAACTAATTTTAAATTAAATTATATTTATTAAATTTATTTAAAATTATTGATTTTTTGAATCAAAATAGATTTTTTGGTTGGAAAATTAAGAATAATTAATTAATTAATTAATTTATTGGATAATTGATTTATTAAATCAGGAATTTTATCTTAATAAAGAACAGACTGAAATGAATGTTATCTAGTTTTCAATTTATACTCATTCCATGTGTAGATGACCATGAGTTTTACCAACCTATATATGTGTTGGGTTTCTATTTAATTTAATTATTATTTCATGGGTTTAATAATAATTTATTATTAAATTAAATATAATGATATTTGTATCAACCCTAACTCCTTATTATGTATGGTATTGTGTGTCCATGGTTCCTTTTATGTATCCCCAAACCATTAGTCCCCCTTATCTACAGGTAAATAATAACATGTAAATGATATAAATCCCAATCGATTAGAGAAGGTTCAAGATAGATCCAATACAAAACCATCCAAGGAGATACACATGCTAAAAGGTGGAATGTCACAACTTTAGCCTCAGTCATATCAATGAGTTATTCCCCTAGGGTCATGGGTTGGTTTATCATTAACTCAACAAACCAACTAGTAGATATAATCTCATGGTCATTCCACATATTTATATTATTTTTCCAGTGCATGGTTGGTTATTTATTTATGTGATTCATGTAGTGACCAGACCCCAGCATCCTAGAGTTGGTGTCATGCTACCATTATATTGACATAAGATTTAAGTAAATCACATCCTAAATTACTGAATAGTTTAGTAGACTTGGTAAACTAGATACATACATGATTTTTTTTATTATAAATGAATACATTAATTAAAACATTTTTTTCCTTTTAAGGATAATAAATTTATTCCATCAAGCGTATCCTTTCATATCTTTATAATTATACTTCAGAGAATCTTGGGGAAAGGAAAAATAATAAGGGTGATCTCAAATACTCAGTAAGGGTAATTACATTGGAATAAATAAAAATAAATCAACATGGAAAGTTTAATAACTGATAACACATTCCATTTAAGTAATTGGATAAGGTATAATCAATATGTAAAGGTAAGAATATGAAAACACATTCCATTAAATCAATAAAATAATAATGAAAATAATATATAGATATATCAACACAATAATCTCATGGATAATGATAATAAATTATTTCTTAATAATGTAAATTCTTAATTATTGGACGTCATGTATCTGGCACGTGAACCACTACGATAAATACCTTTCACAAGATAGTTTAAGTCTATGGGTAGAAACCCATCTATTCTACTTAGAAACAAACTCTAAGAGTTTTTCACCAACTAATTTCATTAATTAAGACTACTGATGCATCGAGGATATTACTTTAAATGGTCCCCAACCTGTAGGGCTTGCATTAACTGGTCCCCAACCCATATAGTTCTTGTCCAAAACATTTCACATATATCAAATAAACAAAATGCCTTATCAAATATTTGTATCAAGTAAAGGATATAGATTTATAAATATTTCCCCAATAAATCAAATAAATATCAAAGTAAATACTGTATATAAAAATGATATATGGTTTAGGAACTAATCATATCCATGAGAAATGATATGGATAATTAGGGGAAATTCAATGTTTAGTTATCATAAGAAATTGAATATTTCAAAGGGACTAACAAAAAATCAAGGTAGTGATTGTCAATACTATCCTTGGTTAAAGGAGTCATAAACCATACAGATGAAGAATAAGGATGGTATCAATACAACATATCCTAAATGAAGTAAAATCTATTGATGAATGGGAATACTATAAAAATATTTTTTTAAAATCTTGATGAAAATATCGTTTTCATTTTGAAAAACATTTTGAAAATAATTTTATTTGACAATAAGTTTTAAAAATATTTTATTTAACCTTTTAAACTTTAAAATAAATCTTTGAAGAATTGATTATGGGTAAATACATATATTTCATACAAGGTAAAAATAATATTTCTTTTATATGGAAATTGTTAGAAAAATGCCTTGTTTGGAAAGTGATAAGAAGATTCCTTTGAAAACATTAGTAAAAGGAAAAAGGGGTAAAATGTATTTCATAAATTATTTTTTAAAGGGTAAAAACATTTTTGAGATCCTTTTTAGAAAAATGGGATTTTAGAAGAAAATAGTTTCTATGACCAAAGAGATAAATAAAGTTGGGTTTTCTTAAAAACATCTTCTAAAAAATTTTGGGTGCCAGTGAGTTTAAAAATGGATCTATTACTTAAAAAGAGTCATGAATAAATAGAGGAGAAGAAAATGAAAAGGTTTATTAGAATATGATAAAATATTTTCCTTTTATATAAATTCAAGTGTAAATAATCTTGAACAAAATGAGAATGTAAATTAAATCCTTGAGAATAATGTAACATTTAAGTGAGAATCAATCAATGAGTAGATTATGTGTATCAACTATAAATCCCAATAAATAAGTGGAAATAAATCAATATATATTCAAAATAATTATAAAAATAATCATATAATATTAATGAAAATGAGGAAGTAGTTTAATAAAATGAAAAAGAGTCGGGTTATGAAATTTATTTTCCACTCAGGAAACTTTTAACTCAAATATCCTTAGAAGAAATAATTAAAATAGAAATTCAAAATTCCATGAAGAATGAATGAATCATGATATTATAAGTATAATTGGTAGTATGTAAACAATATAAAAGAAATTTTATACACAACAATAAAGTTATTGTTTCAATAGAAAGTTAACAATCACAAAAGAAAGTGAGATTGCAAAGATAATCATTAAGAACATTCTTGAGGAAAATAATTTTTAAAGATTCCAAAGTGTCCCATACCACTTTGAATAATTTGAATCATAATACCAATGAAGTAATGACATTAAATGAAACCTATAATATCATGAAAATTATTATATTCATGATATAACATGTTAAAGGTATGTATATACCCTATATAAAAGTGAATTAGTGCATAACAACAAATAAGTCTCAATGGAATGTAAATTGAGACGAAATCTCTTACCTTGCATTTCATTTTTGGGTGAACATCCCTTAAACTCATTTATAGGGGTTTTAAACATGTCAATATCTTATAAAAAACCACAATCATATTTATAATATCATATATTAACTTATTATAATATCTTATTACATGTTTGTTAATGATCTTTCATTGTTTTCACTAGTTCGGGTGTTAATTGCCTAATTTCTCAAGTATGTTTTGAATTGTTACTTGTTGTTCCTATAATGTTTTCATAATATTGATAATTCAAACCATTATTTATATATCATATGTATTTATTATATATTTATTTAAAATAAATCATAAAATTTGGATATAATAAATTAAATGCACAGTTTATGGAGACTGTATGACGTACATAAGCATGAATTATACTTTCATTTCTTTACTGTATTAAAAGATTTAAAATTAAATGTTATATATGTATATTATAATTCTATTATAATATATATTCCATATATATTATATTTTTTTATTAATAGTATCCTTTATATATTCCATGTATAGTGTAAATGAGTCACATCACTTTAAGGAGTCGATAGTCCACACTTCCACAAACGATGTTATCGTATTTACAGAAAATGAGAAGAATAAGTTTATGTGTTTTATAAAAATTAAATAAGTATAAATAGACTATAAATATAATATATATAATATATAAATAGAGTTTAAATCATAATTCCCAACCATGAGATGCAGTAAAGGAAAAATGAACATCATTTTGTGAGGCGGTAGTTCACCGTACACATAAATGGTAAGTTAGTTACCCATTATATGGAGGTGTTTGTAAGTGTAGGTATAAAAATTAGAATAAAAAAATATAAGTATATTTAGGTTATTTTTTTATTACATAATAATGGAATAATAATATTTTAGGGTCTGTATAATTAAAATAAATCTAAAGAGGTTGAGGAATGATGTTACCTCTTTTTCGGGTAACTTCTTTTAGTTTTCACCAAAGAGCTTACTTGGTTTAATTTATGACCAAGTTGAGGATTATAATATGAGGGGAGGGATGTTGAGAAGATATTTGGGAATATATTGTTCGATAAAAAGTGTCTTTAGAGGTGTGAGGAAGTGGGAGGGGTGAGTTCATTTTTATAGTGGAGGAGTGACATTCTTGTAAATTTTTGTAAAGGGAATTAAAAACATGTTTTTTCTATGGAAATTGGATCAAATAATAGACCAAATTAGATAAAAGTGGGTATAGGTATGAAATATATCCATAAAATTTATTTTTGATAATTTTCTAGGCCATTTCCCCTTAATATTAAGGTTTAGTCCCTTGTTAAGCTAATTTTCCTCTCAATCATTGTAATTAATTTTAATTACCTTCAGTAATATTTTGGGTAAAAAATTAAGTTTACCATATTATAAATTATAAATTATTATTATTCCAAATATGGAATCCATTTTTCCAAGTTATAATCACAGAACCGATAGAAATTAATTTAAAATTAATTCTATAGATGGAACGACAAAGCGATTTTTGAAAGTAAAATGTTCAAAAGTTTGATATGTCTATATATTCAATTTCAAATTGAAATTGATTATAATAACCTAAATTAGATTAATTGATAAAAAATTAGTCTAATTAAACTTTAAAATCAATTAAAAAGATAATTAAACCTTATAAATAAATTATACAAAAAATTAGTTATGAATTAAAATTCATTATTTTTTACTATTCATTAAAAATGAAACTTCCCAGAAAAATACCAAAAAATAATACTAACCTATTTTTTTATGTTCTGATTTCAAAGAAAAAGTTTATTTTGGGATATAATATTTATAAAATTTTCAAAAATTGTATTTAAAATAGGTTCTTCATTAAAAGGGGGAAACAATGCCTTTAGAAAAATATTGATTTTATACAAAATATTGGGTTTGTGATTATCTTATGCTTATAAAATATATTGTATGGATGTAAAAAAATATTTGGTTGAATATATAATATATATTAATTTAATATCAGTAACCAATGGTAATTAATTTAACTTATTAAGACAAAACACCTTTGAAAAAATTAAGATATATCCTTTATGTCCAATTGGTTTATATTTTCCTTTCTAATTAATTGGTAAACAACGAATTCATATTATATTTCCATGGACCATAAATTTTCATAAGTTAGTTAATACTATTCATAACCACTAATTTAATGGCTAGTTTATGTCTTGTTATTTTAAATAATAATATTTAAATAATATATTATTGTTTGGTAAAACTTGGTCTTGCATGTAATGTATGCTATTGAAGAAACTCGTTGTTGCATGCGACACACACTAACTCAATATTGCGTGCATTGAAATATATATCAAATATTGGATTTATTTAATAGATTAAATATATTTTAATTTATTGGGATATTATATTCCCTTACACATTTTTTATTGCGTTCCATACATGATATCGAATATAATGTCCTTATTTTGGAATTTTTGGGCGTTACATTCTCCCCACCTTAATTAAATTACATGCTTGTAATTTAAACTCGAACTTGGTAATTGATTGTTTTACTCTTCCTCTTTTCAAACCCCACATTAAGATAAGGGGTTGTAAAACATCTTTTAGAAAAGAGATAATGGTAAGTACAAAGGTTACATAGACTAACATATAACTAGGTCTCTAAGTATGATAACATTAGTGGAAAATAGAGATGCGTACATGAAGGAAAAACATAAATATTTTCATAGGTGATTGAGGAAATCAATCAAAAACTAGTGAATGATCAATGAAAAATTTAGGCTCTCAAATTCATTAATCTATGATGATTTAAAATACCATTTCTTCAACAAAAATTACGGTATGAGGATAACATTTTATTTCTATATCATTTTTTTAATGTTGAGTACTTCATTTACTGCCTAAGGATATAAGGAATTATACTTACTTAACATATTTATATAATCATAATTTTTATACTTTTTTTGTGCTTTGATCAATTTCTAATTCATCCATTACTTTAAGAAATGGATATCCAAAAATTAACTTTGATTCTTGAAGCACTAAAATAAACTTTTGACGGATCGTAAGGCCCATAAAACAAATCTTTACATTTGTCTCTAAATATTTTCCAAAACTTATATGGTTAATACATTAATATCTAAACCTAAAAAATACTACAATTTCAGCATTAATATTTATTCATATGATTGTTTAACTAAAAACAATGTCATATTAACCATGAAATTTTGTAGGTCAGTGGTTGGCATGAAACCCTTATCATCCTTCGGTCTTGGGTTCAAGTCCCATGGCTTGTCAGATTTGTTGGGTTGTCACCCAACATATAGTTTTTACTTTTCTAAAATCATATTAATATAATTTATAAAATAAATATGATGGATATATTTGAAATATAGTCATTAAGTAACCTTTTAACTAAGGTTTTCAATAAAACCCCAATACATACATACTTCATCCATTTATTTCCATATAGGTACTTGTTTTAAATTTGATCCATTTGAAGAGGAAATTTACTAAAACCAAAAACCATAGTGTGAGAATCAATTATCATATTGTAAAATCCATATAATCAGGTTTAGGATATCTAAATCATGAAAAAATATTTTCAATCTAATACACCTCTGGTTTAACCTATGAAATTCATTGTTATTATCTATTAAAATTCTTCATAATGTTTTATAAAGAGAATGTGAATTATCCTAAGAGTATCCCACGAGAGTGTCAAACCAGGTGCATAATAAGGCTCATTGTCATGTACCGGGTTACGTCGATTTAGGCATGATGCACCATATTGGAAGTTTCCAGACAAGAATACCCACATAATATTTACCTTACCAAAATTATAGGATGTTATTATATACATATTCTCAAATTATACCTTACTGTTATATTATCTAATCTATGTTTTCCTAAATCTAGTTCCCAAGGTTTCTACTAAACCTGCTCTGATACCAACTATAGCGACCCAACCCCAGCAACCCAGAGTTGGTGTCATGATACCATTACATTGGCATAATATACAAGTAAATCATGACCCAAAGGACCGAACATTTTAGTAGTCTTGGTAAACTAGATAAATACATGATTCTTGTATTGCAAATTAATACACTAATTATAACCTCATTTTTTTCTTTTGTGGATAATAAAATTATTCCATCTAACGTATCCTTGCATATCTTTCTTAGTACACATCAAGGAATCATAGGGAAAGGAAACATAATAAGCATGAGATAAAATTCTTAGTAAGTTAATTACATCGTAAGAAATAATGAATCAATAAGAATAAATCAACATGGAAAGGTGAATAGTTGAGAACACATGCCATTAAAGTAACTGGATAAGGCATAATCAATATGTAAAGGTAATTAACTAAAAACCCATGCCATTAAATCAATAAACTGAGAATAAAAAGCATCCATAGATATGTTGATGTAAAAATCTCATGGATAATAATAATAAATTATTTATCAATAAATGAAATTATTAATCATTATACATCATGTATCTGGAACATAAACCACTACCATTAAGACATTTCAAAAGATGGTTTAAGTCTGTAGGTATAAACCCATATATTATTCTTAGAATCAAACTTTAAGGGGTTTTTACCAACTAATTTTGCCTCATGATACTACTGATGCATTTAGGGGTGCACTTTAAATGGTCCCCAACCCATAGGTCTTGCATTAACCAGTCCCCAAAAAATAAGGGTTACATTAACCAGTCCCCAATCCATATAATGAATGTCCAAAACATTCCTCATATATTTAATAAACAATGTTCCTTATCAAATATCTGTTTCGAGTAAAGGATACAAATTTATCAATATTTACCCAGTCAATCAAATAACTATCAAAGTAAAAACTGTATTTAAAAATGATACATGGTTTAGGAAATAAACATCTCCTTGAAAAATTATAAGGATACTTAGGGAAAATTAAATGTTCAATGATAATAAGAAATTTAATATTTAAAGGGGACTAACAAAGGAATCAAGGTAGTAAATGTCAATACTATCCTTGGTCAAAGGATTCATTAACAATCTATAATAATAATAAATATGGTATCAATAAAAAATATCCCAAGTGGAATAAAATAGAGGGTTGTTGTTGTTGATATATGGGAATAATATAAAAAGATATTTTAAAAACATTCTTGAGGAAAATATCTTTTTCATTTTCAAAAATGTTTTTAAAATAATTTTCTTTGAAAATAAATTTTAAAAACATTTTATTTATACTTTTAAACATGAAAAGGAATATTCAGAGAAATGATAGTGGGTAAACCCGTACATGTCGTACAAGGTAAAAAGAACATTCCTCTTTCACAATAAAAGGTTAGAAAAGTGCCTTATTCAAAAAGAAACAAGAATATTCCTTTGAAAATATTCATAAAATAAAAAAGGGTAAAAATTTATTTAATAAATTATTTTGTAAATAGTTATTTTTTTCGAAAACTAGATTTTTAGAAGAAAACAGGTTCTTCGACCAAAGAGATAAATAAATTCATGTTTTCTTAAAAAAAATTTCTAAAACATTTTGAGTACCAAAAAGTGGGAAAGTGGTAATATTACTTGAAAAGAGTCATTAATAACTATAGGAGAAGAAAATGAAATGGTTTATTATACAATGATCAAATAATTTCCTTTGATGGAAATTCAAGTGTAAACAATCCCAAACAAAATGATATTTTGAAGTAAACCCTTGAAAAGACCATAATGTTTAAGTGAGAAGAAATAATTGAGTATATTATGTGTATCAACTATAAATCCACATAAATAAGTTTAAATACATCAATATATATTCAAAGTAAGTATAAACATAATAATAGAATATTAATGAAAATGAGAAAGCAGTATAACCCAATGAAAAGGAGTCTGGTTTTAAAAATTTCTTTTCCACTTGGGTAACTTTTAACTCAAATCACCTTATAAGAAAAAATTCAAATTGAAACTCAAAATACTATGAAGAATAAATGAATCATGATATTATAAGTCAAATTGGTAGTATATACACCATATTTAATAAATTTGGATCACAAAAATAAAGAATTGTTTCAAGAGACATTTAACAATCACCAAAGGGAGTGAGATTGAAAATATAATCATTAAGAACATTCTTAAGGAAAATAATCTTTAAAAATTACAAAGTTTCCCATACCACATTGAAACATTTGAATCATATTCCCCATGAAGAAATGACATTAAATGAAACTTATAATATCTTGATAATTGTTGGAGTTAGTTCCCTAGAACCAACTTCTATGTACACTATTATAACTTATATTCATGGTTTTTGAATATTAATAAACTCATTATCAAATCATTATTGTTCTTCTGTGTGACATTGCATGTGATAATGTCTCAAGAGTAGTTGTCACACTAAAAGGTCATAACAATTCCCCGCTAATATGAGAACCCATAAGTGCTATGACACTATTCATAGATATATGTTCTATGGACAAATGATATTATTTTAGAGACACAAATGATATAGGATATCAGGGGTGGAGACTCATAGGACTTTGAGGAACATTCTCATGGTGTATTCCCTTGGTGATATCCTATAGGATATTATGATAATGAGACCAGATAGTAGGAAATCCACATTTATAAGTGTCATCAGATGTTCCTATATGCAGACATGTGTATTGGTCCTTAGACTTTAGGATTATTATTAATTGATATTATGAGTCGTGCACTTAGATGTATTGACGAAAACCGTGATGAGAGATGTTCATGGAGAGGTGGGATATGTTAGGTGTTTCACGATTAATATTGCATTAATGAATAATGTGAGAAAGTATTTACCCCTTATGTTCTTTAATGGAAGATAATATCCCAGTCCCTTTTAGGGAAATGATATATCCTAAATAAATCCATGGACATGGTGATCAATATGAAAGTTTTATTTTAAGAAAATAAAAGAAAGAGATATCAGACATATAGGTTGATGTCATTGGCATGAAACTTTCTTGATTATAGATATTGTGATAAAGGAATTATATTACACAGTAAAAATTCAGATTATGTGACATGTCTATGTGGCATTAACTTATTTCTCTATGGGTTTCTTTGTGTGTTTCTAGATTCTAACCTTGGACTGTGGGTTGAATTGCCTAATTCCACTAAGAAAGAGGCCTACAAGGTCACACACTAAGTTTATCTAGGATCTCAGTTAAATAATTTATTATTTAACAAGTGGAATAAATATTATTCCTGGTCATGGTTTAATAATTTTTCATGTATGCTTGATCACATTTATTATGTCACTAGTTATTAGAGAAAATATATTGTGGGTGAAATAATTAATAAATATTGAGGAGGATTGGAAAACCGAGATTAATGGTCTAGTGAGAAATAATAATATTGAATATTATTTGATTAAATAATATTTAATTATAACTCACTAATTAATCACATGTTAGGAAATAATAATATTTCTATTATTATTTGACATGGGGGTTTTACTTGAATCAATGAAATAATTAAAGGAACTTGTGCAGATTATTTTATTATTACCTTATTAAAATAAATGCTTGATAATATTATTCTCTTAATTAGACAAGGGAACGATAAGCGATTCCAAACATGTTGTGCAAAACATTTGTAGAAAACCTATTGATCCTAGAGAGTTCTTCCATTATCCAAAAATTCTATGAAGAACGAGAGTGATCCTCCTCCACTGGATCAAGGAGAACGCTTTGGAAGTGGTTCTAAAGGCGATCAAAGGTAGATGATGCAAGCGCAAGGATCTTCCATTCTATCACCCTAATACCCCTTAAGTTATGTTCGAAGATTTGTGGAGCTTGTTTGGATCACCAATAGATGAGATCTACCCTTGATCTCTACAACGCAATGATGTCTCTCTTCAGATATGTGTTTGGGTGCATCAATAAAGAAAGAATCGACTTAGAGGTAATTATTATTTAATTAAATTAATTATAAATAAAATATGTTGATCCTTTGTCTTGGTTCCAGGTTTCTATTCCTTTTTCTTATTTATTTTATTCAATTATATGGATCACGTCATTCATCATCGCATAAATCCCAAATTGTTCATTAAATATGGAAAAAATTAAAGTTGGGCACTATCCCTCTCACACTTTCACTACACCCAGAACCTACAAGTGGTATCAAAGGGGGCATATTATTGTTTATAATTATTTAATAATAATTAGTGATTTGCGCATTTATAATCTAGTTTTTAAATTCAAGTTTATTCATTCCTTTTAATCAGAATGATGAGATCTATTTATTCCTCTATCATTTCATGAAGATATAATAGAAACAGTTAATTTTATGATTAAAATTATATCTAAGATATCATCTAGAGGTGACAGGGATTTGTCCAGGTAACAGAGCAGTACATGCCGTGTAATTGGAATTACATTCCATGTAGTTGTGTTCAATACATATGGAGTTTTTTGGAAATTACTCAAACAGTGTGCATTAAAGACATTCAGTGTAGTTAATTCTTACACCACATGTTAACTAGGATATATTGGTGCATAGTTTACTGGAATACATGCCGCGTGGCCCACTAGACACAACATTTAGTCCCTTTCAGGTTAGGGATGGGGCGTGTATTCTATACATGTCTTATCGGACCAGTGACCATGTAATGCAGAGTCAACACAGTGTGTAGCCCACTTGACATGCCGTATACTCCAATAATTCCAAATTACACCTCACATGTCGAGTCCCTAAGTTTTTATTTTAGATAGATGGTGAAGGTAGTACATGTTGTGTAGATCAAATCTACATGCCATGTATTGTTACCAAATTATAAAGAATTAAAACTTTAATATCTGTATAATGTTCAGATTAGCATATCATGTATAATTTGTCTTATAGTTATTATTCTACATTCATTAAAGCATGAAACATTACCAAAAAGTCATGTAATTTGTGTAATCATCCATGAAGTACACGTCATGAAAGCACATGATAAGTCATGCATGATATATGTCACAAAGAATAAAGTGTATACAAGTATAATACATGTTGAGTAGATTTAGATGAGTATTCATTAGGTTACCTCTAAATTAAATTTATGTACAAGGTTAATTTTAAATGAATTTTAATTTTTTAAAAATTATAATGGATGAGAATCTCAAGGAAATTCAGAAAAGGATTATGATAAAAGGATTGATTAATTAAAGATAATAATTAATCGAATCGAGCACAATTTATCTTAAATAAGAATGATTAAAAAATTTAATGCTAGTTTTATTAAATGCATAATTTATTTCATGAATGTGGATGATCATGAGGTAAACGAGACCTTTGTATGAGATTGGTTTGCTTTTAATTTATTATTAAATTAAATTGTTGACATGCGCGCCTTATCTCCTTATTAATATATAGGGCCTTCATTCCCATGGTTTCTTTTATATAAAACCCCTTTTACCCCTCACCTATGTGTGAGTAAAAGCATATGTACTAGATAAAGCTCCCAAGCTAGTGGAGGTGGTTCAAGTTAGGAGCCTAGGAGAAACCAATCCAAGGAGATACAAATGTGGACATGTGTAAAGCTATAAACACAAACCTTAAATGGTTCAAGGTGTTTCTCCCCAAGGTTAGTGGTTATTTTATCAACTAATAGATAAACTGACCATTAGAACAAGATCATGATCATACCCTTTATTTTATTTCTTTCAGTTTCATGGTTATTCATTATGGATGTTTTTTCTTGATCATATAATTAATTAATTAACAAACATCCATGATTGAACTGAAATAAACTAGCTTATGCATAAATATTGTCTAAAGACATGGTTAATCACTTAGGTAATCCCACTCCATCCAATGTCCCGAAGGCCTTCTTTTTTTTTTATTGATTTTTGATAATTCACAGTTTAAGGGGTGAGGTGGAACCCTTACAAGGACCGTAGGCGTAAGTATTACATGGCCCATATGACTTAGAGGAATTCATTTCCCGTAGGCTTCAAAAATTACATATAACCCATACTAACTACTTGGAACTACTCTTCCCCAGCATCTTCTTTGTGAAATCAGCTCTCCACCTTCACATGGCTGTTCGTCTAGGCATTCCCATGCATGAACATGCTTCTCCCGATGACAGGAGTCATACCCTCTCATTCTTACAATCCTCTTAGCTTCTGTTGTGGTGAAAGCCCCTTTGCTCATCCTCCTTGTAGAGCTTGTTCCTTGTAGGTTTTCTAGTTTTCATCTGCACTTAAGGTGGCCCGAAGTCCTTGAGGCGGCCCGAAGACCTTACTGACCCAAAGGCCTGGGTGGCCCGAAGGCCTTAAAGGACTCAAGGACCAAATTGGTGTCCCGAAGGCCCAAACGGGGACATATTCCCAGCTGCTACAGTTCCAAACAGTACCTGCTACAGTTCCTACTACAGTACTACACAGTTCCCACTACAGTACCTGATACAGTACTACTACAGTACCCCGAAAATTATGCCTCTGCTTGTATTTGATCCTGGGTCGCTTGGATGCACTTATGGATTCCTTAACAACCGGGCTAAGGCTCATGTGCCTTAGGTAATCCCACTTAATATTAAAAAGTATGTGATAAAGATAATAAATGGAAATTTATGTATAAAGGATAAAATCCCTCAATAAAATATTAAGTCGGTATAGCCTTCCATTACTTCGGTTAGAATTGAATCATAGTTCAAAGTGATTGAACAGCCAAAGTTGGGGTGCTTTCAATTATTAGGGAATTCTAATTTGGGGTTTTGGGTTAAATAAACTTGGTTGAAATCAAGGGTTAACTGTCAAAGCAGGACTTGGTGTAACTGGGAGTAAAAGGTTGAGGAAATCTATATTAATTATTTTAGGATTGGGGTGTCCACTCAATAGCTCAAGGAACTGTGAGTTAATGCAATTGGAATTTGGAATACCTACCAAAAACCATTCGAGTTTCTTGACCAGCCAAAGTTGGCGTAATGAGAAAGGAATATGGACCCTTACCACTTGAATGTTCAAGAAATAGGATATTCCCATGCCAATGGTGAGGGCTATAGGGTTTCAACAAAATAGTGGGATACTAATAAATATAATATTTATTTATTTGTCTAAATTTTATCATATAAAGTACTATAATTATGCTTATCTTGTTTGTAGAAACAACATAAAAAATGACATCAAACATACCGTTGCGATCCATACTTGTTAAGGAAAACCTTCTCACCAGCACTAATTTCCAGGAGTGGAAAAGGCACCTATGGGTCATCCTTCCCCATGAAATAAAACTGTATGTGCTAGAAGAACCTTTATCAGTTGTGCCTTGGAATGAGGCAAGTTATGAACATGTCTCTTTGTACGAGAAACATTTGAATGATGCTACATATGTTTAGTGCTTAATGTTACCATCCATGAACAATGATCTCTTGAAGAAACATGAGGAAATGGATTCTTATAGAATGATGTCTCACCTTCGGAGTCTCTATCAAGAGAAGGCATGATAAGAGACATATGAGATCTCAAATTCTTTGTTCATGACTAAGATTGGAGATTCTGCGCCAGCTGGCCCTCATGTATTCAATCTTATTGGCTACTTTGAATGCCTAGATATCTTAGGGATTAAATTCTTGGATGAGTTGCATAAAGATATCATACTTTCATCACTTCCCAAGGCCTTCTCTAGTTTTTTTTTGAATTATAATATGATCAATAATGAGAATAGTATATCATAACTTATGACCTTGATTCACCAAGCGGATAAGGACATGGGGCATGAAAACCCGCAGTCCTTATGGTGAGTAGGAAGAGGAAGGAAAAGGAAAAGGGGCCTAAGACTTATAAATAGTCTAAATCCCCCGAGCACCGTCCAACCAAGAAGAAAAAGATCCAATGGAAAGGAAAGAAAAAAGAGGCAGTACGTTTTACCTATGGAAAGTTAGGCCACTGGAAGAGGAACTGCACCCAGAGGTAAGGGGAAGCCAAAGATGCATTCGTTATCGAGTGAAATATTTCTATTTCTACACATTGGGTATTAGATATAGCTTGTGGTGCTCATATCTATATTCAAATGTAGTAACCAAGTAGACTTTGTAAAATTTCCAAAGGAGAGGTGGATCTGAGAGCTGCCAATGATGTAAGGATAGCAAATCTTTCCATTGGTGACTACCACCTTTCATTGCTGATGGGACTGATTTTGGTTTTATGTGACTGTTATTATGTTCCAATTGTTACCAATAACATAATTTCTATTTCATGTTTAGAAAAAAATGGATTTATTTTCAAGTTTGGAAATAAAATTTGTTTCTTTTATAAGGACAACATTTATTATGGTATGGAATATTTAAATAATAGACTGTGTGTATTAAATTAAAAAAACCAAGTGTTGGAAATCGATAATGAATCATGTTCACACAACTCATATAACACCCAGTTATGGAATCACCGTCTTGGTCATGTAAATGATAAGTATTTGAAAAATCTCCATCAAGATGGTTATTTAGACTCTTCTGAGCTAAAACCACTTGATAGATGTCACACTTGTTTAAAAGGAAAAAATGACCAAACTACCATTCAATGGACATGGTGAAATGGACATAAAGATTCAAGGATTGGTACAAAATAATGTGTGTGAATGATTTCTAGTAGAATATAGAGGTGGATATTCTTACTTCATAACTTTTACTGATGACTTGAGTAGATATGGATATATTTACTCAATGAGGTATAAGTTAGAGACCTTTGAGAAATTAAAGGAATGCAAGAATGAAGTATAGAATCATCTTGGTAAGAAGGTAAAAAACATTTGATCTAATCGAGGTGGATAATATCTTAACAAAGAGTTCATTGACTTTTTATCGGAGTTAGGAATTCTATATCAACTTAATCCACCTTATAAACCATAGTGGAATGGTGTTAGTGAAAGGAGGAATTGTACCTTGTTGGACATGGTAAGGTCAATGATGAGTCATGGAAATATTCCATTATAATTTTGGGGATATGCATTACAAACAGCAACATACACATTAAATCGAGTACCAACTAAAGTGGAAAATGGAATTACCTTTGAGATATGGAGTGGAAAGAAACCCGTTTTGTCACATTCATGTGTATGGTGTTTCGAGGTGTTTGTTAAGGCTTTCTCAGGAAAAAACCTATCACCCCGGGGCATGAAGTATATCTTTATAGGGTATCCCAAGGAAATAGAGGTATACTACCTATAAAACACCTCAGAAAAGAAAGTGATTGTCGCCAAACAATCCATCTTTCTTGAGAGGGAGAACATCCTAAAAAAGGATAGTGGGAGTAAGATAGAATTTGATGAAGTTGATGCTCAAGATACATAGGAGTTGGTATAAGAATAAGTTCTACAGGCCCCCATAGAAGAAGTAGTTCCTGAAACACAAGTACTATGTAGGAGTGTAAGAGAGGTAAGAGAACTAGAGAGATATTGTTTTCTATTCAACAAGGATGGTGGATCATTATTGTTGGACAATGATGAACCACTCTCCTACAAGGAGGTAGTAGAGAGCTACTAAGCTACAAGATAGCTAAAATCATATAATTATGATATGGATTCCATGTATCATAACCAATTTTGGGTTCTTATCAATGTGCCATTTGATGTAAAACCTATTGGATGTAAATGGGTATTCAAGAGGAAACTAGACAGGGAAGGTAAAGTAAGTACCTATAAAGAAATGCTAGTGGATAAAGGGTTCAAACAAAATCATGGAATTGACTACGATGAAACCTTTTCACCAGTTTTCATGTTTAAATTCATCATAATCATATTTTCCATAGAATATTACCATGACTATGATATTTGGTAGATATATATCAATACTTCATTCCCTAACGGGAACCTTCAAGAAGATGTCAATATGACACAACTAGAAGGGTTTGTGACAACAGGTGATTCCAAAAGGATTTTAAATTTACAGAGATCCATTTATGGATTGAAGCATGATTCTAGGTCATGAATCATTCGATGTGATGAATCCATAAAATAATTTTATTTGATTAAAAATTAATGTGAGCCATTTGTTTACAAAAGGTTTAGTGGGAATGCAGCCATTATCCTAGTAGTATATGTTGATGAAATATTAATAATTGGAAATGACATGCTAGTATTACAATCTATTAAGGACTGGTTGAACAAGTGCTTCTCCTTGAAAGACTTAGGTGAAGCAGACTACATTATTGGGATCAAGATCATTTGTGATAGATCCTAGAGGATTCTTGTACGAACTCAAAGTACATATATTGGCTAGATACTAAAGAGATTTAGTGTGGAACAATCCAAGAGGTGATTGGTTCCAATGTCACATGGCTTAAATCTTTATAAGAAAATGTGTCCCCATACACAATAGGAGAAATAGAGAATGTGTAATATTCCATAAACTTCAGCAATAAGATCAATAATTTATTCCATGTTATGTACTAGACTTGATGTTACCTATTCACTGAGCATGGTAGGTAGATATCAATAAGATCCATGAGAAAAACATTAGACTTTAATTAAGGATATCCTTAAGTATCTGAGAAGAACTAATGATATGTTCCTAGTGTATGGAGGAGACGAGGAGCTTTTCATCCAAGGTTATGATGATGCTAGTTTTCAGACAGATCAGAATGATCTAAATTCACAATCAGGATATGTTTTCTATGACAATGGAGGATATGTGAACTGGAAGAGTTCAAAGAAACCAATTATCATAGATTCAACAGAAAATTATGATTATATATAGACTTCTATTGTAGCCAAGGAATCCATATTGATTTGAAACTTTGTCTAGAAGCTTGATTTGGTACCTAGCAGTAAAGACCCTATCACATTGTATTGTGATAATACTACAGTGGTGGCTCTTTCAAAAGATCCAAGGATACATCAATGGACAAATAACATACTCCAAAAGTATCACCTATTGAGGGATTTTTATCAAAGGGGTGAAGTGGCAGTGATAAGAGTATCCATAGAAGAGAATGTGGTTTACCCCTTGAATAAAGGATATCTCAGCAGAAGTATGAGTATCATGTGAGAGCTAACGGACTGAAGGTTATTAGTAGTTGGATATAGTGAAAGTGAGAGTCTGTTGGAGTTGGTGCCCTAGAACCAACTTCTATATACTTTATCATAACTTATATTCATGGTTTTTTAATATTAATAAACTCCTTATAACATCATGATCAATCTTCTGTGTAACATTTCATGTGATAATGTTCCAAGAGTAGCTGTTTCACTAAAAGGTCATAGCATTTCCCCACTACGATGAGAACCTGAAAGTGTAATGAAACTATTCTTAGATATATATTATATGGCCAAATGATATTATTTTATGGACACAAATGATACATGATATTAGGGGTGGAGACTTACAGGACTTTGAGGCACCTTATCATGGTGTACGCCCTTGGTGATATCTAGTGGGATATTATGAGAACGAGACCCAACAATAGAAATACACATTTATAAGTGTCATTGGATGTTCCTATATGCAGAAATATGTATTTTTCCTTAGACTTTAAGATTATTATTAATGGATATTATGAGTCATGCACTTAGATGTATTGATGAAAACCGTGATGATAGATATTTGTAGTGAGGTAGGATATGTTGGGTGCATCATGAGTAATATAGAATTAATAAATAATGCGAGAAAGGATTTATCCCTTCTGTTATTTAACAAAAGATAATATCTCAGGCCCTTTGATGAAAATGATATAGCCTAAATAAATCCATGTCCATGGTGATCAATAGGCAAGTTCTATTTCTAAAAAGTCAAAGAAAGAGATATCAGGATTATAGGTTGACTGCACTAGCATTAAACTTGTTTTATTAGAGATATTGTGATAAAGGTATTATATTACATGGTAAAAGTTCATATGAGGTGACATGTCATTGCATCATCAACTTCTTTCTCTATGGGTTCCTTATTGTGTTGCCAGATGCTAATCTTGGAATTGTGGTTGTACCACCTAATACCACTGAGAAAGAGGCCTAGAGATTCACACACTAAGTGTATCTAGGATCTCAGTTATTTATTATTTAACAAGTTGAATAAATATTATTCCTGGTCATGGTTTAATAATTATTCATGTATTCCTAATCACATTAATTTTGTCACTAATTATTTGAGAGAATATATTGTGGGCGGAATAATTAAAAAATATTGGGGAGGATTGGAAGGCTGAGATTAATGTTCCAGTGAGAAATAATAATATTGAATATTATTTTTTTAAATAATATTTAATTATAACTCACAAGTTAAGCGCATTTTAGAAAATAATAATATTCCTATTATTATTTGACATGGGGATTTCACTAGGATTAATGAAATAATTAAAGGCACTTGTGCATATTATTTTATTATTACCCTAGTGAAATAAATGTCTGGTTATATTATTCTATTAATTATCCAAGTTAAAGATAAGAGATTATAATAATGTTGTGAAATACATTTGGAGAAAACCTCTCGATCCTAGAGAGTTCTTGCCTTCTCCAGGAACGCTCTCATGAACGAGAGAGATCCTCCTCCATCAGATCAAGGAGAACACATTGGAAGTGGTTATCAAGGCGATCAAAGGAGTACAATGCAAGTGAAAGGATCTTCTATGATAGAATCCAGATAATCCTTCAGTGACGTTCGAAGATTCATGGAAGACATGTGTATCACCTTTAGAGGAGATCTACCCTTGATCTCTACAACGCAATGAAGGTTCACTACAGATCTATGGACGAACACATCAACGAAGAAAGAGTCACATTAGAGGTAATTAGTATTTAATTAAATTAATTATAAAAAAATATGTTGATACTATCTCTTGTTTCTATATTTCTATTCCTTTTTCTTATTTCTTATATTCTATTCTGTGGATCATGATGTTTATCATCACATGGATCCCAGATTGTTCATTGAATATGGAAAAAATTAAAGTTGGGCACTGGCCCTTTTATGCTTACACTACCCCCATAACCTAAAATAATTGGTATATTCATTATATAACATGTCAAAGGGTTTTATATACACCAAATAAAATATAATTGGTTCATAACAACAAATAAGCCTCAATGGAATGTAAATTGAGACAAAAATACCTTAACTTGCATTTCTTTCTTGGATGAACATCCATTAAACTCATATATAAGGGGTTAAAAAATGTAAATAACTTATAATAGGAACATAATAATATTTTTAATATAATATTTTAACTTCTTATAATATCTAATTACCTGTTCGTTAATGATCTTTCATTATTTTCACTATTTCAGGTGTTAATTGCTCAGTTTCTCAAGTATGTTTTGACTTGTTACTTGTTTTTTATTATCACGGTTTCATCATATAAATAATGTAAACCATGATTTAAATGTCATATATATTCATTATATATGTATTTATAAAAAATCATACAATTTTGAGATATGAAAAGAAATACACCGTTCATGGAGACGATAAACCGTATGTACGCATGAACGCTAATTTTGTTTTTTTTTCGTATTAAAAGAATGAAAGTTAAATGATATATATGTATATTATAATTATAGTATAATATATATCATATATATTAAATATTATTATTAAAACCATCCTTTATAGGTACCATGTATATTGTGAAAAAGTAATGTCAATTTGAGGAGGTGGTAGTCCACACTTTCACAAACAATGTTATCATATTTTCACAAAATGGAAAGCATAAGGGTACGTATTGTTTAAAAATTAAATAAGAATAAAGAGATTATAAATATCATATTTATAATATATAAACAATTTTTCCATCATAATTACCAACCTTGAAATGTGGTAAAGGAAAAATGAATGATATCATTTTGCAAGGCGGTAGTTCACCGTACATATAAATGGTAAGTTCGTTACCCATTAGATGGACTTATGTGTACGTTTATGTTAAAAAATTTGAATAAAAACTTATAAGTATATTTTGGATAATATTTTTATTACATAATCTTGGAATAATAATATTTTAGGGGTTGGATAATGAAAGTAAAAGTAAAGAGCTTGAGGAAGGATGTTACCTCATATTCGGGTAACTCCTTTTGGTTGGCACCAAAGGGATTCCTTGATTTGATTTATGACCAAGTTGAGGTTTCTAGGATGAGGGGAGGGATTTCTATGACCTATTTGGGTATATCTTGGTTGAGAAAAATTGGCATTAAGAGGTGTAAGGAAGTATAAGTGGTGAGTGCCTTTTTATAGTGGAAATTGAGTGGCATTATTGTAAATTTTTGGAAAGGGAATTCCACCCACGTTTTTCCTATGGAAATTTTCTCCAATAATCGAAAAAATTGAATAAAATTTGGGATAAGGTCTAAATATGGCCATAAAATGGATTTTTTACATGTTTCTAAGTCATTTTGGCCCTTAAGTTTAAGGTTTAGTCCCTTGTTAAGCTAATTTTCCTTTTAATCATTGTAATTAATTTTAATTACCTTCACTAATATTTTTGGTAAAAAAATAAGTTTACAATATTATAAATTATAAATTATTATGATTAGAAATATGTAATCTATTTTTTAAATTCCAATCACAAAAGTGGTATAAATTAATTTAAAATTAATCCCATAAATGGGATAACAAAGTAGGTTTTTAAAGTAAAATGTTCAAAAGTTTGATATGGGTTTATATTAAATTTCAAAGTGAAACTGATTCCAAGGACCTAAATTGTATTAATTGATAAAAAAATTAATTTAATTAAACTTTAAAACAAATTAAAAATATAATTTAAACTTATAAATTAATTTGATGAAAAAAAAAGTTTTGAATTAAAATTCATTATTTTCACTATTCATTAAAAAATGAAACTTCACAGAAAAATACCAAAAAATAACCATAATTTAATTTTTATGTTACAATTTAAAATATAAAGTGTTTTCTGACATATATTGTTTTATAAAATTTCCAAATATTGGATTTAAAATAGGCTCTCCATTAAAACGCAACAAACGTTCCTTTAAAAAAATATTGATTTTTATGAAAAATATTGATTTTGTTATTATCTTATGCTTATCACTTCGATTGGATGAATGTAAAAAATCTTTAATTTAAGATATATATATATATTACTTTAATATCACTCACTAATTGTAATTAATTTAACTTATTAAGGCAAAATTATTTTAATAAAATATAGATATATCCTTTATATTCAATTGGTTTATATTTTAATTTCTAATTAATTTGTAACCAATGAATTAATCTTATATTTTCATAGGTAATATATTTTCATAAGTTATTTAATATTATTCATAACCACTAATTTAAAATATAGGTTATATCTTATAATATTAAATAATACTATTTTAATAATATATTGTTGTTTACTAAAACTCGGTCTTGTGTGTAATTCAAGTTATTGAAGAAATTCGTTGTTGCATTTGACACATGCTAAATCTGTATTGTGTGAATTGAAAGCTATATCAAAGGTTGAATTTATTTAAAATAGTAAATATTTTTTTTAAATTCTTGGGATATTATATTCTCTTACGCACTTGGTTTTGTACTTCATACATGCTATCAAATACAATGTTCTTATTTTAGAATTTCGTGGAGTTAAAATGCATGTTTATTAGATTTTTAAACACAATCAGATAAATTAAATGATTTAATAAGCATTAAATATATAATACAATAAATAGATTATGACTAAGTTATTTTATCAAGATATGGTTAATTATATAATATCCACATATTATTACCAAGAATGTAAAAGTATAAAATAGATAAAATTTAAAAATAAGATAAATAAAATACATCAAGAAAAAATTAAGTCATATTATTACTTCAATTACTTGATATAAAATGATACTATAGATTTATGTGTTGGTATGGCTCTCATCCAGACACTTCGATTTATAAATGAGTTCTAATGATTTTTTTGGTTTGACTTAACCCAGTTAGAATTATGAGTAGTTTCCCTCACAAGACTCAATGTAACATGGAAGCAGGTGTTGAAGAAATACAAATCCAAAATTTTAGAATTGGGGAGTTTCCTCAATAGGTCAAGGAACTGTCATTTAGTACAGTTGGACAGACATCCAACTTAAATACCTTAAAGAATTTTTACTTGGCCATCATTTGGGTTATAAGAAAAGAAATATGGATACTTTCCACAAGAATATCTATATGATAGGAAATTATGAATCCAATGGTGATGACTATTGAGATTTGATAACATAGTGGAATAATGATAAATATAATTTATTTCAACACATTTTTTGTAATCAAGATAAAGTACTAAACCTAATTTTATTTTATTATAGAAGATTGTCTGTAATTCAACCTCAACATTATCCATGTGATCGATATTGGAGAAAGTCAATATTCTGATCACCATGAACTTCCATGAGTTGTATAAGTTCATTCAAATTATACTATGTTAGGAGTGGAAGTTATACACACTAGATTCCCTAGTTCTAGATAATGAGCCTTCTAAAGAGGCTTGTAAGGAGGATCATATTATCTTCCAATTACTCATGCTATCATCCATGTCTAGTGATCTCTTAAAGATTCACAAGAACATGGATTCATATACCACGTTTTCTCATACCTATGATATTTATCAAGAGAAGTAAATACATGATATGTATAAGATCTTGGGGGCCCTTTTCACATGCATTCTTATATAAAGTGTGCCAACTGGACCTCTTGTATTCATGATGATTGAATACATTGAGTGAAGATTCCGAGTTTCATGCTACCAAAATAATTGTGCACCGATCACAAAATTTCCTCACTACCTCAAAGATTATCTAGTTTTATTGTGAATTTTAATATGAACAATATCAAGAAGTCTCTCCTATATCTATTTACCCTGATTCACCAAGTGAATAAGGACATGATGCATGAAAAACCTTTAGTACTTATGTTGAACAAGAGAAAGAGCAAGGCGAAAATCCCTAAGATTAACAAAAAGTCTAAGGATTATTCACAACACTCAACCAAGAGGATGAGGATCAAGAGGCAAGATATGGAGCAAGACGCATAATGTTTTTCATGTAGTAAGAAGGGCCACTGGAAGAAGGACCACACCACAATGAAAAAGTAAAGGGATGATTCAGGTATGTTTTTTATCGCATATATCTCTCCATTTCTACTAATTTGGTATTATATATAGCTTGTTGTGATCAAATTTGTATCTTAATACAGAAAGAAAATATATTTGGAATGATTTCCATAGGTGGGGTGAATCTTTGACCTTCCAATGGAGAAAGAATAGTTACACTGGAAATTAAAGACTACGATCTCACTTTTCTAATGGGATTGATTTTAATTTTAAATATTTTTTATTATGTTCCCAATGTTACCAAAAATAGTTAATAATTATCCAATTTCGACATATATGTATTTATTTTAATTTTTGGGAATAAAAGATTCTACTTTTATAAAGATAACATATGTTATGGTATTTTACATTTTAATAATGGTTTTTATGTACTAAAATATGATAACCAATTGTTTAAAATAAATATCAAATTAAATTCACATGTATCATATTACAACCAGTTGTGGTATCACTAGCTTATTCATATAAATGAGAATAACTTGACAAAGACATATCTAGAAAGGTATTTAGATTCATTTGAACTAAAAATAGTTGGTATATGTCATCCTTTTTTAAAAGAAAAAATGACCAAATCCCAATTTAGTGTAAATGGTAAAAGGACCATGGAGCTTCATGGAATTATTTCACACAGAAATATGTGGATATTTTCTAGTTAAATATTTGTTTGGATACTCATACATCACAACTTTCACCGAAAAATTTATTAGGTATGTTTTTATCTACTTAATGAGGTATAAGTCTAATTACTTTGATAAGTTTAAGGAATAAAAGAATGAAGTAGATAATTATATTGGTATGCCGATAAAGAAACTCCAATCATAATATGATATATGGTATCTTAACTAATATTTCATCATTTATCTAATGGTTTTTTAGATTATATCTCAACTCAATCCTCATTATACACCACAATGTGATGGTACCCATGAAAGGAGGAACCACACATTATTAGACATTGTGAGATTGATGATGAGTCATGTAATTATTCCATTATTATTTTTGGGATATGCATTACAGACTATTGAATACACCCTAAACTAAGTCCTAACTAAAGTGGAATATGAAAACCCATATGAGTTATGGTGTGGGAGAAAATCTATTTTGTAAAATCTATATGTGTGGGGATATCAAGTGTTTATTATGACCACTTCTAGAAATGTAATTTCACCCTGAGGCCTAAAGTGTATCTTTATAGTATATCCCAAGTAAAAAATGGGATATTAATTATATGACCCCTAAAATAAAAATACAACAGTGGCTGGACATGTCACGTTCTTTGAGTGGGAGTACATTTATAAAAGAGATAGTGAGAGTAAGATCAACTTCAATTAAATAATTTCTCAAGATACACAAGAGTTGGAACATAAATATATTCCAAAAATACCCATGGAAGAAGTTATTATAGAGACATAAGTACTATATAGGAGTTCCAAAGAGGTTATAGAACTGTAGAGATGTGGTTTTCTAGTAACTGAGGATAGTGAATCATTATTATTTAATAATGGAAATCATATTCCCTACAATGAGATAGTAAGAAGATTAAAAGTTTCAAGGTGTAAAGAAGCCATAATTATAATATGGATTCCATATACTAGAACCAATTATGTGTTTTAGTAGTTTCTCGAGTGGATGTAAGGCTTGTTGGGTACAAATTATTATTCAAGAAGAAACGAGACAATGGTGGTAAATCCAGTATCTATAAGTAATGAATGGTTGTAAAAGGGTTTAAAAAACATTGTGGAATAAACTATGATTAAACCTTTTAACTATCCTCGATTATAAAATCCATTATAATTCTACTTGACATAGTAGATTACCATGATTAAGAGATTTGGAAAATGGATATCAAAATAGCCTTCCTTAATGGGAACCTTATGGAAGATGTCTATATGACACATCTATAAGGGTTTACGAACCCAAATGAGGCTAAAAAGGTAATAAAATTATATTGATCCATTTATGGATTGAATCAAGAATCCAAATCATGGAAAATTTATTTTAATGAAGTCATAAGAAAATTTGGTTTTATAAAGAATGAATCTGATACCTATGTCTATATAAGATTTAGTGGGAGTGTAGTCATTTTCCTAGTAGTATATGATGATGATATATGATTGATGGGAAGCAAGATTCTAGTATTATAGTTTATTAAGATGTGGTTATACACAATATTATCTATGATGGACATAGGTGAAATAGTCTATTTTTAGGGGGTTTTATCCATTGTGATAGATATAATAGGCTATTTGGACTAAGTCTGTGCCCATACATTGATAAAGTAATGAAGATATTTATTATAGAGAAATACAAGAGGATATTTTTTCCTATTTCACATGGTATAAATATCTAAAATAAAATGTGTCCTCAAAAATAATTATAGAGAGATATGCTGAGTAGGTTTCCTTATATTTCCATGATAGGATATGTCATGTATGTCATTTTATATACTAGGATTAATATTACATGTATTTTGATTAAGGAAGGTGAATATCAAGAAATCCTAGGAGAATTGTGTTGGACTATAGTTAAGACTACCCTGAAGTATCTAATGCACTCTAAGAATATGTTCCTGGTTTATGAAGGATATGAGAAGATAATAATTAGGGAATATATAAATATTAGTTTGTAAATAGACTAAGATAATATAAAAAAATAATTAATATACTTATTTTTCAATAATGGAGGATCTATGAGAAGGAAGGGCTCAAATCAGTTAGTGATATCCGATTCTATAGAAAATTCCAAGAATATTGTGAATTATGATGCAACTAAATACTATTCTGGATATGAAACTTCATCCATGAGATTGATATGGTTACTTAGAGTAAATATATTATCACATTATATTGTGATAACACTATATTGGTGGTCCAATCCAAGTATCCATGGTGGCATCAAAGAATGAATCATATAGTTTAGAAGTATCAGCTCTTGATGAATTTTTCTCAAAGAGGTGATGTCACAATAAAAAGAGTTTCTATGGAGGATAATGTGTCGGTCCCATTGACTAAAGCCTTATCTCATCAAAATAATGGATATAATGTGAGATATAGTAGACTCAATGTCATTAGAAGTTGGATCTAGTGAAAGTGTGAGTATGTTAGAGTTTGTTCCCTAGAACTAACTATATTCATATTTTTGATTTCCTGTATATTCAATTACCTAAATATTAATAATATATTACCATATGATTTATTTTTATTATTAGTAACATTAATGTGATAATTTCTTTAGAGTATTTGTTACATAAAAATGTTATAATAGATCTACACTATAATGAGAACCTTGAAGTGATATAATAGTATTCTTAAAAATATACCCTATAGTCTGAAAGAAATTGTCTAATAGGACACATATGATGTTTATAGTATCAATTATTGGATTCTTGTTTTTAGATGAGGATTCAACTCAGGAATATTCATAATTGGTAATCTCTAAGAGAGTAAGTTATAAGAAAATAACCATAAATACGAATTCAACAAGTTATTTATGTCCTTAGATATTCTTATCCATGAATGTGTTTATTTTTCTTTAGATTTTATATTATTATTATTGTATATAATGAATCACATATTTTGATGTATTATTCAAACCATGATGACATATGATCCTAATGAATTAGGATACAATGGGTGTATCATAAGTTATATATACATTAATAGATAAATCAAGAAAGGATATATCCCTTTCCAAACTAGAATATGATATCTCAGTACCATTGATCAAAATGGAGCTATATAATTAATTCTATGTCTATGGTGGTTTATTTACAAGTCATTTTAGGAATTCAATGAAATATATATAAAAAATATAGGTTAAGGAAAAAAAATATTCAATCTACTTGATGAGATATCAAGAAAAATGGATTATGTAACACAGTGAGAATATGTATGAGGTTGTTATTATTGTGATATTAACATCATTCTATAGGTTTTATTGATTTGTTTCTAAATTCTATTCTTGTACTTTAAGATAGCCCACCTAATTCCCCTAAAAAGTAGCCTAGAGGGTTACATACTAAGTTTAACTAGAACCAAAATTAAATTCTATTTGAAATTAATATTATAATAAATATATTTCTCAAGAACCATGAATAATAATCATTCACCCCATGTTTATCACATAAATTTAATCACTAGTTATTCAATTTTGGAATATTTTTGAGCTGAATATTAAATAAATATTTAATATCTAGTTTCCAATCCTAAGAATTTTTTGTGGAAAAAGATCAAGATTGAAATTAATTAATCAATGGTTTCCATAATTCTTTAGAGGAAATCAAACTTGGTTACATGGAAACTTTATAGAGACTAGAAGAACTATATTCACTAATTGAAAGTTATTTAGTTTTTGGTATCTCACATCAATAAGGATGAAAATATGGAATATGATTCTCTATCCAAGAAGTATAAGAACTATTTTTTGGATTTTTATTTTTGTGATGATTTACATCATCTACATTACTTAAATATTAGTGGTATTGTGTATACTTTCTTATAATTCTCCTTATTATTACTCAATATATTTTTATTAGTAAATTATTGGGGATAGGTCTTCTGACTCATTAATCTGGCCTTATTTGATTATTATTCAATATTCGATAAATTTTGAGAAGGATTTACATGTTAAGTTGATGACCTAAATAGAAATTATATATTTTATTTAATATCATTTAAATAAATATTAATGTATTTATTTAATAAATGATATTTTATATCTGTGAGTTTTCACGCTTTATGAAATAGAATCACACAAATATTATTATTAGATGTGGAGTTTACCAAGGATTAAGTAACTGTTTAGGGGACTTTTTGAAATAGATAATTTCTAACTCTAAGTTTTTAACTTGAATTATATAATTTCTAGGGTAGAGGTGGTATATTGTGAACAAAATTTCTCTTGAGAGAATTATCTCAATCCCAAAGAAAAATATCTCAATAACACTATCAATAATGGGAAGCGATCTTCCTCCTCCTCCATATGAGAACTAATAAAAATAGAAAGAATCTTTCAAAACCTAATGGATTATTATTATGATCAATGGTGAATAATGCAAGATGATCAATTATTCTACACTAGTACATAAAGTTCCATTGGAGATTTTCTGAGGTTCATGGAGCACATTCAGATTTCTCTAAAGTGATTCTACCTTTGATCATTCATCACAACCATGGTATGATAAGTTGGTCAAATGTAATCATCAATGGAGAAATAATCCAAACTTAAGGAAATTATTTTTTATAAATTTATTATAAATTAAATATGAAATATCCTCTCTATGGATATTATATGGTTGCGTTTTCTTATTTTTGAATATTTAATATGAATAAATCAATGAAAAATGTTACTAGGAATGGGACCAACCGCTTCCACATCACCCCATAAAATTTAACTATTATCAAAAGGTGAAAAATGATAGGATATTCATCATTATTCTTCTATATATTGATAAAATTATTATTTTAATTCTAGTAAAGGAAATTATCAATGAGTTGAAGGTAGAATTTTTTAGAATATTCGAGATGAAGGATATCAGTCTAGCTAAATAGATATTGGGGATATGTATTATAAGGTACATAACTTATAGAAATTTGTTCCTGAGTCATTATGAATACATCCAAAATATGATCGAGTTCTTTAGCATGTATGAGGTGAAAATAGTGACCAAACCCTTGGTTATACAATTAAAATTAATCAAATAGAAGACACCATGAATAAAAGATTAGGTAGATTACATGGAAAAGGTTCTATATGCACCTTATTTTAGAATCTTGATGCCTTTCATGGTTTTTAATTGATCAGAAATTATGAAATCAATGAAATTTATAACCAAATTCATCTCAAACCCTAGAAAAGAGAACTGGGAGGCAGTAAAGTGGATCCTCTAGCCTGAATGGCCCGAAGGCCTTCATTTTTATTGATTTTTGATAACCCCCATTTCAAGGGATGAGGGGGAACCCTTACAAGGCCCGTAGGCTCAGATAATACATGGCTCGTAGGATTAGGAGATTTCATGACCTGAAGGTCTTAGGAAATTCAACCAGACTATCTACAAGGAACTGCCCCTCCCTGGCATCTGCATCATGATAGTAGCTCTCCACCTTCGCATGACTGTCTGGCTAGGCTTCTCATGCAAGCACAGGCTGGTCCTGATGGAATAGCCATACCCTATCATTCTGAAAAATCCATTTGGATCTGCTATGGTGATTTCACCTTCTCTAAATCCTCTTCTGGGGATACTCCTTTTTTGTAGTGTGTCTAGGGCAACTGCATGTGGCCCAAAGGCCTTGAGGTGGCCCGAAAGCCCTACTGACCCAAAGGCCTGGGTGGCCCGAAAGCCTTAAGGACTCCAAGCCCGAACTAGTGGCCCAAGGTGAATAGTTCTAGCTGCTACAATATTGAATAGTACCTTCTACAATAACTGCAACATTTCCTGCTATAGGTCGCGCACAATGTACAGTCTACTACAGTACCTGTACAGTGTGCAGTTCTGCTAAAGTACCGCACAATGTACAGTATTGCTACAGTCCCTGCTACAGTACTACTACAGTACCTGGAAATATGCCTTTGCCTGGTTTTGAACCTGGGTCTTGTTGATGCACTTAAGGATACCTCACCAAATGGGATGAGGCTCATGTGCTAAAGTGGATCCTCCAGTATTTAAACGGGTTCCATAATTTTATGTCTTTATTTAAAAATAGATGAACCATTACAAGGGTATGAGAGCTCAAAATTCGTAGGATATTCAAATAAATGGGAGAGAATCATGAGATATGTGTTCAATTTTAAAGGAAAAACTATGAGTTTTATGTCAATGCTTTAATTTTTAGTTTCACTTTCAAAAACTAAATTAGAGTATATTTATCTAATGGAAGCTGAGAAGGATTTGATCTAGCTGAAGGGTATTTTTGAGGATCTTAGAAGCATGAAACATTATGGGATTATATTTTTTGATTCACAATGTGGTATTCACTTGTCTAGAAATCAGAAATTTGTTTCTAGGATAAATAATATTCACCTGAAGTATCTCTTCATCTAAAAGTTTTTGGAGGAATAAGTACTAAATTTATAGAATATTTATGGAGTCCTGAACCTATATGATATTCTCATGAAGGTTATAGTCTATAATGTGTTAAGGTAGTGCTTCCCCTCAGTCACTTTTTGATAAAAAAACCATAGTGGGGGAACTATGTGGCTATAAAATAAGATTTTGGCATAGAGGAAGGTAAACGAAAAAAAATTACAGACTTCGAGATGAAGCCTAAAAACTATTCTAAAGTGGAAGATTTTTAGGCTTGAATATGGGAACCATTTTATTACTTAGGAAGTAGATATTTTGGATGGAGAAGTTATAGAAGGCTACATTCTAATACTGGATGGGGATAGAGGAGAAGAAACAATAGAGTCCAGACATTTGGAAGTTATGCATACTAGATAATGTTGATCTGAAGGTGTCATTTGAAGTATGGATAATCAAAATTTACCCACTTGACTAGTTTTATGGAGGATTTATGGGAAATAAAAAGGAATTTTTGTGAAAATGACTTTTTTGATATGTTAAAGTCCTTGTGAATGTTTCCCCTAGTTTTTTTTGTAGAAAAGTGATATGAAATAGTAACTTGTCCAAATGTAATAGTAAACTCAAGATATTTTTGGACGTAGGGACTATATACAGGAAGATAGAGTTTTAGTGGTTGATATATTTGACCAAGTAGTGGGTTGCTAATGAAGATATGAGTTATTTGGAAGTACTCACTATTAAGATCGAAATATAGCTCGACTGGTTCCACCAGTTGGACTTTTCTATATTAGTATAGTGAAATCAATTTTAGTGTGATGGACTTTTATCTATAATAATATTTTGAATCCTTCAATAAATTTTTTTGAAGTGCTCCCACTTGGATTAAAAATCTTGTCCAAACTATGTAAAACTAGTGTTATTATTTTTTCATTATTTCAATCATAATCTTCTAAAATTCTTGTTTTTTCTTTTTAAGGTGTTCATTTTAGCGTGGAGACTTAAGTGTGATTGTCTTCTAAGTTATGGTGTAGTGTGTATGCAGGATCATTTCAGTACATTGTTTCATCATAATAAGTTTTGGTGGATTACATCCATGGGATTTATGGAAATTAATCTTTAATCCAATAAAACGTAATGTTTTAATAATTTCAATAGTAAAAAAGTTTATTAAATAAATTGAAACATATGTTTTGTATATATTTTATTCATATATAGAACATGAATCATGTTCTTAAGTGATTTTTTTAATGGTTGTTATGATTTTTGGAAAGATAATAAAATTGGATCTTAAAATAATTTATTGTTAATTTTTAGTAATAAAAAACTTGTATTTTAAAAATTTTGTTGAAAAAAGTGATTTCTTAATATTATTAACTTTCAAAGAAATATGGAATAACATAAAACAGGTATTCTTTGTTCATTTTAATTAATTTTGTTTATATTATTTTTTATTGATGGTTGAATTTTTGAGTTTTATTATTTTTTAACAATCAATATGAGTAATAAAGTTCAAGATTAACCATAAAAATGTTCAAACAAAATAAAAAAATATTAAGGTTATTTACTATGTTATATTAGCACATCATATGGTATGATCTTATTTAGTTCTCTAATAATTAATTATGTTTTGATTATACCATTATATCGAACCCTGAGATATCCATTCTTATTTTTTATTAATCATACAATATAACATGGTCATACTAAAAAACTACTATAAATCCTTTATTTCTCTATTAAGAAATAAAAAATTTCTTTATTTTGATGATATAAGTGCTTGTAAAGAGATATTTTTTGTTAATAATTATTTATTATATAAATAAAAATAAGGATAAGAGTAGGATTAATTTGATGAATATAATGTTAGTGAAATATTCTTAGGGTATTAATTATTGATTTCATTGGTGTATTTCAAATAAAATAAACAATACATGTAAAAAATGTGCAAATATATATTATCCACACATGATATAATAAGGATCACTTCTCTCTAAATGGTTTTTTAGAAAAATAATTATATTTGGACTCATTATAGGGAATAATATATTTCTATTCATTGAGAAAAAAGTATTCAAATGGTCATTTATCTAATGATAGTTGATCCAATGAATGTAATTAAAAATGTATTGGTATATATATTGTCTCCTATAATCATTAACATCGAGAAATATGAAACTAGAGGAGTAATCCCTACTAATGTATATATGAATAATCATTAATTTTCTTGGAAATACTTGATGATATACATAATAAATAATATTATAAATAGTTAAATTTCAATAAAATTTCATTTATTGTAGATTTTTTACATTTGAATGATTTAAATCAATGGAAATAATTTTCATTTAATATTTTTTTGTTATAACTTAAGGTACTCTCAGTTTGAGTGAAGATTCATGAGTCATACTACCATTCCCATAAGTTAACTAATAATTTTGGATTCATAGATGAGTCCATGGATGTGCATCCTAAAAACTATCTATTTTTTAAATAAGATAATTTTAACCTCAATTATTGTACTCAATATAGATATTCTAGTTGGAATGACAACAAGAGAAGTCCGATTTGATAAATTTATCCTAATAGAATTCTGAATTTCATAAAGAAAATTACTATGAATGTTTTTTGATTTCCACAAAAATTATAACTAAAGAAATATTTCATTTAAAATATCTAAATTAATGAGGTGGTATGTATATAAAAATAAGTAAAATGATCAGTTGGCACACTTGAAAGACTCTTTAATAGAAGGAATTTAATAAAATATACTTAAAGTTTTTCTAAGATAGTCATCTAAGATTGGTAATAGGTGTCTTTAACCCATTCAAGTATATAGATGGTGAAACTAATAGAATGTGGCCCATTAAATTGGTATGATAGAAACTTCCCTCATGGTTATGTATTAAATAACCATTTTTGATACATTTTTATCTTATTAGTAGACCTAGAGGACCTGAGGATTAAATTATTGTTTTTTATAACCATTAATTGATTTTTGGGCTCAACTGATTGGATAAATCTCTTCAGCATGTTCCACACCGGCCACATGATGCTCAACTATTCGGACCACTACCCAATTTTCATTGACTGCACTCAAGGAGAATGTAACAGGCAATCCAATAGACCCTACAGATTTGATAGCTTCTGGTCAAAATACCAGGAATGTGAAGAGGTGGAATGATCAAGCTAGAAGATTTCTCATGATGATGTTGGCCTCAATCACCAACAGGTAGCATCCGATCTGAGATCATGGAGCAACAAGAAATTCCACCACCCTGATAGGCATTGTGATGTCCTTGAAAAGAGACTGTAGAACCTACTCAGACAACCCCTATCCAATTGAAATCTCTCCAGGATTGGTGCCACTCAAAGAGAGATGGACGTGGCCCTGTGTGTTAAGGAAATCTTCTAGGATATGCGGGCACGGTACATCCACATTAAAGAAGGGGACGCTAATACAAGGTATTTTCACCCGAAAGCTTTAGCTAGGCGTCAGAAAAATTCTATCATGTGTATCTCACAACCTGATGGTAGCAAAGTTTCTGACACCATTGGAATTCATGAAGCCTTGACATGCTACTTCCAGAACCTTTTATCTACAGGAACTCCTTTCATGTATGATGAGGTGGAAGAATGCATCAGACCTGTGATCATCGAAGAGATCAATCTACAACTTACCAAAGATGTGACGAATGATGAGATACGCCTAGCTTTAAAACATATCCACCCCACTACGGTCCCAGGACCGAATGGATTCCATGACTTATTTTTTAAACAATACTGGCACATCATCGGTCTTGACATCTGCAAAATGATAAAAAATATCAGGACAGGGAATACAAGCATCTCTACTATCAACAAAACTTTCCTCGTCCTCATTCCTAAAATCAAGAAACCCCTGGCGATCCCTGATTTTAGACCTATCAGCCACTACAATGTCTCTTATAATATATTCTCAAAGATCCTTTTCAATCGGATACACCCTTGGCTTCCTGATATTATCTTCAAAAACCAGAGCACCTTCATGGCCAAGAGACTGATCACTGATAATGCAATTGTGGCCCATGAACTGTTCCACTCTATGAAAACACACTCCACCGCAAAAAGAGGAACCATGGCCTGGAAATTGGATGTGACCAAAGCCTATGATAAAGTGGAATGGCATTTCCTAAGAGTCGTGATGCTAAAAATGGGTTTTTGCACGAAATGGACAGATATAGTCATGCATTGCATCTCGACCGTCTCCTTCAGAATCAAGGTCAATGGGGAGCTCACCCGAAAATTTTCCCCAACCCGAGGCCTACTCCAGGGTGATCCCCTCTCCCCATTTCTCTTCATCTTGGTGGCTAATGTTTTTTCTAACCTTATTTCTAGGGATGCATCCTCTAATTCTATTCATGGGGAAAAGGTATGCCGTAGAATCCCACCAGTGTCGCATCTATTATTCACCGATGACTGCCTCCTTTTCTCCAGAGCAACTATAAATGAATGCTGGGTGATCAGCTATGCGATCCAGCAGTATGAGAGAGCATCTGGAAATTATATCAATCACGGAAAATTATAAATCTCCTTCAGCGCAGGGGTGCCTCTTTCCAAGAGATATGAACTTTGTGAATCAGTAGGCATCCATATGTTCGATAAACACCAGAAGTATCTTGGGCTACCCACAGTGATTGGACAGTCCAAAAAAGAAATCTTTTCATCTCTTGTGGATAGGATTGAGAAAAAAATTCAAGGCTGGATCCCAAAAATAATCTCCAAAGCAGGCAAAGAAACCCTCATTAAAGCTGTCATCCAGTCTATCCCCAACTATTTTATGTCCCTGTTTAAGCTCCTGGCAGCCATCTTCAATCAGATCCATTCGCATACTTCCAACTTCTAGTGGGGGAAAAATAATAGAAGGAATAGACCCCACTGGATGGACTGGGAGAAACTCTGCAAACCCAAGTCGGAGGGAGGGATGGGATTCCATAATATCCTTCTCTTCAATGACACACTGTTGGACAAGTAAGGATGGTGCCTTATTAACCATCCATCATCTCTCTGTGCGCGGGTGCTCCGAGCTAAGTACTTTCCCCACACACACTTCCATGTTTCCTCTCTTGGCCCCCATCCTAGCTTCCTCTGGAGAAGCATTTGGGGGGCCCAAAATCTCCAGAAAAAAGGGTTGGGCTGGAGGATTGGGAATGGCTCATCTTTCAACATCTGGACTGATCCATGGCTGATCGATAAAGATAGTTTGTGGGCTACATCCCCCGCCCAACTAGGTCTTGAAGACGCCACTGTCATCTTCCTCCTTTCAGACCAAGGACCAGGGTGGTGTATGGAAAATATCCATGAATGGTTTATCAAAAGAGACCAAAGTATTATCCTGATCATCCCATGGGTCCCAGATGCAGGCCCTAACCATCTTTTCTTAACCAATGATATATCGGGCGACTACATGGTGAGATACAGTTACAGACTTTCTCTTGGTAATCACTCTATCGACTGGGATGAGGGATAATGGAAATCACTTTGGAAGCTCAACATCCCCCAAAAAATATGCCAATTTTGGTGGTAGGTGTGCACAGGAACCCTCCCTACCATGATCCTGCTCGTTTACCGACATATGGCCAGTGCGAAATCCTACCCTTTCTGCCTGAATATTCCAGAAACTCCTTTGCACGCTATCATTCACTTCCTGGGAGCTAAGGAAATTTGGAATAAATGGGGCCCGAATTCAGATGCGTCACTGGACATTTCCTCTGACCTCCCTGATCTTCTGATGTGTTGGTTCTCCTCTCTCTCATCGAATAATGCATGTTCACTTTGCACCCTGGGATGGATCATTTGGGTTCAGCGTAACGATGTTGTTTTCACCATGTTCATAAACCTCCTGAATTCTGGATTGAACAGGCCATCTCAAGGATTGAGTGCTGGAAGGACCACAATGGACACTATATTCTAGGTGTTACCCCCTCCTGTCCCCCTCATTGGAATCCCCCAACGGAAGGGATTCTTAATCTTAACATGGATGCGTCTCTCCCCAAGGATGGGCTTGTTGCTCTCGGTCTCCTGGCCTGTAATCATCTTGGGAAAATCATTGCTGCAAAATATGAATCACATCATGCCTTCTAGGAACCTGCAGTAGCTGAGGCCTCTGCCATCCTTGCAGGTATGATGCTCGTTGTAGAACATGGATGGGTTGATATCATCATTGAGTCTGACAGCCTCATCGTAATTGATGCTATTAACAACAACAACAACGGACTCCAGTCATTTGGCTTCAGCATCAGGAAAATTCGCTCGCTTTGCCAAGGTTTCCCTTGTTACACCTTCTCCATTACCAAAAGGGAAGGAAACAATGAGGCCCATCAGCTGGCGGCCTCAAGCCCCTTCGATGACAACCAGCTCTGGCTGGACAATTTCCCTTCATGGCTTTGCATATGTACGTCTGCTGATCTTCGTCATTAATGTTATCTGATCTTCTTTTCAAAAAAAAAAATGTGGGTATACATCATTTACATATGTTTTTTACTATATTACATAGTATCATAAAAGGAAAAGTTCTATATTTTATTCTTGGAAATACAACTGAGCACTAAAAATAATAAAAAGCATTTAACTTTTAACATAACTTAGACAATGAAATATTTACATGGTGTGTGATTTTTAGGATTTTGTTTCTTCTCTATTTCCTCCTATTCATACTCTAAATAGGGGATGCAATCAAAATTGAATATAGAGAATTTTTTTCCTAAATTTTCAATACTATAAAGATAAAATTTCAGGCCACAATTTGGATATTATACACATTGAAAAAAACATGTTTGATAAAATATTTTCCACCATTTTTTATGCTAAGGAGATATAAAAAACAATATTAATGCACAATCTGACTTACAAGAAATGGGTTTAAGAAAAGAATTATATTTAAATTTGTATGGTGTTAATAAGGCGTGTGTGCCTAATTCATAGGGAATAAGTAGTAAGAAATAGAATTTCATTTATTTCCACTTTAAAATAAAATCAAGGTGCTCAATTGTTACTATTCTAGTATTTATAAACACATTAAGTTGACAAGTATAACATTGTAAGGTTTTGAAAGGAATGAAAATCACATATTACATTAATTCATAATTCTAATTACAATTTATATTTTTTTACCTCCCAATATTGTTAAGTATTTGACTGAAATTTATAACTTCTTTAAACCACCCTATTCAAGAAATTATTATATGAAATATTGGAATATAATAAAACTCTCCAATATCATTTATTTATGCCATGGTTCACTTGATCGTACAGTTAACTGGGTAATTCATGGATGGTAATCCTATCAAATTCAGGCAGATGTATCACATTTAGTGATACCTGAAGAAATTGAAATAATTTATGCATTTCATATCTTATCTAAAAAAATCAATAGAAATTTTTTATTTGATAGATTAATTCAATAATTTATGTGATTCATATCATAGTATTTTTTAAATCAAATTAGTTAAGTCATTTTGGAATAATGATATCCCAATGGTAGTAGGAACATAAAAAAATGAGCAGGTTCATAATCATTGAAACATGTCATTCA
Organism: Viscum album; assembly: GCA_963277665.1. NCBI lineage: Eukaryota > Viridiplantae > Streptophyta > Magnoliopsida > Santalales > Viscaceae > Viscum > Viscum album. Next base: position 1,819,760,526 of record OY728151.1, on the reverse strand, counting down.
ACACTCTATCAGTTACTCCATTAATACTTCAATTGTATAATTTTTTATACAATTTATCTTTTAAGTGATTATTTGGAATACCAATGCAAATATTTAACATATATTTTTTTTATTAAAGTAAACTCATCACTTATCAAAAATAAGACATGCCTTATGCTACTTATTATTAGATCCAAATTGATTAATTCAATACTTATGTATATATGTGTATAAACTTCCTTTTTATTAACATTTAAGGAGGATTTGTTTTTGAAACACTTAATCCCATTGAATTTAGTTAAATTTATCAATCTAAAACCTTTTGAATTTAGTTGATTGTAATTTTGAAGTATTTTCTTTTATGTTTCTATTATTAGAAGTGTGTTTCTAGAATTATACAACCTTTTTAAATTCTAATCATGTACCAAATGAATAAAACCAAGAAAATATAATCAAAATATCTAGAAAATTTAGGAAAATAATCATAAAATAATTTCTAACCTATAATAATGAATGAAACATAAATATGATGTGTGATATGGTCAAAAAATTTAATAAGGATTTTTTAAAATTAAAGAACCTTTTTTCTTCAAAATATCCATCAAATGTTATATTTTCTATAAAATTTAAAAAATGATCATATATTGATTTATGAATTATAAGGACACCCCAAAAATCAACATGATCCTTGAAACATCTAAAATAATATTTTGTGTATTTTTATAATTATAACTCCTTTTAAAGATCAAAACACGCATCAATTGATCAACACCATATAAACGAGTAAGTATTACAATGAAAATTTAGGGCAATGACCATTAGTTAATTTTTTTCCTTTAGAAAAAACCTCACATTAATTTAAGTTTAAAGTGTGCATCAAATGATCAAAACTAATAAAATATGATCAAAATTCCATAAATATTTAGTTAAATAATATAATTGGTTTTTTAATTATAAGAATAGACCACATATAAATTCTACATGTGATGTTCCTTGAGTGATAAAAATGTTTTTTTTAAAATATGACTCATTTTTAACATTCAAACATGAATTAAATGATCCAATATTATTGATTTATCTTGAAACATCATGAAAATTTTGGAAAATAATCATTAATTATTTTTTTCCTATAGGAATAAACCATACACCAATACAATATGAGATGATGTATGACCGATTAATTATGAATTTTTAAAATGAAAACTATTTTTATATTAAAATTTTGTCTTTAATAATCAAAAAAAAAAACAAATAAGATTGTGATACCATAAAAAATTAGGACAACAAATATAATATTAATTAATGAAAATATAGATGAACCATGAATTAATAACACCTAAAACATATAAAATATAATTGAATTTGAATTTTTTAATTTATAACTATTTTTAACATTAAAACACTTATTAAATAATGAAAAATATAAAAGTGAGTTTATATTTTCATGAAAATAATGTAAAATTATCATCAATTAATTTATGATATGGAAAAAACATCAATATAATGTGACATGTTGTTGAAATGATTGAAATTACATTTTTATTGTCAAAACTATTTTTTAGTCAAAATATGAATCAAATATTCAAACCAAAAAATTGAGCTCATAATGTAATTAAAATATAGTTAAAATGATCATAAATTAATTTTTTCCTATAGTAAGGGACCTTACATCAATATAGTGTGTGATTTATTTAAAATGATTAAAATTGAATTTTAAGAATTAAAACTCTTTAAACTTCCAATCATGTGTTTAATTATCAGAATGGTGTAAATGAGCTTGATTATTATGAAAATTTAATACAATAATTATCAATTAATTTATGATATGTAATAACAAACCACATATTAAATTATCTTGCGATGAATCTAGAATGATCTGAAGTGTATTTTTAAAAGAATAACTATTTTTAAGCTCGAAAATTATGTCAGATGATCAAAATTGAGGAAACTACCTTGTATTATAATGAAAATTAAGAAGAAGAAAAATCATACATTAATTTCAAACTATAGTAACAAACCATAGGTTAATTAGATGTGTGATTTCCTTAGAATGATTAAAATTTATTTTTTAGAAATATAACTTATTTTTAACTTTAAATAATGTATACAACAATCAAAATCAATAAAAAAGATTGGATTATCATGATAATATATTACAATTATATTCAATTTATTTTTCACCTAAATGAATTAATTTAATTTCAATCTAATGTGTGTTTCATTTAATATAATTGAAAATAATTTTTTACAATTAAAACAGTTTTTAAGTTAAAAATGTGCATTAAATGATCGAGTTTGAGAAAATAGGATGAAACTATCATAAAAATTTTGGATCGTATTCATCAATTAATTGTCTAATTTTAAAAATAAACCAAACAACAATATGATTCTGTGATATGTTTAAAATTATTAAAAGTGTATTTTTAAAATTATAACTCTTTTTTAACATTAGAATATACATAAAAAATCAAAATCAAGAAAATAAACTTGGAATATCATAAAATTTTGGGACACTGGCCATAAATTATTTTTTGACCTATACTATCAAACAAAACTTCAATCCTAATTTTTATGCTTTTAAAATGATCCAAAGTGAACATTTATAAGCCTAAAATATGACTCAAATGATCAAACCATGCAATAGAGCATAAAATATAATAGAAACTCAGGATAATGATCATCAATTAATTTATGACATATGGGAATAAATTTCAATTCATTACAACATGTTATTTACTCAGACTAATTAAAAATCATTTTTATAATTATAACTCTTTTTTAACTTCCAAACATTTTTCAAAAAATAAAATCTAAGTAAACAGTTATATATTTTTGAGAAAATTTTAGAAGAAAATCATTGATTAATTTGTGACCATTAGAAATGAATCAGAAATTACTTTGACATGCCATTTTCCCATAATTATTCAATGTAATATTTGTTTTAAAAATGTGTTAATTTTTTAACATAACTTATTTATATATGTTAAATAAAAATAAATTATTCATTAATTTTAATTTTTAACATTTTTATAATTTACTTTTTATATCAATTTGAGTTTTATTATAAATTTAATTGTATTTTAGAATAAATTACGATTTCTACACATAGATTGATATTTTTTAATAATAAATATTTTTATATTCATAATTTTATTTTATGTTAATTAATATTTTTATATTTTATAATATTTTTGATATTCTAAAATTATGCTTGAAATTGCACATTTTTTATTATTTTTATTCTTGAAGTACGTGATGTAATGAAATATATATTTTTAAAATAACATTATCAGTGATCGCTTCTAGTGGCCTCTATAGGTGCCTAAAATTAGATTTTAGTCCTCTATTGAATCCACAATATAGTGGTTTCTGATCAAGGAAATAGTTATTTCCAAATAGAAATCATTAAATCCGTTAACCATATGAAAAAGTGACCATCAAATTTCTTATGCTATGTGGTTATTAAATCTCTTTTGTGACATTTTTTGGAAGCTTCTAATGGATATATTTATAGTAGTTAAAGGATTCTCCACCAATAATATTTTCCATACTTAACCATTTCTCCTAGGTTTTAATAGAGATATTCCTAAATATAAACATCAAATTACCCACTTTAGATGGCTTTTTGGAAAAAATAAGACTATCATGTGTACATCAAAATGTTATTTTCAATATATTAATATGATTTGTTTACTTTTTTTCATAAATTAAATTATTATTATTTTATTTTTTATTTAGTAATTAATCAAATTTAATTCTATGATTTTTTTTATAGATTTAAATAATAGATAATATTTGAATATTTCTTAATTGGTTAACCCACTAATTATTGTTTTAAGTGAAGGAATCTACTAAAGTTTTATTGGAACATGAAAAAGTCCAGGACATCATTGCATACCCTTATATGAAATGTGATATCTAAAAGTGAGTTAAAATATAAGAATTAGAAGACCATTTAATAATTCGTGGAACTGAAAAATGCCTTATGTTTTTACATAAGGATAGGGATAAAATAATTGTAATCAATATCATATATGGGTACAATAATATCAATTTTTAATTTCATATTAATACAAATTATTTGTATATATATATTATAATTATTCCATTATTTATTTTTAATTATAGTGATAGGAAAAATTGTTACATATTTGAGGCTAAAAGGTTTCTATAATTGAATATTGATTCATATTGTTTGATTTAAGAGAGTTCAATATATATTTATCATCCCGCACAAACATTTCTTATCGTTTAGATTTTTTTGATTATTTTATATAATAAATCAATAAAATAAATGAATAATTTGGTGCTTTTTCCCAAGGATTTAAAAAATTATTTGTAATGTTAGTCATTATATGAAAACATTTTCATGTTTTCATTGTAAAGAAATTAAATTTAATCATACATTTTCTAGTTTAAATTGGATCATTATCTAAGAGTGTAGTTAGTCAATTTGTATTTTTCATTAAAAAAATTTCTATTTTTTTGTTCATAATTCTATGTACCATAGCTCTATATAGAGGGATTCAACCACTAATGAATATGGAGAAAACTATATTCAATTTTTGTCTTGCGAGACCATTTTTTTCTCATGGCGATTAAATCCATTTGAAAAGAAACTCTTGTGTTTAGTTGAGAATATCAAATACAAAACATAAAATTATTCAGTGTCCTTTTCATAAAATCTCACCCACTTCAAATATTGAAATAAAATTTTGGACATTTCAATAAATTAAAGGTAAATTATAGTCTAGGTATTCCCATTATGGGATCATATTCATTTTCAACCTACTTTTATTGTATAAAATTAGATTAATATTTTTTTTTAAATTCATGGTAAATTTTTTGGATCCATAATGTTTTGAAATATATGGTGTGTGTTTTGTATTCATAAAACATTATATATTAGTGTAAATAGGAGCAGGGAGTGAAAATGAGAGTTATTTTTTTATAAAAATTACCTTTGATTAATTATTAATTTTAAATGTAAATTTTAATTATTATATTTTTATCCTTAAATTTTAATTTCATTATTAATGTATAATTATTGAGTATAATTATTATGTTATATAATTTATGAATAAGATAATAAAAATTTAAATCATCATATCTTTCCAAAAAGGTAACTTTTTTGAATTTTTTCCCTTTACATGATATTATTTTATTAAATATATTTATATTTTCTATATATGTGCATTTTTTTATGGCACTACCTCATACTCACTAAATGATTTATACCACTTCAAAAGAGTATGTGATTATTATTTTCTTATTTTAATTAAAATATATTAATATCATTTAAATATATCTTATAACACATTTATTGAACATATAGTTTAATAATTTTTAATTACATTTTCTAAGTAATGCATTAACATCAATATTTATTTTTATATTCAAAATGTTACAATTTTAAGAAATTTTATGTTGTTCAATTTTTAGTGGTATTTTTTTGTCAAAAATAGTTGAGAATCTTTATTCCTTACAAAATATCTAAAAGTATTAATCTTTTATTTTGGTTATTAAGATTATCAACATGAAAACTCATTTACCATATTTTTTATTCAAATAAATGATGTTGTAAATGGTTTTTCATGTCGATAATCTCAATAATCTATATTGAATATCAATTTTTATTAAAAAAATTAGTAATCAAAGTATATAAGTTTGGGTGGTATAAATAAATGGAGACTTGTTCAAATATCATACAAAAATCAGGAGAGGCCCCAAATTGAATAACACATTAGATATCCCCAGGGGCCTTTCAATTTAAGTGAGGGAATTTATAACAATGTTTTCTTCTCTAAGAATGTGTTGAGAAGTAAAATGTCCTTCATAGAGGTGGTAGAATTAGTCTACAATCTAATTCATAGACTAATGGGTGGAATCTGGGGAGAAGAGAGTCCAAATAACACTACTCTCACTTCCACAATGTGGGATGATCTAAAGTTAGAGGAAACAACCAAAGGAGTGGAAAAAAAAGTATGGTATACCCTACATGAAACTACCCATATATATATATATAATTTCCCTTATATATATGTGTGCAACATATTTAGTAACACAGTATAGTATAAAACATAATGCTACCACTTTGTTTCATTAATTGAGAACATTACTTTTAGTTAACAATTAAACTGAGTAAAACAAATAATATAACAATGGGAAAATAAATAGGAAAAAATAAAATAACTTGAATAGAAAAATTTAGACCATCTTAATATCCTAGTATTATGACACTATGAACAAAACTATAAAAATGAAATAGAATGTTAGTAATGTAATATTCATTTTGAAATAGAATAATATTAAACCTCGATATAAATTAAAGTAATAAATGTTTGAAAAAATAGGAGGAATTTATAGGATGGAGAAAACCATTATGATCGTTGGGCATTATGATTTTCGGGCCTTATGACCATTGGTCATTATGACCATTGGGAATTATGACCATTGACAATATAAATACTATAATTTGATTGATAGAGTCAATTTATATTAAGAGAAATGAATATAACTAATTATCGTGAAAGGGAGAAATGATGACCTCAAAAAGTAGAATCATGCCTTATGAATCTCATTTATTAGAGCTTGGGATGGAGGTAGCATCGTTGGAGTTCACACTTGACCAAGTCTGAGAAAATATTCAATAAGTGAGTCTTGATATGAACCAATTGTGGGAAAAGTTCAAGTTGTTAGAGATCACAACTTGATCGATACTAGTTAAGGAAAATACCACCACTCTAAAATATACCCTTAGAGTGTTTACTGGTGTAAAAAGGAGTAATTTATCTATACCTTAGTATTATAAAGGTGTAATATTCTTTTTAGAAATTAAATAGTGGTTTATTAAATATCATTATCATTATCATAATTTTATAAAATACACATGGATATAATATGAATATAAAAATAGATTTTTGGATATAAATAAAAAATAATTTTATTTTAGGAAAATATATAATTTCAATTAAAATGCACTTTTATGATAAATTCAATAATTTTAAATAAAACTTATTTTCATTAAATATTTTTATAAAGCACAATTAACTTAAATATAAAGGATATTATAATTTTATAATGTCCCATGTAATTTTTATAAGGGTCATAAAGTTGATTATGTTATAAAAAACTATTATTTTTTTAAATAAGCATTCATATTTAAATGTTAAAATTATCATATTTATAAAATTATGTTGAAAAAATAATTATTTTTTCTGAAATTAGAATATTGAAATTATCCAATGGTGAATTTCTGATAATTTTGTAAGAAAGTTAAAATTTTGGGTAAATCTTTAATATGGTATGAATGTATTCTAAGTATTATGACATCATAATAACCTAAAATTGATTTAATAAATGCTATAAAAGGTTTTATCAAAAGAAAATGTTTTTCATTTAAATAAGGTATTTTAATGTAATAATACTATTTCTATAAACCTATATAGAACCTTCTAAAACCTAAAGGATACTTTAAGATTTTAAAGTAAGTATTTAAGAACATGACTCCCTTTCACATCATGAATGAAATTATATTAAGGATTTTGGTTTTTAAATAATAAAATATTAAAAACCTATCCTCCTTAAAAAATACCATGGGAAATACCAAGGGAAGGCTAATGATTTTTTATTTTTTATTTACTATGCATCTAAGGCCTAAGTTTAGAAATTAATAAACAATCTCCTCTCCATTAATATAAAGACCCATTTATTCTCTGATTAATCTTTACTAAAAATCCCTAAAGTACAAATTCCTTCTCATTTTCCCTCTTTAGATCCCTCCTAATGAGTTTCTAAGGTTCTAGGGAGCTTCTTACAATATTTAAGAATCAATCCTCAATGTAAGGGTTCCCTCCCTACTCTTTTATATTGAAGTACTTCCTTTTTAATATTTCTTTTGATTCTAAATTGATTATTCTATATTGGGTTTATAAACTTTAATTTACTATCCAAATGTTTTAAAAACAGTGTTAAGATACCTTCCTCTTTCATTTATCCCTTCTATGTACATTTATGAAAACCTGTTTTGCATCCAAAATTATTCCTTGATTCATTTTTCCATACCTTTATGTTGTGAATACCTTGGAAAATTTTCATTCAAGGTTAATAACCTAGATATAAAAATACTTCATTGATTGGGGACTTACATTTACTAAACCCATATTCATTAATCATGGGATTGAAATAATGAAATTCATTCGTATGTTATATGATCAACATGGAACACCTAAACTCAGTCATATGTAGGGTGTTTCCTTATAGTGATCTAATTAATTGAGTAATGTTTTCATCTCACAAGGTACTATATATGGTTAATATGTTGTTAGCCTAAGAAAAATATGTTTTTATCAGTCATAAATTATCCTTGACTTTTACATATGAGGTCACATTTTATTTTTTTCCACATTCCTATGATGTCATGATTTTATTATTTCACTTTCTCATGAAATGCCTCCATTTGAGTATGCATTATTATTACCTCTTTATATTTTCATGATATGCCTCTTGACTCACAAGTATTATTTATCATCATGTTATGGTTTGATTATTCCCTTACTAGTCTTTATATCTCATGTCGTTCTTTTGTATGTCCCCAGGTTATCCAATGTAATATTGAGAGTTAAAAGGAAACTAAGATCACATTATAGAGTTTTAAATAATTATATTCTACATTGTTTTATGCTAATGGTTTATGTATCTAATTTATCAAAGATACCAGGTCTCTCAATTTTATAGGAATATATTACATGGATATTTATGTTAAAAATCATGAAATAAAATATATTAGAAATATAGATTTTTATAGTTGTTATCATAATAATTTCTAGTTATTTTTTGGGATTATGATTACAAATAAATAATAAAAAACCTAAATACAAGTCTAAGTATAGGAAATAACATAAATTTTGGTAAATTAATAAGTGTGTGGTCTCTAAGAAATGATATCTCTATTTGGATGCTATAAGTGGATGTATCTTTAATGTAGATACACCTAGGGATAATAACCTTGAAAAGGCCCAATTGGGTATTGACCTGATCTTAAACCTAGGAATGATCAGTTGTATTTTCTTCACACCTGATTTGACACTCTCATGGGATTTTATTTGGTAGATTCACATGATATTTACAAACCATTATAATTAATTTGAATGTTAGTGTAAAGAAATTAATATGAAACAGACCATGGATAACCTATATTAAAACTTAGATGTTCACAAGTTTGGTTATATATGTCATTACTTATAAATTAAATAGTTTTTTTTCTTATTGAGTTATCTATCTTTATCTCGAACATACCTTTATTCTAGAAAATAGTTGGAAACAGGAAGATTCTTTTCAACAATATATACGATGAGAAATGTGATGATTTCCCTATTGAAATTCCTAATATGATATGATTGGGAGTTGATAATTTTATGGTAGTAATAAGTGAAGAATGGATTTTGACTCTAGTGGATCATCAGATAATACTCATGGAGGAAAGAGAATCTAACATCCGACATGTCATATTTGTGGTTAGAAGAATCCTAGAAATTACCTCATACGAACAAGGAGGTATTTCAAGTATATAAGGGAAGGACATTAAGATAATGAATTCTAGGAGGATATGAATAATCCAACTAATATGATGTAGGAAAAGAAGGTTCCAATCAATCCTCAACCCATGGACCACTGTTTCAACTATAAAGAATAAGGAAATTATTAGAACCATTACCCTATGACAAATGTTATCCATGAAAACTGATGAAATTAACCTCTATAGCTAATGGAGTAAGGGAGGACATATTATATCACTACTACTGAGGTGGTTCATGATAATTAAGTAGTGATAGGTACACTGGTTATTTATTAAAGAGTAGAAAACATATTATTTTATTCTATTTATACACATTATTTTATATAATGAAAGTTTAGTAGAACTATTCAAACACTAAATCAAAACCTAGAGGCTGAGTTATCAGTGAAAACATAAAACATGTCAATTATTACATATCAAGAATATAACTACTCCCTAGTTAACATTTGTTGAATTAATCTACTAGTAAAACTTTTCATACTCCCTTTATTGGAATTCAATTTTATCTTATGCATGGATTGGTTATTTTTATATAGATCCAACATAAAATATTGTGATAAGGAAATAAACTTCCATATCCCAACTCCTCCAATGGAATGAAGGCCTTCATTTTTTATTGATTTTTGATAATCCACATTTCAAGGGGAGAGGTGGAACCCTTACAAGGACTGTAGGAGTAAGTATTACATGGCCCATAGGACATAGAGGAATTCATTTCTTGTAGGATTCAAACATTACATACAACCCAGACTAACTACTTGGAACTGCTCCTCTCCAATATCTTTATCGTGAAATCAGCTCTGCACCTTCGCATGGCTGTTCGACTAGGATTTTCCCGTGCATGCACAGGCTTGTACCGATGGAAGGTGACATACCCTCTCATTCTTGAAATCCGTTTAGCTTCTGCTATGGTGAAAGATCCTTTCCCACCCTCCTTATGGATCTTGTTCCTTGAAGGTTGTCTAGTTTTCATCTGCACTTAAGGTGCCCCGAAGGCCTTTAGGTGGCTCGAAGGCCTTACTGACTTGAAGGCTTGGGTGGAATTAAGGCCTTAAAGGACTTAGGGACAAAATCGGTGGCCCGAAGGCCCAAACAGGGGAATAGTCTCAGCTTCTATAGTGCCAAATATTACCAGCTATAGTTCCCGCTATAGTACTACTATAATTCCACTACAGTACTGCTACAATACTGCTACAGTAGCCCTGAAAAATATGCCTCTGCCTGGATTTGATCCTAAGTCACCTAGACGCATTTAAGGAGTCCTCACCAACTGGGATGAGGCTCATGTGCTCCATATCCCAACTCATCCTCTAATTCTATACAAGTTCCAAGAGGAGGTTGATTCTCCTTCAAAAAATTCTTCTCAAGCATAGATAATATTACCTTATGAGAAAGAATATCTAGCTCAAATTATAGAGATAAAATAGAGGATTTGTCTTAAATAAATTCCCATTATAAGGTAATATGTTGATGTTTTCCCCAAAGAGTTTCATGTCCTCCCCACTAAATGAGTGGTTGAGTTCTTAGTTGAACTTATACCAGGAGCTCTACCAATATCCAATATTCCTTATAGACTAAACCTAACTTAACTGGAGGAACTAAAGAAGCTTCTATAAGATCATTTGGAAAAGGTCTTCATATTCCCAAGTACTTAAAAAATAGGGTATATTGGTCATCTTTGTTAATAAGAAGGATGGTTCTATGCCATTATAAATTGATTACTATGAACTCAACATGATCATGATAAATAACAAGTATCCCCTACCATGGACTAATGACTTTTTGATCATCTATGTGGGGACCAGTACTTCTCTAAATTGGAACTTTGATTATGATATCATAAATTAATGGTTAATAATGAGGATAGTCCCACAATTTATTTTCATATAAGGTAAAAACACTATGAGTTCATAGTGACACCATTCAGACTCAAATACTCTAGAAATTTTCATAGACTTAATGAATATAATCTTTAGATATTACCTTGAAATTTTTTTGGTAGTATTTATCAATGATATTCTCAAATACTCTAAAAGAAATAAGGAACATGAGGAGAATTTTATTATTGTACTAAGAACCCTGATAAAGGAAACATTACATGAAAATTATATTAAATGTGGTTTTTTGATGGATAAAGTATCATTATTTGGAATTTTTATTAAAAATAGGGGGTATTTTTGGATCCTTAAAAAAATGTTATTATGGAATACCCTAGAAAAAAATTTATAACCAAGATCCATAGTTTCTTTATATTATCAAGGTACTATCAGTGATTTTTGAGAAACATTTTAGGATTGTAAAACCTACTAACCTATCTAACACAGAATGGAGTGAAGTTTTTTTGGTCTTATGTATATGAATAAAACTTCAAAGAGTTAAATAAAAGGTTAATCACTGCACTTTTACTCACAATTAAAACTTGTGGGGAAGGATTTATTATCTATAGTGATGTTCCAAAAGAGTCCTTGATTCATTTTATCATGAAAAATGATAAAGTGATATCCTATTCCAGTCAATAGTAGAATTTTTATGGGAATAATTATCCCACAAAATAATGTATATGTTATGAGGAAGGGGAAAGAATCATAATTAAATATTGATAATGATGGATTTGTGATATTTGGGATGCGACTATTCATACCATTAGATCCTGAGATAAAGAAGAAGTTGTTGAATGATACTCACAACTCAACATTCTCTATCCACCTAGGGGACACAAAGATATATATATATATATATATATATAGTTCTCTAAGAGAACTATTACTGGGATAATATAAATAAGGATATTTCATAATATATATAAAATTTCCTCGTATTTCATCAAGTGAATCAATAAAGGAAAACATCTAAAGGGATTATGAATCTATTACCCATACCTATGTAGATATTAGAAAACATCAATATGGATTTTTGAGATGGGTTATCCAAATACAACCAAATGAAACAATGTCATATGGGTTTTTGTGGACCATCTTACAAAGACAAATCATTTTAATTACATTTGAGAGGATTTACCACTCAATCAACTTATAGGGATATACAATAGAGAAGAAGTGTGGTTTTATGGAACACCACTATCAATGTATCAAATCATGATCCAAGATTCACATAAAAATTCTAGAAGATTACCTGACATGATTTGAAAATAGTGTTAAACTTCAATATGTCCTATAACCATTAGATTGATGGAAAATCTGAAGGGAATATCCAAAAACTTGATGATATATAGAGATATTACTCAATAGACTTAAAATGAGGTTAGGATCAACATCTTCCTTTAGTTGAGTTCTTATAAAACAATAGCTTTCACTCAAGAATTAATATGACTACTAATGAGTCCCTATATAGAAAGAAATACAGAACTATGAAATATTGGTATGAAGTTATAGAAGAACATTTATTTTTCCCTGAACTGGTAGAAGATATGGTTGAAAGGGCCAATTCCATACAACAATACATCAAAGTATCACAAAGTTGGAAGAAAATTTATGTTGATAACCATCGAAAAAACATAGAGTTCTAGGATGAAGATAAAGTGTTCCATCATATATAACTCTAGAATAGATTCATGAGGTTTAAGAAGAAGGGAAAGCTAATTCCTAGGTACATTATCCACTTTAATATTCTTGATTTCATTAGATCTATGTATTATTGACTATAACTCCCATCAAACTTGTCTCAAGTACTTGAATTGTTACACGTATCCCTCTTATGGAAGTACATACGAGATCCCTAAAATTTACTCAATCCATATGAGGTCAAATTGAGAAAGATATTTCTTATGAGGATTAATTTCTAAAGTAATTGGACCGTAGAGACAAAGATCTACCCAACATGAAAACTCACCTTGTCAAATTTCTTTGGTGGAACCATAAATTTGAAGAAACAATAATGGAATTAGAGAAAGTTATGAAAGAGAAGTGTCCTAATTTTTTTCACCTTAGTGTATGGAAAGAAATTTCAAGGGGAAAATTTCTTAAAGGGGAAAGAATATAATGGACCAATATATATAATTTCATATATATATTTATATATATTTATGACATTTTTAGTAATTTAATATAGAATAAAACACAATGATAACACTTTATTTCATTAATTGAGAACATTAAACTCTGTCAACAATTAACCCTAATAAAAGTCAAAATATTACAATAGGAAAATAAATAGAAATAATAAAATAACTAGAATAGAAAATTTTATATAATCACGATCTTTGTGGATTATCATACTTGTGAAAAACACTATAAAAATGAAAAAAAATGTTAGCGATGTCATATAAAATTTTAAAATGAATAATATTGGACATCGATAGAAATTGAATAAATAGATTACTAAATAAAATAATAGGTATTTATTGGATATATAAAACTATTATGACCATTGGGAATTATGAACATCAGGCATTATGACCATTCAGAATTATAACCATTGGGAATTATAACCATTGGTAATGTTACTGTTATAATGTGACCATTAGAATCAGTGTATATTAAGGCCAATTAAGAGAACTAATTTTTACATAACAGAGAAAAAATATCCTCAACTAGTAGAATTATGCCTTAGGAGTCTTATATATCATATATTGTAAGGGAGATTTCATAATTAGGGTTCATACTTGACCAATCACAAGTAGATCTTCAACAAGTGAGGCTTGAGTGGAACCATATATAAGAGAATTTCATGTTAGTAGAGATCACCACTTGATTAATGTTAGTTGATCTACCTCATGAAAGTACCATCATCTCACACCTTACCCTTAGGGAGTATGTCGATGTAATAAGGAGTTATGTATCTATACTTAAGTATTATAAAGGTGTAATTTTCTTTTTAGAAATTAAATAATGGTTTCTTCAATACTATTTTCATTATTATGGTTTTATAAACTACACATGAATATAAGATTAATATGATAAATAGATTTTCAAATAAAAAGAAAATATAATTGTATTTCTAGAAAATATATAAGTTAAGTTAAAAAAACTTTTATGATAAATTAAATAAATTTAAATATAAATTAATTTCATGAAACATTCTTATAAAAACACTATCTATTTAAATATAAATTATCATATAATTTTATAACATCATAGGTATTTTTTATAAGGTCCATAAACTTGATTTTTTCATAAAAATTATTATTTTTCACTAAATAACAATTATTATTTAAAACTTAAAATTATTATATTTAGAAAATAAATTTGATAAAATAAAAAATCATTTTTTAAATCATCACATATAAATTATGCAAGGTTATTTTTTCATAATTTTATGATGCGATCGATTTTTTATGTAAAAATTAAATATTGTATTATTATACGGTAAGTATTATGACATCATGATAACCAAAATTTGATGTAATAAATTCTATAAAGTATTTTCTAAAAAAATGGGTTTTCATTAAAATATGGTATTTTAATGTGATAATATTATTTTTCCAAACCTATAAATAACCTACCAAAACCTGTGGGATATATTAAGATTTTTTTAAAAAATATTTATGAACATTAATCACTTCAACATAATTAATGAAATTATTATAAGGAGTTAAATTAATAAAATAATAAAATATTTAAAAACACTCTTCCTTGGAAAATACCATGGTCAAGAACCATGGTAAATCCAATTTTTTTATTAATTATGTGTCTAATTCCTATGTTTGGAAATTAATAAACAATCCCCTATCTTTTGTTATAAATACCAACTAATTATCCCATTACTCTTCACTATAATTCCCAATAGCACTAATTTTCTATCATTTTACCTCTCTAGATCCCTCCTAAGGATTTTTTAAGGTTATAAGGAACTCCTAATATGATTTAAAAATTATCCTCTCAAGATAAAGGGCACCCCCTCCTCTTTTCCATTCAAGCACTTCTTTTGTAATAAGACTTTTGATTCTCAATTTATTATATTTTATTGTGTTTATGAACATTATTTTACTATACAAATGTTTTAAAAATATAGAGATACTACTTACCTCTCTCATTTTCCCTTGTGTGAACATTTATGTACACCTATTATGCTATTTGAATTATCCCTTGATTTTCCATTTCATACCTTTATGGTTTGAATATCCAACCATATTTTCATTCAACAGTATTCACCTAGATATAAATATACTTTATTTATTGGGTAAACCAATGTATAAAATTCACATTTCTTAATCATGATATTCAAATAATGAAATATATTCTTATGTTATATGATCGATGTCACACATAGACATATGAATGGAATACCCTGGTAGATCTCCAATGCATTGGGTAATGTGTTCATCTCATGTGCTACCATGTATGGTGCATGGTATTTTATCCTAAAAACATTATTATTATGACTTGTCAATGATCCTTGAATTATGTTTATGATTTCATTTTTTATGTTGTTTCAACATTCTTATGATTCCATGATTTTATGATATCATTTTCCCATTCCATGCCTCCAAATGAGTATGTATGATTCTCACTTATTTATGTTATCATGATATGCCTCTTGAATAAAATATATTATTTATCATCATTCTATGATTTGATTATTCCCTTATTAGGATTTATAACTCACCCCTTCCTTTTGTATATCCATAGGTTATCTTGTGTAGTTTAAGAGTTCAAAGGAAACCAGGAACACATTATGGAGTTTTAAATTATTATATTGTATTTTATTTTAGGTTAAGGGTTTATGTATATAATTTCCTAAAAACACTAAGACTCTCAATTTTCTTTGAATTTATTTTATGGATCATTATGTTGAAAATCGTGAAATAAAATGTATTAGAAATATGGGTTGTTATACTGTGAGATTACGAAGCACACCACCCTAGCCATAACACTATTACTAAGTGAACCATTAATGTCAATTTTTAAACTATAGAAGGGGATGAAACATGATACACCATCCAGTTTTGATAATCCTATTAAGAAATTTAGTAATTGAGTATTTCCATCCATGGATATCTAAAAATTACATTTGACTATCATCATAAGTAGAATAATAAAGTTACTAAGAAATCAAGGATTTATGTGAGGGATAATAGGATATGTGATGAATATCATTATGAAATATCTATATATGTTAAGGGTGGGGGGGGGGGTATGGTCGCAGGGTTATATCACCAGGTCAACGGTTTAATGTATTTTATTCCTTGTATGTGTGCCTCTTTTGTGGTTATACCCAATTTTTTTATAAATGAACAAGAGAATATCAATCCTCCCTTTATGGGTCTCACCCTTAAAACCTTGAATTAACCGTTAGATAAAATAAATAAATATTCAATTAGAGGTCCAATGATACACCAAAGTGATTCCATATAGCTGAATCCCAAGTCCCATCCATAAATAGGTGGACCAATGACTCCTCTTGAGAGGGACTAAAACACCCACTACTCAAATACAAATAGATATCTCATTACTATATCCTCTTCAAAGGGGTTTATTTTCCTATATATTCTCTAGATGATAAAACTCATCTTTTATAGTATAGAGGAGTTCCAGATCTCGCCACCCACTAGAGCTTTGGGATTCAAATACAATGACTCTTACGATATGAAATGGAGGAAAAAAAGTTAGGGAGAATTATAATCCTGGGTAGTAAATTTATTTTGAAATATTTGTGAGAAACCTGATTAAATATGGAATTGATATAAATAAGAATAAAATAAACATGTAAGAGTTTTTTTAATGTGGAAAAACCCTTTGATTTTAGAGATTAATAAAACCATGGGGAAACTCAGAAAATTAAACTTATATATATGTGAGTAAAAAATTCATGTAAATGGCCTAACATGATTGTAAATGATAGTGTAGAAAACATTTTGTAAAAAAAACACCCAAATACACCTTTGTATTCTCTCTAAAAATCATCATGGTGTCAAATTCCACCTTACCTGTAAAGGTCCAGTGGTCAACGACATCGAATAAGATGATATCATGTGCGACCAACTTGCTGGTTTCTTTAATTACAACATCATTAAGATGTTTGAAGATCTATGGTTAATGGATTAGGTGTGGGATTTCTTAAGAATAAAAATGGATACTTTACATAGTTTTCCATCCCATGTGAAACTTCACCCTCCCACATGATCTACCTGGAGATGTCAAGGAGGAAAGGCAGTGATTGGAGAACTTATTTACAAATATGTGAGGATCTGGGGATGGGATTTAGTATTTATAAGTTAATAGAATATCCAAATTTGTTCCAGATTAAGCATTAAAAACCATATTTTCAAACCAAAACCTCCCAATCCATCTTCCCCTAGGTGGATTACATTGTTTCAGCTAGACCCGTGAGATTTATTTTTCCTTCTTATAGAGGATAAAAAACATAATTATAGTTAACCTAATAGAGATGTGGGTATACTTTTTAATCCCATAAATAGTTGGAAACAATATTCTCAAGTGATTTGATAATGACTTTTGGAACATCAAACATTGGAAAAACATGGATCATGATTGTAACATCTTAGCTTGGGTGTCGCTAAATTAGTTCCCAAAGCTAGATTACCACATGACCTCAAGCATGAAAACCCATATTAAAAAGTATAATAAATAGTAGTGAGGGTCTAATGGAACATGTGGGGATACTATAACATCTTTATCAGAGTAAATCACTAGCATAAATCATAATAAACATTGACATGAAATAATAATCAATAAACAAGTATCAAATAATCAACTCCCAAAACTGGGTAAATACTATAATATGATATGATAAGTTTTTCATATCATTATAATCTATGTTCTAACGGAAAAAAATAAAGAGACCAAGTATAATCCAAAAAATGGGTCTTGATAACATGTCTAATCCCCTCATCCCTGCTTTGTCCCAAGTCAACCATCAATCATAGGGCTTTTTCCCTTATCCTGACCTGCAATAATGAAATATGCTCAATTAAAAAATTTTGTAATGATAATGGTGTCAGTATAACTTATTATTCCACCACCAATAGTGTATACAACAACATATAGCATAATATAAGTTTATAGAGGAGTATGAATAAAAAAAATACAAGAAACATGTAAAACATGTTTTCTAATTTAAGAGTTGTCATTTAGCCCTATGGGTTCTCAGTTCCACATTAGTGCCAACACACCAAACCTACTTAGGCCTATAATGAGAGCCTGAACCACATATCATAGGGGTAATAAAATTTCATACAATGAGCATCACTCCAAGTATCCAAACTATGATGTGGAAGGCCATAACCAACACCTATTACACAATGTGGACCACCATAGCCAACATCTTTACTGTGGTGTCAACTTCCCTAACAAACACCCATTCCTTGATGTAGAAAACCATGAATAACATCATCACCATGGTGTCGACCGCCATGAACAAAACCCATATCCACTTCATCAGCAATCACTTTTAAATATTTAACAAGATTGACCCTTTTTTCATGTAAAAAATTAAGAGTGCACAACTTACATTTATCTCAATTCCCATGGTATAATACACTCAACATATTTAACCAATTTCTATTCTTAATTAATTAATTATTGGTTAGTGCAATACAATAATTATACATTTATCATAACCAATTAATAATATGACCATTCCCCTTTAGTATTGACCCCTTTATTTACTTACCATTTAATCACATATTTAATTCTCCAAGTTCAGCCAAACATCCCTTTATACCATGGTAACATACTAAACACATTTAAAATTGGTTTAACCTCATAAATTCTTCAATTATTCATCCAAAAACTCAAATTCCATGCTTAAGGAATCGGAACACCCCATGGGTGGACTTTGGCCTGGTCTACTTGTTGTTAACGGACCCAATGAGATAAGTGAAAGGTCCAACACATAATTTTAACAATCAATTTATCATTCCCTAGCTAAGAATAAATTTTACAGGGAAAAGTAAAAACAAATAAACTAAATACACATGAATAAAACTCAATACTATAAGAAATAACTTGTAGATCACCTACCTCAATATTATAGTCAAACACTCACTCAAACACAACACTTGATTCATGTACAAAAACAATCAAAACCCAATCTAATAATTCCCTATAAAATAAGGTTTTAATGAATCAAAAGTAGATAAAACATTTAACCATAACTCTTCTTTAAAATAGAATAAATAAGAGTTGTAGACTCACTCGAAGCTTTGATTAATAACCACATGCACTTAAACACTTATGAATTGAAGGATATTGATCCTTGAAAGAGGCGAGTGCTCCTAGTTTGAAAACAAGGATATTGGGGAAGATATTGGGAAGAAATCAGGTGAAAATCATATAAAGTCTAGAAGGAAAAAATAGGTATTTTCCCACTTTTTAATAGGGTCATGGTTTGGCCTCACGATTGGCCACACCATAAGCCAACTTTGTAGTACTCTCTATTTAAGAGGGGGAAAGGTTGCAAAATTTTATAGGGATCCCACTTGGTTTTCAAAAATATGCAGAGTACTTGCAGGAAAATCTATCTAAAGTTTCATGGTTTTTACCCTCCCCTACCATGGTTTACAAATCATGAACCTCTCTTCTCTAGGTACCACAGTTCTAGTGCACAGTTAGTACTAACCATGCACAACCATGCATCATGCACTAGATTTCCACTTTACCATATTTTTATGACCCAAACCCCTAGGACACTCCTAATACCATTTATACACTCTATATGAATTTAATTAACCAATTTTAAGGGATTTAAACCAAAATTTAAACAAGAATGTACATCATTAAAAGGTTAGGTTCTTATAACCTCTCCCTTATAGTAGATCATCTTTAATATGACATTCCAAGATTCACTAATATTCTCAAATTAAAAGGTTGGGCCATTAGGCCCACATATAAATTTCTCTCTCAAATGTTTTCCCCATAACATGAAAATGTTATCACGACACTCTAGCCAAAGGCACAATCATACCCTAAAGAATTTTATCATTGTGATCAGCAATATGAATTAGATGTTCCTCAAAGGATATATCAAACTCAAGATCAACATCATAAACATAAATCAAATCAGAAGGGTCAGGATGATACTAACAAAGATATAACATATTAAAAACATCTTTCATAGCACTATACCTCTATAGAAGATCCAATTAGTATGCCACTAGACCGATCCTATCCATAGTCTCAAATAGTCCCACATACCTGGGTGCCAACTTGCACTATTTCCAAATCCATCAATGGACCAATATTGGAAACAAAAAAATAAATAAATACAAGGTCACCCACTAAAAAATAGAGGGTTCAATGATTCTGATCATCATATGACTTATTTCTACTCTACATCATAGAAATATGCTTTCAGATTAACTAAATGTGCTCTGATGTCTCTTGGACAAGTCTCGGTCCTAACCACTCTAATTCCCCCACTTCTATCAAACACAAGGTTGATTGACATATCGTATGACATAGTTCCTCATATGGTTCCATCTAAATAGTCACATAATAATTGTTGTTATAAGAAAAATCAACAAGCGCTAAGTTATTCTCCCAAGTTCCACCAAATTCTAGGAAGAAATCTCTTATCATGTCATCTAACAACTGGATAGTACACTTAGATTTATCATCTTTCTATGGGTGTAAATTTTTACACAAAAAACATGGGTTCCAAGTGCCTTCTACAAGAATTTATAGAAGTACAAAGTAAAATGAGGGCCTATATCTGAAACCATACTCTGAGGAATCCCATGAAAATGAACTATCTCTCAAACATACAATTCACCCAACTGATTGATGGTAATATTCTCCCGAATCAAAGAAACATACCACTTTTTTCAACTAATCCACAACTACCCATTTCGCATAATTATTCCAATCAATACTTGTAAGACTTGCCAAAAGATTTGTAGTAACATCATCCCACTTCCACTCTATAATGGGAAACTTCTATAACATACTTGTATAATGTTGATGCTCATCCATCTCTTAATGATAGGTGAAGCATCATGTCACAAAAATAATGATCCATTTTTTTATCTTAGTCCACCAAGAAAATCTATGAAGATCATAGTATATCTCGGTCAAAACAGAGTGTACCACCCATTTCAATGAATAAAAATCATGCATAGTCTCCTCCAAAATATAAGTAGGAACAATGACACATCCATGAACATGTATGATCTCATCCTTATCGATAGTAAAATTAGAAGGTATCTCCCACATTCAAAATTGTCCCTAAAAACTAGGCACTCAGAGCCTTCATATTGTCTCATATTGATAAGACTCAGAAGAGATGAATTATTGGATAACGATATGAGGGTCATCTATCCTTTCTCCTCTTTAAAATTTATGTGAAAATTAGAAAATAACACCATCATCTTGATCTCCGAACTTGGCTCCTTAACTACCTGAGTCTGTGTCTTCCGACTCAAAGAATCCACAACACTATTCCCATTACCCAACATGTATTCCATCTCAAAATAAAATAAATTCATGAAATCAACCCATATACATTTTCAAATATTTAAATTATTATAGGAAAAGATGTATTTGGGGATCTTATAGTAAGTATAAGAAATAAACTTTTCACCTAGAAGATGACATTGCTAACATTTTAAGGAATAAACCACCACAGACAAATTGAGGTCATGTGAAGGATAATTTCATTCGTATAGCCTAAAATAATATGATATATATGCCATGAATCTATCTCTATACATCCTTGCTACCCCAAGTCTTATTTTAGATGAATCACAAAACATAGTATTCTCTTCACCCGGTCTGATTAATATCAAAATTTGTGCGGTTGTCGAATGCCACAATAGTTCCTAGAAAACATTCTCACATTCTCCAGAACATTTAAATTTTACAAAATTATTTGTATAGCCTATAAGAGGATCTTCCAAACAAAAAAATTATTTAATAAACCATTCGTTGTCACCTTCCAAACCCAAAACGTTTTGGATATCAAAAACATTCTTGGAATTCTCTAAAGAAACTACTTCTTGTACCTTCACTAGGTCCACTGACACACCATACTCTGAGATGATGTGACCCAAGAAATGTTCCTCTTTGATAGATCGGCATATAGATGATTACCTCTCAGTGTACTAAAGATTAATTCAAGATGTTTTTTATGATATTTGGGTTAGGGAGTACACTAAGATTACATCCATGAAGACAACTTTCCAATTGATCCAAATATGGCTTGAAGATTCGGTTCCTCAAATCCATAAACCCAGTGAGTGCATTTCTCATCCCAAAAGGCATTATGGTGATCTCAAAAAAACCTTACCTTTTTCTTAAATTAGTCCACTATATATCATAATATCTCACCATCAACTAATGATACCCTGAATTTAAATCAATTTTAGAGCACACACAAACACCCCTCAACTATTATAAAACATCATCAAAATGTGGAAGTGGATATAATTTCATAATCATCATCTGGTTTAACTTCCATTAATCGATAAAAAAATATAAGGTTCCATCCACCTTCATAGAAAAAAAATTTGGAGATCCCCAAGGTGACATGCTTGGATTTATGAATCCATTATCCTCTAACTCCTCAAACCTCAAGGGTGCACTCCTTATAATTTTACATACTCTCCGACTACACCCCTAATGGAATGTCGATCGATATTACCCCAAAAATATACTCCAATTATATTCAAAAACTATTAAAAAAACTAAGAGATATAAAATATTGAGAATACCCTATATTAGATAAATCACTAGAAATCATGGAAGCTAGAAGAATCATACCTCGAACAATTGATAGTTTGGATTAGCTACCAACCAGAGTATGATAAATAGAATGTAACTTTCATGTTCTAAAATATTGGGCTCTTGGATGAGTCCCCTATTCCACACTACTTTCATGATATGGATTTTTTTTCCTAGATATCCATTTCTTCCACCTCGACTGATATAGCTATTGGAACTCCAACCGCCAGACTGATATAGGGTAGAAGACCCACTTCTAGTGCTCTGCATCATCCTAGGTATTCAATAACTACCCATATGCCAAGGGTTACTACATAACCTCTATATATTATCCATATTATCATAATATTTAAAATCCACTAGTGGTCAACGACACTGACCATTCATGTGACCAGGTCTTCTGCTCTAATAGTAAAAGATTGAACTACCTCCATGTGTGGCTGACCCTCTCCCTTGGCTATTCTGTCCTCTACTTACTTGGTGAAATTTCTCATAATGACACTTTCTACTATTATAATACACACCACCAGATCGCCAAACTAGAACCATCTATCCACCACTAGAATCCTCCTTCAGGTTTCCCTCAAAAATGAAATCCTGATCCACCACCTCAACAAACCTCTTCAAATGTAAGATATTTACTTGTGACATAATATCTCACCTGAGCCCATCCTGAAAACATATCATTGTAATTGTCTCATCCACTACCAATGCAAGAAAAAATAACTCAATTCATTTAAGTGGCTAGCATAATTTATCATTGAAGTATTTCCCAAGATCAACCATATAAACTCAGTATCTCTCTCCTATATCAGGGTCTCTTGATAGAAATGTTTTGAGAATTTACATTATAATTACTTTAAAGACATGCCCAATATTTACTCAGTCTGGGCCCAAATATCCCATCAGTGTTTTGTTGGTCCTCATGACATATATGCCACAAACTTGACCCTTTTCTCTTGAGGGGTCTCTAAGTGATCCAATATTTTCTGAATAGTATCAATCTATAACTCTAATTCCTTAGGCCCACCCTCTTTAGTAAACTTCAGAGGGTGTGGAAAATTAAACTCTCTCATCAGGTAAAATATACTTGGCATATCCCACCCTGGGTTTCTCTCCATAAAATACATAAAAAATTCATATTTTTTCACAAAACTAATATTCCTCCTATCAACAGAAATAAAAAATGCTTCTTTCTCCACTACTTGGGGTGCATTATCAGAAATGTCCTCCTATCTCCCTACCAGTAAATTTTTTCATGATGGCATATCTCTACAATTCTCAACGCACATCTGAGAAAATATAACATATAGTTTTCAAAGTTTACACAAGAGAGGGATTATAACTACACATCAATAAGTTACTCTGTCGTACACTATTCATACATCCATAACCACAACACTATCATTACCCCCAACCATCAATATCTTGGTCCATTTCTATGTCAAGTAAAACCATAATTCAAAAACCCAATCCTCTCATTTGACACCATTTTCACATCTTTAAACTTTCAAAATAAGAAAAACAACCCCATTGGGCACCATTTTAGTTATTTAGTTTGACATATTTCAATTTTAACCATTGATACTTCTTGACTAATAATTTTCCCTTAAAACCATAAATAAATGGAAAATCATTTTTATTTTTCACAACCCAACTATAACACGCTTTAGTGAATGTTCCTAATATTATGCATGTCGCATAAATACCGAAGTGACTAAAATGATGTGTGTGTATACAACCTCATTACATACCATACCATGAGTAAAATTATATTAAAACAATAACATCACACTATATTTGTATCACCTAAGGTGAAATAACATCCAACCATAATAAGAAAACATAAATAACAATAATCCCACACTAGGTACATGGGTTTTCCCCTACACATGGGTTAGCTAGTCCCATGCACAATCCTATTACCAAGGCTTGAAACATCTTATTATACCACCTACCTTTCCCAATTATTATGTAAACAAAAAAGAAAAGAGCTATGATACCACTTTGTAATGTCCTGAACTGGGTACCAATAAACTGGTTCCCCGATCTGGATCATCACATGACCTCAAGCATGCCCCCCATACGCTAGAGGCTACCGACTAGTAGTTGGGGTATAATAGAACATGTGGGAAGACAATACCCTCTTAATTAGAGTATAACAATATCAAAAATCATAATAAACATCTACATGCAATGATAATAAAAAAACCAAGCATCCAATAATCAAATCCCAAAACTGGGTAAATACTACAATATGAAACAATAAGCATGTCATTTCAAAAGTGTCTAAGTTCCAATGGAAACCAAAATAAAGACACAAATGATGATCCCAATAATGGGACCCAATAACATGTTTGGTTACCTCATCCCTACTCCATTCCAAGTCAACCATATATTATAGGTTCTTTTCCCTTATCCTATCCTGTAACAATGAAATCTTTTCGGGTGCACAATAACATCCCGAGCAAGGTGAGAGTACAACTCAGAAAGCCACCACCAATAATTTCTACAAAAACATCCAATATAATAATAGTGTATGTAGGAGTATAAATAAACAAATGACAAAAAAATATGTAAAATAAGTTTTGTAACTTAATAGCTATCACTTAGCCCCATGGGATCTTAGTTTCATATTAGTACCAACACACCAAACCTACTTCATCCTATTCCAGGAGCCTGAACCATGTATTATAGGGGTCACATAATTTCATACACAGAGTATCTGTCCAAGTATCCAAACCATGGTGTGGAACACCATGACCAACACCTATTCCCCGATGTGGACCTCAATGACCAACATATTTACCTTGGTGTGTACTGCCATGACTAACACCCATTCCTCTATATGGACCACCATGAACAACATCATCGTCATGGTGTGGACCACCATGACCACCACCCATTTACACTTCATCAACAATCAACTTTCAATATTTAAAAATCATGACCCTTTTGTTATGTTAAAACATCAAGGGTGGACCACTTATATTTATCATAATTCCCATGGTCTAATAAACTCATAAACTTTAACCAATTTCCATGATTAATTCATTGTACATTGTTCAATGAAATAAAACAATTATACATTCATCATAACAATTTAACAATATGACCATATCTCTATAATCCTTTCCCATTTTTTTCCTTACCATTTCATCACACATTTAATTCTCCAAGTTTGGATAAACATCCATTTATACCATGTTAACATACTAAGCACATTTATATATTTTTTAACCTCATATAATCTTCAATGCATCATCTAAAAACTATAATTCCATGCTTAAGAAAGTGCAACACCCCATGGGTGGCCTTAGTCCCGGTCTACTCATTTTCAATGGACCCAATAAGATCTGTGAAAGGTCCAACACATAATTTAGACACATAATTTATCATTCCCTAGATAAGAAAAAATTTCTCAAGGAACATTCACAAAATCATAAACCACATACACATTAATAAACCATAAGACTATGTGAAATAAATTTTAGAAAACCTACCACAAGTTCATCGAAAAACACTCACTTAAACATGGTCTGTGAATCAAGACCAAAAAACCCTCAAGGAACAATCTAATAATTACCCAGAAAATAAGGGTTTTTGGATTCATAAATAGATAAAACATTAACCCATGCTTATTCTAGAAAATATATGAAAGAGGACTCACAGACTCACCAGGAGCTTTGATTCCAAACCATCATAAATTCAAATTCTTAATAGTCATAAGAGATTGATCATTATAATAGGGGATATCTCTTGGTTCTCACAAAAGGATACCAGGGAATAAATTAATAGAAAATTGAGTGCAAATAATATAAATGTTGTAAGTGAGAACTGGGAATTTCACCAATTTTTAAGAGGTGTATGGTTTGGCCACATGGTTGGCCAAACCTTGCGGTAATCGTGTGGTACTCTCTATCTAAGAGGGGGATAGGTCACACAGTTTTATAGGGATCCCGTATGGTTTTCCAAAACATTAAGTGATGAGGATCATGGCATGAATGGGAATCAAGGGGTTGATGGTGGAATTTACGATGAGGGTGTAAGGCACATGATTGGACAAGACCCATTATGTGGAATTGGAGGCTCAATGATAAGGGAGCGGACCAAGAGAATGAAAGAGGCCTTAAATGGGTTAAGCATGGAATTCCAAGAGGAGGTCCAACACCCTTTCTTGGGGGAATCATTTGGGCTTATAATTAAATTAATTATGGCCCAAAAATGCTTTTGAAAACCCAACCCATGGTGTGATATGAATTTCAATACCACCCCACAATGGAATCTTCAAAGTCAAAAGGTGGTGGGATACTTGTGTTTACTTTTATAAAAGGGTTTTCTACTTGTCTCCTAAAGTCATGGGAAAGTTCCAAAGTTTTAAAAATAATCCTTTATAATTTTGAATATGGAAAACTAGGAATTATACTAATTTAAATATCCACCCCATGGTGTGATTCAAATTTCATGCTCTCTTTGGATATAAATAGCCACCCCATTGTACTCTTTAAACATCATGAATGAAGGTAATGTTATTAGAGCGAGTTTCTATTACAAACCTTGTGTTCTTGCTTAATTATTAAATTATCAAATTATTGGCCATAATTTGTGGCATCTTGTGGATATAGTTCTTAGAGAAAAGTTCTCTTTGTATTTTACCATGACCATTTCCCCCTTCCTTCTCATTTTCAATATCCGCACACCACATTCACTTATTTTCTTGCGGAGATATGGGTTCTCAACAAGCGAAAATTTTAAAAGGTTCCTAGGACACTTCCTAGTGGGTCTTTAAACACATATAATTTGGTATTTGAGCTCACTTGAATGAAATCATGCTCCTTCTTTCCCATCCCTTCTTCCATCTTTATTTCTTTTTGAATCAGGACGACATCAATTATGGTCCATTTTATTATTCACCTACAGATTTTATTTATTTGACATATAAAATGTACAATATATCATTATTTTATTTTATAATATCACATTTCTTATTAATTTTGAATCATTGAATAAAATCTATAAATCGTGAGATACGGTTGGTTCAATTTTTTGCAACGAATTCTGAAATTTTGAAACCATGAAAATATCACTTTTATTCCATTTAATGTTACTAATTATTACTTCTCCTATATTTAAATATTTAAACCTAATATTTATGTTGCTAAATTTATTCACAAAAAGATCCCAAAATTTAGATATCAAAAAAAAATTAAAGGCTCAAAAAAATTACAACATTTTTATTTCTACATCCCATTTTCATTATTATTCATCCATTTTCTTCCCATTCACCCATTTTTCATCTTGAATACATTTTGAATTTTATCTTTTAATTATATTTTAGTATTTACACATTCCAAATATCCTTTATATTTTTTGGAATTGGGTAAGAACTTATCAGAATAAAGTTTAGTGGTAAAAGGTAAGATTGTTACATTTTGATAAAATCCAAAGTTGAGTGAAACATGAGCGAACAAATTATTTATGAGTGTAAACATGTGAGGGAGTGTGTGAGGTCCATTTTTATTTATCTTAAATTTTTCTCATAGGATTACTAAATGGAATGGTTGAGTAAAACCAATAAAGTATACATTAAGTTGTTCGTGAGGGTTGTACAAGAACAATTCCAAAGGTTGAATGTGAGGATAGATGAATTGAAATACCCTTACAATTCTAGAGCACCAAAAAGGATGGTCCCTTAATTCCTAGGTAATAATGATCTGAAAAATTACTTGGAATGGGAACAAAAGGTAGAGAATGTTTTTGGATGTCCCAACTATTTGGAGGAAAATAATGTGATGTTGGAAGCTGTGGAATTCACCAACTATGAAAGTATTTTTTGGGACCAAATAAATTTGAGTTGATGGTGAAGTGGATAAAGACCCATCCACACTTGGGAGGAGATTAAAGTGGTAATGCTTAAGTGGTTAATTTCAAGCCACTATTATTGTTATATGTTCCTCAAGTTTCAGGGTTTGAAACAAGGAGCCATGAGTGTTTAGGAGTATCACAAAGAGATGTATATCATCATAATTTAGGGTAATATTTATGATGAGTGAGAGGCCACCATATAAAGGTTTGTGAATGGCCTCAACTATGACATTTGAGATATAGTGAAAATACACCACTACTTTTACATGGAGGATCTACATCACATGGATACTAAAGAAAATATTCAAGTAAAGGAAATAAGGATGTTCCCTACATATTATGGTAAGGATTATAGGTCTTCTTTCAAGTTTAAGGATTAAAAATCACAAGAGAATGTAAGGGAACAAAAAACTAATTCAAAGGAGGTTCCCAAACCAAAACCATTCCTTCCATAATCCAAAGGTAAAATAAATGGTATGTTTGTTTCCAAATCACATGATATTAAATGTTTTAAATTTCAAGTATTTGGAAATTTTACCTCAAAATGCCCAAACAAGCGGAAGATGATTATTTTGGATGATAGAGATGTTCTTAGTGATAACTCAAGCGAAGATAAAATTTCACCAATTGGGGATGATTCAAATGTGTAAGTAGAAATCCCTATACATGAAAAAATACTTGTGGCAACACGTGCTTTGAGTGCTCAACCCAAAGGAGAACATGATAAAGATAAAAGGGAGAACATTTTTATACTATATGCCTCGTCAAAGATAAGGCATGCATTATGATTATTAATGGGGGTAGTTGTTCAGATGTATTAAGTGGCTTTATGGTTGATAAATTGGGATTATCCTCAACTAGAAATCCTAGGCCTTATAGACTGTAATGGTTAAATAATAAGGGGGATGTCCAAGTGACTAAGGAAGGATAATTTCCATTTTCTATTGGTAATTATGAATAAATGGTGATGTGTGGTGTTGTTTCAATGCATGCTAATTATATTTTTTTTGGAAGGATATGTAAATTTTATAGGAGGTTCACGCATTATGGATACACCAACCGCTATTCTTTTGATTATAGTGGGAGGAAAATTATTCTTACACCATTGAGGCCATTTCAAGATTATAAATACCAAGTGAAGATTGAGAGATATTTTGAGAATATAGAAAAAGAAAAAATAGAAAAAAAGATATAAAATGAGAAGAGTGGAAAAATAAAGAGTAAAAAATGAGTGATGAGTGGCATCAAAATAAACGAGGGAAAGAAAAGAGTTAAAAGCAAGATTGAAAATAAGAGTGAAAAAAGAGTGTTAAGGGAAAAGTGAGTTTATTTTTAGGAAAAAGAGAGATATATAGAGCTTTATAGGGGGAGGAAACTCACATGATTATATGAAAGAGATAATTTTTTACCCCTAAATCTATTATCCCATCAATGCCTTCTAGTGTTGTTTTAATTTTTTAGGAATTTGGTGACATGTTTCTAGAGGAAATTTCCAATGGATTACCTCCCTTTTGGGGTATCGAGAACTAAATCAACTTCCTACATGGAGAAACACTTCCTAATCGACCATAATATTGTGTTAATTTAGAGGATACTCAAGAAATCCATTGAAAAGTGGAAGAATTTCTAAGGAATGGATTTGTCTAAGAGAGATTTAGTTCTTTTGTGGTGCTGGTAATTCTTGTCCCAAAAAAAGATGTTAAATGGAGAATGTGTGTTGATTATCGATCTATCAAAAAATCATGATTAAGTATCACTATCCCATACCTCATTTGGATGATATTATTTATGAACTCCATGGTTTATGTTTTTTTACTAAAATTGACCTAAGGAGTGGATACCATCAAATTAGAATGAAAGAGGGAGATTAATGGAAAAATGCATCTAAAACAAATTTTGGGTTGTATGAATGACTAGTTATGCCTTTTTTGATAACTAACCTCCAAGTGCATTCATGAACTTAATTAACTATGTTTTCCATCCATTCATTGGGAAATTTGTGGTTGTTTATTTTGATAACATCCTTGTTTACTCCAAGAGCCTTGATGAACATCATGAACATTTGAAACATGTTTTCAATACTCTTAGGAAAAATAGGTTGTTTGAAAACTTCGAAAAATGGAAATTTTATTTAAATTCGTTTGTTTTCCTTGGTTTTGTGGTAGGAGATGGTGGAATGAGGGTTAATGAATAGAAGGTGAAGGAGATTCCAGACTGGCCAACACCAAAGAATGTCAACGACGTGAGAATCTTCCATGGACTTGAGAGTTTTTACCGAAGGTTCATGAGGGAATTTTTGACCATTAAAACACCATTGAATGGGTTGGTCAAGAAAGGAGTGATATTCAATTGGGTGAAATCACAAGAATATGCCTTCTCCACACTCAAATGTAAGTTTACCAATTCACCTCTCTTAATTCTGCTCAACTTTTCTAAATTATTTCAGGTAGAGTTTGATTCCTTTGGAATAATGATTGGGGCTAAGTTAATGTAAGACTCTAAGTCTATCACTTACTTTAGTGAGAAGCTTAATGGATATGCATTGAACTACTCTACTTGTGATAAGAAATTGTATTCCCTCAAAATAACTTTAGAAAATTTGAAACATTACTTGTGGCCAAGGGAATTTGTGATTCTTTCAGATCATGAAAGTCTAAAATTTCTTAATTCACAAGGAATGTTGAATAGGAGGCATGCAATATGGCTTGAATTCATTGAAACATTTCCTTACATCATTAAGCATAAATAAGGAAAATAAATTTATTTCAATGATTCTTTCTCTAGGAGATACTCTCTTATCACTTCTATGCATGCTAAAATACTTGGTTTTGAAATGTGGAAAAGCTTGTGTGAGAATGATGCGGATTTTTCTAAAATTTAGAAGTTGTGTGAAAAACATGGGAAAAATTATTTTTACAAACATTATGGGTTTATTTTTTGAAAAAATAAATTGTGTGTTCCATATTTTTCCATGCATGAATTCCTTTTAAGATAAACCCATGGTGGAGGATTAATAGGGAATTTTGGAGTTGAGAAAACTTTGGCCTTGTTGAGTAAACATTTTTATTGGCCTCACATGCATTGGGATGTGGTTAGTGTTTGTGGAAATTTTAATATGTGTAAACATAAAAATTGAAAAGTGATTCTACATGGCTTATACACCCCTTTTCCCATTGCTTCTCATCCTTAGGTTGATATTTTGATGGATTTTGTGCTCATCACAGGTTTAGTAAAATGGATAATTTTATAGATTGTTCTAAAACCAATTATGAAACTAATTTTTCTTATTTTTTTTCATGGAAATTTTTAGTTTTCATGGATTACCCAAGATAATTGTGAGTGATAGGGATGTAAAATTACTTGGTCACTTTTGGAGGACATTGTGGAACAAACTTGGAACCAACATTTTGTTCTCCACTACTACAAACCCATAAAAAGATGGTAAAAATGAGGTGTTCAATAGAAAAATTATCACATTGTTGTGTTCCATCCTTAGAAAAAAATTTAAACATTGGGAAATATGTTTTCCTCACATTGAATTTTCTTATAATACGGTGGTTCACTCCACTACTAATGCTTCACCATTTGAAGTTGTGTACAATTTTAACCCATCGAATCCACTTGATATTTTAACTTTTCCTACTAATAAATTTTTTAATATTTAAGGTGAAAATAATTAAAAGTTTTTTCATGAATTTCATGAAAATTTAAAGTCCAACATTGAGTAGAATAATTAAAAAGTGGTGAAACATGCCAACAAAGGTCGGAATAAAATGGTGTTTCAACCTGGATATTGGGTGTGAGTACATTTAAGAAAGGATTGGTTCCCAAATCAATTTAAATAAAAACTTAATCCATGAGGATATGGTCCTTTGAAAGTCATAGATAAGATCAATGATAATTCCTACAGGATTGATTTACATGACAAGTATGGAAATGTAAGTTCCAACATTAATGTTGTTGACCATTCTCCCTTTGAATTTTCAGATTCGAGGATGAATACTTTTGAGGAGGGAGGAGATGATGAGGATCATGGAACAAATGGGAATTAAGGGGTTGAAGGCAGACTTGATGAGGAGGGAGGAAGGAAAATGATTGGACAAGAACCATTACATGTAATTGGAGTCCCAATGACAAGAAAGCGGACCAAGAGAATGAAGGAGGCCTTAAATGGGTTAATCTCGGAATTCCAAGAGGAGGTCCAACACCCTTGCTTGGGGGAAGAATGCGGACCTATAATTACATTAATTATGGCCCAAACACGCTTTTAAAAACCCAAACCATGGTGTGATATGAATTTCAAGCCCACCCCACCATGGAATCTTCAAAGTCAAAAGGCGGTGGGCT
The DNA here is from genome assembly GCA_963277665.1 of Viscum album. Lineage (NCBI taxonomy): Eukaryota > Viridiplantae > Streptophyta > Magnoliopsida > Santalales > Viscaceae > Viscum > Viscum album. Next base: position 1,819,727,121 of record OY728151.1, on the reverse strand, counting down.
CTTGCCTTTACTTTTCCAAAAGGATGTGCTACTTGTCTCCAAAAGTCATGGGAAAGTTCCAAAGTTTTCAAAATAATCATTTAGGATTTTTTTAATATAGAAAACTATGAATTAGAATAATGTAAAGATCCACCCCATGGTGTGATTCTAATTGTATGCTATCTTTGGATATAAATTTTCACCCCCTTGTACTCTTGAAACATCATGAATGAAGCTAATATTATTATGGTGAGTTTTTCTTGAAACCTTTGTGTTCTTGTTTAATTCTTGACTTATCAAAGGATTGTTCATAATTTGTGGTGTCTTGTGGCTATAGTTCTTATAAAAAATTTCTATTTGGGATCCACCTTAACCACTTCCCCCTTACTTCTCATTTTCACTATCTGCACACCACATTCACTTGTTTTCTTATGGAGATCCAGGTGACCAACACGCAAACATTGTAAAAGGTTCATAAGACACTTCCTAATGGGTCTTGCATCGCATATCATGTAGTGTACAAGTGGGTGGATCCATACAAGTTGTCATGGTTTGTACCCTCCCATTTAATGTTTTAGAAACAATGCACCTCCCTTCTCTAGGGCACACAATTTTGGTGCACGATTAATTTTAATCGTGTGACAACCATGAACCATACACCAGATGACCAATTTTACCACTTTTTAATTACCCAACCCCTGAGACACTCCTGAGACCTTTACTACTCCTAGTAGGAATCTCATTAACCAATTTTAAGGGTTTAAAACTAAAATTATAATAGGAACATACCTCATTGAAAGGTTAGGATCTTACAAGGATTGAGGAAAGAACACTCTGAATCAATTTAATCTTCCCATCAAATGAAAATTTCTTATTTTTCCAATTACAAATAAGAACAACAATATTTTCAATAAGGAAATATTATTTTTCTATTTTCACCCTACATAGAGGTAATGGAGAACCAAAGTTGTAGAAATAAAATTTTTCCATGGGAACACCAAAACAATTCTCTAGATTCTCGACACACCTAGGTTGAATTAAAATAAATAAAAAGAAACTTTATTTGGAATACTTATTTATATATGTGATACACCTACAATACTCAATAAATTTATTTCTAGATTAATCACTCAAATATCACTTAAAAATGAGGAGGATGAGCATAACGTTAGAGAATAGGTGATGTAAGATACCCATGGGATTGAGGCTCTCATGAAAATGACCCACCAGACCAACCATTATAAGATTATTAAGTGGGATATTAAAATCATCCTGTATGATGATGAATATTCTCATATATAGTGGGTTAACATTCCAAATTCCATAATCTGATTTGAAAAATCCAAAATTTTCACCAATAAATATGATATAAAACTATAGAGAAAAGAAATAACAAAATAATATATCATAACAAACTTTAGAAAAATGGAGTTTTCTTAAGATAAAAAAACAAATACCCATTATAATATATCCTATGATTTATCTATATTGAATTTTATCATGAAGTTTCAATAAATATCCACCATTGTCTCATATTCCAGACAAATAAATCCATGAATATTCCTACTTGGGACAAACCCATGTTGCTCTTTAGAGATCATATTGGGAAGGAATATCATTAAAAAGTCACTAAGAAGTTTCAAAACAACATTTTATGAGTAAATAACTAATGTAGAATAAGTAATACCATGATGTTTATATAAAATAATTTGTGTGGAAACCCATATAAAACTAAAATTACATGCTTTTTACCATGTCAATTTTCTTAAAAACTTATATGGTAACCTATTTTTTATGTAAATTTTAATAATTAATGTTAAATAATTATTTATTATATTACATACATTAACATCAACATAAGTAAAAAAATTAAAAATAGATGTAAAGAAATTAAAAATTAATTAGTGTTTATGTGTTTTCTTCCAATTTGAACCTATATCCATGACATGAACACTATGGTGAACTTTTTTACAAATGAAAAGAAAGATCAAACATGAAAAGGAAATAAGAAATGAAATCAATAAATTTATCTCAGCTCAATACCTCTCTAAACCCATACAATATTATAAATTATGAATTGAGAAATTAGTGTTTAACCTCAACTAGAAGAACTCCAATAATGAAATTAGATATTATAGAGTAAAGAATGATTTGTAATATTTTTTTAAAAAAAGACTAGAAACTTATAAGGTATGAATCTTACTAAAAATCTTAGTTACCTCAATAAAATGGAGAAGATGCTCCACCACTTATTTCATCATATTAATAACACAAGAATCATCATTATATAAAGCTCATAAATTGTGAGCAGATCACATCACTAATAATAAAATAAAAACATAAAAAATAAAAACACATTTGAACTTCTAGAGATCCAATTAAATTAAATTTTATGGATAAATAATGGTTTTTAATACAAGGATAAAAGAATAAAAATATGAGATATAAAAAAACCCACACTATAAATGACTTCGGGATTGGGGAGAATCTATGTTGAGTAAAGTCTATTAGTGAAGGTGTAGATATATTAGACACACGAATGACACTAGTTACAATGCCCTTTGTTCATCAAGACTAACCTGGTGCACAACATGCGCACATGTGTACATCATCGTATATAAGGTATTTATGACTACAAGTGAGGGAATGAGTTATATGGAGAGGATAATATGATTCAGATATTAGTTAATGAACAATAATAAACACAATAGAAACATCAATAAATTAATATCCAATAGAATAAACATAGAGGAATCCAACATGTAATAACACCATGTGCAATATCAAAATGGGATTCAACAAATTATACATCCAATTCAAAAAGATCCCCACATGAAGTAGATTAATACTTTAAAATGAACAAAAGGAAAAAATATTAACATAATCATGACAACAACAGATCATGAATTAAGTCCCAACAACACCTCAACCCCTCCTTTCTCTGTATACTCAATAGCCTATCATAGGGTTATTTCTCATGGATATATCCCTAAAAACAAATTCTACATGTTCACCATGGTTCCCATGCAGGGTGTGAGTAATAAAACTCATCCACATGCCACCAATGTGTCCTTAGCATAAGTGAAGTAGATATATTAAGGTGAATGCAATGGTAAAAATAAATACATAACAACCATATTACTCTATCAGATTATTGTATGCTAATCAGACTACCATGAACCCTATTCATACCTACTTCAAATCCATGATTGAAGGAAGTGTCATGTAAAGACACAAATACAATCCAAAACATGTTCAGTACCTTCTCACTCAAAGTGAAACTCCACATAAAGTACTACATATTACCAAACATCATATATCAAATTAACCACAAGAGCACACATTTCTCACTCAATAGAGTTTATATACTAGACCCATATCAAGTACTTAGTCATGTATCATATCAATCACTCAACAACACCCTTATCACTTAAGGGTGGTCACACATCATCATATCAGGTCACATATTATCAATCAATGATGGTCTCACATTGCATCTTAGACCACACCATCTCACTCGAGGTTGGTCTAATATCACATTTATAACCACACCTTCTCCCACAATGTTAGTCTTATATTATATCTCAGAACTCACCTTCTCACTCAAGGTTAGTCTCATATAACTAATTGCATACCATCAACTTGGGGACCAAACCTCTACTCTAGTTTTTACAATACATTCTCAAGCACATAAATTATTTAAAAAACATTGTATTCTCACTCAAGATGTGGTCACAACCATCAGTCCCAGAACATCACATCGTATGCATAAAAATAATAAATAAGAAGGTAAACCAACCAATATTATCCCTTAGGTTTCTCCCCTGCCAGTATCTAAAGGTTTATCACATTTATTAAATCACACACCCAAAAAAATATCAAGTTAAGGCACTTATCACTCATAAAAAAAATACAACTCTACCAATTCACCCTGGCCTAATCACAAATGGCCCATGCTAGGCCTAATTTTCCCTGGAAAACAACCCTATATTTACCCATGGGATGAGTTATCATTCCATCATTTCTAATCCATTAACCCAAAAATCCACCTCTAAGGGGTCATCCGTGTCAATAAAAACCCACCTAATCATTTTGATACCAAAAGGAAAACTCCACAAGTAAAACACACACACCTGTATTCAATTAAATCCATACACTTCATATGAAATCTATAACATCGTAAGAATTTCATATCCCATTATTGGAAGAGAACACTTGCCAACCCACACAATCATATTAAATATTGATCCCCAAAAACCCCAAAATCATCCCTAAACCCTAATAATTAGGGTCTTGGGATGGAAAATAAGAAAATAGAGAATGAATGTTGCACCCAAGTCACAAACAGTGTTAGACTTACCAAGTGATAACCTCCATAATGAACGATGTTTCAAATAGACAAGAGGTGTAAGAGGAAGATATTAGAATTCCATGAAAGATATCCATCATTTTCTAATATCACATCAGTATCAATGGATAAGGTTAGGTGGGTGTAAAGGGGACTAAGGTTATTTTTTGAATCAAATTATTTAATAAAAAATTGCATGGTATCTTGGACACATCATGACGATCATGTTCACATTGTGATCTCTTCACGTGAGGCCCATGTCATGGAGTGACCCCTGATTTCATGGTGCGACCACCCCCAGATATAAATCCTGAATCCATAACTAGAAACAATTATAACATGACATCCTCTATCACACCATACCACCCTAACCTTTACACCAGTCATCGCACTTTGGCAACCCTCAACCACATCATGTCTATACGTAATGTTAAATCCTAAATTATGGGACTATTCCATAATAGTAAACACATTTACCATTTTTTTCCACAATAAAACCAATTTCATATAACCACTACACCATTCCATGACCACCCCTTTTGAACCATACATCACACTGTGGTGCCTCAAGGACACAACATGACTCTAGGTCAACCACATGTCATGTTGTGACTCCTAATCATCATGTTTTGATGACTTGTTATAAAAAAATTACAACTCAAATACATGAATAACTTCTAAAATCTTAATCTTAGGCCACCAATAACACCCAAAATCAGAAAAAAAATCATCAAAATACATAATATTTAATAAAAATATAAATAAAATAAACATTGAAATTAAAGGGGCATTAAAAACTCTTAATCTAAGGGATTATCATCCTCAAGATGAATCTTTGGGAGTCCTCACCTAATAGATCAACCCACTATATCCATATATAAAACTCCCACTCAAAATTATCCTCTTTTAATGAAACTTCTTCTCAGTTTGGTTCATAATCTATTATAGGCGCAAACAAAACATTTGAATCTAACTTGACAAAGTCACTTCTAATAATGTGTGTTGGGTCTATATCATAATTATAAATTTATAAAATGAGAAACACATAATGAAATACTTTATGTTATAGAGGAAGAGACAATTGGTAAACCACTACTCTAACCCACTCCATAATCTTGAATATACTGACAAACCATGGTGTGATATTTCACTACCTACTCAAACATTGATTCCCCAACTGAGGAGAAAATCACAAGAATAACCAATTTCAAATGAAAAACTTTAGTGGTCACCACATCTAATCAATATATGATCACTTATAGATTTGATCAGTAACAAAATTCTATTAGATCAACTACACCCACTTAGTTGTCTCTTACATGATGATCAATCTGATCGCTACAGGTTTTACCACCTCTAACCAATATAACAACATGCAACATAGCCTACCATAAATATACTCAAGGAGATCCATAATGATCAAAGAGTAAAATATTTTATTTTTAAAAAAACTATTCCAAAGCTAGGTATTCATCAGTATTTTTCCAAAATTAGGCATGTATGACTTGGTTGTATCCTCTAGTATATGGATCATCTTCTCAAACTACTCGTCTGTCTGTAGGTGATATGTTGTACTCAACTTATGTTGAGACCCCATGACATTATATAGTCCCTAAAAGAATATATAAATATAATTCATGTCTCAATATGATAATATTCTCATAGGATCCCCATAAAACAACATTATCACCCACATGTATAGTTTTATCAACTCATACACTTAATGAGTCACTTTAATATACAAGAAGTGAGAAATATTTATGAGCCATTAAACCTCCATAAAAACAAACTCATGACCTCTATGATTCCATCATAGTACCATGATAAATTATATGGTCCCATTTCCTCCCTTCTATACTGGAATCAGAAGGGTCTCAAGTAACACATTTGGTCATCGGTGCTTTGCCTTTATCCTTTGACAGGTAATGAAATAAGCAATAAACCCCATGATATCATTCCTCATACCATGACACCATAAATGATTCTTTATATTGTGATACATCTTGGTTAACCTTTGATACATCTCCTATAGTGAGGAATGGGATTCCCTAATCAACTATTCTCTCATGGAATTAGGGACCACCACCCTTCCATAAATTTACTTATCCTCATCTCGATAGCATCCTGAGACTGGATCATTTCCCTTGAGTCATTCCTACATCAGAAGATAATAAGAATCAACCTCTTGTTTAACCATAACTAAATCCACCAATGAAGTTTTAATAACCAAAGGATCATATTTTATAGCCACTTGGCCCTCTAACACATCAATCATCTAGTCTGACTAAAAATTATCTTTTTTATTATCAAAACACTTTTGAGGGAAAAGTGAGAAACTATAAAATCTAAACATTACAACTAGATCAAACCATGAAAGAGGAAAAACTATATCAATACTACACAACCTACCCCTTCCCAGCAATTACATCATGATGAAAATCCTTTAGCATAGCATGACTGCTCGGAAAGCTATCTCGTGCAAGGATGCATGGGCCTCGTACCGATGACAGAGCCATACCATCTCAAACTTCCAAATCCAAATGGCATGATAAGGTGAAAGATTCATACTATGGACCTCATCTAAAGCAGACCCATGTGGTGTGATGGTTTTAAACACCCTCAAAGTTCAAGAAGAAAACAAAAAACTCAATCCAGAAACCAAATTTCAAAGCAAGTTTATGAAAACATATTCATCCAAAACCAGCTCGCCCATAGTAGGATCACATACAACATAGAATAAAAAGTCACCCAAAACCAAAAACACATACATCCAAAAATAAATCTTGAGAAGAACTTAACCAAATCGGTCATATCATCCAAAACCCTCACCATTGATGACACCCAAAATCCAAATCGTACTGAACATCCAAAGAAAAAACCACCAACAAAAACCTCAAAAAATGAAGATTCACTTGGAACCAACAACATATTCAACAAAAAAACACAAGATCTATAGAATCAACCAACCAGAATCCAAAATCAAAATGTGAATGCAAAAAAAGTTATTAAGAAACCATCACCAAAAATCCGGCCACCCGAACACCAAGCTCTCTGGATCCCACCGCATATCAGAATCCAAAACCCATCGCCACCATCCATGCTCGCGAAGACCACAACGGCCCACCCAACACATACACAACTGATGAGGAAGTCATAATTAGATGTGGGAGTAAGATCTCAACTACTATACCATCACCAAACCGCCATTGGTATCCCTATCCAGTGTAGGTGGAGTGAGTCACAATTGATGAGACCAATAAGTGACCTCCTGATCCCCCTGTATCAAAAAATATCCAATTTTGGCCATTGAGGCATCAAAATAGATGGTATAACCAATACCTAGATCTTAGAGAATCAGAATCAAATTAAATATCAACCTCATATTAAACTATTGGAAGGAGTTTTTACATTGAATATTCCACTAAAAATATACTCTTTTCTTGGTGATCCATGAGATGGGTGCTACTAGGAAAGATAATTCTTCAATAAACCACATATAATATCTAGTAAAACCATGAAAACTTAGGATCTCAAATTAATTACAAAATCACTCACAAGATATCCTTACCTCCACCTTCTTTGGATAAACCAAGACCCCTAACTATGAGATCACATTCCCAAGAAAATTCACAACCTGGATCCAAAAGTAAAACTTTATGTACTTGTTATAAAAAGATGTGATCGAAATATACTCAATAAAATCTCTTGGTGATAAGCATGTATCTATTAGGTATGATGATATACCAATATATCATCCGTGAACACCATGATGAAGGAGACCAAGTGGTGATAAAAATTATGATTCATAAGATCCATGAAAAATAATAGACAATTAATTAATATAAATGGAATTATGTGGTTATTATATAACTTATGCCTTCTTTTAAACATTATATTTGGTACATCCTCCACTTTGAACGATAACTGATAGTATCCAGACCAAATATTGATCTTTAAGAACCAATGAACTCCCTTCAACAGATCAAATAGGTCATCAATTGTCATTAATGTATACCCATTATTTTTCATAAGAAGGTTTTATTTCTAATGATCTATGAACAAATTGAGGTATCCATCCTTTTTCTTGATGAATAAAATGGGACTACCCCGAGGATAGGTACTCAGTCTATTAAAACCCTTCACCTCATGGTACTCGAGATTCACCTTCATCTCTTTCATCTCGATTAGTGCCATATGTTAATGGGGATTCGATATAGGCTCCATAAATATCATAATATCAATTAGAAACTTAATAAAATTTCTATTAGGGAGTATTGAGAAGTTATCTAGAACAAAATCCCTAAAATCTTCCACCATTGGAGGAAATGTAGCAAACATTTCACCCGATCTACTAAACGAGACACACTTGATACTCGAGCCACAATGGATCCTTTTTTACTGAAGTCAAGTCCTACTATACCTACCTCCATATCTCATTCTACCATAATAACATATTTTTATCCCATAAGGGAGGTAAAATACACCCACCTCTGGTATAAATCAATTAAATCTTATATGCATGTCGACCAATCCATACAAAAGATGACATTGAAACTCATCATATCTAAAATAAGTAAATCCCACTGAAGTATATATTTACCAGCCACTACAACACATCTTTGGAACCTCTAGAAATAATCCAAACTCTTTTTGTGATGTGTATCATGATCCAAAACTCTAGTAGAAAAATCCTCAGTAATCCACAAACCAGATATAACCCATATAAAAATAAAATAATGAGATTCCCCTATATCAAATAAAAAATTGAGAGTATTGAAGAATTCAAAAAGATACCTATAATAGTAGAAGGACCTTATAATACTTTAGATGAAAATCGGTCCAAAGTTTATACCCTCCCTACATTATATTTGTATCCTTAAACCCATGATCCCTAGATTTGTTTGAGGAATTATCCCCTATGGTTCCTATAGCTACTATTACCCCGAAGTTTCTTGATCATATCCATAGACCAACCTCCCTGAAGGGGTTCAATTATCAACATGAGGTCCCTATGAACAATCCCTTAAATATTTCATTTATCCTAATTCTTTACTTGAAACCAATGAAGGCATATTCATATAGATTTTCTAAAGATAACTAATCCCGACACATACATGGAACTCCTTTGGTAGACTCATACATGATCTATGTTAATACCCAATCTATATGAACTAATAAAATGTAAGGGAAACTTATACAATAGAATGTAGTGATGAACCCCTACCCTGACCAAAGTTATGGTTATTTTAGTATTATCCTATGATCCTAGGAAGCATAAGAAATATAAATAAATACCTATCTACCCATGACAGAATCAAAACATGCATGTAAATGAATAAGGAAAAAATTAGAAAATACCTAAAAATACAATGAAATTGCCTCTATTATCTTCTTGGATTGAGTATGGCCTGAAAATTATATTAAGAGAAAAAAACATAGGTTCCCTACCTTTATGGGTGATTCAATTGTTGAAGGATCCATGATCATATCTTGAGGACTCTCAAATGTTAAAGTGGAAATAGCACCTTCACGAAATAAAGATGGATTGATTTTTAGGAAGAATGGATCTATAGAAAGATTTTCCATAAAATTATGATCTCTACAACCTTTATCTCATTTTTAATTGACACCTAACACCAATGAGATAACTCCCTTTATGTAGGTAATTCTTGACGCTCCTTCATAAAATAAGAACACATTGAGAGTGTCTGATTTCATCAAGTTCCACCCTTAAATTATGACTATTTTTTGAGATCATTGAAACAATATGAAAATACATCAATCTGTTTGATGAAGACCATGTGGGGGTAGAAAAATATATGCTCCCTCATGTTGAATTTCATTCAATCAAGCTACGTTGACATCAACATAACCTTGAGCTCATTCTTAAGGTTGTGTTGGAGATAATTTATAAATAAGCTATATTCCTCATATTCATATAGTTTTATTAAAATTGTAAAAATATCTCACTTTCACTAAAATCAAATAATGAATTTGTACCAAGATTTAATAATCTTTCTTAAACCATCCAAAACTTCTTTTGGATACACTTCCATCTAGATCTTTTCATTTTGGAACACTTTTTCCAAAACATAATCTTTATCCAAAGGCCAAACTGTGTGACCCTATAGGACTTTGTAACATTTAAAACAAATATTAAATCCCTATTTCATAAATGTATGAAAATATTTACCTATAGAAAATCATTAGTTTCGCTCAAGGTACTAAGGGGTCTGGTGTGATCTCAATAAAACATGCTCATATCCATATACAAATATATCCAAAAAAAGACGTATCTTATAAATCATATGTGTACTAATGTACCCGATTTCTGTATACATTTTCATACATTCTATTGAGTAAAAAAACATGTATTCACCGAATACACATTATTATGTGGGTAAAATACTTTAAGTTAGTGTTCGTGTCACTTTTCAAGTATTTTATATCCAAAGTCAAAAATGGAAGAAGATAAGAACAAAGGTTGGAATATGCATGATGTGTACTTTATAAACACTTGTTGTCTACATTCTCCCAGAGATGGTTCAGCTAGACTGAGTACACGCCCATGCAGCCAACCAGATGTCACACGTTCTGTATTATACATTCACATTCCATGTCCTCCCTTCTAGATGTGTTTGGTGGATGAAGTTTATACTACACGCTATGTGGGGTGGCTCTACATGTCATGTATCCCCACCAACCAACCGTCAATGTGTTGAAATTCATTGGGCTTCTCGGAGGATCACCTATTGGTGGAGAAAACAAGGACAAAGCATGTTGACCTAAGTACACAACATGTACTTTAGGTCACATTCCATATAGTTTGAAATTATATAAATAATAGGGAGGCCCTCCATGTTCGAGGTTGGACATCTAGGGGTAGGTTCTTCTACTCTGCTGCTCGATTTTCCCCTGAGTCCATTTTGAGTTTTTCCTTGTCTATTTTCAATTTTGTTTATCATAATTTGACTCTCCCCATTTCCTCTTGTATACATGGTAGGGATTGTGTTTTTGCTCAATCTGTACATCATGAACATGGTCATAAGAGACTATTTCCCTTGTGTTGGGGGTTGTAATAAATTAAGTGTGCATTGTGATTTTAATTCTGAAGTGTTATTTTTATTATAATTTCTATTTTTGAATTCTTTAATGAATTCAATTCCATAATCACCGTTGGTGTCATATCAGATCAAGAATGACACCAATGGAGAAAGATAAAGGAGTTGTAATAGGTGAACCCATGACCATTGGGTAAGCCTATTACTACTGTTTTAGGGGAAATTAACTTTAACATGTTTAAAAAAGTTAATCACCAAACCAAAGGATTAATCTCTCAAACTTGTAATTGACTTTTTTCAGACCAAGAATCATTAGTTTATTTGAATCCCCATGGTAAATAAATGTCATTTATAATTTTGATAATACGTAATGATGATCCCAAAAAAACCTAATTGAATTAAAAACCCCAACACAATTGTTTTATGATTTTTCTATCATTTCTTTTGTTTTAATTAAATTTTCAAAAATTGTTTCACTTAGTTGATTGTTCCCTTCATTCATTTTTTCGGATTACCGACCCAAACTTATTAACTTTCACTGATCTCTTTTCTTTTCCTTTATCCCTATGGGATCTACCCTGAATACCACTATCTACTTTGTTATTTAGTCTCATAAGGTAACTTTAAATTCCAAATTTGGACTACACCTTGTGATGGGAGCGGTACCAAATTTTTGCATCATTGTTGGGGATATTGGAAAGCAATTGTGCCATTAGAGTTAAATTTGGTTTACCCAGAGTCTTATTTTCCTTATTCTTTTCTTGATTCTTTTTCTTGGGACCCCTTACCCCACATCCCATGGATTATTATTTGACTGGATAGTGGTACAATCCAACTAGAGGGGATTTTTATTTGTATGATTCAGAGCTATCACACCCCTCTCTAGGAGAGTATTATCCTTGAAAGGATCATGGGTTTCAATACAAGGAAAACCCATGTACATTCTTCATATCTCATTTCCATTTTTCACCTTTATAACCATATTCAAGTAATACCAAAAGGTTATTATTAATGATATAGGCATTTACCACATGCTAGTTGGACCAAATAAGAAGTTTTGGATGACTAGGAAATACGATAGAATAACTCTATGAGATAATTTACAATATAGACACTCCGATTGGGTTTAAGGATGGGTGTTCTAATTTTGTTTCAACTGAGGAGACATGTTATGATGTGAGCCCCACCTTTCATTCATTTTTCAGGTATTCATCATTTCAAAGTAGGAACCTCAAAAGGTGGAGGACATATCAGATCAATCCAATGACCAAGTACACCTTCAATATCTACTAGACACAGAGTAGGGCTACTAAAATCCACCTTCCATACCACTTTAAGGTCAAGAATATTGGATACAATATGAGGGTGTCAAACACATGTGGTGGTTTGCACAGCGAAATCCAAATTTACCTTCATATTATGGGTAAGTAACCCTAACTCGGGTTGAGACAAAGACCTAAAACAAATGTTCTTCCTAGGAGGAAACCCAAAAAATATTATTTTTTATCTTTAAACACACTGCATGTATTTTCCTTCCACACATCATATACCACCACTTTACCCATCCATAGTACAAATAATAACAAAATGTAACTATTATCCATATATACCTTATAACACAAAGTGTACTTATCTTTTTAGTGTATATGATTATAAAATCTTTTGTATAAATACATATTAACTAAGTTAATAAATAGGGATGAGGCATGTGATGATGGCAAGGTCACTGGAATGTATCCAAGACGTCACTGGTTTGAAACACCCCACACCTACCTTTGGTATGTGGCTCATTATTTTTGAATATGTGTTTTGATTAAATAGTGTGTGAGATGTTTTCATGATATTTAAAATGTTTTTAAAAATAAGAAATCACCCAGAGGTGATGTGGGGTGATTAGAAGAGTCATAGACCAGGGTTAAAAAGACCGAGGACCTACTTCAGCTAATCTCCCAACATCATCCCAATTTTCAAAAATTAAAACCACACGTCACACATTGTTCTTTTCCCCGTGTAGTGATTTACCTATACTATAAATATTAAAAATTAATAAAAATGTACATCACTTTATCCTTTTCTCTAGTGATTGAGGGTTATCATTCGGATTGGCCAATCACCAGTTCAAATCGCACCCCAAGCACCTAACCAAAGGTTTATTATCTTTTTCAAATTTTAGAGAACACGACATGTATTTCTTCAATACATTACATGTATAGATTTATTTTTTATTTTTAAATAATATTTATTTTTAAATTATAAGTGATAATAATTATATATTTTAATATAATAATTACACTTCTAATGTTGTTTTTTTTATAAAAAACCTTCTTACACGACATGTTGGCCCTCTACATGCCATGTTGTTCACCTATAAAAGCCGAGATTCCCTACTCGACCTGACCCTATGTGGATACCCCTTTTCTTCCTATCCCCCCCCCTCTTGGCTTCCTCCATACGCCATCATACCAAACTCCTATAATCCATCATTTCACTTTTTCCACCCTGATTCCACTTGAATTGCAATACTCATACCAGGTATGTGGTTCTTTTCACATCACTTCATCATTTTACTTATATTCAGGATGATTTTTGGATCTTCTGACCATTCATATTCCTACTACAGTACATGGGTTAAATGAAGAAAACACATCATGTACGAAAAGTACACGACCACACACTATGAGTTTATAATATCCAAAACACATGGTGTGTACGTTCAATACATGTCGTATACCATACTGCAGTCTGGCCTTTAGGAACAACCTGTGTACTGATACAACATGACCCTGATCCCATGTATACACACATGGCATGTAATTTCAATGAACGTCGTGTACCCTGATCATCTAGAGTAGTCTGTGTACAGGGGGTACTCATATTGAAATCCATGTTCTTACACACATCATTTAGTTCCTACACACAACGTGTATAATATTGTACAACCCATCAAGGCCAGGTTCCTATATGGGAACATACACAACCACCACCCCATGTTCTCACACATAAGGTGTACACTTTACTACATGTCATGTACTGGATATATCCTGAACTTATTCCCACTCTTTGTGTTTATCTAGAGTACAAGGGTCACTCACCCAATCACACTACATGTCGTGTACCCTGGATCATTATGTCGTGTATGTTTGTTTTTATGATTTCTCAATTTTCTTTCTTCTTTCTCATATCCTTTTCTTTTTTTGTTTTATTTTATTTATATTTAATTAATGTATGATGGGGATCTTGAGAATGGGAAGTGGCTCCCACCGACTACAGATGGAGAGAGACCCCATCATATACGACTATGGAGGTCGATGATGCCTTATGTGACCAAGAATCTTCTAATCACCCAGTCTCCATCCTTCACAATGCTGCCTCCCCTTCTATAAGAACCCACACCTTATACATCTTCTAGTTCGACTACAACATCTCCACCATCCATAGTTACTGAGGGATCCAGTACAACAACTCCAACTTCCAGTATGATCATAGATGTGCCATCCATTACTTCAGAAAACCCTACTGTACTTACACCATCATCCACTACTGGTGAGACCTCTGATCCAGTTTCGATATCAGCTACTCCACCCACTGCCACCACAGCTGGCCCCTCCACCTCAGTAGTTGTAGCTCCACCTCAGGGTGTGTCGGCATCTATCCAACCTCTAATGCACCATTTCTTGATCTTTGTTGAGGGAAATCCTATGGAAGATATACTACAACATATTTCACGGCACACGATCTAGCTAAGTGGCTATTTCTTGGATATCACAGTGCCCTAGTGTCTCATTATTGGGGAGGATATCGAGGAGATTATAGGGAATACTCACCTAATTTACAAACTAAAGGTTATCACTAATACATTTAGAGATTTATTTTTGGAGTTATTAGAAACCTTTGAGTTCTATGGCCTTGCATATTTCCAAAATACCACTGATATAGCGACCCCAGTCTGATTTAGGCTTGATAGATGCCATTTCTCATTGTATATGGATGAGTTTGGTTGAGGGTGTGGCTTATACCCCCATCCTTCCACCCTACCTATTGTATCCAGCCTCACCTATCATGAGAACTCTTACCTTATTGCTATGTGGTAGGAGATTTCTAGGCCTAACCATAGGTATACCCCCACTTCTCATAAGATTATGCTCATCATTTCCCCTCTGCTTCGTTCTATACATCGATGCTTTAGAGCCATCATTTTTCCTCACCCTGAGGACATGGGTGTCATGTAGGGACAAGACATGGACCTTCTCACCTATTTTTTTATAGAATGAATATCCTGACCTCCCTTGTCTTGACACCTCCTAAAACCACTCCATGATCCATGGTTGTGAGGGAAACCTGAAAAACAAATTCTATTCCACCCGGTTGGCCCACTACTTGGGAGTTTTTGAGCCATAACTCCCTCACGAGCACTTAGGCTCTCCCCAGAATATAGAATTGTCGTTCTTATCCACATGAGGATGGTCGAGCATCAGGGAGATGGATTTGAGATCATATAGGTTGCCCCAGCTCCTATAGAGGTGAGAGATGAACTAGCCTCCCCTACTGGCGTTACTGATCCAGTCCCACCCCATTCACCAGTGGATGTTCCTTCTCCACCACACCCGACTTCTTGATCCCTTCCTTCTTCATCCATATTCCCACCTCCACCCACACCCTTGTCTAATATCCCCATCTCCCTCCGTCTAGACATGATGAAACACCATCTAGACCTCCTCGAGCACCACCGGGATGCTATCACTCAGACATAGACACTGATGGAGGTCATGCTCCTACTCATCATTCAAAACATGGGCCTTTTACTTCCACTAGTACCTGCTCTACCTCCGACTCCTCATCCTTCAGAAACACAAACACTATTGATAACTCTAGCCATAAATCCAATTATCCTCTCCACTATAGGACCAGACACTACTACTAATACTGCGATTGAATTCCCCCTTACACCCCCACTCAGAGCGAGCACCTCCAACATCCATTGTAGCTTATCTTACTCTGCCAGATCCCCTATTCCAGACGATGCCTCTTCTGAGGCCGCACAATGATTGGTTTTTTCACTTTTATATATATATATATATATATATATTGTGTTGTGATTATGATGAGATGTTTTATGTGCATGCAGAATTATTTTTCCATTTCATCACCAATAATAGGTAATCTAGAGCTACATGAGCCTCTCCTTTCAACTAATTTCTATCTTTTTTCACTCACCACGAGGGTATTATTATTTCTACATTTATTTTTATTATTATTTTGGACTTAATTGTTTTACTTCTCCCCTTGTCCTGGCCCCTAGTGTCTCCCTGCATCCTTTTCTCTTCCTTAGTATTGCACTTGGGAGATCATGTGCTATATTAAGTGTGGGGGAGAGTCTTTGAATACACTATTCATTGCCTTTAAAATGATCTAGGAGACATCATTAATATATGAACAATTTTAAAATGTGGAATTTTTTTGATTAATTATAATTATAAAAAATAAAGTCATAAAAGGGAATTTTAAAAGTTACATTCTTTTTTTAATTTCAAATTATTTTAAAATGATTTCTGGTATAGTTTGATTATTGATTTAAATTCTAGGACATTTAAATTTATTAGACTACTCATTTTTATTCATGTCATGACCCGATTGACCAATTTTTATCCTCATTTACAAGAGGTATTCTGATCATTTTGATATCTTCCTTCTCATACTATCTTTCTTGAGAGATTCTTAGGATACTCATAACTACTAGAAATTGTAAGTTTCTCTTTTCAAAACATGAAGATTTTTTGAATCACACTAAAATGATTAAGGCATTTGTTTGTTTTTCACCCTTTTTGACCTTAAGACCTACCCTACATCTAACCTTCATGAAACCCTTAGAAACCATGAACTACCTTGATAGAAAGCCACATTACAAGACTATTTATCCTTCCAACCCTATTTTTTATAATATTTCATGATTATTCATTTGATATTTAAAAAGGGAGTTTGGCTATTCATTATACATTTTGGTGAGTAACCATAAATTAAGTGTGGGGGAGAGTGCCTCTTATTCATTTGGGAAGAAGGGTTCCAAAACCACCATTAATTGTATTCTTATTGGTCCCTTTACAATATATATATATATATATATATATATATATATTCAAGGAGGGACCAGATTCATTCATTACATTTTATTGATGGTTTAGGGACCTATGTTGATAAGGGAATATCATGGCGATGATACCCTTTGAGATATCCTAATTAGGGATGCATTGTTCATTGAGATTTGTTATTGAATATCCTACTTTGTTATTTAAGAATTCAGAATCCTTTTTCAAGCCTCTGTGATTATTTTTCACATCATTACCTACCTACCTGGAGACTCAGAAACATTTGAACCTTATTTAAAGACCTCATGATTTTTGTGATTTTATTTCCTATATAGGGAATGATAATACTTTCAAGCCTATGGATAGAGTTCATGTACTTGAGATGGAGAATAACTATGATTAAATAATCTTGAGTGATAAGTGTGGTATTTCTAGTGAGGTAAATCATCAAGTGACATGTGTATTTATGAAAAGTTAAACAATGTGAATGAAAGAGTTTTGAAAAATATTTAATTAAATTATATAGGTGGCATGATTAGAATATCTTTAGAATTGAAATATGTTTTGTGAATTTTAAAATCCTATGTTATTATTATAGTATTTATAAGTATAATTAGTTTAATGCTTCAATTTTTAGATTATGTACTTTTTTTATTATATGTTGATATTTTTCTTAAGGGAAAGCAAATGACTAAGTGTGGGGGAGTTTTATGTACCTGAATTGTGTATAAATTTTCATACATTATATTGAGTATGAAAATATGTTTTCACTGAACACACATTATTATGTTGGTAAAATTATTTAATTTAGTGTTCATGGTAATTTTAATATATTTTCTATACAAAGTCACAAATTGGGGAAGATCATAACAAATATTGGAATATACACGGAGTGTACTTTATAAACACACACCGTGTACATTCACCCATACATGGTTCAACCAGACTGAGTACATGACCATGCAGCCAACCATATATTACACACCTTGTATTATACATTCTCATGTTGTTTCCTCCCTTATAGATGTGTTTTTTGGATGAATTAGATATTATATATCATGTGGTGCGGTGCTACATGTCGTGTACCACCACCAACCGACCATCGACGCATTGAAAGTTATTGAGCAGATCAGCGGATCACCTACCCGAGGAGAAAAAAAGGACAAAACATATTGACCTAAGTACACAACATGTAATTTAGGTCAAATGATGTGTATTTTTAAATTATATAAATAATAGGGTAGCCCTCTAGGTTCAAGGTTGGACATCCAGGGGGAGGTGTTGTCACTCTGTTGCTAGATTTTCCCCAATGTCCATTTTGAGTTTTTTCTTATCTATTTTAAATTATATTTAGAATAATTTCCCACTCAATGATTTCTCTCATATCCATGGTAGGGATTGATTTTTGGATCAATAATCACACCATGACCATGCTCATGAGAGGCTAGTTCCCTCATGCTGGGAGTTGTAATAAATTATGGGTGTATTGTGATTTGAATTCTGAAGTGTTATTTTTATTATGATTTTTATTTTACAATTCCTTTAATGAATTAAATTATAGTATCACCATTGGTGTCATATTGGGTTAATAATGACACCAATGGAGGAAGCTAAAGGAGTTGTAATAGGTGAACCCATGACCATTGGGTAAGCTTGTTTCCACTATTTTAGGGGAAAGGAACTTTAACATATTTAAAGAAGTTAGTCATCGGACCAAGGTATCAATATCTCAAATAGGTAATTTATTGTTTTTTAACCAAGAAACATCAGTTTATTTGAATCCATATGATAAAAAAATTTCATTTATAATTTTGATACTATGGAAAGATGATCCCAACAAACACTAATTGAATTGAAAACCCCAACACAATTGTGTTCTAATTGTTCTTTCATTTATTTTGTTTTAATTAAAAACTTTCAAATCATTTCACTTAGTTTATTTTTCCCTTCAATACTTTTTTTCTGCATTACCTACCCAAACTCATTAACTTGTGCTGATCTCTTTGATTTTCCTTTATCCCTATGGGAATGACCCTAACAACCTCTAGCTACTTAGTTAATTATTCTAATAAGGGAACTTTGAATTCTAAATTTGGACCATACCTCATAATGGGAGTGGTACCATGTACCTAGATAATTATTTTACCATTTACATTGAGTGACCACTGGACATGAAAAAAATGTAAATCTAGTATAATCCATTTAATTTTTCATTATTCTTTAAAATTACTAACCAAGTTGGTGAATAAATCATAAGTCATTATTCTATAGGATGGTTACATTAAATGTATCTCATGCAAGTAGTATAACACATCAAGTGTGACTCAACTAATAATGTAAACATGTTTCCTCAATCTAATTTCATCAAGGTTCATATGTCTTTATATTTCACATAAGTGAATAAATCACATCTTGGTTATGCTCCAATCGATGACATGATTAGTAACATACCCAACCACCCCATGATGAGTTAAGTCACAATGGTTTGCATAAAAAATTTATCAAATTGTGATTTTTCTCATTATAGGTATCTCACCAACCTCATGTAATAAGGATTTACTATAAAAATAAAACCCTAAGTATATAAATGACTATATGAAATTCCTTGAGTTATACTTAATATGGTTATTCCAAGTAATAATTCTATACTTATTAACTTATGAATCAACTCTTTGTATCTCATATACAATCCTTTACAATGAGAAAAATATTATATTCATATTAACATTAACATATCATCACAACATAGTATACTATTTGATGATTATCAATCAACAAATAGTCATACTTTGAGAGGGTATCATCATTTGGTTATTCAGACATCAATAAATGATAAATAGAGATTTCCTTTATTATAAAAATCATTATACATTTACAACTATTAAAAACAATATCTCGTATGATTAACAAAGAGATTCTAATGACCCATGTTTTTTTGTTTTGGTAATGTTTTTTAATGGATCTGCAACATTGTCCTTTATATCCACCATATAGATCATTACATCACCCCTATCAACAATATATTATATGAGATGGTATTTTAAAAGAACAATATTGGTCTATTGGTGATACCAGGGTTCCTTAGCCTAAGGAATAAATTTATTTTTTCACATTATTCCTCAATTACCAAACCAATTATAGGAACCACCTATAGTTCGGAAATGAACTTCTTGATCCAAATATCTTCTTTTACAACATCTAATACAGAAATGAACTTTGCGTCTATTTTCAAGTATTCTATATTGTCTTTCTTGGAACTCTTTAATATAATATCCCCACCATTTAGGAAAACTTTGAAACTATATTAATATTGTATGTCATCTATATCAGATTGGTATCTGGTATCTATGTAACCCTTTATAAAGATCTCATCCTCTCCTCTAAATATCAAGAACATATCTTTAGTCCCTATCAAGTACTTCCAGATGTTCTTTATAGAAATTAGTTGACTCTTACCAAGATTAGAATTATATATATTAGTTATACTCAAATCATAAGAGATACAAGGTTGAGTACACAACATGTCATACAAGATAGATCTTATAATAGATATACAGAATCTTATCCATTCTTTAAAAATCTTTATAAGGGCCCTAAATCTTCCAAATATTTGTTTCAATAAATACTGGTAAAGACCCCTTCTTGGAGTTATTCATGCTAAACTAATTTCTTTACTTAAAAAAATATATTTTTTGATTCAGTCAAAGAAACCTCTTTGATATATCTCTATATATTTTCATACCCAGTATATAGGCTGCCTCTTCCATGTATTTCATGGTGAATGACTTACCTATCCAAATATTCATAGAGTGAAGTATTGGGTTGTCATTTTTTATAAGTTTTATATCATTAACATTAAATATTATAATATTACTATAGTACTTATAAATCCCCAACCCTAGTTACCCAGAGATGGTGCATTATTACATAACATTGACATGATCACAAGATATCAAGTCTCGAAAGACCGATTAGTTTAGTAGCCTTGGAAGTACTAGATACATACATAAGTTTTACATTACATTATGAAATGAAAAAACAACAAAATTATGTCCCATTTTAACACACTCATATCCCTTAGCCTATTCCTATAGGTCAATCATAATATACTTATTCACATCCTAGGAAAAATAAAACATAAGAAAGGGGTGATCTCAGATGCCCAGTAAGGATAACAATATAGCATAAACTATCATAAGAGAACATAAACATTTAAGGAAATGTAGAAGATGAAAACATAAGACTTTTAAACTTAAAATCAGCATAATATGGAAAAGATAAATCAAATAATTCCATTTACTTATTCACATGGATATTATTCTAGTTGAATAATCACATGTAATATCAATAGCTAATTTTATAATGATGGAATGCATAATGTCAGACATCATAACTACATAGTCAAGGCCTTGGGCCAAGACTAAAAATAATATTTTTTCAATGCATTGTTCCAAGACACTAGTTTGTCTCATGAGACCTAACTATGCATCGAGGAGCTATAGCGGGCTCAACCTATCACTTACTAAGTTCAATGCATTCCTCATATGAAAATGTTGAAACATAACATAAACATTCGTATTAAAAATAGCATATGAAATTTTAATACTTTAACCACAATCCATGAATGATATAAAAATAACACATCCAAAATCAAACATGTCACAAAACCTTCAGTATAATATGGAATATTTTATCATAATAAATCAACTTCAAACAAGTGTAAAATCCAATAAAGGATGTTTACATAGATGAAATGGAAACTATTTGATAGAAATATATCTTTCTATTTTTAAATCATTTAAAATTCACATAATTATAAAAGAAAACATTTATTTTTAAAATATTCTTATAAGATTATAAGGGAAGCTTTGAAGGTGTTATAACGGTGGAAAATTGCTGCACCCGCTGTATAAGTTAAAAAAACATTCTTTCCTTAATTTTTCAAAAAGGTCATAAAGTACCTTGTTTGGAAAGTGACAGAAAGATTCATTTCAAAACATTTTATAAAAATTCAAACAAGGGTATAAATTACTTTAAACCATAGTCTATTAAATAGTAAAAAAAATTAAATACATTTTTAAGAAACACAGATTTGGATGATAAAGAGGTCCCAGTAGATACTCACGTATAAACAACCACAGATAATAAAGAGATTGTAAAATTAAACCTTACCTTGTACTTTTCTGTGGTCAAGGGTATGTTAACCTCATGTATAATAGTTAAATCATTTTTATTAAATTATACAATAACCACACACATAAATATGATATCATAAATGATCTTCTAATATTGCTTTGTTAATAATATTTTAGTAGTATCATTATTTCTGGTGTTAATAGATTCATTTTCATTTATATATTTTGTTATGTAAGTTGTGTTTCTTATGGATAGGATGTATTTGATTCATATCCCGAATGATATTAAGTTTTTAAACATTATTTTTAATCATAAAATAAAATTTATTCTTGAATGGTTATGATGGGGAATGAATCTTATCGCATTCGTGGAGACGGTAATCTGTACGTACACATGAGCGACAATATCATTATTTTGATGGTAAAATAGTATGTAATTGGATGGTATATCATATATACAGAATCAATAAAATTTCATATTTATTATTAACATCAATTATAATCATTATTATACCCATCCAAGTAATTAAGTGTTGAATAACGAACTACACCACGACGTGGAGACGGTAAGCCGTACGTACGCATGTATGGTGACTTTGTCATTCATAGGATGTATAGAATAATGAATATGGTTGTACCATATTTATAATAACATCACATTATGTATAAGGTACTGGAGTTATTATTTTGGTATGGAAAAACAAAGAATAAGGAAGTGGAAGAAGAAAAGAACATTGAAAGAGGTGATGAAATTATTACCTCTTCTTCGAGTGCTTCCTTTTGATTTGAAGGAAAGGTGTCCTTAGTTTGGATTTATGATCAAAGTAAGGCCTCCATGTTTAATTTAGTGTAGTTGGGAGGATATTTTATTAGGGTTTTTCTAATCCAAATGGATTTGGATGTGTGATTCTGAGAGAAGGGGAAGTACCCTTTTATAAGAGAGGTCAGGGTCACTTAAGGAAAAACTTAAAATATTATTTTATTATAAAATCATTTTCGGTTTATAATGGCTAAAAATGGATTTATTTCGAGGATAAGGTGGGTATGGGTCGAAATAATCGCAACCAATAGGTTTTATACAAGTCTAGGTCACCATATTAACCTTATCCTTTAGATTTTCTTAGTTAAATAGTTTAACTTTTACAATGACTTCTTATATTTTTATACTACATGGTTAATAAACTTACTATAAAATGACAAGAGAACCTAAAGTGGTTCATTAATGACATATCTATCATTATATAAGTCCTTTTTTCTGAACATTATATTTTTAGGAATATTATATCATTTAATAATATATTATTTTTTTTAAAAACTCATTTATGTCAATTTTGACAATATTTAGTATTTGGTTTTTGTGAAAGTAGAAAAAAACTTGATAACTTCAAAAAAAATACATTAAATCAATCATAAAATTTTATATTATCCTATAAAATTAGTTTAATTCATAAAATGTCTCAATTTACATTTATTCGGATATTTATAAAATCAATTATTTTAATCTTTTATTAATAAGGTAATTACTGCGTCATCATTGCGTCATAAATAAATTTAATTATTTAATGTCTAAAAATTATAAATAAAATACCATTATGTAGGAAATAGTTTTATCTTTCTAAATAATATTTATAGTTGAATTTATCATATGTATAAATCTATATTAAAAATGGTTTATTTATTAAAATTTGAATTTAACACTTTTAACTCTTCTTTAAATAAAATAATAATAAATCACCTAATCTAATACAAGTGGATAAAAAAGGATAATATTTTATTATTAAGGATTATATTTGTTGAAATAAACTTATAAAATATAATTAGAACGCGTTTTAGGGTAATTATAATATCATCTTTACCTTTAATTTCCATATTTACTTTTAATCGTGTTAAATAAAATTCAAAAGTTACTATACACCAAAAAATATTTTCATCTTATTGAACCACATTTTACTTACTGATGTAAATTTTACCTCTCAGATTTTTGAAATTCAATTCACAGAAGTGGTAAAATTACGTTTTATGCAAATTTGCAAATGTGCCTAGAAGGTGGGTAAAAGACGTTAAAAAGTTTAATAAAATTTTATATGCCTAATATTATTACAAAATGTCTCTAATTAATTAAATTAGACTAATATATGTATTATGTATCTATTTTTACTTTAAGATAATTTTTTATTTAAAAATAATTATTTAAATTAAAAATTTGGTTTTTATCTACAACGAAGTGTTTTTCACTATTCATCAAAAATTGAATGTTTTCAGAAAAATACCAAAAATTCACCCAAAGATAATTTTGATATTAAAAATTCAAAAATGATGTCTATATTACCAAATTTATAACATAGGAGTTCCATTAATTAATTTAAAATTAATTCCCGTTGTCAAAACTAGAAAGCGGGTTTTTGAGAAGTAAAAACTATCAAAAGATTGATATGTGTTTATGTCCAATTTAAATGTGAAATTACTTCCAATGAACAATATTGGATTAAATGATAAAAATATAATATAATTATAATTCAAAACCATTCAAATGTATAATTTAACACTATAAATTATTTTGATTAAAAAAATTGTTTTCAATTAAAATTTGGTATCTTCCACTATTCATCAAAATATGAAAGTTATCATAAAACAAAAAAAATTATCCCAATTAAATTTTTATGTCCCAATTATAATGAAGAAGTTTATATTTGACAAATTTAATATATAAAAGTGTCAAATATTGGATTTAAAAAGGGCTCTCCATTAAAAGGTGGTAAAATTTCATTTTTTGAAAATTAATTTTTTTATCTAAAAAATTGAATTTGTTCTTATATTATGTCTAAGAAACACATAATAAGGATGTTAAAATTATATGGAGTACATAAAATTCAAAATGAAGTTAATACTATTTATAATTGCTTTTTTAATGTCTAGTTTGGTAAGTCATGGTGCGCCCGAGCTCGGTGTTGCGTGTAGCCCAAGCTATTGAATTACTTTAAAGAGATAACGTACTATGAAATCCTGGGGTGTTACATTCTAACCTCCTTAAATAAGTTGAATCCTTTCAATTTGAAATTGTTCTTCGAAAATAAAAGGTTTAAAATAGAAAATACCTTTTTGGAAAACCCACATCGAAAATAGGGTTAATAAAATTTAGTCTTAATAAGAATGAAAGGGAAATGAAAAGGTCACTGCCAAATTAGGATTTCTAATAGGAGAACACTGGTGGAAATTTGAAACACATAATTGGAGGGAAAACATAAATATTTATAGAGTGATTGAGGTCATCAATCACAAACAAGTGAAAAATAAATAGAAAATTGATGGCCTTAAATCCAAAAAACTATGATGACTTAAAATATTATTGGTTCATCAAAACATTTGGTATTAGGATAAAACATTTTTGGTTTTAAGATCATTTCCCTATAGTTTAATAATCAATTTCTTCATAGAATGATAATAAAAAAATACTTGACAATTAGAGTTCCATCCTTTAACTAATTTCCACCACAAACTCATATTTCACTCTAAAAGATAATAGAACTCAAAAATATTCTATTTATCCTAATAATATAGAATTTCAAAAAAAATTAATTTATAATTCATCTATGAGATCATTTTAAAAAACTACATTATAGAAACTAGGAAATCACGTAGGCCAGTGGTAGGTGATGCGCTCGTGTCTCCCTTTGGTTGTGGGTTCAAGTCTCGTGGCCTTTCCCAATGCGACGGGTCGTTGCCTAACCTTCAGGTTGTCCTTTCTATAAAAAAAATCCAAAAATAATCTAAAGAAAATTTTTAACCTTAAACTATAGTATCTAATGTCTAAATTAATCCATTACAACCTTTAGACTTTTTCAAAATACTTGTGTCCAAACTCATAGTCTAAAAAGTTTATAAGGAAGGTCAACATAACATAATGAAGATCTCTTTTTGCTACATAATAACATTTGATTACCTTTATCATGTATTATCTTAAAACATGGTAACACCCTGAATTACCATAAAACCTTATTGATTACATTCATTCTCCCTTATTACTTATAGAATACTAGACATATTCCTTATATCCAAAAATTTTGAATACTCCAACAATTATAGAATAAACAAACCATTAATCAGTTCCAAGGTAGTCAAGAATATCCAATATAATTTATCCAAATCAACAATATCTTATTCCAAAATTACTACCTCAGTATCATGACCATATTAAGGTTTATCTTTCCTTCAACTCTATATTTTCCAAAAACTTTAACTTTCTATTGATTCACTTTTATTAGTACCATATAATCTCAAAACCCCAATGAAATAGTATTGCAGTAAAATACTTATTTATTTCCATAATTAATATTACCAGTACATCATTGATACAACACTCAAATGACATAATTAATTAATAAAAATATAAGAACACTAATTATTCCTCTTAATCTGCGATAATATCATAACTTGATTATTATCCAGTAGCATCATTTGGGGTATACTCTGATGATTGGGACATTGATTCGTGTAGTGTCCCAACTCCTTTTAGATAAAACATTGTACATTTGAAACCGTTTTCTTACCCTTGAAATCATGTACTTGGTGTCCTTTTTCTCCACACTTATAGCAAACTCCCATTCCCTTCAAGAATTTACCAAGGTTATTATTTCCATAGTTATCACATATGGGAAAATCCTTCCTTACCTCCTTCCCTTTATCAGTATTTCTCTCTACCATCCTTTTCTTCTCTGACTTCCCTTCAAAGCAACAGGACTCAGAGAATTCTTTACTTATCTTATTAACACATGATACTATTTCTTCATATGATGGGAATATGTGGGAGACTATTTCTTTTTTAAATATTGTCTTAAGACCATGGAAGATATGATCCTTCTTACTCTTTGGATCATGTGTATTGTTGGAGTTCTCATTCCTTTTACTGAGAACCATTTCTAAACAATGACATACACTAGGTTAGTTTATGAATCACAATGCATAATTCCATACTTGTAAAATACCTAAAGTAAATTGACCATTTTATGCATATAATCCATAATCATAAAAAAATGTTTTCTTTGAGAAAGTATTTACTCATAAATCCTTCATAATGGTTTGTAAAGAAAATGTGAATTATCCTAGTCATATCCCCTGGGAGTGTCGTAACCAAGAGTGCATCAAGGCTTGTTGTCATACACTAGTTCCCATTCGATTCTAGCTCAAAGTAGTGTTTTTGGGCATTAACCCTAGATACATATATATCAGAGCCGCCTCTACCTACTCGTATCCAGACAAGGATGTATTTCTTGTAAAATTCACAAAATCTCTATATTACCAAAATTCTAGGAAATTCTTCTACACTAATCCTAAAAGTTTATCTTAGGGTAATGTTCTCTAATCAGAGTTTTTCTTAAACTAGTTTCCAATTTTTGTACTAAACTTCCTTTGATACCAACTGTAATTCCTTGACCCTAGTTACCAAGAGTCAGTGCATTATTACATAACATTGGTATGATCACAAGAGATCAAGTCTCGAAAGACTGATCAGTTTAGTAGCCTTAGAAGTACTAGATACATACATAAGTTTTAAATTACATTATAAAATGAAAAAACAACAACATTTTGCCCCCTTTGAACACACTCATATCCCTTAGACTATTCCTACAGGTTAATCATAATGTACTTATTCACATCCTGGAAAAAATAAAACATAATAAAGGGGTGAAATGAGATGCTCATTAAGGATAACAATATAGCAGAAACTATCATAAGCGAACATAAACATTTAAGGCAATGTATAAAACTAAAACACAAGCCTTTTAAACATAATATTTAGCATAAAATGGCAAAGATAAATCAAATAATTCCATTTACTTATTCAAATGGATATTCTACTAGTCGAATAATCACATGTAATATCAATAGCTATTTTCATAATGACGGAATGCATAATGTTGGACATCGTAACCACATAGTCAAGGCCTCATGCCAAGACTACAAATAAGATTTTTTCATGGCCTTATTCCAAGACACTAGTTTGTCTCATGAGACCTACTGATGCATCGAGGAGCTATAGCAGGCTCTACCCGTTACTTACTAAGTCCAATGCATTCCTCATATGAAAAGGCTGAAATGTGACATAAAAATTTGTATTAAAACTAGCATACGAAATGTTAATACTTTAACCATAAACCATGAATGGTATAAAAATAACACATCCATAGTCAAAAATATCACAAAACCTTCAATAAAATGTGTAATATTGTATCATAATAAATCAACTTCAAACAAGTGTAAAATCAATCAAAGTATGTGGGCATAGATGAAATCAAAACTATTTGAGAGAAATATCTCTTTCTATTTTGAAATAATTTAAAATTCACATAATTATAAAATAAAAAATCAATTTTGAAAATATTCTTATAATATTTTAAGGGATGCTTCGAAGG
Organism: Viscum album; assembly: GCA_963277665.1. NCBI lineage: Eukaryota > Viridiplantae > Streptophyta > Magnoliopsida > Santalales > Viscaceae > Viscum > Viscum album. The sequence continues at coordinate 1,819,698,105 of OY728151.1, read as the reverse complement.
TGTTATAACAACGAAAAATAGCCACACCAGCTGTATTAGTTAAAAAACATTCTTTCTTTAATTTGTCGAAAAGTTCATAAAGTACCTTGTTTGGAAAGAGACGAAAAGATTACTTTCAAACCAATTTATTAAAATTAAAACAAGGGTATAAATGAATTTAACCAATATCCTAGTAAATAGTAAAAAAAATTGAAATACATTATTAAGAAACACGGATGTGGATGATAAAGAGGTCCTAGTAGATACTCATGTTTAAACAACCTCAGATAATAAAGAGATTGTAAAATTAACCCTTACCTTGTACATTTACTTGATAAATGGTATGTTAACCTCCTATATAATATTAAAATAATTGTTATTAAATTATAAAAAACCCACATACATAAATATGATATCATATATGATCTTCTAATATTGTTTTGTTAATAATATTTCAATAGTATCATTGTTTCGGGTGTTAACTGATTCATTTTTCCTTTATATGTTTTGTTATGTAAGTCATATTTTTTATCAATAAGATTTATTTTATTCATATCCAGAATAATATTAAGTTCTTAAAAATTATTTTTAATCATAAAATAAAAAAATTTCTTGAATGGTTATGATGGGGAATGAATCTCATCTTGTTCATGGAGAGGGTAATCCGTACGTACGCAAGAGCAACAATATCATTTTTTGATGGTAAAATAATATGTAATTGGATGGAATATCATATATAAATAATAACTAACATGTTATATTTATTATTAAAATCAATTATACTCATTATTATACCCATCAAAATAATGAAGTGTTGAATAACAAACTGCACCACAATGTGGAAACGGTAAGCCGTACGTACGCACGTATGGTGAATTTATAATTCCTAGGATGGATAGAATAATGAATATTCTTGTAAAATATTTATAATAACATCAAAGTATGTATAATTTACTATTGTTATTATTTTGGTATGGAAACAACAAATAAAGAGGAAGTGTAAAAAGAAAAGAACTTTGAAAGAGGTGATGAAATTATTACCTCTTCTTCAGGTGCATCCTTTTGATTTGATCAAAAGGGCTCCTTAGGTTGGATTTATGATAAAATTAAGGCCTCTATGTTGAATTGAGGTTATTTGGGAGGATATTTTATGAGGGTTTTTCCGATCCAAATGTCTTTGTAGGTGTGATTTTGAGAGAAGGGGAAGAACCTTTTTATAAGAGAGGTGTGGGTCACTTTAGGAAAAGCTTGAAATATTATTTTATTATAAAATAATTTTCGGTTTATAATGGCTCCAAATGGATTTATTTCTACAATAAGTTGGTTATGGGTCTAAATAATCTCAACCAATATGTTTTAGACAGGTTTATGTCACCATATTAACCTTATCTTTTAGATTTAACTCTTAGTTAAATAGTTTAACTTTTACAATGTATTTTTGTATTTTAATATTACATGGTTAATAAACGTACTATAAAATTCCAAGAGAACCTAAAGTGGTTAATTAATGACATATATATCATTATATAATTCCTTTGGCCAAACATTATATTTTTAGGAATAACATATCATTTAATAATATAGTATTTTTTTTAAACTCATTTATGTCAATTTGGATACTATTTTGTATTTAGTTTTTGTGAAAGTCAAAAAAAATTGATTACTTCAAAAAAATACATTAAATACATCCTAAAATTTAATATTATCCAATAAAATTAGTGGAATGCATCAAAAGTCTCAATTTACATTTATTTGGATATTTAAAATATCAATTATTTTAATCTTTCATTAATATGGTAATTACTGCATCATCATTGCATCATAAATAAATTTAATTATTTAATGTATAAAAATTATAAATAAAATACCATAATGTATTAAATATTTTTATCTATCTAATAAATATTTATAGTCAAATTTATCTTATGTATAACCCTATATTAAAAATGGTTTAGTTATTAAAATTTGAATTTTACACTTTTAACTCTTCTTTAAATAAAATAATAATAAATGTCCTAATATAATAAAAATGGATCAAAAAGGATAATATTTTATTCCTAAGGTTTATTTTGGTCGAAATAAACTTATACAATAGAATTAGGACATGTGTTAGGGTAATTATAATATCATTTTTACCTTTAATTACCCTATTTACTTTTAACCATGGTAAATAAAATTCAAAAGTTACCATTCCCAAAAAAGAAATTTCATCTTATTGAACCAAATTTTACTTAATGATTTCAATAGTTCATCTCAAATTTTTTAAATTCAATTCACAGAAGTGGTAAAATTACGTTTTATGCAAATTTGCAAATGTGCCTAGAAGGTGGGTAAAAGACGTTAAAAAGTTCAATAAAATTGTATATTTTTAATCTTATTATAAAATGTCTAATGAATTAAATTGGACTAATATATTTATTATGTATCTATTTTTACTTTAAGATAAATTTTTATTTAAAAATAATTATTTAAATGAAAATTTCGGTTTTTATCAACAACGTAGTGTTTTCACTATTCATCAAAAATTTAATGTTTTCAGAAAAATACCAAAAATTCACCCAAATATAATTTTGACATTCCAAATTAAAAAATTATGTCTATTTTACAAAATTCAAAAAATATGAGTTTCATTAATTAATTTAAAACCAATTCCTGTTGTCAAAACCAGAAAGCGGGGTTTTGAGAAGTAAAAACTATCAAAAGATTAATATGTGTTTATGTCCAATTTAAATGTGAAATTACTTCCAATGACCAATATTGGATTAAACGATAAAAATATAATCTAATTATACTTCAAAACCATTCAAATTTATAATTTAACACAATAAATTATTTTCATTAAAAAAGTTTTTTTCAATTAAAATTTAGTATCTTTCACTATTCATCAAAATATGAAAGTTATAAAAACACCAAAAATTTATCCAAACTAAATTTTTATGTCCCGCTTATAAATAAAAAGTTTATTTTTGTCAAATTTAATATATAAAAGTGTCAAATATTGTATTTAAAAAAGGTTCTCCATTAAAAGGTGGTAAAATTGCATTTTTTGAAAAATAATTTTTTTATCTAAAAAATTTAATTTGTTCTTATATTATGTCTAAGAAACACATAATATGGATGTTAAAATTATATGGAGTATATAAAATTTAAAATTCAATTAATACTATTCATAATTTCTTTTTGAATGGCTAGTTTGTTAAGTCGTGGTGTGCTCAAACTCAATGTCTCGTGTAGTGCAAGCTATTGAATTACTTTAAAGAGATACCATACTATGAAATCCTGGGGTGTTATATTCTCCCCTACTTAAATAAATTGTGTCCTTGAAATTTGAAATTGTTATTTGAAAATAAAAGGTTAAAAATAGAAAATACCTTTGTGGAAAACCCACATCGAAAATAGGGTTAATAAAATTTAGCCTTAATAAGAGGGAAAGGGAAATGAAAAGGTCACCACCAAATTAGGATTTAGAATAAGAGAACATTGGTGGAAATTTGAGACACATAATTAGAGGGAAAATTTAAATATTTATAGGGAGTGATTGAGGTCATCAATCACAAACAAGTAAACAATAAATAGAAAATTGAGGTCCTCAAAGCCATAAATCTATGATGACTTAAAATATTATTAGTTCATCAAAACATTTGGTATTATGATAAAAAAAATGGTTTTAATATTATTTTTCTACAGTTTAAGAATTTATTTCTTCATAGAATAATAATAATAATAAATACTTGACAAGTAGAGTTCCATCCTTTAACTAATTTCTACCACAAACTCATCTTTCACTCCAAAAGATAATAGAACTCAAAAATATTCTATTTATCCTAATCGTATAGGGTTTCAAAAAAATTGAATTTATAATTCATCTATCAGTTCGTTTTAAAAAAACTACATTATACAAAATAGGACATCACGTAGGCCATTGGTAGTTGATGCACCCTTGTCGCCCTTTGGTTGCAGGTTCAAGACTCACGACTTTGACAAACCTGATGATTTGTCGCCCGACCTTTGGGTTTCCCTTTTTATAAAAAAATCCAAAAACAATCTTAAGAAATGTTTTAACCTTAAACTATAGTATCCAATTCCCAACTTAATCCATTACAACCTTTATACTTATCCAAAATACTTGTGTCCATACTCATAGTCCAAAAATTTATAAGGAAGGTCAACATAACATAATGACAGTCTCTTTTTTCCACATACTAACATGTGAGTACCTTTATCATGTATTCTCTTAAAACATGGTAACACCCTGAATTTCCATAACACCTTATTGATTACATTAATATTCCTTTATTCCTTATGGAATACTAGATATATTCCTTATATCCAAAAATTTTGAATACTCCAACAATGATGGAATAAACAAACCATTAATTAGTTCCAAGGTAGTAAAGAATATACAAGATAATTTATCCAAATAGGCCATATCTTATTCCAAAATTACTACCTCAGTATCAGGACTATATTAAGGTTTATATTTCCTTCAACCATGTATTTTCCAAAAAATATTAACTTGCTACTGAGTCACTTTCCTTAGTACCATATAATCTCAATTCCTCAATGAAATAGTACTGCAATACAATCCATATTTATTTTTATAATTAATATAACCAGTACATCGTTGATACAACACTCAAATTACATAATTCATTAATAAAAATATAAGAACACTAATTACTCCTCTTCATCTACGATAGTATCATAACTTGATTATTATCCAATAACATCATTTAGGGTATACTCTGATGACTGGGACATTGATTTGCGTAGTATCCCAACTCCTTGTAGATGAAGCATTGTACATTTGAAACCTTTTTCTTACCCTTGACATCATGTACTTGGTTTCCTTTTTGTCCACACTTATAACAAACTCTCATTCCCTTCAAGCATTTACCAAGGTGATTTTTTCCACAATTATCACATTTGGGAAAATCATTCTTTCCCTTCTTCCCATTATCCATAATTCTCCCTAACAATCTTTTCTTTTATGGCTTCCTTTCAAAGCAATAGGACTCATAGAATTCTCTATTTATCTTATTAACACATGATATTATTTCTATATATGATGAGAATATGTGGGATAATATTTCCCTTCTAAATGTTGGATTAAGACCATGAAAGATATAATCCTTTTTACTGTTTGGATCATGCATATTGTTGGAGTTCTCATTCCTTCTACTGGGCACCATTTCTAAATAATGGAATACATTAGGTTAGTTTATGAATCACAATGCATAATTCCAAACTTGTAAAATACCTAAAGTAAATTGACCTGTTTATGCCTATAATCCATAATCATAAAAAAATCTTTGAGAAAGTAATTACTCATAAATCTTTCATAATGTCTTGTAAAGAAAATGTGAATTATCCTAAGCATATCCCCTAGAAGTGTCGTAATAAATAGTGTAGTAAGGCTTGTTGTCGTGCACCAGTTCCCGTTCGAGTCTAGCTCAAAGCGGTGTTTTTGCGTTTTACCCCTAGATACATATATTCTAGAGCCGCCTCTACCTGCTCGTATCTAGACATGGATGTATTGCTTGGAAAATTCAAAAAATATCTACATTACCAAAATTCTAGGAAGTTCTTCTATACTAATCATCAAAGTTTATCTTAGGGTAATGTTATCTAATCAGATTTTTTCTAAATCTAGTTTCCAAGGTTTCTACTAAACTTCCTCTGATACCAACTATAACACCCCGACCCTAGTTACCCAGATTCGGTGCATTATTACATAACATTGGCATGATAACAAGAGATCAAGTCTCAAAATACTAATCATTTTAGTAGCCTTGGAAGTACTAGATACATACATAAGTTTTACATTACATTTTGAAATAAAAAAACAATAACACTGTGCCCCATTTTAACACACTCATATACCTTAGACTATTTCTACAGGTCAATCATAATATACTTCTTCACATCTAGGAAAACATAAAACATAAGAAAGTAGTGAGCTGAGATGCTCAGTAAGGATAACAGTATAGTAGAAACTATCATAAGAGAACATAAACATTTAAGGTAATGTATAAGACTAAAACACAAGAATTTTAAACTTAAAATTTAGAATAATATGGAAAATATAAATCAAATAATTCCATTTAATTATTCACATGTATATTCTACTAGTTGAATAATCACATGTAATATCAATAGAAAATTTCATAATGATGGAATGCATAATGTTGGACATCATAACCACATAGTCAAAGCCTCATGGCAAGAATTCAAATAAGATTTTTTCAAGTCCTTGTGCCAAGACACTAGTTTGTCTTATGAGACCTACCGATGCATCGAGTAGCTATAGAGGGATCCAACCATCACTTACTAAGTCCAATGCATTCCTCATATGAAAAGGTTGAAACATAATATAAAAATTCGTATTAAAATTAGCATAAAAATGTTAATACATTAACCATAAAACATAAATGGTATAAAAATAACACATCCATAGTAAAATATATCACAAAACCTTTAATAAAATATGGAATATTTTATCATAATAAATCAACTTCAAACAAGTTTAAAATCCATCAAAGGATGTTGACATAGATGAAATAAAAACTATTTGAGAGAAATATCTATATCTATTTTGAAATCATTTAAAATTCACATAAATATAAAATAAAACATTTATTTTGAAAATATTCTTATAATATTTTTAGGTAAGCTTCGAAGGTATTATAACAGAAGAAAATAGTTGCACCTGCCGTATATGTTAAAAAATCATTCTTTCCTTAATTTTTCAAAAAGGTCATAAAGTACATTATTTGGAAAGCGACAGAAAGATTACTTTCAAACCATTTTATAAAAATTAAAACAAGTGTATAAATTAATTTAACCCATAGTCTATTAAATAGTAAAAATATGTTTTGAAATACATTTTTATGAAACATGGATGTGGATGATAAAGAGGTCCCAGTAGATACATGTGTATAAACAACCTCAGATAATAATGCGATTGTAAAATTAACCCTTACCTTGTACTTTTCCTTGGTCGAGGGTACATTAACCTCCTATATAATAGTTAAATCATTGTTATTAAATTATACAGGAACCACATACGTAAATATGATATCATATATGATCTTCTAATATTGCTTTGTTAATAATATTTTAGTAGTATCATTATTTCGGGTGTTAACTGATTCATTTTCCTTTATATGTTTTGTTAAGTAAGTCATGTTTTTTATGGATGGGATATATTTTATTCATATCCAAAATTATATTAAGTTCTTAAAAATTATTTTTAATCCCAAAATGAAAATTATTATTGAATGGTTACGATGGGGAATGAATCTCATTGCATTCATGGAGACGGTAATCCGTTCGTACGCACGAGCGACAATATCATTATTTTGATGGTAAAATCATATGTAATTGGATGGTATATAATATATACAGAATCATTAACATGTTATATTTATTATTAAAATCAATTATACTCAATGTTATACACATCCAAATAATTAAGTGTTGAATAACAAACTACACCACGACGTGGAGACGATAAGCCGTACGTACGCACGTATGGTGACTTTGTCATTTATAGGATGGATAAAATAATGAATATAGTTGTACCATATTTATCATAACTTCAAAATATGTATAAGTTACTGGAGTTTTTATTTTTGGTATGCAAACAACAAAGAAAGAGGATGTGGAAGAAGAAAAGAACTTTGCAATAGGTGATGAAATTATTACCTCTTCTTCAGGTTCTTCCTTTTGATTTGATGAAAAGGGCTACTTAGGTTGGCTTTATGATAAAAGTAAGGCCTATAGGTTGAATTTATGGTAGTTGGGAGGATATTTGAGCAGGTTTTGGCCAAGAAAAATGGCTTTGTAGGTTTTATTTTAGGAGAAGGGGAAGTACCCTTTTATAAGAGAGGTGAGGGTCACTTTAGGAAAAGCTTGAAATATTATTTTATTATAAAATCATTTTCGGTTTATAATGGCTCAAAATAGATTTATTTATACAATAAGGTGCTTATTATTCGAAATAATCTCAACCAATAGGTTTTAGACAAGTCTAGGTCACCATATTAACCTTATCTTTTAGATTTAATTCTTAGTTAAATAGTTTAACTTTGACAATGCCTTCTTGTATTTTTATATTACATGGTTAATAAACTCACTATAAAATGAAAATAGAACCTCAAGTGGTTCATTAATGACATATTTATCATTATATAAGTCCTTTTTCCTAACCTTATATTTTTAGGAATAATATATCATTTAATAATATAGTATTTTTTTTTAAAACTCATTTATGTCAATTTTGACACTATTTAGTATTTGGTTTTTTTGAAAGTAAAAAAAACATGATTAATTAGAAAAAAATACATTAAATAAATCCTAAAATGTCATATTATCCTATAAAATTAGTGTAATGAATCCAAAGTCTCAATTTACATTTATTTGGATATTTATAATATCAATTATTTTAATCTTTCATTAATAAGGTACTTAGTGCATCATCATTGAATCATAAATAAATTTAATTATTTACTGTATAAAAATTATAAATAAAATACCATGATATAGTAAATATTTTTATCATTCTAATGAATATTTATAGTATAATTTATCTTATGCATAACACTATTAAAATGGTTTAGTTATTAAAATTTGAATTTAACACTTTAAACACTTATTTAAATAAAATAATAATAAATGTCCTAATCTAATCCAAGTGGATAAAAAATGATCATATATTATTACTAAGATTTATTTTGGTAGAAATACACTTATCCAATAGAATTATTACATGTTTTAGGGTAATTATAATATCAATTTTACCTTTAATTACCCTATTTACTTTTAACCGTATTAAATATACTTCAAAAGTTATTATTCCCCAAAAATTATTTTCATCTTATTGAACCTCATTTTACTTACTGATTTCAATATTTCCTCTCTATTTTTTAAAATTAAATTCATAGAAGTGGTAAAATTATGTTTTATTCAAATTTGAAAATGTGCCTAGAAGGTGGGTAAAAGACGTTAAAAAGTTCAATAAAATTTTATATGTCTAATATTATTATATAATGTATCACTACTGGAAAAATACCATATACCAACGGTTTTGAACCCTTGGTATAGGCCTCCAAACCATTGGTATAGCCTATACCAACGGTTTGGATAATCGTTTCCAAGTAAGTCATGAGGATAGGTCTATACCAACAGTTTTGGGAAAACCGTTGGTATAGACATATACCAACGGTTTTGAAAACCGTTGGTATAGGTAATATGAAAATCTATACCAGCGGTTCCATAAAACCGTTGGTATATGTAATTCAAAAAATAATCATTCATTTTTTTTATCCCAGTACATCCTGTCTGTGAATGAACGACCTAACCACTAACCTAACATAATTTTGTGAACATAATTTCATAAATATATATATATTATCAAAAGTATTTTAAATTTTGATTTATTTAATGTCCTCTATAAGAAGATTCCATTAAAAATACAAGAAACTATACCAACGGTTTTGGACAAACCGTCGGTATAGGGGGGACCTATACCAACGGTTTGGCCAAACCGTTTGTATAAGGTCTCTATAATGGACCTATACCAATGGTTTTGGCCAAACCGTTGGTATAGGTCCCCTCTATACCAACGGTTTGTCCAAAACTGTTGGTATAAGTCCATATAAGTGACCTATACCAACAGTTTGGCCAAACTATTGGAATAGGTCCATATAAGTGACCTATACCAACGGTTTACCCAAAACTGTTGGTATAGATCATATTTCCAATAGTGTATCTAATTAATTACACTGGACTAATATATTTATTATGTATCTATTTTTAATTTAAGATAAATTTTTTATTTAAAAATAATTATTTAAATGAAAAAGTCGGTTTTTATCTACAACACAGTGTTTTTCACTATTCATCAAAAATTGAATGTTTTCAGAAAAATGCCAAAAATTCACTCAAAGCTAATTTTGATATTAAAAATTCAAAAATTATGACTATTTTACTAAATTCAAAACATAGGAGTTGCATTAATTAATTTAAAATTAATTCCCGTTGTCAAAACCAGAAAGCTGGTTTTTGAGAAGTAAAAACTATCAAAAAATTGATATGTGTTTATGTCCAATTTAAATGTGAAATTACTTAAAATGACCAATATTGGATTAAATGATTAAAATATAATCTAATTATACTTCAAAACCATTCAAATTTATAATTTAACACTATAAATTATTTTTATTAAAAAATTTGTTTTCAATTAAAATTTAGTATCTTTCATTATTCATCAAAATATGAAAGTTAACATCAAAACACCAGAAAATTTATCCAACTAAATTTTTATGTTCCTATTCTAAAGAAGAGGTTTATTTTTTCAAATTTAATATATTAAATTGTCAAATATTGTATTTAAAAAGGGTTCTCTATTAAAAGGTGGTAAACATGCATTTTTTGAAAAATACTTTTTTTTATCAGAAAATTTGAATTTGTTCTAATATTATGTCTAAGAAAAACATAATATAGATGTTAATATTATATGGAGTATATAAAATTTAAAATGCAGTTAATACTATTCATAACTACTTTTTGAATGACTTGTTTGGTAAGTTGTGGTGCGCTTGAACTCAGTGTTGCATGTAGCATAAGATGTTGAATTACTTTAAAGAGATAACGTACTATGAAATCCTAGGGTGTTACACTCTTACTAATCCACTTGTACACATAAGAATCATATGTTATTTTAATTAAATAAAACTATTTGATTGCATCATAAAATGGGATATTCCAACTCTATGATTCTGACATCAATCCATATATAGATCATTTGCAGATTTGATACCTTCAGAGTTTTATTTGTAATTTCAAAACCTTTATGTTCTATCATATACACATAATCAACTAGATTCCCATTAAACAATGTGATTTTGACATCCATTTGATATATCACTTATTTAAAATAATCTACTATGGAATGTAATATCTGAATGGATAGAGGAAAATATTTCCTCATATTCAATACCAAGAATTTTCTTATAAACTATTGTAATTATTCATGATTTATAATTCGACACTCTACCATCCATGCCAGTTTTATTGTGAAAAAATATACTTATAACCTTGGCATATTATCCCTTTAGGTATGTCAACAAAGTTCTGGAATTTGTTAGTGTACATGGATTCTATTCCATATTTCATAGATTTCAACCATTTCTTGGAACCAGTACTCTAGATGGCCACACAGTGGGATGTAGGTTCATCTTTGATGGATTTTATTTAATCATATTTTTTCATGAAAATTTTTAGAACCAGCTCAACCACCACCTCAAGAACCCTTACTATTTATTGGTATTAATATTCTCTAAGATAAACATTCCTCTCATTTATTCGTCAAATAATATTTTCCTTTTTTAATTAGAATACCACATCGGTCCACAAACACTTTATGTTTTGTTGTAATATAGAAATAATATCATTCACTCACTTTAGGATAACCAATAAATAACCATTTTTATGATTTAGGGATGAGATTATTAGAGGCCATATATTATATATATTCTTAAAAAAACCAAATTTTCATAAAAATGCATTCAAGAATGTTTCATTATGAATAATTTAGATTGAACAGGTTTTAATAGAAATACAAAAGTTTTTAGAGAAAAACCCCATAATGTAATAAGAATGTCACATTGACTCATCATTGATCTAAAAATTTCCAGTAAGTTATGATTACTCCTCTCATACACACCATTCCATTATGATATTCTAGGAGGATTGAATTTTGGAAAAAAATCCACAATCCCTTAAAATATTAATTAATACTTAGAAAAAGTATTCATAACCTTGATTAAATGGGAGGATATTAATACTTTTTCCCAATTGATTTCATAATTTTTTCTAAAACTTTTTGAACTTTTCAAAAGTTTCATAATTTTTTTTCATCAGAAACACATAACCATGTCAAATAAAGTCATCTGTAAAAGTAATAAATTACCAAAAACTAAATTTTTTTGAGTACTAATTGGTCTACATATATCACAATTTATTTAATAAAATAGTCTAATAGACCTTTCTCATTTTATATTAAAAGTTTCATGGTCCATTTTTCATAATAAAAAAAAATCATTGCTCAAATGATTCATTATCAAATGATTATATTAATTAATCTCTATGAGGTCTTTGGATGTGTTTTTGTTTATATGTAAAAGGTTACAATGCCAAAGGTATGTAGGATTATAATCAAACCTGAGATTATTATTTTGAATTTTATAAACATGATTATCCATTTTTAGAATATATAAACCATTTATTATATTCCAAACACTATAAATCATTTTATTCTTATATATAAATCAACTTGTGCTCTTAATATAGAATGAAAATCCCATCTTGTCCAAATAAGATACAAAAATCAAATTCTTATTTATGTAAGGAACATAATAATAGTTCTCCAATTCTATAATTAATATATTTAGTGAAGTCATATCATAAGTGTCAAAAACTAATACAATAACTCTTTCTTCATTATCGAATCAAATATCTACTTCACCCTTTATTAATTTCTTTTTATATCTGATTTTGTATTTTTAATCACTAATTTTTGAAACACACCCAATATATAATACATAAGAGTCGTAGGTGGTGGAATTAATCTCTACAACATTAACATTCAGATACTTAGAATGTATCCCCTTAAGAACACTTCTTAAGCCTAGATACCAATATTCAACTATTCCTAGGTCATGCTTATTAGTAATTTTTTCCATTGAAGGTGGAGTAAAGTAATGTATCAATGGGAACTAGGAAATATATCCTTTTAACCTATGAAAGGGATGACATAGTCAAATAATTTAGCATTAGGTTATTATTTCTAAATTCACATCAACTTAACCATCATTTATTCTAATGAAAATTGGGGGTCGATGATTAATTTTTGGGGGTTTCAAGTATAGTTTCACAATAATTCATGTCAGGTTTACCATTTTCATCACTCATGGAAACTCCCAATGGATCCCACTTCCACAATTAATCATGAACCTTATTTATAAAGTAATGTGTTTTCTTGGGTTTTTAAAATCAATTACACTTAGAAACTCACATAGGTTGAGAGTATGGGAGTTTGGGATCATCAAACCCTTTTTTGTTAAATTATTTATTACTCTCTAACTCTCTTATATATTATAGATATGTTTGTAAATCTCTTATAAATCCCAATTTAGATTGGTTACCCAAATAAAATGATTAGGTTTTGAATCCTTCTACATGTAAAGGGGGTTCTATTAGTGAGACCATTTGTATATATCATAGGTTCTCCATCTATTTCCCATTATTTTATAGAAATAGGTAGTTTATTTTGTTTTGAATCTATATAACTAGGAATCTAGAGTTTACTGTCATCTAATAAAGTGATTGGTGTTTTGAGGATGGTATTTAACCTCCAAGAGGTGTCCTACATATCCTATGAGAATATGAATCAAAACCCATGTAGTTCATTTTGGTCCAAGTTGTGTAGTTTAAAATCATGAGAAAAGGGATTATATGAGGGAATTTGGACATCGACTATGGATCTCTAACCTTAGGAAGGCATCATATGTATCCCATTTATAATAGTAATTAGAGTCTTCATAGTTCGGTCTACCCCCAACCCACTGAAGGATAAGGACAAATAATTAGTACTTGTGAGGTTTATTACCCTAAATTTTACCAATATGGGAATTCCTTTTGGACCTAAACCAATGTGGATGCCCATGTTTGGAGGAATTTGCATCATTTTATTAAACAGGTCTTACATACTAAGGTTTTTCTAATTAGGGTAATTTTATAATTCTAGAGATATTATTATTGAAAATCCCTAATCTCATGTGAGTCACGATCAGTGTGAGAAAAAAGGTATAGGAAGTAATTATAATCACTGCATATGGATATGGGACTTATGCACTAGGGTGTCCTTGATAGAGTATTTGATATAGATCTCAAACTTTAGGAAGGTTCCCAAAGTACCCTACTTATAGTAGGACTCAAAGTCCTCATAATTCAATTAGATTCCCAATATGTTGATCAATGAGGAAGAATGATAGATCCACAAGGGTTGGGTCCTATGAAATTACATATCAGGGACTTAAAAAAAGTGTATTCCCATGTATGTGACCATTTTCTATCCACTAATGGAAAAGGAAGGATGATGGAATTATAGGATAGTTTTGGCCCATGAGATAGAGTTTTTAGGATATGGAGGGGCTTACACCAAGGTGGATGCCCATTAAAAGATATCTAAAACTTACCCTATGATTGATATATGATGGGGACCATGAATGGAATAAGGATATCATAATGAGTTCATAACCCAAGTCCATTATGGATACTTAACACATAAAAGGAGGAATTATTAGTTAAAGAATCATAGTTTAGAGTTCACATGATTTGAGGGAATGTGCCTAAGTATTTCTACTGAACAAGGATGACATTTCTGGGGGTGTTGGCCTAGCATGTCTAGGGTTTCTTTCTAACATGTCTATAGGTGTATGATTGACATGTCCATGGGTCTTCGCATGATCGAAGATAACATGTCTGGGGCTTATCACATGATCAAGATGACATGTAAAAAGGACTTTGCAAGATCTGTATAACATGTCTATTGGGTGTTTCATGACTTGGATGATATATCTAGAGACCATCACACAATCTAGATGACATGTTCATAGGACTTCATGTGAACCAGCTGACATGTCTAGAGGACTTCACATGAACCAGCTAACATGTCTGGGGGACTTTTCATGAACCAACCGATACATCTAGAGGATTTTTCATGAACCATATGACATGTCCATATGACTTTTCATGAAATAGATTCCATGTCTGTAGGACTTTACATGATATACCTAACATGTCCAGAGGCCAGCATGGGACTTGGTTGACATGTATAAAGTCCATCACATGATCTAACTAACATGTCATGATGACTTCATGTGAACTAGCTGACATATACAAAGGACTTTTCATAAACCAGATAAAATTACTAGAAGAATTCGCACTATCTTCCTGATAGGTATAGATGGTTTCATGTGACTTGGATGAATTTTTAAAAGTCCATCACATTATATAGATGACATGTCCAAAGGACTTTATGTAGACCATATGATATGTCTAGAGGAATTCACATGAACCAGAAAACATGTCTGGAGGACTACGCATGACTTGGATGACATGTACAAAGTTCATCACTTGATTGGTGAAAAGATCATGTGGAGTGAATGACCCACTCACATAATAATCATTATCACAATCTTCTCATGAAGATTCCATCATTTTCATCCTTTATTGAATAAATTCTTTAATTTTCATCAAACGCCGGCTTGCTTAGGCCTTATGTGACCATGTAAATAGTAGGAACTCATTCGCATGATCTAGTCGGTATGCCAAGATTCCTTTACATGATCAATGGAGTGATCACATAATGCGTATAAATAAACAATTTAATCTCTTAAGTTGTTCCCTAGGTTTACCTAGTGGAAAAATCTTACGGTTGTGTGGTTCTCTGCTCTAATAATTCCACTCCCACCATTTAACTCTTAGGTGTTTGTTTTTTGTGTGCCAGGGGGAATTTATAGGCATCTCCAACCCAAATATATAATGCTTTTCATGGATCCTAAATCACATATATTGGGTTAAGTTGGTGGAGGTATCATCACATCATGCGTTTCACATAATCCCACCATGGGTCATCCATGATTTCATCTTTACATCACATGATAAACACCGAATGAATAATTATTATGCCATTTCAATATTTATGGAACCCCTGTATCATAAATGGTCTTTCATATAATCAACTCAACATGTCAAAGGGCCATTTAAAGATCATGATGACATGTATAGGGCCCTTCATGATATTGGGTTGGCATGTTAGAGAGCCTTCCCATGATCAAGGAAGACTCTCCTAAAAACCTTCACATGATGATGGTGACATGTCTAGTGGACCTCGCGTGACAAGGCCAACATGTCCATGTGGCTCTCTCATGTTCAATGGACTGGTCATGCAAAACACACCATCCCTTCTCAGTTCCTTTTTTTTCTTTTATTTTAAAAAGGTATTTGATGATTGTCAGGAATCTATCGATCGACTTGTTGTATAATTGTGGGAACTCATATGGAAACCTTTACATGATCATCAGTGATTTTATAGGGGCCTTCATTTGATCTTGATGGATCATCGGAGGGGATGTGTGTGACCACTAATAGATCATATGAAGCATGTGACCCATCCATGTGATATACTTAGGGTCATGTAATTCATATCACCTAGGTACCTAATCCTCATGTATCCATGCTTCTCATTTCTTCCCTTTATAGAGAAAATAAAACCTACAATTCAACTATTTCTCTGATCCTAAAATTCTCGATGCTCATTTGGTGAGCATCAACAAATCCCCCCCCCCTCATAAGCGAGGAATTAAGGAACAAGGACTGGGTTTTGAGGAAAGTAAATGTAAAGAACCAAAATTCTCCAATAGAAATATTACATCTTAATAGATGAAAATTATTTATGTTACATAATGATCCATGCTATAATCATTTAGGTCTAGTGCCTTGGAAACATGGTCACATAAATAACTAATCCATAGGTGATTTATGTCATCTCCCACTAAGTTTTTCATAATTAACACCCTTATTATAAATATCTTACATAGTGCCTTTCACCATAACCTGGGGAAAAGAAACATAAGAAAGGGTGATCTCATATGCTCAATAAGGGTAAATAATGGGGATATCAACATATCATGAGCATAAGGGTATTAGAACATGATAATAACATTTGGAAACTACACCCTGCATATCAAAGATCATAATATTGAGTCGTGGAATAAATCTTGGAAGTTCACAAGTCATGAATCATAATGGAATCAAAGAATATGAGACATGAAAACATAAAATTTTCATAATACATAGATTTTTGGCATAAATATAAGCATAAAAATTCATTTCCTTAGTAGTTAAGTATCATTGCTAAAGAGGAATGGGTTAACTCTTTAAACCATCACAGTAGTTAAGGATCACTCCCAATACTATCATAGTGGGAAATTACCTTACTAAAATTGGTTAACTCTCCATTACATTCACTTTTATCTCATGATATATCAATCTTTACCCATGAATTGGTGGGAGATATAGGTCCCAACTATCACATAATGAAAATAATACATATATGCGCTATAAGATCATAAAACATTCATCATACTAGAACCTAAGAAAATAAATGGTTTTACTAAACATTTCAACATAAAATAACCTATGTAAGAGAAACAAGTTTCATAATCAGTTTAGCAATTCATTATAACATAACCTGTATAAATGAAACAGGTTTCACAATCATTTCATTATTTCATCAAAGTATAACTTGTAGGAAGATAAGCACGCTTCATAATTATCTTATCATCATAAACATATACCATTCATAGAAATAATAAGAATTTTATCCTTGAATTATATCCCCATTAAATCATAAGTAACATCAGAGGATGTAATCTTCGATGGAAAATTATTTTGGAAGAAAAATCACATGGAACATTTCTTGAGGAAAATATCATTTCTTTGAAAATCACACTTTTAAAAAAACTAAATTCATAAAATATTTTGGAAATAATTTTCTTTTAAAATAAAGTTTAAAAATTATAAATTAAGATTAAAATAAAATAATGTTCATGATGTTGGGAAATTTTATTCATTCTATACACATTAAACAAATATTCCTTTCACATTTTTAGTAAAATCCAAATGGACCTTGTTTGGAAAATGACAAGAATATTCCTTTAAAAACATTTTGTAAAAATTAAAACATGGTTAAGAATGTATTTAATAAATCATTTGTATAATGTTAACAAAAAATTTGAAAACTGTTTTTGGAAACATGGTTTTGGATGAAAAATGGGTTTTTGACCGAAGAGAGAAATGAAGATGATTTTTCTTAACAACATTCTTTTGAACTATTGAGTATATAAAGAGAGAAAAATTAAGGTAAAACATTTATTATCATGAAATAAACATAGTATAATAAAATTAATGAGTTTATTTATAAGTGGATCAAAATATTTCATCATCAAAAACATAATCATATACAATCCTGATAAATGGTGGGATTGCAACATTATATATTTTGCACTTTGGTATCTTTTGATTAATAAGAAAAATTAAAGATTAAAATCAAATGAAACATTAAATATCATGAAAATAATTATATTATTAATATATCATGTCAAATGGGAATTATATACATTTCATATAGGAATATAGATTCATAACAAAACATATTCCCTGAAAAATGAAATTTGAGACAAAAATCCATTACCCTTTTGGTAACTTTTGATCCATAAAACCCATGAAAGAGATATCCTAAAATGGATATTTAAATACCAATAATTTTCATTATAATAATAATTAAATACATTTTTGTATATAATAAACATCACATAAAATAAATAAGTGGTTAATATGGCATACGCCTCACAGAAGTAAAAAGTGAGATGAAAATACCTTACCACAAGTCTCAACTTCCTTCATACATGTTCGAACCTCCTGTATAATAAATATAATTTTATTATACATATATTATATAACCATATATATATATATCATATCATATATGATTTACTTATAACCTTTTATTACCATTTTATTAACAATTCCATGTTAAAGTCATGTTTCGGGTAATAAATGCTTTGCTTTTCATGTATTTTTTGATTTTTTATTTTTGGTTCTCATACTTTGATCACGGTTACGTAATCTAAATAATTTTAAAAATTATGTAAATATCATATATATTAATTATATATGTATTTAGAGTAATCCATAAAAGTAAAAAATATAAAATGAAATACATTGTTCATGGAGACTATAGGTCGTACGTATGCATGAACATTGTTTCCATTTTCTCGATGGATGAAATGAAAAAAGTTAAATAATATATTACAATTAATGAATAATTTTTATTTCATATATATAACATATATTCATTAAATTTTCCCTAATTAACTTCCATGTAAATAATTATTTAAAAACGAATCACATTGATTATCAAGGCGACAGTCCACCATACTCATGAATGAAGTTATTGTAACCCCTAAGAAATGTAAAGTAAGAATATGTATTTGATATAATAATTATAAAAGTATATTTATGTTACAAATATCATATATATAAATTATATCCATCATCATACCCAACTGAGAGAGGTGTTTATGAAAAACATGTCACATCAGTTAACGAGGTTGTAGTCCACCATACACATGATCGATGTTATTGTTTCCCATTTTATGGAATAAGAGATAGATATAGGTCATTAATATAGTATAATAACACGTAATTATATGAAATATTATTGGGTAATTATATTAGAAAGTTTTATTTATATTTAAAGGAGGTGGAGGAAGAAATAAAATAAAATTATCGATTGGGATGATAGGAGATAATTAAGGAAGACATTTTGGTATTTCTTAGATGAACAAAAGTGTTTTGGAATTATAAAACGGAGAGGAGAGTGGGTGTCCATTTATAAGTGAGGTGAGTGGCACACTTATAATTTTTGAAAAGGAAAAGGTGTACCCACATTTTTCTCATTCCAAAAGGATATAAAATGGATTATTATCTATAATAGAAGATATAAGGTAAAAATATGGCCAGAAAATGGGATTTTGAAAAGTTTATAGGTCATTCTACCCCTTATCGTTTTAGTTTCACCCCCGGAAAACCCATTTTCACCTCAACCATGGTAATTAATTTTTTTATTTAACTATTAATAATGGTAAAAAAATAAGTTTACCATATTATAAAATATAAATTAATATTACTAAAAATATATAATCATTTTTAAAAATTACATTCATATAAGTGGAAATTTTTTATCAAAAATTTAACCCACATATACGATGAAAATGCAGTTTTCAAAAGAGAAAATCTTCAAAATATTAAGAAAATTATAAAAATATTCAATATTAAATTGATTCAAATAACATATATAGGATTAATAGATATATAAGTTAACTAATTTTACTTTTAAAACTATATTAAAACAATTTTTACTATTTTAAATTCTTTATAAGAAATGACAATTCTTAATAAAAACTAGTATTTTTCACTATTCTTCAAAAAAATTATCTTCTCAAAAAATTATAAAAAATTATCCCTAATATAATCCTGAAATTATGATTTCTAAAATAAATTTAATATTTTAAAATAAATTTTAAAAAATTTAAAAAATGAATTTTAAAAAATAAGTGCAAAAAATGTGATAAAACAATTTTTTAGAAAAATATAACTTCTAAGTGTAAATTTGGATTCATTCTTATCTCATGATTATAAAACATATAATATGAGTATTAAAAATATGATTGAATATATAATATATAAATTTGATTTAAATCATTCACCAAAATTGATTTGTTTAATTTATTAATGTAAAATGTGTTTGTACACATAAAAGTAGTTTTTCTGAAAAAGATTTACTTTATTTTCAAATTATTTTTATTTTAATTTGTAATTAATTGGTCACCAAATAATTTATTATATACACATTTTTTAACCATATATTTTCATAATTTAGTTAATCCAATTCATACCCACTATTATAATTTATTGGTAATAACTATCATATTAAATAATAATATTTTAATAGTATGTCATGTTTTTTTAAGACTTGGTGTTACATGTAATGCAAGGTAAACTTAATTTTTCAAGTAGCGCAATATAAATTTTCTATTGTTTGTAACAAAAAATATCAAAAAAATTAAATTTATTTCAAAAAATCTCAGGTTGTTACAGTAATTGCATGCCTGAGTCCCTTAGGCTTCTACTGGTTGGTGTTCTAAGTGGATTTTGGTCTTTTGGGAGACCTCTCCCATTCTACAGGGTGCCCTATAAATATGGGATCATGAGGCTATCCATTTCACTTGTGAACCAAGCCACTAGATCTCTCATAGTATCATCTCCCACGTGACCTCTTCACAAGACCGCTCTGTGTAACCCATTGTGAAAACTATTCAAGAGACCTGATAACATAAGATCATCACTTAAAATCCTCTTATGATCACATTTTTATGAAGAAAAATGAAGAAAACTAGTTATATAATAAATAGTATATTTCTTGAACTACAACCCACATCTTCGACCACAGGGTCTCTTCACATAATCTTCATGAATTTTCGTGTGATTTCATGAGTTTTATGTGATTCACATGACCTTATGATGGTCATGAAATCAAATGTCTTAGAACAGATCAAGTGATCATGAGAGGTTACATGGGTTATGCGATTTTTAATACTAATAACAGTTCATGCATTCATGAACCCTTATATGGGTCACATGATTCATGTGATGTAGTATGATCTATATAATTCGTTTTCTCCTTTTGGAAAGGCTCATTTACCCTTTTGACATATTCTTCTTACTCTTTTTAGATGGAATATAGTTCTCAAATGTATTCTGAAATAGAAGACTCAAGATCCCTGATTATTAGGAACCGAAATGATAACCCTTGGTACTGAGTCATTTCCAACAATGAGATTTTAAAGGGGATTCTTCCCACTAAGCTTCAAAACTGTCCTCCATCACATAGAATACCTTTTTGTATATTCGATCTTCTAGATGATATTATCATCCCTCCACATAACTACAATATTCCATACCACTAGATATCATCATATATTGATTGAATTCAAATGATGGTTTACGAGGACAGTAAGTTAATTGTGGAACCATTCTAGGGGATAACCTATACGTTGGTTAATTCCCCTATGGGTCTGGACGATCATGATCATGCTCATCAATAAATTTATTAGAGATACTAAAACATACACATATCCTCTCTAGCCAACCCAAAAGTTGGATTGAGTTAAAAGTAGGATTTTTTCTCTGGTAATAACTTCTCATATGGATGGGCATGACCATTATAGTTTTGTCATATTTTCTCATAATTATCCTACTAGTTACACATTATCAGCCTTTATGAAGTTATGTGTATTTCTTAGTTCATCATGTACCATCAATTAGAACACCTCAAAGAACTAATTAGTTTTTGGTGTCCCAGAACCAACTATTTCCATCTAAACTATGGTCAGGTAGGGATCAACCTATGGGATATTTATTAGTTGGGAGGATACCTCCTCTCATAGAGATATATGATGAATTCCTTCCTACTGTGGATATTTGGGATGACCCTGAATAAATTCCAACCTTAGAATAGGATATGATCACCATTGTGAAGAAGAATTAAAATAATGAGATGAATATATTCTTGATAATTTCATTAAAGGATTGGATCAACATCTTCCTTTATTATAGAGAGACTTGTACAACCACCATATTCCCTCACTTATGTCCTTATAGGAATGTTTGAAATAGCACATGCTCTTATTGGTCCATTATGGAAGTAGGGGAGTATGCCTCAAGGGGATACTGGGTGATACTAGAGGTGTCCCAACATCTTTTTTTGTAAGATATTTTTCTATTTTTTTTAATAGATGTCTTTTCCCAACCAAGTATGCACTCTTGGTCATTTGAGTCAGCACATTGGTGATGGTAATACAACTGGAATAAGGGATACCCCTTAACTTAGTTGTGCCAATACTTTCTTTCTTTATCAAATCCTTGATTGTGTTCAATAGAATAATTTCCCCAACCAGATCAATATCCCTTTTCATTTTTTTTTGGATGGATAGGGGAGAATTTTTAGTGTTATAAGTATAAGAATACTATCAAAATTCCTCATGCCCTGTTCTATCCTAGGCTGCTAAAAAGTTTAAGGGTTGATTTGGGTTATTAGTGTATTGATCTAGAATGATCGTTTTGATTTCATG
Organism: Viscum album; assembly: GCA_963277665.1. Classification (NCBI taxonomy): domain Eukaryota; kingdom Viridiplantae; phylum Streptophyta; class Magnoliopsida; order Santalales; family Viscaceae; genus Viscum; species Viscum album. The sequence continues at coordinate 1,819,675,303 of OY728151.1, read as the reverse complement.
TCATACCCAGCACCCACTAGGCTGATTATTGAAAATGGTAGTGTTTCCCTTTCCAAAGATCATATAAATAACACTTTGGAATAGGGTTCTTTCAACTCACGTAGATAATCTAGTCATATGAAATCCAGATACCCCCTACTAGTTTTTTCATCAATTTGGTTGTATTTAAAGGGTTTATCCTCTTCTCATAGTTTGTGTGTGGGGAGAATGGAATACTATACTTATTCACCAATTTTGTATTATATTATTGTGTGAAGATACAAATTCATAAATTTGTATTCTTTCTATTGATGCCCTTATCCTCCTATCTCAGGACTATACCCAATCTTGGGTAGAAGATTTACTGGTTGGCATACAGAATTGATTATTTCTTCAAGTAGATAATCCTTGTACTTTTATGATCCCCTTGTCTATGTCCATGATGTAGTTGATCCGGGTCTCATGGGAGACCCTAAGTAAATTATTTCATTGTAGTGACATGTCTCCCATCAAAATGATAGGGTTTGTTGAGTAAGTTGACCCTTCATTACAAGTGAAAAATGAATCATTGATTGGGGGAGAAATGCAAGAGACTCCTTCTATTTCTTCTTCATCAACTCGATTGATCCTTCCTTTAATAGATTTGATAACTAAACATATGCCACCATCCATTCTTCCTTTCAATTATAACACTAAAGTGGTCACTAAGATCTAAGTTTTGTAGGGGTTATTTTGGAATAAAATCCATACCCTTATTATGGAGACTCACTTGGAGAACATTCATGAAAAAGAGGAATTTCTTCGCCAACTCTTTTGTGATTTTGGAGCTAGTGGGTTTGAGTGTAAGAAAGTGTATGATATCACTCTACATATTGTCTTGTCTTGGAAACAATTGGCCCAAAATAAGAGGGGATTTTTTGTTTTTTATGATAATAATTCTTCGGTTGAATTAATAAGGGAAGATTCATAGGTTATTTAATAGAGACATCTGAAATTATCTCAGTTGCATGATCAGATATATGAATTGACTGTACAGTTAATATAATAGGAAGAAATGATAGCTCATGCATGGTATCATATTTCAATTTGACCATAATTATTGGTGACCACTCCGAAGGGGGTTAAAGATTTATCCCCCTTGATTGAGACTCTTCATCCTCTGGAAATGTAAGTGGAGGTGGATTTAACAACACTTCAATATTCCATTGACACATCCCACCAGACTCTAGCTAATTTAGAAAACTCATCTGACCAGATTTTATCATGATCTGACCATGAATGGTTTTTTTATGGAACCTTCGAGTTACTCTAAAATTTAGATATTCCTCCATTATTTTCACATTATCAATATAAAATCCCTTATAACTTTATATGTCTTATTCAATTTTTCTCTCATTCATCATGTTCATGGAATATGGTTGGATTAGTATCATATAGTTCATCGAAGACATCCATCCTTTGTTTTTATAACACTATATAAACCCACATGCTTAAATTTGAATTCTTGGATCACAACAAATCTCTCTTAAGAATTTACCATGAATGATTATTGGAATAAGGATCCTCATTTATCTATCTACTCCAAATGTTCTGAAATTATCTGGTTATAAAGGATAATTTAGTTAAACATATACCAGAGGGAAAGTTCCCTAGATTTTTTATAAGTTAGTGGACTTAGAGAGTATATACTTATTTTTTCTATGGATCAATAATGATCCCTACAAGTTTTTTATCTTTTATTTTTGTATATGTCCCTAAATATTTCCTAAGTTTCATATAGGGAAGTCATAGAAATCATGGAATCAGTTTTTTCTCAGGTCTCCCTTTGGTTTTCACCCTGACAGGTTTTGTGACTTTTCCATTTCATAAGTACTCAATATTTCCTAGATCACACAAATTTAATGTCTAGTGAGGAGTTAATCAAATTTTTCATAGGGTACCCTATACATGTTTTCAGCCTAGAGAGCATTGTGGATCTTATAATTGGATGTTTAAGGCCTTATGAACTGGAATTATGATGTGCTGTAATTTCAGTTCAAAAAGACTAAACCTTATACTATTTTAGTTTAAGTTCTTCTATATTTGACCTTTTTTTTATAGTTTAGGGTCTTTTATCTCTAACCATATATTATTATAGTTTAGGGTATTCTAGCTCAGATTTTCTATTAATATAGTTTAGGGTCTTCTAGCTCAGACCATCTATTGCTATAGTTTAGGGTTTTATATCTCTAACTATCTGTTACTGTATTTTATTTTCTTTTAGATCAAACTATTTTTTTCTATAGTTTATTGAATTCTATCTCAGATCATTTATTATTATAGTTTAGGTTCTTTTAGCTCGGACATTTTGTTATTGGTTTTGAAGTATGGTTATTCATGAAGGGTTCAGGAACCCTATATCCTTACTAGGATTCTAAATAATGGATATCCATGAAGGGTTCTAATACCCTATATTGTTAATTGATATTCTAAGGAATGAATGTTCATGAAGGGTTCTAACACCTTGTGTTCCTGTATAATTTATTAAGGATGGGTATCAATGATGGTTTGTGAAACCCTTCATCCTTACTAAGATCATGATTTATTTCACCATGTAGTATCAGGGACACCAAATCAACTTGGATAGTTAGAATATGGTTTGTGTAAATCACATTCCCATGATTTTAAACCAGTTAGTATGGACTAGTTCATACATTCTAGAGATGATCACAAAACACTCTAAAGTTATACGTTCTGTTTTGATGTTGTTGGGGATCATGAGGACCAGTGGTCCTTTCTTACAAGGCAGATAAGACTATATTTAATGGATCAAAGGCCCATATGAATGAACCCATAGGGTGTAAATCCATAATCAAATAGAGGGGTCCCCACTCTTTTTCATGGTCTATGAAATATTTGTGAAGATTCAAACATTTGGATGATAAAGTAGGACATGGAGAATATAGAAATCCAAAAAGGGTTCTGAAACCCTAGGGAAGTTTATTTTATGGTTGGGAAGCTTAGGCCCTACACCATTTGGTTTTGGGTCATGTGGTGTGGGCCATCAAAATGTTCAAGAATGGAATATTGAATTCATTCTTTGATAATGGGTACAACACACAGTGACATAACATTGAGGATGTTGAATTCACCTGAATAATCAAGTTTTTAGGATTGTAAATCATGGTCTAGGAATATCTAATTCAATTGAAAATGTGGTCTATTGGATATATTTTTACCCTTAGTAATGGTAAAAACTAGTATTTCACATAATCAGGACAAGAGATCATGGATTTAAGTGGGGCCTTTCCTCTGGGACTAAAACAACCATTAAGAACAAGCTCTGAGGAGTTACGTAATTCACTAATTAATCCTAGTGGGGCCCCTTTAGATAAGTCATTACCTATCACCAATACACTATAGGGAAGAACCAAGAGAAATAACTTGATGTTATGGGGTTCCAAGATAAGTGTATCATCTCAAGGAATTGGTTAGTGTCAACTCAGACTTTAAATATATAAAGGTGATTTTTGGAAAATGTAATATTTAACAAGGGTTTGGGAAGCCTAAAATTTATATCGTTGCTTATTAAACATGTTATCACTTTGATAAGATGTGAGAAATTATTACTATAACTTTTTCTTATACTAGGGGATCAATTGATCATGGATCAGCTTCTACTAGGACCACAAGATGGTCCCCATGAGATTCATTATTGTCTTTATTTACACTATAAATTTTTCTTAAACACTAGAGATGAGTTTAGTGAGTGGAGACTTGAATTTTTCTTTATGTCTCTTTCACTAGTAGTTTAGGGTCTTGCGATTCGGACCATGAAAGGATAAAGTTTTCATTTGTAAAACTTTTACCAAATTTCATGTAGTGTAAGGTCATGATTCACATGGAACTGATATGAGGGGAGTGTTACACAATATCCAAATTGGGATTCCCAAGGATAGAAGTACTCCAAAACCTTCCCAAGTAGAGGATGATAATGTTGTAAATCGTGGCTCAAGGTTCTCAGATCAAGAATTATGATATGGTACAATCATACCAATGATGATCATGAATCACTCTATAGCGATGATCTCCACTATGATGATTTCAGGTATCACATGGATCATAATCCCTTTTTTCAAGGAAAATAAACATTTGGTTAATAGTCACGATCTCATATGTAGGAGTCAGGGGAAGACATGCATTGTCAAACAAAGTGTTCCTTGAATTTGGGTGTCATTTTCCTAGGGCCATGGAAGGTTTTTGTAAATTCAAGACACTCAATACAAAAAGTGTAGTTTATGAATTGAGTCTCTTAGAAAGATTATGGAATCACCTAAAACTTTTTTTGACCAGGTTTAGGCCCTTGTGGTTCTTTGATAAGGAGTGATGATAGATGATGGTCTGTATAGTTTTGTGTTTTGCAATGGGGATGCATTTTTTGTGAATTTTAATGTCATACAACAAGAATGTATTCCTTTTAGTTTAACATCATATGGTAAGGACATAGGAACTGATGTGAAATTATACAATATATTATTAAAGATACTTTTCATTGGTTGGGGGTATTTAGATGTGGGGGGAATCTTTTATACTTCAATAGGCTTACTGGTTTGTATTCACATGTTGGAAACCTTCTTGTGTGGATCTATCTCATACATAATAGAACCATATATAGATATAATTCAAATGTAGGAAAAGTGTGTCTATATGACTTGGCCATCATTAAGTAATTTAAAGTCTTGAAAAGTAGATCACATTTTAGGTCATATGAAACTTCCATGTATAGGATTCCCTGGGTTTCCCTATGCATATTATTAGGGTAGGAATCATGAAATAATTAGGTATTTTAAAGATATCCCTCCGTGTAGATCTGACTTGTATGTAGGGGATAGGGGCGTGTTTTTTTTTCTTTTATCAGTGAGTATCAACATCATGTTCGACTAAGGGGTCCTATAAATATATCATTATCATACATAAGGAAAGTTAATTTGTATATTTCATTCTCTTATAGAGGTTAAAGATTCATCCCTATCACAGATTCATAGATAGGATGGACTACTCTAAGAAATTTTAGGTTTTGTGGGTGAACTATATGTCTTATAGTTTAATTTCATGAAACTAGTATGTTTTCATGTAGTTTAACATCATATTACTAGGATGTTGTCGTGTAATTTAACATCATGTGACTTGGATGTTTTCATGTAGTTTAATGTCATGTGACTAGTATGTATTGCTGAGAGGAATGACTAACTCAAATAAATTGAGTCTTTGTAGGAGATGCATACCCCATAATGAAAAGTGTACAAGAATGTGATGTCATAATATTTCTTTGAAAATGGGTTCGATGAAAAAATGTGTAACATTAAGAGTATCTAAATCTACTTGAATAGTTGGGTTATGGGAAGTTTAAATCATAACCCTAGAATATCTAATTCAATTGGAGGTAGAGACTTGTGGGTAAGAGTCAACCATTGGTAATGGAAGAATCCCATATTCCACACAATTAGGATAATAACTCCTAGATTTAAGTGGTACCTATCCTCTAGGAAGGAAACACACACTAGGAATAGGATCATAGGCATTGCATTATTTACCATTGAATCCTAGTGTTTCCCCTTAAGATTGACTAGACCTTATTACCAATTTTCAATATGAGAGAATCAGGAACAAGGGAGCCCAAGTTCTATGGGGTTCAAATACAAGTATATCAACTTAAGGAAATGGTTGGTATCAACTCAGATATTAAAGATATGATGTTGGTTTACATAGAACATAATATTCAATAATTTTTTAGGCACCCTAAAGGATATTCTAGTGTGTATTGAACACATTTTGAGGAAAAGGGATAGAAAATGTGGTTTTTGAACACAACCATCTGAGGGGATGATAAATTCAATGTGAATACCTATTTCCATATAGTTTAATGACATGCCATAAGGATTTCATCATGAATTTTAACATCATGAGACTATGACATGGTTCCCTATATTTTAATAGAATTCACCTTGATAACACTGGTCATAGAGACTTTCTAGGTTCCCAAAGATCACATGGGTCATTCTCAACATGAGAAACAAGAGAAAACTTGACATTTTATTGAGCTGTGAAAGAGTGCATGATATGGAATATTTTGGGGCACTCACATTTCAGTATGAGTGAGAATACCCATACAAACATGGTTCTCATTGATGGACTTAGTTGGGAGTGATGAGAACTCATTACTAGGCCTAAAATAGAAGATTCAAGAATCACTTTATATCTCATAGTATGGTAATCAATCCACACGTATTTATTAGGAAGAAATATCACTACACAGATCAGGATCATGTGTATAGAAGGGGAATGTATTATTATATCATAGATGGACCTAGGAATAGAAACTCATACACCACTATATATCCTATTGTAATATGAATCAAGCCACCCATAGTTCTTATAAAGAAATTATTTGCACTTATTGAGTTCCTATGCGAGGAGATGTCATTTTTTTCATATTGCGGTTGGGCCCAAAAATTGGGATTTGGGAACCGCTACATATCCTTAGTAATATGAATCAAGCCATACATATTTCTTAGAAGTATAATTATCTACAAATTTCTAACCCCTATGTAAAGAGGTTTTATTTTTACATTTATATTATGGTTGGGCCTAAGACTAGAGATTCATGCATCACTAGGTATCATGTGGTAATAGGAATCAAGTCACACATAGTTATTTAATGGAAAATTCCTTTCATATATCTAACCAATACACAGTGAGGGGAGACATTTTTATATTGTGGTTGGACCCAGGATTGGATATCCAAGCATCACTATGTATCCTATGGTAATAGTAATCAATCCACATGTAGTTCTTGAAATGGAAAATTCCAAGTGCAGGTCTGACCCATATGTAGAGAGGGTCGTTTTTTATTTATATTGTGGCTAGACCCATGATTAGAAATTCTAGTTCCATTGTGTGTCCTATAATTATAGGAATCAAGCCACACAAAGTTCTTTAATGGAACATTCCCTATGAAGATCTGAATCACACATAGGTATGGGAGTACTTCATTTTTCTTTCACATGGATCTTGCTCATGTGCAATGAATCATTCATGAAGTAACTTCCTCCATGCTGTTTAACATCATGTTTTAAGGAAATCTTCCATGCTGTTTAATTTCGTGTGTTCAGGATGTAAGATTCTATACAATTTAAAGTCTTTATTCCAGGACTTGTAATTGATGATAGTAGCTATGTAAATTACTTCTTTAGAAACCTTGCATTAGTGGGGGGCGTAATGCATTCCCCATCCATTATGGCCAATGAGTAAATTCCATTGAAATAGACCTTATGTATGATGTAAGGTCCCTCCCACTTGGGTTCCACCTTTGGAGGTTTATTTCCTTATGTCATTTGGGTTATGAGAAACAATACCATCTCTCCTTGATTGAATGAATGAGGGATAACATTTTTATTAAAGTCTTGTGCAATATGATTCTAATTAACTTTGAGGTTTTTCAATTTATGAAACATTTTCTCATCAATTCCTTCCAACTCATCCCACTTCTTTTGCAACTGCTCATTATTTGATAGTTTTCTGCAAATATTTATTCAATGTGAGGGAAACTAAACTTCTATGGGAAACACTACCTTTTTCCCATAAACTAATTAATATGGGGTCACTTGTATGATTGTCCACATAGTGGTATGGTATACCAATAAAGCATGAAGGTTCTTATATTTCAAATAATTCTTATATTTATCCACCATTTTCCTATAGTATATTTGATAGATTATTATTTAAGACCACTATCTATCCATTTTCTATTGTACGATAATGGGATTAGTGGTTGTACTCGATATTCTACTCCTGGTATAGTTTCTTCAATTCAAAAGAACAAAAATTGGTTTCATTATCCATCACTATCATGTGAAGGACACCAAATCCAGTGATGATATTGGACTTTATGAAGTTGATGATATTCTTAATATTGACTTCCATGATGGGTATGGCATCGATCATTTGGAAAATAAGTTGGTAGAAATAAGGATGTACTTAAAAAAGCTTAGTCGTAGCTAGGGGATTTGGCCCCGCAACATCCATTCCCCATATAGAAAATGTCCAAGAATATGTATTTTTATGTAGAAACTATGGGGTTTGATTGATGAAGTTTGCATGAATATGGAATGAATGACATTTCCTGGTGAATTAAACACAATCCAAAATCATAATTTTCCAGTAGTAACCAAGAATCCTAAATTGGTGGGAGAGTATGGTCCTAGACTGGTGATCACCATAAAATCCTTCATGTACTTCTTCCATGATGGTGGGAATCTCTCCTTTTGTAATTCATATGAGGATGACTCGATCAAATCCGTGTTTGTAGAGGGATTTTTTCTCATTTGTCCCATCTCAAAGGGTAAAGTTCACTACTTGGTATCGAGTCTATTATCTTTTGGATCGATCTAATGGAATGGTCCCATTTTAGAGGTAATATATTATGGGATCTATCCATCTAGGGGTAAATATTGGCTCATCTTGATCTATGATAGTGTTAAACTGATTTATTTCTTCCATGTCACATACAATGACTGGTGATACGACCATTTGGTGCGTGGTGTGGAAACCCACTTTTTCTTGATCGGGATCAACCAAGACTATGGCTACATTAGCCAGTGCATTGGTGTGGGCATTTTGTGATCAAGGTTTGTGATGAAATTCTGGTTCAAAATATATTATTTCATCAATCCTCTTATGTAACCGATGAGAGGATAAAAATCTTCCTTCTTGATGAAATATTGGTCATTGGTTTGTTTGATCACTAGCTTTGAGTCACCTTTGATATTAAGGTAGGAAATTTGTAGTTTTAGGTATAGATCTAAGTTAACAATTAGGTCTTGGTATTCTTCCTCATTATTAGTATATCCTTTGGATAGTGAGAAAGAGTAGGAAAAATTGCTTTTTATGGGGAAACAAATACAATCCCTAGACCAACCAGGTTAAGATTTGGGTTTTCCATCCTCTTTCCAATAAGACTTCATGAGGCACCATCAAAATAAATATCCCACATTTGGGGAGTGTCATGGGGAATAGAAAAATCTTTGTTTAGAATTTCAGCACCTATTGGCATGCTATTCGGGGTGGGATGTGTCGCAAGGAAATCATCCAAGGCCTTCCCTTTAACAACCTTAAGTGACACATACTAGATTTCATACTTTTTTAGGATAACTTCCCATCAATACAAACACCCAATCAATAGATGGAAACAAAGGATTTACTTCAGTGGGTCTAGATGAGAGACCAAGTGGACTTCATGATACTGCAATTGATGCCTTAGCTTTGGAATTTCAAAGATAAGTATGAGGAAGTTCTTTCGACATCAGAATACTATGTCTCATTAACTATCATTGTCCAAATGAGATAGTAGAGTTTTTTTCATTATCTATATCATTTTTCAATATGATGATAGAACCAAGAGATCATTCCATGGTGGACACATATAGGATAAGTAACTTCCCTTATACCAAATAGATCAAGACCGGTGGGTGAATTAGGTACTGATTGAGATTCTTAAAAGCTTCTTAGCAGTACAAATCTCATCGATAGGTGACTACCTACTTCATTAAATTAGTTAAGGGGGGGATTTTCTAGATTTTTTGGATATGAAACGTTGAATATAATAGAGGTTCCTATGGAACCCCCTCACATCTTTAAGATTCCAAGGGGATGGAATTTATAGAATTTCACTAGTATTTTCTGGATCGACCTTGATGCCATGGTGGCATACCAAAAATCCATGTAATTTCCCTGATGTTACTAAAAAAACACTTTAGAGGATTCATCTTTAAAATAAAATTTTGAAACTTGCTAAATATTGTTTGAATATCAGTTAGGTGATCATGTCACTATCAATATTTAACCACAAAGTCATAAACATAACATTACATGATTTATCTGAAGAATGGTTTAAATATATTATGCATGGGGTGTTGGTAAGTAGTTCCAAAATTCTTTAATCTAAAGGTCAGGACTTAGTAGTAAAATATCCCTTGAGGTTCTCCTAAGCCAGTGGCTTCCTTGTCTTTAGGGGCAATATTTATCTGATTATACCCTATATACCCATGCATGAAGTAATTGGCTTGGAAGCAAGTAGTTATTTCGATCAAAAGTTCTATGATCGTCCATGGAAAATCATCCTTTGGGTATTGTCAATTATGGTATCAAAAATTAATGTTGACCCTGATCTTTACATTATTTTTCTTGATGGAGATGATGTTTGTGATCCATTTTGGGTGTCGCACCTCCCATAAAAAGTTATATTGGATCAATTTGTCAACTTATGATTCTATGTTAGTATAATAATAGGGTTGAATTCTCTTATATAACTACTTAAAACCTCATTGGTCATCCGAAAAACCTAGGTGATGATTCTCCATATCAGGGTTCATCTTGGGCATCTCTGTATAATTCCAAGTGAACACGTATCGATGCTTATTTAAAAATAAAATCGACATATCCTACTCCTCAAGAGGAATATAGGTGCCAATAAATGTTGTTCATGGGTGTTATTTTGTTCCTAGATTCATCTTCCTAAGATAATAAATTGTGGTAGAGATTCATTTCTCAAATATAGGAGGGGATTTCCTAATTCCATCCTCTTCTTCTCCTACCTATGTGTCTATGAGGGCATCCTCAGGCATGGGGAATAATTTAGGGGTATCTCTGTCACTATTGAGAAAAGATAAGCCATGATAAGAGACATTGATATCCTGAAAATTCATAGCCATCATAGATGGATTTTGGGTATGCCTGTCTTCCTTTACACAACCACTGGGGGTAATAGAATTATGGGCATCTGAAGTTGTAGAAAATGTCTTGGGTTAATCTTCAATATTTTATAATTTTGTAATATAATTCTATGATACTGATAGAGATTTATTCTAACTAACCTTTGATGAATCCATTTCATTTAACAAGATTTATATCACATGTACATGAGCCAGTGAAGATTTTGGTTCACAATAGCTTGAGGGGATTGAATATGCTTCCTCAATGAGGTTTATGGGCAATACATAGTCACTTTCAATCATGCTCTGGGGATTTTCAAGGGAAATCCCAAATCCATTAGGATTTGAAACCTATATATTATCATCCTCCATTGGCTATTTTCATTCCCTCTTGTAGAAAGTTGAATCAATGTATATGGATTCACGAGACTCGAAAGGGGATATCTCACCATGTAGAATAACAAACTTTCCATAAATGGGGTATTCAAGCATGGATGAATTGTTGCTGGTGTTGCTACATGGCTATGGATACAAGTTCTTCCAAGTAGTAAATTATATGTCTTGTCTTTCTGGGTGACCATGAACTCAACATTAGATGTGATATCCCAAAAATGAGCCTTAATCTTGATCTTCCCAAGAGGCATTTTCTTGATCTTGTCATAAACTTAAATGGTTAGCTTCATTAGAGATAAGTCCCCTTCTATATATCCTAAATGTTGAAGGGTTTATATTGGGATGAGGTTTATCCTAGAAAAGTTTTCAATCAAATCCATTCAGATATAAACATTATCAAGTTTTCTTGAAACATAAAGGGTTCTAATATGTCCCTCAATGGCCTCTTCCTAGCCTCATTCTATGAATGAGATGGTGGTATGAGATTCTTATGGAATAATATACACTCAGTAAACCTCGGTTGCATAAAATTATATCTCAAAATCCATTGCACTATGGAGGGCCTCTATGAGTGACTATATGACTTCTTTTATAATATGGATGGAATTTAGGATTGAGAGTCTTGATAAGACAACATCCAACTATTTAAAAATGTTAGATTTTGGTGCCATAGGTTTGCACTTCCCAAGGTGGGGTTTCTACCTATTATGTAGCTCCTAAGATAATATTTTTGAGGTGTATAGGCCTGGTTCTTGAGAAGATGTCAAGGGAGTGTCTATTGTATTTGGCATAGGTCACACTGGCCATCCCCTTTTCCTGGGATAATTAGACAATCACAACCCCACTAGTTGGTCATGTAAATTTACGGGGCTTGAAGAAAAAATGGAGGTATATAAGGCATATCCATACTTATATTGGGATTAAAGAAGTTCTAAACCATGGGCCTCATTTGCATATATGTATTCTATAGAGATGTGAACAAAATATTATGTTCATTCATGCCTGTACCATCCCCTATATCATCAGCTTTTGCATCATTGACCTCCAGATCCCCAGTCAGGTATGGGGAGCTCATACTCAAAGGAATATTCATCATTATAGAAGGTTTATATTAATTTAACTTTGTTAATAAAACCAAATATTAGTTCTTTATCTAATTAGGGTTCCATTTTGTGGGTCGGTTTTCGTTCTTCGGTTGTTGAAGGGAAAAAATCTGCAAGAGTCGTAGCTTGTGTAGGAGTTGGATATGACTCTTTCTCTTGCATATTTTACTATTTTAGATCATTATGTTTTCCTTTGGGATGTTTATTAAATGATTCCTCCCTAGGTTCTAGGATCATTACTAGTTTGTGAATATGTTCTCTCAAGATGGTATTATCTCTCTCAAATGTCTTTCTAGTTATCCAATTATCAAACTTATATCCACACCTGGCCAAAACTTCTTTCCATTCACCATATTCTCTTAGTAGGGTGACAGTTACATAGGTCACCTGTGTTGGGAACTTCTCCAATATCACATGTTTAGAATCAACCATGCTCTGGATTATGTCTTTAAAGAAAAATAAATCCTAGATGGTGTTTCTCAGTCTCCTATGGAAATGAAAGTTTTTAGGATGGTCAGTTTGGTTGACCTCATTAGGTATCCTATATTTCAGTGTCTTGAGTAGGTTATTCTCCAAATATGAAAGGAAATAACTAATAACTTAATCATTTTAGAAGGAATAAAATTTTTCATCCATTCCTCATATCTTAATAAACCCTTATATCTTTTTTTTGGATAAGGGTGATTTTGTTGTTGATACTACTCGATGGGAGGTTCAATATGATTCAGATCCTATCTAGGTTCTTGAATGGGAACTTCTACTGTCTTGAGGGTAACATAAATAGTATATGCCTTTCCATGACTTTTTCCTTGTATCATGTGTGTGGTCCATGATTTAACCCAAGTTTTCTGAATGGAATCTTCTATGCATTGTTCCTTCTCTATAAAATCTTGTAATCTACCTAGATACAACATCGAGAACAAAGGTGTTTGCAGCTCATCCTGAATATTCTAAAAAAAGGTCCAGTAATTTATCTTATGAGAGGGTGATATTGAGTTAATAGGATAAACCTTTACATCTATCAATAAATTCATAAACTTTCTCATTTTTATGATGTTTTCAGTTTTTGAGGCCAATAATCATCATTTTCATTAACATAGAGCTGAAGAATAAAGGAATTGATGAAGAAGGTATTCCTATTCCACAATGGATCCTACTGCTAGGTTATTGAACCAAACAAAGGTTGGAACTACCAGATTCTATACAAAACATCTCATTTTGGTTGACTCTTGCTGATCTTGAGGGCCCATCATTAGGTCACATCAGGGAATGAAGTGTGTGAGATAATATTTTAGATCTCCCGCATGATCAAAGTTTGAGAAGATAGGATTAAAAAAATTAGGTGATAAAAAGTTTCATCCACCCATTCTAGATATGTCTTCTTTTTGGGATGCATAGGGGCATGCCACCCTTCCATGGCTTCCATTTGAGAAAACCAGAATTCAGTAGAAATGAGGAGTTCTAAAGGCATCACTATCTAAACCACATCCTATCTATAGGGATCGAGTGAGGTTTGATGCGGTGGCCCCATTTTCATATCCCACTGATTCTCAATCCATTCCAGGATTAAATGATCATCCTGATAGGGGATAGGTTGTCTTCATAATGGAGGAAGTCGTGATCATCCTCAAATCCATCATTTATGTAGACGAGTTGAACTGATTCTCAAAGCCCACTCTTACAAGAATATTAACTACATCCCGGTGTATGGGAGGAGGGACATCCATAATTTTTTGAAGATTATACCCAGTGTGAATGTTTTCCTTGAGTGGTTCCTTATTGATTTGTCTGATATTCTATATCTCATTATTATATTGTGCTAGTTTTTCCTCCATGGAGGGAATTTCAACTCCTCTGGGTAGTGAGTTGGATGTAACCACACCTTTCACTTTATCCTTGTTAGAGTTACATTAAGGAGGTGTCAATTCATTATTCATAGGTTCTAGTTTTTGTATCCTTATCTGATTCTGCATACATTCATCCTTAGTTTGTGAATACATGTTTCCTACCCCTCGAGGCATAGTTTCTAAGTTTCATCCCTATGCATTTACATCTTGGTGCACATAATTTATTAGATTGATGGGGAAAAAGTTCATTTATTTTTATTGGGAAATGGTAGTTACCCCATCACTATCTATGAAATTGGGAGGTTTTGTACCATTTACTCCTCTATTGAGGGTTTTATCAAATTCATTTCTCTGACCCCCATTCACATTGGGCCATTTTTTTTAAAAAACCCTTATGGGGTTTAACCAACTTTTTTATGCATTCCCCTTGTCTCAATCTATGAATAGTGACCTTATGGGAGTTCTTGGTCATAATTTCCAAGTAGTACATGAATGAAAGAGGTGCATCTCAAAGTGGGAGTAACAGTTGGGATACTGGCTATCAATATTTTCCTCCTAACCTATAGAATAATGACTCCTTTCAGGGTGTTGATAGTGATAAAAATACCCCAATCCCTATAGGTTGGGGATGATTTGGGGTTTCCATTGGCATTTTTAGATCTTGTGGTAGAGGATATAAGGACTCCAGTCAAGGATCTAATGGATCTTGATATGTAAATGAAAATATAAATTCCCCCATCCCTATGGTCTAGGGTTGATCTATAACCACCATTAATTTCTTCAGGACCCTCTTGGGGTGTGATGAACCTGGTGGTGGAGATTGAGATAAAAATTCCCCCAGCCTTGCGGGATGGGGATTATTTATAACCACTTCTAATATTTTCTAGATCCTCTTATGGTTTTATGGCCCTATGGGTGGAGTTGGTGGTAAAAATCCCCCCATCCCTATGGGATGGGTTCACTTCTAGATGGATTCTATCATAATATATTTTTTTAGTTCAACTATAGTCATGCATGGCTTTGGTAAAATGGAAGCTTATGCTGGAGTCACTTCTCAAAAGAAGTTTTTAGGTAGTCCACAACTTCAGCTTCTATGTTTGAGATGTATTACCATTTTTTTCAGAGGCCCAACTTAGGAGTTTACTGGTATACCTCTCTCTCACTCTCTCCATTCGCAGTGTCTTTACATCTTCAAAGAGGAGAATTCTCATTTTATTGATCAATTGGCCCGCATGCTACCTAGTCCCCTGATTTCTCCTATGGTTTTAAATTTCTAGGATTCTATATCTAGGTAGATTTTATATTCTGGAGACATGTTGAATTGAAATTCTCTATACATTCCCTATCTTGGGATATGTATGTTTTATGGGGCTTTGGAAATCAATCAATGGAGAGTTGTTATGATATGAAGAAAAAAACTTCATAGGTGTTTTTCATGCTCTTCCAAACCTAGGTTATGATCTATAAAGAATGCATACATGTCCATCTAATAATAGAGTACATTTTTAATCTGGAGTTTACCCTCATATCCTTGATAAGATAGGTGTCTAGACATAAACTATTGATGAGCTGCCCACATGTTCTAGCATATGTAAGGCATTCAATCCTTCTAAATCTCATCTAGGATCTCATAGTTGGAAGTGGTGATGGACTATAACATGGTTGGGAGGTTTTTTATCTAACTCTATCTATATATCCATGTTTTCCTCTTTTTCATTCGCATTATATTCCTTTACCTGGTCAGACCATAGAGGATGCTTCTCTGGGTCACATGTTGACCATGGTGAAGTGTTTTTGATAGTTGATGGGGTACTATATATGTCTAACCTTGATGTTTTTAGAACCTATCTATTTTAATTTTTCTAGGAAAAGGGAGGATTTCCTTTTTTGTGGGAGATATTACCATGGGGAGGTTTTCCATGATAGACATCTGGAGTTGAGTCCCTATAATCCATCTTTGTACTATTACAAGGAATACTATCAAGGTAGTGATCACCTTCTACTTTATTTAAAGAGTTAAAAAACCCTTGAGGTGTTAAAGATATATGTAATATTTCCTCAAGGACATTAGATTTTAGAAGATTAGGTGGATGATCCTCATTCTATGTTTTGGTCAGAATATGTTGACCTATCTTTTGGATTTGAGTAGGGATTTGAGCTTATTGCATGATGGTCACCAAAATTGGTTGATGATTGTTTGGTGTTGCAGGTATATGATCCCTCTAATGATAAGTTTTTGGAGTATATTGGTGATATTATATATTGTTGGTAAGGATATGAATCTTCCTGTGAGTGGTTTCCAAAATATACCAGTCAATCCTGGTTGAATAGGGTGTATGATCTCGGTTCAAATAAACATTCTCTATCAGACTATGCCAACGGACCTCTGGAATGGGATAAGAGAGATGAGCCTCCTCTTGTATAGCCTCTAAATTATGTTGATGCATTCTTTCATCAATGGAAGTTGGGATATGATCCTAGATTTTGAAAGCTGCTAGAATATACCAAGTATCTTCATCAGTAGGGATATTAGACTACCCTGAGGTGATTTCCATATTTTACTAATAAACCTAGGTTGGATAAGATGTATAATTCTAGTCTTGTGCCTTTGGAGTATGCCTATATATTTATTTAATAATAATTTTCACCTATCATGTGGCATATTCCAAACTAGGTTGGTGATCCCTAATCCAAACGAGAATATGATCCTAGTTTTGTGCCTCATCCATTACTGGAATATGCCAATAATCCTCCTAGATGAGATAAAGAATGTGCACTTACTCTAAAGTAGTCACATGTTCAAAATGATCATGTTGATATGTTTCTATGTCTATTGGGATAGGGATATGTTCATAAACTTGTATCTATACAAATGCTAGAATATTCTGGTGGAGCTCTTCTATTGTTTCCAAGATGTAGTGTCACTTTAGAAAAATGTGTGTATGAATGTACGCCTTCATTTCCCCAGTCTTTAAGATAGACTAGAATTTTCTTTCAATTGTATAAGGGATATAATCCCTTTTTTATAATACTTATTCCATCATAATATGCTGATATGATTCATGCATGGGTAAGGGATATGTGCCTCCCCCATGCTTACTACAGAAATATGTGTGCATGCTTGATTTGAGTGAACAGGGGTATGAGCTTGCTCACTAGACACTTCTAGAATATGCGGATGAAATTCAATAGTGGAAGTGGGTATATGATCCCACTCCCATTAATCCACATATTTACACACTTGGACAGACCTCCTTAGTACTTATGCATGAGTTTCCAGGGACGAAATATATCAGGTGGTCCCCCATCAAGCGACTTAGGAGCACTGGCAGGATGATGCTTGTGATGAAGGTTGATAAGATCCTACTAGGTAGATCCTGAACAGAGATGGATCTATAGTTTACTCCTTAGTCCACCTTCCTAAGTTAAGTAAGGTACTGATTAAAATGCTTTGGGAATAAGTTTCTGAAGTGGTTGGTGGTGGAAACAAGTGCCATCAATTTCATTGAATCATTCCTTAAATGAGAAGAGCTTGTTCGTTTCATCATCTGGATACCTCTATGTGTGGTCTCGAGGTTCTAGATCATACCACATTGGTGGTATTCTTAGACCATCATTTTCGCAACCCAAAGCTGAAGGTGTCAGGTGGGTGATGTTGTTTTTCAAAATATAGAGGCTACTTTCATAGATGTGGTTCCATATCATTCACTGGATGAGGACATGATCACGAGTCAAGGTGTTGTTTTTTATAGAAAATTATGATATCACAAAGACAACAAGGAACAAGTTCATCAATTAGTGTATCACTACAAGTGTGAAACTTGCTTAATTATCTATTCATGGATAAAAAAATGTTCATTATTTTTATCGGTTCAGACATTTTTTTCACATGGAATTTTCACAATGAGAATGGAATATTTCATGGGAACCCTAGTATGTTATTGAAGTATTTTACATTGAGAATACCATTTTTGTTTTCATAGGAGATGAAAAAGAAAATGTCCCAACACATGGTCAAATGATCATTTTTATTATTTGAGATATTCGTATTGGTTTCTCTATTTTTGTTTCTATTAAAGGTGGAGTGGAATAACAAATCGATGGGAACTAGGAAATCTATCATTTTTAACCTATGAAATGAATGAATTGTTTAAACGATTTCACATCGGGTTATTATTTCTAGATCCACATTGAGTTCACCATATTTTCTTCCAATGAAAATTAAGAGTCAATGATTATTTTTTGGGGGTTTTGAGTACGGTTGCACAATCATTCACATGGGGTTTACCATTTTCATATCTCATTGAAACCAATAATAGATCCCACATCCACAATGAATCACAATCTAGCCTTCTAATGGTAGGTGCTCTCTTGGGGTTTCAAACCCAATGGCACTTAGGAACTCACATTGGTCGAGATGATTGTAGGCCAGGCTCATCACACCCTTTTGGGGGTAATTATTTCTTACTTTGAGACTCTCTTATAGATTTAAGATAAGTTAATGAATCTCTTCCAAGTATCAATTTTTGGATTGGTTACCCTAATAAAATTATTGGGTGATGAATCCTTTTACATGTAAAGGGAGTTATATTAATGAGACCATTTTAATGTATTGTAGGTTCTCCATATATTTCTTATTATTTATTATAAATGGGTACCTACTTGTGTTTTTAATCTATAAAACCAAGAACTCCAGAGTTTACTACCATTTAGGAAGGTGATTGGTGTTTCAAGAATGGTATTGAACCTCTAAGAGGCATCCTATATATCTTGTGATAATAGGAATCAAAACCCACATAGTTGTTTTATGTCTATGTTATGTAGTTTAACATCATACAAAAGGGATGTATATGAGGAAACATAGGCATCATGTATAGATCTCAAACCTTAAGAAGGAATCCTATATATCCTAACTATAATAGGAATTATAGTCTTCATAGTTTAGTCTCCCTTTAACCCACTAATGGGAAGGGATAAATCATTAGTACCTATGAGGGTTATTGCCCCAAATTTTACCAATAGGGGAATGCCTTCAGTACCTACATCAATATAGGCACACATTTATAGAGGTATTTGCATCATGTCATTAAAAATGGATTACACACTAAGATTTCCCTAATTGGAGAAATTTTATGATGCTAGTGATATGATCATTTCAAATCATCGATCCCACATGAGTCAAGCTCAGTGTGAGAAATAAGGGATTGAAAGTAATCAGACACACTTCATGTGGATATGGGACTTATTCACCGGTGAATCCCTGATGGAATGTTTCATATGAATATTGAGCCTTAGTAAGGCATCCAGCATACCCTACTTATAGTAGGAATCAGAGTACCCATAGTTCAATTAGCTTCTCAATATACTGATGGATGAATAATAATGATAGATCCATAGGGGTGGGCCTAGTGACGTCCCATCCTTATAGGATAGTGCAAAGGGAGGGTCCAGTATAGGTCTTCACAGACCAAGGAAGAAGAAGGGACATAAAGAAAATAGGGACCTGGGCAGCTGTATTGTGTGCAAGAGGAGAAATTCCAAAGGCTGCAAGGACTACTCATACCTCCCAAGACCTATGGAGACAAGGTCAGCTAAAAAGGGTAGGAACAAGGTATTGGAGGGTGAGTCATCTAAAAAGGCATAGGAGAAAGAGGTTGGCTTAAACTCAGTGAGTGGAAGTGGAAGGACAGAAGGTCCTATGCCTAAGGATCACAGTTTGGAGAAGAAGGCTAATATGGTTGAAGAACAGTCTTGGACTCAGGAAGACTTGGGGGCTTTTTATTCCCCTATAACTTCTCCTCATGGGATATCAGGTAAGAAGTCTGATGTGGGTGTAGTAGTGGTTTTAACGGATGGCTTGTCGCGGGATGCTAATGTAGAGATCATGGAAAAACCATGGGACCTTCTTATGTACTCTGAGGTGGAGATGCTAGAGAAGGTCTTGATCTTTAATGATTCTAAAGAGGATGCAGTACGGTTGAATGGAGAATCAATTCAAGTGGACACTAATAGGGAGCAGGGTGACGGGATCATCAAGCAACATTTAATCATGTCTAGAGGCTTCAACGCTGAGAAGATAACAGTGGAAGTGTTCGTGAAGACGTGGGACAAATTGGCCTACCAATTTGAAGATATTATCAGAGATGATCCCAAAAAAAAGGTAACCGAACTTTCTTGGAAATTATATAGGGACGATGCATCTAATATGTTGAAGTTGGTATTTAATGATTATGCCACCTGCTATAATGTTTGATGCTCTTGTTTGTACTTGATGGTTTCACACTTTTTCCATAAAAGTGTACCTAATAAAAATGTTAACTTTGTATGGATGGAGGTGGTGGGCCCTATGAAATGAAATATCAGAGACTTTCATCAAATTTGATTCCCATGTATGATCCCATTTCCTATCCACGGATGGAAAGTGAAGGATAATAGACTCATATGAGAGTTTGGGTCCCATGATCTTGAGTGTTTTGGATATAGAGTGTCTTACACTAAGGTGGATGCCCATTGAAATATATTTGACCCTTATCCTCTGATGGATAGAGGGTGTGGACCATGATTGGCATGAGGATCTCATAATGAGTTCATATCTCTAGTAAATTATAGATACTGTCCATATGAATGGGTAATTATTATCCAAAGACTCGTGGTTTGGGTTTTATATGGTTTGAGGGAACATGCTTGAGTATTCATGTTAGATAAGGCTAGCATGTTTGGGGGTGTCGACCTAACATGTCCAAGGAATCTACCAAATAAGTCTAGATGTTTCTTATATAAATGTTCATGGGTCTTTTAATGATACAAGACAACATGTATGAGGGATTTCATATGACCGGGATGACATGTCTCAAGGACTTCACATGATCTTCCTGACATGTCCAAAGGACATCTCGTGACTTGGAATACATGTTCAGAGGCCATCAAATAATCTGGATGATATGTATATAGGACTTCCTATGATCCAAATTAAATGTTTATATAAATTAACATGAACTAGCTAACATGACCAAATGAATTATAATGAAACAGTTGACATGTCTGGAGGAGTTCACATAAACCAGCTGACATGTTTGTAGGAATTAAAATGAACATGCTGACATGTCCAGAGGAATTCACATGATCTGAGTAACATGTACAAAGTGTATCATGTAACTTGTATGACATGTCTATAGGTCATCTCATGATCTGGATGACATGTTCGGAGGACTTCACGTGAACCAGTTGACATGTCTAGAGGATTTCACATGAACCAGCTAACATGTCAGGAGGACTTCACATGATCTGCCTGAGATGTCCAGAGGGAATTCTATGACTCAGATGACATGTCCAAATGTCATCATATAATATGTTTTACATGTCTAGAGTACTTCATGTGAATTATCTAGCATGTTCTAAGTACTTCACATGAAAAAGCTGACATGTCTAGAGGACTTTTCATGACTTGGATGACATTTCCAAATATCGTCACTTGATCGGTGAATAGATCAAATGAAGCACATGATATGCTCACATAAAAATCAGTGTCTCTATATATTTTCAGGAAGCTTCTATAATTTTCATCCTTTATTTCATAAATTCCTCAATTTTCATCAAATTTTGTCTTATTGAGGCTTCTCATGACCAAGTCAACATGAAAAAACTCCTTCACATGATTTATCCAACATTCCAAGAGTCCTTCACGTGATCAATGACGTGATCATGTGAAGCATATAAATATACCGCATGATCTTATAACTCATTCCCTAGGTTTACCTGATGGAAGAATCTTGAAATTTCATGGTTCTATGATTCGAGAAGTCCACTCTCACCTCTGCACTTTTGTGTCTATTTTTTGTGTGTCGGGATAATTTATCAGCATCACCACCCTAAATATATGTCGTTTCAAATGGTACATAAATTTTATATATATTATTGTGTCATTGTATGGATCATCACATCATGCATTTCACATAAACTTGTTTTGGTTCATCCATGATGTCATCTTTGTGTTGCGTGATAAATAGTGACAGCATGGTCAATCCATCATTTCCATATTTATGTAACCTAAAAATTTTCAAGGGTATTTTTTATAATAAACTTGATATATCAA
This sequence comes from Viscum album, assembly GCA_963277665.1. Taxonomy (NCBI): domain Eukaryota; kingdom Viridiplantae; phylum Streptophyta; class Magnoliopsida; order Santalales; family Viscaceae; genus Viscum; species Viscum album. The sequence continues at coordinate 1,819,653,141 of OY728151.1, read as the reverse complement.
AGAAACTTTTCAATATATGTACAATATGTCTCAGGCCCTTCACAAGATCAGGTTGGTATGTTGGAGGGCCTTCACATGATCGAGGAAGACTTTTATGAAATCCTTTGTAAGATGAAGGTGACATGTTCAGTGGACATCATGTGATGAGCCTGGTATATCCATGTGGATTTCATATATTCAATAGACTAATAACAAGTAATTAATCATCCCTTCACATTAAATCCCTTCACAAGAAGCTTCCATCTTCTTTAGATTTTATTTTATAAAGGTATTGGTTCATTTTCAAGCATCTGTCAATCAACGTGTCACATTATTGGGGAACCCCATCTAGAATTATTCACATTATCATCAACACTTATCTAGAGTCCTTTGAGAGATTAGTAGGTCAAGTCATAAGGGATTCACATGATCATGAATAGATCATCTGAAGCACATGAACCATTCATATGATGTCATTAGGGTCATGTGATTTGTATGTCCCAAGTTCCTAATCCCCATATAACCATGTTACTCTTTTCTTCCCTTTGTAGAGGAAATAATACATATGCTTTGGGTATTTCTCTAATCCTAAAATTTTTTATGTTCATTTATTGGGAATAAATTTTAATCTCAACAAGATTATTATGTAGTATTTCATAATCTATAAAAAAGATATATTAAGGGGTGAGTATCATTCCTTATATCATTTCATCAAGGAAATTTAATGAATATTCTCCCAATAAAATGATGACCCAATACATAATATTTATTTAGTGAGGAAAGATCCATATTTAATTATTACTTACATTGGTTATCATGAAAATAATTCATGACTATTTAAGTAGAAAATTTTCATAGTCATAATAGTTATGATTCTTGGATAGTTGAGCAGATAACTCTTTACCCAATCCATCATTAGAATAAACCCAACTTTATTCCTATGGTATCCTTTCTAAGGGTTTCCCAGCTAATAGATACTCAAAGAAAATTTCAAGAATAGGATAAAAAATGACAATCCATGTTCACCCATATTTGGAATGACCTTTATAAGGATGTTATAGTATTATCTATCAATTTATTTCCTTGAAGAAGATAATCCATGAGAACCCAGCATTGGAATGGACTATATGGTTGGATGATCGTGGTTCTGAAATTTTTTTCTTTGAAATAAATATCACTCTTAGAATTTGAGTTTTTTTAATATATTGAAAATTTAATATATAAAATATGAATAATAAATTAAAAAATATTTTAATATTTATCTAATCATGGTTATTTCTCTTTGTATTCATTATTCTAATGATTTATTTTTTAAATCCATATTTTATCCACTAAATTAATGTGTTAAAACCATATTTAATGTTTAACTCTTTACAAGAACCATAAGTTCATGTCACTTTGAAAGCGTGGATGATTATCGCATATCAACCATTCAAGGTTTTGATGCTCTTCTAATGTGTATAGCAGCACTCAGGTCGAATCCTCCACGATGATACTTTTTAATAGTTAATTATTTTTAATTGATTGTATTTTGATTTGGGGGGTGTTTGAAGAGATTAAATGAAGGGATTAATGGATGGTGTTTGATTTAACAATTTGATAAATATTGGGGCGAGTTAATTATTAGGTAGTTAAGCTTTTGATATCCTTGATCTTTTCTTTATATTGCATTAAATTAACACCCACTTCACAAGATGACATTGATTGGAATTCCTAAGTGTTAAGGCTTTAATCCAGTACTTAACATAACTTAGGGTTCTAATATCAATTATTACATGTTTATTTTAGTGTATTTATGGTTCCAATAATCCATGTAAACCACAAATTAAACAAAACAAGTCATTAATTCATGACACGTTAAGTCCAACATACACAATGTTAATTTAAGGAATATTCATCAAGAAAATACTCTCAATCACTTAACATCCCTAAATTTTGAATCACCCCAATGGTGTATTTACTCAGACATTAAGATATTTATTAATCTAGTGATATGTATTTATGGTGATTAATTATAAATAGAATGAAAATAATGGGATAAGAAAAGAGTTGTGCGTCAAACACACACACACGAACAGTGATGAGAATTAGAAACGGACTTTAGATTGAATGAATAAGCAAAATAAGGGAAGGGATTTCAACTTGATTTCAAATATTTAAAGATAATTAATATTTAATAATAGAGTTTGGATGATTAAAACATAATATTAAGAATAAACTTTCATTAAAATTCAAACGAAATTGAAAATAACTTATGCAATTACAAATGAAAGGAACAAAAAAGTAAATGAAAACAAAGAGAGGAGGAAGAGTCTCTCAAGTGAAAGATTGAGTATGGAAGGTCCTACCAAGACTTTTTAAAATATTTTTTCTTGCCAATTTATTATCCTATCTTCTGAAATTCCAACCCCTCGAATGAAGAAGAGGGTGATGTATATATTACCCAAGGAGGTGGACTGTTTGCATTCCAAAACTACCCCTCCAATTGGATCGATGATTTGGACATTCAGACAGCTTAATCATGAAATATCTTCTTCTTAAAAGTTGTATATATGAAGTTCTTCTATCTACCTTGAAATTTCGGAGGCCATTGGACCTAATGAGCCAAAGTTATGGCAGTTTAAATAAACAATTATAATCAATCCATTTCAATCTACACTTTTTCAAAGTCTGAAATTTGAATGATTTTTTCAACATGAATATTCCCTAAAATAAAAATAATTTATTCTAAAATTTTTTCCAATATATCTTAGATTTCACACAGAGAAATCCCATATTTATTTGATGAGTATATTAGGATAAAACTCATGAATAGGGACATAATTTTAATTCTCAGACATAATGGTGGGATGGAATTCAAGCAACATTTGGGACCCTTGTTATTGTAGTTGGACCTTAAAATTTGTATACATGATTCTTTTTGATAATAAAGAACATATGGTTGAGTTTCATAAAATTTGGGCTTCGGGATTTAGACCAGTAACTCAATCATCATGGCTGGTCCAATTTTTTTCATATTCTTTGGGTCTTTTTGTGTGGACCATATGACCCTCCAAATGGACTATTTGGCCAAATATCCCTTCTAATGAAATATGTTAATTTGAGTAAAGAACCCTAAAAATAAAGAATAATGAAATTTAGATAAGTAGGGAGAGAGTTATAATTAAAATAGTAAACTGACTCGATTTGATTAATTCAAATAATGCTCAAAAATTATATTTAATATTAAAACATGAGTATTTCACACCAATTATGCACATTTCATTGAAAATTAGTAGAGAGAGTAAATAAAAAGTTCTTAATAAATGAATAACATCAAATCCCCCACACTTAGGCTTGTTCATGTCCTCATGTGCAATAAATATAAAAAACATTACAAAATCATTTTCACTCACTTACAACTATTAAAATTTTGTTTTCCCCACTCAGGAGAGGTTTAGAATATTTCACTCATCCATATTGAATTCCACATCAAATTGTTAAATAAAAAATGTTTTAAAAACAACTATTTTTTATTCTAAAATTTAGAAATGGAAAATGTGGGCACTCAAACCTTACTCCTCTCAAGATGATAAAAATTTATTTCTGGAGGTTCACTCATTCACCAACCAAAAGTGAAAATCATAGAGTTTGAAAGAGCTCTCATATTCCATTACCTATCCTAAAGTTCACAAGAATCAATAGGTATTTTGAAGTTGTTTTCTATGGATATGGGATGGTAGGAATTCAGTATTCAAAAGAGTAGAAAGAGGGGTAAAACACCAACATGGAAAAATAAATTCACAATATTTTTGAAATAAAACATGGAAAGAAATGGAAAAACATATTTACAAGGGAACAATTTTGTGAATCAAGACACAAAAGTGGAAGAAATTTTGAAGGTAATGAGAAGGTGGAATATTTACAAAACACAAAACTTCTCCCAATTACATAAGTGTTCTTTTTGTTTTTTCATTTTTTGAAAGTTGATCTTGAAATAGATCTCACAGTCATCTCCCAAACCATGTTTGATCACCTCACGACACTAATTGTAATAGTTATAACAAGATCAAAGGTCAAGTAAGAATGATTTTTGACCCACCCAAGACCCAAACCATTCTTTTTCTCAATTTTTTTGATTTTTTAACACTTTTCAATAAAATTTGAACAATATGTCATAAGCATATATACATTCCCAAAACTCACTGAATTACAACCTCTACCCCACACTAAAACAGATTCTTGTCCTCAAGAATATGATAACACATTGAAAATCAATAAAAGGGCACTCAAAATGAAATCCATTCCCCCACACTTAAATTTCAATAAATAATGAAATGTAAATCCATGTAGATATTATGTGGGATAAGGTATTGGGGTTGTAATACGGATATCAAATAAAATTTTTTAATAGGATTAGAGGGTCTTTCAAAAGTAGGATTAATGTAAGGGTAATGGGAGGCTATTTGGATATTGTGATACTAATGAGGTTCATAAAATGCCTCTATCATATTAATGCACACAAAAGTGAGAAATTCAGCTCGAAGGTCCAAAAACTCAAGACTCACAATCATGGGTGAAAAACACACATTTTTAAAATATGGCCATAGGTGGCCTCGGCATGAAAGATAATGTTGTTCCTCCCGGTTGGGGAAAATCATTTTCCAAATAAAAAAATTGAGCATTAAAAATTTGTTGGTTTTGAAAAAAGATTATTTATCCAAATTCATGATGAAAATACAAAATTTTTTATATTAAAACATGTCTTTTGACTCACCAAAATGGTTGGACAAAATTTCAAAACAAGATGGTGAGTAAGTATTAATCTTTTTGTTTTTGTTTTTTTTTCATTTTTTTAGTTTTTTTAGTTTTTTAGCATGTTTAACACATAAACACACACAAAAGAGAAAGAGATAAAGAAAAAAAGTTTGATGATGAAAGTGGTAAAAAATGAAAATGAGAGGAAGAAGAATAAAAAGGGAGAGAGAGGGGAGGAAGAAGAGAGAAAGAGGTAGTTAAAGGGAAAGAGGTTCCCCCTGGTTTGGTTTTGGTGGGTCGTCATCTCCATCTAGTGGTGGGTCGGTGGAAGTTATAGATATAATGGAATTTGAGGTGGTTCCTAGGATGTGTGTCTTCTCATGGTGATGCTTTAACCGATGTCTGTTAACCGTGAATGTACTTTTGGAAGATGGGTCTTGTAATTTCACTACACCAAATGCGTAAACATGAGAAAAAATAAAATGACCTTCCCAATGAGAATTAAACTTACCTGGGTGAAGTCGAAATCGATAATTGAAGATCATTACCTTTTCACCTTCATGAAATACCTTTTGTAGGATGTGTTTTTCATGGAGTTCCTTGGATTTTTCTTTTTAGATATTATAATTCTCATAAGAATCAAGTTGAAGATCCTTTAATTCAGCCAATTGCAACAATCTTTCTTCACCAGATTTTTTAAAATAAATATTACAAGTTTTCATAGCAAAAAATGACTTATGTTGGATTTCAACTGGAAAATGAAATGTTATACCAAAAACTAACCTAAAAGGATATATCTCAATGGGTGTTTTATAGGAAGTTTGATAAGCCCAAATTGCTTCACCGAGTCTTTCAGGCCAGTATTTTCTGGTGGGTTTTATAATTCTCTCAAGTACTCTTTTCACTTATCTATTAGAAAGTTCATCCATGCCATTTTTTTGGGGGTGATATGAAGTTGAAGTTTTATGTACAACCCCATTATTTTTCAAATGATAATCCATGGTTCTATTACAAAAATGGGTTCCTAAGTCATTTATCAAGTCATGTGGTGTGCCAAATCGGTGGAAGATGTGTGTCTTTATGAACTCACTAATAGTATGTGAATCATCCTTTATAGTGGGTTTGGACTCGACCCACCTAGAAACATAATCAACCATAAGAAGAATGTATGATAATCTATTGGAAGGGGGAATGGTCCCATGAAATCGATTCCCTAACAAACATTGATGATCTCCTAGAAAATTAAAGGCTTTTGGGGAATTTCATTTCTCTTTGAAATTGTTCCAAACTTTTGGCAAGTGGGACATGATTTATAGAACTCATGTGAGTCCCTGAAGAGTGAAGGCCAGAAGAATCCAGAGTCTAGAACCTTTTGGGAGGTCCTTTGTGGTCAAAAGTGTCCACCACCAGGAAGTGAGTGACACAATTCTAATATGGAAGAATGTTCATCTTCATCATCACATCTCCTAATTACCATGTCAGCCCAAATTCTCTAAAGTTTATTATCTTCCCAAAAAATATAATTTTGAATCACTTTTCAGCTTCATTTTTTGTTATTTTAAAAAAAATTCCTGAAAAATACCAGCAAACCAGTAGTTTACAATTGCGGCTTACCATGGTAACTTTGGAGTAAGAGATGAAAGGTTCTCAATGGGGAATTCAAAATCAATGATTTTTGAATGATAAGAATTATAAATTCTACTCAGGTGATCAGCCACAAGGTTTTCTTTTCTAGGTCTATCTTTTATTTCAAGGTCAAACTCTTGGAGCATTATGATCCATCTTATTAGCCTCGGTTTGGAATCACTTTTCTTGAGTAAGAACTGTATAGTAGAATGGTTTATGAAGATGATGATTTCTTCACCTAAGATATAGGGCTGAAATTTATCTAAGGAAAAAACCATTGCTTTTTTTTTTCAGTGACAGTGTAGTGATATTGAGTTTCATCTAAATTTTTTGAGGTACAATAGATGAAAATATGAAGATTTTCTCTTCTTTGACCAAGAACATCCCCAAAAACTCTATTTGAATCATCACACATCAACTCAAATGGTAAGGACCAATCCGAAGGTCATATTATCAAGTCAGATGTAAGAGAAGTTTTTATTTCAATGAAGGATATCTTAAAAACCTCATCGAAATGGAAAGTGATGTCATTTTGGAGAAACCAAGTGAGTGGGAGGAAAATCCTACTTAAGTAATGGATGAATCTCAGATAGAAACCAGCATAAATGAGGAGAAAAATAATGTATCGACCAGAAGTGGGTTCAGGAAGTGATTGGATCCCTTAAATTTTGGTAGGATTGACTTCAATACCATATTGTGAAATTATGTTCCCTAGGACAATCCCATTTTCAACCATGAAGTGTCATTTTTTAAAATTTATCAAAAGTTTACACTTAACACACTTTTTAAGGACTAGAGAGAGTGAATTCAAGAAAGATTAAAATGACTCACCATAAATGGTAAAGGCATCCATGAAGTCTTCCATGCAGTTTTCAATTAATTCAAAAAGATACTCATTATACACCTCTAGAATGTTGCAGGAGCATTGAAAAGACCAAAAAAATTCTCTTGTATGAATATGTTCCAAAGGGGAAAGTGAAAGTAGTATTTTCTTGGTCTTTAAGTGTGATTGGGATTTTTAATTATCTGGTGTATCCATCAAGAAAGAAATAGTGTGACTTTCCAGTTAATCATTCTATCATCTAATCAAGGAATGGAAGAGGGTAGTGATATTTTCTTGGTTCAACATTCAATTTCTTATAGTCTATACACACACACCATTTGTTCTTCACTAGAGTTGTGACTGCCTCCCCATGTTCTTTTGTGACAATATTTACCCCACCCTTCTTAGGTATAACTTGAATTGGACTAAACCATTCAATATCATACATTGGGTAGATAATACCAGATTGAAGAAGCTTGGTGATATCTTCCCTAACTACCTCAAGTATGAGTGGATTGAGTCTTCTTTGTGGTTGTCTAATTGGTTTGGATGATTCTTCAAGATGGATTTGATGCATGAAAAGAGTAGGGTTGATTCCTGGTATGTCATATAGGGTCCAACCTAAGTCCTTTTTGTTTTCCTCTAACACCTGAACAAGTTGGGACTCCTCAGTTTCGGTAAGTGAAGTGGGGATAATGACAGGATAAGGGTGATCATGGAAAAGGAATTCATATTTCTGGTGTTTAAGAAGAGGTTAGATATTAGTATCATATTTCATTTGTGGGTTAGACAACTATGGAATGGAGAAAGGGACTTCAATTTCTTTAGATTCATTTTCCTTAATACTGTCCAAGGTGGAGCAGTATAGATCATAACTGATGTGGGATTCAAGAGAGTTTTCAAGATCCTCTAAATTGATAGAGTCTATGAATGATAGGTCCACATAAACTTCACCATTTATGACTTGGTTAATCATGGTACATATTTCACAGGATCCTATCTCATTATAACATGATGAAAAAGATGGAATGGGGTTCAATTGACTCTTAGAAGTGTCCTCAGAAGCATGGATTGAGAATGCAGAGTGATCCTCAGATGGGTATTACATGGCTTGGGAAATGTTGAACTTGACCAGTTGGTCACCAAATTCCATGTACAAGATTCCTGAATGGACATCAATTTTGGTTCTTTTTGTCATTAAGAATGGTCTTCCTATAATTAAGGGATATTGAGAAGAGTTTTTCTCACCTTCCATGTCAAGGACATAGAAATCAACAGGGAAGATAAGATCATTCACATGAATAAGGACATCCTTGATTATACCCTTATGACTAGTAGTGCTTCGATTGGCCAATTTAATGACAACACCTGTTAGATGTAAGGGACCAAGACCAAGATTGGAGAATATGGGTTTGGTCATGATATTAATTGAGGCTCATAGGTCTGTGAGTGCAACATCGAAGTCGGAATATCCAATTTGGCATGAAACCGTAAAGGACCCTAGATATTTGCACTTGATGGGAATAGACTATTGGGTGGAAACATTTTTTAAGGTCCTATGTTTCCTCTTATGGGTGCACAATTCCTTAAGAAACTTTGTATACTTAGGGTTTTTTTATGGAATCTAAGAGTGGAATGTTGACTTCAACACATCTAAACATGTAGAGCATTTCAGGATCATGTTAAAAGGACTTATTTGGATTAAAAATGTCTTAAGGAAAGGGAATTGGGCTCCTAAGTAAAATGTAATTAGGTGAGAGAATGGATTTAGATTCCTTTTCAAGTTTCTTTTTCTTTTCATTTTCTAGGTCAAAATTTAAAGGGGAGTTGGAGGACTCATCATGAATAATAGATATTTTCTTTCCTGGTCTAATTTCAATTGAAGTTACATTACCATTGGGGTTGGGTAATGGTTTAGGTAGGAGTTGGGAAGAATTTAATTGTTTTTGTTGGATCAGGTGGGATGAAAGTTGACCAATTTGGGTTTCAATTTTTTTGAGGCTCAAATAGGTGAAGGAGGAAATATATTCCACTGCACTTTCCCATGATTTCTTGGAATAAGTGGCTTGTCCAGGAATGGTATTAACTTGATTTTGGTTCATTGGAAAGCGATTTTATTTGTTTTGGAATTGGGAAGGCTCACTAGGATAGTGGAATCCATGAGGAGGAATAGGAGGATTGATCCTTTGAGGTTGAGGAACAAAAGGGTAAGGTTGTTAGAAGTGACCAACACTTTGACCATATTGGAATTGGTTTAAGTTTGGAGGAGGGAATTGAGGGGGATGAGAAATGGTATTACCATACCTCAATCCTTGGTTGAAGGTAGAATACAAGGGCTTAGAGTGGGGTTGGTTGAAGTTTCTAAGGAAATAACCTGGTTGTTTAGGGTTGGTGTTCCTCAGAGCATATGTTTCATTGATCTCCATTATTCTAGATGAATTAGAGGGATCCTATTGAAGTTGTGGATATGTGCCAGTTGGATGAGATGGGGAGCTATATATTCCAGAGTTCCTGATAGGTCTATGGAACAGAGATTGTGAAGAATATGATGTTGGGGATTTGGATGCCACTAATAGATGTCACACAAGACCTATAAGTTCACTCATCCACTCTGTCATCTTTTTTGGCTATATCGATTGACTATCTTGGGCTTTTTTGACTTGAGCATGTGCTCGAGTATGGAATTGTTGTGTGTTTGCAGCCATGTTGCTTATGAGATCTCTTGCAGCTACATGAGTTTTATCAACAAGAGCACTGCCACTTGAGGCATCAATGAGAGTTATCTCTATAGCCAATAACCCCTCATAGAAGTATTAGATCAAGAGTTGGTCAGGGATTTGGTGGTATGGGAAGGTTTCCACAAGCTTTTTGAATCTCTCCCAATCCTCATGGAGTGATTCATTGGGGAATTGATGGATACCACTAATTTATTTTTGGATGGAACCAGTACGAGAAGTAGAAAATAATTTCCCTAAGAAAAGTCAGTTCATGTAAATCCATGAGTTTATGGAACCTTGAGGGAGGTAGTAGAGCCATGAATTAGAGGAGTCAGATAAGTAAAAAAGGGAATTCTTGAATTTTATTTGTTCCTCAGAAACCCCTTGAGGCTTCATGGTAGGTCACACCACTTGGAACTCTTTAAGGTGGAGATGTGGATCCTCACCGGCTAGCCCGTGGAAATGAGGTAGAATATGAATCAAACCTGTTTGGAGTTCAATGTCATCCTATATGTTTGGATATTGAATAACAAGGGGTTGGTAATTCATATCAGGGGTAGTAAGTTCTTTAAGGGTTTTCCCTAGGATTATCCATATCTAATTCAATTGGTTGGACAAGGTTTTGATTATACCTAATGGTCATCCTAAGTTGGTGAAGTGTTCGCTCAATTTCAGGGTCAAAATGTTTGGGAGGATATAGGGAATTGACAGAGATTTTGGAAGAAATAGAAAGATGGGTTTTCCTTTTTGTTTTTTTTTGTTTTTTTTTCTTTTTATGATTTTTCTGAGAAGGCGGGGTTTTTTGTGTTTTTTTCAGTTTTTTTTATTTTGTTTTTTTTTTGTTTTTTAGAATAACAAAAAATGAATGACTACCTAATGCACCATCCTCACAAACAGTGCGATTTGAAATCACGACCAATTGTCGCATATCAAACGTTCAAGGTTCTGATGATTTTTAATGTGTATAGAAGCACTCAGGTCGAATCCTCGGTGATGATACTTTTTAATATTCAATTATTATTAATTGATTGTATTTTGATTGGGGGGGGGGGGTTGTTTGTAGAGATTAAATGAATTGATTAATGGTTGGTGTTTGATTTAAAAATTTGATAAAAATTGGTGTTATTTCTTTATTGGGGAGTTAAGATTGTGATATCCTTAAGCTTTGCTTTATATTGCATTAAATTAACACTCACTTCACAAGATGACGTTGATTGGAATTCCTAAGTGTTAAGGCTTTAATCCAAGCCTTAACTTAACTTAGGGTTCTAATATAAATCATTATATGTTTATGGTAGTGTATTTATGGTTCCAATAATCCATGTAAACCACACATTAAACAAAACAAGTCATTAATCCATGACATGTTAAGTCCAACATACACACTATTAATTTGAAGAATATTCATTGAGAGAATACTCTCAATCACTTAACATCCCTAAATTTTGACTCACCCCAATGACATATTTACTCATCCATTAAGATATTTATTAATCTATTAATATGTTTTTATGGTGATTAATTATAAATAGAACAAAAATAACGGGATAATAAAAGATTTGTGTGTCGAACACACACACACAAATAGTGATGAGAATTAAAAATGGACTTTCGATTGAATGAGGAAGCAAAAGAAGGGAATCGATTTCAAATTGATTTAAAATATTTTAAGAAAATTAATATTTAAAAACATAGGGTGGATGATTAAAATAGAATATGAAGAAGAAACTTGCGTTAAATTCAAACGAAATTGAAAACAACTTATGCAATTAAAAATGAAAGGAACACAAAAGTAAATGAAAACAAAGAGAGGGGGAAGGGTATCTAAAGTGAAAACTTGAGTATGGAAGGTCCTCCCAAGACATTGTAAAATATTTGGTCGTTCCAATGTATTCTCCTATCTTATAAAATTCCAACCACTTGAATGGAGAAGAGGGGGATGTATATATATCCCAAGGAGGTGGACTGTTTGCATTCCAAACTACCCCTCCACTTGGATAGACAATTTTTACATCCATAAAGCTTAATCACGAAATATATTATTCTTAAAAGTTGTAGATATAAACGTCTTCATTATACTCTAAAAATTTGGCAGCCATTGGACTTAAGGAGCCAAAGTTATGGCAGTTTGAATAAACAATTGTAATCTGTCCATTTCAATCTACACTTTTTCAAAGGCTTAAATGTGAATGGTTTTTTGAACAAGAATATTCCCACAAAAAAAATAATTTTTCTAAAAAGTTTTTTAACCATATATTATATTTCTCATAGAAAAATCCCAGCTTGATTTTATGAGTAGATCTGGAGAAAATTCATGAATAGTGTCCTGATTTTAATTCCCAACCAGAATGGTGGTCTGGAATTCAAAGCATCAGTTGGGCCCCCTTTTTTGTGGGACCTTCAAATTTTTATCCATAATTATTTTTTATAATCTCGAATATATGGTGAAGTTTCATAAAATTTGGGATTTGAGATTTAGACCAGTAACTCAATCATCATGGTTGGTCCAGTTTCTTTACAGATTCTTTGGGTCTTCTTGTGTGGACCATATAACCCTCCAAATGGATGATTTTGACAAAGGTCCCTTCTAATTAAATGTTTTAATTTGAGTAAGGAACCCTACAAATCAAGAATCATGAAATTTAAATAATTATGGTGGGATTTATAATTAAAATAGTTAACTGAATAAATTTGATTAATTCAAATATTTCTCAAAAATTACATTTAATATTAAAACATGAGTATTTCACACCAATTATGCACTTTTCATTTAAAATTAGTAAAGAGAATAAATGAAAAGTTTTGAATAAATGAATAACATCATACTTACCCAAAAAATCCATGTATATTCATAAATTTCTAAATTTATCTCTTATATAAGGTGTATAAACTTTTCATGTAAATTCCTAGAGTTTTATGAGATTGAAAAACTACACATGAGTAATCCTGGAGTGGAATAAATCCAACCTATCACCCTTTTATAATAAGGCATAAACCAACAGGTGAGAGGGTATTCTGACCCCAAGTCCCTATCCCTTGGGAGACTTTATTCAATGGAGAATTTAATTTATAATACCTCTAACACATAATGTACAAAAACTATATTCAATAACTATTCTTAGTCTCATAACTACAAAATAACCCAAGGTTATGGTAGATGGAAAACTAAATCTTAGGGAGTCTCACTTAGCATAAAATGAAAGGCTATATTTCCTAAAATAAATTTATCATATAAATATAACATACACATTATTAATATTCTATAAAAATTTATAAATATAAATAATAAAAATTAATAAAAAAATTAATAAATTCTTTATTTAATATAGAAAACAAAAATGAATTTTTTATATTTATATTAGGCTTGTAAAAACACATTTTATTAAGACTAATTCTTATCATTTATAAATAATAAACAAAAACGAATTTCAAAATAAGCAATCATTAATTTTATTTCTCAAAAAATAGGAATATCACTTACCTAGACCACCCAAGTAGCCATCCCTCACTGGGAAAGTGTCCAATATCTCAGTCCATCAAACCATGAATGGAAGAGGAGGTGAAGCCGGTGTGGGTTGATGTAAGCACAAGGAGCATGGGGAATTTCTAGGGAAAATCCATGGTGTGTGGAAGAACTATAAGCCTTCAAAATGGGGAATTATGAAAGGATTTCAATAGTTACACTTAGCATTTATAGGGTAATAAATAAGCTCCCTCTTGAAGTGAAGTTTAATGTGGGACACATTTGGTGGGGAACTATTTTTTATCATGATTGTTGCAAGAATATGTGGTGATTCAAATGCATGTTTCAAGCACATACCATACTCAACATGCTCATGCTACCTCTATATGTCATGCTTAGCCTATCTTAACCTCACTTTGACACTCAAAAGTTTTAAAGCCAAGAAAAATGATTCTTTATTTTACATATAATGAAACCAAGAATCATTATAAAATAAATTTTTTATGATTTACCCTCATAATTATTTTAATATCTTAACATAATGACACTAATTTAATAAATGTAAAAAATATTATGTAATTTCATAACATGACATTAAGAGAATCCAATCCAGTTATGATGCATATAACATTTTCTTCATTTAACAGTGATAAAAACCCATTATTCCATTGAAGATGATCATTTTCACACCACTAATTATTAATATTGGATTGTCATATGATCCTAGGTAGCTAAATCAAAGATAAATTAGGTTGGTTTAACCTAGATAGAATCAAAATGTGCACGAAAATGAAGAACACAAAAAATAAATCATGCCTAAAAAATTTATTAGGTGGTCTCCATCATCTTCTTGGATGTAGTATAGTATTATATTGATCATAGGATCAAAAAATGTAGGTTCCTTTCCTTCTTAAGTTATATACCATTTGAAGGATCCACGCTCGTATTGTGAGGACTCCAAAATTCCAATGGGGTGTTATAACAGCTCACATATGTGACCATCAAATTACATGACATAAATCAAATATTTCATTACAATACATTCACAATACCTTTTGTGTTTAGAGTTATAGATAATTGATAAAAAAACATTAACTAATAAAACTCTTGTCTTTTAAAAACAATGGACATTTTTCTAACTACATATGAAACTACTTAACCCATAAAAAGTCTTCAATATCTCCCACTAATTCTCTAAATAATATACTCTTCTAGACATTTCATATATTTATTATCTTAATAACCTAGTAAAATTGAAACATAAGAAATAGGTGAGCTTAGATTCTTAGTAAGTTAAACATAAGTGATAAAATCAAATATAATAAGTGATCATAAGCTGATAATGTTCATATAATCAAGATATTTAAAAATTTATACCCAAAAAATCATAGATCATAAATCATGGAATAACATAAGAATATATCATGAAAATTCCACATATTATAGAAACAAGGCATACTTGAGAATTATGTCATGTACATATGCATAGAAATTAAAACATTATAGATCAGGTATCACAACATGTTTCCCTTAGTGGATTGAGCTTAACTCCCCTATTTTCCTTGGTGTATTAGGCTTCACTCACCTATTTCCTATAGCATATTAGGAATCAAAGACTATTTCCAATTTTATATAGAGCATCACTACCCATTTTACAATTATCTCATGAGATGTAAAGCTTTACCAAATGAATTTGAGGGAAATATATGCCCCTCACATCACTTAAGGATTAACCAAACATATGTAAACCACACTAGAACATATAACCAACACATAATTAAAATCGATGAATAATAATGGTTTCATAAAACTTTCTAATGAAAATCATTCTCTTTTTATAGTACAATGAACCTGTTAAAATAAAATGGGTTTAATATCCTTTTCAAATGGATTCATATACTGATATTATTTATAATTTCAAAATTAATCATAACATGATAAATACATGAAAAATAATGGGAATTCAATGACAACATGTAACTTTCTAGGTATATACCATTCAATCAAGGTAATAAATCATATAGTATTTACATCATATAGATTAAGGGTATATGGTTAAAATAATTAATTTCCATAATAAATTGATGTATGGAATCTATATGAACATCATTCAATAAAAGGTAAAAATTAATGGATTCATAGAGGAAATACATTGGAAAAAAATTTATAGTTATACACTAAAAATAATTAGGCAAGAAAAAGGAAGTGATGGATCATTTCACCAAAAGAGAAGGACATTACATAATCCATTCAGATAAATAAGGTGTATGGTTAAATTTGGAAATACATCATCAATCAAGAATAATATATTTCAAAGGGAAATGACTTAAATGAAAAATAAATTTAAAATAAATTTGAAAAAAGTTAAAATAAGGAATATCCTTGATATTCTGAAATCATTAAAAAATATTTTGTAAAATTTAGAGAAAAATAATTTCTGTTAGAAACCATGAAAACATATAGATAAAGTTTCATATAAAATTAAAAATTTAGAAAAAAGATTTGCTCACATAGAAAATTTTTAAATACATTTTTAAAATACATTTTCAACATATTTGTAAAATGAAAATGTTACAGTTCACCTTCAAATGTTATTTTCCAAAATTTGAAGTGAAAACTATGTAAAAAATTTAAAATTTAAATATATAAATAAATAAATGATTCCTTAAAAAGTAAAAATTATTATAAAATAAATGTGGGTTGGAAGATAAAACATTTGATTTTGAAAGCATAAAATCCCCCTTTTAAAAATATTTTGAAATAAATTTGTTTGAAAACCCACATCATAAAAAGACCATTAAACTTTCCTTTAAAAAAGGGGTAAATATAATTATGAGAATCATATAAAATAATCCATATTATCTTTCTTTAAAATAGAGGATAACCTTACTTGGAAGGAAAATATGGACATGGAAGAAAAGATTCATTGGTAATAATGGGAGTTATTCTTACCAATAATATACTTTTATTTTAGAAAAAAAAATCAACGAAGTGGTAATTGATGATGAGAAATAATTTCCCTAGATAAAAAAGGGAAAATGATATAAATTAGGGGAATGGTATGTTAAAAAATTCATAAAAATTATATTCATTTAAGACAGACTATGACCTAATGAATCTAAAATTGAGTGGATGAAAATCTTATGAAATTGGTAACATAAGAATCAAAGGATATTGAGAGGAAGATCATTAAATTGAATTTAAAATATCATGAAATTGAATATATTTTCATATTTTATATAATTTGGGTATTTAATACACCATATAAAATAAATTATGGTTCACAATATCAAATTTGTCCCAGGAAGTTGTAAATGAGACAATGAAACCCTTAACTTATTTCCATGCCTATTAGAATTCACTCTAGGAACCAAAATAACAAAAAAACTGCTTAATCACCTATTTCATAAACTTTTTCTTATATATCAATTTTTATAAAATTCATTTATAATTATTCTCTACATTTTTATTAGTTGGTTATTATATATTTTCAATATCGGGTGTGAGTAATCTTGTTTATTTTTAACTAACTTCAAAAACACTATGTTTTTATTCATTATTCTATAAATTTATTCATTATAAGATCATAAATTTTAATATAATTTATTATTTTTAATTATTTATAGTTTTATAATTTCATTTAATATGTATTTTAGTTATTATTCACGATGACAAAGTTGATGACAAGCTTTTTTCAATAATTTTTAATAAATGGATAGTGTTGTCTAAATTAAAGACTTAAATGTTTATATTACGTTTAAAGAACCAAAAACCCAATTATTTAACAATTAATATCAAATAGTAAGTTTCAAAATCCATCCTTTATATATATAAATAGTATTGTTCATGTAGGTGGTTTGACAGACACAACAAAAACATGCTACAATTTATGTGCAAGTATGGTTGTAGAAGAGATTATTTTGTGATAATATCATTGTAAAAAAAGTATAATGACATTATTTAGATTTTATTTAGGTTATTAATAATAATTGGTATTATTTATAATATTAAGTTAATTAAAAAAGAATTTTTCACTTATAAATAAATCGTTTTTTATCTTGTTATGTTTGTGTTAAGTGGTTAGGTTTACAATGACCGCTTATTTATAATATTAATTATAGAATCCCAAATTTATATTTAAATAATATAAATCATGAAATAAATAAAATATATATTCACTAAACCCATTTATATAACAGACCTTGAATGTTTATGATGAAAAAAATGTATCATTTATGGTGGCAGTAGTCCTCACACGCGCATGTACAACATTTTTATTTTTTCAATTGAATGGGAGGGGAATCAATAATGGTTATACCGTAAATAAAATAAAATTTAAATATATTATTTATAATGGATTAATTATATTAATATGATTATAATTTTTTGGATGAGGTTGTATGGGAAGGATAGATAACGGAAGTAAAAGTGAAAGTAATACTTATGTTGAGAATTTAGATCTTCTCTTGAAGTATCCTTTATAAATGAAGGACTTGGAGAAATTTTTTGAGGATATGGGATACCAAACGTGTATAGGGAGTATATAAGAAGTAAATTTGGTAGAATTTTATAATAATTTAAAACTATATGAGTGACCTAAAGTCGGAGTAAGTGAGATCCTTTTATAGGTGGAAAAGAAGAACAAATCTTTGGAAAAACAAGTTAAGTAAGGGGTAAGAATGGAATTGCATGAGAGTTTGGTGAGTCGTATGGGGAAATTATGGTGATAAATGTAGGTATGAATTACCAACCTAAAATAGGTATTCTATAAGGTTTATTTTTCAAATTTATTTAGTAAAATATGATCCAAATTAGATTATCCATTTTAACACTTATTAATCTTGATTAAATATTAATCAAGGTTATTATTTTATCATTAAAAATATAAGATGACCCTTATTACCAGATTGTGACATGATGAATTTTAATTTTTTATAAATTTAATATAATTAAATTTATAAATATTATAAAATTAACTTTTAAATTAAAAAAATAATGTGTTCAAAAAATATTTTTTGTAGAAATAATGTCATATTAATAATTAAGTGTTCTTAATATTATTTAACATTGATTACCAATTAAATAAGTGTTTAATTTATTTTCATATATTTTTAAAAAATATATTAGATTATTAATTTTAAATAGATTCATTTAATTTAAAAAATAAAAAATACTTAGAAAAGTATCATTCTTTAGAAAATAACAGCTTTACTGAGGTGACTAATATTTACCTTGGTAACTTAATTTTATACCTAAAAATGAAATTTAACTTGTTAAATGATATTAAAATGTTGATATAAAATATTAAAATCATTTTATAATTTATAAAGTTTATAAAATTTAATTTTAATATTAGAGCACATAATACATAAAAATCATTTTTGGAAAAAGTTTATTTTGAAGCTTAAATTTTACGTGTAGTATAAATTTATCAACATCATTAGAATACATCATATAAATTGGTTTATTATAAAAAAAATAGTTATGTGTATTATAAATCAATTAAAAAATGAATATAATAATTAAAATTTTTAATTAAAATAAAAGACTAAAAACAATTTTTAAATTAGAATAAAATGTTGGTTTTGTTAAAAAAATGTTTAAAATAGGTTTTATAAGTTAAAAAAGATATTTTAAAATACATATTTTACTCATAAAATAAATATTTAATAAAATAATATAATTTATAAACATCTATGACTTTTATATATATTGATAGTCATAAAATTTACAATTTTAGTAAAAATTGTAATTTTCACTATTCACTTAAAAATCAATTATTTTAGAAAAATAATAAAAATTAATATTTGGATAATTTCTATATTCTAAATTAAAAAATGAAATTAATTTTACAAATTTAAAATTATAAAATTAATAAATTTATCCTTTAAATGAAAATAAAATATATAAAGAAAAATGTCTTTTATTGAAAAATTCTCTTTTAAAACTTTTAGTTTTTAAATTTAATTTCATGTGAATTTCTGATTGATTAAAATATTTTTATTTACTATAGGTTTTATTATTCTTAAATTCTCTTAATAATATTCATATAATATTTTGTGTTTTATTTTAGTTCGGTGTTGTGATTGAAGCGCGATATTGAACAAAATATTTATTTAAGGAAAATACGTAGTGAAATATCAAGTCTTAAAATTCTATACAATTAAATAAATTGTCTCATAACAATTTTAAATACTATTCATTGGTTAAATTAGGTGAATTTATTCCTAACATGTTCATCCTTCAAGATATAACTTATAATATGGAATCTACCTTACTCTCCTAGATTATACCATGTAACTTATCTATCCTTAAACAACCTTAATCATTCATACAATCATGTACCCTGGTATGTATATACCCTAATCATATATTATTTATTACATACCATTCCCAAAATCATTTGAATCTCCAATACATAAAAACATAACAAAATAATATATTATTTCAAAAAAATTCTCTGATCTTTAACCACTAGTTTATAAAGGCACACACTATTCTATATATATCATGATCCCAAAAATGAGATAGACATGAACAAAAATGTCATAGAGTAGTTTTTCATTAAAAAATTAATTAATTATATGGTTATCAATACTATATAACTAAATTTTATCAAGATCAATAAACCTTTTTAGATTAAGAGTTATTCATCCCTCATTCATTCGTTCTCCAATATTATTATAAAGAATATAACCTTTTCATAAAATCACATTGCAAGTTTATTGATACCATTTAAGATATGTTTCCAGCAGTTGGGGTGTCAGCTAAGTAATAAGGAAACCCCATCAGACTATATGAAATTCAGGTTTCAAATCGGGTGGAGGAGGATTTGTGTGGAACTGTAGCAGTAATGTATCACTATAACAATTTGGGTACTATAATAGGTATTCTAGAATGTTACTGTAGTAGAAGTACTATTCCTATGATTTGATAATTTAGGTTGTGTCTTTTGGTATTCAAGACATTGGAATTTTGGGATAATAATGATGGGTTAAGGACTTCATGTTGGATTAGTACCTGACCGGTGGAGAGAATAAGATGCAAAGGTAGGACCTAATGATTAGATGGATGTATAGGTTAATTCATGGAGTGGCTAGCTTGAACCAGTTCAAAAACCTAGGTAGGGGTTATATATGTCAAAGCATTAATTTTAATTTCGGAACATAATCTCAATTGATGGATACAATATACATGGAAGGGGTTGTTTCAAGTGTGCAGTCATGGATTTTGGGAATACATATTTTTATTAAACCTATGTGCCATTGAGACTATGGGCTATGTAATGGCCTTGTTCCACTAGGCTTTCAATCCATGTAAGGGTTCCCTCTCAACCTAGTAAAAAGTATTATTATCTTGAAATACAATAAAATAAAACTAAGGCCTTCAGAAATTATAGTAGGTATTATAGCAACCTGGGTATTATAGCAGTATTATTCAACTAGGGGCCTTTGGTACAAAAATATGGGCCTTCAAGGCCATATAACAAGATTTAATTCCCACTGGACATATGTTCTATGTAATTGATCTCCTCTACCTATAAAAAATCATTTATTTCAATAAAAAAGAGGCTTCATCCCCAAAGTATTAAAAAAACTATGTCCTTTAGTCCATTTGATTCATGATATATGTTTCTAATCCATTAAAGTGGAACTACTGAAGTAAAATCCTTAGATGTCTTACCTAATCCTAAAAAAAATTAGAATATAATGGAATATCATTTATAAATATCACTCACTGATTAAAATAGATAAAATTATAAAGAATTAATTTCTATTAAGATATCATCCTCACTGGCTTAGGTGAGACTATGATACTCACATTTTCTATTATAATAGGAATATACTAATATTCTCAACCATTTAAGTATACTAAATTATTCAATTATAAGGCATGGTGGTTTCTAGATACATACCTTTATTAGATTAATTTTATTGATCCTCTTTCAACCAAATACTAAAACCAAAATTATTAGGATAATAACCAATGGAATCAAAATTGTGATCATATAAATATTAAATCTTATTCTTAAGATGTCTT
Source organism: Viscum album (assembly GCA_963277665.1). NCBI lineage: Eukaryota > Viridiplantae > Streptophyta > Magnoliopsida > Santalales > Viscaceae > Viscum > Viscum album. The sequence continues at coordinate 1,819,631,756 of OY728151.1, read as the reverse complement.
CTCCAATGACACCTTTATTTCAACCTATGACATTTTAATTTCAATTATTTCACACTTGGTTCATCCTATAACTTTATTGGTTCTTATTAGGTTACTTTATTTTTTTTCTCTCATACTTCCTATCTTAATCACTTAAATTTATTAGGAAATAAATTCTTCATAATGGCTTATAAAGATAATGTGATTAACTAATGCATATCCCCCAGGAATTTATATCTAGGTGTATAGCCTTAGGGCCACTCATCATGAACCAAAGTGAATAATTATTCAATGCTCAACCAACCTTTCTCAATTTTATTACCCCTAGGTACATCTATTCGACAACTACATCCACTTTCTAGTATCTAGATAGGGATGTGATTTCTCAGAGAACCACGCAATATCTACCTTCCCAATACTTCAGGATGTTATCCTTTACATAGACTAATCCCTTAGAATTATCCATAGGTATTTCACTAAATTTATCTTATATTTATCCCCAAAATATTCAATATTATCTTAGCTAACCTAAAAGGTTATCTGTATCATTTAAATTAGGATAAACCGTAAATTATCAAACATTGATGACATTTCTTACTCCTAAATTATCCTCAACCAATAACATCATAATACCCAAAGTTATCTAAACCCTACTCTGATACCATCTATAACCTACCATAGAAATTAATTCTCATCAAATTACATGGCATAAAGAAAATATTTCATTGCAATAGATTCCCTATACCCTTTAGGTTTAGAGTTTTAGAGAATTAGGATAAAACATTAGCTAAAAACTCATATCTTTTCTAGCTAATGGTCATTTTTCTCAGTATATAAGTAACTTTTTTACCCATAAAAAGTCTTCAACATCCCACAATAATTCTCCCCAAAATATAACCATCTATACATTTCATATTTTTCTTATCTTCATAGCCTGGGGAAATTAAAACATATGAAAAGGGTGAGATTAGATGCTCAGTAAGGGTAAATATAAGTGATAAAATTAAAAATCATAAGTGAGCATAAGATGCTCATATGGGTATAATAAGGATACATAATAAAGTTATACCCAATAAATAATAGATCATAAATCATGGAATAAAATAATAATAATTAATGAAAATACTATATATCATAGAAACAAGGCATGCATGAGAATTGTGGCATACTCATAAGCATAGAAATCATAACATTCTGGATTAGGAATCATAATATATTTCCCTCATTAGATCACTCTTAACTCACCTATTTTTATTGGTGGATCATAAATCACTCACATGTTTCCCATAGCAGATCAAGCATCACAATCTATTTCTCATTTTGGATTGAGCATCACTACTCATTTCACCATTATCTCATGAGATGTAAAGCTTTACCCAATTCATTTTAGGGTGATATAGGATCCATACATAACATAATGATTAACCATAAACTTGTGTTCCATAAGAAAATATATGACCATCACACTATTAAAACCTAAAAACAATAATGTGTTTCATAAAACTTTCCAATGAAAATCATTAACTTTTTATATCATAAAGAACCCAAGGAAAAAAATGAATTTCATATGATTTTGAAATGGAGTCATATAAGGATATTATTCATAATTATATCTATAATCATGACATTATAAATTTATGTAAAATAAATGTTCAACTAATGAAATCAAGTAACTTTCTTTTTACATACCATTCAATTAAGATAAGTATATAATATTTACACAGTAAAGATAAAGGGTATATGGTCAAGAAAATTATTTTCCCCAATCAATCACTGTATGGAATATAGGTTAACTTTATTCAATAAAATGAATCAAAAATAGGTTATTCACTAAGGAAATTAATTATAATAAAAATTACGGTTATACACTAAAACTAATTAGGAAAGAAAAAGGCGGTGATGAATCATTTCTCCAAAATAGAAGGATGTTACATAATCCATAAAAATAAAGAAGGTGGATGGTTATATTTGAAATAATACTTGGAAAATAATAATATATTTCAAAGTAAAATGACTTATATGAAAAAAAAATTAAATATAGTTGGAAGAATCGCTATGGAAATAAGAAATATCCTTGATCTTCTGAAATCATTTTAAATGAAATATTTTATAAAACTAGGAGAAAAATAATTTCTTTTATAAACTATTAAATTTTAAAGAGGAATTTTAATATAAAAATAAAAAATTAGTGGAAATATGTGATCATATATAAAATTTAAAAATATATTTTTTAAATATGTTTTTAATATATTTGTAAAATAAAAAAGTTACATGTCACTTTTAAAAGTTATTTTCAAAAAGGTGATGTGAAAAATTTGGAAAACATTTAAGTTTGAAAAATATACCTCAATAAGTGATTACATGAAAATTTATATTTATTAACAATTAAATTTTTTGTAGAAGGTAAAAAATTGGATTTTTAATGTATTGAAATCCCCATTTTTTAACATATTTTGAAATACCATTTTTTGAAAACCCACATTATAAATAGAGTATTGATTTTTTATTTTAAAAAGGAGATGAGATAATTATGAGAATAATAGAAAATAATCCATATTAGTTTTCCCAAAAAGAGTGGAGAAAATTGTTGGGAAGTAAAATAGGGACATGGAAGAAAAATCCATTGATAATAATGGGAGTTATTCTTACCAGCATTATGCTTTTATTTCGAAAAACATTTTATCAATGAGGTAGTTATTGATGACGAGAAGTAATTTACCAAGAGAAAAAAAAGGAAATAAAATATAAAATAGAGTAATGTAAGGATAAAATAAATATTGAAAATTATATTCATATATGAAATAATATGACCCAATAAATTGGAAATCAAGTTGATAAAACTCATACCGAATTGGTAATGTAATAATCAAAGGATCTTGGGAGGAAGATCATGAAATGGAAAATAAAATATCTTAAAATGGAAAAATATTTTAATATGTGGATGAAATTGATTAGTTAATAAACTATATAAAATAAATTTTGGTCTATAATATAATACATGTCCCTTAGAGATAAAAAGTGAGACAAATAAATGGTTACCTTGTTTCCCTACTTAGTCAAATGAAATATAAGATCCTATATAAGAAACACGAATATCTTAATAACCTATTTAACATAATTTATTATATACATAAACCATTATAAACTTCATTCATAGTTATTATACATATATATATTAGTTAGTCATTATCTATTTTAAATATCAGGAGTGAGTAACTCACAATATTCTAGCTTCTTTCAGATGCAATGGCACTTCAAGTCGATGTGATTCTTCCTCTCATAGAACATTGGAATTTTGGCCTAGTTTATTACACTATATCCATCATAATAGAGCAATAATATTTCCTATATGTTTCTAAGATCCTCACCTATAATTTTTAACCATGTTATTTCCTTAATTTTTTCTTTTTTCTATAATGTATTACACGCCTATTGTGAAGAGTGTGATCACTTATTCTAGCCTTGGCATTTATCTAAATATGGTTCCACTAAAGGTAAACACAAACTATATTAATATTTTCCATGAATCTGAGTCTCCCCCAAATTTTTCATCAACATACCCAATTAATACATCATAATATACAATGAAAAGGGTTATATTTTCTATTCCAGTTAGATGTCTTGGGATGCACTTCACAGCTTCTCAATGTTATTTCTCCAGATTTGATTTGAACCTAATTACCACTCCCACTACATGGGTAATATCTAGTCAATTTAACACTATAGAACAAATGAGAATTCCTATCAATAATGAATATGTTATTTTATTTATGTTATTATCATCTTTTTCTATTCATGGTGCTTGATCCTTTGAGAGTTTTAACTGTCTAGAAAGAGTTGTTGAAATAACTTTGCATCAAGTCATCAAAAAAAATTATGATAATTAGACATACACTTTCTAAGATAAAAACAAACTTTAAATATTCTAATATGGTTTAATAATCATTCCAAAGATATTATTATATTCACCAATATCCTTCATTTCAAACATCCTCGACATAACTTTTTTCATCACTTGAATTCATTGAATTGATAGACACGCCAAAATTATATCATCCACTTACTATAGTAAAATGATGAAGTCATAATTACTATACTTCATATAATATTTGAAATGTTCTTTGTAGATCTAATTCAATCATTTCTCCTCAATTAATGATTCAAACTCCCAGTTTGACTAACTTGGAACTAATTTTAACCCATAAAGACTTTTCATGAGTTTACACACCATGCCTTGATATCATTGGTCTATCAAACTACTAGGTTTATTCATATATATTTCTTCCTCTAGATCCCAATGAAGAAAATTCATCTTCACCTCCATTTGTTTCAGATAAAAACCATCATAATTAACTAATCTTGGTATCGTTTGAATAGTAGTATATTTTACTACTGGAGAGAATATTTCATAAAAGGTTGATGATCCCATTTTTCAAAAAATCCCATAACCACTAGCCCTGCCTTATATATTTTACATCCATCAGCTACATCATTTTAATTTGATGGCCCAATTTTTTTCATGTGACCTCTATCTTATGGGTAAATATATTAGCTCCTAAGTGTTATTTATGTAAACCGAATTCAACTCCTTTTTCATTTCCAACTACCACTCACCAAAATTGTGAAGGGTAACTTATTCTTCCAGGATTTATTGTTATTAACAATTTATTAAAAGTATAAAATCCTAGTCAACTATATGACCTTATACTGGACATATGAACTTTTTAGACCTTTGTAACTCTATTTACAGTTCTACCCTTTTCTGAACTGAAACCTATGGAATTTCATACTCTAGAACTGTGGATCAAGCCTCATGAGTTCTTTAAATTTTAGGTATTTCTTCTAATGGTATCATCCTCTAACCTTCCATGATATAATTTAAACTTTCATATAAAAATTTTATACTTATGATAGATTTAGTACCATGTGAACTCTCTCAAAATTTCAAACTTAAGGTGCCTCCATTTATAACAACGTAAAACCAAATTTGATTCTCATACTTTAACTTCATTTTCCATAAATGTTTTGTCATTATATAGGACCTTTTAACAAAATAACACATTTTTACTTATAATTAATTGTTTTTTCTCATCATCCCAAGGTCTAAATATTATATTTTCATCTCTATAGCCAATAAAAAATATTTTTGTGGTTTTACGTCAGGTTTTTTTATAACATTGGCATCAACATGTGCATGGGATAATATTTTGAAGACATTAAGGTGAACTAAATATCATGTCTTTAATTTTATAAAAGCCTCTATAAACTCTAATATTGTCATTGTTATGGTGCTTCAATTGATTAAGTAAGAATAAGTACCAACTACTCCCGAAGAAAACACATTGTTCATACCTGAATGTAGCTTCATACTCTGTGCTATTTCCATCAATGTTTGATTAATAAATTCAATTATTCCATTTTTCTCAGGTGTTCCAGATATATTCTTCTTATTCCTAATTCCTCTGTATGTGTAGAATTTATGAAAAAATATTTTGATACACTCACCTATGCTATTTAAACTCAAAAATTTCATCTTGAATATTGTTTCCCTTTCCACCATATATTTCCATTTCATGAACACTCTAAACACTTCATATTTATGTTTCTTATAGTATTCCCATACATTCCTTATGAAGTTGTCAATAAAAATTATAATTTATTGTGAATTTCCATGAGATTTAACTGGGTTAGGTCCTTACTCATCAATATTCACTAACTCTTATATCTAGATTTTTGGTGTTCTTAAACTCTAAATTGAATCTCACATTTCATTTCATATTAAGTATAAAACTCTTTAAACTTTTTAATTATAAATAATCAATCTTTAACATTCCTCTTTCTTCTAAAACTTATATGCCTTTCTTTTTTATATTCCTAAGAGAGAAGTTCCACAAAACCATACTTACATAAGTTGATGTTTTGTTGAGTTTAGCTCACATTACCCTTTCAGTCAAATACAACATTCCATACTTTACACCTCTTTATATGACTAAAGAAACATGAGTGATTTTCTATACACCCTTAGACAAGTATGTTGTGTATTTAGCTTCCTCTTACTATCCTACTAAAATCAAATTCTTCTGAGGACATGGACTACATTTGACTCCATTAAACTCAAGGAAAATTCCATTATACAATCTGATTTTCACATATTCATTCCCTGTGATGTCAAGTTATTCATCATCCTCTAGATGCACTCTCCCAAAACTTATGAAAACATAATTTTTTATGCATCCCTTTTCAACGGTGGAGTGTAAAGATGCACTACAATCTATGATCCAAGATTCTAATGGTGTATTCATAGTAATGGGTAGATTTTAACTAATCTTATCTATTGGGTTCATAGAGTTCAATCCTCTATAAGTTTATCTTATGGAGTTTTATTTTTTCTCACGACAATCCTTCATGAGATGACATATTTTTCTATAGTTCCAAAAGGTTGGCCCTGGTCCAACAAAATTACCTCTAATCCTTTCTCTTAGCCTCCCTTTCAATATAATTTGAATTATTTGATGAGGTTAGTTCCCGCATCTGTATTCATTAATTTCATCATTTGAATATGCATATGTATCCCTCCTATAGATATATTAATTATGAATCAAGTTCCATAAATCATAGAATAACATGTCTTTCTTTCCTCTAGAGTTACTCACAGTTGTCACCATTGAAACCCTAGATCTTGGTAATGTAGATAACAAAAAAAATGGAATTTACATCATCTAAAAAAGTCACCTTCACACAATTTATTTTTATTCTAATTATATTTAAATAATTCACATGATTGTAATTAGACCTCCATTCTATTGTCCTCAATATGAAAAATAATCATATTAATCACACCTTATTGATTATTGTAGGATTCTCATATATATCAACCAACATTAATATTAATTATGACATAGTCTTCTTCTCTAGGATGTTGAAATACACATTTTATACTAATAGAATCATCACCAAATATAAATCATTTAATTCTATATTTTCTCATTCATCTATTTTTATTACTTCTAGATTGAAAAATTTCAATGGAACATACAGATATTTATAGATGAGATTATCCTCTATACACAACCTTTAGAAGATGAAATCCATTACATCGAACCTATTCTCTAGACCTTAAAATCTTATTACTCTATCAGCTTCTGAAATAATCAATCCCACTAAATTGGAAAACATAAAACAAAGATGATAATGTTACCTGATCTGTTTCCATGAAAACTACTGATCATTTAGGAAAAAAAATCCAACTACTTTAATAGCAATGTCTAATAATCCTGAATGAATTCAATACATTATAAGTTCACCACCAAAATACCACACTAGATTAAATAGGTCAGTGGTATAGGATCCTTATAATGTCAATGTACCAAGACTAGGAAGAAGTATCTTCACCCTAATCATCACACTAACTTTCACTTACTCAAGTTTGTTTACTCTAAATTAGATAAAAATTCATTTAAATTAAATAAAAAAATAAAATAATGAAAAATGATACAATAAAAAAGGTTTTATAGGGTTTATAATTTCATCCTACATCCATGAGGAGTATCATAATAATTCTCTATTATATCAAAGGTATAAATATACAATATCTTGTAACAAGAAAACCATTTATATCACTAAATCAAATGAATAATCAAAATTTTATAAAATTGGTACCAACCCACTAAATATAGAGGATCCCACTGGGTTATCCAAGTTATATTGACATTTTAAAACTATAGTAATCCATCTATTTTGCTATGAAAATGTCAATCCTTTTTAACAAAGCTCTATGTGATCACCTATCACCAAATGAACAATAGTGTTCCCACCACATCACCCTTTTCCTAAATAATCCATACAAATGGAAATTATAATACTGAAATTGTATCCTTCTAGTAATAGAAATGGTTAATGAACTTCTAGTGAACTGACCACTAACCGAGAAATAATTAGAATTCAAAATTTCTGAACAACCCCCCTAATAGTTGAATCATGTTATTGCTAGTCTGATATAACTTAAGGGTTTTATATATTTTCTCCTTATATTAAACTTACTCTATAACTTGAAGATACTTTAAAACCCCAACATGAACCATAGATGCTGATTCTAAAGCATGGATAATGTAGTTACACTCATGGGATCATATCTCATAAGACCCATAAGCAACCACCCAATCCCCCTATATAATAAAATATCCTAGTTCGAACCATGGGGTATAAAAATAAATGGTATAATGAATCCATGGTTCTAGAATAATCAAAATAAATATAGATTTCAACCTTATCCTCAACTGTTGGAAGACAACTTTGTACCAACTAGTCCACTCAAACTTTACTCCCTTATTATCCAGCTCCATCATGGGAACTGGAAAGTGAGATAAGTTTTGTATGAACCATCTATAATACCCATCTAAACCAAGATAAATATATATCTAGAACACATTAATGTGTCACAAATAAGACATAATTTCCCCCACCTTCTCTGAATCCACTGATTTTCCTTCATAAGAGAATGAATGTCCAAGAAAACACACCTCTTATATCAAAAAGTGACACTTTAAGTACTTAGTATAAAGTAAATTTTCTTTAATCATACTGATTTTAATCTCAAGGTTCACATCATGTGACTTTCAAGTCTGTGAATATACTAATATTTCATCCACAAACACCACAATGAAAGAGTCTAGGTAGGGATGAAAATTTTGGTTCATAAGATCCATAAACACTACTGGTGTATTCAATCATTCATATGGTATCATGAGGTACTCATATAACCCATGAATTATCCTATACACCATCATTAGTATAAACTCCACTCTGAACTACAACTTATGGTATCCATACCATAGATCGATCTTGTAGAAACATCAGGATCTATTAAAATAATAAAACAAGACATCTATATTTGATAATAGTTACATGATAATCACCATAACCTAATTTAATTTCCATTAATCCATGTGCAAGTTGAGCTACCATCAACCTTATTATAAAATAAAACTAGAACACCCCAAGTATAGGTTACTCATGAAAATAAAACCCTTCACCTCAATGTCTTCGATATGCACCTTCATATCACTCAACTTAGTCAGTTCCATACAATAAGGAAGAATCAATATGGGATAAAAATTCGATATGGTATCAATAACATACTCAATATACCTATAAGGATGGATTCCTAGGAATTAATTTAGGAAATATCTTCAGAAATAGTCCACCACTAGATGAGAAGTGGCTAGAACCTTCACCTAATCCATTGTAAAAACCATGTATTCCACCTGTGCTACAATGAATCCTATCTGACTGAATTTAAGACCTAATATACCTAAATCCATATCCCATTATCTCATAATAAAATAATCATATCCCCTAATAAATTAAAAATAAACACACCTTTAGTAGAAATAAATGTGATCTTGGAAGTACATCAATCCATCCTAAAGATGACATGAAAACTCTTTATATCTAGAACAAGGACATCCACATATATTTATAGTCTCCAACCACTATGGAACACGTTGAGAAACTCTATACATGATTAAACCTCTAACAAAGAGATGTATCAAGATCCAAAAATTTGGGAGAAAACTCCAAGGGAAACCCCAAACTAGATACAACCTGGACAGAAATAAAAGAATAATATACCCTTGTATAAAATAAAGAAGTTGAGAGAATCTAAGCAATAAAAACTATAAATATCTTAGTATAATGACCCTTTTATCCTTCTATCCATGTTAAAAAAATTAAAAATTACAAACACAAGTGATTTTATTTTCTCCTTATTCTATGGACCCTTAAATTTCTAAAACCCTAAGCTTTGTTACTCATGACCATGCACTATTGTATTTCTTTGAAAACATCCCTCTTTATTTTATCATTGTTTATCCTCTATATTACCTTATTCTCCCTTATTCACTCTAATTCCACCTCCCTTGGTTATACCGTGATCACTGGTGTTATGTTCTACTTGTCTCGTTTGAATTCCACCATTATCATCCTTTGGTATTTATTTTCATCTCTGGTACGCTTTCATTGCATTCAATCTAAAGTCCATATATCACTATTTTGGATCTAATGGTCACATATCTTCTCCATGTATCTCTATATATTGTGAGTTAATTTTTTTTTGTTTTATTTTTATAATATTTATTAAATATTTGGTAGTTATAAAGTGTATTTATTATATATATATATATATATATATCTCTTCATCGGTTATAAAATGTTTGGTTTTTAAATTTTTTGTTATAATTTTTTGTGATTATAAATTTATTAGAGTTATAAATTGTTTTATAATTTTTTTGTGGTTATAATTTATTTTATTTATAATTTTTTTATAATTTTTTTGTTGTAATTTATTAATAGTTAAATTTTTTATAGTTATAAATTTTTGGTTGGTTAGAAATTGTTTTTTATAATTTCTTCATGATTATAAATTATATCCAATTTTTTTGTCATAATTTGTTTTTGATTTTCATCTTTTTTGTTTAAAATATTTTGCAAGTTAACTTTTTATTTGTTTTTTAAGAGATTTATAGTAATAACTTTATACATTTATATTTTTTTATATGTGTATCTATAATTTTAATATATATTTTTAAATTTATATATGTTTATATATATTAATTGTATTTTTTATTTATATCTTTAAATATTTATATGTGTTAATATATTTATAATTTTTATTGTTATTTTAGGAAATTAATTGATCATAATTGGATAAATGTATGAATAAATTATGATGATTATTAGAATGGGGTTGATGATTTATTAGAATTTTCTAAATGAAATCTTGAAAATAGAGACATATTTTTCTATCCATCTTGAAGAGTCTAAATGTAAGAAATTTTAGGTTTAGATAAATAAAAGACAAATAGATTTTTTATGGTTTTAATCATAGTTATACGCGTTGAGTCTAGAATGGTGAAATAATAAAAAATTAAAGATTTAATATTTAAGAAGATATTCAGTATGAGGTGGAGGATTGCCTTAATGAATCAATTCATGATATAGAAATTTAAATAATTGAAAAAATAGAAATTATTGAGCGATTTTATGAAGATACTAAAAAACCATTATACCCAAGTTGTACTAAATTTAAAATGTTATCAACAGTGCTGAAATTGGGTAAAAAAATCAAGAAATGGTTGGGGTGACAAAACATTCCCTAATTGTATGAAATTTTTAAAGAGTTACTTTCAAATGAGAATGATCTTCCAAATTCAAACTATAATGTATAAAAATATCATATCTAATGGGACTAGGATTTTAAAAAATACTTGATTATCCCAATTAATGTGTTCTATATAGGAAATAATATGCAGTTTTATCAAAATTTACCTAATGAGGTACATCAAAATATAAAATAGATGTGATATCAAACTATGAGTCATTATCAAGGTTAAGAACCAACACTGTTTCTAAGGAAATCTAGTATATTTTAATAATTCCTCATTTAAATTTTTTATTCACAGATTCAAATGATGAAAAGAGACTTAGATGGCTTATAGATTATAGAATATTTGATGGAAAACTACATCACCCTGCATATTCACCACAATTAAATAGATTTGATCAATAATTTTATAATTTTTGAAATATAGATAGAAATGCCAGGATGGGACTGTGAACAAATAGAATGAATCTATATCTAAGAATAAGTAGTCAACATAGTTCATGTCCTATTATGTTGGTAGTTTACAACCTTTCTTCACATATATATAGGCAGATAAGATATGTTATGATGAGTTTGATGATTTCTAGACCAAAATATCTTGGAATAGATATTTATGTTTATATTTCATCATAGATGGATGATTTTAAATTTTTATGAGTTGAAAGTCTTGAAGTGTTTAATTCATACAAGAAAGATTATTTTATTTTGTTTTATATGGTAATGTTCACTATAAATGACTTTCCTATGGAAAGTTATATGGATTCAGTGTTGAGGGATATAAATATTTTCCAAATTGTAAAGAAGGGACTTCATATCACCAATTTTAGAATTAGAGACAGACAATGTACCTGGGTAATCAGATATTATTTATAATATATCACCCTTATAGAATATTTAAAAATTAATTTAACGGTTTATAAGAGTATGATTCCCCCCACAACCTTTTTCGATTTAATAATATTTCAATATGGTGAAAAGCATTGATATCACATTTGAGAAGATAGAAAGTTTAGGTTTTCAAAAAAACATAAAAGAAATTGTCTATTTTATTTAATCTAGATTATTCTATATTTTTATTGGTAAAACATAACATTGATGTTATGAATGTTGATAAAAACATATGTGATTATTTAATTAGAACTTTGATATACATAAAAGGAAAGACAAAATATGGATTGTATGAAAGATTAGACTTAATATCTAGAGGAATACATTTAGAGTTAGTTTCCACTATGAAAGGAAAAAAAAGAACTTATTTACCTATGTCTTTTCACACACTAAGAAAGAGTGAAAAGATTAATTCTTTTCAATGTCATCATAGTATTAAATCACCTAGTGGGAATTCATCAAACGTGAAAAATTTATTGTCATTGAAGTATTTAATGTTAATAAACATGAAATCTCATGACTTTTCATGTATTAATGAAATATTTACTTCTAATTGAACTATGTGAGATATTTTAAATGTATACTAAAAATCTTATCATAAAGTTTTACTACATTTTCAATTCTATTTATAGAAAATTCATGGATCCAAAATTTTAAAATTATTTGGATAATGAATATGTCCTCATACTTTGTCAACTAGAAATGTGTTTTACATCATCTTTTTTTATATAATGGTTCATCTGATGATTCATTTATTATGATAGATAAGGATATTTGGGCCTATATATTTACATTGGTTGTGTCCTTTTGAACAATATATGAAAATTCTAAATGGATATGTTTAAAATAACCATCAATCATATGCTTCAATTTTTCAAAGAGGTGATTGAGTTATGTACTAACTAATTATAAGATGTAAAGAACATTGGTATCCCTATATCTTAGTATTTAGTTTTAAATAGTTTAGGTTATGATATCCTTATAGTGATCCTAGCCTTTTACACATATCATTACAAGATTTTGAGCATAATTAAACATCAAATTATAAGCCAATGATCGTAAATTCTAGTGTCTTGGAAGGATAGGTACACAAAACTAAAAACATGGGACTAAATAGAAAATTTCTTTATTTATAATCCTTTATGATCTCCTAACTTTATTTGATCCCTTATATCTACATAACCTAGGGATAACATGAAAAAATGGATGTTCTAAAAAACCTAGTAAGGGAATAAACATTAAAATAAAGCTTTGAACATGGGTTAGAAGGAATAACATAATGATATAAAAAGGAATGGAACATGATTAAACAAAAGGAATCATAACATGGTATCATATAATCATGGATTAATAGTAATTTTTAAGAAACATAAAACTTGAATTTATCACGATTCAAGGCTCGTTGCACATATAGGAGCACGAGTCAAGGCTCGTTGCATATAAAGGAGCACGATTCAAGCCTAACCACCAATACTATTGTGCATAATGTATCATTAGAATAAAAATTACCCAATTAATTGAATAAATATCTAGGATAACCCATCATAACATGTTCATGAATATTTTTTCCACATAAATAATCATACATAAGCAATCAAACATAAACATAAGGTTTTCCCATGATAAGAATTCAGTATCATAATCTTGTCAAAAGTAATAAAAATAAGTAATTATCAAAATGGTTTCCATGAAATAAAGAATTTAAATCATATATGGACATTAATAAGTAAAAATAGGCATATATCAAGATAATTTATGTCAAAATGAAGTGATAATATGTGAAAGAGTATTTAAGAAACTTTAGAATTGAAATATTTTAGTTCAGTTTAAGGAAAATATTAAAGATCATTTAAAGTAGAAAAGGGAATAATATTTTATATAAAACCAAAAGTGAACCAAGAAAGTTTTCATAATAAAATGAGTGATTTTATAAAAATATTTTTTTCTTAAAACATATTATGTGGTATACTTGAAAATGGGTAAGAATTCAAGAAGTTCCCTTAAAGCTTGCTTATCGAGAAGATTTGAGTATGGAACCTTTTAAAAACATGCATATCCTAGAAGAAGAAGGATGAATGGATCTTGATACATGAGTTGTTAAAATATAAAAATCATTTAGAATATGTACATAAAAATAAAATATAATTTTATTTTGGTAAAAGGAGATAAATAATAACCTGAAAGAATAATCGAGGTTCGGGTAGAATCCCTTACCTTATGTCTGAAACGATTTTTTACTTGATCTTAATCCCATGAATAATCAAATTAAAACAATTAATTAATTAATTAATAACCATTTATACATGTATTTTATTTGTTATAATTTTATTAAGTTCATTTATGTCCCTTTTGAGGGGTTATGAAATTCAATTTCATCACTTAGAAGTGCGAGTTCCCTTGGTTTTCATGATCAGTTTACTTGTAAATGTGTATGGAAAAACATTTAGAATGAAGAAATTTGTTCATAAATAAACTTATATGTCATTAATGAAATTATATAATGTTAAAATACAATTTTTTTCCATAATTTAGTATGATTCATTAGATAAATCATTAATGATAATCATTTAGATTAATTTAGTGTTTTTTTATCACAATGAAATCATTTTTTTTATAAATTAATATCAAGTGTAAAAAATGATTATAGAAAATTAAGTAAGATATAATAAATATATTATAATCTATTTCAACCAAAAAATAGTTTCATGACTATTCTTGAAGACAAAATTAAAAGATGAAATCACATCGTCCCTGGAGGTGGTAAATCGGTACCTCACAGATGATGTTCTCATTATTAAAGTAAAAGAGAGAGGAGAAGGGATTTGATGAATAATTATTACATAAACATTATAAAATTATAGTATATGTAATACACTAGAATTTTAATGATACTTGGACTAGCTTAAGTGAGGACAAGATAAGAAAATAAAGGAACTAGAAAATAAATTGAAATAAAACAAAAGAGGGTTTTACCTCCTGATTCCTTATTCTTGAGAACCTCCTTAGGGGATTGTTTTTTGTATTTTATTAAGAAAAAAATCTCCTTGATGTTGGGAAGGGTCATGGTAGGATGTTTCAGAAGAATTTTTACAAGGCTCAAGGATTTATAGGTGTTAGGAGAAGAGGTGGTGAGGGGTGGTATTTATAGTGAAGGACAGGGGTGTTTTCTCATTATTTAATTCATTGGTTTATTATTTTTCTCAAGACAAGAAATAGTGTTGATTATTGAGCCTAAATATAGTAATTAAATCATGTGAGTTTTAACCAATTCTTCTTACATCATCCATTACTCAATGAATGTTTTATTTAACTTATAATGTATATATACTATAAATTATGATATTTTACTATTCACCAAAAATTAAAATATGTCATAAAAAATCCCAAAAACTCACCCTAAAATTTTTTTGATGCATAGAATTCAGAAATGAACTTAATTTTATTAAAATGTTTTTTTAAATATGAGAAATTTAATTTTTAATTAAAATCATAATTTACTTGAAAAATAAATATTTTAAAACTATAACTCATTTTATAACACTTTGTAAAATTAACTAAGGTCTCATAAAATTATCTTATAATTATAATATATCAAAACACTAATTTATTAATACATTTTATGAAAATAAATTTTCTTTTAAATTATTAAATTAGTCATAAAAATTATAATTAAATATTTATGACTTACAAAAATACCAACACTTAATTAATAATTTTTAAAATATTTATTTACTTATACTATGATATAATTAAATCATATTGTCACTTATAATATGGATAATTTTTTTATAATTTCATTGGTGTGTTTACTATTCAATTGGTCAATTTACTATTTATAAGGGTCACATTACTATTCCAAAGTTCAAGTTACTATTTTATCGGTATAGGTTCCTTAACTTTTAGAAATGATTCCTATTTCATTCATTCATCATTTAAAATATTGTATTATTTTATACATGTTTTTATCCCATATGAAATAATTATAAGAAGGTAATTTCTATAGATAATTTTTCTCATTACATTCTTCCCCCCTTATGAAATTTCACCCTCAAAATTTCATTTTACATTATATGTTGAAAATAGGTGCATGTACTTATCTTTCATCGCTTTCTCTGGTTCCTATGTTGCCTCTTCATACTTATTGTTCTGCCAATGTACTTTGATCATGGAAGTAGCCTTGTTGCATAGAATATTATCTCTACGATCAAAGATCTTCACTGGCTGCTCCTCATAAGAAATATCATTTTTCAACTGTACCACCTTTGAAGTAAGTACATGTAAAGGATCCAGTATGTACTTCCTTAATAGGGATACATGGAATACATCGTGTACTTGAGACATGGTTGGTGGAAGTGCTAGTTGATAGGCCACAACTCCAACACGATCAAAGATCTCATAGGGTCCAGTGTACCTAGGACTCACCTTACCTTTATTACTAAATCTCATGATCATGTTCCATGGAGATATATGTAGGAATACCATATCTTTGACCTTAAACTCGAGGTCTCATCAATGATTTTCTGTATAGATCTTTTGTCAAATTTGGGTTGCCTTGATGTGCTGCTGAATGGTTTTCACCTTCTCCATTGTTTTTTTGACTATTTTAGGTCCTAGAAACTTACATTCACTTACCTCATCCCATCATGCCGGTGTTATACACCTTTTCCCATAAAGTGCTTCATATGGAGCCATTTGGATGCTCGAGTGGAAACTACTATTGTTGGAGAATTCAACCAGTGGAAGATGTTGGTCTCATCCTCCTTTGAAGTCCACAGAACATTCTCTCAACATTTATTCCAATATCTGAATAGTCCACTCATATTGGAAATCAATTTGATGATTATAGGCCATACTAAATTTAATCTCAGTATTCATAGCATTCTGGAGACTATTCCAGAACTTGGAGGTGAATCTCGGATCTCAATTGGATACAATAGATAGTGGTACTCCATGAAACCTTACCACTTCTTTGATATATATCCATGCAAGTTAAACCAATTGGAAGTCCTCTCAAATTGAGATAAATTGAGATATATTTGTAATAGGATCCACAATAACCCATATAGCATTGTTTCCTCTAGATGTCTTTGGAAGTCTAGTGACAAAGTCCATAGTGATGTTTTCCCATTTCTATGTTGGTATGGGTAATGGTTGAATCATCCCTTTATAATTTTTTCTTTCATCCTTCACTTTCTGAAATACGAGGCACTTTAATGTATATTCAATGATATCCTTTTTTCATATTGTCCCGCCAAAAGTTCTCCTAGAGATCTCGATACATCTTTATACTCCCTAGGTGAATAGAGATGTTTGAGATATGTGGGTTATTCCTAAGTTATTTCTTTATCTATGGATTGGATGTTACATATAATTGTTACCTAAATATTATGAGTCCACCCTCACTGATCTTGAACTCGAAGGATTTCCTATTTCAGATAGCTTCCACCCTTTTCTTAATTTCCACATCATTCCTTTAAGCATCCTTTATTTTCTCCATAAGGGACATTTGAGAAATCATTTGTGGAAGGATTTATGATGTTTCTCCCTTAATTATTCCCATGTCTATCCATTATAAGTATAAGAATATTGGATCCTTACCAATTCTCATCATTAATAAAGATGCATGATCCTTTCTACTTAGAGAATCCTCCACCTTATTTGCCTTACTAAGATGGTAGTGGATTAAGAAATCATAATCTTTGATGAGATGTAACCATCTTCATTGGTTCATATTAATCTCTTTCTATGTGAATATATATTTGAGACTCTTATGATTATTATATATCCCACACTTCTCCCCATAGAGATAATGCCTCCGGATTTTCAATGCAAAGATCATAGTTGCCAACTCCATATCATACATAGGATAGTTTTCTCATGAATTCTCAACTAACTTATGGTGTAGGCTATCACATTCTCATTTTGAATCATTACACAGCCTAAGCCTTTCTTTGAAGCATTTTGTACACCACAAAGAGTTCTATACTTATCGGGAGTGTGAGTACTGGAATAGTGATAAACCTATTTTTAAGCTCCATAAAGCTTTCCTCATGTTCTTGAGTCTAGAAAAACTTCCATCCCTTCTGTGTTAGCTTCGTCATTGGATTTGATAATCAAGAGAAGTTCTTAAAAAAATTGGTAATACCCAGATAGACCAATAAATTTGCATATCTCTATTATAGATGTTGTTCTAGGCCACTCTTCGATTGTCGTTGTCTTGGAAGGGTCCATATATATTCCTTTACTTGTGATAACATGCCCCAAGAATGATACTTCCTCCATCCATAACTCACATTTACTATACCTTTCATATAGTTTCTCCCTTCTCAAAGTCATCAACATAGTATTCAAATGCTCCTCGTGTTTCTCCTTGATCTTGGAGTATATCCTAATATCATCAATAAAGACTGTCATAAATTTTTTGACGTAATATGTTAAGAATCTATTCATTAAATCCATAGAAATTTCTAGAGAATTAGTGAGTACAAATGGAATCACTATGAAATCATAGTGTCCATACCTCGTTCAAAATTTGGTCTTGGGAATATCTTACATACTCACCTTTAATTGGTGATATCCCAACTAAATGCCCACCTTAGAGAAATAATTATCCTCATGTAGCTAATTGAACAATTCGTCTATCTATGGCAGGGGATACTTGTTCTTTATTGTGATTTTATTGATCTCGTGATAATCAATTTAGAAGAGAATTTATCCATCCTTCTTAATAAATAGGACTCATGCACCCTATGCTGAAGCAATCAGGCATATAAAACCCCTGTCCAAATTCTCCTATAACTAATTATTCAGCTCTTCTAGCTCAAAAGTGGACATTCTATAAGGTGTCTTTGATATAGGTAGAGATCTAGGAATAATTTCAATTGAGAACTCAAACTCTCAGTCTGGTGGAAGACCAGGAAATTCTTCAGAGAATGCATCAGTGCAATATATCACTATGGGAATATCTAAGAGCATGATTATCTCCTTTGTCTCAATAATTTGAGCAAGATATACTTTCTCATAAGGCAGTAATACCCAAACTTGAGATTATGATTATAAAGGATATTCATCTTCCTCCTTACACATGTAAAGAATTGTAGGATTCTTCAGGATGTGAAAGGTGATATCCCTTTCTCAATAGTTTATGTTGTATTTGTATAAAGATAGTCAATCCATGCCCAAAATAGCAGAAAACTATACCAAAGGGAGTATGACAAGATTTTATGGGAGGTTCAGTCCAAAAACATTAACTGGGGAGGAGTTATGTACTTTGGATGAAATAAATTACCCATTAGTTGTTCTCACAGATAACTCAACCTCCAAATTTTGAGGTGGTGTTTGAATAGTTATACTAAAAATGCAAAATATGATAGAATGTGTAGAACCATAATAAAATAGTACGTTCACTATTCTTGAATGAATAACCAATGTACCTATCACTACATCATTTTTTGGATCCACATTAGCATTTGTGATAGCATAATCCCTTTTTTGGTTCCTTGGAGGTTGTTGTTGATTACCTATGAAAACCCTAGTCTTAGGTCATTGATTTGCAAAATACCCATGTTCCATGCAGTTGAAACACTGCACTATAGGATGAGTGTTGATCTAAACATTTCTTTCTTCTTCCACATTAGTGTAATTATTTATATCCCTTTCACAGTTCTTAGACAGATCCCCCATTCTTTCACATTTGAAGCATTTCCTGTTTCCCTTTAGACAGTTCCTAGGATGCTTCTTCCCATAATTTTAACATGTGGGATATTTGGTATTTTTTCATCATGGGATTTATTTAAATATCTACCCATATTAGACTCCACTATTTCACTTTTTTAATCTGGTCCACAATACCATTGAGAGTCTCTAATCTCTATTTAAACCTTGAGGTCACAATAGACAATCTCCTCATAACTGTTGAAGTCTCAAATCACCAATTCTTTTCATAGACTCAACTTTAGTCTATTAAAGAAGTGATCCACCTTGATTTTGGTGTTAATGAAAAAGACATAGGCATACCTTTCAAGCCTTGTAAAGTTTTATTCAAATTCCCAGATAGACTTATCTTCCTTTTACTTAAGTCGAAGGAACTCTCTTTCTACATTTAGATGGAGGGTTCAGAGAAAATATTTATTGAAAAAACATTTTCTTGAATTCCTTTCAATTGATGGAATCAATTTGATCCTTGTACTTTGTCTTTTATATCAGTTTCCACCACTAATTAGCTTCCCCATCAAAATAATAGACCTCCATCACAAATTTCTCTTCTTCTGAGCACTGGAGGATAGAGAATATATTTTCAATGGAGTTAATCCACTATTTCGCGAGGAGGGGATTGGAAGATCCACTAAACATGGGAGGCCTTTTCCTCATGAAGTATTTGACAGAAACTCACTCTCTATTAGTAGAAGGAGGGTGTTCCATGTGATTCAAGTTTTTATTCATAACTTGAGCCAGTTGAGCAAGTACTTTCATGAAGTTTTGAGCACCCTTTTCCATCATATTTGGCATATCATTAGGTAAATTGTCACATTTTCTATCACATTGATTGTTGGAATGTGTTCTTATATTTCCCACCATTAACAAAGAATAAATAAAGTGCAATTATGGGGCTTGAATACTTAGCTAATATGCATAAAAAAGAAACTTTAAACAAAAATGGTAAACTCTTAAAGGAAAAGTATATTCCATATTATGATTCCCTAGGTTTCAATCTAGGTTATCCATGATATATTTTCTAACATATATTCTTATGGGCATTTTCATTGTTCCTTTAATAATTTTGTGTAATGATCTTATGAATTTATAAAATAATATCCCCTAGGAGTGTCAAACTAGGTGCACAATAAGACCCATTTTCATGTACCAAGTTACCCTAAGCTAGGCCTGGAACACCTTGTTGAAGTTTTTAATACTAGGTACATCTATTCCAGAACCATGTCCACTTGTATTATCCAGACATGGATGTATTTTCCTAATAAACCACTTACAATATACTAACCAAAATTTAGGGATGTTTTCTCATACTTAGTCTTATCCCTAGGGTTCTTACCAAAGTTCTCTATTCCTAGTCTCCAAAAATAACTAAACTTTTTCCTCTGATACCAACTATAGAAACCCTGTCCTTTTACACATTTCATTACATGATTTTAATCATAATTAAACATCAAATTACAAGCCAAGGATCATAAAGTCTAGTGCCTTGAAAGACTTGGTACATAAAACTAAAAACATGGAACTAAATAAAACATTTATTTAGTTATCATATATTATGATCTCCTAACTTCCTTTGATCCCTCACATCTTCATTGGATAACCTAGGGATAACATGAAAAAGGGTATGATCTAAAAATCCCAGTAAGGGAATAAACATTAAAATAAATCTTAGCACATGGATTAGAAGGCATAACATAATGATATAAAAAGGCATGGAACATGATTAAACATAAGGAATAATAAAATTGGATCATAGTAACGTGTAAGAAACATAAAACATGACTTTATCATGAGTCAAGGATCACTGCACATTGAGGAGCATGAGTCAAGGCTCGTTGCACAAAGAAGAGCGCGAGTTAAGGCTAACCACCAAGACCGTTGCACATAACATCTCATGAAACTAAAAATTAACCAATGAATTAGAGTGATAACTAGTAACACCCATAATAACATGTTCATGAATATGTTTTTCACATAAATAATCATACATAAGAAATCAAATATAAACATAAGGGTTACCCAGGATAAGAATTTGGTACCATAATCTTGTCAAAAAGGCATAACATAAGAGATTATCATAATGGTGTCCATGAAAGAAGGGATTTAAATCATAAATGGACATTAATAAGGTAAAATAATAATATATCATGATAATTGATGTCAAACTGAACTGATAACATGTAATAGAACTTTTCAGAAACTTTAGAATTGAAAACTTTTAGTACAGTTTAAGGAAAATATTAAAGATCATTTAAAGAAAAAAATGGAATAATATTTTATATAAAAATAGAATTTAAAAAATAAACTTTTCATAATAAAATGAGTTATTTTATAAAAGTAATTCTGGATTAAAATAGATTATGGAGCGCACTTGAAAATGGGTAAGAATTCTAGAAGTTCCCTTAAAATTTTCTTATTGGGAAGAATTGATTAGGGAACCTTTTAAAAACATGTATATCCCTGAAAAAGAAGGTTGAAAGGATCTTGATACATGAGTTTGGAACATATAAACATAATTTAGAATATGTACATAAAAATAAAATAGAATTTCATTTGGGTAAAAAGAGATAAATAATAACCTGAAAAAATAATAGAGGTTTGTGTAGAATCCCTTACCTTATGTCTGAAACGATTCTGTACTTGATCTAAATGTCCTGAATAATAAAATTAAATCCATTAATTAATTAATTAAGAACATTTTATAAAATTATTTTATTTGGTATAATTTTTTTAACTTCATTTATGTCCCTTTTTGTGGGTTATTAAATTCAATTTCATCGCTCAGAAATGTGAGTTTCCTTGGTTTTTATGATCGTTTTGCTTATATATGTGTATGAAAAAACATATAGAATGAGGAAATTTGTCCAGAAATGAACTTATTTGTTATTAATAAAATTATATAATATTAAAATACCATTTTTTTCATAAGTTAGTATGATTAATTAGATAAATCATTAATGATAATCATTTCGATTAATTTAGCAATTTTTGATCACAACGAACACATTTTGTTTTATAAATTAATATCATGTGTAAAAAATTATTCTGTAATATTAAATAAGATATAATAAATATATTATAATATTTTTAAAGCATAAAAATGGTTTCATTACCAGTATTTAAGATTAAATTGAAATATTAAAGCACATTGTCCGCAAAGGTGGTAAATCGACACCTCAAGAACGATGTTCTGATTCTTAAAGTAAAAGAGAGGGGAGAAGATATTTTATAAATAATTATTCCATAAACATTATAAAATTACATTATATATAAGATATAGGAGTTTACATGATACTTGGACAAAGGGGAAGTGAGTAAGAGATAAGAAAATAAAGGAAATTGAAAGAAAACAGAAGAGGGTTTTACCTCTTTATTCTTTCTTCTTGAGAACCTCCTTAGGGGATTGGTTTTGGTCTTTTATTAATACCAAAATCTACTAGATGTGGGAAATGGTCTTGGGAGGAGTTTTTAGAAGAATTTGGACAAGGATCAAGGCTTGAGAGGAGTGAGGAGAGAAGGTGGTGAGGGGTGGTATTTATAGTGGATGAGAGGGGTGTTTTCTCATTATTTAATTCATTAGTTTATTATTTTGATCAAGACAAGAAATGGTGTTGATTATCGAGAATAAATACATTAATTAGATCATGTTAGTTCGAACCAATTGTGATTACATCTTCCATGACTCATTGAATATTGCATTTAACTTATAATGTATATATACCATAAATCACCACATTTTACTATTCAGCAAAAATTAAAATATTTTAGGAAAATCCCAAAAATTAAACCTAAACATTTTTTGATGTGTATAATTCAAAAATTAACTCTATTTTATGAAAATAATTTTCTAAATATGAGAAATCTATTTTTTAATTAAAATCATAATTTACTTGAAATATAAAGATTTTAAAACTATAACTGGTTTTATAACAATTTATAAAAGTAACTAAGGTCTCATAAAATTATCTTATAATAATAAGACATAAAAACAATAATTTATGAATAAATTTTATGAAAATAAATTTTCTTCTAAATTATTAAATTAGTCATAAAATTGTAATTAAATATTTATGACTTACAAAAATACCAACACTTAATTAATAATTTTTAAAATATTTATTTATTTATACTATGATATAATTATATCATATTTTCACTTATAATATGGATAAATTTTATTTATACTTTCATTGGTGAAGTTGCTATTCAATTGGTCATTTTACTATTCATAAGGGTCACATTACTATTCCAAAGGTCAAGTTACTATTTCAAAGGTATAGGTTACTTAACTTATAGAAATGCTTATTATTTCATTCATTAATCATTTATAAAGATTGTATTGTCTTCTATATGTGTTTATCCCATATGGAATAATTATAAGAAGGGAATTTCTACAGATAAAACTTTGGTTCGTTACAATCCTTGTCTTAAAATTAAAGTTAATTGCATGGGATATAGTGATGTGGGTATATTTGTATATTTTTAACAACACATGTGAGGTTAAAACTTATATTTAATCACATAATGTTGTATTAAAGGTATGATATCCACAAATAAATTAAAAGTGGTTGATTAATGAGTATAAAAATACATTTGTTTCAAAGTTTAAGGATAAATTCAACACTGATTCATTAGCATCAAAATCCATGAAATGTTTATATGGGTGTACATGTGATAATAAAATCACATGGTCTAGTTTTAATATTAATTGTTTCACATTTTACATTAAAAAAATAGGATAATAAGATTATTTTTCAAAATAGTTGAGTAATGATCATCGCTAAAGAAATTGATTTTTTGACTAAAAATTATAAAAAATGGAATTTCTTTATCAACATTATATTTTGGAGTTGTTGAGTATATTTGGGAAATTAGTTATACTAAATTTTGTGTATCAATGTTTAACTATAACTAGGTTGATGGTAATAGTGGTGTGAAACATGATAATTATAGAATTATAGTTTTTTATTTGAATAGATTTAGTTTCAATGAGGAATAATTTATTATGGTGACATATGATAAGTAGATATTTTATGTTATTGTCCAATATAATTATCAATGGTCTATAATTTTTTATCAGAAAAAAAATCATTTGGGTGATGAGTATATTGATGAAGTTGATAGTTTTGTGGGATTATGTGATATTTATTCATTTATTACACCATTGCTATAGGATAAAAATGAATATGATGTAAACATAGTCCATGTGATATTAAATGATCACATATAAGGGATATGGAAAAACAATTCATTAATCTTCTAATTATTCATGTAAATATCAAATTTTTATATTTTTTCAAGTTAACTCATGTAAAAAATTCTATTTTTATCATTTATATGATTTTTGTATTAAATTTTATATTTATTAGTTTTAGCTAAACTTTTTTGGGTTGAAGAAGCTATACATTTATATTTTTATATGATACTCACTAATATAAAAACACTATTTTTTAACTTATATATTTAAATCTATAGATGTTAAAAATTTCTGATATTTTTTGTATTAATTTTAATGTTTATTAGTTTCAGTTAAATAATTTTTGATTGAAGAATCCTGAAAAATTATTTTCAAGTAAAATTAACACATGTAAAAATACAATATTTTTTAGATTTAATATTTAAATCTATATATATTGATCGTTTCTTCCATTTTGGAATTAATTATTGTATTCATCAGTTTTAATTACACATTTTTTGGTTGAAGTAGAATGAAATCATTTTTTTTGTGAAATGTAAACATGTAAAGACATTATTATTTTTAATTGGGTATTTAAATTTATAAATTTTGATCATTTATGCCTTTTATATTAGTTTTTATATTTATCAATTTCAGTTATACATTTTTTGGTTGTATAATCCTAAAATCGTTATTTTTCTATGACTATTTATGTGTATTCATAATTTTTATATGTGAACTTTTTTCAACTACATAAGTTAACATAATAGATATAATTTTATTTCTACTAATAAAATATAGGTTCACATAATCTCATTACATTATTCTATTTAATGAAAAACAATGAAGAAAAGGAACATTTATCGAGGTATTTGTATGTTTTTTCAGGTTCACATATATTTTATAAATAAATTCTTTAATTAAATTAAACTTTTGTTTGTAAAAAATATTTACAAAACTACTAGTGTATCTATTATGGAAGAGAATTTTTCTTCTCCAGATAAGATGATAGCTAGAGTTGGTAGATATGGGCTTATATATTTACCAAAACTTTCTATATCTCAGTGGTTTCTAATTGAATTTAATGATTATAATAACCTATTTTTATAGAATGAAAAGAAATTTAATAGTTTTATATCAATTCATAGTCTTTGTAAGATTATCATTTTATATTCTGATTAGAGGAGTGTTGACTAGATAGTTAAAGGTCAGTTGTGGGAGTACATAGTGGTAAAATATCTCAGCTGGTTTTTTTAATTATTTAAATATTATATATTTCATATGAATAATGTTTAATCTTTTAAATTATATATGACATTCATATTTCCTGATATTAAAACATTAAGAATAGGTGGTTATATTTTAGGTAAATTGGATGAAGGGATTTCCAAACAAAATTAACTTCAATTTATATTTTTGGGATTAAACTGAATGAAAACCCATTCCTTAAATATGGGTTTTTAGATGTCCATACATGGGGTAAGTTTATCTCTAGTCAGTGGGATGAAGCCTTTCTGGTATGATAATTATTATGTAAAAAATAAATTTATACATTTATTTTTTAATTAATTAATTGATTATTCTTTTATTCCTATATAACATCCATATAAAATATCTCACCAAGAGATCTATTAATAGAATGTATAATCATAAATTATCATGTGGAGGGTACCCTAAAATGGAGGAGCAAATTATTGCTGAAAAATGATGAATTAAGATATAAATCAAGTAGTGGTTTTGAATAGGTTCAGTTTGACCCTTCATCACTACCCACTCATAAGGAAAAATGGAAAAGGGAGAGAATGAAAAAAATGAATATTTCTTATTGATCCATCAAAACAACTATCTGATGTGATTGTAAGAAATTAATTATTATTTTTATTGAATAATATTATTTTTTAAATTCATCACACTAATATAACATTTACATGTATCAATTTAGGACACCCGTTAGGAGAAAGCTATACAGGGGAACTTTTCCCTAAGGTTAGGAATGGATAGTTATGAAACTACTTTAAGAAAGAAAGAACACATAGGTTGTGTAAGAGGACATGAGGTGGGTGTTAGTATTAGAACTTTTTTTTGTCATTCTAGTAAAACATCAAGGGAGTTATAATGAAAGGTTGAAATAGATTCCTTTAAATTTGAGTTGTAAGGAAAAAATCAATTGATATATGGTTTAATTAAATCATATGTATAGGCTATGTGTATAGATGTGGCAAGATAGACATAGCTTACACAGCCTGCCAGCCCCAACCCTCTACCTCCTTATTCAAACCTTATTGTATACTATAAGTATCATGATATATATCCCCATGTAAAATTTTATCATACAAAATCAAACATTATTTGGGGAATTATGTACATCATCAGCTTATACATTTGGAACAGGTAATAGTAGTGGTGCATGATATTATTAATATATCTCCTATATTAATATTACCTATCGAGGATGTGGCCATAGTTGGAGAGATTATGAGTCATTTTTTACACTGTCCAATTATCCTTGTTCATTAATTGACATATGAGGTATGTGTGGTTTTTTCATTTTTATTTAATTTTTATTACAAATTACTTTTAATGTTTTCATACATTTACCTTATATAGGACTATCTAAAATATAATAAATGATTAATAAATAAATAAAAGTTTCTAGAACTAGAACCTCTTAATACATCTCATGTTTCTAAAGGTATAACAAAATTATCACTGAATTATTTTATGTTGATGAGTTATTATGAGTTTCCAATGTAATTATGAATATATATAATAGACTACCTATTAAGAATATTTAAAAAATACATCATGGATGTTATTATTGGTGATTATCTATTTGTACCAATGTTATAATTGTTTTCCATGTAAGTTAATTTCAATTTCAATTTTCATTTCATTAAATAAATATAACTTATAATTACTTAATTTATTACTTATCTAATTAGGTATTTCTAAACTATTCACATACATTATGAGAGAACGTATATTTACGTTTTTATGGAACCAAAATACATTTAAAAAGTTGAGAAATATCTATATAAGGATTCTAGAGTTAAATATATATATATATATATATGAAATATATGAAAATAAAGAGATTAAGTGTTGGTTTCTTCTATTCTTTGACAACTAATAAGACTTATATAATTATAAACTATTATTCATTATAATTTCATTAATATTAAATTTTTTATATTTTAGTGAACAATAGATGTTATGCGTACTATTTCCAAATGAACGCAAAACATATAGTTTATACTCTTTATTGGGTGGAGTTCCTAAAAAATTTCAAGATTTATTGAATTCAAATATTTTATTGAATTCTATTACTTCTTGAATTTAAAATTTTCATGTTGTATGTGTTTTGGTAATTAGTCTATGAAAATAAAAAAAGGCCATGGAAAGATATTAATAGGGTTTACTTTTTGATAAATAATCCAAATAAAATTAATTTATGAATGTTAAAGTAGATAACTTTTAAATTAGTTAATAATTATTTTTTCTTACATATACAGTGTTTCTTATTTTAAATTTTTTGTTTTATAATTTTGGTTTTATTGTCAAAACGGAAGATTTTAATGTGGTTATTATGTTTTACAATTCATTTTTAAAATTATCATGACCATAATGATAACACATTTCCAAAAAGTTAGTTACATTACAATTCTTTTGTTTTAAACTAATATATTTTATTATTAATTTTATAATATTTATTATTTTTATAGGTTGATAATGATTTTCCATCATATTTAGAAAAAATATTAAACCACATTAAAGGTTTATTTTAATATTATTTTGTAAGTTTTATTAATTTGTTGATATATATATATAATTTCATGTATATGTATTTTTTTAAAATGATGTTGTAGTAAATTTTTCATTGAGTATTTTGTTATTTTTCAATGCCACTAAAGTTATTATTAGAGGTCATGGGTTTTTTTATTTATTAATTTTTTTTTAAAAAAAAAATAGGTTTATATATGGATTTTTAATGAAAAAAAATGTTTTAAAAAACTTTCAATGTCGATTTTCATAGAATAGAATATGTCGAATGATCATTTAATTACATATTTATTTAGGATTTCAAAATTGGTTTTCTTGAAAATTGAAAATTAAAGTCTCTTTCAACGTCTTTTTTTTAAATGACATTGAAAGTAATTTCAAAATTGATTTTCATAATAAACAACATGGAAAACCTATCTATGTATATATATTTATTTGGTATTTCAACATTGTTTTTTAATAAAACCAACGTTGAAAGTCTCTCTAAATATTTATTTAGTGGGTATTTCATCATTAATTTTTATAGTAACTAATATAGAAAGTAGTTTTAACATTGTTTTTATTTTAATAATCATTTTTAAATATTTATTTATTAAATTTCAAACATTAACATAAACATATGTAAAAAATTGAAATTGATGTAAATAAATGAAAAAATAATTTGTTTTTATGTGTTTTGTTCTAATTTTTACCTATATCCATGACATGAACATTATGGTGAAATTTTTTAGTAATGAAAAAAAGAAAAAATAAATAAAAGGGAAATAAGAAATGAAATAAATAAAAAATATTCACTCAAGATCTCACTAAACTAATATGAAATTAATAATTATACATCTATGAATTAGTGCTTACCCTCAAATAGAAGAGATATAATCATTCACCTAGGCAATATATATTGATCAAATAATTACATTATTTTCTTAAAAAATATAGTAAACATACATAGTATGGATCTAACCAAAAAAACTCACTTAAAGAAAATAGAGAAGATGTTCCACCATTGATTTTATCATATTCATAGCACAAGGATCATCCTTACACAAAGCTCATAATGTTCTCGAAAATTACATCTCTACTAGATGAAGAAAAACATAAATGAGAAAGGTCCATAGGAACCTCTAGAGAGTAAATTAAATGGAATTTTACAAAGAACAAAGGATAGTAGCATTTAGAGGAAAATCATTTAAGATGAGAGATCCAAAAAACCCACACCAAAAAATAATTTTAGAAATGGGGAGAAGCTAAGTTAATTGAAGTTGATTGGTGAAGAAGTGGATATCTTATACACTTGGATGACTCTATTTGTAACACCCAAGACCAGTTCCCCGGGAACAAGATGATGCGCTACCTGACCTCATGCACACCTCTATGTATAGAAGGGGTTTTCGACTAGCAGTGAGAGCCTGAGTGATATAGTGGGGAGAATATTACCTCAATATCAGGTAACCAATAATAATAAACATAGTTTAATTATTAATAGATTAATAACCAACAAAAGAAACATAGAAGAAGCCAATAAAAAATAACACCACTTTCAAGATTAAAATAGGATAAAACAAAATATACATCTATGTCAAAAGGATCCCCACATGTGGAGGATCAGTACAATACATTGAACTAAAGAACAAAAGAAGAACATAAGCATGGTAGGAAAAGATCTCAGAGTATGTATCAGCATCACCTCAGCCCCTATGTTCTTTGCATGCTTAGTATCCCATTATGGGTTCCTTATTCTTGGATAGATATCTGACAAAAAAGTGTGAACGTGCATCAGGGTTCCCATGTAAGGTGTGAGTAATAAAATATAGTAGAACCCCACCAATTAATTCTTTGAATAAGTGAAATAGATATATAAAGTTATATTCACTGATGAAAACAAATACACAATAAGAATATAACTCTATCAAGTTATCATGTGCTATCCAGGCCACCACAAACCTCAACCATACCTACATTGACTCTATGCTGAAAATAAGTTTCATTTCAAGACACACATACAATATAGAATATATCCAATACCTTATCACTAGAGTTATGACCCCACATAAATTACCACAACATACAACCCATCATATCTCAAATAAATCATAATACTATAGGTTTATCCCTCAAGGGAGGTCACACATCAAACCCATATCATTTACCCAATATTGTCTCGTATCAAGCACCTGAACACACCCTCCTCACTTAAGGGGGAAACGCATCATCATATCTAGCCACAACTTCTCCCTCAATTTTAGTCTCACGTCACATATCAAACTACACCTTTTTACTCATGGTTGGTCTCACATCACATCTCAAACCACACCTCTCACTCAAGGTCAGTCTCACATCAAATCTCAACCCCCACCTTATCAATCAAGGATTAGTCTCACATCATCAATCACATACCATTACCTTGGAACCCAACCATATACTTGGGGTTGTACCATACATCAATCACACACCCAACACAATTATAATTGAATGGACTCATCACTCATGACCAAATAACACTCTATCAATTCACTATGACCTCAATCGGGCTTGAACTAGTCACACTATGCCCAGTTTACTATAGATAAAAGACTTACCTTAACCCATGGTATGAGGTAATATTCTACCATTTCCAATACATTAACTAGTAAATGTCCCTCTAAGGGGTCGACCATGCTAATGCAGACCTATCTGGTCACTTTGATACCAAAAATAAATCTCCATAAGTCTAACACATGCTTCTGTATGTAATTCAATCCATACACTTCATAAGAAAGTTTTAATATGGTAAGTGTCAAGAAACAGTCCACCATGGCAAACTTGGCTAACTGTAATCCAAATTAAACACCCCAATCTATCCACTAATAGGTTAATTCTAGATACTATAACTAAGTAGTCATATCACACACAAGAGATCCAATAGCCTAAGATACCTTTACACACGCACACATCTCAAAATACCCACATAAGGATGAAAGGTAGTATCTAATCAATACTAAAAATTCATAAAAACATCTATATCACATATCATACTATGACACAAGTATTGAAATTCATAAAGGGACAAATAAAATCCCACCAAATTTTTAAAAAGAGTCCAACCTTCTAGGAAGGAGGGGACTACTATCAAATAAAACACTTGGTATGAGCCATGGTCTATCTAGCCCAACTATGATCCACCTACTCCTGGTCCACCTAGGACTCCATAAAAAGGATCATTGTCTACATAAGACATGACATATCTGGGCAAATACCATGCATGGGTGAGTATAATAATACCCAGTAGGACACCTTGAAATCACTAAATATAAGGCACTAAGAGAGAGAAAAGTCAACTCAACATCATGAAGGCATGTCAATCAAAATATGTGACATAAAAATAATAACCCATATATACTCAAGATAGAAACTAAGTATCAGGGTAAGATCACAACCATATATTCAGCCTAGGATTCTTTCTTGAGGCCTCAAGGTAACATTTGTTTAGGAGAACTCACTCCATGAATCTGATAACACTGATGGAACTCATCCAAGAGGTCATGCCTATCGGGTCTCACCATGAATAAGTATACATTTGATATATGAATATATCTATACATGGATAGGGTATCTCACCCAAGGCCTATGGGGGATTCCTAACCCAAACTGGAAAATTGGATAGGCAGGGGATCGAACACCCCGATACATTGGTAACATGATTCCTAACCCTACCTAAGGAGGAATAAATGATATAGGATCACACCTCGGGCTACATGAAGGGATTACTAAACTATATATGAGACTAATATCATAGAGGGTATCACATCCTATGCTCATAACACAATTCCTAACTATACCCTCATTGGGATGGACCAAGGGGACACACCCTAGAGATATTGGTATACACTGAAGAGAATACGGGCCTAAAAATACCCCAGGAAAAGTACATAGTATTTATAGGGTATACAATACCTGTATTGGCTACCCTAGGCCTACCCATTTACTTCAAACCATGCTTGTGTACTTTTTACCATGCTTGTATACACTAGTTGTTCCCATGTACCTAGCTGTGTTTGGTTACTCTTGTCATGTCTAAGTATTGGGTCATGCTCGTGTACTCTAGCCATTCTTGTGTACCTAGTCATGTCCATTCCCATGTAGCCTAAGGGTACATTCTGAGTCCCTAGTCATGGGTAATATAGTATATCGAAGGCCCTGCATTATGTGGGATATTTTATTTTTTTGAAAACCTGTCCACCACATCCAAAAGACTACAGATCGTGTGTTCTTTGGGACTATATGTCATGTATGTTGTAATTTTTTTATAAACCACTAGTTTCCATAAGATTCCACTCATTCTATATCCTCTTTAATTATATCCACAAATTCAACATGTGAAACATGGACCTAATTTGATCAAACTATGATCATCATTAGTGGACAAATTTCATCTACCAATCTACTCACAAATCTCTTCCTAATGTGCTGCACTTCCACACCCCCAAAACATTCACTAAAACCACCTAATCTAATCCCCGATCATATGTGGTAATCATTGTACATCCTTCATACCATTAATCCTAAAATCAAACACATTGTATCAATTTTTTGTTCCAAAGAATGATTGTTCAAAAATTGGTTACCAGGTATTTTATCTAACTGCTAACTAAAGGGGATATTGATGATTAACATATGAAGAACTATGCGACAAAATCACAAAACACAAACATGAGAAATGAACATCAACTATTGTTCAGGTTGGCCTCAATCTGTTGATGAAGAATAATTTAATGAATGGAATAATAATATTTTAATCAAAATAATATCCATTCCTAATTCTAGGAAGATAAATCAATAACCTTAAATCAATAGTCAACCCATGAATCAATTTTTTAGAAGGATAGATTAGCGTTTGAAAAAGTATAAAAAAATATGAATATTGACCCCAAAAAAACAATTTCCAACCTCAATTTTAGATTTATCACTAATGAATAATGAATCTGTGTCATTTTCATTAGGGACACCCATGAACTAATTTTCAAAATGATTGATGCACCACGATTTTTTTTTTGTTTTTACATGAAATATCCTCCAAATGGCTTCTCTCTGGTCTATAGAGTTATGTAGAAATTTATAAGGATTTGATATAAGTGGGATTAAATAGTGGATATTAGGTTTTTTTCCATTTAATAAATAGTAAATAAATTAGTTTATTTATTTATTTATTTATTCACTAATAATGGAACTTAATCCAAACACCTGATGTGCATAAAGGTCTTGTCACGCCTATGGTGAAAACCGCATACCAAATTTAATGTCGGTATTAGATTTCCCATCTGACACACTGTTTGTGAGTTATTAAATTATTTTAGAAAAATATGTGCACATGATATAATATAATTAATATTTTAATTATATAAATACTGAGCCTCCTCAGGACCTAGAATCCCACACTCACTCGTTTACTAGCTTTGAGAATATTATTAAATTGTTTCAAAGTTTTACAAGGAAAAAACAGAGTCATTACATTCTCCCCACCTCAGGTATTTTTGTCCCAAAAAGAAAAAAAATACTCAAATAGTTAAGTGTATTGATCTTTCATTTAGTTCTAACACTCACAGGTCCTCTCTTGAAGATTCTCATTCTACCACCAGACACACACACCAAGGTAATCACTTTCCTATAAAGTATTTTCTCCTACCGATCCATAATATCTATTGGGCACTCTATGAAGGTAGATCCATATTCAATATCCAGCTTTCCCTAGTCTATAACATTTGATGGTTCGTGCACATACCTATTTAGCTATAATACATGGAATGCACCGTGTACTCAATCTAACTATGAGAGTAGGTACAAATGGTATTCCACCTCACTGACCCTACGCAGTATCTAGAAAGGGCTAATGAACCTTAACGATAACTTGACACCATGACTAAATCTCTATAATAATCACCAAGGTGAGACCTTTAGGAACACATGGTATCCCTCATAGAACTCCAAAGTCCTTCGTTAGTTTTTATAAGAGTTATGATGGTTTCGGGTAGTCCTCATATGCTCCTAGATGATCTTCGCTTTATCTATTTTCTCTCATACCAACTATTAGGCTATGATTATGGAATCCCCTGGATTGGTCCAATATAGTGGTGACCTATAGAATCTCCCTTAAAAGGTGTTTAATACTGAAATACCAATGGTGTATTGGTAAATATTGTTATATGAACACTCCAACAAGTGTATGTGGTCATCCAAACTATGACCAAATTCCAACATACGAGACTGAAGAATATTTTCCAAAACCTAAATAGTCCACTCAGTATTTCCATAATTCTAGGGGTGAAATTCCATGATCAAATGAAACTTAGTCCCAAAGGCCTCCTTTAATCCTCACTATAACTATGATTTTA
Source organism: Viscum album (assembly GCA_963277665.1). Taxonomy (NCBI): domain Eukaryota; kingdom Viridiplantae; phylum Streptophyta; class Magnoliopsida; order Santalales; family Viscaceae; genus Viscum; species Viscum album. The sequence goes on along the minus strand of OY728151.1, from coordinate 1,819,596,694 downwards.
ATTGTGCATCATATTCTAAAATTATTATTGAGGGAACTCCATGAAGTCAAACTATCTCATTTACATAAAGGTTCCCCAATATCTTCATCAAACTATGATCACCGATGGTTATGAAGTGGATCTACTTGGTGAGTCAATCTACAATCACCTAGATAGTGTCATGTTCTCTAGAAGATCATGGAATAAAAATCATGAATTCAAAATAGATACCATCACACTTCCACTCTAGCACCTCAAGGGGTTAATCCAAACCCACTGGAACCTAGTTCTTAGCCTTCACCTTCTGATAAGTGAGACATTTAGAGACAAACTTTTCTACACTCTTCTTCATTACTAACTGAAAAACTAACATTGAAGGTCTTGGTTTATCTTCATCACTCTTGGATGTACTGATAAGGAGGATGTATGAAAATCCATCAAAACCTCCACTCACAGTGTCACTAGTACCATCGTCTACCCTCAAAAAAGGATGATGTGCTCCCCACCTTGAGAAAGTCCATTAGGAGCACATACAGTGAATATATAAATACAAAAGGTCTCATAGTCTATATCTCCAAGTTGAGCCTCCCTAAAACATTATATAAGTGGATGGGTTAGAACCATATATTAGAGGTAATATATATAGTAATCATCTACAAAGTACTGCTATAATGAGTCGAACTACTCTGATGCCTCACTCAATAATTGTGAACATAATCTCCTACTAAGAAAATATACCACCACATTCTATTTCCCATGAGTATAGAATATATCAAAGCCATAATCCTAGATGAAATATATCCACCTAGTCTATATAAAGTTAATATCCATATGAGAAAAGATATAATTGATACTCTTTTGTTCAGAATAGATGATAAAGCACTCAACCATGAGGTAGTTTTGTCACATCATTAGGGAGAAGACCACCACTACCTGCTCAAGATCATGTGTTGCATAGTTCTTCTCATGGGATCTCATCTATTGAGACCCATAGGCTATAAATTCGTATATCTATATTAAAAAAAATTCAATCCTAGTCTGTGAGAAATCTCAAAAAACAATATACTTAACACCCTTAAGGGAAGTCTCATAATGGGGGTCCTTTTTAACCTCTACAAAAACTCTTAAAAATCCAGTTGACACCTCTCTATCCACATGAAAGGAATCCCCTTTCAATTAAAAGTTTTCAAAGGTTCCATAATATGGAGAAATAGAGTATGAATCAACTATGGTATCCTAAAAACCCAATGAAGCTTTTCACCTCAATCACAATCTTGATTGGATCACAAGTTATCACTGCCTCAACCTTAGTAGGGTCCACTATAACTCCCTCTTCTAATATGACATGTCCCATGAAGTGGACCTCTAGAATCTATAACTAACACTTTGAGAGATTCCTATAAAGATGGTGCTCTTAATGTATGTCCAAGATCATCCTCAAGTGTCTTCTGTTCTCCTCCTTAGATGTTGAATGAACTAGTATTTCATCGATGAAGACTTCCACGAACCAATCCAAGAAAGGATGAAGGATCTAGTTCATGAGTCCCATGAAAATTTTTGGGGAGTTAATCATGAAAAAGGGAATAACCAAGTACTTTTAGTGAGTGTACCAACATCAAAATGTCATATTTTGTATATCCTCATCTTGAACTCCGAGTTGGTGATATCAAGACATATAGTCAATCTTCAAGAACCATCTCACACCTTTAAATTGGTTGAAGAGGTCATTAATTCTCAGTAGTTGATACTTATTCTTGATAGTCACATGATTCATGTGATGGTAATCCATGAAAAAACTCAATATCTTATCCACCTTCTTAGTGAAAAAAATTGGGGCTACCTAGGGTGACACACTTGGCCTGATAAATCCCTATATCTGTAACTCCTCCAACTACACCTTCATCTCACAAAGATCTGTAATATCCATCCAATATGCTGGAATAGTTATCAGGGGAGTCCCTAGTTTCAATTATATACAAAATTCAATCTCTCAGTGGGGATTTAATCCCAAAATGTCCTTAGTAAAGACATCCTCATACTCTTCCACTACTATAGGGAGTTGAATGGCCGTAAAATATGCTGCACTAAGAGTAATACAAGCCAATTGTTGAGTAATCGGTTGTATCCTCATGTGTATGAGCCCATCCTTCTCTTCTTGTGTTTCATTCTCACCAGTGAAGGAAAACCTCATCCCATCGACATGGGCTCACCACATCCTCATCCTAAAATAGTCAATTTATTCATGGACTATGGAGAGCTAGTCTATTAATAGAATGAAATTATAAGGCCTTGTATTCACTTTGAAAATATCCCAAATAAATATCTTTCCAACAAGAGTCTATTGACACTATTGGTAGAAGTGTGTGATAGTTGAATCACCTCTGGTAGGAGTCTCTAAGTTAAAAGGTCGAGCCAAAGGCTCTACCATAATATCTAGATCTCAAATAAGGTATGTGGAAAGAAAAGAGTGGATTGATCTTGTGATTATTAGTACTTAAAATAATGTAGAAAAGATATTGATTATACCTCATATAAACCCTAAAGCCTCTGGATCATAGGCCGCCACTACCTACAGTTATCCTCATCCCTGACCACCATCTCCCTGAGCCTAGTATGGTCCAAATGGGGGTAGTGTTGGCAGCAAATCAAATCATTGAACACCTCCTACATCTCTCCTAACTCATCTTCCACATCCTCTACCATACAAACCTCCTTGATATAACCACTACCACTACCTAGGTGGTCCATTTACTATTTCCCTGTCATCTTCATAAAGGGTTAGATAATCTTGCATGGGATTTACTTTCCTATCACAAGAGTAGAACCATATATCTCTCAGTTGATTGGAACCATACTAAAATCCTTAAACTATAGTCCCTTCATCCTGAGACTATCTCTAGGAATACCTAGCTCTCTTAGAACCCTGATTATAACCTTAGATACCAGTTTCCAAAGTCACATCTCCAGGGTTCCCCCTACTAGCACAAGCTCTTGGAAACTACTCTACCAAGAATCTCTCCACCACAAAAGCTTACTCAAGAACTTAAACATATGTAGAAATGCAAATAGATATCAAATTATCCATGATGTCTCTATGTAGGTCATTATCAAAGGTCCATGCTCAAAAGAACGCTCGCCAAACTTTATTAATGGATTATTGTGAGAGGTTATTAAACCTTGATGAATACTCTACTACCATCTTTCTACCCTACTAAAGCTCCAAATTCTCCTAGATGAATATTTCTCACAATGTAATAGGATAGAAATACTCTCCAAAAATATTCTTAGACTCTGTCCAAGAAAGTGTCACCTTTTCATATGTCAGAGTCACTAGAATCCACCATCACCCTATGGATCCATGAAGAAGGATCGCTACAAAAATCACTATTTGATCTGGAGGGGTCTTGTCCAAGTAAAAAAACTCACCCAACTATCCAAAGACAGTCTTTAGCTACCTGGGGTCCTGAATCACCCCAAAACCTGATGGGTCACTGCCTCTAAAACTCATGAAGTTTACTCATCATATGCACATCATTATCTAATATTGAAAGTGAAATTTGCTACTCTATGGGTGGTGGTAAGACTAGAAAACCACATGAAGTTACCACCTCCTATATAGGACCTTGTACTGAAGCCTAGTCACTAGGTAGATCATCCTCACAATCCTTCTATAGAATCTTAGATAGTTATCATCATATAGGCATCTTGAAAAGTTCAATACATTACAAGATCAAATAGTATACCTAGGGATATGACTTAATAAGGACATGGATACCATAACACATTCTTATATGACGCATGTGCCAATATTTTCCCTAAAACTAGTGCCTACATGTATCGATTCAACAATTAGGTTATCAGAGTCCTAGTTAATGGATATTTCAGTTTCTACACCAACATTGGGTTCCCTTGCCTATGATCCAAACTCAAAACACTTTAACATTGTTTCCCTAGTGCCTAAACCAAACCACACATCATGAAAACCTCCAAACTACATTCCTAAGATGAACCTTATCTAAAATAACTCTATCATGACCTATCCCATTAGGGCCTTCCTAATCAGTGGTAAACTAAATGTGAAACCCTAAAACCACCTCCAATGGGGTAGGGGCTGGCGACCAGTGTCAAGTTGGCATATCACATGCATGGGATGCCTTAGCCTAAGGTACCTGTATACACACACACAACTACAAATACCCACTTGATGCGGAAAGGTAGAATATAACTAATAAAAAAAACTTAATGTATATATCTATATCCCACATCAGAGTATGACACAAGTAATGGAAAGAAAAAGGTCCAAATATAATCCCTCCAAAGCTATAAAAAGGGCCCAAACTACTAGGAAGGTAGGAAAAATTTTCAAATGAAACACCTAGTATGAACCATGTTCTATCAAGATAAACTATATTTTTCCTACTCCTAGACCACCTAGGACTCTGTCAAAAATCCTATCATCTTTATAATACATGAAATGTGTGGGAAGATCCCATGTTGTGGTGAGTATAATAGTACCCAGTAGGACACCTTGAAATCACCAAATATAAGGAATTAAGAGAGAGAAAGGTCATATCATCATCATGGAGGCATGTAAATAAAAATATGATACCTAATAATAGTAAATCAGATATAATAAAGATAGAAACTAAGTCTCAAGTTAAGGTTATGACCATGTATCCAACCTAGGATTCATGTTTGAGGCCTCAAGGTAACATTCATCTGAGAGAACTCACTCCACAGTTCTAATAATATTGATGTCACTCATCCAAGTGGTTGTTCCTATCGAGCATCACCATGAATAAGTACACATTGAAACTATAAATATATTGAAACATCGATAGGGGATCTCACCTAGGGCCTATGGGGGATTCCTAACCCTAATTGGATAACCTTCTAGGTTTAGGATTTAATGCCATGGTATGTTGGTCATGTGATTCTTGACCCTATCTAAGGATGAATAAATGATAGTGGATCACACACCGGGACACATGGAGGGATTCATGACCTCTATAAAATACTAATACCATAGATGGTATCACATCCTATGCTTAGGATATGATGCCTCCTTGAACCCTCCTTAAAATGGACCAAGGGGACACACCCTAGAGATTCTAGTTTATACTGAATAAAATGAGGGCCTCAAACTTTCCTATAAAAAGTAAACGGAATATAAAGGGTATACACAATATGTATTGGCCACCCTGGGTCTACCTATGTGCTCCATACTATTCCCATGTACTTTTTCCCATGCCCATGTACTTTAAGAGTCCTAGTGTTCCTGGATGTGTATGGCCACTCTGGCCATGTCTGAGTATCAGGTTGTGCCTTTATACTCTAGTTGTTGCTGTATTCCTATATATTTTCATGCACATGTACCCTAAGGGTACATGATGATTCACCAGTCATGGGTCACATAACTTTTGGTAGGTCCCACATGGTGTGTGATATTTTATTTTTCCGAAACATTAACTGTCGTAACCAAGGTACTACACATCATGTGTCATTCGAACTACATATCGTGTATGTTAGGATTATTCCATAAACCAACGGTTTATATGGGGTTCTTATCACGCTACTTTTTACTTTTTATAGCTGTAAATATCGCCTATAAAACATGGATCTAAGTTGACTGAAATCTGATCATCACCGGTGGAAGGATTACGCCCACCAATCTGCTTGCAAATCGCTTCCTAACATAACACAACACTGTACAATCATACCACTCATGAAAAACACATGATGTGATCCCCAATCATTCATGTTCATCATCATACATCATTATTTCCATCAATACTGAACCCAAACCCATGGTATCATTTCATTTCACCAAAGAATGATTGTGTGATGATCATTTACTTGGTATTTGTCAAACTGTCGCCCAAAGGGAACACTGATGATGAACGTATGGATAGTAATGGGAGAAAATTTTAAAACACAAACAAGAGGAATAAACCTAAAACATTTTTTGGGTTTTCCTAAATCCATTTATAGAGAATCCTTAAACATATAGTATACTAAAAGTTTGATAAAAAATATCTATTACTAATTATAGGAAGATAAATCAATTGTCAACCCATGAATCAATTTTTTGTAAGTATTTATTCATGTTTGAAAAATAATAAACAATATAGGGATTCAATCCAAAAAAAGAAAACCCTACCTATAGTTTTGATTCATCACTGATGAAGAATGGTTCTATGTCATTATCATTGGTGAGATCCACGAACTCCTTTTCAAAATTATTGTTGCACCACAATCTATTGTCATTTGTCCAAGAAAAATCCTCCCAATGGATCCTCTCCAATCCCTAGAGTTATGAAGATAACCCTAGGGGTTTTCCATAAGTGGTATTAAATAGAAGATATTATGTTTTGGTCCATTTAATAAATAATAAATTTATTTATTTATTTATTTAATAATTCACTCATTGTTTCACTAAATCCAAAAACTTGATACACATAAAGGTTATATCATGCCTGGGGTAAAACCCAAATTTTGTATTTAATGGTGGTCTTATATTTCTCATCCAATACTTCATTTTGGAGTTATTACATTATTTCATAAAAACTATGTGTGCATGATATAATATATTTAATATTTTTATTATATCGATATTGAGCCTCCCTGATTCCCATAATCCCATGTTGACTCAATGGTTAGCTTCAAAAATATTATTTAAAATAATCTTAATTTTTTAAGGCAAAAATAGAGTCATTACAGTAAGTAATTTCAACCTCAATCTTGAAGGAAAAAAATTTATAATCTCTACTCTCTGATTCAATATCAATCCCCCAAAGCCCTAAAATGAACCCCCTAACCCTCATAATTAGGGTTTTGATATGGGAAACAAGAAGAAAAGGAGGCATATAATGCACAAACAATGTTAGATTTACCAAGAGAGAACCTATGTTAAAAATAAAGCTTCAAACATGCAATGAGAGAGTGGAGGGGTATATAATTCCATGGAAGAGCTCTATCATCATCCAAGATCATGTTAGGATTGTAAAATAATGAGAGGAGTATTTAAAGGGGTCTAAAATAAACTTCTAAATTTTCCAATTCAGAAAAAAAAAATCATAGTATCTAGGTCACAATGTGACCATTATGGTCAGACTATGAGGTCTTTATATGATGCCCACAATACATAATGACCCCTAAAGGTTATGGTAAAAAATCCCATAGATAGAGGGAACTACCCACTAACCATAAATCATCACATTGTGACATCCTACACCACATCATGGAACCCCTCCTTTACCCCATCCTTCATGTCTAACATCATGTTGTATTAGCCCTCCATCATACCATGACCATATGTAAGGGTAAATCCAAACTTATAAGACTATTATATAAGATTAAACACATTTAAAATTTTATATACTCCAAGCCTCATGTTTTGGAACCCCTTCTCCATGTTATGGCCTCATCCTTCAAGACATATATCATTTTATGGTTCCTTAGTGCCACAATGTGACCCTAGGCCATCCGCCCCACATGTCTTGACTCCCATTCATCACAGCATAATGACTAACTGCATTAGAATTATAGATCTAAACCATACTTGACTTCCAAAATATTGATCATGGTGTAACACCAACATCCAAAATATTATAAAATCATTAATATATATAAGATTAAATAAATAATTAAATAACACATACCTTATAATTTTAGGGGTGTCACAAACTCCATCTTTAATGGATTTACATGCCTAAGAAGTGTCTCTAAGATTCCTCATTAAAAAGCTTCAGTCAATGCGTCTATGTATCTGACACTTAATACCAATTCACCCCTTAAAATACAACCTTGTTTCATTTGGACAAACTAATATCATTCCAACATATCTCAATTTATGTGTTTTAATGACTCATAAAATCCCCACTATTATTCTATCAAATTTGTATTAAGTATTTCAAAACATGTCAAAAGAACTTATCTTATGATTGATTCTCTAAACACTTATCTTACGATGTGTGAAGTATTTGGTATGTGATAAAGTTACTTTATATTATAGAAATAAAATATTATCTTATATGTTCTCATAGTCTGAAGGCTCCATGGTGAAAGGTTATCTTATGAAATAAAAGATTATATTATGAGAATCAGAAAAAAAAATTAAAATGATATGGTTTCTATCTTACACTGAAGGATTATCTTACGTGGTATTGATAAAATATTTCCTTATGAATAAAAAACAGAGTAAAGTATCTTAATTTCATTTATAAGATTTTATCTTATGAAGTATCAGAAGAAGTTTTCTTTCTTTTATCTTTTGAAAAAAATTCACATACGCAAAATGAAATGTAGTTTCTCTTATAAACCAAATACTATAGATATATTTTATATTAAAAATTCTCTTTATAAAATCATCTTATGAAGACATTACTTCCTAACACATAAAGAACGTTATGATTATCTATCATATTTATTATGAAAAGTTTTTTTTCTTCAGTATATCAGTGAAATTTTTTTTACGTAAGGAAAATTACATGTCATGTTACCATAAATACAAATATCTAAAGAATAAGATGGAATTTGATATTGTTGTTTCAAATTCATATTCCATATTTGGAAAGAATGACTACATATCATTAAAATCCTATCTTATCAACTCTATTTCTCTCTTTCTCAATGGATTATCAAGTTGACCATTGTGATTATATTACACACTCTTGTTTAAAATAAAGAAAGACATATAAATATAGAAGATATATTATATATAAAAATAATAGAACACAACAAGTAAAGATACATATTTTTGGTTTCTCAAAAGATCAAAAACATCATCTTATTTGTACATAGAGAACTTCAGAATATTGCTTGAATAACAGTGATGACAAGTTTATCTCTAGAATTTTAAGATCTTTTAGAGATAAATCTTGAAGGATATAATCTTATCAGGAGGAATCTTAATCTATTTTCATTTTCTGCTTACAACTGTGTACTACAAATGTTTCTCTCAAAGTGTTGTTTCACTTTATCTTATTTATACTTAGTGTAAGAGTATGTTTAAGACCATGGATAGGTATTGTGAAGGGAGATACTGGTTGAAAGATCTTTGACCTTTGTATTAAGTGAATGATACTTTTACATAGATGGGATCCTTGGTAAAAGGGTTGTTTTATTAAAATCACCAAACTCATAGAGTTGAGTGTTGGTGGAGTGGACTAGGGGATTTCTATTCCCAAAACCACTATAAATATCTTATTCAATTTACTTTCCTTATAATTTCATATTTCCAATACATGTTTTTTAAGGAAATAATTGAACTCGCATACCTTAAAGAGGGTGATCTAATATCAAATAAAATTTTAGGAACTCAATTCACCCCCTATTGAGTTATATAGCTAGTCATCATCTTGGAAAACAACCGATATAAAATCTTGTGACTCTTAAGTTCAAAATTGTATAAGGTTAAAGTATAAATATATTTTCAAATGGATTCTATGTATTATAACCAAGAAGGTATGTCAATGGTTAGAGCTCCATACTTTAATGGTGAAATCTATGGTTGCTGGAAAGCATACATGATCAATTCTTCGAAAAATCTTTGATTGAAAGTGTATCTCAAAGCATTTAAGACCTATAAAATTCCTAATATATAACCTAAAACATGGGATACTAAAACTAAAGTAAATTATGATCTAAACTACAAAACTTTTAATGCCATCATCTGTATATTAGGACTAGGTGATTTTAACAGCATCTCTCAATGTCAAATAGTAAATGAAATATGGGCCAATATAGCAGTTTTATATAAAGGTACCAACAATTTAAAAACCCTTAGATATGAAACAACTAATATTATGTTCAACACATTTAAAATGGATTAATGAGAGATAATTTCTCAATTAAATAGAAGAATCACTAATATTGTGAACAACAATGCTTCTCTAGGAACACCTATCACTAATCCTAAACAAGATTTGAAAGTTCTCAGAGTATTACTACCCAAATGGAGTTGAATTACAGCTTCTATTAGACAATTTATATAAGTAAAAAAATTTAAGATAAAATATCTCATCGAAACTCTCATGATGGATGAAGCTGAAATGGAAACTGGAATTGAAGAGCATAATATGATCAAGAAGGAAAATGCTACCTTGAAAGATTGTAATTCTAAATATGAAAAAATGAGTAAAAGAATACAAATATTTGAATCATTTGAAGAATAATATTCCTTAAGAAAATCAAAATCAAATGATGAGGTTTGTCAATTTTCTTGAAAGTTCAAAAAGTTATATAAAAATATGTAAGGTTTCAGAAAACCTTTCAATAAGCACAAGAAGAATAGTGACAACTCTAAAGAGTTATGATGCTTTGAGTGAAAAAAAAATTAGGACATAACAATCCTAACTTTAAAAAAAAAATATGATAAGAAGAAATAAAATAAATACTTAAATAAGGCTAGTTATAAGAAATCTAAGAAATCTGTGAAGGTCACCTGGAGTGATACTGAAGATTCTAGAAAATAAACACCATTATAATCAGAATCTAAAACTGTTAATCAGAAGGAAAACATATGTTTTATGGAACAGTCGTCTGAGGTACATTCTGATTACTCTTCTAGGAATGAACATGAATTAGAAAATGAAAATTTCTCATACGAATAATTAAATGATCACTTCACAATGTTAGAAAACAAGAATGAAATATTGAAAATAGTGAATAAATCCCTTCTAAATTCTTATAATAAAATTTTTAGTGAAGAGGAAAACTTGAAAAACCATATTTTTTAATTAAAAATTTATTTGGAAAAATCTACTACCTTGAATACTGAACAATTCAAAACAATTGAGAAACTATAAAAGAAGGCTCAAAACTTCAAGGATTATTAAAGTGTCTTTACTAAAGGAGGATATTATTTAAACAAAATAATTTTTTAGAGTAAACATAGAAAAGAAAATTTTTGAATTGGAAGACAAGGTGAAAAGACCAAAATTTATAGAAAAACTTTTTGCCTTGATCTAAAAATAAGCACCTTCCCAAATTTACTTGTTTTCATTGTGGTGAAATAGGAAATTTTTTCAATATTTGTGATTGGAAGAATCCTAAATTTTGTTGAATAAAAAATATCTTTCTTTCAAAAGATTTTTTGAAACAAGATGAAAAGTTTTTTGGAAATAAAAAACAAATATGGATGCTTAGATCTCTTATAGATAAATTTTATAGACCCAAAAGAGTTTTTTAATCAAAGAATTCTATTATTTGATCTACCATTGTAGGTAATTGGCCATGTGAATAGTAGATCAAAATGGTTTATGGACAGTGGATGTTCAATTCATATGAGTGGATATTACTCCAACTTTCACTATATATCTAAAATAGATAGAGGATACTTCACTTTTGGGGACAATAAAAAGGGAAATATATTTGGAATTGGATCAGTTGGAAATACTTAGTCAATGATCATCAACAGAGTAATTTATGTTGAAGGCTTGAAGCAAAACCTGATAAGTATCTCTTAACTTTTTGATGATGTATATTCTATTGATTTTTCGAACAATTCATTCATAGTTTTTAATGATAATTGTCTCAAGGTTAAACAAACCTAAAACATAAAATGTTTATACACTAGATCTCAATTCCTTGTATAGAAAAATATAAATTGTTTAAATGTTAAAATTTATAAATCGTGGATTTTTCATAGAAGTCTTAGACATTATGATGCTTATTATTTGAGAAATATATCTAAAAAATATTTTATTTTTGATCTTCCTAATCTCTAATTGGATAGAAAGAAGCTATTTGATGCATGATAAATGGTCAAGTAACACAATTCCTCTTTCAAACCAATTAAAGAAGTTTCTGCATATATACCTCTTGATGTTATCTATATGGATATGTTCGAACCTACTAGAACTAGAAATATTTCTAGAAAATCAATTCTTTTCTATTAGCTGATGATTTTTTTAAGATTTACATGGGTTTACTTTTTAAGACAGAAAAGTGAAGATTATTCTATTTTTATTGATTTTGGCATAATTGTGAAAAATAAAAAAGATGTCAAAATTGATTCTTTAAGAAGTTATCATCAAGGTGAATTTTAGAATCATGAATTTGACTATTATTTCTCAAATAAAGGAATTAAACATACATTCTCTTCCCCCAGGATATCTCAAAAAAAATAGTGATGTTGAAAGGAGGAATAAGACTTTGTAAGAAATTTCTAGAACTAGGTTATGTGAATATAACTTGCCCACTAATTTCTGGTATGAGGATATTAAAACAGCATGTTATGTCATTAATAGAGTGATAATAAGGCTTATCTTAAAGAAAACACCCTATTAGTTATGGAATAATAAAAAATAAAAGGTAGGATACTTCAAATTATTTGGATACAAGGTTTATATCTTGAACACCAAAAATAATATTGGCAAGTTTGATACAAAGGTTAATGAAGGTGTCTTCCTAGGTTATTATACTACCTCAAAAGATTATAGAGATTTCAATAAAATTTAAATGATTCTTGAAGATCCAACTCATGTAAAATTTAAAAAAAGTGGTCCTTTTGATCACAAAATGATTCAAATTAATGATCAAAGTGATTTAGTCAAGAATATGAGACCTAAATCCTTCTTTCATGAAAAAAAGGATGATGATTTGGAACTTTATTACTTTAAAATAAATCTAATAAGGGTATATGTTAGTGAACCATAAAGTTTGTTTCCTATAATACCTATAAATATTAAATATCGTCCTCTAGAAACAATTATAGGAAACCTAGATGAAGGTGTAATAAATAGAAAGAACATAGTAAATCTAGTGGAATTCTCTGAATTTCTATCCCAACAGAAACCTAAATCTGTAGAAGAAGACTTATCTAATAAAAGTTTTCTATTAGCTATGTAACAAGTGTTAAATCAATTAAAAATAAATAAAGGGTGGGAATTTATTGAAATACACTCGAACCATCCTGTAATTGGAATAAAATGGGTTTTTAGAAACAAAAAATATGATAATGGTATAATAACTAGAAATAAATATAGATTAGTCACTAAAGGGTGCAATCAAGAAGAATAAATATATTATGAACAACCTTTTATTTGAAGACCCTAATTTTTAAAATTATGCGTTTAAACTTACCAAATATTTATATGGAATTAAACAAGATTTAAGGGAATGGTATGAAAGGTTGAGTTTTTTTATCTTATCAAATGGTTTTATATTAGTAATGGTAGATCCTGTGTTATTTAAGAAAACTATATCCTCAGATATTTTTTAATAGAAATATATGTAAATGATTTTAATTTCAAATCAATAAACCAAAAATTGTGTAATGAGTTTTAAAAACTTATGCAAAAAGAATTTGAAATGAGTATGATGGGTGAACTACACTATTTTCTAGGATTTCAAGTTTATCAAAAAGATTTTGGAAATGTTTTAAATCGAAGAAAACACATTCTTGATTTGATTAAAAAAATTTACCTAAAAAAATTAATACTTAATCAACTCCTATGAGCTCCAATATTAAACTTGATTCATATTAAATTGGAAAACCAATTGAAAACAAGTTGTATAGAGAGATCATTGGAATTTTTTTATATCTCACTGCAAGTAGTATAGAAATTATGTTTTAAGTATGTATTTGTGTAAGATTTCAATCCAATCCCAAAGAATCTCAGTTTAATAATTCCAAAAGGACTTTATGGTATTTAAAAGGAATGGTATCTATTTTACTTATTTTTTCAAAAACCTCATATTTTTATTTAATCACATATTCAGATACTGATTTTATTGGTTGTAGATTAGATAGAAAAAACACCTTGGGAACCTTCCATTTCCTTGGTAAATACCTAGTATCTTGGTAGATTAAGAAATAGTACTTTGTGGTGTTATCAACTGCTAAAGATGAATATATTGCAGTAGGAAGTTGTCGTGCATGAGTTTTGTGTATTAAACACACTCTAGTGGATTTTGGATTTAATTTTTATTGTTTTCCAGTAAAATTTTATAACACAAGTGATATAAATATTTCAAATAATCCTATAAACTATTCAAGAACAATGCACATTGATTTAAAAGATCATTTCCTAAGATATCATCAAAAAAAGAAATATATCTCTTTAGAATTTTTTTGCATATAAAATCAATTAGCATATATTTTTACTAAACCATTATCGGCTGAAATTTTTTATTTTATTAAATAAAAATTAGTTTTATTTCATTTTACATAAATATTACATTTCTATTATGAAATAGTATGTTTTTTAAATACTTAAATATGTTTAATCACCATATTTTACTTGATATATATCAATACCGCATTAAATGACTGGTAATATTCATAGTCCGCATTGCCTGTATTGTGTAATAATAACTCTATACATCATTTTGTGACCCCTCATTTGATGAAAAATAAAATAAAATAAAATAAAAAAGTTGAGAGAATGTATCAACTCTGTGCATGAATTTTTTTTCAAAACCTTTAACCCTCATAATTCACCACTCTAAACCCTTACTATCATGTCATTACAACCCTCTAGACTACACTAAGAATGGAAAATACCAAGTGAGCTGATAAATTGTCCAAAATAAGGGCTAATAATAAAAGAACAATAAGGAAAGTCCCAAGCAGAAGAGAAATAGACTTTTCATGGTAAGATGAAAAATATATTCTACTCAAGAATATTATAAATTGACAAGAATGGTAGTATGTGTTTGAAGAAAGACTAACTGAGTTTGTTTTTGAGAAGGAGGTTTGTGAGTTTTATAAAATGGGAGTTTTTTATTTTGGTGATATGGAAGATTTGGTCACTGCAACTTTCAATCATAAAAAACTTTTTATAACATTATTATAAATGGAAGAGCCACTCAAATATCCTCACAAAGGTCATATAGAATTTAGTATTGTATTTCTTGTGATAGATGAAGTTAGTCCACCAAAAATCATGAAGTCTTTGTTTAGCTCTACGGTTATTGAGAAAAAACCCATGAAAGAACTGGAACCTAAAAGAAAATTTCCTGTAAAGTTCATTCAGTCTATTATTTCTCAACGTAATCACTATTGGAATTTAGTCTTTTCCCAACGACAGTATACCAACGGTTTTCTTAAACCGTTGGTATAGTGAGTCTTTGCCAACGGTTTAAGAAAATCGTTGGCAAAGATAATTTCGGTGGACCCTTTCCCAACGGTTCACTGGAACCGTTGGGAAAGGGTGCTAAAATCACACATTTCCCAATGGTTCACTGGAACCGTTGGGAAAGGGGTGCTAAACTCACACATTTCCCAATGGTTCCAGTGAACCGTTGGGAAATGTGTGCCTTTGCCAACGGTTTTTATAAACCGTTGGCAAAGGTTTCCCCCAAATTGCAGATCGCGATCTCCTCTCCCCATTCGGACAGAGCCCTAATCTATTCGCTCAGGTGCTCTCGCGAACCCCATCTGACTCCACTGCTCTCGCGAATCCGAACACCAGCACCCCCATCCCAATAGGTACACCCAATACGAATAGGTAAAATTTGATCTCAACCATATTGTTGTAGTTGTTTTAATGAATAGATTTTTTCCAGGTGTTGGTGGTTTAATTGATTATTGAAATTAATATCTAAATAGTATATTGTTTGTGTTTGTGAAGACTTCTTTAATGTTATTGTATTCTATGTTAGGAAGGAGAGTGTTCAAAACATGTAAATCAGAGTTGGGACGTTTACATGTTTTGGATAATGGATTGTGGGAATTATGGATTGTGTTCAAACCAATTTGATATGTTTTGGATAATGGATTGTGGGGGTAGGGGGTGTCCACGGGGGTGGGAAAGGCTGTCCACGGGGTGGGCGGTGCTGTCTAGGGGGTGTGGGCTGTCCTGGGGGTCTGGGTGGGGTGTCCTGGTGGGGGAGGGGTGTGTGGGGTGTCCAGGGGGGGTGGTATGTCTAGGTGGTGGTGGTGGGGTTGCAGGGGAGGGGGTGTGGGCTGTTTGGGAGGGTGGGCGGGGCTATCCAGGGGGTACGGGGTGTCCAGGGGGGTACGGGGGTGGGCGGGTTGTCCACAAGGGTGGACGGGCTGTCCATGGGGGTGGCCGGGCTGTCAAGGAGGGGTGGGCGGGCTGGCCAGGGGGGTGGGTGGGCTGGCCACGGGGGGTAGGGGTGTCTAGGGGGGTGGGCGGGCTATCCAAGGGGGTGGGGGGCTGTCCATAGGGAGAAGGGGTGTCGAGGGGGGTGGGTGGGCTGTCCACGGGGGTGGTTGGGCTGTTTAGGGGGTAGGGGGTGTCCACAGGGGTGGGCGGGGATGTCCAGGGGGTGTGGGTTGTCCTGGGGGTCTGGGTGGGGTGTCCTGGTGGGGGAGGGGTGTGTGGGGTGTCCAGGTGGGGTGGTATGTCTAGGTGGTGGTGGTGGGGTTGCAGGGAAGGGGGGTGTGGGCTGTTTGGGAGGGTGGGCGGGGCTATCCAGGGGGGGTACGGGGGTGGGCGGGCTGTCCACAAGGGTGGACGGGCTGTCCACGGGGGTGGCCGGGCTGTCAAGGAGGCATGGGCGGGCTGTCCAGGGGGGGTGGGTGGGCTGGCCACAGGGGGTAGGGGTGTCCAGGGGGGTGGGCGGGCTATCCAAGGGGGTGGGGGCTGTCCATAGGGAGAAGGGGTGTCGAGGGGGGTGGGTGGGCTGTCCACGGGGGTGGGAAAGGCTGTCCACGGGGGTGGGCGGGGCTGTCCAGGGGGTGTGGGCTGTCTTGGGGGTCTGGGTGGGGTGTCCTGGTGGGGGAGGGGTGTGTGGGGTGTCCAGGGGGGTTGGTATGTCTAGGTGGTGGTGGTGGGGTTGCAGGGGAGGGGGTGTGGGCTGTTTGGGAGGGTGGGCGGGGCTATCCCGGGGGGGTACGGGCTGTCCAGGGGGGTGGGTGGGCTGGCCACAGGGGGTGGTCGTGCTCTCGCGAACCCCCCGTCCGAACATCATCGACCCCCGTGGACAACCCACCTTTTATCCCAAATTCCATAGATTTATACATTATTTTATTATATTATGTCTCAAATTATCTAAAATATGTGTTTGATGTTCTTCACGTGACCTATCATAATTCCTTCTCATAATCTATAGTGATCATGGGAAGATCCCATGCATGATTCATGATCACTCAAATTATTCTGCAGATCATACATAATGGAAGCCTTACAGGATGTGAGATGATTATATCTATGAAATCTACTCAGGTACCTGGTGAGGAAGTGCATATTAATTCAAAAAGGTAAATCGCATATGAGGATACCCTACTAATATGGTTATGGGATGAGGCATGCTCTGATGTGATAACACATTAAGTTCTTGTTGGTTTTACATTTTTTCAATAAAACATTAGTATGTTTTTTTCACATGTGTAGTTGATACCATGATTATTTTCTTCCTTTATCGTTTACTTAAATGTATTTTCTATTAAATTTCAATCCTATTGAATTGTTTATGACAAAATGACTTATATGAATTCTTTTTACAGAATGGACAGAAGTTGGATGTATGAAACCGATCGTATCTCAAGTGATTTTCAAAACAATTTGGAGAGCTTTATAGATTTTTCATTTCACAATGCTTCAGATAGTGGTCGCATACACTGCCCATGTTCCAATTGTGTTGGTAGACCTTGGTTGAGTCGTGAAGAAGTCAGCTACCACATAACCAAAAATAGTTTTCAAGCAAACTACTTTGTGTGGTATCACAATGGGGAGAAAATGAAATCTCAAATTGGTGATGATCGAAATGAAAGGACTGGAATGGAGAATTTGTTAGATGATCGGTTTCCGTTTATTCGTCATCATGAAAAAGAAAGGATTTCGACTCAAGAAGACGTCGATATGAGGACAACTGATGCATCTAGTGAAAATGATGATATTGATAGGGTGAAAAAATTGAATGATGCTGCCACGACTCCAGTATATCGACAATGCGATAAAATGAAAAAGCTGGAATTTTTAATCCGATTGTTTCATGGAAAAACTATGTATAGGATTTCTAATACAGCAATTGATTACATTCTTACCCTCTTGAAGGATTTACTTCCAGATGATGCAGATATTCCCTCAAACCACTATATGGCATGGAAGTTAGTTGAAGAACTTGGATTTTCCAGAAACAAAATTCATGCTTGCCCGAAAGATTGAAGTTTATTTTGGGAAGAAACCGCTGAACGAAATGAATGTATAAAATATGGCACATCCCGCTGGAAGTCAAAATCTGATGGAACACCATCCCGCGTTCCACAGAAAGTAATGTGGCACTTTCCATTGATCCCCAGACTCCAGAATCTTTTTATGTCTGATGACATATCAATAAAAATGAGATGGCATGATACCGAGAGAAAGAAGACTAATGATGAGTTGGTTCATCCTGCAGATGGATTTGCATGGCAGAGATTTGATGCTCGACATCCTGATTTTGCAGCTGACATGCGTAATGTGAGGTTGGGTCTTTCATGCGACGGTTTTAATCCGTTTGGGCAGATGCTTACTTCGCACAGCACATGGCCAGTTTTTATACACATTTATAATCTTCCCCCATGGTTGTGTATGAAAAAATCTTTCACTTTCATGAGTATACTCATATCTGGTCCTTCTGATCCCAGCATTGATACTGATGTATACATGCAACCTTTAATAAAAGAGTTGAAACTTCTTTGGGATGTGGGTGTGCGCACATACGATGCATGTTCGAAAGACATATTTCAGATGCGTGCTGCGCTTATGTGGACGATCAATGATTTTCCGGCTTATGCAATGATGTTTGGATGGAGCACGAAGGTAAAACTGTCATGTCCAGTTTGTATGAAGAATACACGATCCAGAAGACTGAAACATCGTTGTAGTTTCAGTTTTATGGGATATCGACGATTTTTGCCAAAGGATCATCCATATAGAATGAATCGTCGAAGATTTGATAATACTATAGAGACCGATGATCCACCTCAGCGTATGTCTGGAACTGATGTTCTTAATGAATTGAAAGATTTCAGTTTTTCGTTCGGGAAGGGTCAAATGAAATCTGGAAAGAGAAAGAATGTTTCCACAGAAACCTGTTACAATTGGAGGAAGAGGAGTATCTTTTTTGATTTGCCTTATTGGTCAACCAATTTGCTACATCATTGCTTAGACGTAATGCATATTGAAAAGAATATATGTGAAATGTTGCTTTCAGTTCTTCTAAATGTCAAGGGGAAGACAAAAGATGATTTACGATCTTGACGTGACTTGGTGGATTGGGGAATCAGACCAGAATTGCATCCTGTGCGTATTAGTGAAAATAAATGGCAACTTCCATGTGCTTCTTATGTGATGACACCTACTGAAAAAAAAACAATTTTTGGAAGTATTAGAGACTATTAGAGTTCCTGATGGCTATTCAAGCAACATATCTAAACGGGTCAATAGAAGAGAGTTGAAGCTAAAATCTTTGAAGACTCATGATTATCACGTTCTACTGCATGAGTTGCTTCCAATAGCAATCCGTCATCTTTTGTCCAATAATGTAAGGGTGGGTGTTATTCGGTTGTGACATTTGTTTAGAGATCTTTGTGCTAAGAATTTGTCCATGTCTTTCTTGCAAAAAATGTTGACAGATGCCCCATTAATTTTGTGTGAGTTGGAGAAAATATTTCCCCCATCATTTTTCACATGCATGCTGCATCTGACTGTCCATATTCCAACTGAAATACTTCTAAGAGGACCTGTTTCTTTTCGTTGGATGTATCCAACTGAAAGAAATATGTTCACATTAAAGTCTTATGTTCGAAACAAGAATCATCCCGAAGGTTCTATCGTGAACGGTTACTTAGCTCAAGAATGTATGGATTTCTGTTCAATGTATTTGTCTGATCTTACTACAAGAATGAACAGACCAATGAGAAATGAAGAAGAACAATATGAGCAAATTGAACCCAGTTTTCCATCACTTCCTCAAACAGGAGGAATTCCTGGATCATATACATTGAAGACATTAAGCCTTGAAGAGCGGGAGATGGCACATCGCACAGTTTTGTTCAACTGTGATTTGTTCGATGACTATATCAGGTAACAAAATTGAATATGTATATCTTACATATATATCTGTTAAACTATTCATATTTTTTTATCTACAGGGAACATAAAACAATGATAAATAGGAAGCATCGTTCTTTATCTTTGAGAAGGAGAGAGACTTTGTATAGAAAAGAGTTTTCTTCTTGGTTAAAATTGAAGGTAAAAATATTACTGTTTAAATTAATTATTTCAATATTTACTTAAGTTTAACTATCATTTATATTGCAGGTATTGAGTTTGTCTGCTGACTTTGTCTCTGAGGAAATAAGAGCTTTGGCTTTTGGTCCTAATACCGTGCTTCATGACTGTAAATCAATTGTTATCAATGGGTACAGATTTATTGTCACTGAACGAGCCAAAAACATGAGAACACAACATGATGGTATTATGGTTACTACCACAACAGATTGTTATGCCAGTGCATCAGATAGTAGACCGCGACTTGAAAATGTGGGTTATTATGGAGTCGTTGAGAAAATAATAATATTGGATTATTACTCTCATGGACGAGTCACAATGATGAAATTCCATTGGTTTGATTCGATGACGAGACATGGCACATTTATTGATGATTGTGGATTTCGAGTAATTAATATGACCCGCACTCTTGCAACCGAAGAACCATATGTGTTGGCATCAATGGCTAAACAAGTTTTTTATGTCAAAGATCAACTTCAACCTGAATTTGGTGTCATAGTTGAAGAAATTCCAAGACATATTTTTGATGATGCTGATGATGGAATTGACACTGTCCCTATTGCCATTGGAACCAATCCATTTATTTCTTTTGATGACTCCAATAGCTCAATTGTCAGAGTTGATTGTGAACCTGAAGTTGTGGTTGGAAATATATAGAATCATTCATCCATGTTCTCAATTCTTTTGGTTTACCTCGAGTTGGGTTGTTAAGGTTGGTAATATTCATATTTATTTAGTATTGATCACAAATATGTTTTAGCTGACTTGACCGTTATGTGAATTTTCAATGTTTATTGGTTGCTGTTTTATTTGAATTGCATTTTCTAATTTGGAATTGAACTGTATTCAAACCAAATCAAACAATATTTCTAACTTGGTGAACATTACTGTTGTACCCCTCTCTCTTGGATTTTAATGATCACAATCACTCTCATCGTATTCTAACTTGTTTTCAAGTGTTTTGATGCTAGGAAAAAGGTTGCCCAGGAGTTGGCCCAAGAAGGCTGATAGTGGACTCTCTGAGTCCACCGGCCAACCGGTGGATTCCCACCAGCCAGCCGGTGGTCTCTGGCAGAAGCATTGCTTTCTGCCAGATCCACCGGTCAGCCGGTGCTAGCGCACCGGCCTGCCGGTATGGTCACCAGCCAACCGGTTCTTGCCCACCGGCCAGCCAGAGGACCCAGGCAGTAGGCTTGCCCACTGCCTGGTGCCACCGGCCAACCGGTGGATGACCACCGACCAGCCAGTGGAACCCAGACAGAAAGTATGCTCTGTCTGGACCACCGGCCAGCCGGGAGCTCAGCACCGGCCAGCCGGTGGACCACCAGCCAGCCGGGAGCTCAGCACCGGCCAGCCGGTGGACCACCAGCCAGCTGGTGAGACACCACCGGCCAGCCGGTGTGCCCAGTCAAATTAGTCGTTGGGCTTTGACCAGACTTGTACTTTTGACCCCCAACGGCTCCGGAAGCCCTCCAACGGCCATATTGAAGTGTTTATGGGTATTTCTCCTATAAATAAGAAACCATGGATGTCGGGAACATAACAAAAAATATATTTTGATGTCTTGACGCTCTAACGACAAATCTCCAAGGCCTCTTGAGATCCATTGCCATCCTTGAAGCTTGATCTCCCTCTCCATCAGCTGCTCTCACACTTTTGGCACTCAAGGCTTCCGTGTGTTTGTATTATTTTATTTGTTTAGTTATTCATTGGGTTTGGATTAAAACAAACCTCTCATTTCCATTATTTCTTTCAATTGGGTTTCTTGCTACAACCATAATAAAAAAGCAAGTTGTACGAAGGTGTTCTAGCCTACCTTAAAACGGCTAGTGGGTTTCTTGCTACAACCATTAAAAAGCAAGCTGACGTATTAATCTCTCAATGGTTCTTGTTGGGAGCGGAGACGTAGGCTTGGGAATTAAGCCGAACTTCGTTATCAAATTGTGTCTTGCCTTTTTTTATTTCCGCTGCATTGATAATTGTTTTAAATTGTTAATTATTTTTGAAAAGGCAATTCACCCCCCCTCTTGACATCCTCTACGACCCAACAATTACAACTTGTATGTTTTATTAAATTCATTCAAGCTCTTCTAAAACAATTGATAGCTAAATTACCAATAAATCCCCTCATTACCTCATATATTTAGTTTTTTGGTTTACACATTAATTTTCTTTTTCTAATTAATTACATATTTGTTTTCAAATGCAGGAAATGCAGCCAATTGAAGAGAGACAGAGAAAAAAATGGCGGAGAACAATCGTCGGATGGAGGAGATGGGCATTCCACCATTAGTGCCTACAGTGAGTACTTTATTTCAAATATATATATATATATATATATATATATGTGTGTGTGTACAGAATATATAATGTCATGTGATTAATTTTTTTTGTAAACTTTTTTGTAGGATCCACCATTACGTCGACAGTTATTCGACGAGGAGCCTAGTACTGGTCCTAGTACTCAGGCCGGTGGTACGAGGAGGGTTCGTACCAGAGGTGGACGTAGAGCTGCGCGTGCCCGACTAGACCCTGCCCCTCCCACTGACATTTCAGTCTTCCCACATTCTGATCCCGATGTGTCGTTAGGGACACACGGGGTATTTAGGCCTCCCATGTTTTCGCTACCTTCTGCATCTTCTGCCCCATCATTTTCACATCCCATGATGATTCCCACTCCCCAGTCAGCATCAAGTCATACAGCTGTTCCATCTTCTTTTCCTTCTACTTCTATCTCTCCGAGCTTTTATATTCCATCGTCTTCGACTCCTGTTCCACCATAGGGTGTTCCATCAGGTTCTGTGGATCCGGCGCCACTCATTGATCAGACTAGCGCAGGTATATTTATAAAACCCTAAAAAAATTTATAGCAATATTTATTTTCATTATAACATGTTTTGATAAAATATTTGTTTTTCTTTCATGACAGATACATCTACTGACAGGAGGCGGGGGCGGGGTCGTACACGCATGCGTTCGGTGTGGAACCGTCGCACACAGGTTATGGTGGAATATAATGAAGACAATCATATGGTTGAGAAAACAGGGCAGCAATGTCGGAGTTTTCTGGCGACGCTTACCAAATACTCCGACATCATTCCCGTCAGCCCACTGTCGTGGAGACATTTTCCACATGAGGTCAAAGATAGAGCTTGGGTAGAGATATGGGTAAAAAAATCTGTTTTATTTAATGCCATGAATTATTTTTGTATTTATATGAATTAATATTTTGATTTCAGCTTCGATTTAATTTTCCTGATGGTGAGGGTGCACGACTGAAACGTCTAAAGGATTTAGGCGAGCTTTGGAGAGCCTACAAGCATGAGCTGTATATTGGCTGGCGTGCTAGAGTTGGCACTGAGTTAGAGGCGGTACCAGTCATGGATGATTGTCCTATAGAGCAGTATCGTCAGATGATTACTCATTGGACGAGTACCCAGTTTAAGGTATGAATTACATTTGAGGTATTTAAATAATAACTTTCAAGTTTTGCATTAATATTATCCTTTGCATTATCGAATTTTATTTAGGAATCATCTGGAAAAAATAAAAAAAAACATTGATGCAAAAAAATACCTCCATACACTAGGACGCACGACGATGCCGGATCATGAGAGGCAGCAGGTATGACAATTGTTTATAAGTTTTCTTTACGAATTACATTTTATTTTGTTTCCTAAATTATTTAATTATTTTCTAAAGTTTTTATATAACTTTTTTTTTCAATGTCATTGTAGAGGCAAGTACAAAATATTGAAGGACGTGTGGCTCGAGCAAAACTGTTTTGCTCGAGTAGACGAAAAAAGGATGGAAGTGCTGTCAACGAAGCGACTCAGCAGCAGATTGTAAGTTTTAATCTGTTGATTTTATATTTTAATATCTATTTCGTAACTTAATAATATATTTATATTTGTAACAGGATGCTTTAGAGGCCCTCGATTCCCAAGAAGCAGACAATTTTGGGCCATCTGATCACTTACATCAGGTGTTGGGAGAGGATCATTCTGGCAGAGTACGCTGCCGACCTAGGATAGCCCCGACGAGGTATTGGCCTGCCTCAGGTACGAGTTGTAGTGCCACCGAGCTGCAGCAAGTTAGGGCACAGGCAGAACAGGCTGAGAAAAGGGCCACAGAGATGGCAGAACAGTCTGCTAGGGCAAACAGTGCATTTATGAAATTTATTGAAGTTCTACGTCCAACACTTCCAGCAGAGGCCAGCCCAGCGATTGATGAATACATGTCATCAATACATTCTATATATGGTGCACCAGGTGGCAGTTCCAGTGGTGGTCAGGCCGATGTCCAGCTTGAAGATGATGATGGGGAGGAGTCTGATGCGGAAGAGGAGGGAGATGAGGAGGGCGAGGAGGAGGGCGAAGGCGAGGAGGAAGGCGCTGTGGAGGGTGAGGACGATGAGGAGGACGATGACGAGGGTGATGATGATGATGATGATGATGGTGATGGTGATGATGATGTGGGACATATTGATCCGTTACATTTTTGACTTATATTACTGAGATTTGATGTTTAATCTATTCTAGTTGTTGGTTTTATCTAGACTCGTAATATAGTATTGGAGTTGAGTTATTTTTATATATTGTCTATTTTTATGGATGTTGTTGTCTTTTAGTGGTTGTGTGTTTGTGAACTCCCTGGACAACCCCCCTCATTCTTGGACCCTGGACAACCCCCCTCCCCCTTGGACCCCGAACACCCCCCAAACACCCCCCAGACAGCCCCGCGGACAGCCCCCCGTACATCCTCCAACCCTCCACCCTGGACCCCGGATAGCCCCCCGGACAGCCCCTCGGACAACCCCCCCACCCTCCCCCTTGGACCCCGGACAACCCCCCAAACACCCCCCGGACAGCCCCCTGAACAACCCCGGACAACCCCCTAAACAACCCCTGAACAACCCCTGAACAACCCCTGAACAACCCCCTGAACAACCCCCGGACAGCCTCTTGAACAACCCCGGACAACCCCCTGAAGAACCCCCAAACACCCCTCAGACAGACCCCGCACAGCCCCCCCACCCTCCTCCTTGGTCCCCGGACAGCCCCCCGGACACCCACCGGACAGCCCCCCCGGACAGCCCCCGCGGACAGCCCCCTGGACAGCCCCCCGTACAGCCCCCAACCCTCCACCCTGGACCCCAGATAGCCCCCCGGATAGCCCCCCCCCCGGACAGCCCCCGAGGTCGTCCGCTATGAATTTGACCGTTGGACGCCCGTTTTGGCCGTTTATGACACCAGAACTGCGTTGTCGGTCACCGCGGGCCCACGGCACGTCCGATTGACGTGTCGTCTGCTCGACCACTTCATAAATCACTCACCTGTATTTGTCGTCTGATTTCAGGCCATTCCGAAATCGTTCGGCCCGTTTGGACCACCCCCACGCGCGTTTACGAAGCGCGCGCATCACTTAAAACACGAATATTGAGCCGTACCGCGCAAACCGCACGTCCGATTGACGTGTCGTCTGCGCGTACACGTCACGAATAATAATGAGAATGTTTCACGGTGGTTTCAGCTCAATCCGAGGTTTTCCGCTATGAATTTGACCGTTTGACGCCCGTTTTGGCCGTTTATGACACCAGAACTGCGTTGTCGGTCACCGCGGGCACACGGCACGTCTGATTGACGTGTCGTCTACTCGACCACTTCATAAATCACTCACCCGTATTTTTCGTCTAATTTCAGGCCATTCCGACTTCGTTTGGCCCGTTTGGACCCCCCCTCACGCGCGTTTACGAAGCGCACGCATCACTTAAAATACGAATATTGAGCCGTACCGCGCAAACCGCACGTCCGATTGACGTGCTGTCTGCGCGTACACATCACGAAAAATAATTAGAATGTTGCACGGTGGTTTCAGCTCAATCTGAGGTCGTCCTCTATGAATTTGACCGTTTGACACCCGTTTTGGCCATTTATGACACCAGAACTGCGTTGTCGGTCACCGCGGGCACACGGCACGTCCGATTGACGTGTTTTCTGCTCGACCACTTCAGAAATCACTCACCCGTATTTTTCGTCTGATTTCAGGCCATTCCGACTTCGTTCGGCCCGTTTGGATCCCCCTCACGCGTGTTTACGAAGCGCGTGCATCACTTAAAACACGAATATTGAGCCGTACCGCGCAAACCGCACGTCCGATTGGCGTTCCGTCTACGCGTACACATCACGAATAATAATTAGAATGTTGAACGGTGTTTTCAGGACAATCCGAGGTCGTCCGCTATGAATTTGACCGTTTGACGCCCGTTTTGGTCGTTTATGACACCAGAACTGCGTTGTCGGTCACCGCGGGCACACGGCATGTCCGATTGACGTGTCGTCTGCTTGACCACTTCATAAATCACTCACCCGTATTTGTCGTCTGATTTTAGGACATTTCGAAATCGTTCGGCCCGTTTGGACCACCCTCACGCGCGTTTACGAAGCGCACGCATCACTTAAAACACGAATATTGAGCCATACCGCGCAAACCGCACGTCCGATTGACGTTCCGTCTGCACGTACACGTCACGAATAATAATGATAATGTTTCACGGTGGTTTCAGCTCAATCCGAGGTCGTCCGCTATGAATTTGACCGTTTGACGCCCGTTTTGGCCGTTTATGACACCAGAACTGCGTTGTCGGTCACCGCGGGCACATGGCACGTCCAATTGACGTGCCGTCTGCTCTACCACTTCAGAAATCACTCACCCGTATTTTTCGTCTGATTTCAGGCCATTCCGACTTCGTTTGGCCCGTTTGGACCCCCCTCACGCGCGTTTACGAAGCGCACGCATCACTTAAAATACGAATATTGAGCTGTACCGTGCAAACCGCACGTCCGATTGACATTCCGTCTCTGCGTACACATCACGAATAATAATTATAATGTTTCACGGTGGTTTCAGCTCAATCTGAGGTCGCCCGCTATGAATTTGACCGTTGGACGCCCGTTTTGGCCGTTTATGACACCAGAACTGCGTTGTCGGTCACTGCGGGCACACGGCACGTCCGATTGACGTGCCGTCTGCTCGACCACTTGATAAATCACTCTCCCGTATTTTTCGTCTGATTTCAGGCCATTCCGACTTCTTTCGGCCCGTTTGGACCCCCTCACGCGCGTTTACGAAGCGCGTGCATCACTTAAAACACGAATATTGAGTCGTACCGCGCAAACCGCACGTCCGATTGACGTGTCGTCTGCGCGTACACATCACGAATAATAATTAGAATGTTTCATGGTGGTTTCAGCTCAATCCAGAGACGTGGTGTGGTCGGCACCACTCAAAGTGTCCGTCTTTTGTTTCAAAAGGACGTCATTTTAAGTGAAAAACATCAACTGACATATGGAAAACCGACCAAACGCATTCCGAATCTGTTGATAATTTATCCCAACAATCCATGGGTCATATGTGACGTGTAAGAGCCAACCCGGGATGAATCTGAGTCACGGTGTGGCCAGGATAAGTCTAAGTGACTCTCTTTTGTTTAAAATGGACACCATTTTAAGTACATACGTAAAAATGACCAAACGGATTCGGTTTCCGTTGAAACTTTAGGAGAACGATCCATGGGTCTTATGTGACGTGTAAGAATCATCCCCGCTTAAATCCGATATGCGGTGCGGCTGACACCACTCAAAGTGTCCGTATTTTGTTTCAAAAGGACGTCATTTTAAGTGAAAGGCATCAACTGACATACAGAAGAATGACCAAACGCATTCGGATTCTATCGATACTTTAGCACAATGATCCATGAGTCATATGTGACGTGTAAAAGTCAACCCCGTCTTAATCCGAGACACGGTGTGGCCGAAACCGCTCTAACTATGTCTCTTTTGTTTAAAATGGACATGATTATAAATGAAAAGAACAACTGGCATACGCAAAACCGACCAAACGCATTCGTAATCTTTTGATAATTTATCACAACGATCCATGGGTCATATGTGACATGTACGAGCCAACCCAGGATGAATCTGAGTCGCGGTGTGGTTAGGATTAGTCTAAGTGTCACTCTTTTGTTTAAAATGGACAACATTTTAAGTACATATGGAAAACCGACCAAACGCATTCGGTTTCCATTTAAACTTTAGTAGAACGATCCATGGGTCATATGTGACGTGTAAGAATCAACCCCGCCTCAATTGGAGACGCGGTGTGGTCAGCACCACTCATAGTGTCCGTCTTTTGTTTCAAAAGAACGTCATTTTAAGTGAAAAACACCAACTGGTATACGGAAAACCGACCAACCGTTGGGAAAGGCCTTTCCCAACGGTTTGGCAGAACTGTTAGGATAGGTTGATTTTTTCTGACCTATCCCAACGGTTCTGTGTAAACCATTGGTAAAAGCCTTTCCCAATGGCTTACTTCCCCACGGTTCTGCAGCCTTTCCCAATGATTCTAAACCGTTGGGAAATGCTGGATTTCCAGTAGTGAATGGTGAGTTTGAGAAAGTTTTTTTTCAAGATATTACTTTGTTATACCTATTCATGATTGAAAATATTGTAAATATAATATGATATATCATGAGATATATTTATCATGTTCAGAATAGGTCAGTTAGTTTCTATCCTTATGGAAGGATATTAACTTTGGTTTTTTGTTATGATGAATTTTGTCTCAATGAAGAAAAAAAAACTCATTGTCATAGTTTGAAAATTTTGAGTGAAACCATTTCAAGGAAAAGGGGTTTGTATTGGTGTTTCTCTCCAAAAAAATTAGTTGTATTAATTCATGAATAATTTATCAAAATATATACTTCCTTTATTCAAGGAGAGACATCTCAAATTGGATTATCCAATAACATTAGAATTCCATCGAAAAGAAAGTTGTTCAAAAGGATTTATTATACAAGGATACTCTTATTGATCAATAGAGAAGGGTCATAATTTTTTATTAATCTGAAGAACATCTTACTCCTATGGTAACTCATCCTCTATTCCTGCCAACTAAAGAATAGTTGACCTCTAAAATTACCCATTTTGTAACTATTGGTCAAGGAAAATAAATTTCAATATACCCAAGTGTTACACCTATCATTCTAGTGTCTCTATATAAATAATCAAACCAGTTACTTATCTGGAGAATAAATATATTGCAATTGAAAGAATTTGTAGATAATGAAATAGAAGATTATATTAATGAAAATCTACAATTCAATGATTCTTGAATCATATAAGTTCAAAAAAATAGACCCTCTCTGAGTGATGTAGAGCACAGATGTTTAGAATATCATTCTACTAAAAAATTTAATGATGAAATAGCTCTAGAGAGCTAATCAAGATTGTTTTCTAAAGTAGAATTTATAAAATATTAATTGACTAAGTTCGCTAATAAAATAATGAACCTTAGGTATTAAGTGTCAATGAAAGATGATGTTCAAGAAGTTAAGTTGTTAGTTTAATCTATTCTTGAAAAGTTTCCAAAGGAATCCTCTATAGCAACTATAAATAGTTAGAATGAACAATCAATGTTGATAGAACTAGCTCAAGCTATGGATACAATGACTATATCTATTGATTCTCTAAAGTGTGAGGTTATCTCGAGTGAAATGTTTTAATATTTTTAGAGAATCATAGTAGATGAAGTTAGAAAGTTATCAATTTTTTCTAAAGAATTTGTTGGGTCAGTTGATCAATCAACAAAAGAAATTAGTTCAATGTTGAATAAAAATATGCCAGAAATTCAAGAAAATCTATTTTAAGTGGTGAAGGATGTAAGCTTCATCATCACCAGTTTACAAAGGATGTTTGTATCATTATAAAACAACTTTGAGGATATATAAATGAAAGTTAAATATCTATGAGAAGTAATGGTCAACAATTTGAAGTTAAATTCCTCCAAATATGAAGATGAAGTAGAAGCTGATGCATTTGTTAAAACTTCGAAAAGACAAGTGGCTACAAAATCAAAAGAAGTTTCTTCTATTAGTCTGAGATAAAATTAGTTCGAAGTGTTGAAAATCTGAATATCTAGTTTAACCAAGAAGGGAGATATACAGAATCTTTTTAGTAATTTCTCTCAAAAACTATGGAATGGTTTCACAACTCTACTGAACTATTGAAAAAATTACTTGGTAAAAAGGATTGATTCTTGTACAGATGCTCTATTTAATATTCTTGGAAGGTGCTTGTTAGGACCGTAAATAGTTTATCATCACCCTTTTTCCAATCATCATTTGGATGAAATCTTTGATCCCACAAAACTCTATCAAAGGTAAAATCTTAGGTTTCCTGAATAATTATCCTTACCTTTACTTGAACCAATCTCTAAAATATCCTTTAACCATGCAGATAAGTTTGATTTGGAAAGGGAACATCATGATGCTCTCAACATTCAATCTACCTTAGTAAGGGTCACTCAACATGATCATGCAGGACATGTAGAATCCTTACTAATGTTGAGTGATGTTATAGGGAAAACTATTGATGATCCTATACCATTATCCTTATCACCCATCAGACAACCCTTATCTTTCAAGAAACCACCTCAGAAAAAATTGGTCCTCATTGCAATATTGATAAATTCATCTTAGCTTGTGAGAAAAGATAGTTGTATTTTTGAAAAACATTTGAATCATTTCATGATGTTATTTCATGCACCTATTTTTTTACAAATATTTGAATGATTTTCACATTTCGTTGATCCTTATTTTCAATTTATCTCTTATTATTGTACTCTAATTTTGAAACTCTATGCTAAAATCAATTCATTTCTCAATAACATTAACCTTTGTGATAAATTGATTATATGTATTAACCCTACTTCTTTTTTATATCACAAAAAGGGGGGAAGAGTATAAAAAATCAATTAAGTCAATACTAAATCTCTTGAAGATCCTTTTCTGAAATTTTATGCATTTTTTATTTTATGGGTTTTTTATCATCAAAAAGGGGGAGATTATTGGATGGACTTATGTTGTTCCAACATATCTCAGTTTATGTGTTTTGATGACTCAAAAAATCCCAACTATTATTCTAAAAAAATTCTTAAGTGTCTCAGAACATGTCAAAAGAACTTATCTTACAATTTATTCTCTAAAAATTTATCTTATGACTTATGAAGTATTCATTTTATGGTAAAGTTGCTTTATATTACAAAAAATAATGATTATATTCTATGTTCTTATAATCTGAAGTCTATGTGTTGAAAGTTTATCTTATGATGTAAAATATTATCTTGGGATAATCAGAGACAATTTTACAATGACATGGTTCCTATATTACGCTGAAGGATTATCTTATGTAGTATTTAGAACATCTTCATTTATGAAGAAAAAATAGATTAAAGTATCTTAATTCCATTTATAAGAGTTTATATTATAAAAAATGAGAATAATTTTTCTTTATTTTATCTTACATAGAAAATTATTCTATGAAACATGGTTTCTCTTATGCACTGAATACTAGAGATATATTTTATCTTACAAAGTCTCTTCATAAAATCATCTTATGAAGACAGTACTACCTAACACATAAATATCTTTATGATTACCTATCATATTTATTATGATATGTTGTTTTCTATACATTATCCTATTATAGAAAGTTTTTCTATTTAAGGAAAATTTCATTTTTTGTTTCCATAAATACAAAGATCCAAAGAATAATAATGCCTCTGACATTTCTTTTGAAAATTCATATTCCATATTTGGAAAGAACAGATACATATCATTAAAATCCTATATTATCAACTCTCTTTATCTCTTTATCAATAGTTATCAAATGGACCATTTTTATTATCTTTTACACTCTTATTTAAAATAATATGAAGACATATAAATATAGAATATATCTTTTTCATAAAAAGAAGAAAACACAAAAATGAAAGAGACGTGTATGTTCTTTCTCAGAAGATCAAAAACATCATCTTATTTTTACATAGAAAACTTCAGACTATTACTTGAATAACAATGATTACAAGTTTATCTCTAGCATCTGAATATTTCTCAAAGCTAAGTATTGAAGGATATTATCTCCTCAGGATGAATCTTTATCTATTGTTAGTCGTTTCTTGAAACTGTGTACTGCAAATGTTTCTCTTAAAGTTTTGTTTCACTTTATCCTATTTACACTCTGTTTAAGAGTCTGTTTAGGACTGTGGATAGGTATTTTAAAGGGAGATCCTGGATGAAATCTATTATACCTTTGTATTAAGTGAGAGGTTCTAATACTCAGCTGGGAGTCCCCAGTAAAAGGGTTGTTTTAGTGAAATCATCAAACTCATAGAGTTGAACATTGGTGGAGTGGACTAGGGGATTTATGTTCCCCGCACCACTATAAATATCTTGTTCATTTTCCTTTACATATACTTTCTTATTTTCTTTTCATATATTTTTTAAGGAAAGAATTGAACTCACATACCTTGAAGAGGGTGGTCTAATATCAAAGAAATTTTTAGGAACTCAATTCTCCCCCCTCTTGAGTTATACATCCAGTCATCATCTGGGAAAATAGTTCCCATAATAATAGATTTATGGTATTCCCACAAAGAAACTTCTTACTATAGTCCACAATCCACACTAGGCACTCATCAAATTACACATCCACCCCCAACTTTACTTGTCACTATCGATCATGTTCGTGGTATTCAAATCATAATTCCAAATCTATGATATATAAAACACATAATGGATACCTAGATTTCATATATAAATATCCAACCAGTAATACACTACTCTAATGTAATTCACATTCTCAAATAGATTGAAAAAATTCATAATAATATTTCCCTACCTCCTCAAACATTGATTCCCCAACTTAGGAGATACCTATAAGAATATCTGATCACCCATGGAAAACTATAATGGTCATATCCTCTGGTAAGAATAAGAGATAATCCCACTATGAGAGGTAACCAACTACTTTTAGATAAATTGCATCCATTTGGTTGTCTCCTACACCAAGCTCAGTTTGATCACCACTGATTCACATACCTCTAGCCAGCATAATTATGAGAATCACAACCTACCATAAAGAGACTCAAAGGGACCCATATAGATCAATACCTAAAATATATTATTATACACAAACTCTACTGAGACTAGATGGACATCTCATGATATTCCAAAATAAATCATGTGTTTCTTGGTTATATACTCTAGTATTCATATCATCCTCTCAGACTACCCATATATCTAAGGTTGATATTCCAAACTTAGCTTCATCTAAGACCCCATGGACTTCTATAGGCCCTAATAGAATCTCAACATGAAACAAACATCTTCATTTGATACTATAATTATATTTACCCCATTTATCTATACTATATCCAGCATATATAACTTTCCCAACTCATCCACTGACACTATCACTTAGATGGGAAAGAAGTGTGAAACCTTTGTTAGTCAGTCAACCACCACCCACACTACCTCATGACCTCTCAGGGTTCTAGGTAGTCCTATGATGAAGTATATAGTCTCCTATTCCACCTTATATACTAGCACTATAATGGGTTTAGGTAACCCACCTCTTTGATAGATCTCAACCTTCATCCTCTGATAAATAAGGTGGTGAGTGACAAACCCTACAATATCCCTCCTCATACCAATCAACTATAAATGACATCTAATATCATGATACATCCTAGTCAAACTTGGATGAACCACCCATTATGATGCCTAGTTATCCCTCATCGGATCCATTATAATGGAGGTGGGGACCACCACCCTTCAATGGGAACACTCATCCTCGTCTTGAGACCATCCTAGGAATGAATCATCTCATATGATTTATTACTATATTACATGATAATCTAAATAAATCTTAGTTATATCCTTTACTCGATCCACCAATGAAGAGGTAATGAACAAAAGAGCATTGGTAATGCCCCCTTATCCCTCTAACATATCAATATGTTAGTCAGTGAGCATTTACATCAATTTTCACTCATTATTGAACATATTAACTCTATGCTCTTAGGTATTCTTACTAAGATAATGTGTGATGAAATTCCCCTTCCCCAAGGCATGATCCATATCAAAATCAAAGTTCTAGAGGTACTAAACCAAAATCTTCCGCCACATACTCAAGTCCTATTGTGATCATGTATATTTTAAGCTATTATAACCTATATAGATGAAAAATATCTCACCAAAAATATAATGAAGACAAAAATTTAAGGAAAGAATCATATATGCTAATTATAAACCATGGGTATGGTAGTTTTTCTAATTGGGTTATAGCTAATGATACCTTTAAGAGACCACAAAATCTCCTTGTATCATTAAAATGCCTAGTATAACCCCTCGAGAATTATAATAGATGGTATAACCAATCCCCAGGTCAATAAGCATCAAAATCATAGAAAATGGAAACATCATATCTAACAATTAAAAGGACTCTTCATATCTACTAGTCCACTTGAACGTTATTCTATTCTTATTTAACCATGTTAGGGTAAATTCCAAGTGAGATAATTCTAATATGAACCATCTATAATACTCATTAAACCCAATAAAACTCTATATCTTGAACACATTCTTGGGTTACACTCAAGACATCACCACCTCTACCTTCTCTAGATCAATTGATATCCCTTCTTACGAGATCAACAACCTAAGAAAATTCATCTCCTAAATCTAAAAGTCACACTTTAGGTAGTTGGTATAGATATGATGTGATCTAAGATTACTTAATACAATCTTAAGGTTCTCAACATGTAACTCTTAGGTCTGTGAATATAAAAATATTTTATCCATGAATACCATGATGAAGAACTCTAGGCAGAGATAAAAAAATATAGTTCATAAGATCCATGAAAATCACTGGTAAATTCATTAAAGAAAATGGGATCAGGAGGTACTCATATAAAACATACCTTCCCCTAAACACAACTTTCAGTGCATCTCTTTCTATGGCCTACAATTGATGATAGTCAGGCTATAGATTGATCTTGGATAACTATCAGGCTCCCTTCAATTGATCAAACATGTCATTTATCATCGATAATGGATACATGTTCTTCATTGTAACCTAATTAAATTTCCATTAATCCATCCACAACCTAAGGTTACCATTCACATTCTTGGTAAAAAAAATCATAGAACCCTAATGATAGGTACTCAGGTGAATAAAACCCTTCGCCTTAAGGTCCTTGAGGTTCACCTTCATCTCTCTAAACTTAGCTAGTTCCATTAATAATAAGAAATCAATATGAACTTGACACATGGATTAAGGATAATCATAAACTAAATATCCCTTCTAGGAGGGGCTCTATAGAATTCATCTAGAAAATAATCTTGTAAATGGTCCACTATTAGAGGTAAAGTATCTATAACCATCACCTAATCCACTACAAAAACAATACATTCCACCCATAGTGTAATTAAACCCATTTGATAGAAGTTTGGTCCTGCTCTACATGATTCAATATCTCATTATCCCATAAGAACATACTCCTCTCCCCTAAGGGAGGTAAAAGACACCTTCCTCTTATAGAAATCATTATGATATTTGAAATGCATAAACTTTTCCATCCTGAATATGGAATTTAAACTCATAATTTATAGGGAAAGGAAATCCCCCATAATTCCATATCCATCAAAAACTATGACACATGTTGGGAACCTTAGGACACATTCCAACCTCTTTTCATGAGTTATATCAAGATCCAAAACTATAGGGGAAAAATATATGGCCATCCTAAAACCAAATGAAACACAAGAAAAAATAAAAGAATGAGACACTCCTATATAAAATAAGTAAACTGAGAGCATTGAATCAATCAAAACTATACCAATGGTGGTATAAGTAATCTATTCTACTTAATATATAACTTCATATAAGGATTAATCCCTACCTTTATCAAATCAACATCCCTAGTCCCATAATTCCTAGATTTCCTAAGTAACTAACCTCCCAAACAAATGCCCTACTATCAACCCAAGGCCTCCCTGACTAGGCCCTCAAAGCCTGAGTCTTTATCAAACCTCCACCTAAACCTAGCTATGAAATCCTCATAAAGAACCATTGGAGTTACCCATCCTTACACATAAATGTATCTCTTTTAGTGGACTCATACATGATCTATGGTAATTCTCTATTTGTCCACATTGATAACATGTATTGGGAACTCCTCTCTTAGAGGGGAGATACAAACACCTTCCCTACCCAGACTACCTCTCTTCACCCTATATAATAACATTATACCACCTATTCCTATAAAAATAATATGTACTAATAAATTATCTAGGTAGTCCACCACTCGGCCCACCAAAGATGGGAAGAACAAATGTTTTATTATACTCTACTAGGCCCATCTCAATAGTGAGGGTATTGAAGGCCACCTATGAGTAAGAAATTAGGTTTTACACCCTGAACTTTCAATTTAACACTAGAAAAAAACCAATCTCAAATCAATAGGACTTTTAGGCCACAATTATAGCCAATAATGGTAAAAAAAATGAAAAAGTCTGGTGAAACGAGTAGCATAATCCATGATGTACATCACCCCTATTAGAGCTCCATAAACTCTTATTATTGGTCTAGATTTAGTGAGTCTTAGAATAATTCCTGAAAAGATATTTAATTGAAGTATTCCTATGAAAGTAATTAATGCTTTATGACCTATACCATGGAACCCCACTACCACATGGCGAGTTCTTGAAGTATGTAGGCCACCAGCTTCACCCACCAGTCATTGGGTGTCTCCACCAACTCAAAGATCCCCTCAATGATCTCAATCCAATACTCAAAATCCTAAGGAACACCCATACCCTAGAAATATTAAGGGTTTTTTAGTAAAAAATAAGTAATAATTATACCATGGTAGGACCACCTTGATAATCACTTCTACATCCCACTAGAACTAAAAGAAAAATCCCAGACTGAAGTGGTCACATTGTCTTAACTACCAAAACAAACTCAAGATAATTATTAGACTCTCCCTAGTGAATATCGATAGGTATAATAGGATAATTTTAAACTTCAAAAACATACTCAATTGAATCATTGGTTTCCACTCTCATATATCATCAAGGCTCTATTTTTGGAAATTTTAAAACAGAGACGCATAACACCCATAACAGCTTAAATATTTAAAAATTTAAGTAATTAACATGTGCACACACACTCAACCACACTAATGGAATCACCCTAAGGGAATACCCACAACCACTATGTATAAACACCTACTAATAACCCAATTCCTAAGTCTACACCATCAGTACTTTCATGTTAAACATGGTCATATAAAACAGAATTATCCACATGCTCATATTAAATTAATTATATTTCACCAATAATGTATTTAGGAAAACACTAAATATATTAGTTTTTTAACTTAATTAGTTTAAAAATATATAAAAAATAGGAAAATAGGAATAAGACATGTGAACCTGCATGCCTATCCATAATTCATAAACTCACACACTCTCGCCACCCATGGTAAGAGGAAAAAATCCTAAAAACCATAACTTCCTCATAATATTTTTAAAAAAACAGAAAATTGTAATAACACAACTAGTAAAACTATCCTATTAACATGAAAACTCATATATCCACTATAGTTTTTTGACATAAAAAATCATATTCCCCCACTCGAGTTCTGAATATCCTACCTTCATTCTACCAATCCCCAAATAAAAAAAAATAAAAGGGTCTATGATACCATTTTGTAACACCTTAATCCAGTTTAATGGTACTAATCTGGTATGCTACCTGAAACCATGCACACCTCCTCATATGAAAGAAGTTTTTGACTATTAATGAGGGATTGATTCATATTTTGGGGAGACTATGTCCTCTATATCAGGTAACCAAAAATAATAAACATAGATAATGCAGTAATAAATGAATAACTAGTTGAAGAAACATAGGGAAATCCAACTAGTAATAACACCAAATGTAACATAAAAATGGGATAAACCATATTATATATCTAGGTAAAAATGATCCCCATATGTGGTGGATCGCTACAATATAATGAACAAAAATAACAAAAGAATAAAATAGCAATAGAAAAAGATCTTGGATTATGTCACAACATCACCTCAAAACCTACTAGTTACACATGATCAGCATCCCATATTAGGGAATTTTCCCTTGATTATATCCTTGTAAAAAAGAATTCACATTCCCCGATGTGCTCGTGCATGGTGTGAGTAATAAAACCCAGTAATAAACCACCAACACACCTTTATCAAAAGTGAAGTAGATATATGAAGGTGTATGAACTGGAATAAATAAATACATAATAAGTATACAACTTTTTTGGGTTTTCATGTGTCAACTAAGACATTTTGAACCCCATTCATACCTTATTTGACTCCACATTGGAAGGAAGTGTCATGTTGATCCACAAATACAATCCAAACCATGGATAATACATAATAACTATAGGTATGGCCCCACATAAAGTACCACATCATATCTTAAATTGATAACCAAGATAAACCCTTATCACTCAAGGGAGGTCACACATCTAAACCATATCAAGTTCCCAGTCATATCTCATATCAAGCACTTGATTGCACCCTTATCACTTAATTAGATCACAAATAATCATCTCATGCCACACCTTCTCACTCAAGGATGGTATAACATTGTATCTTAGATCACACCTTCTCATTCAAAGTTGGTCTCACATCACATCTTAGACTACACATTCTCACTCAAGGTTGGTCTCACATCATGTCATAGACACCACATTCTCACTCAAGGTTGGTTGCACATCACCAATCACATACCATCATCATGGGGCCCAACCCTCTACTCGTGGTTGTCCTGTACATCCACTAGAACATAGATTACAAAACAACACATTGTCTTCTCACTCAATACATGATCACAAACATCAGTGAGAACATTCCATCTCGCTTACATTAAAATAATAAATATTAAGGAAAATCATCCAACAATGTCCTCAAGGATTCTTCCTTTTCAACCTCTCAATGTTGATCACATATTCACATCCACACACCAAATGCAATCAAAAGTGAATTGACACATCAATCATGCCCAAATGACACTATAATAAGTCACCTTATCCTTAACCAAGCCCAAAATACTCACACTAGGCTCAATTTACCCTGGAAGATATACCTACATCTACCTATGGGATGAGGTGGGATTCCATCCTTTATAAGACATAACTTCAACACCCCCCCCCCAAGGGATCAACCTTGTTGATACAAACCTATCTAGTCACTTTGATACCAACATCATAAGTACATAGGGTTAACACATGCACCCACATGTAATTAAATCCACACACTTCATACATAAGTTATAACATGGAAATACTTCCTACCTTAATCTTGAAAGAGTACACTTTCTAATACATGCTATTTGATTCAATATCAATCCTCTAAAACCTTAAAATCTACCCCAAAACCACATAATTAGGGTTTTTAAATGGGAAATGATTAAACATATGAATAAGGATGAATTTAAGACACAAATAGTGTGAAATATACCATGAGAGAACCTCTAAAATAAAAGATACCTAAAATGGACATGACAAGAGAGAGGAAGAGATTATATTTCCATGGAAGAGATACAATGTTATCCAAGATCATGTCGATCTTGATGGGGGGAGGTTTTAAAGGGTTCCAAGGTTATTTTTGAATCTATCCATTTAAAAAAACTACCTAGAAGCTTGGTTACAATGTGAAAATGATGTTCACACTTTGATGACTTAACATGAGACCCACATCACAACATGGTCCCTCAGGGTCACGGTGAGACCACCCCCAAACAAAGGGACCGCCTCCCTAACTAGTCAAAATCATGGCATGAAATCCTCCACCACATTATAGCACCCCACCTTTACCCCATCCTTCATGCCAACCATCATGTCATGGAACCCCACTATTGCGTCGTGACCAAATATAAGGGTAAATCCTTACTTATAGGACTCTTATATAAGAGTATATCCATTTACATTTTTTTCCACTCCAAGCCTCTTGCTGTGGAACCCCTCTACCATGATATAACCTCCCCCTTAAAAACATTCATCACTCTATGGTTCCTTAAATCCATGAAATGACCCTAGGTCAACCTCCCCTCATGTTGTGACTCTTATTCATCATAATGTGATAACTTTTTGCAGTAGAATTTTATGTTCAAACCATGATTGATTTCCCAAATCTCAATATTGGGCCCTCACCAACATCCAAAATAGTTCAAACCCATCCATATACATAATATTCAAAAAAATCACACCTTGAAATTCAAGGGGAATTGCACTGGTCATTTTAGTGGTTCTAGAAAGAGATTAGTCTGAAGGTGTATTCATATATAGAAAGACGAAAGAGATCCAAAAATTAGTTGGGAGGTTAAATAAAGGGATCAATATTGGTGTGAGCATAAAGTAACATGAAAAAAACACATTGAGGTATGATCAAAGTTATTTTATGAATCTTATCTATAACCAAGATAAATACTAGGTTGTGAACATGATTCATAGATCACATATAGTATAAACCAAAGGGGATGAGATAATTTGATGGTAGGTATTCCAATACCAAGTAGTATATTTTATAAGGAGAAGGTTTCCTGAAGGTTGCTTATTCAGGCAGACAGAATGGGTCCCAAACATTAAAATAAAAAAATTGGAACTATAAATACTAAATGAAATTTAATTTTCAATATAGTTTAAATACATGCATATTTATTTTAATAAAAACCCTCCTTGAAAATTAAAATACATGATTGTATAATCAGGTTATTATCCTAAAACTTATATTATTGAATTGATAATATATTGATAATTTTAAAAAAATAATGAAACTTAGAAATTGTATAAACATTAGTAATGATATCTATCAAATTTCCACTTGTATGTATATTATTAACACTTATATGGGATGATTCAATGACATTTATAGAAAAATGAATTCTTACATAAATATTCTTATATTTTTCATGAAAAATGTGAATCTTGAATAAATGTAAATAATAATTAATATCAATGAAAATTAAATTTCATTTATCATAAATGTTTAAATTTTTAATGATATCTTTAAGCAATGAAACTTCTTTGATTCACTATTGTATTTGTAATATATGGTGGCTTGAATATGATGTTCTAAAAAACATGTATAGAAATTCTATATTTACATATAAGTAGAATATATGATGATTTTTTAATAAATTTTTCATATATATTTAATATATAAAGGTTTTTTTAAAAAATATACATATATAATTCATTTTTAATTTTTTATAACATAGTATCATATATGATGTATTTCATAAAAACCTATTATATATTACAGTGTGTGGTAGTTTTTGTAAGAATTATATCATATATGGTTCATGACTATATGTTATTATTTTAGGAAATAATCATCATATAATACCTGTCACGACCCGTCCCCCGGGGCCCGTGTCGTGACTACCCCAATCCGCCTTTCATAGGTCAGGGGTTGGAGACTAGCACCAAAGGCGTATTCCCTATAACTGGGAAGGCATTACCTTTATAACCTATAAGCACAAGCAACCAAACACACAGCAAGATACGAACTCAAGTAAACTGAATAGTAATTAGAGTAAGTGAAGTAAGTAAAAGGGGCCATAATACAAGCCCAACTGGGAAGTACAAGGAAAAATGGAAAGTACAAGACAGTTGATAGGTGAAAATTAGCTCATGGATTGTCCACCATGAATCTTACCTGAAGGGTAGGTACAGCTCACGAACGGTCGTCTTTGCAGTCTGCCTCGTCTAACGTCCACCTCCGAGCTACCTCCAATCCCAGTACCCTCTTCCTCGGTCAACATTGTCTTTCGTCTTCACCAAACACAACGAAGTGCGGGCATAGCCCGTGTAGGGGTGAGTATAATGATACTTAGTAGGGACCCTGAGACCCTCAAGGTCTCACGAAATCTACAAAGGATAAACCACAAAGGAAGGAAACAACCGATAACCATACTTAGGTATATACCCATACATATACCTAAGTTATCATGTAAACCCATATCAATCATGAGGAAAACACAGAGTCCAACTCCAAAGCCCCAAGCTCAACTATTCCACAAAGGAATAAATACCACGAAGGTAAGTACCACATAGGTACGCCACACAGAATAATACCACCAAGGTATTACCATGAAGGAAAGTACCACACAGGTATAGACTCAGCTCACACCAGCTATAATTGAGGTATAGTAGTATAGATGATTAGATGTAACTACTGAATCATTTTACTCTATTAATAGGCAGACCCACGAAGAATCTCTAATCATCATCAGACCCATATAGTATCTCTAGGTGCTGACCCACACAGGATCGCTAAGTACTGACCCACACAATATTTCTAGGTGCAGACCCACACAGGATCGCTAGGTTTTGACCCATATAGGATCGCTCGGGTAGTCCCGCATGGAATCCTAGAGCAGTTTCATGTGGGACCCTCAATCTCAGACCCACGAAGGATCTATTCCTTAAGTCACAGCCAGCTACCGAGTTCCCACGCTAAGCTCACTCGTCTCTGGGAGGGTCTGCTCCACAATCCATTGGTCGATACTCCAACTGCCACGAAGTCCCACAAAGAAGTATACCAAAGGACTGCCATGTCATAGGGGTCTCAATGAAATAGACGATGCGTCAATCAGATTCCTGGTCAGAGAGTTATTAGCCTTTTAGTCCGGAGGGCCCGGTTGTATTCATGCTCGATCCAACCTAACTATTCCTCAACTTTATCCAAAACTCTAGTGGGGCATACCAAAGGGACCGTCTCGCTCCAAGGTTTCTAGCACTACTAACGGTTCTTCAAAAGTGTATCTAATGCCAAACTTATGGCTAAAAGAGTGTAATGAGTCAAAGTGGGTTCGGGTCCGGTCCGACCAAGTCGGACCGACCCGGCCCAACCCGACCTGGGTCGACCCGGTTTGGATTGACCCGGACCAACCTGTTGGGTCTGGCCCAGCCCGCGGTGCGTCCCGACCCAATGGGTCCGGCCCGACCCAAGCTGAGCAGCCCGGCCTGGCGGCGCAGAGGTCGCGGGGCCGCGAGGGTGGCAAAGCTACGGGGTGGCATGGCAGGGTCGCGGGCAACGAGGCGGGGCTGCAGGGCAGCGTGATGGCACGGCGGTGCTGCGGGGTGGCGCGGCAGGGCCATGGGCCACGAGGCGGGGCTGCGGGGCTGCACGACGGGGCGTGACGGCGCGGCAGGGCCGCGGGTGGCGCGGCGGGACCGCGGGGCGGCGCGATGGGGTCGCAGGACGGCGAAGTCACGGGGTCGTGTGGCGGGGATATGGGGCGGCATAGCCATGGGTCGAGCACCGTTGTCTTTGTCATGGTGGTGGAGGCCACCATTCTCGTGTTCCACCAGTGTCAAACGCCGACACCGGTCACTGTCACCGTCACGAAGAACACACCAAATAAGAACAGCGGAGGGGTCGGTCCATGTTTGTTTGGCCCTCACCCTCCACGTTAGAGCGGTAGCAAGTGGTTCAAAAATTTGAATCAAGAATTTTTATGGAAGATAATTAAAAACATCAATCTCCACAACCTTCATCAATCACTATTCCCAATACCGTAAAAGAGAACATCTACGGATTAACTAGTTTATGAGAGTTTGATCCGCGTTCTTAGTATAGAAGGGAAGAACATGGGAAGTGAAAATCAAATAGAAATAAACCCATACCTTGAAGGTTCGTTGATGGAGGCTGCGAGGAAGGAGACGATGTCGTTGGGGATAGATGGATGTCGGTGACATTGGCATTTCCTCGGTCATCGGTTCATTTGTCGTTGGAGATGTTCCTCATTGGCATTCTTCGTTGGAGAGCTTTCTCCCAATAGTTCTTCTCTCCCCAATTCCACCAAAATTAAAGGTATCTCACATAATAGAACAAGTTATCTATTATGTTTGTTTCCATAATTTCAAAATAGCTTAATTAATTAATTGATGGGTTGGTTTAATTAATTAAATGGGAGAGTTTGCATAATTAAGTGGGGGAGATCAAGAGGTTTCTCCCCATTAAGAGGGAGT
This sequence comes from Viscum album, assembly GCA_963277665.1. NCBI lineage: Eukaryota > Viridiplantae > Streptophyta > Magnoliopsida > Santalales > Viscaceae > Viscum > Viscum album. The sequence continues at coordinate 1,819,552,592 of OY728151.1, read as the reverse complement.
TCAAAGGGGTTCAAGGGGTTTTAAGTCTCGGGTGGTCCCCACCACCATAACACACATGGGAGGTTAGGCTTGGGTGGTCCCCACCACCATATCCTATGTTGAGAGGTTTTAGTACAGGTGGTCCCCACCATTAAAACATCCACATGGAAGGTTTCAACAAAACAAAATAAAAATATTACACATTTTTATTTTATTTTTATTCTTTCAAGAAAAACACCAAAACTATCTTTCACTCTAAACCCACTATGGTCGAGTTGAAGGTCTCCTTAAGTAAATATTGGCGCTGTGAGTTCAATGGTGCCCTTGGATTTCAATTCCAAGCACCGATTCAAAATTTAAAAAAACCCGCTCGTACGTTTACTAAATGTACCCAAAAAATGTTCAGAAACTCATTCCAGGCACACCGGGCCTCGGAATCACGCGCCGTCAATTTTTGCGGACTCATAAAATTCCCATTTAATTAAAAAAATTATATGTAAATTCCGGGTCTTTACATTCTCCCTACCTCAGGGCTTTACGTCCCCATAAGACACAACTCAAACTAGGGGAACAAGTGGGGGTACTGAGCATGCATCTGAGCCTCCTGCTCCCATGTGCTCTCCTGGAGGTTCCTGTGCTGCCAGCGAACACGCACCAGAGGTATCGACCACCCACGAAGGACCTGCTCCTGTCAAACCTCAATCTCTACTGGAACCTCTATAAAATTTCCCCCATCGTCGACGTCCAACTCTCAATGGTCGATGATGTGAGAAGGGTCGTGCACATATCTCCTCAGCTGGGATACGTGGAAGACGTCATGCACCTAGTGCAAGTGAGGGAGAAGAGTTAAGCAGTAATCCACCTCGCCAACTCTACTAAGGACCTGAAAAGATCCGATGAACCTCGAAGATAACTTGAAAACTTGGACAAATCTCCATAAACCTCATCGAGGTGAGACCCACATAAAGAAGTGGCCTCCATCCTTAAACTCTAGAGGTCTCCGTCTCCTACCGGCATAAGACTCCTGCCTGCTCTGTGCAGTATTCATCCACACCTGGATGTACCGCTAGAGGGGATGTGTGGAACTCCCTCAACACTTCCTCCTGAAGTGACACTGGTACCATGGTATGTCCTCTGAAGAGGATGACGTGCTCCCCACCTCCAGAAAATCCATCATATGCATGTCCTATGGATATCTGAGCACGTCATGTCTCGCAGTCAATGTCCCCATGTTGTGCCTCCCTGACTCACTGAAGAAGTGGGGAAGTGACTGTAAGGTACTGAAGGAAATCTTCTTCATCCCGATCCACAAAGGATATTTGCAAAGCAGCCAACTACTTTTTCGCCTCACCTAACAGTTGTATACCAGATCTCCAGCTGAGTGCATCTGCTACAATGTTCCCCTTCCCAGGAGTATAGACTATCTCAAAGTCATAGTCCTAGAGGAACTAAAGACAACGTTGCTATCTCAGGTTCAGGTAATTTTGAGAGAAGATATACCTAAGACTCTTGTGATCAGAGTACACTGTAAAACGCTTGCCCATCAAGTAATGTCGCCGCATCTTTAAGGTGAAGACCACTGCTGCTAACTCAAAGTCATGGGTAGTTTAGTTCTGCTCGTGTTGTCTCAGCTGTTGAGAACCATATACGATCACTGCTCATTCCTGCATCAGGACACATCCAAGACCGGTCCCTGATGCGTCGCAGTAGACTGCGTACCCTACGCCCTCCTCTAAAAGCCTCAAGATGGGGGCACTAGTCAACCTCTGCCTCAGTTCCTGAAAACTCTGTTGGCATATCTCTAACCACATGAAGGGTTGCCTCTTCTTCGTCAACGCTAATAGAGGTGCTGAAACTCTAGAGAAATATGGCACAAACCTCTCGTAGTATCCAGCCAAACCCAGGAAACTCTGTATCTCTGTCACACTTCTAGGTGTCTCCCATGCAAGTAATGCATCAATCTTCATTGGATCCACTGCAAACACAGCCTCCGAGATGACATGTCCCAAAAAGTGAACCTCTCAGATCCAGAACTTGCACTTTGAGAGCTTACTATAAAGATGGTGGTCTCGGAGTGTGTCAAGTACTACCTGCAAATGATAGGTATGCCCCTCCTCAGTAGCTGAGTAGATCAGAATTTCGTCGATAAAGACTACTACAAAGTAATCAACGTATGGATGAAAGATCCTATTCCTGAGTCCTAGGAACATTGCTGAAGCATTGGTTACACCGAATGGCATAACCAAGAACTTGTAGTGGTCGTACCGATATCTGAAAGTTGTCTTCTGCACATCCTCGTCTCGTACTCTGAGCTGGTGATAGCCTGATCTGAGGTCTATCTTTGAGAACCACTGTGCTCCCTTCAGCTGATCAAAGAGGTCATCAATCCTTAGGGGTGGGTACTTGTTATTCATGGTCACCTGGTTCAAGCACCGATAGTCAACAGAAAGTACCAAGCTCCCATCCACCTTCTTGGCGAACAAAATTAGGGCTGCCCAAGGAGAAACACTAGGCTGAATGAACTCTTTCCCCTGTAATTCCTCCAGCTATACCCAGTGCTCATGAAGCTCCGCGAGAGCCATCTGATACGCTGGTGTAGATATCGGTGTCATCCCTGGGTACAATTCAACGTAAAATTCCATCTCTCTACGAGGAGTTAGACCCGGAACATCATCAGGGAAGACATCAACGTATTGTTCCACCACTACAGGATAGCTCAAACTCTCCACATCAATCGCTCTGAGGGTAAGGCTAGCCAACTGATGAGTGATCGGCTGCACCCTCCTTCGGGTAAGTCCATCATGTGCTGCAAAGGCTCCCTTCTCACTGGTGAAGGTAAACCCAATCCCATCCCTGCGAACACACCACACTTTGTGCCTAATACAGTCAATCTGATCATGGACTGTAGATAACCATCCCATACCCAAGATGACGTCGTATGGCCTCGACGCTGCTACTATGAGATCTCAGCTGAAGCTCTCACCTCCTAGAGTAAGCTCACACTACCGGAACTAGTTCATAATCGTCGAATATTATCCCATAGGAGTCTCTAGAAATAATGATCGAGCCAAAGGCTCTGTCGGAATCTCCAAGATCTGAATGAGGGTAGTGTAAATAAAAGAATGACTGGCACCTATGTCTATAAGTACTGCAACTAAGGTGGAGTAGACAGAGATAATACCTCATATCATCTCTGGAGTGCCGTGATCGTAGGCTTCAGCTTCCTGGATCTGAGATTACCCCTTTCCTCTTGCTCCCTGTGGTCGGGTTGGACCACCTGGTGGTGGTGGCGGTAACATCTCGAATCGTCGCCCACTGCCAGTTGCATGGCCATCTCCTCTGCCACGTCTGCCTGCTCCCTACGGACCTCCTAGGTTGAATCTTTGTCTTTGCCTAGGCGGTCCTTCGACCATCTTCTGATCATCCGTATGGAGGTTCGGACAGTCACGAACCATGTGACCATGCCCGCCACATGCATAACACTGCCCACTCTGGTCATGACTAGCTCTACCTCGGTTGCCCTGCACAACCGACCCTGAATCCTGTGGTCGTCCACCCGTAGGTCTGGTCCTCTTGGACCACTGCTACATCTGTCAGCTACTAGCTGTAGAAGACTCCGCTACATGATGACTAGTAGTGGGTCTCGCTGCTGGTGACTGCTCAGGAAGGAAACTCTCTACTAGGAGGTATCTCTCTAACACCCCCGCCTACGTCAGGATGCTAAGTGAGATCATCGAAGCCCGGATCTCCCGCCTGAGTCCCTGCTCGAAGTTCTGAGCCCTAAAGAATTGGTCCCACACCATACCTATGGAGTAGCGTGAGAGTTCAGTGAACCTCACTGAGTACTGAGCTACAGTCATGTTTCCCTGCTGTAGATGAAGTAGCTCCTCTATGAGCACTGCGTGAAGAGTCACTGGGACAAACTCTACCCAAAACAGGCTCTCGAAGTTTTCCCATAGAAGTGTCATCTCATCGTGAGCCTCGAGAATCACGCTCCACCATCTTCCTAATGATGCATGTAGTAGACTGGCAGCAAGGATCACCATGAGATCGGCTGGTGTCCCTACCAGTCGGAAGACTCTCACCACGGCCTCCAGCCAATCCTCAACTGCATGTGGGTTCATCTCTCCCCTGAACCTGGGTGGCCTCTAGTGCTAGAACTCGTGAAACACACTCAAGCGGTGTGCACCCTCTGCTGCTGAGGCTGGTGGCATCGGTGGCCCAACGGGTAATGGTACCGTTGGTGCCTCCGCTGGTGCCTCTACTCGAAAAGGGCCCTACACTGAGGCCTCATCACTTGGTGGTCTATCAGTGTGTAATACTCTTGAAACCCTAGTTGGTTGTCGGTGTGGAGGCATCCTGAAAAGAAACAGGTGCTCCACAGTCAAAATGTAATACCTGGTGAGCTGACTCAAGAGATCACAAAGAAAACTCTTGAAAACACACACACAATCTGTGTTTTCGTGCACTAAGTCAGAAATCAGAAGTCAGGGTCCTGGTTTATGGATACGTCGGTCGCTGCACCAACAATGGATTTTCTAAACTGATAACCACACTCACTACACTTAACATTATTTCTGTTAAAAAGAAATATCAGAGTCCTATGTTCTATGGTAGAACCGACTCCTCTGATACTAATTTGTCACAACCCATCCCCCGGGGCCTGTTCCGTGACTACCCCAAGACCGCCTTCCATAGTCCAGGGGCTGGCGACTAGCACTGAAAATGTATTCCCTATAACTGGGAAGGCATTACCTTTATAACCTATAATCACACGCGACCAATCACACAGCAAGATACGAACTCAAGTAAATTAAATAGTAATTAGAGTAAGTGCAGTAAGTAAAAGGGGCCAGAATACAAGCCCAACTGGAAAGTACAAGGAAAACAGGAAAGTACAAGACAACTGATAGGTGAAAAGAAGATCATAGATCATCCACCACGGATCCTACCTGAAGGGTACGTACAGCTCACGAACGGTCGTCTCTGTGGTTCGCCTCATCTAACGTCCACATCTGAGATACCTCCAATCCTGATACCCTCATCCTCGGTCATCATTGTCCATCATCTTCACCAAACACAATGAAGTGCGGGCATAGCCCATGCAGAGGTGAGTATAACGATACTCAGTAGGGACCTCTATACCCCCAAGGTCTCACAAAATCCACAAAGGATAGACCACAAAGGAAGGAAACAACTGATAACCCTACTTAGGTATATTCCCATACATATACCTGAGTTATCATGTAAACCCATATCAATCATGAGGAAAACACAGATTCCAACTTCAAAGCCCCAAGATCAACTATTCCACAAAGGAATAAATACCACGAAGGCAAGTACCACATAGTTACGCCACACAGGAGAATAGCACCAAGGTATTACCACGAAGGAAAGTACCACACAGTTACATACTCAGCTCACAACAGGTATAACTTAGGTACAGTAGTAGAGATGATTAGATGTAACTATTTAATCATCTTACTCTGTTAAGAGGTAGACCCACGAAGGATTTCTAATCATCATCATACCCATATAGGATCTCTAGGTGTTGACCCACACAGGATCGCTCGGTCCTGACCTACACAGGATCGCTCGGTGCTGACCCACATAGGATCACTAGGTGCTGACCCACACAAGATTGCTAGGTGCTGACCCACAGAGGATCGCTCAGGTAGTCCTTCATGGAATCCTAGAGAAGTTCCATGTGGGACCCTCAATCTCAGACCCACGAAGGATCTCTTCCTGAAGTCATAGTCAACTACTGGGTTCCTGCGCTAAGATCGATCATCGCCGGGAGGGTCCGCTCCACAATCCACTAGTCCATACTCTAACTTCCATGAAGTCCCACAAAGAAGTATCCCAAAGTACTGTCACGTCATAGGGGTCTCAACACAATAGATGGTGCGTCAATCAGACGCTCAGTCTGAGAGTTATTAGACTTTTAGTCCCGAGGGCCCGGTTGGATTCATGCTTGATCCAACCCAACTGTTCCCAAACTTTATCGAAAACTCCATTGGGGCATAAAAAAGGACCTTCTTTCTCCAACGTTTCCATTTCCACTGACGGTTCGGCAAACGGAAGTCTGATGCCAAAGTTAGGGCCAAAATAATGTAATGGGTCGAAGTGGGTATGGGTCCGGTCCGACCCGGTCGGACCGACCCAGCCTGACCCGCTGGGTCTGGCTCGGCCCACGCTGGGTGGCCCGGTCTAGCGGTGTGGGGTGGCAATGAGGTCGTGGTGCCGCAAGTATGGCGAAGTCACGGGGCGGCGCAGCGCGGCTACGGACGGCGCGGCAGGGCCGCGAATGGAGCGGAAGGGCTGCAGACGGCGCGGTGGGGCCACGGATGGCGCAGCGGGGCCACAGACGGCACGGTGGGGCCGCGGATGGCGTGGTGGGACCACGGGGCAGTGGAGCTGCGGGTCGGCACGGCGGGGCCATGGATGGCGCGGCAGAACCGCGGGGCCGCGGAGCCGTAGGGCGGCGCGGCGCGGTGGGGCCTCGGACGGCGTCGCGGGGCCGCGGGCGGCATGGGGGGGCGCGGGGCGGCAGAGCTGTGGTGCGGCGTGGCGGGGCCACGGGGCGGCAGAACCGCGGGGCAGCGCGGAGGGGCCGTCGACGACATGGAGAGTTCGGGCCATGTTTGTTTGGCCCGTACCCTCCGTGTTAGAGCGGTATCAAGTTGTTCACAAATTTGAATCAAGAACGTGTATAGAAGATATTTAAAAACATCTATCCCCACAACCTTCGTCAATCACTATTCTCAATCCCGCAAAAGAGAACATCTGCAGATCAACTATTTTATGAGAGTTTGATCTGCGTTCTTAGTTTAGAAGGGAAGAACACGGGAAGTGATAATCACATAGAAATAAACTCATACCTCAAAGGTTCTTTGATGGAGGATGCGAGGAAGGAGACGATGTCGTTGGGGATAGACGAACGTCAGTGACGTCGATGTTTCCTCGATCGTTGGTTCGTTCGTTTTTGGAGATGTTCCTCGTTGGCATTCTTCATTGAAGATCTTTCTCCCAATAGTTCTTCTCTCCCCAATTCCACAAAAATGAAAGGTATCCCCCATAATAGAACAATTTATCTATTATGTTTGTTGGCATAATTTCAAAATAGCTTAATTAATTAATTGATGGGTTGGATTAATTAATTAAAGGGGAGAGTTGGCATAATAAAGTGGGGGAGATCAAGTGGTTTCTCCCCATTAAGAGGGAGTTCAAAGGGGTTCAAGGGGTTTTAAGTCTTGGGTGGTCCCCACCACAATAACCCACATGGGAGGTTAGGCTCGGGTGGTCCCCACCACTATATCCTATGTTGAGAGGTTTTAGTATAGGTGATCCCCACCATTAAAGTATCCACATGGAAGGTTTCAACAAAATAAAATAAAAATGTTACACATTTTTATTTTATTTTTATTCTTTCACGAAAAACACAAAAACTATCTTTCACTTCGACCCACTGTGGTCGAGGTGAAGGTCTCCTTAAGCAAATATCGGCGTTGCGAGTTCAATGGTGCCCTTGGATTTCAATTCCGAGCAACGTTTCAAAAGTTACAAAAACCCACTCATACGTTTACTGAACGTACCCGAAAAAAGGTTCAGAAATTCATTTCGGGCACACCGGGCCTCAGAATCATGCACCGTCAATTTTCGCAGACTCATAAAATTCCCATTTAATTAAAAAAAATTACATGGAAATTCTAGGTCTTTACAATACCACATATGATATTTTAAAAAAACATAATATAATATTTCTAAATAATTGAATTTTTTTCTCGTCAGTTGTTCTCTGCGTATCAAACCCTAAGGAGTGTTTTTATTCTACACTTTAATCTCTTCCTTTGGTGTTAATTTACCTTATTTATTCTCCTTGGTAATAACCTATCTTATATCCCCCCCACTTGATTCCCTCTCTTACCCCAAAAACCATAATTTATAACTTGTGGTGTTGACTTCTTGTATACCCCCTTTTAAAGTAACCTCTCATGTGTTAACCTTCAAACCATTTACCTTTCCATCAGTGATATTTTTTTGAGTCTTTCCTAGCTTCAACTCCCTAAATCATTTCCTTTCCATCGATAACACCCCCTTTAAATGACCTCCCAACCTTTAACCCCATTTCCCATTATCTTCCCATTGACACCCTATTTTTTTGTAACCATAACACCTTTGTCCCTACAAAAAAATCCATTGAAAACTCCCTCACTCTTGACCTATATGGGTCCTGTTATATTATAGTCTTTCTCAAGAATCCTTATATTTTGGGATCTTATTATATTATATATTCATCTTTCAATGTTTTATTATTTTATTTACATCATGCATTGTATATACATGATATGTCAAAGTATTGGTTACTTTGATGTTATGGTTTTACATTTTTCATTAATGGGTATGGGTTAATTTAATTTAATTGGGGAAAAAAATACAAATATATAATTTTTGAAAAAATTATATTGGTGGGTGGCATAAGGATGGATCAAAATGTTGGGAAATACCTTATATAAAAGTGATTGGATTCTTAAATTTTTTATTTTATTATTACTTGCAATGAAATTTTTATTGAATTTCATAATTAGTTATATTATCTTTTATCCCTTGTTGGGATATCTAATTTTAGTTTTTTTAATCATGTTAGACTTTTAAAAAATTTACTTAAAGAAAATTATAAGTGATATACCTTCTTCATTATTATTTTTTCATTTATTTTTTATGAAAATTTCATTATTAATAGTCTTGAGCTCATCACAAATAATATTATTTTTTGTAAATCAAATTAGTTTTTGTAATAGATTAAAATTAAAAAAAAAATTAATTTTTTTTTTAAATCACTTTTAATTATTCCAAATTTATTAATTTGTTATTCAAATTTATTTCCATGAATATTTAACATATTAAAATAAGAAATAAGTTATAGATATTTTCCAATATATTAGAATAAGAATATTTTTTAGATTAAAATAATTTACTAAATATATACCACAACATGTGGAATACTAGGATAATATCATATTGACTTGTGTAAAATGTGGTATCTTAAAGTGGGTCACAATATCAGACCTAGAAATCCATTTAGTATTTCATCAAATTAATCAAGAATATCAGTGTTGGAATATGAATAAGAAAAAAAGAGATGTGATCAATGATAACCATGGATATAATAATATCAAATTTTCACCTAATATCTATAGATTCTCAACTAAAATTGATCATCCTTATAATATTACCACTATAGTTGATTAAAAATTCAATGATTTTCTTGAAATTATTGAATAGTTAAAAATTGATGTAGGAACTTCTTTATATAATTTTGGTCTTGGTTTTATTATATTTTCATTAGTATTGAATTTTTACAACTTGAAAGAAAATTAATTGTAGCATGATATAAGTTTCATTTATATTCTTTCACAGGAAAATAAAAATCTATTTAATGGAAACACACCTCTAAGAAAAAATGTGATACCAAATAATTGTTGAGAACTATTTGATTATGTTTTAAAAAGATGCATGTTTTTTCCAGTGATTTCATTTTTTTTAAATGGAAATCATCACTATATACTAGCCCAAAATGTGGTGTATTGTGATTTAAGAAGAATAAAATTAGTTTTAAGATTAAATTATAGTAATTTATCATTATACATATATTTAGACACATCTATAATGGTTTTGAAGATATGAAAAATTAAATTTAGAATGAAAAAAATTGAAATAAATATGAAAAAATTTAGAATCTTATTTATTTTTATCAATGGGGAAGTATTGATATTCCATACATTTACTTCACAAAATAATTTTCAAACATACATCTTCCTTTATCTATTAATTGAGTGAATGAGCTTTGAGTTTTTACCCATGATACATGGATGGTGATTCTAATCATTTATTACCTTCCTTTTTTATTATGTATGAAGAAAACATATATGATATTTTCTATACTAATTTCATTTACAATACAATTAAGAAGTTATATAGAAATATACTTGGCTCCTATAATTAAATATTTAATTCTGTTGTGGGAAAAATGAATTGAGGTGTATGATATGAACATGGAGAAAAAAATTATTTGAGTGTTTTGTTATTTGTACAATCAAAGATAATATATATTATGATAATTTTCTAGGACCCAACATCATTATGAAATTTGTGTTATCTGATTATAAATAAAAAAAAATATTTGATTAGGATGGAACATGGTATGGATATTGTATATTTAAGTAATCACAAATGATCACAAACGTAATTTTTTAAAATTAAGAAAAAAATTAAGGAAATTTATTAGAACAGGGTCTACCTTTTTACATAAGTAGTGTAAAAATATTTAAAATTATTAAGAAATTGTAAATTATATTTAAAAAATCATTTAGGAGGAGACATGGGGTTTGTGGGTGGCAGAGGATATTTATTTTCTTTAAGTTATCGTATTATATGAAATTAGATGTGATAAATTTTTTTGATCTGATTGATAGTGAGAAGAATTTATGTTAAAAATATCATTTTTAAATTACTTAAAATTATACAAATATATATATATATGTCTTAAATGCAATGTTAAACATGGTTTCTTCAAAATTAAAAAACATCATTCATCAAAGGAAGAAAGTTCACATACTTTTATTATCCAAAATTTCACACATTACATAAAAGGAATAATTTTTTTAAAAAAATATTATTAATATAATTGTTCAAAAATTTACTCCTATAAAATTAGAAAAAATATTCAAATACCTTATGATAAAGGGTTTAAAATATTCATATTATCATATATTAATGAAAAAAAAATATTTTCATGTTTAAACAATTTATTTTACTTGATAGGGTGTGAGCCATGATCAAAAAATTGTGATATTTATTTATCCTATTTTTAGTGAAGTGGAAGAACCCATGAAGCTATTAATCTTTAAATTATAAATTATAAGAATTTTTCATGGTCTTAATATGTATTTTACACCAAAATTATATTATATTATGATTCACCAAACCAATCACTTGGTTATGGACATAAAATTTTGTTGATTTACTTATTTAATATATATATATATATAACTCAAAATTATAAGTAAATGATAAAATATTATGTGAATAACTGAAGATAAACTAAATATTTCATTGTTAGATTTTTTATTAGTGAAGAAGAGGCTAACTTTTTAATTAATTCCACAAAAAATGGAAACTATTAGGATTCCAATTTGTTAGCATACAAAAATAGAAGGTGGTGATAGAATAATGGGGAAATATTAATCATCTTATTATACACACAATGAGAATAAGAAAACCTATATGTATTTCCCAAATTGAAATTTTTTAAATAATATGTAGATAAAAACATGGTGGATCATAGAAATGAGAATCCCAATCAAGTCAAAAATGGTATTGAAAAAACACAATAAAAATTTTATTGATTAGTCGAAACAACATATTTATGAAAATTTGAATGTGTATTATGATTTAGTATCTTAAATAGTAAAAAAAATTATATAAGTTCAATAATATAAGTGAATTTTTTACATTTATTATCTCATATACGAGTTCATACTCTACACTAAATAGTAAAATGATCAAAGAATAATTAAAATAGATATTGTGACTCTAGTATCATAGTCAATGAATAAATATTTTTCAAAAGTGAGGAATCCTCTATGTTAAAAAAAATTAAAATTTTGGGGGTAATTAATAAAATTTTAGGATTAGATTATGTTAATTTTATGTAACCAATAATCATTTTTAAGTGATTTGAGATTAATAATGGGATTTAAATTGATTCTTTCTGATTCATACAACTATATCTTAATAAGTGAGGGTAAAAATATGATCATTTAATTTTGGAATCACTTTATCAACATATTTTTGGTATCATGATCATGTTACTCAAAATTAGTCCACTTTTTTGTTGTCAGCCCAAATTGTTGAAGGGATGAATAATAATCATTCTATCAAAATACTTATATTGAGGATGACTTGTTTTTTGATAAATTTATTAAAAATTATTTCATATGAGAAGATCCATTATACACGTTTGGACATTTTCATTCATGTACCCCATAAGCCCAAATAGAAGTATTCTAAGAGATGAATACTATTTTGAATATATTTTTAAAATTTCACACATTTTAACTTTTCATTGAAGAAATATTCACAAAATTAAAGAATATTAGGTCCAATTTTATTTAAAAACTAATGTTTAGTTTCTGCTGACTTGTTTCACGGTGGATTTATTAAATTTGTATTTTGGTTTTATTTATGGGAATTGCATGATGAAATGGTATGTGTGTTTGAATTATTTGTTCTTATTCAGATGACATATTATGTTTTGGGATTTGATTATGAATTTGGTAGTTGGTAAATGGAATATTAAGTGTTTATAAATGCGGTTTGAGATTATGTAGGAGGTTTAGGTGTTCTAATAATACTAGGTGGTGGTGTCACCTGTAGTTTAAAACTACAAATGACATCGTATACTCAGTGATAGGTACCATGTACCCGGTGGGAAAAGTAGGGAGGGGGTGTTCTGGTGGTTCCACTATGTACCCGACTACTTTTTTCAAGTATCTAGTAACATATATAGGATTATTTTTTAAAATTAGGTATCTTTGGTTTTTTCCCCTTAAATACTTTTTACCCCTCTAGTTCCCTTTGAAACTCATTTTCCATAGCTAGTATAGACCCTCATTTGTCACACACCTACCTTATTTTTACCTACTATTTTATTTATTTAGTGTCTTGTATATTCTCCCTTGATTTTCATGCTGATGATATTTTAATTTTTTAAGAAATGGGGGTTTAAATAATATTGCACAGTTTGTGCACGGTGAGTAAAAAACATGCATCGGCCATGTAAGTGTGTCAGTAATTCTAACAAATATAATTCACATGGTTGGCACATTTTTTTCCAAACCATGTTTCCAAATCATGTGTTGTACCTAGATCGACCCATTAAAGCTTACACGGTTAGCACATGCTTTTCTAAATTGTGAAATCATCCCATGTGAAGTGTCCTTTTTCATTTAAAATATGAATTTACCCTTATGTACCACTATATCTCCCCTCCCAAAATCACCTTATATCCTCTTCTATTTAACTAAAATGAATTTTGGAAACCTCTCCCTTGGTTCCAATTCCTTCTATGGTGATTCCATTGGGTTTTATTCAATCATTGGTGTTAGTTATTCACAATTATCCTTTTTAGACTCATTCCTCTCCCAACTATTTTAATATTTTCCTTTATCCTCTACACCTAGAATTCTTTGGTGAAATAGGGTTGATATTGACTTGATTTCAATTAGGGGTTTTTATTTTTTAGGGTTCTCTTTAGTCTTCTAAGGGTTTTCATTGCCTCGTTGTGGTGGTTTAGAATTTTTCATCATGGAAGTGACATGTTTGAGGTAGGTTGCTCCGAGTTTGAGCCTTTAAATTTAAATCCATTTAATTTTAGTTGGTTTTAACCATTTTTAAAGTTAATTTAAATTTATAATATGTATATTTTTCTAATGTCCCTTAAATAAGTTTTTTTCCATGTTTCTTTTCTCAAAACATATTTTTTTATAAATGAGGCACACTTTATACTGTTTTAAATGCTTGAGAGGCTCCTTATAAATTGGAATGTTTATGAAAATAATGTTTAAGGTTTTTATAAAGAGTTTTTTTGTGTTTATTTGATTGATTAATTAGTTTAAATTAATTTTTATTACATGAGTTAGTATTCAAATATGGTTTTATAAATCGGTTTCTTATATGATGTTACACAAGCCCAGTTATAAATATTTAAAGAAGTTTTTTAAAAATTAATAGACCCTTTAATTGTTCCTCATGTTTTATTTGTATTGAATTAATGGAATTGTCCCACTTATAGGATTAATTTTGGCATATCAATTTTCTTGAGGAGAAAGGAGATACTTCAGTGAGGGATTTTTGGATATGAATCTTTTCATGGTTTCTATGTAGTATCATTAATATTTTAATAATTAAATTTCTTGGTTCTAGTTATACATAATGGGATACCAAGAAAAGGTATATGGGATGTACGATTATATATAATGCACTAGTGAATGAATTTTCTCTGCAAGTCACTCCAATTAGGACTTTGATTTTCTTTGGGGATTTTTCCCCTAGTCAGGTTAGGTAAGGAAATACTGAGTGTTAGGGAATTTGAGTTGTATCAGGCATGACAATATGATGGGTTATATTTAGTATTTCCCTGGATCTTTTTAGATCTCCTAGGTTTTTGCATTATTTGTTATTTCTTGATTAGTTTAAGATAATTATGGAATTTTTATTTCTTTAATGGTTAGTTTATGATCATTTTTTTATTGAACCTCTATTTTCATTTATTTTGGTAAATTTATTTATTAAAAGATAAATGGATTTTATTTATTTTAAATGTAATGGTTTCAAAATGGATTCAACTTCCTCCCTTGCATGTGGGTGTTTTTGAAAGGAAGTATTTTATAAAAAGTATTTTTCTATGATAAGTGATTTTTTTCTCTTTATGGGTTCTAAAAAACTGATTATTTTTAAATTTCATGCCTTCCTTACTTTTAAAGTGGTTTTTTATAAATGGTAATTTCATGTTATTGGTTTTAATAAAATTATAAAGGTTAAATTTATATCTATATTTCAAAACTAACATGAAATGTATTTATTTTTAAATGTGATTCATGGGGTGTAGGGAGGATACCTACTAGGATGTTGTTCTCACACCTATCATATTATAATTTTAGTAATTTCTACTCGGTTATAGTATATTATCCTATGGATTTTATTTTAGTGTTTTATTAATGGAAAGTGAGGATAATTCACTTGGAACATGGAGATGGGTTATTATATTTCATGTTTTATTTTTGACTTCTTGGTCTATATATTGTATCATCACATAATGGATATCTTATTATAGACTTTTTATTTATGATTATTTTTTAATTGTATTACTATCAAAGTTTCATTTATATTGAGTTTTAGTAGTTCATTCAGGTTTCTCTGTTTATTTTTATAAGTTATAGTCACTTTATTATACACTATTTTTTTATTATTATCACATTTTTTTATTTATATGTGCATGGTTATTTTACTTGTGGAATTGTAATTTCATATTTGTAGGTGGAACTCCATGGTTTTTTATGTCTTTATAAGATAAAATCATTCCCAAAGTGTGGTTCCCTGATGCCCAAGCACTATTTTATAGCCTATGGGGATTATGAACACCATTATAGCCTAATTATGGATCAGATCGGGTGCCAATTCAAAGGTACCCTAGGTCAGTTTGTTAAAAATGGTATCAAAGCTTGGTTATTATTTAGGGAGTCCAGTAGTATAGAGATAGGATTGCCAGAAGACAACTATATGGTCATGTGTAAGTTATTGATCTCCACTTCTAAGGAGAACTCTTTAGTTAATAGGGATTTTTGGGATGGAGATGTATCAAATTTGAGCTTTTATTATCATTTATTTTTTAGATGTTTTTATTTTTATTTGAGTATTTACATTTTTCATTAATAATTTATGAGTTATTTTGTAAAGATTCATTCTTTGGAGTAAAATTTGGGAGGAATATAAGGGTTCATGGTTATTATGCATGGTTTTGGAATATTGTGTTCAGTTTGTGTAACCTAAGACTCCAAGGATTCCAATGGGACTCACATAGTTAGTGCATGGTTTTCTAGACCATGCAACTAAATTGTGAATATTTTTTAATTTTCTATATTTAGGGGGTTTTGGATATTTTGATATATAAATAGATTTAATTATTCTTCATAATTTATTTGAGATGAATTAAAGTGTTTTACTTATATTATTGAAATAAAATTGGTTAATTTAAGTTGTAATTTTAAAATGAAAACCTCATGTTGTTCTTAAAAATGGATTAGTGAGTTTTATAACAACCAAAAGGTGGGATAAAATTGGTTTAAATTTTTGGAATATTTTGACCTTAAGGGGCTGTTGGAAATTTATTAAGAAATTCAATGAATGGTTTTATCGATTTTCTTGATATTATTTAGGAATTTGATTTTTGTACATTCTCAAAAATTTATTTTAAATGTTTTTAATTTAAAATGAGGGGTAGACTCATGAAGTATTTGTTTTTGTAAAAAGGTGTATTTTCTCATACTTGGATTTGAAATAAAAATATAAAGTCATAAATAGATTTTGACTATTGAGGAGTGTTTTTAAAAGGTATATTTTTTGTAAATGTTTAAAATCCTTAGTATGGATGTTGAAATTTTTACTCATAATGGTGTTTTAGAATTAACTTTTAATTTTTTTAAATGAGTAGAAGTTTTTTCTTAGTTTACTTGTGGTATTTTTACTTTTTATAGGTTACTTGAAAATGAATTTTTCTTTTCATGATGTGTTTAGTGTAAAATGTTTGATTTTATTTGAGAGTATAAATAATGTTTTCAATATGAATATTTTTTTAGCTATACTTGTTTTTGTGAAGTGAATTTTAAACTTTTTTATTTAGGGATGATTATTTTAAAGAAAAGGGGGAATTCTTGAAAATGTATTTTTTTCATGGTGGGGTGTGTTTCTAGATTTTTCTTTTAGTCTGTTTTGGGATCATTTGATTTAAATTGGGAATCATGAATGGATTGATTCATGTTTTGTGTTATTTCTCATATACCCAAAAAAAGTCTTAATGAATAGTGGATAGGCGGTGTCTTTGAGGTCTTTGTCCATTGTCTAGGAAAGAATCAGTTTTTAAATTGGTGATGAATTTTGATTTTGAGGTTTGTTATTATCAAGTTTAGAGCATTCAAATATTTTGATTGAAATTCTGAATTAACATATTCCTTGGGGGGGTTTATTATTTTATTGGTTTTAAATTTTTGGAATCTTGTGCCTTGGTGCTGGTTACATTATTGGGTTTGGATGTGAAGCATGTATTATAATGAGGTCCCTATTTTGGGATGTTTTATATAGAAATTTATGTGGGTGTGTTCTAGGGTGATTGGTATGAGTTCTAGGTTCGTTATGTTAGGCTCACTATGAGATGGTGTTTTAAGAAAAAGGTCCCAAGTTACCCCCACTTGACCTAAGGCTAGAGATTTAGATTGATATTGTTGAGGCATGTCTCTACTTGAGTAATTTTTAGTTTTACCATACCCTTTTTTCTAATTTTTTTATCTATATCATATTCATTTGAGGTAGTATCTCTCCAAATTTTTTATCCTGGATAGAGGGTCAAGGTTGATCGGGAGTACTTCTATTTGAGATGTCTTTGGATCTTTGATGAATGCATTCATGGATGGATGGGTGTTAGGGAGTTCACATAGAAACCTCTTATTCATTTTTATCCTTCCTCTATTGAGTTATTCTTATTGCCTTATGAAGTTTATTAGGAGTCTAATTTTTCCGTATAGAACCATTATATTAGTAGAGCACATAAATAGTGGAGATAATGCTATGTATTATCTTTATTTTCCCTATTCTTTGTGTCGATGTTGGTGTATGTCCACTGGGTGAGGTGTTCTTTTTTTAACCAACCATGGCCTATGGTTATTTTTAGTATCATTTTCATTGAGTTCTTATGGTAATCTTATTTGGAATCTTTTATGGTTACTTATGTATCAGGGAGGTGGGATGATTATGGCATGCTCAACTTTAGTTTTGATTTTCAAGAATCTGATCATTGAGTTTTTATATTGAGGTTCTTTAGGAGTTATATATTGGTTGATGTTAATGTTTTCCTTAGTTTTTCAGAAATAGAGTAGTAATTTAGGAAGATGAATGACCTCCATACATTTATCCACTGATTCTACTATGGTTCTATGGGGGATTAAAACATTATGGTAAGGATTTTATCACACATATACCTTGTTTTCCCATAAGATTTTATTTATTTAGTGTCTTTTATCCATTCCCTTGAGTTTTGGATAGTGAATATTTTAAGTTTTGAATAAATGTGGTTTTAGCACAAGTTTCAAGGTTTCTGCATGGTTTGTAGAAATCATACGGAAATCATGAAAGCGTGTCAGTGGTTTTAAAAGATATGTTTCACAAAATTGGAACATGGTTTTCCTAACCATTAATTTCTCCCAAGTTGACTTAGTAAGTCTCATATGGATGGTTCACAGTTTTCTCCAAACTATGTGAAGAATCCAAGTCAATAAAAATTCAAATTTACCCTTATGTCCCTATACCCCCCCCCCCAAATCACCTCCTATCCAATCACATTTGACTTTTAAAACTCACAGTCACCTCTCCCTTGGCTCCTCCTCCTTCCATGGTGATTTTCATGGGCTTTCTTCAAGAATTGGCATCGATTATTCATGTTAAACCCTTTTAGACTCCTACCTCTCCCTATTCTCTTTATTTTATCCTTCATCCTCTAACCTAATAATGTTTTGGTGATTTATAGATTTAATTGGATTGATTTTAATTAGGTTTTTTATTGTTTTAGGGTTCCCTTTAGTCTTTTATTGGTCCCCCTTTCCACTTTGAGGTGGTTTATCTTTGTGTGTTAGTAAAGTGACATGTTTGAGTTAGGTTTCTCCATGTTGGAGCTTTTAAATTTAAATACATTGACTTATGGTTGGGTTTAACCATTGTTTTAATTTATTTTAAATTTATAATATGTATATTTGATGAATATTGGTTATGGAAGTTGGTTTTCTCATGTTTCTTAGCTCAAAACATATTTATGTATAAATGAGGCACACCTAGGGATTATTTAAATACCCAAGAGACCCCATACAATATGGTTTGTTTATGAAAATAGTGTGAATTGTTTTGTAAATAAATTTTTGTTTTTCTTTAATTTATTGATTTATTTCCTTTGATGATGATTATGTGAGTTGGTTTTCAAAGAAGGTTTTAAATACTAGTTTATTAAAGGATGTTACATAGACTTGATTGGAACTTTATAAAGAGGTTTTCTAAATATAAATGGACCCATGAAGTGTTACCTATGTTTTATTTGTATTTAATTAATAGAATTATCCATTTTATAGGACATATTTTTACATATATATTTTCTTGGGGAAAAAGGGGGTACTTTAGTGAGGGGTGCTCAAAGGTGAGAGTTGTTATTATTTCTATGTAGTGTCATTTATTTTTTCATTATTTGATGGATCGCATCTAGTTATACATCATTGGATACTAATCATAGATAGAAGTCATGTCCATATATACATACTACACTAATGTAGGACTTTTCTTTTATTTAGGGAGTTTCCTCTCAGTCATGCAAGGTAGGGAAATGTTGAGTGTTAGGGAAATTGAGTTGAATCAGGTGTTCTGATATGATGGATTTTGTTTAGTATTGTCTTAGATCTTCCTAGAGCTCTTAGGTGTTACCATGATTTTTGATTTCCCAATTATACCATAATGGTTATAGAATTTTTATTTCTAAATTAGTTGTATTATGAAAAAAAATTGATTGGTCCTCTGTTGTTACTTTTGGTATGTTTAGTTATTAAAAAATAAATGGGTTTTATTCATTTAAAATAAAATAGTTCAAAAAGTTCTTGGGTTTTCTTCCTTGAATGTGGGTGTTTTTTAAATGAAGGGTTTTACAAAGGGTATTTTCCTATAGAAAGTTTTTTATTATCTTTAAAGGTTTTAAAGGAATGATTTTTTTAAATAAATTCCTTCCTTTGTTTTAAAGTTAACAGTTTTTAAATGGTAACTACTTTTTATTAGTTTTTAAAAGAATTAAAAAGGTTATATTTATATTTATATTTCAAAACTATCATGAAATGGATTTATTTTTAAAGGTGATTCATGGGGTTTGGGGATGAAACCTACGAAGATTTTGTGCTCAATCCTACCATATTACAGTTTTGAAATGTTTTTCTTAGTTTAATCTGGTGATCTATTAGGTTTTGGTTTAGTCTTGTTGGTGGTGATAAGTGAGGATAATTCACCTTGTGCTTGGGAACTTATTCTTTTTTCCATATTTTATTTTTGACTCCTTTGTTCATTTTTTGTATTATTTCATGTCAACACTCTTATTATGGACTTTCTGTCCAGGTTTAAGTTGTAATTGTGCTACTAGTCTGGTTTCATTTATATTGAGTTTAGTGGTTCATTGTGGTTGCTCTGTTTAATGTTTATGAGTTATGTTCACTTTCTTATACCCTATTTGGTTATGCATATCTTATTTATGTTAATTTATATTTGCATAGTTATTTGACTTAAAAATTTGATATTCTAGATTTATAGGTGTAACTCCTTGGTTTTTTATGGATTTATCGAGTGAAATCATTCCCAAGTGTGGTTCCTTGATGCCCAGCCAAAAATTTTCAACATGCGGGGATCGATAACTCCCTTTAGGCCTAGTAGCATATCATCTTTGGTATCAGTTCATAGGTATTAAGAGTCAATTTTTTATATCTTTCATGGATTCTAAGGGTATTATTCTTCCTATCATTTGGACTCTTAATTCAAAGATGGACTGATAGTGTTATTCATACTCAATCAAAGGTAAACCTTCTCCATTATCCTATTCTTCCATCTTTTATCCCTATCCTATAATTCCTCTTACTCATATTAGGGATTCTATAATGAATTTTGTTAGAGAATCATGGAATTAATCAGATATGAAGGGGAATCTTCTTTTTTTGGCTACAGTTGTTCAAAGAAAGTTGTTTGTGTCATTCATCACGGTTTTGATGGAAAGCGGATAAGGTATGTTTTATTTTAGGTATTTTAAAATTTTAGGTTAATATTTTAGGATGTTTAATTATAATTAATTATGGATTTATGATACAATATCTTTGGGTGTATTTTTTGAGTTATCTACCTAGGGGTTCATTTGGTTTAGTCAATTTTTATTTATAGTGATTTTTTAATTAGAATTATTTGGTGATCGATTTTGATTTAATGATAAATATTTGTTATTTTCTAGTTGTTATAGTATTATAAATTCACAATAATTATTCTAAGTGGTCTTAAACCTTTTTATGAATTTTTAGGCTATATTTTTAACATATACAGCACTTATTTTCCAAACTAATAATAAATTTGAACATCTATTTTGGGAAATATAAATGGATGGTTTTCAAATGTATTTTTGTAATATAGGTTTAATTTTTTTAAATAGGGTTCTATGTGAACTTATGTAATGTTTATATATATATATATATATATATTCAAAATAATAATTTCAAACCTTGTAAAAATATATTTTTTATAAAATCCTTGTTCTTTACATGAATGTTTCATTTGAACACATTAATTCCATCATAGTTTTTCTATATTGGTTGTCTATTCCATATTTGTATGAACTTAAATAAAATTTAGTATTTAATGATGTACTGTTTTTCCATAAAAAACTTTTTTACATTATATCTTCATTATTTATTTCATATATAAATTCCATGAGGTGTGTCTTCTTATTTTGTGATTTTAAATTCTGTTTTATGATTTTGATCTTTATTTTCTATCATGTTTTAATTTTTAGAGTTTCATGTTTAGGGTTATTATTAATATACAATTATTTTTCAAAAGAAAATATGGATAAGGTTGTCATAAGTTTAGATTTGATGGGACCGGTTTGGGATGTGAACCACGCTGAGAGGGGGGTAAGTCAATTGTGGTGAATTTTAATCCAATTTATACTTTTTATCCATTTATATTTACCTATTTCACTTGTTAATGTTAATGGGTATATTTATTCTCTCTTATCACATTCATTCTTTCTCATAGAATAAAAAAAACACACACATAAGAGGTACACCAATTTACAAGGTTCAACTCTCTGTATGAGAAGGCCAATCCTTGGTGTGATTTGGTAAAACCTGATGTTACACCATAAGAGGTACACCAATTTCCATATATTTTATCATTTTAAAGACACTTGCAAATAATATCTTGAATTTTCTTTGTACTATCTTCATAAACATAGGATAACTGCATGTAATAACTATATATAGACATATAGAATGCATGTGGTCTTCATTATTCTATAGTCCATGATGCATGCCATTAAAATCACTATGTATGAAAGAATAAATGCATGATACAATAAAGAGATTATGATTTCTTCCTTATTGCATTCTTCCTCATATCTTCCCATGAAAAGTCTCATGTATTTAAAATTAATATCAATATATTAATGCATGTAGGAAATTATCTTTTTTCTCTTCATTTGTGATAATGAATAATTCTAAAAATATATCCCCATCCTTCTTTTATCAATGATATTTTCCTATATTAAAAAACCATACGAATATCTGAATGAATTAATCTTGATCATGGAAGAACAATTCACGAAAAAACATGCTCTATGAGTTCTCCCTTATTCCTTCTTCACTATACAATCTGAATTATGATAAAATAGAGTATCATGATATTTAGTTTCTAGTAAAGAACCCCCCACCTAGAATCTTATAATTTATTTGAACTTCCCACTTCTCATTGCAATTTGTCTCTTAGATATTTGGTCAAAACTATTCATCATTATGAATATCAGTATCCCATTCACTACTTAAACTTATATTGATAAATTTTTTATTACCCTTACATAGTAGTAATAATTTTATAAAGGAGGTATTAACCCTTACACAGTATTCTCCTTACCTTTACATAGGTAGCGTGGTTTGTATATAACCCTTACACAATAAAAAAAATACTCATACATATCTATTAGAAAATAAGAGTTACCTTTTACTCTAAATGTCCTCAACTACTCCCAAAATTTTAAAACTCTTTTATGCTTTACTATCATCTGGTCGATTGGTCTATCATACGGTCAATCATTATGCAGTCACTTTGGCTCTTCACAGTCGATCAACATGTGTTTAATCTATCTTGTTATCTTGAAGTTGATAATACTTTTTGAGGATGATTGTATATCATGGTCAATTTATGTTCATGGATTTTTTATTGATGTAATATATCATGGTTGATTAAACTATGTGAAACTTAGAAATTTCTCAAGTTTTAAGAAAACTCAAATGACATCATCATGTTCCAATATCGTGCATGTTTTTATCTTTAAATATAGATGAATAGTACCTAAAATACCTACATCCTACATCAAATGTATGGTTGGTAATTAATTTTTTAATAAGTAGGTGTACTTCCTTATGTGGCTAATAAATACTGACAAGGCCTGGTGGTGCCCTACAACTGGTATACATTACTCCACAATGAAGTTAAACACCACTATAGTCTTATACACTAGCTCATGGGATCCATGCTTCCTATGTGAGTGATCTTCCTTCTTCATGACTACCTAAGGATTTCTCTATCCTTGATCTTGGTTTGGATTCCCTATAGGCCTAGCTATTGAGATAGAAATTGACAACATTTTTTTCAAGATCCTCCCTTAAATTCCTTTTAAAAAATAATTAATTCTAGTATCCTCTAATGCCAAAAAAAGAACTCAATTTTCAGTTCCTCACTAACCCAACTCTTCTTATTCTCCTCCATCTTCATCCAAGTTTCTTTTTATTTAATATTATCATAAACCTCACCCAAAACATGTAATTCTCCTCATAAACATCATGAATGGATCTTCTTCAAGTAACATCAATTTCTTTTTCCTTTTCTATGAATAAATTTTCCACAAATTTCAAAGGTAAGATCTCTTAACAAAAAAACTTCACATACCAATCATAAAAGATACTTAATAAAACATATATTCTTGTAACTTATCCACAACATGATTGGGTTCTCCTAACCAAACTTCTACATAACTTCTTCAACATATTTACATTAATTAACAATAAATACAACACACCACAAAGTGGTCTCAACAACCCCCCTTTTTTATTTGTTGTAAATTCCTTACAAATGATATTTCAATAAGTTCCCTTTAATTTATTTCTCCTCCCCCTTTATTATCAAATATTCATTTCACTTTTCATACCTATTATTGATAATAAATAAAAAAAACTTGGAAAATAGGTATCATTTTTTAACTTAGGAAGACTCCAATCCACCATTTCACTCTAAGTCTACTTGATCGATGATTGGTGTAGAAAACAAGAGGGTTTGATTTAGACAAAAAAATCCCTTTTACATAAAATGATACTGATTGAAATGAGACAACTCAAAAAATATCTTCCAGAGATATTCAAACTGTATCAGGCTATGATAAGTGATACCAATAAAATTTTAATTTCAACTGGTATTTCTTATATCAAATTGAATATATAGATTAGAACATTCAAACATATTAGTTTTAACAACTACCTTAGCACTTATTCAAAATTATCATCTTATATCATTAGTTGATTTTAATTTTTCCCCCTTTATAATAATTTTATTTTAGTAACCAAGTTTGAGAGAATTATAAAACATATTTTTCAATGATATACCTTCAATTACATTCCAAAATAATCATATTTTCATGAAATAATAATTATAGTAGCTTATTCAATATTATTCACTTGTCTCCCCCTCAAGGAGACACTCTACTCAAATTCATGTGGTTTTCCAGACTTGATTACTTCCATATCTTTATCAAGGATGATTCATTTATTAGATTTTCTTTTTGGATACCAATTGATAAATCATTCTAGAGTGGTTTCTTATTTATATTTTCTATCCACTATTGGTAGTACATCCATTATATCTTGTTATACCCTTGAGAACATGTTTCAATATCAATTCTCTTCCTTTTAATCATAAAGATGAACCAAATAATAATGAATAAGGTGGATATTCTTTGTTCCTAAATTTGAAAAACATGGTTGATATAATTCTCTCAACCTAGTTTCTCCACTCTTTATTCCGGTCTTTATGCTTCCAAATCTATATTTTAAACATTTTTTTACCTTAATTAGTGTAGAAATCTTAACATCTTTATATTATTTGTGTAGGGATATTTTCTTTTCAACATCCTTCATAGAAGATGCATTCTTGATTCTCTTAAGGGATACTTTTGATGCTGGAAAAATGGTTAGACAACTTCTGGAATTATGAATAGCTTCATTGAATCACTCATTAAGTTATTTTTTAAAATAATAGTGTTCATTTATTGATAACCTCTCATGAAATTCAACATCTTCATGTGGAATTTATTATTATCATTTGGAATTTACTTTTTCCTATGCCACTTCTAACTTTATTTATCTCTCTAAATCTACTGGAAAAATTAATAAAATATATTTGGGTGAATTTTCATCCCATTTGGGTTATCTACATGGAATATTTTTAATTTTATTTCATCTTATCGTACCTTTTAGATGATATACTCCACCTATTCTTCCTGGGTTATTAACTAAGTATGAATAATCATCATTATTTTTAATCTTATTGGGAGCATTCAGATTTGTAGTTCCCTTCAACTTATTTTTCATGGATTGATCTTCTTTCTTCTCCATATTCTATGTTCATATTTTCCCTTCAACTTATTTAGAAAAATTTTGATATGAACATTTATCACTTCTTTGATCATAACAATTGCAAGAATCATATATTTCTTTAAGCTTTCTAAATGTGTTTGAAGTTGACATATTACTTTTAATCTATGGATGCTTCTTATTCACTAGCTGGGTACCCCTTTAAATGGACTTATTTTTAACTTTATTACTTAAAGGATTGTAAAAATATATAATTCACAATTCCAAAATCTATTACGACACCAAAAAAGACCAAAAAATATTGATCTTCATTTCAAAACTACTTTTTTTTCATATTTTACCATTGGTTGAGTTGTTCTTACAGAACTAGCACACATACTCCTTATATCCACCATATATATGGTGTTAGTCATATAACCATTTTTATTCCCCAAAATTTATGTACATTTTTTTTCAAAAATGCATTTTCCATGAAAATAGATTTAGAAAAAATCATTAAAATAGGGTATGGATGGCACCTCTTTATTCACGACTACTTGAGAAGGATCACTAGATAATTTCATTATCTTATTTCCATTTAATAGATTTATTTCAACACCACTGTCCTCATTAGATTAATTTTTAGCAGTATAACTTCTTCCATCAGCTTCTTGTATAGGCGTAGCTTGAGTTGTCTTCAAATCTTCCAATTTAATCTCAAGCTCAAGGGATCTCATGTTGAGAATGTATTTTTCATTTTAAGAATACTTAAACTTTTATTCTCATTACATAATAATTATTTTAACTTATTCATCATACATTGTGTTCTTCTCATGTATCAAAGTGTCAAGATCCTTGATCCTCTTAGATTTCAATTCAAATATCACATTATTTACATCAATGTAAGATCATTTATCTTCCTCCAATGCATGAATATTATTATAAAAAATTTAATTTCATCATCCTTTTCTTATATTGTGTTGATCCACTCCACTTAAAATTTGGATCATTTCTCTTCAATATCATATTTTAATTCTTCTTTCACGTGAACTTGTTTAGAAAGATTTATACAAGCTAGAGCTCTTTCTCTTAAATCTTTCTCTAAGTTATATTACACTATTTAATGATGGGTGATCTCATATTATATGATTTAAAGGATACCAAAAATTATGGAATCTAATTCTTTGGGTAATCCATGAATCATACTTTTAATTCATTAACAAAAACATTTATTAACATAGGATCACTTTTTCTTAGTTCTTATTCTTGTGGAAAATTTTTACATGGACTTTCACATCACTCATGATATTTATAATTCCTTAATCATATTGAGGTGTAAGAGTTATCCATTACCTTGGTGTTAGTTTGAACCACTATATCCTCTCCATTTACATTAGATCTATCATCAAAATTATTATTTCATGGATGATCTGAACCTTCTTCCTTTTTAGATAAGAGGAACATCTTTCTCGTCATCTTCTTCTCTTTATTTTTCCGATTCATTAAAGTATTAGTAGAAATTGTATTTTGGTCTAAAATAAATAATTCCTCACAAAAAAACAGTTAAATATAAATTAATAAATAAAATTAAAATCATCAAAATATATCAACTTTAAATGTTTAGAATTCAATCATAGGTGTACCAAGATCTGATACCAATTGAAGGGATCTATTTGAGATATAAACCACATTTAGAGGGTAGGGGTTGAATATTTATAATGAATTTTAATCCAATTTATAATTTTTATAACTTTTCTATTTACCTTGGTAACTTGTTTTAGTGAATGGGTATCTTTGTTCTCTCTTCTCACTTTCATTCTTTCTCACAAAACAACCAGACATACACACATAAGAGGAATAATAATTTAAAATTTTTAACTCTCATTATGATAATTTTAATACTTAGTGTGATCCATTAAAACGTGAGGTCACACAACCCACTAGTAAAACTCCATGAGTGTTACACTTTTGTCTCCTGAAGATGTATAGTATGTATTCCACATGATTTTTTGGTGCATCCCGCACTCAGGTATATCCCATACTTTTATAATGAATTTTAGGGGTAATAATAAGATATTATGACTCTAATTTAGAATACTTCCTTATTATTGATGTGTTACTCCTTTCTTCTTATCCTTCTACCCCTACATAGTATTAAGTCACTTCTTCTATTTTTATGCACGAAATTACATACAACCTGTTATTTTTCTTCATAACAGTAAGTTGATATGATACTACTTATTCTTTCTCTTCTTTCCCAGGAAAACTGAAATCCACATCACTCTTCCTCTCTTACTTTCTTCTATGTGAACTAGGGTGCATAGATATATTCTTATTATGATTAACTTCATGACTAGATTTGATATTTCTTCTTCCTCTTACCTATTCTTCTTTTTCTTATTTGGTTCATGATAAACTACACTGGATCTTCTATTTTCTTTACTTTCCTCAATACATAGAAATTATTCATAATAATATTAGTGTTGAGGCTATTTTTCATCTCTTGGAACTTAGGATAATTTTCTATAAGGTAATAGTGTTAAAAAATGACTACTGACTTCATTATTAAACCAATAACAATGTGTGTGTGTTCATGCATGTGTGTGTAGACTAATATTCAGTAGTGTCGATTATCTTTATTCTCCATTATTTCTTGTATTTTTTCATCACAATACTATGTGAATACATTAATTCAGATCTCAATATATTTTAGAATTTAAAAAACACATGGAATATCATATCTTGAATTCTTGATGCACTATCTTTATAACCACCAAATAACTATATGTAATAACTACATAAAAACATATAAAAACTACATGGTTTTCATTATTCATCAATCCATGATGTATTCTATTAAAATCACCACATATTCATGAATACATGCATGATACAATTAATTGGTTATGGAATCTTCATTCTTTCATTATCCTCATATCATCTCATGAAAAGTTGCAACATTTAAAATGAATATCAATATATGAATTCATGCATAAACCTCTCATATTTCTCTTAATTTGTGGTGAATAATACTTCCATAAATAAATCCCCTTTTTTATTTTATCAATAAAATTTTCATGCATTAAAAAAATATTGTAAATATATGTATTAATTAATCTTGATCATGAAAACCACATTCATGTAAAAACATGATATATGAGTTCTTCATGATTCCTTCTTAATTATATATCATTAATCATGGTAAAATAGATTATCATGATTTTTTTATTCCATATAAGAACTCCTCTCCTAGAATTTTTTTATTTATTTGATCTTTCTGTGTCTCATCAAAACTTATTTCCTAGATATTTGGTTTGTACTCTTAATCATTTTGAAGCTCTAAAACCCTTACATAGATTAATATTACATTGATACAATTTTTATTACCCTTACATAGATCTTGAAGTAGTTTCAAAACTTTTACACAATAGGCATTAACCCTTACATAACATTCTCCTTACCTTTATGTAGGTAGTGAAATTTGCATCTGGACCTTATGTAATGAAGAAATACCCTTATGTATCCTGTAAAAAATAAGTGTTATGTTTAAATTTGTAGATACTTAACTACTCTTAGACTTTTAAAACACTCATCTCCTTTATTATCATCTGGTCAACCATGCAATCATGTGGTCAATCGTTGTGCAGTTACTGTATATCTTCACAATCAATCAACATGTGGTCAATCTATCTCATGATCTTGCGGTCTATAATATATCATAGAGTAGATAATATATCATGGTTAAACTATGCATAATGTATTTAATTAGATGAAATCTATCATGGTTGATCAAACCGTGCGCAACTCGTATGTGGCATGAGTTTTGAGAAGTCTCAAATGGCATCTTCCTATCCCTAGATCATGAGAGTGTGTGTATTTAAAGATATATGAATAGAACCTACAATGACTTCATCTCACATTAGATTTGTAGTTGATAATGTATTTCTTAATAAGAATGTGTGTTTCCTTGGATGGACAATAAAGACCAGTGGAGCTCGGTGGTTCCCTACAACCACTGGACCTGACTCCCCAACAAAGTTAACCACTGCTACAGTCATGTGTACTGACCTTCATGCTTCATGCTTTATTTTTTCATGTTATAACTTCTTCACGAACACTCAAGGATATATCTAGATTTTATCTTGGCTTTAATTCCTTGTTGGGCTATCTATTGAGTCTGTAATTGATAATATTTTTTCCAAAATTCTACCTTAATTTTATTAGAAAGAATAATGAAGTATTTTATCCTATAATTCCAAACACAAGAAATAAATTTTCATTTCCTCACCCACCCAACTATTATCTGTAACATTCATATCCATCCAAGATTCCATTTATTTACTCTTCTCATAAACCTCATCTAAAACATGTAATTCTCCTAATAAAACCCATTGATGAATCTATATCAAGTTTCATCAATTATTTTTTCCTTTACTATGAATAAATATTAAAGGTATAGATATCCTCAACTCAACAAATTCAAGTACCAATAATCCAAGAAACTAAATAAAACAAATTTCCTTGGATCTTATTCACAATATTCTTGGGTTCTCTTATCTAAACTTCCAAGCCACTTCTTCAACATATTGAAATTTCGTGAAAAACAATACTACTCACCATAAAGTGGTCTCAATAGGGTTAGGTTCCCAAACTTTAATTTTATAAAATACTTATACTAAGTTTTAGGAGAATGAAATAAATTTATATTTTTTAATACTCATGTTTCTCTATTACAATTCCTCTTTGAAAAGTTGAATTGAGTTTTAAATAAAATTGAAACTTAACTAGTAATATTATACCTCATCATCCATTCCCTCTTGAGTTCTTAGTCATTTTATTATTATGTAAATAATTTATTTACACTTCAATATCAATGAATAAAAATTCAAAAATCAAATCTTAACCTTGGTTAAAATATTGCATTGGTGAAGTGAAAATGGTTGGGTTAAATAAGTGGGAAGGAATTATTTTATTATTAAATTTTCTTCACTTTATTCGCTTGTTTTTTTCTAAATTGGGCCCAAAATATTATAGATGGTCAATTATATTGTTTCCTTCAATAATAAAGCTTAGAAAAGGAATTACATAGATATTTTTCATTTGTAATTTCGTTTTCATTGAAACTACAAACTTTAAAAAATATATACTCTAAAATAAAATGTGTTTCTTTAAAGCATATTTTTCACATAAAACTAAATTTATATATTTTACATAAGCTCAATTATTTTCATAAATGTAGGAAACACGGGTGAACTTTAATATAAATAGAATCCTAACATATGAACATTTTATTCCAGAGTAATTTTTTAATGTGTAAATCTTATTTGGATGAGGAACTATTACTTTTATATCAATATTGGTAAATTATTATTTATGCCACATATTATTCCTATTTTTACTGTTATGAGTATACATTAGTGAAGGAAAATTACATAATTAATAACTTTCTATATTTATAAATATTATCAAATAACTGTTGTTAATTCCATACTTATCTTGGGGATTTGAGAATTCCCTTAGTGTTAGTGAAAACCAGATCTAGGTACAGCTTAGGTGTCCAGGTTAGGGTCATTACATAATTGATTCTTATTAACCTTTAGAATATATATATATATATATATATATATATAATATCCTATGCTAAAGGATATTTATATCCTCAATGGTAACATTTATTTTCACCATGTGTGAAACATTTCTCCAGACACCTATTATATAAATCCCATTGAAGATATTCCACTTTATAAATATGATATTACCTTACATGTTATTAATAACACCTTTTATAGATCTATAACAATAGTCTAATTATTCCATTGTGCCTAAAGATATGGTATTCCTCCTTGATTTAGGAACACGCCTCACATATCTCAAGGATTTGATAATATTTTTATCCAAATATAATTCAATAAATCATATATCTATGAATCTATTGAATTTTTAATTTCCTAATATCATACTACCTTACTTAATTTACACTAAAATATGGAAGGATTTTTTTTATTATAGCATATACAGAAGGGAGAAGATAATTTAAGATTCATTTGGATAAAAATTTAAAACCCCAGCACCATCATATCCATTCTCTTCAACTAATTAATGAACCCAATTTTCCTTATATTTATTATTGATTTCTTTATTATGAATTTTTCTTTTAATTTGGTTTGTTTTCTTACTTAGAAAACACAGAATATTTCTACCCTTTTAATTAGATCTACTCTTCATCAAATTAAAATTATCCTTTTTTTAGGTCCTATTATCACATCTCCCTCATACATATAGACTCTTACCCTCATTATTCATCCTATTTTTATATTAAATGTCTATAGATAACAAGTCCAATTTGACCTCTTCTAGAGTTAAGACTTGTTACCATAAATCATAGTTTCAATTAAACTATTGTATGATATATCTAATGATGATAAAGGTATAATATATTATTTTTCATCTTCTAAATCAACATCAATATTAGTAAGATATAATATAATTTTATTAAATTCATTTAAATGATCTTGAGCTATAGTTTTGAGACTCGTTTTGAAATTATATAATTTGATCTTTTTATATAGTCTTTCTATTAAATATTTGGTGCTATAAATTTTTTCATGATTGAGATACATAGAGGTTTTCATGGACTTAATTTATACTTTATAATTTACTTTATTACCTTAATAAAATAATAAGATACTTTAATCCTTATCAAAAATATCATAGGACACATGGAATAATTTGACAGTGTTTATTGGCGATCAGAGTGTCACACCCTAGTATAGAGAATCTGGTATAAAGCCTCTTTTGTATTTTTCATTTTGGTTTCAGGAGATTTGGATGAAATTAGTGGATTAAAAGTGGGTTTTAAACCATTTTGTTACAAAATTGGTAGCACTAAAGATATGGTGATGGTCGTTGTGAGACTTTGGGCCTCCTGTATAAAATGACATGTGCCACCACACCTAGTATAGGGTATGGTCCTAGGCATGGCCAGCTGGTGGAAAACTTGTGTACTGTGTCCAATAAGACTCACCACATGTGTGGTGGAGGCCATATCCATACCAAAATAACCTATGTTTTGAGGCCAAGGCATGGTCGGTCCCCATAGTTGGTCTCTTATGTGAGGCCACCATGCCTTAGTGGATATCAATAGGGTATGATGGCATTGGTTTCAATTTTTTAAATGATAAAATGGTTCCTAATATTCTGGGGGTGGTTACTCTAGCTACACACATCCTTAATGAAGAATTTTAATGCCTCTTTGAAGTCATTTTTCCTCTATTAAACCAATTTTATCTCCCCTTTGGCTTAGATACCTAATATATTTTTCTCTAATAATGTGTTTTGGATGTTCATATATCATTAAATAGTATATTAGGGTGTTTCCCTTCTTATTGGGCTTTATATTTGAATATTTAGATTCATGGGGACAAAACTTTTATTCCTCTCTCATCACCAATCTAGAAGGCGATGAGGTTTTCATTTGTCTTTAGGTAGTTTTCTCTATCCTATGGTTTACAACTTGGTGATATTTATGTTCTTATAATACTTTAATTTGGTTTGATTTATGAAATTGAATATTGAAATTGGATTTTATATTTGGTGGAAATGGAAATTGTTTCAAAATGGGTTTCTTTGAAAACTAGATTTATCTACATTATGTGTTTGAAAAATGCCTCAAAGATGGTTTTTAATCGAAAATGGTTTTTCAAGAAAGGAAGTGGTGTTTCATTCCTATAAAAAATGTTTTATAAATGTGGGCTTGTTTCTCTTGAAATGTAATGATGATATATATCACATTGGGAGAACTTGGGGTATGGGGGAAAACTAAGTAAAAACAAACCTTAATGGAGTAATTTGTCGCTAAGGTAGGTGATTTTGATGCCATTTTTTCTAGTGGGTATCCTTACTAGGGTACCAAGGTTCCTAGACTTTAGGATTCATTTATGTAGAATAGTGTTCATTTGTTTGTCTTGGTTATATTAATTGTTTACACCCTCGTGTCATGGATTACCCTTTGGTGCTTTGTGGATATATTAAATGCATGGTTATTTGATATGATTATTCTCCAAATTTATCTTGATATGGTTATTGATTCTTGAAAAATATTTTATTCATTTTCTTATGATATTTCATATTAATTTTTTTATTTGAATATGACATGACTTTGAAAGGAAAAATAAGGAATGGTTTTATATGAAAAATGATTTCTTCTGAAATGTTTTAAAAATATATTTTATACAAGAACTAACACATTGTAAATATTCTTGGTGGTATCCTACTGGGATTTGGTACTCACACCCTATATTTTTCTTTATGATTTTGTAGCTTTGGTTTTACAGGATATAAGTAAAAGGAAGAGTGTCATGTAGAGGACGGATCTCCTAGATCATGTTTTCTTTTTGGTAGGTTGGGATGGTGGATACATGTGGTCACATAGAGATGGGCCCATTGATTACTTCAGGTTATGTTTATGGTGTTTCAGTTTGTTCATTTAGACCTTATTATCCACTTTTTAGATGTTACCTTTATGGTTTGGTTGTTTTTGACATATGATAAATTTTGGATATCTATTGTGGTTCTTTGATTGTCTTTATCATCATATATCTATCAAGGATGAAATAATTCACATATTATATTTATATGATACTCATATTCCTATCAATAGCCCGTGATAATTAGCAATTCAATTTGAGCTTATTGTTGAACCAATGTGGGTGACATTATGGTTTGAACCGGGTTGGTCTATTACAAATTGTTATCAGAACCTCAGGTTTTCATTGTTAATACTTTTGTATCACCCTCTTATGTTAAGGATTATTGATATACCAGAGATAGTAATGTTAGAAATTGAGAGGTAGTGTGGGAGTGTTCCTAGATATCTCACTTTCATGAAAAAACTCGAGTTTCCATGGGAAGTATGGGGTTGCAAATCTTCCATGTTTATTATTATATCCATTTTGAATTTTGTTCTATAAATTTATTGTATAATAAATGGATTGAATTATTTTATAAATGGTTTTTATTCTTTTTATTTTATATAATATGGAACTTTTAGGAAGAACATCTCTGAATGATGGGGAAGAAGTTGCAGAGCGATCCCCATAAGAAAATCCTCTAGTTGACTCATCTTTGGTGGTGAATACAGTCCGAACAATATAGTACATGGTCCAAGTCACAAATGTTGAACCATAACGGAAGTTGAATCATGATTCAGAATTTACTAAGTAAGAACCATTGGTCTCTCATGGTGACAAGGGACTCCATGAATTATAAGAATATATTGAGAGTATTGAGTGGATTTTCCACTTCCTAAAAACTATATATGACTCCAAGGTTGGTTCCTCAACTTATATACTTAAGGATCCATGAAGGAAGTGGTGTCAATATATTATTCAATCCAAGTTGAAAAAATATCTCACCTGGAATACTTTTAATAAATCCTTCAATCAAAAATTCTATCTTGAGAAACTGAGAATGGAGAAGGAATGAGAGTTATTCACTATGGATCATGGAGATTATTCTTTCATAGAGTATGTTGCTCAATTTGATGAGTTGGTGCACCTGTATCTAGATCTTTTTTCTAATGAATATCTCAAGGTGTAGAGGTTTTAGATGACTTTGAGGCCTAAAATTCAGTTTATATATGCTGATTCTTATGTGCCTACCCACCTTCATGAAGGTTGTGGAAAATAAAGGTATGTATGAGGTAGATATAGCTGGGAAGACATGACTCTTTAGAGCATTATTGATAGAATGAGGTAGAAAAAAATAATTTTCTAGCCATAAGAGGATGTGAGGTGACTAGTGTTGAGGTAGTAGTAAGAGTGTGAAATATTCATCAGGGTTGATTTAGGTTGTTTGTTACTAGTATGGGAGGAAGGGATACCTCAAACATGATTGTAAGGAAGCAACTAGGGTGTGTCACTCGTGTGGTCAATCTGGTCATCTTTATCATTTCTATGAGAGAGCATCCCAGGGCAGTAGAGATGGATTTACCTTAAACAAGGGATATTAGTTTATATTTGAAATAAAAAAAGAGGTGGTATATCAACCTCATTACAAGGGTGATGCTCAAGTTTCAAATAAAGGGAAGGATGAGGCTAGATATATCTATACAGTGGAATGAGCACCATAAGAGTCAGAGACGGGACTGAATAACATGAGAGATACAGTTTTTATTGCATATTTTATGGTTAAGAATTAGTTTGATAATGGTTCAACTCATTCCTTTATCTCATCCAAGTTTATAAATGTTTTGGACTTACGATCAGAGATTGTTCCTTTAATGATGACTCTTTTCACTCCTTTGGGAAATAAGTAGGAGTAGGGTTTTAAACTTTATGAGTTTTAGGTGGTGATTGTTGACCACAAAACTATATGGTACTCTCTAGTTCTTAATCTTTAAATCTATGATCTCATCATTAGAATTAATTGAATAATTAGCTAAAAATATCAAATTTATTAATATCATTTTTAGGTATAGTTTCTTTTTTATGATGGAATCACTCATGTTTTTTTGGGTGAGTGGGATCCTATATTTAGGAGATCATGTCACATTTACCTTAGTGATATGATGATCTCATGATAGTTGTTAGAGATGTTTCTTGATATTTTTAATCCATGTTCTAGTTTCCCTCTTCCAGTGATGGTGAGTGAGTATCCCAAAGTTTTTCTATATGATTTTATGGGTTAATAACTCATAGGAAATTTTATTTTTCTATAGAATTGATTCTAGGGATGTGACCTATTTACTTAGATTTATATAATATGGAACCCAATTAATTAAAAAAATTAAAGTTTTATCTTGAGGATCTTGAGGCTAATCTATTTATTTATCCTAGCATTTCACCTTGAGAATCATTAGTTCTCTTTGTAAAAAAAGTTGATGAGAGTATCCAAATTTGTGTTGGTTAGTTGAAACTAAACCAAGTGAAAGTAAAAAAATATCCTTTTCTTAGTATTGATGAAATTTTTAGTCAGCTCAAGGGAGCCCATTAGTTTTTGAAAACTGATTTTAGATTTTGGTACCATCATTTTTGGTCTTAAGAGAAAGATAATCCTAATATGGGGTTTAAGAGTAGGTATAGGAATTATGAGTATCTGGTTATGAAATTTGGCCTTACTAACACTCCTAGGGTGTTTATGGATTTAATTAATTGAATATTCCATAAGTTCTTGGATTATTTCATGGTTGTTTTTATGAATTATATCCTTGTATAATCCAGATCAAAGATGGATCATATAGAGCATTTGAATATCATCCTTATAATCTTGAGAGAATATCATCTCTATGGTAAGACATAAAAATTTAATTTATAGATTCAAAAGGTGAAATTTCTGGGCCATGTGATTTCTAAGAATTGTGTATTAGTGGAACCATTGAATATTTAGGTAGTGATGTATTGGGTGTATCCCATACATGTTTTTTGTATCCATAGTTTCTTAGGATTAGTAGGTTATTATAGGATATTTGTTTGAGACTTATCTAAGATTTCATCTCCTATGAAAGAGTTAACCCATAAGGGTGTGAATTTTTATTGGATTAATCAATTATGGAGATCTTTTGAGGATTTGAAAGTGTGATTGACTTCAACTCTGGTCATGATCCTTCCTAAGCCGAGGTTTGGATATGATGTCTACTACGATGCCTCTGGTATGGGTTTGGATTTTTTTTTTTTTTTTGATGTAGGGGAGACATGTAGTATCTTATGTCTATCATAAATTATAACCTCATGATAAAAATTACCCCATTAATGATCTTGAGTTAGTGGTATTGATGCATATAATTAATAATTGATGTCATTACCTCTTCTGTGATCTATTTATATTGTATTCAAACCATAAGATTCTAAATCATATCTTCACTCAAAGGGATCTAAACTTGAGATAGTTATGTTAGGTGGAGTTCCTTTAGACCTTTTATTTTGATATTTCATATTTACCTAAAAAATGAAATGTGGTTTCATATGATTTAAGAATAAAAGTTCCAACTCATGTAGTGAAGGTATCAGTGGAAGAGTGGTTCTTGATGAGATTCTATATTGAGATGTACTTGGATGAAGGTAGAGATGAAAGATAGGTATTCCTAGATTGTTATTAGGTTGTACCATCCATGGATGATTAGATTCATCATGGAAAGTATGAGGATACAGAGTTCCAGCACTTAAGCAAGAATCTTTATGATGGGGAGACCTCATGTGAGAGGCCTCAGTCTCCCAATAGGTTTTTGTGCTTCTAAGATAGGATGGTTGTTTTGATAGACTTGAGATAATAATTTATAGATAATGGGAAGATATCCAATTGGTATGTGGACCGTGGATCTACAAAGATGTAGCATGACTTGAGGCATCATTATTGGTGGTTAGTAATGAGATGATAAATTGCATATTTCATGTATCAATTCATTAAGTGTCCGAGAATTAAGGTAGAATATTAGAGTTCTATTAGTTTTTTGAAACCTTTACCCATTACAATATGAAAATGAGATGCGATATCCATGGACTTTGTAATAGGGTTACCATGGACTCCTAGTGGTAAGGATGCAATATGGGTAATTATTGATTGAATCATGAAATTAGTGCATTTTCTACCTATTAAAAAGTCAACAAATGTAGAGGATATTGGGAACTTATTTATGTGGGAAATTATAATAATTTATGGTGTGACATCAATTATCTTTTCTTATAGGGTCCCTTGCTTTATATCTTGGTTTTGGAGTGGATTTTAGAAAATGATGGGTTGTTATTTGAATTTGATCATGGAATATCATCTCCAAACAGATGTCTAAACTAAGTGAGCCATCCAGATTATTGAAGACATTATTTGGGTATTCATGCTTTACTTTAGTGTATTTTTGGAGAAATATTTTCTCTCATTGTAGTTTTATTATAAAAATAGTTATCAGGATTTGATTGGTATGATTCCATTTGAGACATCATATAGGAGGCCCTATAGACCACATATTTATTGGGTGAGGTTAGAGAATAATCCTCTGTTGGACTAAGCATCATTGAGGATATGATGAATATCATTCAATTGATTAGGAGTATATTGTAAATATATCATAGTCACTAGAAATCATATATTTTTCAGCATCATCACCCATTCTAATTTGAGGTAGGTGATCAGGTTTTCCTCAGAGTTTCACCTTGTTTGGGAAATATATGTTTGGGGAAGAACTTTAAGTTAGGGCCTCATAATGTTATTCTATTTGATATTGTTGAGTGAATCAATAATGTGGATTATTTATTAGACTTATATATTGTTTGTCTTCTATCCATGATGTGTTCCATGTTCACTAGATGAAGAAGTACCATCCATAATTGTCCCACATGATTGAGTGGGTGGATGTTGAGATTAAACTTGAAACATTAGTGTTTGAAAGGCCTATTTAGATAGTGGAATGGTGGGATAATGTGTTTCATGGAAAGGAAATCTCATTAGTTCGTGTGAGATGGAAGTGAGGTAGGGACATCCATGAGACATGGGAGCACTATGCCTTAATGGTGAAGCAATGGCCTTATCTCTTTTCAAGTCTATGATCTTGAGACTTTATAGGATCAATAAGATTTTATGGTTGGTATAATTGTTACACCTTAGTATATGGAATCAAATATAGAGACTCTTTTGTCTTTTTCTTTTTAGTTTCAGTAGATTTGGAGGTTCTTGGTGGCTTAAAAGTGATATTTAATCCATTTTGGTTCAAAACAATCAGTACCAAATCTATGGTGGGGGATGTGGTGAGACTTTGGGCCTCCTATGTGAAACAGCCTAATCCACCATGCCCAATGCACGATTTGGTCCCAAACATGTCCTGCTGGTGGTTGCACCATGCACCATGACCAAAAAGACTCACCACAAATGCAGTTTCGGACATGGCTAGACCAAAACAGCCTGGGTTTCGATGTCAGGTCATGGTTGTTCCCCATGTTTGGTCTCCTTAGTGAGGAGGCCACCATGTTATGGTAGACAACACCGGGTCATGGTGCAAGTAGTTTTAGTTTTTGAAATGCTCAATTGGATCCTTATCTTTTGGGGGAAGTTACTCGAGCTACATGTATCCTTAATGAAGGATTTTAATTCATCATTTAACTTAGGGTTCCTCTATTGAACTGATTTTTATCTTCCCTTTAGATCATATTCTAGATCTAGCATGTACCATGAAGGGGTTTTGGATGTTCCTCTCTCATCTATCAGTTACATAGGGGTTTTCCTTTCTTCTTAGGCTTGATCATTAAAGATATAGGTTCATGGGGACCATATCTCTTCCTCTCCCATCACCAGTCTTGAAGGAAATGAGGTTTTCATTGATCTTGAGGTAGGTTTCTCTATCCTATGGTTTATCCCTTGGTGATATTTGTGTCCTTGTGATACTTTCCTATGGTTGGATTTATGAAATTGAATATTGGAATTATCTTTGATCGTTTATGGAAATGAAAAGTGTTTCAAAATGGGTTTCTTTGAAAACTAGATTAGTGCACATAATTTGTTTCAAAAAATACCTCAAAGATAGTTTTGAATCAAAAATGGTATTTCAATATAAAATGTTTTATAAATGTGTTATTGGTTATCTTCAAACTCAATGATGATATATATCACATTGGGAGACCTTGGGGTATAGGGGAAAAGTAAACATGGATAAACCTTAGCAGAGTAAGCTATCACTAAGGTAGGTTCACATGATTCCATGGTTTTTAGTCGGTAACCTTATTGGGGGACCTAAGTTACCAAACTTTAGGATTCACTTATGTCGGATAGTGCTCCTTTGTGTGTCTTAGTTATGTTAGTTGTGCACACCCTCGTGTCATGGATTTCCCTTTGGTACTTTGTGGATACATTACATGTATGTTTATTTGATATGCTTATTCACCCACTTGATCTTGATATGGTTATTGATGCTTGAAGAATATTTTATTCATTTTATTGTTTAATTTAGATATATAATATGTCATATTACTTTGTTTATTTAAATATATCAGGGTTTTGAAAGGAAAACCAAGGGTTGATTTTATATGGAAAATGATTTCTTCTGAAATATTTTATAAGTTTATTTTATACAAGAACTAATGGATGCATGTGGATAGACATTTTATAGAGTCTTGGTGGTATCCTACTGGGATTTAGTGATCACACCCTGTTTTTACCTTTGGGTGATTATAACCATGGTTTTGGGGGATATAGTTAAATAGAAGAGCATCATGTAGAGGACGAATATCCTGGACCATGTTTCCTTTTCAGTGGGTTAGGATGGTGGTGACATATGGTCACATTGAGATGGAATCGTGGGTTTCTCTGGGTTCCATGTTGACAGTCTTTTGGTTTGTCTATTTAGATTTTCTTATCTAGTTTTTAGATATTACCTTCTTGGTTTGGTTTCTTTTGACATATGATATATTTTGGATATCAGTTGTGACACTCTAATTGTTTCTATCTTATCATATTTCTGTTGACATAGAAATCATTCCCATCTTCTCTTTGTATGATACCCAGGTTATTTTCATTATCCTGTGGAGATTGGGAATGCACTTTGAGCCTTTTTGTGGTCCAATTCAGGAGATATTATTGGTTAACCCAAGTTGGTCTGTTACACAGAGGATAGATAAATAAATTTTTTGTATTTCTAGAAAGATCATATAATAGTCCTTATTGTATAAGAAGAATTCACATCTTATTATTCCAAAAATAAAAAACATTATCATCATTAAACTTCTTGATTTCAAAATTAGCAGAATTCATTTTAAACAAATGAGAAGGGTTTTGGTACACCTTGTTAGGTTAAAGGGTGATAGATAGAATAAAATGTACTAAAATTTTGAAGGAAGTATCATTGAATACTTGAAATGGTCCAAATTGAAAATATGGAAATTATTTAGTTGAAACAACAATGAAGGAAATGAAAATTGGAAATAAAAAAGGCTTAAATAATATAGAGTTTATGTGTTTTTGTCCAATTTAGAGGTATGTATATAGTAGGGACACCATAAATGGAATTTTTTTAATACAAATCAAAGAAAAATATACCCAAAAATAAAAATAAAACAATCAGCCTATCTGAGATAAAACTCCTGATAAACCTTGAAGCAATGATCAAATATTTATCAAGGAATTATCATTTTCCTTAAACAGTAACACTACAAAAATAACCCCTCATTAGAGGGTGTTTTTTTGCGATTAGAGGTAGTTATAACCCCCTCTAAATATATTAGTGGTGGTTATGAGGAACTTCCGCTAATGTGGATGCCTCATATTATTATATGTGGATTTCATGAACCACTGGTAAAATATGTTCATAATTAGTAGTGGTTATTTTAGTGGGGGTTTAAACCCCTTCTAATTCTTCTCTAAATTTTTCAAATTTTTGTATTTTAGGGTGGTTCAAACCACCTCTAATTCATTTAATCAATTAATCGCCCCAAATTAATTCTAAAACTGAATAATTAGGGACTAACCTCCCAAAAAAATATTTTTAAAATATATATATATATGGTTCACCATCTAGGGATCCATAGAGAATGGATGGTTGGAGCATAATAGGCAGGGCGCGAGCACGCACGCAGCGGGTTGACAGCAAAGAGGCGAAAGACATGGAAACTATAGGTCGGGAGTAGACATCGCTCATGTTTCTGTAAGTAAGGGGATCCTCCTTTACTTATTAAATGTGGAGAATAACACCTCACATTCCGATGTGGGACGGTATGTAGGTTATTGTTCATTCCTCTACGTTTAATAAAAAAACTCATTTATAATGCTTTTAGGGTAAATTGACCCCTGAACCAGAGCCTACCGACTGAGAAGGTCTTCCACTCTAACAGCACGCTGTTTTGTAAATGACATATGTGTTTTAATATTTATATATTATACCAATATGTGTGTGTGTGTGTGTGTGTGTGTGTCTTATACAAACACACACATATATATATATTATACAAATATATATATATATAATAGAAATACAAAAACATAATATATTATATAAATTTATTATATTTATATTTATTATATTTATATGTATACAAATGTATATTATATATTATATAAATTTATATACACAAATATATGTATACATATTAAAATATATATTATATTATACAAAAATATAAATTACAAATATATATATCATATATATATATTATATTTTTATATATATTATTTACTATATTTATATGTATTATTATATATATTATATATTATATATTCATATGTAACCCAAATATATTATTAATATATATATATATATATATATTATTTATATGCACACAATTAAAAAATAACAATATATATATTACATATTTATATGAATACAAATATATATATTATATATTTTATAAATACATTTATATGTATAAAAATATATATATTATATATTTATATATGTATAAAAATTAATATATTTATAACATATTATATTTAATTTACATACAATTAATATAATATATGTTTAATTTAATTATTATATATAATTTAATTTAATTTTTATATATAGTTAAAATTTTGTGTGTGTATATATATATATATATTTTTTGCATATATAAATATAACTATACATATATTCATATATATAGTTATATTATGTATATAAATATATATTTAATATATTAATTTAAATACGTATCTGTATATTAATATAAATTTATTCATTTTT
This sequence comes from Viscum album, assembly GCA_963277665.1. NCBI lineage: Eukaryota > Viridiplantae > Streptophyta > Magnoliopsida > Santalales > Viscaceae > Viscum > Viscum album. Next base: position 1,819,509,746 of record OY728151.1, on the reverse strand, counting down.
TAAAATATTTATTTATATATTTATTTTTATATATATGTAATGTATTTATATATTTATTTGTATATATATGATGTATTTATATATATATTTTCACGGCCTGACCCTAACCAGGGCTCAAGCCGCAACTACCCCAAGCCCGCCACCATACGCCAGGGGGCGACAATAAGTACTAAAAGGCATATCCTAAATGGGATGCCTTTTCCTAATGTACCTGTATGCACACACCTGACCAAATCAATGCAGAAGTGCAAAGGAATGATAATAAAAAGATGCAAAAGATAAAATATAAACCAAACATGAAAAACCTCTAGGGTGTACAACAGTACGATAGTGAAAAATGAAATGCAAAGGGACAAAATACACACCCAACCAAAAAGATATCACAATCTGAAAAAATTGGAAAGTAAAATACTGAGAGAGCCCAACTCTTGATCTCCAAGCTATGAAAACTGTACGTGGTCCGACACACCAAGTATCTCTAAGCTCCTCTGAATTCACCACTGACATATTCTTCATCTTAATAAGACACGACATGTGTGGGAAAATCCCTTTCATTGGTGATTATATACATATCTGGTAGGATGCCTCAAAAGTTGAAGTAGGGGTAGAAAGAGACATAATAGGAATAGACAGTAAACAACTCAACCCAAAGAAAGAGAGCAAACATAATCCAACACATGGATACAGATAGGTAGATATATGCTCAAAAAAAGAAACCTAGAGATAGAGAATGGTATCTCCATCTCATAGCCCAACCTGGGAAAAAGTGCCAACAGCTCCAAAAGTCTATCAATGATGCACAACATCTCACACGTCTACCCAATAGAAAACATCCAATTCAAGTCTCACCTCACCACTATACCTCGTATTTTTGGGGCCACAATCTCTTGGTAGAGGACCCATGCCCTAGTAAAATATGATGGTGTCACTCTGATAGTTGAGGAATTATACCTAGCCCAGCTGGAGGGTTCCACTTAGAAGGTCAAGGACCCAAGCCCTTTCTCTGTAAGAGGGTGTCACTCTAGTCATCAAAGACTCATGCCCAACCCAGCTGGAGGGTTCCACTCGGAAGGTCGAGGACCCTTTCCCTATATCCATAGGAGGGTACCACTCTAATCATCGAGGACCCATGCCTAGCCCTATTGGAGGATTCTACTTAGAAGGTCTAGGACCCATGCCCTATCTCCATAGGAGGGTGCCACTCTAGGAGTATCTGGTGATCCTGTCTGATCATATCCATCGTGGAGTATCACCTAAATACATTATATGCCTAAAATATCTCACATATTATCCCAAAATCCACAACAAATGGCACCATCGCATTCTACATAGAAAAATACTCAGGAGAGGCTAATCACGGACCAAAATACGAGTCCAAATGAAGGATATATGAGAGATTGAAGTTTTCTAAAAAGGAAACTAGGGGTACATGGCATGTAGGGGACCCACATGGCATGTGGTTCTGCTCTTTATCCTGGTCATGTCCTCACGATCACACGACTCTCATCCCATTTAGAAGTACATGACATGCAAGTGGAATACACAGTGTGTCCAAGCTACCCAGGGTCGAGTTATCTTATCTTGGTTGTGTCTGTGTACTTAGTCTATGTCTGTGTACTTTGGTATACGTTGTACCACCCTACATAGAGTTCTGCCTATGTCTCTGGTCATGTCTATGTACTTGGGAACATAGCGTGTGTTTGGTCATGTCTATGCCCATGTACTCCTAGAGTATATACTGAGTTTTCCAGCACATGGTCACATAGTTTTCGGGGTCCCACATAGCGTGTGATACTTATAAATTGTTGAAACCCTAGCCACCATAGTCAGGGCCTGACATTCCATGTGTTCTTTCAACTACATGACTTGTAGTCGGGATTTTTTTAGAATTATAGATCTGGTCTCTACACTTCAGATCCAATCATCTCACCTTCAAATTCAGCCTCATATCCTCCTAAAAAAAAGTATGTATCTCCATCCGTCATTTTTTGGCCATTTAATGGATGAAAATCATGATTTAGTTGCAAAACACAACCCGCCTTGCACCATGCACATAAATCATGACACACCTCCTCCGATATGGTTTCCCATTATCCAATCCATCACCCTCAACTCACAATCACCCTATATCAATTCATGATTCATTGATCCATCCCCCATATGTGAATCTGTTGTGAATATAGGGGTCTGATCGAGCTCAGTATTGCATTGAAACGTCAAACCAATTCCCCATAGGTTGATCAGCAAAGAACATAAGGAATTTGAAGGAGAAATGAACCACAACAAAGGTTTAACAATCATTGGATAATAATTCTTGGCCAATGATCACAATTGGGGTTATCTAGGATGAGAAAAATGAATAATCAAATTAAACTGATACATATGTGCATGCCAAGGTTGAATTAGTGAAGATCAAATGATAAGAATTGATCATGCTCAACTAATTTAATAAAAAGGGAGTAAAACATGAATTTATGAGTCCTACCTAAATATTAGATTGTTTATCATTGAATAACATGATTTCTAATGATCGAGAGGATTCGTTGCATTTAATTCACTTTGATCTAATTCGATCTAGAGATTCTTCATCATCTGATTTGATATGCCAACAAAAGGAGGGGGAGAACGCTCTCAAATATCTTAGGTGTAAGTGGATAACCTTAGAGAATTTGTCATAACAGGGATTTTATAGATGCATTTTAATGAGGTTAAATAATTAATTAATCAAATTAATTAATTAATTAACCAAATGAATTCACATTCCATGGTTGAGATATTTTAACACCCTATGATAAACTATTTTAGGTCATTCCTAGCGTAAATGTCGCATTCCAGACTCAACTATGGTTTTATATTTCTAATCTGATGCCTTGTTTGAGAGTTATCTCATTTTTTTAAGAAATTTCATGTATGTAAAATTAAATATTTTTAATATTTTAATAAAATTAATTTTGGGCACACAAGGCCTTGAAATCACATGTCATCTCAGCACCTGGCTCCAGAAATATATGTATAAATATTTAAAAGTCTTATGAGTAAAAAATTGGGTCTCCACATCATTCTCTTCTTCAAGATTTTTGTCCATAAAAAGAAAAACTAAACAAACAATTCTGGATACTGAGCCCACATATAGCTCTCTCACTCCTAGGAACTCTATCGCACATTCTTGTGCTGCCACAACATGTGAACCAAGGGGATGGTCCATCCATATAGGTTCATCTTCTATCGATCCTTGATCATCACTAAGTGATCCATAAAATTATCTCCATCCTTGATGTACAACTCAACCTAGTCAATAATGTGAATGTGGTCATGCACATATCTCCTTAGTTGCGACACATAGAAGACTTCATGCACCCGCTCCAACTATGGTGGTAGGGAGAGAAGATAAACAACCTCTCCAATCCTCTATAATATCTCAAATGTCCCAATGAACCTAAAGTATATCTTTCCTTTCTAGTTGAAACTTCATAATCCACATCATGAGGAGACTCTTAAAAAAACATGGTCTCTCTGCTAGAACACCAAGGACCTATGAAAATTATCTGGGTAAGATTCCTACCTACTCTATTCTATCTTCATCCACTCACAAATAACCTAGAACTTCTTTTTTTTCACCTTCACCAACTCTAGACCCACAATATAAATCTCTCTAATATTTATCCATCATAAGGGTGACCTGAAGGGTCTCCCATATAGGGCCTCAAAAGTTTCATGCTGATAGTAGAGTGGTATCTGTTATTGTATGCAAACTCTACTAAGGTAAAATGATCCTCCTAGCTCTAGTCAAAGTATAACATGCAAGACCTCAACATATCCTCCAACACCTGGATAGTGCACTTAGTATTCCTATACTTATGGGGGTGAAAGGTTTTACTCATCCTCATCCGGGTCCTGAATGCCTCTTGTGGGCCTCTCCACAATTGTGACATGAACCGCGCATTACAATCAGAGAAAATCATCGAGGGAACCCTATGAAGGCAAAAAATCTCTCATATGTACATCTTCCCCAAACTCTCCACTGAACTCTACTCCATGATAGTAAGGAAGTGTGACAACTTTTTGATTCAGTCAATTATCACCTAGATGGTTTCATGTCCCTTCGATGTATGCAGAAGCCCTATCAAAAATTCCTTGGATATGTCATCCCACTTCCACTCTGGGATCTCAAGGGGATGCAACAAACCTATCAAAACATGGTGCCCAGTCTTCACCTACTGAAAGGTGAGATACTGAGAGATGATCTCAGCCATGTTTTGTCTTATTTAGAACCACCAATATTGTCGTTGAAGGTCTCTGTACATATTCCCCACACCATGATGTATAGAAAAAAGAGATGTGTGGAACTCTCGCATCACCTCCTCCCGCATCGTGATTGGGACCATTTTCCATCCCTGAAAAAGTATGTTTTGATTACCTCCTTTAGAATATTCATATAGTGAATCCCCTATGGATATATGGTAACATAAGACCTCACAGTCGATGTCTTTCATATGGGACTCTCTCACACGATCAATAAGTAATACTAGAAATGTGGTTTTTACCCACGGTTCTTTACCAATGGTTTGCTTAAACCGTTGGTAAAGAAGGGATAGGAAACCCTTTCCCAGCAGTTCACTAGAACTATTGGGAAAGGGTTCCCCTTTGCCAACGGTTTCATAAAACCGTTGGTAAAGGGGTGTTCAAGTTACCCCTTTACCAACGGTTCTGTTGAACCATTGGGAAAGGGTGCCTTGAAGACCCCTTTACCAACAGTTTTTAAAAACTGTTGGTAAATCTTTACCCCAAATACAGTCGGGCTACTGCTCTCCCCCATTCATGACAGAACCCTAAATCTATCCAGCTCTCGGCTCCTATCGCGAATTCCCCCATCCGAACAGCTGAAACTCCATCTGAATCATCTCAAATAAAGTATTTTATTCTTTATACACATACTATATTTAAGTTATACCTTTTTTTATTGTTATTCATCTATTATTTTAGTTTTAAGTTTTGATTTTGCTGTGATTTCACCCTGAAAAATAGGAAAATGAACGAATATTTTGATAATTAATTAGTTTCCCATTTAATATCATTTGTGTTATAATGTCCATGCTAAATAAAGGGGTAATGTAATAAAAGACCTTGAATAAATTGTGGAAGTTGGGGTATGTTGCTTCTATGAGAGGTTTTTTGTTGTGTTCCATTGTATGTTGTAGGCTATTGTATGGTGATTGAGGTGACCGGTTGGGATTTGTGATATGTGGGGTTGTAATGTGATGGTTAGTGGGCATAGATGTGACATGTGAAGTTGTGTGATAGTGATTATGTGTGGTGGTGTTGTGTCGTGTGGTGTGTTGTGCCGTGTGGTGGTGTTGTGCCGTGTGGAGGTGTTGTGTGATGAGGTTGTGGTGTATGATGTGGTGAGGTGGTTTTTGTTGTGCGGTGGTTGTGATGTGAAATATTTTTGTTGTGATATGTGGTTGTTTTGGTGAGATGGTTGGCCGATGTAACATGGCGGTGATGGTTATTGTGAGATGGTGAGTTGTTGGGTGGTGGTTTTATTAGTTTCTTGGTTATCTATGGAATAAATTATGCTGTTAAAACAAAAAAAATATAGTAAATAAATGATATGGAATAGAAATGGATGTGTGGTAAATGGATTTAATTAATTTAACATTAAATGAATGGACAATGTAAGTGTGAATGAAGTGGCTTATAAATGAAAGTGGGAAATGCTATGTGTCTTGAGTGGTGGTGGTGTGGTGTGTTTCTTATAGTGGTGAAAGTGGTTTTGATGGTTTATGTGTTGTATGGTAGTAGTGAAGTGTGTGATTGTGTAGTTAATGTGAACCCATATGTTGGGTATTTTGTACTATCTATATATCATGTATTTTATGTTATTTCTACATATTCCCAACCAGAGTTGGATAAACTTACCAACGATCAGAGGTTTTGAGTTATGGGTATTTTTTCTAATATCTAGGATAGTGGTTATATGGTTGGATAGCTGCCATGTCTTCCCTACTCTTCCTTCATAAGTGATTGACCATTTGTTTTTAGGAAACATACAATGTGATTGTCCATGTGTCTTCAGGTGAGATGTACAATGATTTCCCTAGTGTTTTTAGGTGAGGTGCGATGTGATAAGGCTATAATAATATGTGGCATGTGGTTGGGGTCATGTAGGGTAGGAGGATGGCACAAGGTTGATGTTATTCATGTTCATGATACCCTACTAATATGGTTATGGGATGAGGCATGCTGTGATGTGATAACACATTAAGTTCTTGTTGGTTTTACATTTTTTCAATAACACATTAGTATGCTTTTTTCACATGTGTAGTTGATACCTTGATTATTTTCTTCCTTTATCATTTACTTAAATGTATTTTCTATTAAAGTTCAATCCTATTGAATTGTTTATGAAAAAATGACTTATATAAATTCTTTTTATAGAATGGAAAGAAGTTGGATGTATGAAACCGATCGGATCTCAAGAGATTTTCAAAACAATTTGGAGAGCTTTATAGATTTTTAATTTCACAATGCTTTAGATAGTGGTCGCATACACTGCCCATGTTCCAATTGTGTTGGTAGACCTTGGTTGAGCCGTGAAGAAGTCAGCTACCACATAACCAAAAATGGTTTTCAAGCAAACAACTTTTTGTGGTATTACAATGGGGAGAAAATGAAATCTCAAATTGGTGATGATCGAAATGAAAGGACTAGAATGGAGAATTTGTTAGATGATCGGTTTCCATTTATTTTTCATCATGAAAAATAAAGGATTTTGACTCAAGAAGACTTCAATATGAGGACAGCTGATGCATCTAGTGAAAATGATGATATTGATAGGGTGAAAAAATTGAATGATGCTTCCATGACTCCAGTATATCGATAATGGGATAAAATGAAAAAGATGGAATTTTTAATCCGATTGTTTCATGGGAAAACTATGTATGGGATTTCTAATATAGCAATCGATTACATTCTTACCCTCTTAAAGGATTTACTTCCATATTATGCAGATATTCCCTCAAAACACTATATGGCATGGAAGTTAGTTGAGGAACTTGGATTTTCAAGAAACAAAATTCATGCTTGCCCGAAAGATTGCAGTTTATTCTGGGAGGAAACCGCTGAACGAAATGATTGTATAAAATGTGGCACATCCCGATGGAAATCAAAATCTAATAGAACACCATCCCGTGTTCCACAGAAAGTAATGTGGAACTTTCCATTGATCCCGAGACTCCAGAATCTTTTTATGTCTGATGACATATCAATAAAAATGAGATGGCATGATACCGAGAGAAAGAAGACTAATGATGAGTTGGTTCATCCTACAGATGGATTTTCATGGTAGATATTTGATGCTCGACATCCTGATTTTGCAGTTGACATGCGTAATGTGAGGTTGGGTCTTTCATGTGACGGTTTTAATCCGTTTGGGAAGATTCTTACTTTGTACAGCACATGGCCAGTTTTTATACATATTTATAATCTTCCCCCATGGTTATGTATGAAAAAACCTTTCACTTTAATGAGTATACTCATATCTGGTCCTTCTGATCCCGGCATTGATATTTATGTATACATGCAACCTTTAATAAAAGAGTTGAAACTTCTTTGGGATGTGGGTGTGCGCACATACGATGCATGTTTGAAAGACATATTTTAGATGTGTGTTATGATTATGTGGAAGATCAATGATTTTCCGGCTTATGCAATGATGTCTGGATAGAGCACGAAGGGAAAACTGTCATGTCCAGTTTGTATAAATAATACATGATCCAGAAGACTGAAACATCGTTGTAGTTTCAGTTTTATGGGACATCGATGATTCTTGCCAAAGGATCGTCCATATAGAATGAATCGTCGAAGATTTGATAATACCAAAGAGACTGATGATCCACCTCAGCGTATGTCTGGAACTGATGTGCTTAATGTATTGAAATATTTCAGTTTTTCATTCGGGAAGGGTCAAATGAAATCTGGAAAGAGAAAGAATGTTTCCACTGAAACCTTTTATAATTGGAGGAAGAGGAGTATCTTTTTTTATTTTCCTTATTGGTCAACCAATTTGTTACGTCATTGCTTAGACGTAATGCATATTGAAAAGAATATATGTGAAATTTTTCTTTCGGTTCTTCTAAATGTCAAGGGGAAGACAAAAGATGATTTATGATCTCAGCGTGACTAGGTGGATTGAGGCATCAGACCAGAATTGCATCCTGTGCGTATCAGTGAAAATAAATGGAAACTTCCATGTAATTCTTATGTGATGACACATGCAGAAAAAAAACAATTTCTGGAAGTATTAGAGACTATTATAGTTCCTTATGGATATTCAAGAAACATATCTAAACGGGTCAATAGAATATAGTTGAAGCTAAAATATTTGAAGACTCATGATTATCACATTCTACTGCATGAGTTACTTCCAATAGCAATCCGTCATCTTTTTTCCAATAATGTAAGGGTGACTGTTATTCGGTTGTGCCATTTGTTTACAAATCTTTGTGATAAGAAGTTGTCTAAGCCTTTCTTGCAAAAAATTTTGACAGATGCCCCATTAATTTGGTGTGAGTTGGAGAAAATATTTCCTCCATCATTTTTCACATGCATGCTGCATCTGACTGTCCATATTCCCACTGAAATACTTCTCAGATGACCTATTTCTTTTCGTTGGATGTATCCAACTGAAAGAAATATGTACACATTAAAGTATTATGTCCGAAACAGGAATCATCCCGAAGGTTCTATCGCGAACAGTTACTTGGCTCAAGAATGTATGGATTTCTGCTCAATGTATTTGTCTGATCTTACTACAAGAATGAACAGACCAATGAGAAATGAAGAAGAACAGTATGAGCAAATTGAACTTAGTTTTCCATCACTTCCTCAAACAGTAGGAATTCTTGGATCATATACATTGAAGACATTAAGCCATGAAGAGCGGGAGATGGAACATCGCACAGTTTTTTTCAACTGTGATTTGTTCGATGACTATATCAGGTAACTAAATTGAATATGTATATCTTACATATATATCTGTTAAACTATTCATATTTTTTATCTATAGGGAACATAAAACAATGATAAATAGAAAGCATCATTCTTTATCTTTGAGAAGGAGAGATACTTTGCATAGAAAAGAGTTTTCTGCTTGGTTAAAATTGAAGGTAAAAATATTACTATTTAAATTAATTATATCAATATTTAATTAAGTTTAACAGTCATTTGTATTGCAGGTATTGAGTTTGTCTGCTGACTCTGTCTCTGAGGAAATAAGAGCTTTGGATTTTGGTCCTAATACCATGGTTCGTGACTGTAAATCAATTGTTATCAATGGGTACAAATTTATTGTCACTGAACGATCAAAGAACATGAGAACACAACATGATGGTGTTATGGTTACTGCCACAACAGATTGTTATGCCAGTGCATCAAATAGTAGATCACGATTTGAAAATGTGGGTTATTATGGAGTCGTTGAGAAAATAATAATATTGGATTATTACTCTCATAGACAAGTCACAATGATGAAATTCCATTGGTTTGATTCGATGACGAGACATGGCACATTTATTGATGATTGTGGATTTTGAGTAATTAATATGACTCGCACTCTTGCTACCGAAGAACCATATGTGTTGGTATCAATGGATAAACAAGTTTTTTATGTCAAAGACCAACTTCGACCTGAATTTGGTGTCATAGTTGAAGTAATTCCAAGACATATTTTTGATGATGGTGATGATGGAATTGACATTGTCCCTAGTACCATTGGAACCAATCCATTTATTTCTTTTGATGACTCCAATAGCTCAATTTTCAGAATTTATTGTGAACCTGAAGTTGTGGTTGAAAATATATAGAATCATTCATCCATGTTCTCAATTCTTTTGGTTTACCTCGAGTTAGTTTGTTAAGGTTGGTAATATTCAAATTGATTTAGTATTGATCACAAATATGTTTTAGCTGACTTGACTGTTATGTGAATTTTCAATGTTTATTGGTTGTTGTTTTATTTGAATTGCATTTTTTAATTTGGAATTGAACTTTATACAAACCTAGTCAAACAATATTTCTAACTTGGTGAACAGTACAACTTGTATGATTTATTAAATCCATTCAAGATATTCTAAAACAATTGATAGCTAAATTACCAATGAATCCCCCTATTCCCTCATATATTTAGTTTTTTGGTTTACACATTAGTTTCCTTTTTCTAATTAATTACATATTTGTTTTCAAAAGTAGGAAATGCAGCCAATTGAAGAGAGACGAAGGAAAAAAATGATGGAGAACAATCGTCGGATGGCGGAGATGGGCGTTCCACCATTAGTGCCTACAGTGAGTACTTTATTTCAAATATATATATTTAAAGAATATATAATGTCATGTGATTAATTTTTTTGTAAACATTTTTGTAGTATTCACCTATACGTCGACAGTTATTCGATGAGGAGCCTAGTACTGGTCCTAATACTCAGGTCGGTGGTACGAGGAGGGTTCGTACCAGAGGTGGACGAGCAGCTACGCGTGCCTGACCAGACCCTGCCCCTCCCACTGACATGTCATCCTTCCCACATTCTGATCCTGGTGTGTCATTAGGGACACACGAGATATTTAGGCCTCCCATGTTTTTTCTACCTTCTGCATCTTCTGGTCCATCATTTTCACATCCCATGATGATTCCCACTCCCCAGTCAGAATCTGGTCATACAGTTATCCCATCTTCTTTTCCTTCTACTTATATCTCTTCGAGCTTCTATATTCCATCATCTTCGACTCCTGTTCCACCCCAGGGTGTTCCATCAGTTTATGTGGATCCAGCGGCACTCAGCGATCAGAATGGCACAGGTATATTTATAAAACCCTAACAAATTTTTATAGCAATATTTATTTTCATTATAACATGTTTTGATAAAATATTTGTTTTTCTTTCATGACAGATACATCCACTAACAGGAGGTGGGGGTGGGGGCGTACACACATGTGTTCGGTGTGGAATCGCCGCACACAGGTTATGGTGGATTACAATGAAGACAACCAAATAGTTGAGAAATCAGGGCAGCAATGTCGGAGTTTTTTGGCGATGCTTGCCAAATACTTCAACATCATTCCCGTCAGCCTGCTATCATGGAGACATTTGCCACATGAGTTCAAGGATAGATCTTGGGCAGAGATATGGTTAAAAAATATTTTTTATTTAATTCCATGAATTATTTTTGTATTTATATGAATTAATATTTTGATGTCAGCTTCAATTTAATTTTCCGAATAGTGAGGGTACATGACCGGAACGTCTAAAGGATTTAGGCGAGCTTTGGAGAGCTTAAAATAATGAGTTATATATTGGATGGCGTGCTAGAGTTGGCACTGAGTTAGAGGCGGTACCAGTCGTGGATGATTGTCCTATAGAGCAGTATCGTCAGATGATTACTCATTGGATGAGTACCCATTTTAAGGTATGAATTACATTTAAGGTATTTAAATAATAACTTTCATGTTTTGAATTAATATTATCCTTTTCATTATCGAATTTTTTTTAGGAATCATCTGGAAAAAATAAAAAAAACATTGATGCAAAAAAATACCTCCACACACTAGGACGTACTACGATGTCGGATCATGAGAGGAAGCAGGTATGACAATTTTTTATAAGTTTTCTTTAAGACTTACATTTTCTTTTGTTTTCTCAATTATTTAATCATTTTCTAAAGTTTTCATATAACTTTAGTTTTAAATGTCATTGTAGAGGGAAATACAGAATATTGAAGGATGTGTGCCTTGAGAAAAACTTTTTTGCTTGAGTATATGGAAAAAGGATGGAAGTGCCGTCAACGAAGCGACTCAATAGCAGATTGTAAGTTTTAATCTATTGATTTTATATTTTAATATCTATTTTGTAACTTAATAATATATTTATATTTGTAACAGGTTTCTTTAGAGGGCCTCGATTCCCAAGAACCAGACAATTTTGGGCCAACTGATCACTTACATCAGGTGTTGGGAGAGGAGCATCCTCGTAGAGTACGCTGCCAACCTAGGATAGCCCCGATGAGGTATTGGCCCTCCTCAGGTACGAGTTGTAGTGACACCAAGCTACAGCAAGTTAGGGCACAGGTAAAACAGTCTGAGAAAAGGGCCACAGATATGGCAGAACAGTCTTCTAGGGAAAACAGTGTGTTTATGAAATTTATTGAATTTCTACGTCCAACACTCCCAGCAGAGGCCAGTCCAGCTTTTGATGAATATATTTCATCGATACGTTCTATATATGGTGCACCAGGTGGAAGTTCTAGTGTTGTTCAGGATGATTTCCGTCTTTACGATGATGATGGTGAGGAGTCTGATGCGGAAGAGGTGGGAGAGGAGGAGGTCAAAGTGGGTGGCGAGGGTGAGGAGGAGGGTGAGGGTGAGGAGGAGGGCGCTGAGGAGGGCGAGGACGATGATGGGGACGAGGAAGAGGGTGATGATGATGGTGATGATGGTGATGGTGATGTGGGAAAAATTGATCCATTACATTTTTGACTAATATTACTAAGATTTGATATTTAATCTATTCTAGTTGTTGGTTTTATCTAGACTCGTAGTATAGTATTGGAGTTGAGTTATTTTTATATATTATCTGTTTTTATGGATGTTGTTGTCTTTTAGTGGTTGTGTGTTTGGGAACTCCCTGGACAACCTCCCTCCTTCCTGGACCCTGGACAACCCCCCACCATCCTCCTTGGACCCCGGACAGCCCCCCCACCATCCTCCTTGGTCCCCGGACAGCCCCCGGACACCCCCCCCCCCCCCGGACAGCCCCCCCACCCTCCTCCCTGGACCCCGGACAGCCCCCCGGACATCTCCCCAGAAAGCCCCTCGAAGAGCCCCCCCCCCCCCCACCCTCCTCCTTGGACCCCAGACAACCCCCCGAACACCCCCTGGACAGCTCCCCGCACAACCCCCCCCCCCCCCCCACCCTCCTCCTTGGTCCTCGGACAGCCCCTCGGACACCCACTAGGATTTCGGGCCACCGGTTTGGGCCTACGGGTCTCAGGGACATTATAGGGCCATCAAAGGCCTTCGGGCCACAGGGCCTTCAGGCCATTGAAGACCATGAAGTAGCCCAGTTCACACAAAGCAGGCCCCAGATGAGGATCAGAGCACCAGTAGTAGTCACCAGAAGCAAAGCTAACCGGATTGGAAGAATGAGAGGGTATGGAAACCGCCATTGGGACCAGGCACCGTGCATCTTTGTACGGGGAAATGCTAGCCGATCAGCAATGCAGGTGGGGAGCTAAAGGAAATCAATGTTTCAGAAGCTGGGGAGGGGCAGTTCTAGTGGGATGGGCCTACGGGTCATGTATTGGGCATGGTATGCCTCTGGGCTTTTGGGTCATGTATTACGGGTCCTGTTGGGCCTTGTTCCTTGGGCCTATGGGTCATGTACGGGTTCCCCTTAAACCCTTAAAAGGAGGATTATCTATAATAAAATAAAAAAGAAGGCCTTCGGGCTATAAAAGGGATGTATTCATTGGGCATGGCATTATTAGATCTAAAATGTTTCATATCATGATAAACAAAAATCTAATCCATACTAATAATGATATAAAAATATTCTATATGAATTTCCACAAGATTTTAAGTAAATACCATTCCACTAATAGACACATGAGGATTCTAATAAATTATGTTTACCTTAATATTTCCACAATGATTTTTAGTAAAAGTTTTATCTTCTATTAATTTTCTGATATTCTCATTTTAAATGTAAATTTTTCATAAATAAATTAATTTAAAGACCCATAGTCAAATAGTGTATTTGAATAATGTGAATAAACAACTAACATACCACTCTAACTGTGTCTCTTTTGTTTAAAATGGACAGGATTATAAGTGAAAAGAACAAATGGCATACGGAAAACTGACCAAACACATTCAGATTCTGTTGATAATTTATCACAACGATCCATGGGTCATATGTGATGTGTACGAGCCAACCTGGGCTCAATCCGAGTCGCGGTGTGGCCATGATCAGTCTAAGTGTCTCTCTTTTGTTTAAAATGGACAACATTTTAAGTACATATGAAAAACTGACCAAACGCATTTGAAATGTCTTTATGCTTTAGGACAATGATCCATGGGTCATATGTGACATGTACGAGTCAACCCCGCCTCAATCCGAGGCGCGGTGTGGCCGACACCATTCATAGTGTCTCTCTTTTGTTTAAAATGGACAGGATTATAAGTGAAAAGAACAACTGGCATACGGAAAACTGACCAAACGCATTAGGAATCTATTGATAATTTATCAAAATGATCCATGGGTCATATGTGACGTGTACGAGCCAACTCGGGCTCAATCCGAGTCGGGGTGTGGTCGGGGTCAGTCTAAGTGGCTCTCTTTTGTTTAAAATGGACAACATTTTAAGTACATACGGAAAACTGACCAAACGGATTCTGATTGTGTTGATACTTTAGCACAACGAATCATGGGTCATATTTGACGTGTACGAATCAACCCCACCTCAATAGGAGAAGCGGTGTGGCCGGAACCACTCAAAGTGTCTGTCTTTTGTTTCAAAAGGACATCATTTTAAGTGAAAAACATCAACTGGCATACGGAAAACTGACCAAACGGAATTTGATTGTGTAGATAATTTAGAAAAATGATCCATGGGTCATATGTGACGTGTAAGAGTCAACCCTGCCTCAATCTGAGGCACGGTGTGGCCGACACCATTCATAGTGTCTCTCTTTTGTTTAAAATGGACAGGATTATAAGTGAAAAGAACAACTGACATACGAAACACTGAACAAACGCATTCGAAATGTTTTTATGCTTTAGGAAAATTATCCATGGGTCATATGTGACGTGTACGAGTCAACCCTGCCTCAATACGAGGTGTGGTGTGGCCGACACCATTCATAGTGTCTCTCTTTTGTTTAAAATGGACATCATTTTAAGTGAAAACAACAACTGACATATGAAAAATTGACCAAATGCATTCAAATTGTGTTGATTCTTTAGGAAAACGATCCAAGGGTCATATCTGACGTGTAAGAGTCAACCCCACCTCAATCCAAGGCACGGTGTGGCCGGGATCACTCTAAGTGTCTCGATTTTGTTTAAAATGGACAACATTTTAAGTACATAAAGAAAACTGATCAAACGGATTCTGATTGTGTTGATACTTTAGAAAAATGATTCATGGGTAATATGTGACGTGTAGGAATCAATACCGCCTCAATCAGATATGCGGTGTGGCCGAAACTACTCAAAGTGTCTGTCTTTTGTTTCAAAAGGACATCATTTTAAGTGAAAAACATCAACTGGCATACGGAAAACTGACCAAACGCATTCGGATTGTGTCGATACTTTAGAAAAACAATCCATGGGTCATATGTGACGTGTACGAGTCAAACTCACCTCAATCTGAGGCGTGGTGTGGCTGACACCATTCATAGTGTCTCTCTTTTGTTTAAAATGGACAGGATTATAAGTGAAAAGAACAATTGACATACGAAAAACTGACCAAACTCATTCTAAATGTGTTGATGCTTTAGGAAAATGATCCATGGGTCATATGTGACATGTACGAGTCAACCCTGCCTTAATCCAAGGCATGGCGTGGCTGGGATCACTCTAAGTGGCTCTCTTTTGTTTAAAATGGACAACATTTTAAGTACATACGAAAAACTAACCAAACGGATTCTGATTGTGTTGATACTTTAGAACAACGATCCATGGGTCATATGTGATGTGTATGAATCAACCCTGCCTCAATCTGAGACGTGGTGTGGCTGGCACCACTCAAAGTGTCTTTCTTTTGTTTCAAAAGAACATCATTTTAAGTGAAAAACATCAACTGGCATACGGAAAACAGACCAAAGGCATTCGGATTGTGTCAATACTTTATCAAAACTATACATGGGTCATATGTGATGTGTACGAGTCAACCCCGCCTCAATACGAGGTGCGGTGTGGCCGACACCATTCATAGTGTCTCTCTTTTGTTTAAAATGGACATCATTTTAAGTGAAAACAACAACTGACATACGAAAAACTGACCAAACGCATTCGAAATGTGTTTATGATTTATTAAAACGATCCAAGGGTCATATGTGATGTGTACGAGTCAACCCTACCTCATTCTGAGGCACGGTGTGGCCGAGATCACTCTAAGTGGCTCTCTTTTGTTTAAAATGGACAACATTTTAAGTACATACGGAAAACTGACCAAAGGGATTTTGATTGTGTTGATACTTTAGAAAAACAATCCATGGGTCATATGTGATGTGTAAGAATCAAACCCGCCTCAATCTAAGACACGGTGTAGCCGGAACCACTCAAAGTATCTGTCTTTTGTTTCAAAAGGACATCATTTTAAGTGAAAAACATCAACTGGCATATGGAAAACTGACCAAACGCATTCGTATTGTGTTTATACTTTAGGAAAATGATCCATGAGTCATTTGAGACGTGTATGAGTCAACCCCGTCTAAATCTGAGATGCAGTGTGGCCAAAACCACTCTAACTGTGTCTCTTTTGTTTAAAATGGACAGGATTATAAGTGAAAAGAACAACTGGAATACGGAAAACCAACCAAACGCATTCGGAATCTGTTGATAATTTATCACAAATATACATGGTTCATAAGTTATGTGTAAGAGCCAACCCGGGCTCAATCCGAGTCACGGTGTGTCCGGGATCAGTCTAAGTGTCTCTCTTTTGTTTAAAATGGACAACATTTTAAGTACATACGGAAAACCAACCAAACGCATTCGGTTTCCGTTGAAACTTTAGTAGAATGATACATGGGTCATATGTGATGTTTACGAGTCAACCTCGCCTCAATCTGAGGTGCGGTGTGGCTGACACCACTCAAAGCGTATCTCTTTTGTTTAAAATTGACTTCATTTTAAGTGAAAACAACAACTAGCATACGGAAAATCAACCAAACGGATTCTGATTGTGTCGATACTCTAGAACAATGATCCATGGGTCATATGTGATGTGTACGAGTCAACCCCGCCTCAATCTGAGGTGCGGTGTGGCCAACACCATTCATAGTGTCTCTCTTTTGTTTAAAATGGACATCATTTTAAGTGAAAACAACAACTGACATACAAAAAACTGACCAAACGCATTCGAAATGTGTTTATGCTTTAGTAAAATGATACAAGGGTCATATGTGACATGTACGAGTCAACCTCGCCTCAATCTGAGGCACGGTGTGGCCGGGATCACTCTAAGTGGATCTCTTTTGTTTAAAATGGACAACATTTTATGTACATATGGAAAACTGACCAAACGGATTCTGATTGTGTTGATACTTTTGTAAAACGATCCATGGGTCATATGTGATGTGTACGAATCAACCCCACCTCAATCTGAGATGCGGTGTGGCCGACACAACTCAAAGTGTCTGTCTTTTGTTTCAAAAGGACATAATTTTAAGTGAAAAACATCAACTCGCATACGAAAAACCGACCAAACGCATTCGGATTATGTTGATACTTTGGGAAACTGATACATGGGTCATTTGAGACGTGTACGAGTCTACCCCATCTAAATCCAAGATGCGGTGTGGCCATCACCACTCTAACTGTGTCTCTTTTGTTTAAAATGGACAGGATTATAAGTGAAAAGAACAACTGGCATACAGAAAACTGACCAAATGCATTTGGAATCTATTGATAATTTATCACAACGATACATGGGTCATATGTGATGTGTATGATCCAAATCAGGCTCAATCCAAATCGCGGTGTGGCTGGGATCAGTCTAAGTGTCTCTCTTTTTTTTAAAATGGACAACATTTTAATTACATACGAAAAACTGACCAAACGCATTCGATTTCCATTGAAATTTTAGGAGAACGATCCATGGGTCATATGTGACGTGTAAGAGTCAACATATCCTCAATCCGAGGCACAGTTTGGCCGACACCACTCAAAGTGTCTCTCTTTTGTTTAAAATTGACTTCATTTTAAGTGAAAACAACAACTAGCATACAGAAAACCGACCAAACGGATTCTGATTATGTTTATACTCTACCAAAAAAAATCCATGGGTCATATGTGACGTGTAAGAGTCAACCCCTCCTCAATCTGAGGCATGGTGTGGCTGACACCATTCATAGTGTCTCTCTTTTGTTTAAAATGGACATCATTTTAAGTGAAAACAACAACTGACATACGAAAAACTGACCAAATGCATTCGAAATGTGTTTATGCTTTAGGAAAAAAATACAAGGGTCGTATCTGACATGTATGAGTCAACCCCACCTCAATTCGAGGCACGGTGTGGCCGGGATCACTCTAAGTGGCTCTCTTTTGTTTAAAATGGACAACATTTTAAGTACATATAGAATACTAACCAAACGGATTCTTATTGTGTTGATAATTAAGCACAACGATCCATCGGTCATATGTGACATGTATGAATCAACCCCGCCTCAATCTGAGATGTGGTGTGGCTGGAACCACTCAAAGTTTCTGTCTTTTTTTTTCAAAAGTACATCATTTTAAGTGAAAAACATCAACTGGCATACGGAAAACCGACCAAACACATTCGGATTGTGTTGATACTTTAGTAAAATGATCCATGGGTCATTTGAGATGTGTACGAGTCAACCTCGTCTAAATCTGAGATGTGGTGTGGCCGATACCACTCTAACTGTGTCTCTTTTGTTTAAAATGGACACGATTATAAGTGAAAAAAACAACTAGCACATGAAAAACTGACCAAACACATTCGGAATCTATTTAAATTTTAGGAAAATGATCCATGGGTCATATGTTATGTGTATGAGTCAACCGCGCCTCAATCCAAGTCTCAGTGTGGCCGGGACCACCCAAAATTTCTCTCTTATGTTTAAAATGGACAACATTTTAAGTACATACGGAAAACTGACCAAACAGATTCTGATTGTGTTTATATTTTAGCACAATTATCCATGGGTCATTTGTGATGTATAAGAGTAAAACCCGCCTCAATCCAAGGCGCGGTGTGGCCGGCATGATTCAAAGTGTCTCTCTTTTATTTAAAAAGCACTTCATTTTAAGTGAAAACAACAATTGACATATAGAAAACTGACCAAACGCTTTCGGAATATGTTTATGCTTTAGGAAAATGATTGATGGGTCATTTGTGACGTGTACGAGTTAACCTGGCCTCAATCTGAGGCACGGTGTGGCCGATATCACTCCAAGTGTATGTATTTTGTTTAAAATGGACATCATTTCAGGTAAAAATATATGGTATATGAAAAACCGATCAAATTATGAATTGAATTCTGGATTCCACATATAATTTTCATCTAAATTTTAAATTTAATTCTAAATGAATTATGTATGTTTATAATTACGTAATGAATTATAATTTAATTATGGATGTGTATAGTTCCAGGATGCATTATATGTTAAATGTGTATGAATTTGTTCTCTATATGTATGTGTTAGTTGGTTATTGCAGGTACAATAATTGTATATGTATGTGTTAGTTTATTGTAGGTACAATAATTGGATTGAAAATGAGAGGGAATGCACAAAATGAGACCTGCTGTTCAAATTGCACAAAATGAGAGCTGCTGTGCAAATTGCAGGTTGCTGTGCAATTTGCACAGCATAGACTATGCCAACGGTTTCAAATCATTGGCATAGCCTCTCTGAGTTTTTTTTTACCAACGGTTCATAGAAACATTGGTAAAACTCCTTTCCCAATGGTTTAGAAACCATTGGGAAATGAGAGAGTGCTTAGTTTTCCCAATGGTTCAAGCCAAACCGTTGGAAAAAACTATCCCAATGGTTTGGAACAACTGTTGGGATAGGTTAATTTTTTCCCAACCTATCCCAACAGTTCACTATAAACTATTGGGAAAAGATTTCACAATGGCTTACTTCCCTACGATTTGTAGAACCGTTGGTATAACATATACCAACAGTTCTACAGCCATTCCCAATGGTTCAGAACTATTGGGAAAGCCTGTATTTCTAGTAGTGAAGCGAAGAATTTAACACCATTGACTGAAGAAAAGTTTCACCCTCCTTCTCCACTAGGGTTATCTGCAAGGAATCCAACTGCTCGGAAGCCTCCTACACCAAGTGTGTATGGGACTTCCTACTAATGGAATCTAATACCACATTTTTCGTCCTCAAAGTATAGACAATATCAAAGTAATAGTCCTGTAGGAAATCCAACCAGTGTTGATGTCTCAGGTTCAAGTATCTCTATGTGAAGTCATACCTGAGACTCTAATAGTTTGAGTAAACTAGGAATAAATCTCCTAAAAGATAATTTCTCTACATACTCAGGGTGAATACTACCACTGCTAGCTCTAGTTCATGATTCACATAGTTCTACTCATGGGGTCTCAAATGCCTCAACTCGTATGCGATAACTTCCTTCTGCTGCATCAACATGAAGATGAGCCTATCTCTTGAGGCATCATGATAAACTATGAACTCTATGCCCTCCTCCATTAGTCTCAAAACAGAATCATTCATCAGCCTCAGCCTCAACTCCTCAAAGGCCTTTTGGCACTACTCAATCTAGGTAAAAGGATATGTCAGGGTGGTCAAAGGGGCAGCAATCCTACAGAAGTCTACCACAAACCTACGGTAGTACCCAGCAGGCCAAGAAAACTCTAAAAAGGTCTTTTCGCCTCATTTTTTGAGCGATGCTCCCATGCATGGTATTTCTGTTCTTCATGGTCCTTCGAGTGAAGGGCTCAGGCCTGCTCTGGTGGTCTCGGTCCTCCTCAAGGGGGTGGTAGCGAAGGTTTTGAGTGGGGATTGATAGGTCTTATGGCCTCAGATCTCTATCTTCATGGTGATTTATGTTTTAAAGGAGGGCTCTAGGGAGTCTTCTGTGGGCTCACATAGCAGGTTCGAGGTGCTGAAGAATCTGGACTTGGATGCGGTTACTTTGGGTGGCTCTGGTTCTAGGGAGTATGAAGAATCAGTGCATTCTTCTCCTCCTTTTAGTGGGAACATTACTCGTTTGTGGAGTAATGATGTTCTTAATTCCAAGTCAAGGGAGATTTTAAGGTACTCTTTAGGCTTCAAAGCCACTTATCCTCTTTTTAAATGAATTTTATCATGGTTTGGAATGCTAGGGGACTGAAAGTGAGGGGAAAAGAACCTTTATTTTTAATGAGTTTCGATATCTACACATCTTTGTTCTTGTTGTTCTGGAAACAAAATAGAGTTGGGACCAGATCTCCTTTTTTTCTAAATGGTTGGGTTTCTCAGAGTTTTTTAGGACTGATGTTATCAACATGTATATCTAGATCTTTTGGAAGCAAGGTGTTATCATGGAATGTGTGGATTCATCATAGCAACATGTTACCACTAAAATCAACTATGGGGGACCAGATGTTTTTTTCACCTTTGTTTTCGGTAAATGAAATGTGGAGGAGAGAGGTAAGTTGTGGAGGGACATTACCTGCTTCAACTTAGGAGGTCTTCCATGGTTAGTGGGAGGGGATTTCAATGTCATTGTGGAAGTATCAGAGAAAAGAGGAGTATTGGTCCATTATAACATATCCATGGAGGAATTCTGACAGTTTATGGTGTCAAACTGACTAATGGATCTTGTCTTTTTGGGTTGTAGATACACCTGGTGTAATAACTGAAAAGGGATTAGTCGAATCTGGTGTAGACTATATAAATTCATTTCCAACCTATAGGGATTGTATTCCTTCTCACTATCTTCAGTTCATTATCTTCCTAGATTATTTTTTGACCATGATCCTTTGGTGGTCTCCTTAAATAAAGAGAATAGAATAGATAAAAGCCTTAACTTTTATGGAAGCTGGATTGGGTTGAAGGGTTTCTATCTAAAATTCTTGGATTCATCCGGTTTCCAAAGATGCTTGGTTCAGGTTGTCAACCTGTCTCAAACGGCTAAGGAAGGAGATTTAGGTTTGGGTGTCGAGTAGGCCTAGAAACAATGCTCTCTTGGAGGAGCTTCAAAGTGATATATAAAGTACTGAATAGAGGCTCATAACAAATTGGGATGATGATTCATTTATTATCCTCAAGGAGAAGCAAAAGGAGGGAGGATGGCTCCGCACTCCCCCGGCCCTCTCCTCTTCCCCGCTCGCTCACCTTCCACTCTTCCACACTAGGGTTTCTGGCCGAATCCTTCTCTGGTCCCGGTTTCTTCTTGCAGTTTATCTCTTCGGCTTTCTCTGTCTCTTCCATGTATTCTCCTAGGGTTCATCTTGCTGGTTTCATTCATGGATGGTATGCTACTGGTCTTCCCTAGGTTCTGCCTCTCGATTCGGCTTTGGTGAAGACGCTTAGGTTTTACCTTAGTGTGTGCCGCTACCATGCTCTGACCTTAGCCTACTATTTCTCCTCTCTAGGTCAGATCTAGAGTTATGGATTCACATAGGTTTTGGGCTTGAGGTTCGGAGGTTGTGGTTCTACTGGGTGTCTTCCCCATTTTCCCCCTATTTTCTTTAGTCTTGTCTCGATTTGGGTTTCATCCCCGGTTTCTTTTGAGTTCTATACAATTTTCTTCTTGCTCGGGTTCCCTCTAGGGTTTCATACTCATTGTTTTTATTTCTCTTTTGGTTTATTTTGTTGTTTTTTTTGTTCTTTAGGTTTCTTGGGGTCTCTTCTGGGTCTGTTGGGTGGTTGTCTGCACCGGAGGTCCGAAGCTAAGTTTCATCGAGATCTTCGGCCGCCCACCATGCTCTGGCTTCAGGTCTCATCATCTCTCTTCGAGTCGGATTGGTGTGGTGGTCTTCCCGGTGCTTTGGGAGGTGGGTTCAAGCGGTATATGGAATCTTGAGGTGGATTCATCTTCGCGAGCTCTGGGTGGGGAAGGATGATTGCTTCAGTGGTTCTGATCGTCAATTCGAGGGTTTCTGTTGGCTGTGTTTCTCGAAGGTCATCGGTGGTTGTACGTTGAGGTATTTGGGCGGCTCTCCGGTTTTTGTGTGGATCGTTCCCTACGAGGTAGATTCTCAATGGTGATGGAGGGTTCTGGTGGTCTTTCAGAAGTCACCGGTGGGTTTGCTGGCTTGGTGATGATGGCGATGGTGCGTCAGGGTGTGCTTCATGTGAGACACTGTGCTTGTTTCTTCCGATGGCCTTATTCTACGGCGTGGCGACAAAGATGTTGATGGTTCCTCGATGACTCAGGCGGTGATGTCTTTCTATGGTTTTTCTCTCCGGCGGGGTGGACGGCGACATTGTTGGTCCTGTCGACAGTGGTTTTTCGACGTTCCTAGTTTTCAGGGTTCAAGGTCGATGTGCAATGGAAGGGTGAACGTGGCTTACATGGTTCGATGTTTGATTGGCAGTGTGTTTTTTGGAGGCTTGGCGACGATGCGATGATGCTAGTCTCGATATGATGGTTTTTTGAAACTTGAATTTCAAAAATTTGAATCTGGAACTGCTTTTGAGTTGGTTTGGTCTGTGTGTGATGGATGGGGGTTCGTGTATTGAGGTGGGTTAGCTCGTGGTTCTAGGTGTTTTTGGAATTTTGTTGATTTTCTGAATTTTGAATGTGGTGTGAGTGGTTTTATGGTATGTGGGAAATATATGTACTGGTGGCTAATGTATGGTTTGTATGGTTCCCACTTACCCATAAAGTGGTTTTTTAAATAATACAAAAAAAAGATTGAGGTCAAGGAGAAGCAAAATGAGATGGCTGAAAGGATGATTGAGCTGGAAAGGATTTATAGGGAAAGGTCTAGGGTGACATGGATATGGGAGGGAGACTGCAAAACTGCCTTCTTCCAGGATTTTATTAAAGAAAGTAAGCTATCCAAGAAATTCAATCTACCTCTTTAGGATGGATCTTATACCAAAGACATTGGGGTGGAAAGGAAGTTGTCTTTGGAACATTTTGAGGGACTTCTGGTAGGACTTGAAAGCACATTGGGCCACATAGGTGAGGAGATCATCGGTGGGGAGGATTTCATGCAATGTATACCCAGGTTGGTGGTGGAAAGGGATAATGAAAAGTTAGTGTCATTACTAGATGAGGAGGATATTTATGAGACAATAGTAAGTTTAAATCAAGATAGCATGCCCGGACCGGATGGATTTCCAGGATCGTTCTTTGCGGAAACCTGGAACATTATCAAGGAGAACATAAAATATGTGCTAAGAGATTTTTTCAGAGGGGGGGATTTACAAATAGTGGTTTGTGCTACCAGAGTGGGGTTGATTCTGAAGGTGTCCCATCCAGTCTCCATCAACCAGTACCATCCAATTTTCTTGTGTAATTTCATATATAAAATCTTGGCAAGCCTTCTGAATAGAAGATTGGGTCCTGTGGTGTTGATAATTTTTTTGGATGAGCATCATGGTTTTATTCAAGGTAGAAGAATATAAGGGGTGGTGGGAATCACTCAAGAGATGGTGGTGGACTTGAATTGGAAGGTTTTGGGCTCTAACATTATCATTAAAGCTGATATGGATAAAGATTATGACATAATCGAGTGAATATTCATCATCAAGGTTATGTGGAACCTTAGTTTTATTGAATGGGTTTGTGACCTTTTGTTCATATGGTACTCAACACCGTGGATCTCGATATCTTTCATGGGAAAAGGATATGGTTTTTTTAAGACAGTTTGTGGTCTTAGGTAAGGCGATCCTCTCACCCAGTTTATTTATTATTTCTTAAGAGTCTCTCACCAGGGATTTCAACAGAGGTGTGCAGGAGGGATTTATCATGACCTATAAGAATAGAATGGGGGATAGCATCATTTCGAACCTAATATTTGGTGATGACCTTTTGGTCTTCATTAATGGTAGGAAATGTTCAATTTCAAGATTTAAAATAATTCTAAAGATTTATGGTGGTGTCAGTGGTAAAAGGATTAATTTGGATAAGATTAATGTTTATATATCCAAGATATTCTCCTTCATGAGAAGCAAAATTATTCAAAATAAGCTAGGAATGCAATCTTGTCAACTCTTGTTGCAGCACCTGGGTATTTCCATCTCCAATGGTAGAATTAATAAGGTCCTTTTTATGACATTATAAATAAAATTATGGTATATATTTTCAATTGAAAAAATAGTTTCTTCTCGTTCGGTGGGCGCATCACTTTGGTGAATAGCGTTTTAGCCTCTATCCCTATGCATGTGTTTCTGGTTATTAAAACACCGAAAGGGACCATCTTTCAAGAGAAAATTATGACAAGATTTATTTGGGATGATAATCACTCTGGTAAGTGTCATTGGGCTTCTTTGAAGAGAATGTAAAATCTTGTTGATGAAGTGGGTGTCCACCTTTGTGATGTTGGAGAAACCATGCATGCCATGCAAGCCAGAATGACGTGGTAGATCATTGACATGAAATCTCTATGGGCAAGATTTATGAGAAATTAGTATGGTGTGGATTGGAAAATATGGAATGATGGAGTTGGGAGGATGTAGGACCTTGAAAAGAGAATGTTTGACCATATGGAATGATTTGAGGACAAAGTGCAATGGGTGGTGGGTAGAGGTTATATCGATAGGTGCATGTTTGCAAGATCTTCCTCGGATTTTTTTTCAGGGCATGAATATCGTGACTTGCTACATGTTAATAGTGTCATTGAAACCTGGTCCTTGAAGATGTGGAGCAAAAGGGTTCCTATTAAAATGAATTTCTTAGTTTGTAGAATCATGAATCAAGCCTTGACTACTGATGACAACGTTCAAAAGATAGGTATCCACATGGATTCTCATTGTAGATGTTGCCACAGCCCTCGAAAAGAAATAGTTTGGCATTTATTTTTCAAAGGGAAATGGGTGCATGGTCTATGGGACTTCCTAAATAGCTGCATGGGAATCACAGGGTATGGTGACACAGTGACTGATTTTCTAGAGAGCTGGTTTTAGGAGGTGGGTCAGAGGGAGGTGGATTCATCTACTCGAGGGATGGTTTTTACCGTGGTTTTCTAGGTAATATAGGATGCCAAAAACAAGGTGCATGAAGAAAAACATCACTCTCTACTTTGGATTTAGGTACAAGTTAAGGCCCTTGTGGTAGATTTTGTAGGTGTGTTATAGGGTGGGGAGAAGGAACATCAATTTGAAGACTCATTAAAAGAGAGGCTATCGCTATTGGGCAGGAAAGTCACAACAAGGGGAGGTGGGTGGTCTGGTGTCCACCAGCGGTCGGTCTGAAAATTAATTTGGATGTCTCGTGCCTACATTGTGAAATAGGAAAAGGAGGTATGGTGTGTGACATCAGAGGCTCTGTTATTTTGGCTTTAATGCTTTTTATGGGTAGGTAAACTCTATAGGAGTAGAAGTGAGAGTGATGGACAGTGGAATCATGTTGTGCAGACTTTACAATTTCATCCTTATGGAGGTGGAGTCAGATTTGAAAGTTCTAGTTGAGATCCTTTGTGGCAAGGAAAACCATCCATGGGAGATTGAATATTTTATCAGGAGGTGTACGATGGATATTGCTCACAATATGAAGATCAAACACACATGGAGGGAAGGTAACTTCGCTACGGATACCTTGGTGGACAAAGGGGATCGTAGGGAGCCCATTATTTTGTTCTTCCACATAGGATCCTTACCTAATGATTGTAATCTCATTGTTAGGGGGGAACCCTAGGGCTTCATCATTTTTTTCACCCCTAAGCTATTTTGGATTGATTTCTCAAGAAAATCTATTTAATGAATGATGAAAGGGAATCACCAAGAACTCATAGTGTTCATAGCGACATAGGAATGCCATATTTTGAATATAAGCCTCATGAACCCTCAACTAGTGGTAGCCAGATCTGAGATCGATCTTTGAGAACCATATCACACCTCACATATGGTTAAAGAGTTTATCAATACTTGGTATGGTGTGCTTTTTTTATCATGACCTGGTTTAGACAAATATAATCCATGCAAAGCTGCAAACTCTCATCCACCTTTTTCATGAACAACACTAGAGATACCTAAGGGGGCACATTGGTCCTGATGAAACCCTTCTCTCGAAGGTCCTCCAACTGAAATTGTAGCTCATGGAGCTCGGTAAGGGCCATCTAATATTCCACATAATATATCAAAAATATATTAGGAAGCAAGTAGATACAAAACTCCATCTCCCACCTTGGAGGTAGTCCTAGAACGTCCTCGAGGAATAAGTCCATAAAATCATCCATGATTGAAGGAATATTGATGCCTGAAGAGCCTGATGCACCAAGGGATATACTCTTCATATAAAGGGTAATGGGATACAACCTCCTGCTCATAGAATACACTCATCCCACCATGAGATCTCTCTCACCCAAAATGGTAAATCTCATCCCATTAGTGTGAAGGAATTTTAATTGTTTGTGCTGGCAGTAAATATGGGCTCAGACCATGGATAACCAATCCATACATAAGATGACGTCATAGGGTTCCATCGTGATGACCAAAATGTCACATGTGAACCTCTCTCCACCAAGTGATAGCTTACACTACCATAAGATAACAGATACAGAATAAGTGTTCCCTATAAGAACCTGAAGACAAAACTACTGGACTAAAGCCTCTACCGGGAGCTCTATCTCTCACACCAAGAGTATATAAATAAAGGAATGACTTGAACCTATTTCTATTAATACTAAATCAAGAGTACAAAATACACAGATTGCACCTTTAATCGTCTCATGTGTCAGGAGTCATAAGCCTCCATAGCCTACAGCTATCTGCGAACCTGACCGACATCTCCCTAAGCATGACATGGGCCTCCTAGTGGTGGTGGTGGAATGATCTCATAGTTTCATCCACCACAAATAGATCCTCATGATCTTATGCCCACTCTGCCTCCCTGGGGACCACCCTACCCTCGCTTGGGAGATCCCTAATCGTGGCTCCACCTCTTCCATGGTGGTATGTTAGCTCTTTGTCTTCACTCCTCAACACATCTGGTTTAGAAGTCACATGCTATGTGACCTCTCCCATGACAATCATGAAACCGCCCCTCTTCGGGTTTTCCTGGTCCTCTATGTTATCCCAGGCCATGTGTTCAAGCTTGATCCTAGGAATATCTCCTGCACTGAGATCCTATTGACTGACATATGCTAGTCATTGTATATGAATCTATGATGTCTAGTGTCAGCTCCAACTACCTATAATCCCTCTAATAGGAATCTATATATCACTATTTTCCACTCCAACACCCCAACATAGGTGGGAATGCACAAGGGTACCACGCTGGCATGAATCTCTCGGTGGAGACCCTGCTCAAATTTTCATGGTCAGAAGTAGCCATCCTGAATCATGTTGAGGGAGTACTGTGTAAGGTCTGTGAACATCACCATGTACTTATCCATTGTCATCCCACCCTATTTTAGTTCTAGATTATCCCAAATCTTAACTGAGTGCGAACAGGAGGAGTGGTACTCTTCACGGAACAACTGCTAGAAGTTGGACCATGAAAGTGTCAAATTATCATGTATCTGAGTAACAACACTCCACCAGCATCTAGGTGCTCCAAAGAAAAGGATATATGCCAGTGTAACCACCAGATCCATTGGTGTCTAGATAAGCCTGAAGATACAGACTACTAACTGTAAGAACCCGATTCTTTCTTGAGGTACAAAATAGTTTCTTTCGGTCAATTTTTAGTTTAAATTTTTAATTATGGCCTAATGTGAATTACATCTAAGTTTTTGGAAGTATCGAGGGTGTTTGGGGATTTTTTAGAGCTTGGAACCCAACTTTTGGGGAGAATCAAGCCTGCTGCACGGTTAGTAGAAACCATGCGGGGTAGACCGCACGGTTACTACTAACCCTGCGAGACCTACGAAGCGAGCAGGGGGGATCCCACACATTTTGATAAACCATGCGATTTGAGGTGCACTCCCATGAAAAAACTAAAATCTTTTGAAAAAGGATTTTTTCATGGTTTTCACACAGTTTGGTAAACTGTGAGCATTAACCATGCGAAGTTCCCTTTCTTACACTAGTGGGTGCACGGTTGGCACACGGTTTGGCCAACCATGCAACCAAACTACAAGGCCTAGTATTTTGGGTAAATTTATAAAAATACCCTTAATTAATCTTTATTTAAAAACTATTTTTCCTCATTATTCATCCATTGACATTCTTGGGCTTTGGAGAGCTCATTTTGACGCCTAAATTAGTAATCAAGAGATCTCCTTTTTCTAAGCTCGAAATCAAGATCTTTCAGAATAATCAGATCCATATCGATAACATATACATTACATTTGTGTAATTATTTATTTTTTTGGAATTATATTCACTATTTAGGTTCAAGATAATATGCCCTATTTTCAAGTTTTTCATCTATTCTTAATTTTTCTCCTGATCTGAGTTGAATCAAGAGCTGATACTAGATGATCACTCTAATACAAACTTACAGTAGGTGGTCTTGTTATTTTCCCTCAAATTCAAGGTGTTTATATATGTGTGGTTGTTTTGCACACCCAATTTTCATAGTGATTCCCTTGAAATGGAATTTAATCCTTGATTTAAATGGATAGGTTTAACCTATGAAATTAATGAGACCATAGATAAATGATTAAAGGTTTTGAACCTTGAATTGGAACCACCCCTTTGGGTGTGTTGTATAATTAATTGGAACACCATGGGTGGCATATGAACTTTAATTCCTTTTTGGTGTTCCATTTACCCTTTCCATGGGATATTAAATGTAAATAGTGTTTGTAAATTGAATTTATTAAATAAAGGGAATGAATGACCATGTTCCTCAACCTTTTCCATGTAATTGATTACTTAAGCTTGAATTGATTCTTAGAATGAAATTCCCATGTGAGATAAATAAGAGGCTAATCCTTCTATGATTTTCCTTTTCTTTGAACCACCTTCTGAGGTGAGTTTTAAAAGAAATGTTATTGGTGATGACCTTGACATAGTTAAATCATATTTTTTATATGCCTTGGGTTACAAATGGGTTCATATACGAACACCATGGATGGAGTCA
This sequence comes from Viscum album, assembly GCA_963277665.1. Taxonomy (NCBI): domain Eukaryota; kingdom Viridiplantae; phylum Streptophyta; class Magnoliopsida; order Santalales; family Viscaceae; genus Viscum; species Viscum album. The sequence continues at coordinate 1,819,479,840 of OY728151.1, read as the reverse complement.
TTTGGATACTACCATGCTTATGCCTGAGTGATACTTGGACTCCCTAGCAGGCTACCAAGGATAGACTCAAAGGCTTGACTATTATATACTCGATTGATACTTGGACTCCTTATACGGATTTCCATGGATGGAATAAGAGGGAGGTTGATCATATACACCATGGGTGAAACTTAGGATCCCTTAGTTAACCAAAAAGGATGGAATCAAGCGACGATGATGTTATACGACACCTAGAGAGATACTTGGGTTTTGATAAGGATCACCATGGATGGGCTTGTAAGGTGTTTGGTTTATGTTATGCCTAGAGAGATAACTGGATTCCAAATAAGGAATTCCAAGGATGGTATCACATTCTAAATTGATTAATTTATGAAATGACTTATATGATGCATCTGTTAAGCCAAATCACAAGCTTGGATTCGGTCAGAGGCTTGTACCATATTAATGGTCTGTTTAGGCATCTGTTGATCACATATCTATATGGGGGATGATGGGATATGTGATCGGTCCCAAGATTTATTTATTGAATAATACTTATTAATTAAATGTACTTGATTATAAATTTAGATAGGATTGACTGCATATTCAGAGACTTATCAGGTATAGCCGAAGCTGGTAGCAAAGGATGGGTGTCCATGGGAACCCAGACCTTATGGGTTGTTTACTTTCAGTACTTCCTTTAAATATTCAATTATTGCATGAACACAGTTATTATTATATATTCATTGACTGGATGGCATTAGACTTTTGGTTGGTTACCTACTGGGATTGTATCTCACACCTTGTTTAGGTCATCGATGGGTACCCGGACAAACTATTTGAATGTAGGTAGGGATCAGGGCAAGCACCCATAGTTCGATGTTTGACTCTGTGCTTATTATAAGTAGGTGAGCATAGGACAGAGATGAAGATCATGATGCTAGATGAGATATCTTTTAGTGTTTTTTTTGGATTTTGTTTCATATGTTGTAATTTTTTATGTACACCTGTTTTGGCTATTTTGTAGACACATTACATGACATGTATCAACCTCATTTTGTATATGAAATCCCTTTTGGTATTTTTTATTTATATCTATCTTGGATTTTGTCTATGCACTCATTGATTTAATGATTCCACTACTTCCCTATTATTGTATATCTATTTTTCTACACTCTTGTGATGAGTTCATAGTCTCCCCACAAATACACCTAGGCCCTCGCTACTAGTCGAAAACCTCTGGAGTTTTGGTGAGATGTTCTTGAGGCCATGTGGCCAACTAGGCTTGGGGAACCTTTAATGGAATCTGGGTCCAGGACCTCACAAAGTGGTATCCGAGTAGTATTTTCTAGTTTGATTTACTATTTTGAGATAATATAAAGGGATGAGAAGTAATAAGGATTTGGTAATGATCTTTTTCTGATCTTAGTTATCCCACGTGTATGAAAAATCAAAATTACCTTGAATGAAATTGTTGTTTTCTAGATTTTTCCTATTATAGTTGATTTGATTCCACTATTGGGAGATGAAATTGAATTGAGATGTTATTATTTATATGATTTTGGGTTCTATTTTGGTGCAACCTAGTGAGATGAGGTTATTCCATCTCATGAATCATTTTAGGCACTTTACAATAATCGCATGCCATGCATTATGCCATGCCATTTAGGATAAATTACTTGTTGTATGATGTTGTGATAGGTTCCATGATTGATATACCTATTGTGTGATAGATATTATGTATAGGGAATTGAGAAACGTGGTTGGTACTTAGAGTGCCTATCATAACCTAAACAGTGTTTTCCTAATTAGGCTACAACAAACACCTTAAGCAGCCAATTATGGAACATTGATTCATGGACCATGAGTCGCGTGGACTGAAATGTGTTATGGTGTGGATTAGGTGGAAAATATATTTTGGTTCATAAAGAATATGTGCCCTTATGGATCAGAATGCGGTGAACCATTTGGTTAATCTGTTTAAAATGAATTGTGATATAATGGAAATTAATTGAGAATAAAATGGAAACTAAAATTATTATAATAGATAACTTAACCCAGACCTGACCTTAGTAGTGGGTAGTAGGAAAAATCACTTGATTTTATATGATATATATATTTCACCCAGACCTAACTCAAGGATTAAGTATATGGATTGTACCTATCCTATTTCAATATCTATATTTTTATCGGTTGTTGAATATTGATCTGAGGTGTGTGCCTATAATTTCTAGAGGTATGCCACTGTGATGTCCTCCAGTCACATGCCAGGAGGGTGGCATAAATCATGCTCCAGTGGTTGTGGGTAATGGGATACTAGTGGATCCTCCAGTAGTTCCATCTCATAAAATAGGGATTGTATCAGACATAGGTACTAAGGCATAGTTCTATGAAGGATTTATATGCTTCATTAAAACCATTCAGGGAGCATCGTGACCTACCCCAACTATGGTAGTTTTGACACGTGAGTTTTAGAATCAGAATTTGCCCATGTTTTTTGGGGGTAGAGGACCAGAGTCTATAGATTCATGGCTAGAAGTCATGCTATCTATCTTTGAGCATCTCGAGATTCCTCCTGAGAGGAGGGTAAAGATCGTTATGTATATGTTTCATGATTCCGTCAAGAGGTGGTGGGATGTTATTACTCATATGGGTCATCAACAGGAGATGGATTGTAGGTATTTTCATATGTCCTATGACTATTTATATCCTAATATGTTGATGGTAGATAGAGCCTGAGAGTTCATGCACTTGGATTAGGGTGTATTATCAGTCATGGATTACTCGACCCATTTTACAGAGTTCCAGCACTTCACCCCTATTCTGATGGGTGAAGAGTTATCTAAATCAAGGAAATTTGAGGATGGTATCATGTATGACATCCGGTCATAGTTGAATGTATTTTTAATAACTACCATTTATAGAATAGTAAATCAAGAACTTGTCACATAGTGTAACCTGAGAGAGGCTGGGGGTGTGAGCCAGGGTGGTTCGACACCTAGATCTGAAGCTACATTGACCGGTAGTAGGAAGCGTTGTCTGGATATTCTAGCGGTGAAATTAATAGCCAGTCCACATACTCAGGTAGCCAGGTGAGGTTCCACCTATGTAGTAGACCGTGACATATAAGATCTCAGTGAATGAGGGAACTAGTCGAGTGTCGATATTGAAAAAAAGATGGGTTATCTATAGTGATTTTTCATAACTTTTCCTCCAGCGGCCAGTGAGAGAGGGTCCAAACTGACTCCATGTGAAAGAGTGGGGTCATAAAATTCTCTTCAGGTAGGGATATGGAGTATAGTTGGATGATCAGGATGAGGTGGTGGTCATCGTTGTGGTATTCGGACCCCAGATTTGTAGTGACAGTAGAGCAGATCTACTCAGGATAGCCAGGTTGTATCATAGGGTCACAGATCATGCTAGATATATTTAGTGAAACTGACATTTTAGGAGAAGAATATTGAGCCTTCTACTGTGATAAGTACTATTATTTTAGCCTCCACTTTAATATTTTATCTTTTCGATATAGGAGATTCTGAAAGCTTTATATATATGATTGTTGTGGAGAGTCTTGGGCCTAGTATTCAGTGTTATGGTGTCCTTATGATGATTAATACTACTTTGGGGATTATAAAGGAGGATTTAAATTAGTTTAGGGAGTTCCCCCATGATATTGGCGAGTGTCACTTCATACGGGGCCTCTTTTTCCTCGAGATGAAAGGTTTTGATATCATTCTCAGGATGGAATGTTTATTTCCCTTTCATGATTTCATTGATTTATATCGACTTAGGGTGACCTTCACATCACTACAGTGAATAGAGTTTATTCATAAGGGTGAATGAGATGTCTAAGAAAGATGAGATGGACTCAAGCATTGTGGGATAGGAAGGATGAAAGCCCAGATTGTGATTTTATAACTGGATGATCAGGGAACACATCATACAAATTAACCTCCAGTGGTTGATCATTTCAGAGACATTTTTTTGGATGAATTTTCAGGATTACCTCTGGTGAGATAGGAAGAGTTCTCTATCAAACTAGTGCAAGGAGCTTCATTGGTATCCATTCCTCCTTACAGGATAGATACTACTGAGATATAGGATCTCAAGAGATAGGTAGAGGATTTAGAGGGAAATAGATTTATCTATCTCAGTACTTCACTATGATGTACACCGGTCTTTTTTGTGAAAAAAGGAATATAATACCATTTGGTTATGTTTGGATTACTATAAATTGAACCAGATGATTTTTAATAACCGGTATCTTCCACCAAAAATAGATGATCTCTTCTACCATCTCCTAAGAGCTCAGGTATTCTGAAAAAATAATTTGAGATCTAGTTATCATCAGCTATGTGTTATAACGTTAGACATACCTAGAATGTCCTTTCATAACAGGTATAGTCTATATGATTATTTGGTTATGTTGTTCGGTATCATGAACACACTAGAAGTTTTCATGGTATTTATGAACCGAGTTTTCCATCATTATCTGGATTCATTTTTTGTGTCATTCATGGATGATATCTTGGTGTATTCTCACAATCAACATGACCATGCCAAACATCTTAATATCATATTGGATACACTGAGAGAGTATCAGTTATATGAAAATCTCACAAAGTTCCACTTCTAGATGGATCAAATTTACTTCTTGGGTCACATTATCTCAAAGACAGGGGTATCATTCTACCCAGAAAAGGGCAGAGCCTTAGTTTCCTAGGAGCATACCAAGAACATCTTTGAGATATAGAGTTTATTAGGGATGTTTGGATATTATAGGAATTTCATACAGGACTTATCACACCCAGAAGAACCACTCATGGTTTTGACTAAGAAGGGTGTGAAGTTTATATAGTCAGATTCATGTGATTCAGCCTTTCATGAGCTAAAAGAGAGATTGACTTCAACACTGATACTGATTCTACCTGGGACAAGAAGGAGTTACACTTTTTAATGTGATGTATCATGTATCAAGCTAGGAGAATTTCTTTATAGGGGGATATATTCATAGTGTATAGGTGTTATTAGTTGATTCCATATAAGAGTAATTACTCAATTTACGATCTCTAATTAGTTTTAGTTGTTCATTCATTATGTTGTTAGAGACATTATTTACATGGAAATAATTTTTTGGTGTTCACAGACCTCAAAATCCTCAAGTAAATATTTAAATAGCATGATCTGAATTTGATACACCAAATTTGGGTTGAATATGTATAGTATTTGGAGTTTGATATTTCCTACATGCCTAGAAAGGGAAATGCAGTAGCCGATGCATTGAGTATGAGAACTAAGATGAAGGCAGTTCAGCAGGCCAGTAGCAATTTAAAGCTTATGGTTTTGTTCTCTGAGATGCACTTGGAGGTATAGGAAAGTCATAAATAGACTTATCTATCATCCTTAGTTGTGACCTCTACCCTTCTGGATAGAGTGAGGATGATGCAGCTATCAGATTCTGAGGGATTAGTCCTATGGGAGAGTGTGGAAAGTGATGATCCTCCTCCTGGTTGGAATTTAGGTGAGGATGAAATTATTCATTTACATGGTCGTGTATTGGTTTCAGCAGACATGTGTGAGGAGCTGATGTGGGACTTTCATACTCCATCTTAGGCAGTGCACCCTGGAGTCACCAAGATGTATCGGGATTTATATCACCAATACTGGTGGTCATGTTTGAAAAGAGATGAATCAAGTTTTTTCATGAGGTTTTCCACCTATTAGTAGGTGAAGGTGGAACACCAGTGACCAGTCTAGATTTTATAGAAGCTTCCCATTCCTGAGTGGTAATGGGATGACATCACAATGGTTTTTTTGACTAGTTTAATGAGGTCTCCTTGAGGTAATGATTCCATTTGGGTTGTTATTTATAGGATCATAAAGTTTTCTTATTTCCTAATTATCAAGGAGACCTTTATAGTGAATGATCTTGGGAGGTTTTATATCTGTGAGATAGTATGACTTCACAGTGTCTCATATACTATTTTTTCAGATAGGGATGACTGTTTTACTTCATAGTTCTGGAAAGTATTATAGAGGTTGTTAGGAATAAAGGTGATTCTGAGCACATCATACCACCCTTAGACCGATGGTCAATCAAAGCACACAATACAGGTGCTTGAGTATATGTTGTGGGCATGCGTCCTGGATTTTGGGGGATTTTGGAAGAGGCATATACCCCCGGTTGAGTTTACCTACAATAATAGATTTTATGATACTGTTCATATGGATCCTTATGAGACTTTTTATGGTAGTCCATGATGATCACCCTTGTTCTGGTTAGTGGTAGGAGAGGCAGTTGTGTTTGGACCTCATCGTATGTAGGAGAATACAGATCAGGTTCCATTGATTCAAAAATATATGGCTACTACAGAGTCTCGATAAAAATATTATGTTGATCATTATCAGCAACCTCTATAGTTTGAGGTCTGGGGTTGGGTTTTTTTGCATGTCTCATCGAGGCTGGGACATAGGAGGATCAGGATACATGATAAGATTTCACCGTGATATGCTGGTTCATTCGATATTCTAGAGAGATTCGGGCTGGTAGCCTATCAGTTGTAGTTACCTCAGAGGTACTGAGCCATGCATGAATTCTTCCACATATATCAACTGTTTCATTACCGTTCAGAATTGTCTCATGCATTTCAACCCGAGGAGGTTGAGTTACAGGTAGATGAATCCTTATAAGAGAATTCTATTCATATTTTGGTTTATAGCACAAAATTTCTTTGAGGCTAGTCAGTTCCCCTGGTGACACCCCCGAATGGAATTGTTAATTCATCTGGGCATGAGTCAAATTAGAAATTTATAATAACGCGTACCGTAATAACTACAAAGGTGTAGTATAACAGAACTCTGAGATTGAACCCATATATATAGGGGAATGAAACAATGAAAACTATCGACCAAAGGTCAGGTTGCTCCAATTTCTAATTTATTTAATTAAACTAATGGTACGATTGAAATAAGTGGATTAAATTGAGAAACAGAAGAGAGGGGAATCAGTTTCCATGGGTGGTCTTTTCTAAAGATAAATCGTCACTACACTTGCAGAACCATCGTATTAAATGGTTGCACAATCAAACAAATTTAATTGATAGAGATATGGTAAAATCCTATTAATCTACTCAAGCATCTCAATTCATGGTGGTCTGATGAATTAAAATACTAGAGTGAATTAAGATTGGATTTCAATTGTAGAAGAATCATCACATTCATTGGTCATGAATTAATTATCTTAATCATATTGGCTTTCATCATCTATTAAACACACTTGGTCCATTATTTAATAACAGATATGAGAATAATGAGTCACAACATGAGACCAACTAAATATAATTATTATGCAAGAAAATAATTAAATAAAAAACACTTTGATACACACCCATTTCAATTGATTCCACTCTCCCCTATGGATTTATCCAATCATCATTGGGTGATCTCTAGTGATGAATGAACCGTATTCCATAGGGAAGAGAATATAAGAGAGAGAATGAGATGAAAAAGAAATGAAAAGTGACATTGGAATTAAAATAGAAATCATTCAATCGATTACATCAAAGAAAGGAATGAAAAACAAAACTGAAATAAAAAAATATCTATGGAAGCCTCCTAGTTGTTGTTATTACTCCCTCAGGTCCAGAGTGCTCTGGAAAAATGCCTTGGAAGGGAACATGAGGGTGCCTTTATAGGATTTTCTTCCAAAACCCGTAGCCCACATCATATTTAATTTTCAATGTATCACCATCATCGTGATGTGAATCTATAATACATGTCGTGTACTTCATATCTGAGTTCTCCTCCACCGTGTTGAATTCACTGAAACTTCGTACGCTGGTTTGACTCTGGTCACATCGTGTACTGGACTTACATGACGTGTACTTGTAGTTCACAGTGTGTTCCATTGTCATGAATTTTCTAGCACAGATCTATTTCACATGATATGGTCATGATTCATACTTTCAGTACATGATGTGTAGTCATTTTTCTTCAGTTTCCAACTCTGCTTATCTCTCCAACATCCGGTGTCGCGTCGCTTTGCTTCGCTTGCGACGTGAAGTTTCATTTTGTTCCACATTTTCTATGTTTTCCTAATTTTTCTGCACAACTCAATCCTACATAATATCTTCCAAAACATTAATATCAGGCACATAAATTATATCACATTAATTAATATTCAATGAATTCATATGTAAAAACATATCAAAATATGTATACAAAATATAGTTATCATATACCCCCACACTCAAACCTTTGCTCGTCCATGAGAAAAACCTCAACATCAAATCATCAAGGTTCCATACATCAATAAGAGAATTATCAAATTATGATTCTCACAAAAACAATTTATAAATGAATATTTTAAAATCACAACACATACCCAATAAAGAATAAAAAAATCATGCTTAATTTATAAAGTGAAATTTATGACATTTTTCCCTTTTCACACACAGTTTTCAAATTTTCATCAACACCCATACCATTTATGATTTACCTCACCATTTAATTTTTCCACTCATCACTCAAGGTAACAATTTAATGGATTTATTCTCATACCTCAAGTACATGTTCATAACCATAGACTTTCATTGAATCTAATTTCTCCACCGTGTAAGGACAAATTTCACATTTAATCATGAGGGTTTTGAAATAAGGATCAAATGAATCTGTGGCTGAGGGTAGGTAGGTAAAATATTGAAAATAAAGTAAGGCTTAAGGAGGAGTCTAAACTCTAACATACAATTCATGATATTCAAAAGAAAATATCAATGAAAATTATTATCACTAAAATATAATTTCATCTCACATGACACCCAAAGCATATAATGAAGGCTAACAGACAATGTAATCATAATGAAATATAATCCTCTCTTGTTTCTATCTTTTTTTATCCTTTTTGTTTTGAAATTCATGATTGAAATAAACCTCACATCCACCACCTAACCACATATGATAAAAAAACATCGGCCTAGAAAATGGTGATTTTTTATTCTCTCAATTCACAACCCATTTTTTCATATTTTTTTATTCATTTTGTTAATAATAAGAGGGATATACAATGGAATATAATGAATGTAAATATGAACCTTACCCAAAATCCCATTAAAATAACCTGAAGTCTCCCCTAAAGATATCATATCCCATATCCACCATAAAAAACCCTCTCCCACACTCATTCAATTGAATATCATGAAAAATACAAAGAGTTGGGTAGGAAAGGAAATACTAGCTTATAACATGACTTAATCCTAAAAAGTTCATCCATGGATTCTATGGGCTAAAGGAGGATCAATGTATAGGTGGGTCTCAAGATACAAGGGCTCATTAATAAAATTCCTCAATAATTTCAAAATTGAATTTGTACAGTCGTATATTTGAAAAGATAATAATGAAAGTTCTAGTTGGTTTACATGCCCCAAGTTTCACTCAAGAAATATGCTCAGAAAAATAGAAAATATTTGGTCTATAATCCTTTTTGGAATGGGAATAAAATATGAGTTAATCAGTTCATGGCATGAAAATCAATAATCAGTTTACTCAATGCATGTTTCTAGGAATCAACATCATGAATATCAATCATATCAATAATCATTTTTAAAAAAATCCAAATTAAAGTAAGAAATTTACTTCCAAAATTTTCATTTATATATTTTCATTTATGGTCATCATATTTTAAATTTTCCCACATGTTAAAATATTTCTCCCTGGTGATGATTTCTCCTAGATCAGTGAGTACAAGAAAAATAATTCAAGAATTTTTGTGGGAGAATCTAATTCAATTAAGTTCAGGAAACAATTCCATTAATTTTTTTAATATTATGCTAGAAAAATCTAGGGGTGAAATGATATTAACAAGTATAAATAGTAATCCCCTTTCATTTATGTTTTTTAATGATTCTGTCATGTTCTTTTTGGCCAAGTTCACGATGTGTATTGTGATTACACGACATGTAATGTTCTAATTCCAGATCTTTATTTGATTCTTGCTCCATCCTTCTAGGAACCTAAAATAAAAATAAACCATGAAAGTACATTCCTTTGAAATTTTAAAATTTTTGGATCATGCAGGTAAAGATACCAACAACAGGGATATTTATTTAAACTGGAAAAATAATATAAATCTAAGTCCTAGAAAGAATTTTTTAAAATTTGGGTTTCCTCTCGGTAGTTTCTATTTTTTATGGTTGTTCATATCGACCTTTTACATTTTTTAGCTAATTAGAACATGGTACAAAGCTAACTGTATTGGATTTAACCACTTCTAGATTTGTTGTGCATCTGGGGTTGTCTTTTGCTTCATCCTCCATTGGTTCTTCTTGTCTAGTGGTGGGATGAAATTTGAGGATAGATGTAATGAAAATAATAGAAAATTGAAATCTAAACAGATTTTGTAGTTCGCCTAATCCACCACTGATTCTTCATTTTCTTCCTCTAGTTCACATTTTTGAATGGCTTCTTCAGTTGGAGCCTCATTGTTCTTTTCTTCTTTTGGAAATTGTAGGAGGGAGTCTCATTCATCTTCAATCTCAAGAATATCCATGAGGTCGATGGATGTTTTCTCATTGTCCTCTTCCTTTAGTTTTTCTTCTTCCATCATAAATTCACTGGATTGTACCTTCTTGACTTCCTGGTTATATTTATTTACCACTTCTTCTTTCTCTAATTATATAGATTGTATTAATATGACCTCCTTATCTTCTTCCTCTTTGAACATCCAATCACAAATTTCCATCATTTTTCTTTCCTCTTCATCATGCAGTTGCAAAAGGAATTCTCTTTGTTCTTCTTGGTATTTTTGTATATATAGATGGGATGCCTCAGGTTCTAAAACATCTTACAAATCTATAGGATCATCTTTTTCAATGTTTCCAACATACTCCAAGTAATGGTAACTATTCTCTACCTATATTTTTTCAACCTTTTTCATTTATATATTATTGAATTCCTCTACCTTTTTATCTTCTTCATCTTCAAACCAATCAATCCCTATATTATATTATAATGGTATGTTGCATACTAGGGAGTTTAAATTTGAAATAAAATGAGAAAGGTGATAAATTAATTCTCCTTGTTCAGTGAGTTGGGATTCATGATCATCCATCCACTTATCTAACACTAGAATGAACTTGGTGAGAAATGCATCTAATCTATCATCTGATCTCTTTTCTTAAGGTTCTTGGAAGGAATAGTCTTCTTGAATGTTTTTCTCTTGAGGTTCCATTATTTCAATAGCTTGGACCTCCTCTACATCTTGATGTTCATCATATTTAAAGAAACCTATATATAAATTAGAAACTATTGGAAGATAATTAACACGAGAATGAACATTCGAAATGATTTGAGAAAGGTGAGTAGTCAATTATCCCTGATTGTTGAGTTCAGCCTCATTATAGTCCATCCTCTTGTCCATCACTTCAATGCATTGGTCGAGTAATCTGGTTAGTCATTATTCAGGATGTTTCTCTTGAGTTTGTTGAATGTAGTAGTCGTCATGAGTGTAATGCTTGTCCTAGCAAATTTCTTTGTATATTTGATAGTCGGGAGCTTCTTTGTTGGTCTTATAGTAGGTGTCATTCCATAGTAAAGGTTGGAATTCATCATTCTTAGGAGAATAAGAATCATTCTAACTGTTTTTGTGTTGTGTCCACCCTTCTAAATTTATTGCTTCTCGTGTGTTTTGATACTCCAATATTCTATGAATTTTGATGGTGTAGTGGCATAATGTTGATTCATCTAAAAACTCATCCTAGACACCATGAAACACTACCAAAAGCATAATACATGATAAAAAAATTGGCTACAAAATTAACTAATCAAAAATTAGTAAACAGAAATGGGATAAGAAAATACTTTGACCTAAGCAATAGGTCTCGAGTTATTTGTAGCACTCTTCTACTCCCCGGCAATGGCGCCAAAATTTGACACACCCAAAAGGTGTCGTTAATTCCTCCGAGTGTGACTCAAATTAGAAATTTATAATAACCCATATTGTACTAACTATAAAGGAATAATATAGCATAAGTCCAGGTTCAAACCCACAGAGAGTGGGGAACGCAATGATGACAACTATCGACCAAAGGTCATGTCACTCTAATTTCTAATTGATTTAATTAAACTAAAGGTGCAATTAAAATAAATGAATTAAATTGAGAAATATAATAGAGGGGGATCAGTTTCCATGGGCAGTTTTTTCTAAAGATAAATCATCACTACCCTTGAAGAACAATCATATTAAATGGCTGCGCAACCAAACAAATTTAATTGATAGAGAGATGGTCAAACCCTATTAATATACCCTGTAATCTCAATTCATGGTGGTCTGATGAATTAAAATACTAGAGTTCATTAATATCATATTTCAATTGTAGAAGAATCATCACATTAATTGGTCATGAATTAATTATCTTAATCATGTTGGTTTTTTTTCTTCTATTAAACACACTTGGTCCATGATTTAATAACAGATATGAGAATAATGATTAGAAACATGAGACCAACTGAATATAATCATTATGTAAGAAAAGAATGAAATAAAACACTTTGATACGCACCCATTTCGACTGATTCCACTCTACCTTATGGATTTATCTGATCATCATTGGGTGATCTCTAATGATGAATGAACTATATTTTATAGGGAAGAGAATAGAAGAGAGAGAATGAGATGAAAAAGAAATGAAAAGTGACATTGGAAGTAAAATAGAAAGCATTCAATCGATTACATCAAAGAAAGGAATGAAAAACAAAACTAAAATAAAAACCTATCTATAGAAGCCTCCTGGTGGTTGTTCTTGCTTCATCAGGTCCAGAGTGCTCTGGAAAAATTCCTTGGAAGGGAGGATGAGGGTGACTTGTATAGTATTTTCTACCAAAACCCATAGCTCGTGTCACATTTAATATTCAGTGTATCATTGTCATCACAACATGTACCTAGCATACACATTGTGTACTTCAGATCCAAATTTTCCTCTGCTGCATTGAATCTGTGGAAACTTCATACGCTGGTTTGACTCTGGTCACATTGTGTACTGGAGTTACACGACGTGAACTTGCAGTTCACTGTGAGTTCCATTGTCGTGACTTGTCCAACACAAAAAAAATTCACATGATATGGTCACAATGCATACTTTCAATACACAATTTGTAGTCATTTTTCTTTAGTTTCCATCTTTGCTTCTCTCTCCAACATCCAGTGTCGCTTCACTCGCAGTGAGAAGTGTTGTTTTGTTCCACATTTTCCATGTTTTTCTTATTTTACTGCACAACTCAATCCTGCATAATAACTTCCAAAATATTAATATCAGGAACATAAATTATATCACATTAATTAATATTAAATGAATTCATATGTAAAAACCTATCAAAATATGTATATAAAATATAGTTATCACCTAGTATGGGTGTTATGGTAGTACGGTCGTGTACATGATAAGACCTATGTAACATCCCGGATCTGGGTGCCACCCAAAGGTGCCCCATACTTGATTGGCCACATGGACTCAAGGAAATTTCCCCAAACACCAGTGGCTGTCGACTAGCAGTGGGAGCCTAGGGTGTGATAGTGGAGAAACTATGCCCTCATTGGCAGAGTAAACACAGCAGAAAACAAATAGTAGCAATAGCAGAAGTAGTAATACCATACAACAGAATTAAATTGTGAAAGACTAATATTAGTAAAACAACTTGAGTATATATATAAATGATTCATGTCACATGTGTCTAGAAAAGAATCTAAACGAGTCACAATGCTATAAATACAGTACAGAAACCAAAGTACATAAAATTAAGTAAACTCCAACAGCATTGCATGACTCATCTTGGTCCCATGCTCTCCATATCCAACAGAAATCCAGTACCTGATGAAGAAGGGCACTTTCCCTTATCTATACCTGCAACCATATAATCTATTTGGTTCCAAAAACATGACCCAAATAGGGTGTCAGACGAATCCTAGTAGGAAACCACCAAAAGATATGTGCCTAACTATTAGTGAATATATATAGTAGGTAATATGAAAAATGAAGCAATAAAATAGTAAGTACTCAAAAGTAAAAAGACCTAAAGTTTTCAATTACATTCATTATTCATCCATTGAATCATGTAAACCTTAGGATCTAGCCTAAGATTTGTATCCCCTCTGTAATAGTAACAACAGACATCTCAAAATACCATCTAAACAATCAATTAAGACCGATTCCAAGCTTGTTCTTTGGCTTGGAAGACTCGTCACTATCATTCAATTATTCAATAATGACCCTTTTGGGAAATTTCTCACAGTTTAATCCCCCTGGACTAACATAACAATAATTCATTTAATAATGACCCTCTGTTTATCTCTCACGGTCTAACCCCTCCGGTCTAACATGGCACTAATTATTTACAAACAACCACCTAGTGGGTCACACAATCAATACCCCTTAGTCATCATAGCATCAATAAGTTATAAACAACCACCTAGAAGCTCTCACGGTCAATACGCCTTGGTCAACATAATAAAAATTCATTTAATAACAACCCTCTAGGTAGCTCTCATGGTCTAACCCCTCTGGTCTAACATAAAAATAATTCATGCATAAATGAACCTACCTTGGGATGCTCTCACAGTGAAATTCCCCTTGGTCAAACTTCCACAATGCATACCACAGGAATCTTAAACAATCAGTAACTCCATCCTAACAACACGAGACATGGAAAACAAGGCAAGCTTAACAGGCATTCTACACCAAATAACCATAATCAATCAAGCAAGGGAAACACATCCATGGAGTTTCCCATAAACAAGGTATCTAACCTCACGCATATGAAACTACCCTTTATCAATATACCAAACCATAACAGGTAATAAACAAGGTCTAATTCCAAACACGCAATACCCTAAATGTGGGTATACAGAACTTTTAGCATATATAATCCAAATACAATAAACAAAAGGCACAAACTACCTACCTTGATGTCATACGATCAATACTCTTGAACGTCGGCCCTTGAATCGGCCTAAAACGGCATAGATCTACAAAAAGGTGAAAAATGTTCAACCTTTAATAACTCACAAGAGATGAGGAATTAGGAAGAAAGGCTCTAGAAGAATTGAGAACTCACTGGTGGGATTCCAATGCACCCAACGATGTCTCAATTGAAGGTCGGGTGGATAATCGGGAGGGGTTCAGAGTTTTTCAGCCCTTCTATCACTCTCCTGTACAAACCAAGGGGAAAAGAA
This sequence comes from Viscum album, assembly GCA_963277665.1. Taxonomy (NCBI): domain Eukaryota; kingdom Viridiplantae; phylum Streptophyta; class Magnoliopsida; order Santalales; family Viscaceae; genus Viscum; species Viscum album. The sequence continues at coordinate 1,819,464,641 of OY728151.1, read as the reverse complement.
GACATTTTTGAGGATGATATGCAACCACACTCTAATTTATCAAATAAAAATAAAACTACAAGTCATGTTTATTAAATATACATGCTGTGTAATAGCCTTAATCGGCCCCCGCCTTAAGCGGTCTTCCAGGTCACCTACATGACCATGTACTCAGCCATTACAAGGGTAGTACATGGTTGTATGTGGTACATAGGTACACAATGTGTACTCATAAGTACATGGATTGTACTTAGAAAATTCTCATTTCTTTCCTTTTCCTAAAAAACAACCTAAAATAAAGATCCATACTTGAAATGAAGATCTAGGTTCTTACAAACTTCCCCCCTTAAAGAAATTCATCCCTGAATTTCCCTTTTAAGGGTGGTGAAGAATAAGCTTCAAACAAATCTATCCACTGTGATCGTACATCAGCCTCCCTCTCCCAAGTCTCGTCCTGCACTCAGTCGTGGTGCCATAGCACCCATACCATAGGAATATATTGTCCATGGAGAACCTCTATGTTTTGATCCACAGTTCAAATAGGGTGCTCCTCGAAGGATGCATCCACCTCCAACTCAACTTCCTCGGGTTGAAAAACATGAGACAAGTCTGAAAAGTAACGTTGTAGCTAAGAAACATGAAATACATTGTGCATAGCCTGGTACCTCTAAGGTAACTACAACTAATAGGAAATCGGACCGACTCTCTCCAAAACCTCAAACGGCCCGATGTATCTCGGTGAAAGCTTCCCATGTCTCCTAATCCTCTTATGTCTTAACCTCGGTGTGACATGTAAGAAAACCTAATCTTAGACCTCAAACTATAGAGGTTTTCTTCGTCGATTAGCATAATATATTTAATGAGACTGTGCAGTAGCCATTATATTCTGAATCAACTCCACCTACTCAGTGGTCTCCTGGATAAGACGAGGTCCCAGTATAGTTGCATATCCTACTTCCAGCCAACATAGTGGTGATCAGCATGACCTACCTTACAAAGCATCATAAGGTTCCATCTGAATCGTTTCTTGAAAACTATTATAGTAGGAAAACTCCACTAGGGGTATGTGTCTCTCCCCAGAGCCCCCAAAATCTAGGACGCATGCTCAAAGCATGTCCTCCAAAACCTGAATCATGTGCTTGAACTGGCCATCTTTCTGGAGATGGTAAGCTATACTCAAAATTACCTATGTACCCAAATCCCTCTATAGTCCCTACCAGACACTAGAAATAAACCAGGCATCCCTATCTGAAATGATAAAGTGTGGAACCCCATGTAAATGTACAATATATCGGATGTACAACGATTCAATATTTTCAACACTGAAGGTTTCCTTAATCGGTAAAAAATGTTCAAACTTCATGAGCCTATCAATAACAACCCAAACAATATCATTCCCTCGAGGAGACCTCGGTAAACTCATCATGAAATCCATCGCAATATCATTCCACTTCCACTCGTAAATGGGTAACTGCTGTAAAATTCCTACTGGTCACTGATGCTCTGCCTTCACCTGTTGATAGGTGGAACATCTCAAAAAAAAAATAGTTACATCCATCTTCATACCTGGCCATCAATACTGATGATGTAAATCTCAATACATCTTGGTGACACCAGGATGAACTTCCCAAACTAAGGAATGAAAATCTCGCATCAACTCCTCACGTATGTCTGCTGACACCCATATGCTCCCATGAAAATGCAAGACCTCATCATCGCCTATGGTCCACCCAGAAGTAGGGTCCTCACCTAACACGCTCTCCCTTAGGACTAGGCCTTTATAATCCGATAGCTTCCTTATTCGCACTTGATCCAGTAGAGTAGAGGTAACAGCTATAGAAGAAATAAAAGTCTTCCCCTAACTATTATGAACCACCAAATGTATCTCAGAGAATATAGCCATGAGCTGCAACTCACTACTGGCCTCTTGAACTACCTGTATCTGAGTTCTCCTTCTCAATGCATCATCCACTGCGTTGCCTTTTCCAGGCATATAAGCAAGCTCAAATTCAAAAGACTGAAGGTACTCAAACAACCTTTGTTATCTAAAATTCAGATCTCATTGAGTAAATATATACTTGAGGATTTTATAGTCAGTGAATACCACAAAATTCTCTCCCAAAAGATAATTTCTCCAACAGCACAAGGCATGCACAACTGCAGCCAACTCGAGATCTTGCATCGGGTAATTCCTCTCATGTGGCCTCAACTGCCTAGACCCATACACAATGACTCCTTCCCCCTATATAATAACTTCTCCTAGACCGATACCTGATGCATCACAATAAATAGTGTAATTCTTTCCTAGCTCCGGTAAAATCAGTATCGGTGCTGAAGTCAACCTCCCCTTTAGCTTCTGAAAGGCTGAATCATAGGAATCTGTCCACATGTACTTTGAAACCTTCTTAGTCAGGCTTGTTAGTGAAACCTCTAATCATGAAAAGTCTTGTATAAAACACCTAAAGTAACCATCCAGCCCCAGAAAACTCCATCCCTCAAAGTCATTCTTCAGCTACTCCCAAGAAACTACTTCTCTCACTTTTTATGGTTCTACTGATACTCCTGTCTCTGAGATAACATAACCCAAGAAGTGAATCTTGTCCATCCAAAAGTGGCACTTTGAGAGCTTATCATATAACTAATGCTCTCTCAGTGTACTCAATATGATCTCAAGATGGTTTCCATGGTCATGTTGAGTGTGAGAGTGAACCAAGATATCGTCTACAAAGACTACCACAAAATAATCCAAGTAAGGATGGAACACTTGGTTCATCAGTTCCATGAAGACTATCGGCGCATTAATGAGACTGAACGGCATAACCAAATACTCATATAGACCATGCCTGCTCCTAAAGTCTGTAAAAGATATATCTGATGGTCTAATATGCAATTGATGATAACCGGATCTCAAGTAAATCTTCAAGAACACCTAGTCGCCTCAAAGATGATCAAAGAGATCATAAATACTTGATAAGGGATGTTGATTCTTAACTGTCAATTGGTTCAGCTTCTGATAATCCACACAAAATCTTAGGATATTGTCTGCCTTCTTTGCAAAAAGGATAGGAGATCCCCAAGGAGAAGTACTGGGTCAGATGAAACCCTTTTCCTACAAATCATCTAACTGCTTCTTGAGATCCTGTAACTCTGGTGTAGCCATCCTATATAGAGGAATGGACACTGGTTCCACTCCTGGCACAAGATCAATAGTGAAATTCACCTCTCTCTTTGGTGGTAAACCTGAAAAGTCATCTAGAAATATATCTCTGAAACAATCCACTACTAGAGGAAATTTTATCTATGAATTCCCCTAGTCATCAAGATATAAAATAGCAATCTGGGTTGTAATTCCTACCTACCCATGATGCTCAGGTCCAGCTTTTCTTGCCTGGATATCTCATTCATCCTTGTGTAGAAAATATCTTCCCTCTGGTGACGTGAAACTCACCATGCGGTGATAGTAGTCAATAAAGGCCTGAAAAGAGACCAACGAGTCCATTCCAAGAATGAAATCAAAGCCTATCATATCTAAGACATAGAGGTCCCATAAGAAGTGACACCTACCAACCTCAAGAGGGAACTCCTTGAACTGATGTAAACTAGTCATCCTAATTACCAATAGATTTTCTAGCATCATAATATTCTTATAAGTAAATATACAGAGCCCAAGGATCTCCATAATGGAATCAGATATGAAACTATGGGAAGCCACTGTATCAAAAAGAGTAGAAGCTAAAACTGAGGCAACTAGAATCGTACCTCTAACCATAGAGGGTCCAGAATCTTTCTCCTGCAGGGTCTACTCAATTGCAAAATTTTGACCTGTATCACAGCCTTGTGACCCTGCCTAGATACCATGAGCTGATCCACCCTGTTGTCGCTGAAAACCTTCCATATGGCTACCATGTCCATGACCACCTCCTCGGGCCAAATGGCCTGACGAACTCCAGTTCCCTGAATGATGAGAAACTTGTGGTCCTACTCCTAAATGTGGAGTCATTACAGATCCCCTCTCACTCGTAGCTAGTGAGAACATCCGAAAAAAACACTGAATATGGCCCATCTTTTTGTAAGATCGTCACTCGACTGGGTCCTTCGGGCAATGTGGTCTCATATCCCCACTCTTCCTGTACTATTATCATACCACCTAGATACCTAAATAAATATTGTGTGAAAGCTCCCTATGGTGCTTCCTACTATCTATCGAAGGAGTACCAGCCCTGGATGTTGAATCACCCTAGATCGCAGCTCCTAACTTCCTCAGATTGCACTTGGTAATCAGTTCTTGGTTTACTATAGTGGTCACCGAAGTCAGCCTAAAAAATTCACCTGCAATTAGATGTTATCCTGAGACCATCCTCAAATCACCTAGCCAAAGATAACTCGTCACCTCCCAGAACATGTGTGAAGCTCTAAAGCTTTATAAAGCATTAATAATAATCCATCACCGAAAGAGAACCCTGCTCCAAATGCAAGAACTCCCAGGCTTGGATGGCCCTCAACGTCTCAGGGTAGAAGTAATCATAAAAGGTCCTTTGAAACTCTTCCCAAGCCATATCCTGATGAAATCATACCTATGAGATAACATCCCACCATCTCTTGGTAGAATCACATAGCATGTACATCATGAGCTTCACCCTCCTCTCCAGAGGAATCTATAGATGCTCAAAGATAGTAAGAATGACCTCCAACCATGACTCTACATCTTGTGGTCCTCCATCCCCTGAAAAAGTGGGTGGATGCTACTGCTAGAACACCCTCATCAACTTCACTATAGTCGAGGCAGGATGCGGTGCTCCCTGAAAAGTCGGTATCATTCTCAAAAATCCTTCCATGGAACTATGAATTAGCACATTCTTCTGGTATAATAGTTGGTTCCATGATGGACATGATGGGAGAATCTGCTGGTAGTCCCTGATCTACCATTTTTGGTGTCTGATCATAACCCTGTACCTGGAATACAACTGGAGGACGTCTTGGTGGCATGACTTTTCAAGGTCAAGCGCGCACCTCAGTACAAGATTATCAAGGACCGAATTTTATATGTTCAAGAATGAAACAGGATAAGGAAAGCATTCAAGTTTTATAAAACAGGGTTACATGGCATGTAGAACCACTACATGGCGTGTTACCTTAAGCTTTAACATGGGTGTATACCTCTGCCAACCTAGTTGTGTAACACCCCATACACACGGTGTGTTCATCCTACGATACAACATGTACTAGAATTTTCCCTCCTACCCAGGTTCTTCAACATGGCTATAACTACACGATTCTCTCCTAGTGTAACACTACATGGCATGTTCACCCTAGACACGGCGTGTACTACTAAGTTCCATCCACCCGTGTCATTAGTCACATGGCCAGATACATGATCAATTACCACATGGCGTGTATAGGATAGATACGACGTGTACCACCCAAAATTCGTCTACCTGTGTCATTAGTCACATGGTCGGATACATTGTATCTTATAGCACGGTGTGTACTCCCAGTACACGGCATATTCTACCAAGCTTTTATCAACCCCATGTCTCTACCCACATAGTCAGTCACATGGTCAACAACTACATGGCGTGTACATACTATACACGATGTGTACTTAATAAAAGTTTTTTCTTCTAGAATAGAGGAACACATGGCATGTGTTAACAACATCACATGTCGTGTTGTTTTGTTTTTTGGACAATAAGCCTCTGAAACTTCTCAGGAACCCTTAAAAAGTTAAAATTTTGACTAAGTCATGCCAAGTTCCAATCTGTGAGAGCCCATACTCCCCATGAATCAAATTTTTTCATCCTCATTCATGTCATATCATAAAAAAATTCAATTAAGGTTCAAACATGATCCACCAATTTCCAATCCAAGAGGGCCCATAACACCTTAGGAACCAAAGCTTGGCATCCATCCAAATGAAACTTTACATATACCAATACCCTATCAAAAATAAGAGGTATTCTATCATGACATCTATCAAAATAGCATGCATATCTATCACAACATCTATCATAACAGCATGAAATCAGTAATGCATCCTAAATGGCATAAAAAGAATGCATGACATGAGATCTATAGAAAGTTCCTATATGATACATGAGATGGAATACCCTCATCTCATTGGATTGAAATAGAAATAGAACCACAATGATATAAATCATAACAGCACAAAACAAGTGAATAAACCAATGGTGAAATCAAATAAACTGTAACAGTTGAAAAACTAGAAAAATTGCAATATTTGTGGTAACTTGATTTTTCCCTATACATGGGTTAGCTAATCCTGGGCACAGATTATTACCAACTACTTGTTCCTTCCTATCCCGGTCTATAGGCTCCAAATAGTAAGGAAAAGTAGAAAATAACCCCCTTTGATACCACTTTGTAATGTCCTAGATCCGGGTGCCACCCAAAGGTGCCCCATACCCAGTTGGAACATGGCCTTAAGCGCATTTCCCCAAATTCCAGAGGCTGCCGACTAGCAGCGAGGGCCTAGGGTGTGATAGTGGGTAAACTATGCCCTCATTAGCAGAGTAAACATAGTGGGAAACATATGTAGCAATAGAAGAAGCAGTAATACCATACAATAGAATTAAATAGCCGAAAACTGATAGTATTAAAACAACTAGAGCATATATATATATATATAAATGATGCATGTCACATGTGTCTAGGAAAGCAACCAAACAAGTCACAATGCTGGAAATATAATGTAGAAACCAAAGTATAGAAAATTAAGTAAACTCCAACAACATCAAAAACCTCAGATTGGTCCCATGGTCTTAAGCTCCAACAGCAATCAAGTACCTAATTAAGAAGGTATCTTTCCCTTATCTATACCTACAACCATATAATATTTTTGGGTCCAAGAACATAACCCAAATAGGGTGTGAGGTGAATCCTAGTAGGAAAACACCAAAATATTTGTGCCTAACTATCTGTGAATATATATAGCAGGTAATATTTAGAATGAAGCTATAAACTAGGAAGTAATCAAAAGTAAGCAGTCCTACAGTTTTCAATTGCATTCATTTAACATTCATTATTCATATGTTGAATCATGTAAACATTGGGATTTAGCCTAAGCTCTATATCCCCTATGTAATAGTAACAATATACGTCTTAGAAGACCATCTAAACAATCAAGTAAGATGGAGTATAAGCTTGTGCTTTGGCTTGGTAGACTCGTCACCATTGTTCAATTATTAAATAATAACCCTTTTGGGAAATTTATCATAGTCTAATCCCCTTGGCCTAACATAACAACAATTCATTTAATAACGAACCTCTGAGTATCTCTCATGGTCTAACCCCTCTAGTCTAACATGGCACTAATCATTTAAAAATTACCGCCTAGTAGCTCACACAGTCAATACCCCTTGGTCAACATAACATCAATAAATTATAAACAAACACCTGGAAGCTCTCACGGTCAATACCCCTTATTCAACATAATAAAAAATCATTTAATAAAGACCCTTTAGGTAGATCTCACAGTCTATCCCCTATATTCTAACATAACAACAATTCATACATAAATGAACCTAACTTGGGAATCTCTCATAGTCAAATTCCCCTTTGGTCAAACTTCCACAATGCATACCACATGCATCTTAAGCAATCAGTAACTCCATCCAAACAACACGAGGCATGGAAAAAAAGGAAATATTAATAGCCATTCTAGACTAAACGGCCATAATCAATCAAATAAGGGAAATTCACCCATGGGGTGTCCCATAAACAAGGTATATTACCTCATGCATATGAAACTACCTTTATCAATCTACCAAACCATAACAGGTAATAAACAGGGTTTAATTCCAAACACTCAATACCCCAAACTTGGGTATATGGAACTTTTAGCATATATAATCCAAACATAATCAACTAAAGGTACAAACCACCTACCTTGATGTTGTACAATCAATACATTTGAATGTCATCCCTTGAATCGGCCTAAAACGACGTAGATCTACAAAAAGGTGAAAAAATTTAAACCTTGAATAACTCACGAGAGAGGAGGAATCAGGAGAAAGTATTTATAAGAATTGAGAACTCGCCAGTGGGATTCCAACACACCCAACAACGTCTCAATCAGAGGTTGGATGGAGAATAGGGAGGGGTTCGGAGTTTTTTGGCCCTTTCGTCGCTCTCTTGTATGAACCAATGGGAGAAGAAGACATTTCCAAGGATGATATGCAACCTCACTCCGATTTATCAAATAAAAAGAAAACTACACAGCATTTTTATTAAATGTATGCACCATGTAATAGCCTTAACTAGACCCCACCTTAATCATTCTGCCAGGTCACCTACACGACCATGTACTCGGCTGTTACACGGCTAGTACACGGCTGTACGTGGTACCTGGGTACACAACGTGTACTTAGAAAATTCCCATTTCTTCTTTTTTCCTCAAAAACAACCCGAAATAAAGATCCATACCTAAAATGAAGATTAGGGTTCTTACAACCTAGGAGCAAGAGACTGACATACAAGCATAGTGGCCATATTTTTTTCATATATGATTCTTCGCCACCCTTGGAAGGGAAATTCAGGGGACGAATTTCTTTAAGGGGGAAGTTTGTAAGAATCCGATTCTTTATTGAGGTAAGGAATATTTTATTTCCATAAATTTTTAGTTTAAATGTATAATTAAGGCCTAATGTGAATTCCCTTTGACTTTTTGGAGGTATAAGGGGTGTTTGGGTCTTGTTTGGAGTCTGGAACCCAACTTTTTGGGAGAATCAAGCCTACCAAATGATTAGTAGAAATTGTGGGGGGTAGGCCACATGGTTACTACTAACTGTGCGAGACATAGGCAAAGAGATCGGGAATCCCACTGGATTTAAAAACCATGTGATTTGAGGTGCAGGCTCATGAAAAAACTAGACTTTTGACACAGGAGTTTGGAACGGTTTTCACACGGTATAGTAAATGGTTTGTATTAACCATGTGAAGTGCCCCTTCGTATAGCAGAGGGTGCATGGTTTGGCCAACCATGTTACCAAACCATGTGGACCAATTTTTTGGGTGAATTTAAAAAATTACCCTTAATTAATCTTTATTTCAAACCTATTTTTCCTCATTCTTAATTAATTGATAGACTTGGGCTTTTGAGAGCTAATTTTGATGCATAAGTTAAGAATCAAAAGATTTTTTCATCTGAGATCGAAGTCATGATTTGTCAAAAGAATCATATACATATCGGTAAGATCTCCATTCCTTTTGTGTCATTATTTGTTTGGTTGGGAATCAAATGAACTATTTAGGTGCAAGCTAATATGCCCTATTTTTAGGGTTTTCAACCGTTCATCATTTTTCTTTTGATCTGAGTCAAATCAGGAGATGATACAGGATGAGCACTCTAGTATGGACCTATGTTAGGTAGACTTGTGTTATTCCATCAAAGTTGAGGTGTTTATATATATTTCGTTTTTCCATGTGCCCAATTTTTGAATCGACACCCTTGAAATGAAATTTAATCATTGATTTTAATGGATACGTTTAACCTATGAAATTAATAATACCATTGATAAATGATTAAAGGTCATGAACCTTGAATTAGATCCACCCCTTTGGGTGTGTTGTATAATTAATTATACCACCATGGGTGGTATATGAACTTGAATACCTTTTAGGTGTGTCATTTACCCTTTCCATGGGATGTTAAATGTAAATTGTGTTTGTAAATTGAATTGATTAAATAGAGGGAATTAATGGACATGTTCCTCATCCTTTTCCATGTAATTGATTGCTTAATCTTGAATTAATTCTTATAATGAAACGCTCATGTGAGATAAATAAGAGGTTAAGCCTGTTAAGATTTACCTTTTCTTTGATCCACCTTCTGAGGTGAGGTTTAAATGAAATGTTCTTGGTGATGACCTTGAAATAGTTAAATGATATTGTTTGTTATATTCTTTAGGTGACACATGGGTTTATATATGAATTCAATTGATGGACTCATTTGGCTATCGTCATGTTTATGCCTGAGTGATACTTGGACTCTCTAGTGGTCTTATAAGGATGGACTCAGAGGCTTGACTATTATATGCCCAAGTGATACTTGAACTCGTTATATGGGTTGTTAAGGAAGAACTAAGAGGGAAGTTGATCATATACGCCATGGGTGACACTTCAGATCCCTTAGTAAATTTCCAAGGACAGACTCAAGTGACGGTGATGTTATACCACAACTAGAGAAATACCTGGGTTCTGATAAGGATTTCCATGGACGAGCTTATAAGGTGTTTGGTTTATGTTATAACTGGAGTGATACTTGGATTCCAAATAATGAATACCAATGATGGGCTCAAGTTCTATATTGATTAATTTATGAAATAAATTATATGATGTGTCTGTCAAGCCAAAGCACAAGATTGGATTAGGTCAGAGGCTTGTAAGATATTGATGGCCTATTTAGGCATTTTTTATTCATGTATCTATAAAGGGGATGTCAGGCTATGTTTCAGGTCCCAAGATTTATTTATTGAATAAGAATGATTAATTAAATGTACTTGATTATAAATTGAGGCATGACTGGCTATTAATTAAGAGACTTTCCAACTATGGTTGAAGTAGGTAGTAGAGGACGGGTGTCCATGGGAACTCTAGCCTTATGGGTTGTTTACTTCCAGTACTTCCTTTACATATTTAATCACTAACTCCACACTGTTATTATTATATATTCACTAAATGAATGTCATTAGACCTTTGGGTGGTTGCCTACTGGGATTTTATTTCACACCCTATTTGACCCATAGATGGGTACCCGGAAAGACTATTTAGATGTAGGTAGGGATCAGGGAAAATTCCCACAGTTTGATGTTTGAATTTGTGTTGTTTAGGAGCAGGGGAGAACAGGACTGATCTGAAGCTCATGATGCTAACTGGGATAGATTTTGGTATTTTTTGTATTTTTTTACATTTATTTTAATTTTTTATGTACACCTATTTTGGATGTTTTATAGACACATGACATGACAAGTATAACCCTCATTTTATATATGATATCCCTTCTAGTATTGTTTATTTATATTTCTCTTGGATGTTGTATATGGTTTGATTGATTTATTTCTTACACTACTTACCTATTATTTTATATTTTTTGTGATACACTCTGGTGATGAGGTCATAGTGTCCCCACATACACACCTAGTCCCTCACTACTAGTTGACAACCTCTATCATTTTTGGGAGATTTTCTTGAGAACATGTGTCCAATTGGGCTCGGGGTACCTTCAGTGGAATATGGGTTCAGGATGTTACATCGAACCTATCCAATCCTCACTACCCAGGGATATGGCTCACCATGGAACCCAAGTGGCCTCTAGTATTGGAACTCGCAGAGTGTGCTAAGTCTACAAACATCCTCAGCCTGACTTGCTGGTATAATTTATTGCTCAATAGGCAGGGTGTTTCTACCTATCCACCTAGAAAAAGAAGCTTGCAGGATGGACCCTAAACTAAGACATCATCACTCATAAGATCGTTGTCATGATCCATAACTAGTAACCTAGATGACTATAATCACGAAGGAATCTTTAAAATTTAATCAATATGTACCATGGTTAGATTAGAACACACATATATATATATACACAATAGTGAACTGACTCAATAAAGACAGTCAAATATTTAATTCTTTATGATTTATGTACCATTTATCCCTATAACAAATGTATTGGAATTATGATTCAACAATTAGGTAGTCAAGTTCTTGGTGAATGGATATTCTAGCCACCCATACCATCATTGGGTTACCTGGCCTAAGAGACACAGTCGAGACACATTGGAATTGTTTCCCTAATTGCAACCAAATCCTTGTAAGGTTACTACACCAAACACTGCCCCAAGGAATGAATTGATTTGATAATAATCTATCATGACCTGTCCCTAATCGGGTCTCAAGATGTAACTACCCCAATCCCTCCTCCATAGGCCATAGGGTGGAGACAAGCACTAAAATGCATATCCTAAATGGGAGGTCTTTTCCTAATGCACCTATATGAACACATATGACCATATCAATGCAGAAGTGTAGAGTTATAATAATAAAAAGATGAAATATCTAGAATATAAACCAAGCATGAAAAACCTCTAGGGTGTACAAGAGTATGAAAATGAAAACTGAAAAGTACAGGGGAAAAATACACACCCAACTAGAAAGATATCCCAACCTGAAAAAACTTGAAAGTAAAATGTTGAGAGAGCCTAGATATTGATCTCCAAGATATGACCACTATAATCAGTACAATGCACTAAGTATCCCTAAGCTCCTTTGAAGTCACTATCGACATGTCCATCATCTTCATAAGACACAACACGTGCAAGAAAAACCCATGAAGGGGTGAGTATATACATACCCGGTAGGACACCCTGAAAGCTGAAGGGGGAGAAAAAAGAGACATAATAGGAATAAACAGTAAAAATATCAACACAAATAAAGAGATTAAACATAATCCAACACATAGATACAAATAGGTAGATGTATGATCAAGAAAAAGACACCCAGTTTAGATCTTCTCAATCTCTAACTGTCTTGAATCAAGGAAATCACATATCCAATAATACCGAACGTCGATATGTTTCGACCTGCCATGAAAAATAAAATTATTTCCCAAAAAAATGGAACTATGACTATCATAAAATAAAACATACATTTCCTAATTAAAATTTATCTCTAGAATAAAAGTTTTCATCCATAAAAATTATTTTTATGCATTTGTAGTTGCAATAAACTCTGAGTTTATAGTAGATAAAGCAACACATCTCTGCAATTTAGACTACCAAGATACATCTCCCCCTGAAAAATTGATCAAATGGCCTAAATTAGACTTACTCAAATCGATATATTCTACCATATCTAAATTTGTGAAGCCATAAACCATTGGTTACCACTTTACAAAACACAATCTCATATCAAAAGTACCACGAAGATAACAAAATATATACTTCACTGATCTCCAATTCTCTATGCCTAGATTATATAGAAAACTAATGACCACTCCAACTACATGAGCTATATTAGGTCTAGTACATATCATCACATACATCAAACAATCAACGTTAGATGAATAAGGAATGTTTTTCATCTCATCTATCTCTTCATCATTAGAAGGTGACCAACTAGTACTGAGCTTAAAATGTAAAGCAACAGGAGTAATAACCACTTTCTCTCTATCCATATAAAATCTCTGAATAACCTTATCAGTATATATCTATTGAGGTAACTAAAATTTCTTGGTATTTATATTACATAAGATTGACATGCTAAGAATATATCATACTGGCCTCAAGTCATTCACCGCAAAAGACTGACAAAGATCCTTCTTCAATTTTTCAATTCTAGAAGCATCATGACCAACAATGAGAATATCATCAACATAAAACAATAGTATAATAAAATCATCATCAATAAATATCTAAATAAAAAAAACAATGATCAAGATATTTTTTACTGAAACCCTGATGAAAAATGATATATTCAAACTTTTTATACCGCTACCTCAGATCTTGATTCAAACCATACAAACTCTTCTTTAACCTGCCGACATGATTTTCTTTACCTATTTCAACAAAACCCTCTAGTTTATCTATATAAATCTCATCCTATAAATCTCCATGGAAAAAAATACGACTTCATATCCATCTTATCAATCTGTAGATCAAAACTAGCCACCAAACCAAGAACAACCCGAATAGAAGATATTTTGACAAAAAGTGAGAAAATCTCATCAAAATAAATACCTTTATTCTGAAGAAAGTCTTTAACAACTACCCTTTCCTTGTATCATGGAACAGAATTAGATTATTAATTTTTAATATGATAAATCCACTGATTTTTCAAAGGTATCTTACCTGTAGGTAACTTGACCAGCTCAAAAGTATGATTTTCATGCAATGATTTCATCTCATTATCTATTTCCACACCCATCTATCCTTCTGTTCACTTTCCATTGGCTTGTCAAAATATTCTGGTTCTCCCCCTTTAGTAAGGAGCACATACTCATCAGGTGAATATCGAGTAGAAATGGTACGATGTCAAGATGACCTCTGAAGTGGAACTATGGGTTCATTAATAACCCCTGAAACTAGATCATTAGAAACAAAAGGTGCATAGAAAACATCAAGTTAAACCTGTTCACCCTAAACATCATTCTACACATCAACATGATCATCAAAATCAATAATATGAGGTAAATGTGAATTTGAACCTGGCTTAATACTTATAAATCCATCAAAAGTTTGAGAAGTATATTTTTCTCCCTTATCAATATCTATAATAGTCTGATCCTCCTTAAACATTGCATCATGACTTCTAATAAATTTCTTCAAAGCAGGATCATAGAACCTATACCCAAACTCATCATGTCCATAGCTAATAAAAATACATTGGTGTGACTTACCATCCATCTTAGATCTCTCATCTCTAGGCACATGAAAAAAAATCCTTGTAATGGAAAACACATAAGTGATCGTACCTGGTCTCTTTTCCATACCAAAACTTTTCAGGTGTGTCTATCTAAAAAGAAATTTCATGTGATAAATTGATAATATAATCAAAAATAAGTAAAGTCTCACCCCAAAAATGTATAGGAAAATATTCTTCCAAAAGAAAACAATGAACTCTTTCTAATAATTTAATGTGCATTCGCTCAGCTACACCATTTAGCTGAGTTGTCTTGGGAGGAGTCTTCTGATTTTGAATACCTTCCTACCTACAATACTGATCAAATGGACCACAATACTCTCCCCTATTGTAATATAAAATACATTTAAATTTCTTATCATATTCCCTCTCAGTAGAAACTTGAAATTGCTTTAAAACACTAAGCATGTGACTTTTGGAATTCAAAACATAAACCCAAAGCTTGTGTGAGTAGTCATCAATAAATCTCACAAAATAAATTCCACCACCAAAGGTCTTAGATTTCAAAATACCAAAAACATTAGAATGTAATAATTCAAGTACCTATGACTTCCTATACAAAGGATGACTAGTGAAACTCACTGTACTCTATTTTCTATCCATGCAGTGATCACACGTGTCCAATTTGACACTCTTCAAATCTGGAAGAATATTTCTCTTGAAAAAAAAACAATCCCTTTATCACGGATGTGGCTAAGCCTCTTATGTCATAACTTGGATGAAACACTACACACAACAATACAAGAAGTATCAGAAGAAATATAAGCTCTAGTCTAGTAAAAACCTAACTACTTATTCCCTCAAGCCACAATCAAATAACCCTTGTAAATATTCCATTAATAATCATAAAAAGTAATGATAAACCCTTCATCATCAAGAATGCTGGTAGAAATAAGATTCAACAAACCTTAGGCGCATGTCGAACATTCTTCAAAATCAGCTTACTTTTTATACTAGTCTCTAAACAAATAGTATTGATACCTACAACATAATTATGACCATCATTAATCATATTCAAAATCCCAAAATTACTTAGGTTGTAATATGTAAAGAACTCCTTCTTCGATGTCATGTGAAAACAAGAACCACTGTCAACAACCCAACAAGAATGAAAGATAGTAGATAGTACATAGGATTAAAGATACAATGAAAGAGAATAGTTCAACCCAAACCAAGAGAGAGTAACCTCATCCAAACACAGGGGGATCAATACAATTCATATATGAACTAAATGCTGAGTATTTTTCACCTATAGTAGGAGATTAGACTCATCCAACCACAATAATCTAAACACGGAAAGCATGTGGCATACCCCGCACATCTTCACAACCCATATAAGGAGAGTAACCAAATCCAAAGGTATGGATACAGATGCATATATATATATATATGTATGTATGTATGTATGTATGTATTCTCAGTCAAAATAATCCCAAATGAGAGAGAAATGGGATCTCCATCTCATAGATCATCCCAGTAAGAAGAGTCACCAACAATTACAAAATCCCATCAACGATGCCCAACATCTCACACGTCTTCCCAGAATTAACCATACAAGTAAATCCATGCATTTTCACTATGCCATAAAGTTAAGGGGACACAATATCTAGGTAGAGGACTCACTCCCTGGTACAATAGGAGGGTTCCACTCACTGGTAGAGGACCTATGCTCGGCCTTGCTGGAGGGTTCCACTTGGGATTCTATAGAGAACCCATGCCTTGTGCTATTAGGAGGGTTCAACTTTGATAGTTTATAGAGTAATCATGCCCTACCTAGTAGGAGGGTTCCACTCCAATAGTAGAGGACCCATTCCCAACCCAACTGTAGGGTTCCACTCAAAATTCATTAGAGGACCCATGACCTATGTCAATAAGATGGCTCCACTCTAAGAGTCTATAGAGGACTCATGCCCAACCCAGTTGGAGGGTTCCACTCTAAAATACATCAAGGACCCATGCCCAGCCTAGCTAGAGGGTTCTACTCAGGATGCCATTGGTGATCCTACATGATCACTATCATCGTCGAGCATCACCTAACCAAGAATCATGCCCGAAACATTCTATGTGAAAAAACACTCAGGATATGATACTTGCAGGAAAAAAATCTGAGTCCAAATGAAGGACATGTGGAAGCTTGATGTTTCCTCACAATGTTACAAGGGGTATACGATGTGTGGTCCCTCTCCTTTACCTAGTTGTGTCCCTGGAGGTACATGGATTTCCAACCGTTTAGGAGTACACGACATGTGGGGGATATAAATAGTGTTCCCATGCCACTCAGGGTCCTTTCTGTGTGCTTGAATATGTTCGTGTATCCAATTCATATTTTTATACTTTACCTTGTGTCTATGTATGTTATTACACAACATGCCTCTTCACATGGGGTATCACTTATGTGCTATGGTCGTTCCCGTGTACTTGGGAACATGGTGTGTGCCTGACTATGTACTCCATCACATGGATTAGCCACATAGGGAAGGTGGTACACAGCATGTAGGAGGGATACACACCATTCCATCCTTATAATTTTCTAAAAACCCTAGCCACCACAACCAAGGGGATGCATGTCATGTGTTTGTCATGGTACACAGCGTGTAATCAGGTTTTTCACAGATTTCTAGATCCATGATCCATACCTTGAATCCAACCATTTCACTTCGAATCTGGCCTCATTTATGCTTGTGATTTTTAGATTTATCACCGTCTAGTAGATTTCATCCCTCTGGTGGTTGGAAACTCGAATCCTATTTTATTTCATGCAATCTCATACGTGCCTCTCACACCACGCATTCCTCGATCCATTCTATTGACAATGATTCAACTACCGATCATCCAAACAATCATCCACAACCTGTAACCAACCCATATTTTTCCTTTATTCATTGATCTATCTCTTGCACATGATTTCATCACGATTATGGGGGTTCGATCGAGCTCTGTATCACCTGGAAACATCGAATTGGGACCATAGGGTCCAACTGATGAAGAACTCGAAGCAATTGAAGGATAAAGGCACAAGAACATATGTTTAACCATCATTGTCCAATAATTCTTGGCCAACATTCAAGAATGGGAATATCTGAGTTAGAAAAAAAGAATAACCAGTTAAAATTACAATACACAGATGCATTCTTAGTCCACAATTGGTGCAGATCAAAGAAGGGGATTGATCCACTCAAACAATTTAATCAAAATAGGATAAATATAAAAATCGATGAGTCCTTCCAAGATATTGAATAATTTTTCATTGAATAACGTGTTCTCCAATGATTGAAGGTAGTAGTTGCGTTCGTTGCATCCGGATCTACTCCTATCGAGAGTTTCTTCGTCATCCGAGGTGATTCATCAATGGAAGGAGGGGAAGTAGCTCTGGAATCCTCCCAGGGTTTATGCATCTAACCCTAGAGGATTATACATGATATTATTCTTATATAATTTTTTTAGGTCAAATTAATTAATTAATTAATTAAATTAACTAATTTATCCATTGTATTTTCAACAGGTGAGATATCTGAACACCCTGCACCGACCAATTTTAGGCCTCGCCTGGGGTAAAAAAAATGTTTCGGACTCAATCGTGGTCTCATATTTCTAATTCAATATTTTTTAAGAGTTATCCCATTTTCTTTAAGAAAAAATTTATACGCAATATAAAATATATTTAATATTTTTATAAAATTAATTATGGACACACCAAGCCGCGATATCACACATTGTCTCAGCACCTAGCTCTGTAAATATATATAGAAATATTTCAAAGTCTTAAAAGTCAAAAAATAGGTCTCTATAGTTGAGGTTCCATAATCTCTAAGTAGAGGACTCATTCCCTGGTATAATAGGAGGGTGTTGCTCTAATAGTCGAGGACCCATGCCTATCCCAGCTAGAGGGTACCACTCAAAAGGTCGAGAACCAATGCCATGCCTTCATAGGATAGTGCCACTCTAGTCATCGAGAACCCATGTCCTATCTCCCCGGGAGGGTTCCACTCTAATCATTGAGGACTCATGTCTATCCTGGCTGGAGGGTGTCACTCAGAAGGTCAAGGACCCATGCCCTATCTCTATGGGAGGGTGTTACTCTAGTCATCGAGGACCCATGCCCAGCCTGGATGGAGGGTTTCACTCAAAAGGTTGAGCTTACATGACCTATATCCATAGGAGGGTGCCACTCTAAGAGTCTTTGGTGATCTTGCCTAATCATTATCATCATCAAGTTTCACCTAAATAAGAGTCACACCCATAACAATACACATCGTATCCCAAAATCCACAATGGAGGTCACCATCACATTCTATATGGAAAAACACTCAGGATAGGCTACTCACGGGCCAAAATATGAGTCCAAATAAAAGAGATATGGGAGATTTAAGTTTCATCAAAAGGAAACTAGTGGTACACAACATGTAAGGGACCCACACGATGTGTGGTCCTGCTCTTTCATGTGGATGTTTTCTCATCATCACACGGCTACCAGAACATGTATAATTACATGACATGTAGGTGGACTACATGGAGTGTCCAAGCTACCGGGCTCGAGTCATGTTCTCTTGGTCATGCTCATGTACTTAACTCATGTACATGTACTTTGGTACACTACGTGCCTCTATACATGGGGTTCTTCCCATGTCTCTGGTTGTGTCTGTGTACTTGAGCACATGGTGTGGTCCTAGCCATGCCCATGCTCGTATACTCCTGGAGTACATGTTGAGTCTGCTGGTACAAGGTCACACAGCGTGTGGGGGTCCCAAATGACATGTGATGCATATAAATCACTAAACCATGTCCTCCGTAGCTAGGGCCTGACACACTGTGTGTTCCTTGAACTACATGATGTTTATTCAGTATTTTTCTAGAATTCCAGATTTGGTCTCTATGCTTCTGATCTGATTGTCACACCTTTGAATCTAGCCTCGACTCTGCTGGACTCAACCTGGGAAAATGATTCTCAAGTCAGAATTGATTTGGGTCCAACCCATTTATTAGAGAGATATAAAATCATTAACGGAGAGATTTATCACAACATTAATAGAGGATTTTCTCCCAAAATTAATGGAAAGTTAATTCTCAATATTAATGGAAGGAAAAAATTAATGTTAACTTAATTAATTGGAGACATGGACTTGGGGTCTATATAAATGGATGCAGTGACATTTTTTGAGTAAGACTGATGAGCAGAAGACAAGGCCTGACCAAGGTGGAGGTGGATCCCCTTTTAGAGAAGCCAACTTGGGCACACACAAAGATCCAAAGGTAGCAGAGCCAAAGGTGAAGGTTGAGACCCTCAAGGGAGGAGATCATAATGAAAGATCCATAAGATGTGACGGCCAAACAGTGTTGGTGGAACATCTTCTGATGATCTAGGTAGAGTTCCAGAAGATGGAAATTCTTGTAACCTAGATGTTTCTACTCATTGAATGAAAGTGATGTTTCCATTCTCCCATGGATGTAGGACGAAATTCTAAACCACATAATCCCATTGTGCATTGTTTTGTACTTTGTGATTGCATGTGTGTTTTCTTGTCATGCACTTATTCGTTGTTGTGAATAAAGACCTTCAGAGGACCAGAACTAGATGTAAGGACGACTCGATGCAGTATCTAGGGTGCCTGGACTTCCCGGTTCTAGACACCAAAGTCATGGGGGATATTCCAGATCAAGTTCTGTGCTTGTTTCTTTGGGGCTTGATCCCTAACATGTGGTATCAAAGCTAGGTTGGAGTGTTCATTTGAAGAACATGGTGGAAGGAATCTAGTGGAGAAGTTTATCAAGGACTTGAAGGATGTTATCCGAATACATTGATGGTACTAGATGTTTTTATGGGATATCGAAAGTTTGATTGACCAGTAGGATTCATGAGGTGTATTTTGTTGTTGGTGACAGTCAAATCTTGGTGGAAGACTATTGGGGTTCCTTGGGTTAGGTGGTCTATAAGGCGTCTAGAAGAATGTCACTAGAAGATAGTAGCAGTATTATTGGTGTTGTTGGAATATCTAAAGTATCCTTGGTAATAGGTGTCATGCGGCGTGTTTCATTCATTGGATGAAATTTGGAGCTTGGTGGAAGGCTATTCAAATTCTATAAGTCAATAGAACTATAAGACCATGATAGCAAGTACTCAGGGATTATTTAGGAATTTGAAGTCAGATGACAGATGACTCGGGTTCCCAGAAGGAGATGTTAGATGAATCCGTTAGTTTTTAGTTCAAGTCGATGGAAGATTTGGATGGTGCCCCTATTCTGCAGGACATTGCAGATAGAGAAGGGATATTACATTTTTAGACTCTATGACAATTATTTTTTGGTGGATCAATAGAGAAATGGAAGGACCATTTTTAATGAAGGTGGGCTCTCAAAAATTCAGAACTAGGCTGAAAAAAGTTAGAACAAAGGTCCTTTTTTCATGGTTTCATTAAAGAAATTTTTAGTGGGAGTTCCTCATGTTGATGACATTATACTTTTTGGAAGCTATGGTTACCGGATGAAGGTCAATTCCAATGGTTTTGTTGGAGTTCTGTGTACCAAAAAGATCTTGGGTGGTGTAGAAGATCGGTAGAGGGGTCTTCAAAAATTCCTAAAAGATCAATAGAGTGAGGCCATGGACGTGGTGCATGTTGCATCTTATTTTTGAGAATTTCAAAAAAAATCAGAGGATGAAAACTCGTTCCTAATTTCTTTAGAGAAATTTTCCATGGAGGCATTCAGATGAGTTTCACATAGACTATAGAATGATTATATCATGGTTCCAGAAGACTAAGGAGGAAATAATTTAGTGGGATCCTAGATGATTGAAGTAGCATGGTGTGGAGAACCATGCAAGCAATGCATAAGAATGGTGAATGGAAGTTGGACTTGTTTTTACATTTGTGAGAGCATCAGAATAGTCTTTGAGTGGGAGATTTTTGGACTCAACCTATGAAAATGATTCTCAAGTTAGAATTGATTTAGGTCTATCCCATTTATTGGAGTGAGAAAAAATCATTAATAGTGAGATTTATCTCAACATTAATAGATTAGTTTCTCCTAACATTAATGGAGAGTTAATTCTCAATATTAATAAATGGAAAAATTGGTGCTAACTGCATTAATTGGAGATATGGACTTGGGGTATATATAAATGGATGAGGTGAAATTTTTTGAGTTTGATTGATGAGAAGAAGATAAGACCTAACCAAGGTGAAGGTGTCTTCCATTTTGGGGAATCCAACCTGGGCACACACAAAGAGCTGAAGGTGCCAGAGCCAAAGGTGAAGGTCGAGACCCTAAAGGGTGGAGACCAGAAAGAGGGAGGTAGAAGATGCGACGACCAAACGGTGTTGGTGGTACATCTTCCAGTGATCTAGGTATATTTATGGTAGATATAAATTCTTGTAACCTAGATGTTTCTCTTCATTTAATGAAAATGATGTTGTTGTTCTCCGGTGGATGTAAGACGAAAATCTGAACCATGTAATCATGTTGTGCATTGTTTTGTACTTTGTGCTTGCATGCATGTTTGTTTTTCATGCACTTATTCGCTGTTGTGAATGAAGACATTGGGTGGACCGAAACCAGATGCAAGGATGACTCAGTGCGGTGGTTGGGGTTCCTGGACTTCCCAGTTTTTGGACACCAAAGTTGTGGGGGATCTTTCGGAGAAAGTTCCATGCTTATTGCTTCGGGACCCAGTCCCCAACAGGCTCCTCCCAAAAACGAAATATCTATCTCTGGCCATCATTTTTCGAGCATCTGATGGCTGAAAATTGTGATTTCATTTCTATGCATAAACTTCCTTACACCACGCATGTAAATTGTGTCGCGCCTCCTCCGATCTGATTTCTGATTATCCGATCCATCACTCGCAACTCTCAATCACCCAAGATCCATTATTGATTTGTTGATCCATCCCTAGCACGTGAATCCATTGTGAATCCGGAGGTCCGATCAGGCTCGGTCCCACTCGAGAATGACGAACTGATACCCCATAGGCCAATCGATGATGAACGTGAAGAATTTGAGGGAGAAATGCACCATAACAAAGGTTTAACAATCATTGGTCAAATTTTCTTAGTCAGTGATCACAATTAGGGATATCCACAGTGAGAAAACTGAATAATCATATTAAACTGGTACATATGCGCATGTCAAGGTTCAATTAGTGCATATCAAAGGAGAAGAATTGATCATGCTCAACCAATTTAATCAAAAAGGGCGTAAACCAGGAAGTGATGAGTCCTAACTGAAGATTGTATCGTTCTTCATCGAAGAACATTCCCATCGACAACTAAGAGGAGTCGTTATGTTCACTGCGCTTCGATCTACTTTGATCTA
This sequence comes from Viscum album, assembly GCA_963277665.1. Taxonomy (NCBI): domain Eukaryota; kingdom Viridiplantae; phylum Streptophyta; class Magnoliopsida; order Santalales; family Viscaceae; genus Viscum; species Viscum album. Next base: position 1,819,441,925 of record OY728151.1, on the reverse strand, counting down.
GAGATTCTTTATCATCTAATTTGATCCGCCAATAGGAGGAGAATAACACTCTCAATTCTCTTAGGCACAAGAGGCTAACCCTAGAGAATTTTTCATAACAATAATTTTATAAATGTATTTCATTTAGGTTAAACAACTAATTAATTTAATTAATTAATTAATTAACCAATTGAATGTGCAACCAATGCTCGAGATATCTGAAGGCTTGCACCGACCAATTTTAGGTCACGCTTGGGATAAACATCATGTTCCAGACTCAACCATGGTTTCAGATTTTTGATCAAAGATCCCATTTGAGAGTTATCTTATTTTATTTAAGAAACTTTGCATGCGTAGTATAAAATATATTTAATATTTTTATAAAATTAATTTTGGCCACACCTGGCCTTGTAATCACACATCGTCTTGGTGTGTGACTGCAAAAATATATGTAGAAATATTTCAAAGTCTTACAGGCCAAAAAACTGAGTCTCCACATATATAATATATTTATATAATAAATAAATTCTTTTATATTATAATTATATTATATGAAATACAATTTTATACAAATAAATATATATTAATGTGTACATTATACATACATTTACACACATGCATGTGTGAATGTGTATATTTATATATTTATTTTTTAATATTTATTTATATACTTATTTGCATATATATATAATGTATTTTTATATTTACTAATAGGATATATAATATATATATATATATATGTAATATAATATAATATATGTATTGATATGATTATTTGTATATATATATATTTATTTATTTATATAATTATTTGTTTTTATATATAAGTTGATATTAAAAAAATATAGGTGGTTAAAACCCCCTCTAATCTGAGAGATTAATAACGGTTATACAATTGCTAAAAAAATATTTTAGAGGGGGTTAATAAAAGCCGCTAATCTCTAATATTAGAGGGGGGTTTAACCCCTTCTAAAATAAATTTCAGTATTTTTTATTTTAGAGGGGGTTTTAACCCGTCTCTAAAATAAATTTTTTATTTTTTAGCAGTGGTTATACGAAACAGCCAAAAATGTATATGAGAAAATTATTTTAGATGGGGTTTTAACCCCCTATAAAATAAATTTTGTATTTTTTAGCGGCGGTTATACAAAACCCTTGCTAATGTATAGTCAAAAAATATTTTGGAGGGGGTTTTAATCCCCTTTAAAATAAATTTATACTTAAATTAGTAGTGATTTTATATACACACCACAAATTTATAGATAAAAATTTTAGATGGTTTTTTAACCCCCTTCACATTTTTATATATATTTAGAAGGGGTTGTGCAAAACCCCCTCTAAAAACCGTCATTAAATACACTATTTTTTTGTAGTGTAAGGACTCCACTCATGCATCCAAATATTGTAGATCCAAGAAAGAATTATAAAATGTTGAAGAAAAATAAATATAAGAAGCTTACTTAGCTTAATTATAACCATAATGTCTATTTACTTAAATAAAACATATATGACATTTCATCCTTGATCTCATCACAACCAAAACATAAGGAGTGTCATCTCATCATGCTCTCAAGGTGAAAATTGAATCTCTATCAATAGATGAAAAAAATTCATGGAGGATAAATAAATTAAACCTATAAAAAATCACCAAATCAAAATTGTTGAGATAATCATAGGAATAAAAAACCAAGAGAAAGAAAACTAGAGATAAGAGCACAAAAACAATGCCATTTTTAAAGAATGACTAGCAATCTAGGTGAGTAATATTGAGTGATGAATGTGAAGACCTTGAAGACATGTAGATGAAATGGGCCATATTGTTTGTTTGAAAAACAAATCGTGTCATAGACACAAAGATAATTATAACATGAAAGCCAACAATTGGTCGAGATATTTGGTTAATTAATTGAGCCTAAAGTGAGAGAAAATAACTCGCTATAAAGAAAAAATTAATTAAAGAGGTTTAAATCAATACTAAATAAACCAATGATGGTTTACTGAACTATCACATACATAAGTTAAGATATTTAATTATGACTTATTTTTTTACTTTTGTGATGGTTTTTAAAAATGAACGCTTCCATTATTTCAGGATGATTTTATATAATTTTTTTAGTGTTTATTTTAAATATTAAGTTTTTGTTTAAATAAATAGTAAATGAACTTTTCCCCAAGGGTTTTGCTTTGTAGTTTGAGTATCCCAACTTCCTAGGATAATAATCATCTAAGGTTAACATTTTAACTGGAATATCCAGTACACCAATCGGATGAGAACATGTGTCCTATTGTATTTCCAGCCGTCAGATCATATTTTCACGACATTCCTTTGATTTGAATTTAGAGATGGATTTGCCCTCGCATTTTGTGAGATATTTCAAATTCTCCTCGACTGCAATGACTTCAAAAAAACCCTGAAATCCCGCCCGAAAATCTAGCACTACTGCGACAAAAATGAATCAAGCTACTACGAGAATAACAACTGGTAATCCAACAATTATGGAAGCAGGGAAGAATCCACTAAAAGGTATTATCACATTTTCCATAAGTTTTAGCCAACAAAAAGGCAAAAGTTTTTTTCTCCAACAACTTATTGACTCCGGTGGGGTTTTGAATCGATCTCTGATAGTCATTTTTTTACAAAACAATAGCAATGTCCGATGAAGGAGGTGTAACTTAGTTATTTTTTCCGAAATATGTTCTCGAAAATCTGTATTCCATTTTTTTGTTACGATTTATTATTTAGAAATTTTGTATTATATGAAGTTTTTTGTAAATGTTATATGTCTATCAATTATTTTCAAATTCCATTTCTGTTGGTATATCATTCCTCACTGGAGGTTCCAATGGAACTTCCCTTGGAGGTTTCCACTACAGGTTCCACTTTAACATGCATCGACACCACCACCAGAAGTTTCAGTGTTGCTTACATTGAAACTTCCACTAGTTGGAATATTAATTAAATTTAAAATTGTTTATACAATTTGAAATACTAAATTAAATCATTTTTTAGTATGGAAGTTCCGGTGGGAGTTCCACTGGAAGTTCCAGAGGAACTTCCAGTAGAACTTTGACTAGAAATCCCAGTGGAACTCCCACTAGAACTCCCAGTGGAACTCCAACTGGGACTCCTACTGGAACTCCCACTGGAACTTTTATTGGGGTTTTGGAAAATTAATTCAATATGAAAATTTTTATAATTTTTTAAATAAAAAATTCTATCATTTTTATATTAAATATGTGTAATAATTGCAATGAGTATTTCTTTTAATTATATTTAAAAATAATATCAGTTTTATAAATATACTTTTTAGTTTTAGTGTGGAAGTTCCAATGGTAGTTCCACTGGAACTTCCATTGTAACTTCCAGTGGAACTCCCACTGGAACTTCCATTAGGGTTTTGGAAAATTAATTCAATATGAAAAATCTTATACTTTTCTAAATGATAAATTCAATAATTTTTATAATAAATATGTGTAATAATTTTAATGAGTATTTCTTTTAATTATATTTAACAATAATATAAATTTTATAAATATACATTTTAGTGGTAGTGTGGAAGTTCTGGTGGCAGTTCTACCAGAACTTCCAGTGGAACTCCTACTGGAACTTTCATTGGGGTTTTGGAAAATTAATTCAATATGAAAATGATTATACTCTCCAAATGATAAATTTAATCATTTTTATAATAAATATGTGTAACAATTTCAATTAGAATTTATTTTAATTATATTTAACAATAATATCAGTTTTATAAATATACATTTTAGTCGTAGTTTGGAAGTTCCAGTGGCAGTTCCACTAGAACCTCCACTAGAACTTCCATTAGAACTCCCATTGGAACTCCCACTGGAACTTACATTGGGGTTTTGGAAAATTTATTCAATATGAAAATGATTATAATTTTTCAAATGAAAAATTCAATAATTTTTATAATAAATATTTTTCATAATTTCAATGAGTATTTCTTTTAATACTAGAACTTCCAGTGTAAGTTCCATCGAAAGTTCCACTGGAAGTTCCAATGGAAGTACCACTAGAACTTCCACTAGAAGTGCCACTGTAACTTCCAATGGAAGTTCCAGTGAGACTTTCATGGGACTTCTAGTGGGACTTCCAGTGGGACTTCCAATGCGACTTCCAATGCGACTTCCAGTGTGACTTCCAGTGGGACTTCCAGTGGGACTTCCACTGTGACTTCCAGTGCGACTTCCAGTGCGACTTCCAGTGCTAATTCCAGTGTGACTTCGAGTGGGACTTCCAATGTTACTTCCACTTGAAGTTCCAGTGGAAGTCCCACTGGAAGTCCCAATCAAACTTAGACTTTGTATACCTTATATGCTATAATTTTTTGAATGACCCCAATAATTCCTTAATTTCTATTTTCAGGTGTTCATTTTAGGTCAAATTTGACCTCCTTGCAAATACTTTTACAAGAAATAAAAGATCGAATGAAATATGTTCATAGAAATGATTTGCACACTACTCCTTTTTGGAATATGTATGAAGCATTCATATCCAATATAATAGCAGCATCGGATTGAAAAAAATATGATAGTCATGTTATGTATGTAATGGATAACTACAATCCATCAACAACTACTTTCCAATTTAGTGGAGGGGAAATACATTTCTCTGAAGCTGATATCCAGAGGATCTTTGTAATAACTGAAGGTCAAATAGAAATGGATGACTCTTACTCATTCAAACCAACAAAGTAATCATTATATGTAAGGATATTTAAAACATGTGTCAAGTTGTTGACACATAAGGCAATAAAATCAGCCCTTTTGGAAGCAATAAAGGGAGATAAAGAACCTGATCATCTTGACACAGCAACACTACTATGTTTATACACATGTGAAACTATTTTTTTCCCTACTACATATTCTTACCTGAACTGGGATTTTATCAATTATGTGAATACTACAAGAGACATGAGAACACTAAGGTGGTTTCATGCAATCCACCAACAATTGATGAGATAAATTAAAAAAATTCACATGCACCGTGCAAGGATTATAGGGGAAATTGTCATTTTATTGGTAAGGATTAATATTAATTTTAAATTCAATGTATAATATACTCTTCATGTGATTCTTGTTATTGTAGTATTGATATTTTGAGCAAAGTGGAATAGTGAAAGGGAATGAACAATAGTCCAATCCACCATTCACAAAGTGGAGCCTCTTAGATTTTGATGATGCTTGAAAGAAACTGAATATTCATCAAGTTCAAGCTACAGAGGTAAGTGTACCACTTAATAGTTTCAATTTAATGGTTTTCTAAACCATGAATATGTCAAAAACAAAAATATTACAGATAAAAAAAAGAAAAAATTGAGGAGGATCCACCAATGATTAAAGAAGATATAGAAATTGAGGAGCCATCAATAGTTATGGAAGATTCTATTGGATAGAAAGAAAAGGGGGAACTAGAGGATGACAGAATAAAAAATCTTTCAAAATAAAATTTGGCCCTGAAACGAACACTAAAAAATGGAAGCAATTATTAGAAAACATGCCAAAAAAATAAAATATTGAAGCTATTAATAAGTGATAATGCTAGAATAGAGGAAATCAGAAGATAAGGTAGCACTGAAAAGAGTCATTATGTTAAGGAGGAAACCTAGATAGAGGGTAAAATTGAAGCTAAGATGCAGCAGGATCCTCCTGAAAAACCTACATCTCCCCCTAAGCAAAATAGAAGAAGTAAAATCAGTAACTAGGAGCCAAGGAAACTGGGATTGAGGAGCCTACAGATAAATTTCAAGAAGATTATGAACAAACCAAACATGTACATAAAATCATCCAAACTGGACATACAAAAATTGAGTCACCAAATGAGATCAACAATTAGAAATGTGAAGTCCAGGGCTAGGAATCAGAAGAAATTGGATTCTAATTTTCAATATCAAACTCGATACACAAGAAGAATAAGAACAGAAGGAAAAAAATCAGTAGAACAACCAAGCCAACTGGAAAAAACCATTGAGGTGGGCAGTGTTTCAATGAAAACAGAACAAAAAAAGCTATTACAGGGCTTCCAGGAATACCTAAATGGGTCAGACAGAGTAGACGTCTACAGAAAAAATCCTATGAGCAGTGGCAAAAGATTCACTAGATGGAACCAGGCTAGTATGTATGCCCTTAATTTCAAGTATTTTAATTCAATTTCGCTGAACTTTATTTGTTTTCTTATACGTTACTATAATTATAATGTAGTAAATATGTATGGGAAGCTGAGAACAGCTTGTATTCAGTTGGATTAGATGACATTTTTCAACTTTCACCAAAAGCATGACAAGTAGCAGGGTGAGCTTAATTTAACCAAGCTTACTATAAAATAATATTAAATTAGTCTCACATCCACCATTATTTTTTTATTGATATCAGGTTATATATGTCTATACTCATCTTATCAAAAACAAGTGTGAAATAGGGAAAATGATTGGAATTTTTTATGATAAATAAACTATTATTACAAGTGTTTCATTGGTGAGTGTAATATTATCTATGTTTTTGATGTTTTAAATATATTAATTAATATTTTTTCTCACTGTATTTATTTTTACAGAGCATTAAATCTAGGAAAAACAACAATTTGAAAGAGTGTTTGGTAGGGAAACCCATAAAAGAATCAATGCAGTTGAATAGAAAAGTCTTCATCCCCATCAACACAGACAATATGCATTGTACTTTTCCTGTGTTTGATATTGAAAAAAAACATTTCAGCTACTATAACTCTATACAGCCTTGCATGGATGCTACTACAATTGATTATTACCAGCAAGATGCTTTACAAATGGTAAATTCTATCCTCTTCGAAGTCAAATTCATTTTCATATACACTAACTTACTGAATAAAATTTATATGACACTTATAGAAAAAATTTATTGAATAAGTCATCAAACAATAGAAACCCGAATACTTAGAGATGACTGCTCTAGTGCTGCCATTTATAGTGTAAGATAGTCCTCAACAGGGGTATGAAACATTAGACTACGAGGTAATTGTTTGTTATCTCATTGAGAAGTTAGAAAAAGATCAAGGGTATAACAATAACCTATCACAAGATGAAGTTGATTAAATGCGCATTTATATGGTGAACTATTTTCTTACAGACCCTGCATACAGTTGGAATGAAACCTCATATAGAAGTAGGAGCTTTATTGTGGAAACAATGTGGCTGGAATGAAGATAAAAATTTAAACAACCAGGTTCGATGGATATGGCATCAAAGTATAATTGAAATGGTTTGGAAGGTTTCAAACATTTATGCAACCCACTTTAATGGATGTTACTAGACACTACATTTGATAGTTCTTAGGTTTTTAAACTATTACACTACCCACTTTAATGACGATTTGTTTTTATTTGTATGAATATTTATTTATTTGGTTTTTCTATTATAATTGCAATGGTTTTATATTTGGTGTTGGTTATTTCAATGGTTTATATTTTCTGTTGGTAATTGTGGTTTTTCTATTATAATTTATGCTGGTAATTGTATTGGTTTAAAAGTGGTGTTAGAAGTTGCAATGGTTTTATATTTTTTGTTGGTTATTTCAATGGTTTATATTTTCTTCTCGTAATTAGGGTTTTGATATTGGTAATTTCAGTGGTTTAAAAGAGGTATTGGCAATTGCAATGGTTTATATTTGGTGTTGGTTATTTAAATGGTTTATATTTTCTATTGGTAATTGTGGTTTTTTATTGTAATTGTTGTTGGTAATTGTAGTGGTTTAAAAGTGGTTTCGATGATTGAAATGGTTTATATTTGGTATTGATTATTTCAATGCTTTATATTTTCTATTGGTAATTCTGATGGTTTATAATTGGTTTTGGTCATTGGTTTATATTTTTTGCTGGTATTTGTAATTGGTGTTAGGAGTTTCAATGGTTTATATTTGATGTTATTAATTGCAATGATATTTATTTGGATTTGGTAAGTGGATGAATAGTTATGTTCCCATTTTTAGGACAAAAAACATGATCTATAGTGGGAATATTATCTCCTTATTTGGGGAAACATTTTCTTCTGAGGGGATTTATTTGGTTTTATTGTTAGAGTTTATGATGCTAATTGCAATTGGTAAGTGGATGAATAGTTATGTTCACACTTTAAGGATATTATCTTTAGTGTTTATAAGACTGTTAATTTTGGACAATATCTAGATTTCATCAAAAGATGGCGAGTCTCCATATTGAAATACTTGGCCTGAAGATCCAATAACTCTTACTCAGTCTTTTGGATTTATTCATCAAAATTAAAGAACCTAGATTTATCCCAACCTCAAAGAAAAAATACATACAGAATTCTAAAACCAAGATTTCTCCCTTCTTCATAGTTGAATACACAACAAATTCATACAGCAAATTTACAATTTATTGAAGTATCCCAATTCCAATTCATTATAACCAAAAGTGGACTATAAAATACTACCACATCCTAAAAGAAAAAATGCATAAAAAATTGTAGAACTTGGGTTTATCACATCTTTATAGTTCCATATAGAACAAATTCATACAACACATTTACAATTTCTTAAAGTATCCCAATCCCACTGTCAATCCATTACAACAGAAAATGGACTATTAAATACTACAACCTATATATTCTTCAATTTAGTTATTACAATTTAAAAAACTACTATCATCCAATGTTGTCTACATTGCTCGGCCTCTTCCAATGTTATTCCAGTAATCTACCTCCCAAGATGAAGTTCCAAATTGGTGGAAAAGTCTTCCTGCAACAACAAAAAGTTCAGAATTACAAATGGTTATAGAAAATAATGCTCATAAAAAATTACATGTGAAACTGTTTTTCTAGCTCCAACACAAAAATATGATCTTTCTTGCTCTGTGACTCCCTACGTACAAAGAATAATGATATCAGATAACATATTAACAATAAAAAACAGCTCTTATAAATAAAATGAATCATAAAATGAAATCATATCATCATCATAACAGTAGGCTTAATTTTTTTATTCAATTGTTTCCCCTTTCGGCAGCCATTATCTAAAAATATTTTCAATATATCTCCCCATTTTCTGTTTGGTTTCTTTTTAAAAGAATCATTTCTTAAAAATTTTTCTAAATTAGCATGAACATTAACTTTATCCGCTGATGTATTTATGGTAGAAAACTCTTTTTCAAAATTATTGAAATTCAAGAAGGCAATGTCATAACCCGCATCTGTCTCACAAGCTATGATAATTATCTTTATTCCCATTTGTGATAAATCTTTGTAACATTTCTCTACGAATGATTTTCTATTAGCAAGTGCCTCAGTAGAAGATCCTTTGAACATCACAATATTTCTATTCAATCAGGTCAATCTCCCCAAAATATATATTTTTAGGTATGTATCTCACATTAAGCCGATCAAATTTTTCTAAAACATGATAACAAAGATACCCAATGGACTCAAACTTTTGACAAGAATATTAAATAACTTCATTTGAAGCTTCATATGATACAAGAAATTGATCTTCACAACAAACCATTCCAATAACATAAATGAATTGAACTCCAATTTCAAAACAAGATATCAAAAAACAAACACCAGTCAATTGATATTCATGTTGAAATAAATCAAATAATTTCGGTGTATATCTAGTGGATGTTGAAATAGTGGGTGCCCTAGAACCAACTATGTCAAATTTTTTATTAACATATCATGTATACAATTGGTTATACATGATGTAATCTTACCATTATAGTGTAGACTTTTCTACGTCCACTATTGAAATTGTAATGTCCAAATATTAATTATAGTGTCGAGAGGTTATAGAAGATCCCAGATGATAATGAGAACCTAGAGATACTATGACATTAATCTTAAATATATGTTCTATAGTCTAGATACATCTTACAGATTGGACACAGTAGATGTTTGAATATCAGGTGTTGGGGGCTCATAAGCATTGAGACTTATTCTCATGAAGTTTACACTTGGTGATCTCTAGTAGTGAGATCATGAGGACAGACCCACCAATAGGAATACCACATGCTTTAGGTGTCATTGGTTGTTTTTATCTAAGGACATGTGTATTGGTATCTTGACTTGACATCATTACCAGTGTGTACCATTTGATTGTGTACTTTGATGCAAGGCAAAAACCATGGTATTGAAATTGTGGTGAGGTAGCTTGTGTTAGGTGCGTCGTTGGTGGTATGACATTGGTTGAATGATCAATAAAGGATTTATCGCTTCCAAGTTTACGAAGTTGTATATCTTAGGCCTGGTTGATCAGGACGGTGATACCTTCATAAGTCTTTGGCCAAAGCAGTCGAAAGGTAAATCCATCCAGTTAGATCAATAAATAATAAAGCAAGAAAAAGGACGATGGCATAAGTGTGTGTCCTGCTTTATGAGATATTTAATTATAAAGAGATTATAGTATAAAGTCAATTTTTGTAGGTTGGTAATCGTTGCTATGACAATCCTTATCTCTTTAGGGGCCATGATGAGTTGTTAGACTCTGCTCTTGATCTGTGGATTTTATTCACTGCTATCAAGATAAGGTCCTAGATGGTCACACACAGTAGCGTATTCAAAAATCCACTATATTTAGTTAAATAGTAATATTGGACATGGTGGGGCCCACCAAGGGATCTGGGTGTTTTCTAAGTTTTTGGTCACCAAAAGAATTAAATAAATTCATTATTATTCAAGTTATGAATAATTAGGATTGAATTTATTTAAATTATTTACAAGTTAAGTAAATATGAGAAAATTATTAATCAAACGAATATTATTTTAATATTCAAGGTTTGTTTAATATTGAGCGGGATAGAGAGTTGAGTTAAATGGATCGATTTTTATCACGTAATATATTATATATATATTATAGGTATGTGATAAAATAATAAATAATATTGACGCAATTTAGTTTGTTAAAATTATTTATTTAGTGGACGTTGAAATAAACAGGGGTCGGGGAACCCAACCATGTATTTTGCAAACCCACTATAAATATAGCTAAGGCTCTATCTCCATAAATTATTCATTCATTCATTCATTCATTCATTTCATGGAATGAAAAATGAGATCATCTCTCTCCTCCCGCTACCTAGAGAGAGAAGTAGTTTATCCAAGAGCATGGATCAAGATCTTCCTCAATCATCGAAGGAATCTCGATGCGGTGAATATCGGGATGTCGAAGATATATTTGGATCACCATGATAGCACCTAGAATTCAACTATTGACATTCCAGTAGATTTTAGAATCATGTGTGGATGATCTAGAGGGATCCAGTTATGGATCCTTCAAGTGACGATCATCATCGACTAGTTGCAATCGACTGCGACTTCAGATTTGAAATGGGTATGTTTTCATTTTAATTTTTGTGCTCTTTATAATTTACACAAGATCCTAAGACCTCACCGAGGCTTGGATCGTTGGCGATGAGAAATTCCATCATCCCTTTGATGAAATTTTTTAAAATCCTCGGCCCATTGGCTTTGGCTATGGGCCCTAGAACATTTTAGTGGTATCAGAGGGAGTGTGTGGATTTTATGAGCCTAGAAAATTAAATTTTCATTACAATTAAGTAGAGGTTTCAAAAAAAGGTCCCATCAGTTCAGACCACATTTTGATCTGATCTAGAATGACCGAGTTATGGCCTTTTTAAATTTTCAAATTGGATCAATTTTTGCAGTTTGATCACGGGTATTAAATTTTTCATCCTGAAGAAATAATCAAGTTTAAATTGGATTGGTGTTAGTTCATCAGAAAAAATAAAATTATGTATAAATTATAATTTTACATTTTATGATTTGCATAATAATTTTATTATTATAATAATAATATTCATCATACTATTATAATAATAATATAATAATAAATTATTATTATTATTATTATTATATTATAATAATATTATTATTATTATTTTAAAAGGCTAAGTAGCCTTTTAGAAAAAATCTGTGTGTGGAAAAACACACAAAAGAAAAATGGGCAAGGGGGTGTGGACTTGACCTTAAAAAAGGAGACTTAAAAGGAAACCAAAAAAAACAAAGTGGGGCGGCGCATGAAGAAACAAAAAAAATGCTTTTGATTTTAAAAAAATGAACTTTACGGGGGGTCTGCCCGGACCCCCTTCTCCTTCCTTAGCATGCCATAGGTGGGCCGTCGGGAAACTCGTCCCCCATTGGAGCCGACCTCCTCCTCTCGAGCGACTTGCAGCAGGGCACCGCCTTGCACCCAACTCGCAGCACAGTCGGCTGTCGCACCTCCTACCCGACCTTCGCGCCAGCCAGCTCGCAACCCCGCCATCCCCGAACTCCTGAGGGTGTCGCCATCATCCCCTTCCCTGGTCGTCGCCCAACACACATCACCGCCCACTGTACCAATCGTAGTGGTCGCCCACTTCACTGTTGTGTCATCCCGGTCGTCCCCGCCATCGCTCCAGCTTTGCCCTGCGCCACCCAACCCTCCTGACTGCTGACCCCATGCCCTCTAGACTACCGTCAGCTTCTCACAGTCCCAGCTGGCACCTCCCACTTTCAATCCCAACCACTTCCCTGCTCTAATCTCCACCAGCGACCCACGGCTGGCCGCTGCCCTCCACGCTTCACGCTCAGGTCGTCGCACCGACCTCCTCCAGGACTTCCGTTGCAGTCGCAGTCAGTTCGGATCACGAGGTATGGGTGAAACGGATCTTCCCTACTCAAATCACCCCAAGAAGGGTTCAGGCGGGTCTACCCAACCAGATTTGGTTTTGGTGGACGTGTCTGACTCAACTTAGCCCAGTACGGGTTTTTCCATGCCGGTTACGGGTCTGCGCAAGTTTGGCGTAACCCGCAACGGGCCATATCGGGTGTTTTGAGACCCAAGTTAATTTCAATTAATATAATTAATTAATTTAATTATAGAATTAAATTAAATTAATTAATATATTAATTGTTTTTGGAAATAAATAAATTTTAATACTTGGATGAAAATTAATTCCATTTGATTATTAAATTGAATTAAGTTAAATTAATTTAATTTTGATATTAAAAATTAAATTAATTAATGGATCGAATAATAATTAAATTATTTGAATTATTAAATTCATTTAATTTAATTAAATAACTCTCGTACTTATTTAATGAATTTTAATTTTATTGTGCATTATTTACCTGCATTCTGGTCTTGAGTACCAACCCGTGTATGTTTGCATTTATTTAATTAAGTATTTAACTGTGTGTGATGTTTGTAATTAATTAATTGATGGTCTATGCATCGTCTATTTTTAGTTAAAATATATAAGGGCATGCACACCCAATTTTACCCGATGTACATTTATACCCTTAGTTCCCCTCACATGCGCACGAGTATCTTTGTACTTCGGATGAAGATTGAGAATGACGTGGACCCCTCCAAAATGAGGCAGTGTACATTGATCAAGATGGTGTAAGACAACACATGGATCCCATGAAGATGAGGTGGTACTCCATGACGTGACGTGGACCCCGCCAAGATAAGGCGATACTTCAGAAGAGAAGCGAACAAACAAGACGGAGGAAAGCTGCATTATGAGTCAAGATTTGACTCAGGTATGATGCCCTTAGGTCATTTAGATGATCAAGACTAGTTAGGTACTAGTTTACCTTTATGAATTTATTTATTATTTTATGCATTTTTAAAATAGTGGGAAAATACATAAAATAATAAATAATAAAATGCATAAATAAGCAACGTGTGTTTTTCTATTAATGTTCAGTTGTGAGCGCAACAACATAGTTGAACAAGATTAATAGAAATGGATTACATTCGTCGAGATAAAAACATAAAACCTTCAAAGTAATATTAAGTCATTATAGCCTTCCATCATTCAAGTTTGAACAAAACCGGGTGTTCGGGGTGCCGGTCATGCCATATCTAAGGGTGGCTCTTATTACCAGGGAGTTCTTATTAGGGTGGTGGGTTGACTTAACTAAAATTATTAGAAAGAAATATCAATATATATCTTATTGTAATTTTAGATTCAAGCGTTGAGTAAATTAGGTTATGATTTTAGAAGCTGGTACTTCACTCAATAGATCAAGGAACCGCGAGTTAATGCATTTGGCCATCCAAAATCCTACCTTGAACCCTCTGAGTAGTGGCATAGCCATAACTTGTAGACAACGAGGGATGTTCACAGATCCTTTCCACTAGAATACTCAAATGATAGAGTATTTCGATTCTAGTACAGGGGGTTCCTAGAATTCAATAAAAATACTGGGAGACATTTAATGATTAAATTAATCAGTAATGTCACATTCAGTAATCAACATAAAAAAGTAACAATCTACTAAAGTTTAATTTTGTAAAAATTGAAATTAATACCACAATAAAACTAATATAAATATTGGACAAAGTTAATGTCCAAAGAAGCATGAAATTTCTAGTGTAGTATAGGTGCTTTTGCATAATACTACTATATCAGAAATTCAAGGTGTTGGTGTCCCCATATTTGGTAATCCACCTCGAGAAGTGTGGGTGTAAATGCTTATAGGATACTCATGCATCAAGCATGTGATGATTATGTCATAATTCCATCATCAACGTTTGATGTTAGTTGTGGTCTCTATATCATGACATGGATGATGTTACATTTAGTCTCATCTTTGAGAAGTTTCCAAGGAGAAATCTAAGCAATATTTGAATGTGATGATTGCACTCACTTTGTGTAAAGTGAAAGAAAGTTCATAATATTTTATGACATCCCATTCTTGTGCCTTTTACACCAAATTACTCTAGTTTCATTTAATAATACAAATGAACTATATAAAGTAAGTGCTTCATTACCTTTAAGGTAACATTTTCCAAGTAATAAGAATATTAAAGAAAGTAACATCTTTTATTCTTATGATGAATAAATTGGGAGACAATGAAAAAAGGCCAATGAAAATTTATGTCAAAGGCACCTTCATGCTGTTCTTCAAATAAGAGGGGTTGGTTATTTAATAGGAGGTTATTTTCATCACATATTAGAAATGAATTTATGGAAGTTTAAAAATGTAATGAACTGAAATACAAGAATCAACTACCCTCTTCTCATTCTGGTATATTCATCAATATAAATTAATGTTTCTAACATACTTCTTGGTTATTCAATACAATATTACAATAAAATATTTGTATTTAAATACAATAACCACGTAAGTATAGGAACATTATAAGAAGTAAAGTGTCTTCTCTAAGTAGTTGAGAAAGGGTGATTCCTAAGTCAGTAGTGAGAAACACATAACTTCTAATTGCCAAGTGATTGATTCAAATTAAACAAATTGTTGAGTATAACCAAAAAAATTATCTCACATTCCCTTTTTTCATAATGAGACCTTATTTCAAGTTTTGGAATGATTTTTGTTTGTGGTAACATGCTCAATAAATAGTTCACTGGTACTTGAATCATAGGCAATAAGTGATGAATATATAAATGTAAGACTTACCCAATTGTGGAAATATAATTCTTTTCAGGTAAAACTAAAAGTGGACATCAAGAATATACCTAGTATGGTATTTAGGCTTGACACAACTAAACACATTTGGTATTATTGACATATTTAGTTTAGACAAAGAAACCTTTAGAAATAAAGGTATGCCACAAAGCTTCTGGGGTAAGTTCAACAAGAAAGTGTGAACTATTCCAAAGGAAAGATAGAGGTATAGATACTTCATAAGATTCTGTTAAGAAATTAAGGAATGAGTGAAGTGAACACTAGTGGAAAAAATGTTTAACACATCAGTATTTTTCACATCGGTTCTATATAACCGACATGCAAAGATGTAAAAATCGATTTATCACGTCATTTATTTTATAACCTACATGATAAATAGATGAGAATTAATTTTTTACGTTAGTTATTTTATAAAAGACATAATAAAAACTGAGATTAGCTTTATCACATCGGTTATTTTATAACTGACGTGATATATCAAATCTCAGCACTTTATCACGTCGGTTATAAAATAACTGATGTGATAAAGATAATCTCGGAAATTTATCACATCGGTTATCAAGACGTGATAAATTTTTTTCTATGCCAGTTATTAAATAATCGACATTATAAACATAAAATAATAGTTTACCACATTGGTTATTAAATAACCGATGTGATAAAGCTTTTAAATGATTTATCACACCCCGTATTCAGTCATTTTGTTTTCTTCGATCGAGCGACTTGTGACTCGTCTCTCTCGTGTGGAAAACCTAGAAAGTATTATTTGAAGTCGTTCCCTCTAGCCTTGTTTTTCCAACATCATTCTTCATATTTATTATCATCAGATCTATCAGGTTGACTCGTGACACTCAAGTAAGCCTCACACGGCCTGGTTTCAGTTTTTATTTTTCACGGTGCCCTAAACTAATTTTTTTGAGATGTTATTTTTATTTGTTCTTGCTATCATGGTAAGTTTCATAGTGTTCATTTATACCATGATAAATTCTTTTCTAGTAAAATAAACCTATGGAAGTGATATCATGCAAGTTTACGATTTTTGTGTATTCTATCATGTGTGTGTGCGCATACATGGGGTTCCAAGGGGGTGGGGGACTGTGCAAGTAGGTGGGGTGTCCGGGGGGGGGGGGCTGTCCAGGGGGTGGGTGTCTAGGGGGTGTCAAAGGGGGTGGGGTGGTGTCCATGGGGTGTGGGGGTTGTCCAAGGGGGTTGGGGGTGTCCAAGGGGGTGGGGGTGGTGTCCAGGGGGTGAGGGGGTTGTCCAAGGGGTAGGGGTGTCCAGGGGTGTGGTGGGGTGGTGTCCAGGGGGGTGAGTGGGTTGTCCAAGGGGGTAGGGGTGTCCAGGGGGCGGGGTGTCCATGGGGGGGGGGGCTTTCTAGAGGGGTGGGGGGCTTTCCAAGGGGTGGGGGCTGTCCAGAGGCTTAGGGGATGTCCAAGGGGTGGGGGGCTATCCAGAGGGGTGGGGGACTTTCCAAGTGAGTGTTGGTGTCCATGGGGTGTCTAAGGGGGTGGGGGTGGTGTCTAGGGGGTGAGGGGGCTTTCCAATGGGGTAGGGGTGTCCAGGGGGTGGGGGTGGTTTTGAGGGGGTAAGGGGGTTGTCCAGGGGGGTGGGGGTGTCCAGGGGGTGTCCAAGGGGGTGGGGGTGGGGTGGTGTCCAGGGGTGAGTGGGTTGTCCAAGGGGGTATGGGGTGTCCAGGGGGTGGGGGTGTCCAGGGGGTGGGGGCTATCCAGAGGATTTGTGGGTTTTTTAGGGGGTGGGGGCTGTCCAAGGGGGTGGTGGTGTCCAGGGGGTGTCCAAGGGGGTGGGGGTGTCCTGGGGGTGAGGGTGCTTTCCAATGGGGTGGGGGTGTCTAGGGGGTGGGGGTGGTGTCCAGGGGGTGATGGGGCTATCCAGGGTGTGGTGTGTCCAAGGGGGTGTGGGGGTGTCCAGGGGGTGTCCAATGGGGTAGGGGGTGGGGCGGTGTCTAGGGGGGGTGAGGGGGATGTCCAGGGGGGTGGGGGTGTCCAAGGGGGTGTCCAAGTGGGTAGGCAGTGGGGGTGGTGTCTGGGGGAGTAGGGATTTCCAGGGGGTGGGGGTGGTGTCCAGGGGGTGAGTGGGTTGTCCAAGGGGTGGGGTATCTAGGGGGTGGGGGTGTCTAGGGGGTGGGGGTGTTCGGAGGGGGTGGGGTGCTGTTTAGGGGGTGGGGTGTCCAGGGGGTGCATCATAACCGTGCGCAATGCCCGAGTTCTTTACAAATGTATTTTTTACCATTTCCCCTATCGAATTTTAACACCAAAATGCCTCTTTCTCCCCCATTTGGAACATGAAACCCTAGGAGTATCCTCCTCCTCTTTTCTATACCTCTCACCTCCTTCCAATGGTGATTCCAAGTGGTTTCTACAAGTTTGGGGGTGATTTTTCCATATAATATCCTTCTTCTCTCTCTTCTTCCTTCTTCCTTTTTCTTCTTAGTTGTTCTTCTTTATTGGTTCCTTTGGTCTAGGGTTCTTGTTTCTTTGTTTATAAATTTAGGGTTTTTTCTTGTTACGGTTCTTCTTGATATTCCTTTCTCATTTGGACCTTCTTGAAGCCATTGTGAGTGGTCATCATTGAAGGCGTCTTGGATTGAGGTAGGTTTCCCTATGTATTGGCCTTTAAATTTAAGAATCATTGATTTCTTGATGTTTATACCTTGATTTTATGATTGTTAAAAATATATAATTTTTTAAATATTACTTCAATTAAATCAAGTTGCATTCCCATCGAATTAAATTTTGTGGAATTATTTTACATTGCCCTGCACAATAAGTGTTTGATTAAAATCTTGGTTGGCCCTTATAAGCAGTTTATGATTTCCAAATGATGGTGTACCTTTTCAAATGTGTTTCAAATATTTCATGGATTCCTAAATGGTGTGTTTTGATACTTTTGAAAACGTTTTTATTTTAAAATAATGGGTGTGTCCTGGTTGGCACTTTCAGAAAGTGGGTTTTCTTTGGAAAAATCTCCTTAGAATGTGTATATTTCCTTATCATTATTAAAAGGAATGGGAATTTCCTTGGTATGGGAATTCCATTGTGCGTTGATGGCCCTAAGGCAAGGGGACTTCCTTGGAGTGGTGTTCTGGGGTGATTCTTTTGGGTGTGTGGCTTATGTGTGTATTGTGCTTATTCTTTATATATGGTTGATTGTTTTATACTCCTCGGATCACCCCCATTTTAGACATAACATGGTAACCTAGAATTGGTAGTGGATTATTTGATAATGCTTGCTGAACTAGTTTAAGATTATGCTCTGGCTAATTGACCCTTAGTATAAACACGCTCTACTTTGGGGATGGTTCCCCTCGTGTGTTAGGGTTGTTTGATTGCATCAGGCATGCCAAAAGGATGGATTATGTTACAATATGTTCTAGATTTTCCCCTAAGCTCCTATGTATTATCATGTTCTCTGACACTTTTTTATTCATGGAGGATAATCTAGGTTCCTCATCTAGTATGGTTACTTGAATACTGCTTACCCATTTCCCTCATTTTGTCATCATTGATTATGCTCCCTAATTGTGGTGTGTCTCTTTGGTAAAATTGAATGCTTGGTTTTAAATGTTTTCCTGAGAATTATTTTTAGAAAAACTATGTTTATTTTCCTATATTTCAAACTAGAAGCAAATGAATCTTTTATTTAAATGAAATGCATAGGGACAACCCCTACCCCCCTGGACACCACTACCCCCTTGGACACCCTGGAAATCCCCCTACCCCCTGTGGATAGTCCTTACTCCCTTGGACAGCCCCACCACCCCCTGGATAGCCCTCTACCCCCTTGGACACCCCCTTGGTATATATATATCCCAACAGTTTCATTGAAACCGTTGGAATATTTTAACTTTAGGTAGTCTATACCAACGGTTCCTGTAGAATCGTTGGTATGGGGATATTACAATGACCATCATGCCAACGGTGTGTGAAACCATTGGGGTATTCTATCCCAATGGTTTCAATGGATATCCAAATGGTTTAAAATCATTGGGATATGTGTAATTTTCAGTAGTGAATGTATGCATATTTTAATATTTACACTTCATATTTATTTTTTACGAAAGGGTGAATTTGGTATCCAGTTGCATCAGGATGTATTATTTGTGTACCTTAAGAAGAAAGGATCCAAGATGAATTTAAAACTATTATATCTAACTATATTTTCTTTTTAAAATCATTTTAATGCATATTTTTTTCAAATACACATAGATTTGTTTTATATTTCAAAAAAAAATTACATTCAAATTATGATATTTTTCATGTAAATATATATTTTTATTATCTTAAAAAGATGTATAATTTTGATATGTGTTATAGGTAATAATGAGTCGAAGTTGGATTATGGCACATCGAATGAATAATTAATATAGGAAGGTGTTGATTCCTTTTTGGAATTTTCTAAATGAAATGTTCCAAGCGGTGACATTTTTTTCTGTCCATGCCTGAAATGTTTGAATATAAAGAAGTTGAATAGTAGAGAGATCAAATATCATCTGATTTGTCATGATTTTAGTCCGAGTTACAAACCTTGGATTTGGAATGGTGAAACTAGACATAATGTTAGATCTACTGATGATGATGATTTGCAAGATGGTAACTTCGATGGAATTGTAGAAATGATCTGTGATATTGCAGCAGAACAAATTGAGATAGAATCGACAGTTGCGCGTCTATATGGTGATGCTGAAAAACCATTGTATCCTAGTTGTATGGATTTTACAGTTTTTTCAGTGGTGTTAAGATTGATTAACCTAAAGGCGAAACATGGATGGAGTGATAGAAGTTTTACAAAGCTGCTACAATTATTGAAAGACATTCTTCCAAAAGACAACGATCTTCCAGATTCACATTATAAGGACAATAAAATATTATGCCCGATGGGATTGGGATACAAGAAAATACATGCTTGTCCGAATGACTGTATGATATATAGGAAGGAATATGAATTTCTATAAGAGTGTCCTAAATATGGGACATTACAGTATAAGTTGAAAGAAAAATCACAGGCTGATGTAGAGATTACGAAGATCCCTTTAAAGGTATATTGGTATCTTCCTTAATTCATCATTTGAAACTTTTATTTTCTAATTCACATGATGCAAAAAGGTTAAGATGGCATGCTGATGAGCAGATATGTGATGAAAAAATACATCATCCAACTGATTTTCCACAATGGAATAAAATTGATGAGTAGTATCCTACATTTGTAAATGAAATTAGAAATCTCAGACTAGGGTTGTGCACAAATGGAATGAATCCATACCGAACCCTCAGTAGCACACATAGTTCATGGTCTGTTTTATTGGTAATTTAAAACCTCTCTCCTGAAGTTTGTATGAAGCAAAAATATGTCATGTTGAGTATAATGATCTCTGGTCTGAAGAAACCTAAAAATGATATTGATGTTTTCTTGTCACCATTGATTGATGATTTGAAACTTTTAGGGAGGATGGTATTAGGGTGTGTTATTCTTATAAAAAGGAATATTTTCAACTGCATTTAGTGATTATGTTCACTATAAATAACTTCCCAGCATATGGAAATTTGTCTGGATACAGTGTTAAGGGGCATAAATCATGTCCAATTTTCGAACAACAGACTTCATATTGTCAATTGAATCATGGGAGGAAAACAGTGTACATGGGTCATTGAAAGTTTTTGCCTATGGATTACTCTTATAGAAGAATAAAAAAGGAATTAAATGGCTCACAATAATTTGATATTACTCCAAAACCTTTATCCCCTGATGAGTATTTTGAGAGGGTGGAAAACCTTGATGTGACATTGGGAAAGACACAGAAATCTAGTAATGATAGACATATTTGGAAGAAAAGGTCAATATTTTTTGAGCTACCATATTGGAGATATCATGAAGTGAAACATAATATTGATTTCATGCACGTGGAGAAGAATATTTGCGACAGTTTTATTGGAACACTGCTAGATATTAAAGGAAAGACAAAAGATAAGTTGAATGCAAGATTAGACTTACTATCAATGGGAATACGTTTGAAGTTAGCTCCCACTCCTAATTGAAGATGAACATTTCTTCCCCCGGCTTGTCATAAACTATCCAAGAGGGAGAAAATTAGATTTTTTTCAGTGTCTTCATGATATCAAAGTGCCTCAAGGTTATTCTTAAAATGTAAAAAAATTGTCTCTTTGAAGGATTTGAAGTTGATAGGTATGAAATCTCATGATTGTCACATCATGATGCAACAACTTCTACCAATTTCATTGCATGGAATATTTCCCATTAGTATCAGAAAGACTATAATGAAGTTGTGTTATTTTTTCAATTCAATTTTTAATAAGGTGGTTGATGTGAATGCTTTGAACATTTTGGAAAAGGATGCAATTTCTATACTTTGTCAATTGGAAATGTATTTTCCTCCATCTTTTTTTGATATAATGGTGCATTTAATGATTCACCTGGTTTGAGAAATAAAGCTTTGTGGGCCTTTATATCTTTGTTGGATGTATCCTTTTGAAAGGTATATGAAAATATTGAAGGGGTATGTTAAGAATCCATATCGACCTGAAGCCTCCATTATTGAAAAGTATATTTATGATGAGGTTACAGAGTTTTATACGAGCTACTTGGCTATGGCAGAGCACATAGGTTTGCCTCCATCTTTCCATGAATGAGTTAATAATGAGGGAAAGGGGATTCGTGGATTGAAAGTCAAATCATTGTCAGCTAAACAGATAAAGAAGTTAGAATTATACATCTTAAATAACATAGCTGATGCTCAACCATATATCACATTTCATATTAATGAGTTGAAACAAAGTCATTCAAAGAAGAAAGAAATGTGGATTTTTAATGGGCACAACAAAACATTTTTATCATGGTTTAAAAAGACCTTGCTTGGTAGATCAGATGCATCAGATACATTAAGATGGTTAGTGGGTGGTCCATGTTTAAATGTGATAACATGGTCTGGTTATGACATTAATGGTTATAAATTTCATACGAAATCTCAAGACAATAGAAGTGCAGTTCAGAATAGTGGTGTATTGGTGTTTGCAGAAGCAATGCATTTTTCGAGTTATAAAGACAAAAACCCAATTTATGCATCAACTTTATATTATAGAGTCATTGAAGAAATATGGGAGGTTGATTACTTTAAAATTATAGTTCCTGTTTTTAACTGCAAATGATTTATCGGTAACAACAGTGTCAAACAAGATGAATTTGGAATGACAGTTGTTAATCTGAATAGATTGGAAGACACCGCATATTCTTTTATAATGTAAACACATGGAAAATAGATTTTCTATGTAGTTGATCAATCAGATATGCAGTGGTTTGTTGTTTTACAAGGAAAAAAACAATATGTTGGTGAGGATAAACTTGATGAAGATGCTGGTTTATGTGAGATCCCTATTTCCATGGAAATATTAGCAGAACGTAATGATGAGCATGTTGAATACATGGTTTCTACCATAAGGAATGATCATAATGAAGGAATTTGGGAAAACAATCCATTTGTACATTCCTAATATTACAGGTAACATATGTTTATTTCTTGTTTACAATTACTTTACCATGTTTACTAGCTTTACCATGTTTACCATGTCTACCATGTTTACCATGTTTACCATGTTTACCATGTTTACCATAGTTTACCATAGTTTACCTTTAAGTAAATTATATATTTATTGATTTTGTTGAATGAAAATTACACTACCATGTTTACCATGTTTACCATTATTTAACATTCTTACCATATTAACCATGTTTACTATTATGTAATTTAGTTCAATTTTCCATTTTCTGTTTACATTTGCAGTATTTGAATTTGTATATTTATGAACTAATGTTTGTTTTTTTTATTTGAAGGATAATGACAGATCAAATGGTTGATCAACCACATGATTCTGTAGATGAGCATAATGATCATACCTCTGGGGAAGAACATTCGCATGCTCCTCTTGATGTTCCCCAATCTTCCTCATGTGCTCCCTTAATGACAAAGAGTTCAAGAGTTGGTAAACGTGGGTGAACACGTTTACCAAAATTATCACTTGCTCGTATGCAGGACTAAATTATACTCATTGAGTTTGATGAGAATGATATTCCTAGAGGTCCAAATGAAAAATATTTTAAGAGTTTTGTATCAACTCAGGGTAAGAGCAAAGCAATAATTTTGTATGATGATTGGAGAAGTGTGGAAAAAGCGATAATATCTCAATTATGGGAGATGATTTTGGTAAGATCTTTTGCTTTTTTTGCCTATTATTTAAATCTTTCTAGTATAATATGTTTTACCTCTTCTTTATCAGATGAAATTTGATATTCCTAAAACTAGAGGAGTCAAGAAGAAATGCTTATCGATGGCTTCTAGGAGATGGATGGATTTCAAATCAACCCTTACATATGATTTCATTTTTTTCATAGGAGTCATGACAATCCATGTCATATATATCCTTTCATATATGAAGAGACATGTACACAGTTTGTTGAAAGTAGAAGAAAAGATTCATTTTTGGTAAGGGCAATGTAAACTTTTATAATATTTCTTATATAAATGATCTTATTAATGATTTATTATTCTTAATTTATAGCAAACAAGTACATCTCATCAGGATATCCAATCCAAAAATTTATACCCTCATAGTTTATCTTGGGTAGAGTATACATTATTAGAAGAACAAATGATGGTGGAAAAATTACAAAAACTGAGAGCTGAGTCTTCAAGCTTTGGAGAGGTTTCCCCTCCATCCCCTCTATCTAGAGATGAAAAATAGAAGAGATCTCAGATGGGCAAAAAGGGGAAATGTCTTTTAGAAGATTCAAGAATCGTAACTGAGAGGATTATAAGATATTTTATTTATTTATTTAAGTTAACTATATTCTTTATATAATTTGAATCATTACAGAAATGTTAAATTAATTAATACAGGATTATCTTGAGGAGCAGAGCTCACAATGGGCATTTAAAACTGCTAGAAGGCAAGATATTTTATCTGCAGCATTGGGAAAGCCCAAACATCCTGGTCATGTACAAGGATATCTGGCGGGTGTATCAGTGAGAAAAGTGTTGCCACATTCTTCAACTTTTTCCATTGAGGGTGTTTATAAAAAAATAGAATCCTTGGAGTATGAATTTCATAATATTAATGCGACGATGGAGGAAAAGATTAGAGCATCGGTGTAGTCTATGTTTGCAGACATGCAAAGAAAATTTCAGACTGCAACTCCCACTCCTCCACCTCCCCCTATAGACCCCATTATTTATACTCCACCTCCACTAGTAGCTCCCACTCCCTCACCTCAGCCTGTGGATCCCATTTTTTATTCTACTTCTCTGTTGCAGCTTCCTACTTATTGCAAGTTGTATGTTGATGATCCTCAACATCATATAGTTTCATATGGGATGGTATATTGTATAGGAGATATAGTTCATCATCAACAGTTAGAGGTAGAGTGTCATAGGGTCACTGTACAGGATATTATAGATGGATCAGCTCGAGCACCATTACCTACAGATGAGGTGACGACAGTTGGACATAGTATCAAACATTTTTTAATTTGGCCATCCAGACTTCTACGACTCATTACCATAGAGGTATGTATGTTATATATTCTATTTTATTTTTTATTAAAGTTGTTTTAACATTTGAAAACTAATATATTTTTCTATTTATTTTTATAGGAATACTTCAAAGGTAGAGAAATATTGTATAGACAACAATAAAGACAAATGGCTATGACATCATATACAGATTCTAGTAGTCTTGATAGATTTTCAAGATATCCAACTTTGTTGGTGGATCATTATGAGTTTCCAATAGAATATCATGTTTGTAGACGTGCAATAAATGTGAGGATTCTAAAAAATGATATCATGGAGCTTGTTACTGGAGATAAGTTGGGCATCAACATGGTGCAAATTTTTTACATGTAAGTCTTAACACCTTTTCCCTACATTATATTTATTAAAAATGTATACTTATGTCTGTTTTGTATTAGGTATCTTTATAAAATGTGTGAGAAGAATGAGTGACAGATGTATATGGATTCATGGACCCGCATTTGATTTCCCCTAAAGCGCATGCATTGGATGAGGAACAAAGAATTCTTTATATTGCTGAAAGATTTGAATAGAATATAATCATACTGTGTTGGATGATGACTTTTTGTGAGAGGTATAAAACATATCTCTAACAAATATTTCATTACCTTTTATCATAAAAAACCACTAACCTTAAATTTTCTTTTATCAGTGATCATTGGATGTTAGGTTTTTTTCCCCAAGGGAGAAAACACTTTATTGGATATGTTATGTCCATGGTGATGTGCGGGAAAGTTTTAAGAATATGTTGGAAAAGTAAGTTTCAATTTCTTTATAGTTGTATATATTATAATGAATTTTAAATTTATCCCATTCATATTATTTTCTAATAGAGGGTGGGTCTACTTTCAAAAAAACACAAAGAAAAGGAGTGCCAAGATCAAATATGTAAAAGTAAAGGTAAATATCCATTTATAATTTGTATTTTTTGATGTTTTACATAAAAATAATATTTTGAATTTGCACTCATTTAAACAGAATTTTCATGAACAACAAGGCGTCATCGAATGCGGATATTATATGTTAAGATTTATGTATGAAATAATTTCAACTGGAACACTTGTTCAATTTGACCTAGTAAGATTTCCTTTTAAAATTTTCCATAATATTTCATTATATTTATTCATTATACATGTTAACTACTATCCTTTTAATTTGTAGCTATTTGATGAACCTCAATCCTATAGTTCTCAAGATTTCAAACACTTACAAGTGGAATGGTAAAATTATTTTATAGGATTGATTGGATTTTAGTTTGTTTGTAGTGTAAAATGTAATTTGGAATTTTATCATTATAATTGTGTATTTGGTAGTCGTTTAGGTTGGATTTAGGTTTTTTTAGTTGACATTGTAAGTTTTTAATGTTATATATGTGAATGTTTAATTTTGGTCTAATTCTTGTTTTGGTATAGTTCTAATGGTTTTTCTGGTATGGATTCAAGTCTTGGGGGGAGGGTGTCCAGGTGTGTGGGGGTGTCCAGGGTGTCCATGGGGATGGGAGGGTGTCCAGGAGGGTGGGGGCTGTCTAGGAGGGTGGGGGTTGTCCAGGGGGTGTCCATGGGTGGGGGTGTCCAGTGGGGTGGAGGGGTTTCTAGGGGTGTGGGAGGGTTGTCTAGTGGGGTGGGGGTGTCCAGGGTGTCCATGGGAGTGGTAGGGTGTCTGGGAGGGTGGGACAATTTTCTAGGGGAGTGGGGGGCTGTCCAGGAGGGTGGGGGGGGCTGTCCCGGGGGTGTCTAGGGGGTGGGGGTGTCCATGGGTGTGGGGGGGGGGTGTCCAGTGGGGTGGGGGTGTGGGAGGGTTGTCCAGTGGGGTGGGGGTGTTCATGGGGGTGGGAGGGTGTCCAAGAGGGTGGGAGGGTTTTCCAGGGGAGTGGGGGTTGTCCAAGAGGGGTGGGGGTGGGCTGTCCAGGGGGTATCCAGGGGTGTGGGGTGTCTAGTGGGGTGGCGGTGTATGGGATGTCCATGGGGGTGGGAGGGTGTCCAGGAGGGTGGGAGGCTGTCCAGGAGGGTGGGGGCTATCAAGGGGGTGTCCGGGGTTGTGTGTGTGGGGTGGGGGTCCAATGGGGTGGGGGGTTTCCAGGGGTGTGGGAGGGTTGTCTAGTGGGGTGGGGGTGTCCAGGGTGTCCATGGGGGTGGGAGGGTGGGAGGGATGTCCAAGGGAGTGGGGGCCTATCCAGGAGGGGTGGGGGGTGGGGGGGGGGGGGGGGGGTTGTCCAGGGGGTATCCAGGGGTGGGGGGTGTCCAGTGGGGTGGGGGGTTTTAGGGGTGTGGGAGGGTTTTCCAGTGGGGTGGGGGTGTCCGGGGTGTCCATGGGGGATGGGAGGGTATCCAGGAGGGTGGGGGCAGTCTAGGAGGGTGGGGGCTATCTAAGGGGTGTTCAGGAGTGTGGGGGTGTCCAGTGGGATGGTGGGGGGGGGGTTTAGGGGTGTGGGAGGGTTGTCCAGTGGGGTGGGGGTGTACAGGGTGTCCATGGGGGTGGGAGGGTGTCTAGGAGGGTGGGAGGGTTGTCCAGGGGAGTGGGGGGTTGTCCAGGAGGGGTGGGGGCTGTCCAAGGGGTATCCAGAGGTGTGGGGGTGTCCAGTGGGGTGGGGGGTTTCCGGGGGGTGTGGGAGGGTTGTCCAGTGGGGTGGGGGTGTTTGGGGTGTCCATGGTGGTGGGAGAGTGTCCAGGAGGGTGGGAGGGCTGTCCAGGGGGGCTGTCCTGGGGGTTTCTAGGGGTATGGGGGAGTTTCCAGTGGGGTGGGGGGTTTCTAGGGGTGTGGGAGGGATGTCCAGTGGGGTGGGGGTTTCTAGGGTGTCCATGGGGGTGGGAGGGTGTCTAGGAGGGTGGTAGGGCTGTCTAGGGGAGTGGGGCTGTCTAGGAGGGGTGGGGGTTGTCCAGGGGGTATCCAGGGGTGGGGTGGTGTCCAGTGGGATGGGGGTTTCCAGGGGTGTGGGATGGTTTTCCAGTGGGGTTGGGGTGTCTGGGGTGTCCATGGGGATGGGAGGGTGTCCAGGAGGGTGGGGGGTTGGTTTTGGTCTAGTTTAGTTCGGTTTTTTTTTATTTAGGTTTTCTTTTGCAGGTCATAGTTGTGGTTGAATAGTTTTATTAAAAAAATTGGTTTTTATGTCGGTTATTTTATAACCAACATAAAAAATGCATGTTTATGGGTTTTAACATCGGTTATTTGAAAACCGACGTAAAAAATGCACGGGAATGGGTTTTTACGTCGTTTATTTCATAACCGACATAATAAATGGAATGAATATAGGTTTTTACATCGATTATTTGATAACCGACATAATAAATGGTATGAAATATTTTTTTGCATCAGTTATTTAATAACCGACGTATTATATATGTTTTCACATCGGTTATTATTTAACCGACGTTAAAAACGCTTAGCAGACTAGTTTATAATGTCAGTTATGAACATAACCGACATGATAAACTCTGAGGAGGAGTAATTTATTATGTTAGTTATTCTATAATATACATGAAAAAGTAAATACCATGTTGGTTATTTAAAAATCTCCGTAATAAATCACAACTCCGAAGCGTTTTCCACGTCAGTTTTTGATGAACCGACATGAAAAATGCTTTAGATTATTGGTTTTTATGTTGATTTTAAAATAACCGCTATAAAAAACAATATTTATAAAATCTCCTGTAATAACGTCGGCCAAAATCTGACGTAAAAAATAAAAAATAACCACCATAAAAAACATTTTCTGCACTAGTGGAAGTAAGTGCATGGTCAGAAGATATGAGTTGCTTCGAGCCGACATGCCAAAGAATATATTGACTATGCAACCGTCGATCATGATAATGTAGCGTGGTGTAATTACTAAACACACATTACCTTATCTATATCACGGTATTGATTTTAATAAGAAGGATTGATGATAAAGTCTTACATGTCATCATAGATCAACAAAATGTAGCATGGACCAATTCCTAAACGCACATTTTATACATCAAAGTTATGATGTAAGTAGTATCAATGTTACAACCTACAATAACTTCCATCATATTTCAAGATGTGCTTTGAAAATAACGGTGTAAACCCATAACCAATATGCTAACTAAAATGAAAAATGGATATCATACGAGTTATAATATGATAAAAATCCATTATGTCATAGGACATGTGTTAAAGATGAAAAGCGTTTGTTAAGGAAAAAAACAAACATGCATCAAGCTAAACACATGGTTCATCTAAGTAAATATCCTAAAAGTTTCTTAGGATATTACATAAATCCCTAAGATAGAAAAATGTGGTCAAGTGGTATAATACATTTCTATATAAGGGTACACATATCTATTAGAGATAGTGGGAGCAGAATTGACTTGGACTTAGTCAATGCTCAAGATGCGCAAATAGTTGACATAGGAACAAGTTCCACAAGTACATGTGGAATAGGAATGTTCTAGTGACACATACTATGTAGGAAGGATGAAACCATGGTGATGGTTTTAGCCGATGATAAATTATTTATTAAGAATAATAAATCCTATAAGTAAGCAGTATGTGGAAATTAACTAAGATTGACAAGACAATTAAAATTTAATAATGGATTCCATGTATCAAATTGCAAAGGGGCTTATAAATTGAATACCGCGGTGGGTATTCAAGTGAAATTGATACATGGGTGGTACAAGAGCAGTACCAATAAGGCTTGATTGGTTATACCAAGTTGGCATGCCTAAATCCATTAGAATTTTACTTGTCATAGCTAACTTCTAAGATCGTTTTATTTACCATTGTTTTTCAAGATCAACTTTCATGGAAGGAGTCTATACGATGTAACTAAAAAGGTATGATGACATCATATGATGCCAATAAGGGTTTCAAGTTACTAAAATCAAGTTCAGGATTAAAGTAAGAAACAAGATCTTAGAGCATTCATTTCAAATGAAACTTTTCCCTGTTTATACCAAAGGTTAGTGGGGGCGGCAATGTTTTCCAAGTAAAACATGTTCGGAAACATATGGAAAACAGATCTTGGTCTTATAGTTAGATAAGACCAGAATAAAAGTAATTATCTAGTGATTGACTTAAAGTAGCAACCTAAGTTCTAGGGAACTGAATCTATCGAAGTAGATCTAATGATTTCTTGGACCTAGTCAATCGTACAAAAAGTGAAATTGTATTGAATAATACAAGTTAAAACAATTCAAGTTAAGTATTGTTGTCAATGTCACATGGATTAATCTCTTCAGGTTAACATGTTTGGAACATGGGAAGTGATTAAAGTTTTGAGTTGAATTCCATACACTCCAACGATGGATCAATCATGCATGCCATAATATATACAAGAATTGATACTGCCATAATATAATTTATAATGGGAAAATATCAATTGTTTCCAGGATCACTGCAAGTTTAGCAGTCATAACTATCATCTTGTAATTTGGAAGGTACAAATGATATGTACCT
This sequence comes from Viscum album, assembly GCA_963277665.1. NCBI lineage: Eukaryota > Viridiplantae > Streptophyta > Magnoliopsida > Santalales > Viscaceae > Viscum > Viscum album. Next base: position 1,819,411,490 of record OY728151.1, on the reverse strand, counting down.
GGTATATGGAGAAGAAGGATACTAGTTATAGTGGGACAGAAACTAGTAGTCTTTAGATCAATTTAATCTAGTATCATAGTTAGGCAAAGGTGATGAGTGATTCAAGTTCATAAAATCCAATGGTATCCATACCTACAAATACTAAGTACATTGTAGCTTCTAAGGCAGCTAAGAAGTAGTTATCAATCGCAACAATTTGTTCTAGTTCTTGGAATCGCACCTAGTGAGAAAAGTATTATCATAATTATGATATTCTTACTAGCCAAGTTGTCATGTTATGACAATGGACAAAAGTTATATACTTGGGGATACCTTATCTTGAGAAGTTTTACTCAAGGAGATGAGGTAGAATACAATAGATATGTTATGTGGAAAAAACGTGGCAGGCCCAACAGTTAAAGCCATAACTCAGTAGAAGCATGATCTTTTCCATGTGAGTAGCTAACAAGTTTGGTTAGCAAGTTGGATCTAGTGCAAGTGGGAGTGTTGAAATAGTGGGTTCCCTAGACCCAACTATGCTATAATTTCGATTACCATATCATGTATATAGTTAGTTATACATGATGTCATCTTACCATTATAGTGTAAACTTTTCTGCATTCACTATTGAAATAGTAATGTCCAAAGATTAATTGTCATGTCAAGAGGTTATAACAGATCTCATGCTATAATGAGAACCTCGAGATACTATGAAATTAATCTTAAATATATGTTCTATAGTCTAGATACATCTTACTGATCAGACACAATAGATGTTTGACTATCAGGTGTTGGGGGCTCATAAGCATCGATACTTCTACTCATGAAGTTCGCACTTAGTGATCTCTAGTAATGAGATCATGAGGACAGACCCACCAATAGGAACACCATGTGTTTTGGGTGTCATTGGTTGTTCCTATCTACGGACATGTGAATTGGTCTCCTGACTTGAGATCATTACTAGTGTGTACCATTTGATTGCGTACTTTGATGTAAGGAAAAAACATGGTATTGAAATCCTAACGAGGTATCTTGTGTTGGGTGTGTAGTTGGTAGTATGACATTGGTTGAATGGTCAAGAAATAATTTTTCACTTACAAGTTTAGGAAGTTGTATAAATTAGGCATGGTTGATCAAGATGGTGATACCTTCATAAGTATTTGGCCAAAGCAGTCAAAATATAAATCCATCTGGTTAGATCAACAAATAATAAAGCAAGAAAAAGGATGATGACACAAGTGTGCATATTGATTTATGAGATATTTAATGATAAAGAGATTATAGTACACAGTCAATGTTCGTAGATTGGTTGTCGTTGTTATGACCATCCTTATTTCTTTAAGGGTCATGATGGGTTGCTAGACCCCACTCTTGGTTTTTAGATTTTATTCACTACTATCGAGATGAGGGCCTAGAGGGTCACACACAACAGTATATTCAAGAATCTTCTCTATTCAGTTGAATAAGAATATTGGACATGGTGGGCCCCACCACAGGGTCCGAGTGTTGTCCAAGTTTTCAATCACCAAAATAATTAAATAAATTCATTATTATTCAAGTTATGAATAATTGGGATTGAATTTATTTAAATTATTTAAAAGTTAAGTAAATATGAGAAAAATATTAATCGAATGAATATTATTTTAATATTCAAGATTCGTTTAATATTAAGTGAGATAGCGAGTCAAGTTAAATAGCTCGATTTTTATCACATAATATATTTTATATATATTAAAGGTGTGTGATAAAATAATAAATAATAGTGACGCGGTTTAGTTCATTAGAGTTATTTATTTAGTGGACGTTGAAATAAACGGGGGTTGGGGAATCCAACCAGGTATTTTGCAACACCACTATAAATAGAGGTGAGGCTCTCTCTCCATAAACTATTCACTCATTCATTCATTCATTTCATGGAATGGAAAATTAGAGCCTCTCTCTCCTCCTGCTACCTAGAGAGATAAGTAGTTGATCCAAGAGCATGGATCAAGATCTTCCTAAAGCATCGAAGGGATCTCGATGCAGTGATCGTCAGGACGTGGAAGACATCATCGGATCGCCATGCTAGCACCTGAAATTTGACGATCGATATTCTAGTGGATTTTAAAAGCGTGTGTGGACAATCTAGAGGGATCCTGTTATGGATACTTCAAGTGATGATCGTCATCGACTAGTTGCAGTCGATCATAGCTTCAGATTTGAAACGGGTATGTTTTCATTTTAATTTTTGTGCTCTTTATAATTTATGAAAGATCCTAGGACCTTACCGGGGCTCAGATCATTGGTGATGACAAGTTCCATCATCCCTTTGATAATTTTTTTTTAAAATACCTAGCCCATCAGCTTTTGTTTTGGGCCCCGAGACCTTTTAGTAGAAACCTGACACATCAATTCATGGTAAGGGTAAAGATTACGAGGCAACTTCTACCACATCTCAAATTCTACCTTTATTTCGCGACACTGATGTTTTTCAACAAGTGCTCAAACTGCTTAAAGATATCAACAACACTTAACTTCTGATGATCATAATCTTTAAGCAATCTATTAAAACTTTCACTTAATTGAGTGTTGTGAATACCCAATGTTAAAACATCTTTCAAAAAGCAATGCGCCCACTTTTCTCGCAATACGAATACATCATCTAGCCACTGTGATTTCCCATCCCCATATTCTACTCTAAGGAAAGACCACTCCTAATCAAACTGATTTTCATTATGGTATTCGAACATACACTTCTTAAATCTAGTTAGAAAACTAGATCCATCTTTCATCTAATTACCTAAATGCTTAATGCCATTTTGCATCAAATGTCACGAACAAAAGCAATGTCGAGTTCCCACTAAAACTACAGAAATGGATTTTCTCATTGTCGCATCCTGATCAGTAAAAATAGTTTGAGGCCTCTTCATGTGATGCACTTGTAATTTTTTTTGAAACAACCAAGAAAACGAAGTGTTGGTTTCATCATATAACAAAGCTACCCAAAAACAACAATCTCTTGATGATGATTGAACCCCACAAAAACACCTAACGGCCTGTACTCTTTATTAGTGTTGAAAGTGGTTTAAAAACAACAATATCTCCAAAAAAATCACAATCTATTCTCATTTTTGGATCATCCTAGAAAATATTACTAATTTGTTCATTCATGTCAAACTGCATAGTATAAACAAATGATGGATTGTCCTGACTTTGTCTTTCCAGGTATTCTAACATGAAACATGCATCACCATGAAGCAAATCTCTTTCCCATTTAGACCTTACAAAATTCAACTAATCAACACGTGTGTACCCAATAACATCTCGCCCCCTACAATAGTTGTCACCAACAAGAAAGAATCATTTGGTTTAATACCTACAGAAGCATTCACATCTAACCCAGCTAATTGTGCTTCTGTTATTTTTCTTTGGGACCTCATCATATGAATTGATTCGGGCCTATGCAAGGGATGATTATGCTCTTCAACAAATATAGTACATACATATTGTCCAGAAGACAATAAACTAACCCACATTCTAGCAAGGCAACCTGTATGTGTCTCGACCCGAGGAAATTTCACCATGCTATCAAGTTTGTCAACCTTCTTATGACCTTCTTTGTTACATGCATAAAGGTTTGATGTGACAATTTATTTATCCTTTCTCCTTTTATTAGAGTATTTTCGGCGTACACTGAACTCATTTACTCCCCCATACCCGACATAAAAACATTTTGCTTCATCAAGTGACTTGAACGTCATCCCTACAACTGGTTTAGTAGAAGCTGCTACAACATCAACAACATTGCAACAACCTGCAACAAAAATCTTCAGTTCAAGAAAAGTACATTAATTTTATAATAGGGTTTAATCCGTTTGAAAATGCATAAACTATATGAATAAAAATGTAACTAAATAATAATTAATTACGAATATATATATATATATATATATATATTTTTTCTGAAATTATAAATAAAACAATTTATAAGACATATTATATATATTTTCCAGTGGAAGTTCCGGTGGAAGTTCCGGTGGAAGTTCCGGTGGAAGTTCCGGTGAAAGTTCGAGTGGAAGTTCCTGTGCAAGTTCCAGTGGAAGTTTCACTTGAAGTTGTAGTGGAAGTTCTAGTAGAAGTTCGAGTGGAAGTTCCGGTAGAAGTTCCAGTGAAAGTTCCAGTAGAAGTTTCAGTGGAACTTCCACTCGAATTTCCAGTAGACATCGAGCAGAACTTGGATATCAAGTGAAAGTTCCTCTGGAAGTTCCACTGCAAAAACTAGTGGAACTTCCAGTGGACATCGAGAGGAACTTGGACATCAAATGGAAGTTTCACTGTAAAAACCAGTGGAACTTCCACTGCAAAAACCAGTGGAAGTTCCGCAATGCAACAAAACTATATATTACTTCCAGTAAAAGGACCAATGCAAACTTCAACAAATAATGTTGGACAAATTTACAACAAAACTAAGGAAAAACAAACTTCAAATATAATCTTCAATACCTTCACATCATTCAGTATATAGTTATAGATAAAAACTTATTCTAGATTTATAAAAAAACTGTAAAAATACTTCAAATAAAATCCGCAAATACCTTTATCGATATCCATTATAGGGAGAACCAAAATACCAACTTCAAACCGTGCTGTGATCCCGATGATTCGCCCTGCTCCAAAACCCACTGATCTCTCAGACATCGACCTCGAGATCGACCTCAGACCTCAATCTCAACCGGAGTGCCGCGACTCTGACGATTCGCCCTGCTCCGCAATCTGGCGCACCTTGCCTGAACAAAAATGCGTCAAATCCCTGCCACGCTCCGGTCATTTCGCGCGTGCCCCTTTTGGCTTTGAGATGAAAATGTCCTCCATCAACTCAACCCGAGAGGATGGTGCCACGTGTAAAAAAAACACATGTTAAAAACCATCCATAAATTGTCTCGCGGCTCCTGTTTGAAATCTCTCTACCGCCCACCATGACCTAGCCTTGCCATGACGGCGATGCCGGCCCCCAGCCTGGGGAGGGGCCTTCTTCTGCGGTGCCACCACCTCCTCCTAATCCCATAATCCAACCTAAGTCTTACAAGTCGGCCCTCTCTCGGCTGCCTTCCTCCTCGATGGTTCCTGTTGCAGTTCTGCCACCTACTCCGACCATTCCCCTTGCTCCCAAAGCTCTGGCTGTTTATGAAGAACTGGTGTTCTCCCTGACATTTGTGGAATTCCAAGTGGCGGCTAGATATCATAATCGTACCCTGATCATCAAATTCAATTCAGGCAGGCCGCAACTGCGCAATTTTGAACGATTTGTCAATTCCTCATGGGTGCTTGTTACACAGGCTTCAGTTGGATTGCTCGACCATAGAAATTTCTGTATTCACCAATTTCAGTTGAGGATTCTGCGAAGGCGTGGTCTCGGGAATCTCCTGTCTGTGACAATCGAAGTTTTCTGCTATTCCACTTGATGATGTATTTTCCCCGAAAACGTAATCCGAAACTCGCAGCTATATGGATCCGTTTACTTGATCTTCCTCTGCCGTTTCTTCAGGTAGATGATCACATGTTGCGGCTATAACTCCCTATGTTTCCATGGATCTGCGTTGAAATGGATATATCGAAGATGCCCCCTTCAAATGTTCATTTGAGAGCTGGGAATGAGGAATTTTTCTGGAAAAAAAGCGGTGCTTGATACGAAGATTGGTTTTTGTTTGGCGTGTCAATTGTAGGGTCATGATCAAATGCATTGCAGGCGAGTTTCAGGCAAAACCAGATCATCCCTAACTTCTGCTAATAAGTATCCTTAAGAGGGAGACAAAGCCGGAGGAGCTCAACATATTCCTGGCAAAGTGAATACCAATGAACGCCCAGACGCTCAGGTATCATGTGTTCCAATGTCAGCTGTTGGTCCAGTGGTGTGGGGATCCTAACCTTCCATGACCCAGATCACTTATTCGGTGAGAGCCCATCTTAGAATTGATGAACAAGTGGTTCAGGATACTGGTGCTGCGGGGGATTCTCAATCTCCTAGGGCTCAGATCGCACCCTGGGAGAGAATTGATCCCTGCACTGAAGAACTATAGGTTCAGGATGCTGGTGAGGATGGTAATAAGGAAGTTATTGGAATAGGAGATGGAAGTTTGTTGCAGCAGGAGGAACCACATCCTAATGGGTGCGGCAAGGATTTTTCCTTTATTCATTTTGAGGCCTCTGGGGAGAACAAGGAGATCCTAACCAATCAATGTGGGCATGAAATGCTCATCGCTAACGAGGAGCATCAGAATATTCAGAATGCAGAGAAGGAAACTCCATCTTTTTCAGTTTTGCTTGTTAATTCGTTTCGTTCCGTGCTTTGGAGGACGTTGACAACCGTCCACCTTCGAAGGGTCAACCGAAGAAGTTGGCTCATGATTTGGATCATATTTCGAGAGAAGACTTCCACATCATAGTTAACAAGGTCCATACTCGTTCGTCATCCAAAAATTGCAGCCAACATCATCTAAGTAGAGAGTACAACTTAAACGAAGAAGGCAAATGTAAGGATGCCATTATTTGGGTGTCTCAGTCCTAGTGTTTTTTATGGTATTGAATGATAGGGGAATTGGTTCTCCAGCCAAATGGGAGTATATAAGACACGATGTATCCATTAGGAGGGTATCTTTGTTTTCAATTTCAGAACCAAAACAGAATTCAGAGTAGATCAAAAGAGTTCCTAGTAAGATCTATTTTCAAAACTTCATACATGATGCCCCAACTAACAATCATATATGATAATGTGGTTGTGAATTCGATGGCCAGCTTTTCTTAGAACATCATTGTTAAAACAACATATTCCAATTATGTTTTCTTCTTAAATATCATCTATGCAAAGTGCGATGTTATTGGGAGACAGGAGATGTGGAGAAACCTCTCTGGTTTTAATCCATGCACTTCTCCATGGATCATTGGAGGAGACTTCGATGCTATGACCAACAACACGGAGAAGGATGGAGGATACAGGTTTTCCCAATGGGCTATGGATGACTTCAAATATTTTTTCACAAAAAAAAAAAGCTGTTGGACCTAGGCTTTTCAGGTGATTGCTTTACATGGTGTAACAATAAGAGTGACAGTAGGTGGACATGGGTGAGGCCTTGTTGTTGCTTTTCCAATTTACAGGGCATTAATGATTTCTCTAACATGGTTGTTGACATCATCCCTGGCACTTGTTGGATCACTCTCCCCTTGTTGTTTATTTTGGTGAAAGACAGGTGCATGGAATTCACTTCTGGTTCACAAAGCGTTGGTTGCAGGAAGCTGAGTTTCTGGACAAGGTAAATGTATTTTGGAATGTTCCCTATGCAGGGCCGCTATGGGAGATCCTTCAATCCAAGTTAAGACGACTTTGTTCGGCTCTCACAAATTGGGCGAAGGTGAACTTTTCATTCACCGTTCTTTAATATCATGGATATTGAAAAGGATATGCAGGAATTGGAAAACAGGCTGATACAAAGATGGGATGAAGATGCAGCAGATCAACTATATTCAAATAAAAAATTACTGGCAAATTTTTTAGTGGAGGAAATGCAAGCTCGTGAGAACTCACAGGCATTATGGTTGGCAGCAAGTGATCGAAATACAGCGTATTTTCTTGCATGTCTAGAAGAAAGGAAAAGGTATGGTAATCCAAATCTGTAAATAGACGATAGTTCTTTCACAAAGAACTTGAATATCTTTGGTTCCATTGATGTTGATTTCTTTTCAATTACTTTTACTGGGCAATGAAGCTGATGCAGTTTTGCGAGGTAGAGTATAACATGTATAGAGTATTTTTCTTCAAAATTCGTTACATCATTAGTGCCACTCAAAATGAAGATATTGGTAGGTCTCATAATGAATGTGAAGTGCCTAGAGTTGTTATAAATCTAGGAGCATACAGTGATGATCCCGATTTTTTCTATATTTCGAGGGAGATAATACAAAATGATGTCGTGTCGTCAATTTATGATTTCTGTAATGAAGGCCTATTTCCTGTTAGATGTGCTCTAAAGTATACATGTGAATGAATTAAAATTAGATTCATGTATCTTCCTATAGTTTCATCGGTTATAATCCATTTGGAAGGAATAAAATGGTATCCATTATGAATGGATTAAATGGCTTGCATTCAATGCATAATTCCAACGATAATAAGCATGCTGATAAACCTGAAGGATGACTATATAAATTGATGAAATCCCTCGTGTCGTGCACAATTGATTGTATGCAAGTCTTGATTTTTTCTTCCTCTTGAAACCAATTTATCTCTAGGTGAAGACGCTAGCATCCCTTATGTGTTTATGGATCCTCATGAAACGTTTTGGGATCCTTTGGCCGGTGTAACCGTCTCGGAGGTAGGAGGATTTCGCTTGCTTCTCAGGTGATCGACATCAAGTGTACTCCATCAAAGATTGAAGATGAAGCTTGCTGTTATTCAGTTATACATGTTTATGTTCGTTTATATTACATGTTGATTCTGTCGAGGATATATTGCACAAGAATGAGATTGCTTCCGCTACCAAGATCATTCGATGACTCCCTAAAACCCATTAATGGCATCAAAGGATCCTTTATCGTTTTGAAGATGGCGGCGCACTCCCCTGGTGCTCTCTCCCTCCCGTCACGGCTTCTAGGGTTTTCGCTGGCTTCCTCTGGCAATGGGGGCGGCGGATCTTTGCCCCTGCCCTCTCGTGCTCCTGGGGGGCGCTCTTGGCGGCGACAGGCTGGTGAGGAGTTCTTCGATGCAGCAGTTCTTTGGCGGTTTCGTGTGTTCCAAGTGGCGGCGTTGGTCAGGTTTTCGGCACTTGAATCTTTCACGGCCCTACCCTCTCCTCTTGTGGGGGGAGATCTCGGCGACATCGGGCCTCAACAACATTCTCCAGACCACCAATTCTTTGGCAGCTTCCTCCTTTCTGAGCGGTGGTGTTTCTCGGGATTCCAAAGTCTCTGGAAGCGCGGAATGTTGGGGCTTCGGTGTGGCTTTGGTTGTCGGGCAACGATGCTGCTTACTCGTTTTCGATCTCAGACTCTCGACCTCGCGATGCAGATGTAGGTTTGTATTGTGCTATGGTTCGACCTTGTTTTCGATTCGCGAAGCAGATGTAGGTGCGTGCTTGACCTGCTCCCTCGGCGCGGCGTTTCAGGACATTGGTGGAGCCGCTCAGATCTGGGACTTTCGCCGTGCATCGTTTCTGTTCCCGGGAGGTGTGGAACAGATCTGGGCGCTACATTTTGTGGCTTTGCAGCTCTCTGCCCCTTTTCTTCTGCGAGGAGCGTTCTCGACGACAATGGGCTTCGGCGGCCTCTTTTGGTTTCATGGCGGATGGGATCTCCCAGTTTCTTCGGCGGCTTCTCCGAGCGGCAGTTTGGCGGTTGATGCGGTTCATCTTGCTTGGTGTCTGGCGCAACGGTTCTTGTAGACGGTGCGACAATTTGGTTTGGCGGCGTTGGTTGGGCCCTTCTCGGTCGTCGACAAAGTGACTGGTTTCCAGGCTTGGGAGTGTGGTGCTGGCCTCTCCGGATTCGCGGCGGTGAAAGGTGGGTGCGGCGGGCTCTACGACGTCTTGGCAGCGGCGTGCTTGCTCTCGTGCTTGGATCTGTTTTTCCAGATCTGAGTCTGGGAGGGGTTTTCTGGCTCTCATGGCTTCTTGATGGGTTCTGGTGGCTGCAGAGAGTGAAGATGCAGGTTTGTGGTTTGTGTTTCTGGTTCCTCAGTTTCCTCTGGTTTATGATGCTGATGAAGTTCTGGACAAGTTGTGTTGCGTTCTGGTTGTTATGTTGAGATGTGGTCTTCTGAGTTGTGGTTGGTGTGGTTGTGAGTTGTTGCCGGTGCTGGATTTGAGGCAGGGTGATGTGGAGGTTAAGGGTTGTGGTGCTGGTTTGGTTTTGAATCGCTGCGGTTGCTGGATATTGGTTCTGTTGAGTGGTGCTGGGTGTGGTCCTACCTTTGGGTGCTTCAGATGTGTTCCTGGGTGTGCTACTAGGTGTGAGTTGTTGGAAGCTGATTGGAATGAAGGTGAGGGTTTCTGGAATATACGTCTCTGGTTTATGGATGATGCTTGGCTGAGAAGTGATGATAGATGCTGGTGTTCAGTGATGGTTGCTACTTTGCTGTGAAGTGGAACAAGGTGAGACTTATGACTTTGCTGGTGGTGGTTCTGTGATGTTGGCGATGGATATGATTGGCAAGGAGGCATGGGTGATGACAATGGTGATGCGAGATGCTGGTTGTTGTTTGGCTGGGTGATGCTCTTGGGAATGCTTTCGTTTTTCTGCTTTTTCTGTTTTTTCTGGTTGCGTGTTTTGGTTTTTTTGGGGACTTTTGCGTTTTGTGGGGGTGTCCAGGGTTTTTGGGTGTGGGTTGTTTGACCCCTTTCCTCTCTTGTCTGCGATGTCTTTTTTTCTAATAAATTTTGGGGGGTCAGGAATAGCCTGACCTTGCATCTTCCTTGCCTCATTAATGGTATCAAAGTGTCAACTTCCTCATTGAATCAATGTGTTTTTAACATTGTTAAATGAAGGTGTTTTATGAAATCGTAATTGTTTCCCCCCTCCCAAAGTTACTTTATACGATAACGTAATATCAAGAGCACTACTTAACATTACGTTAAATTGTTAACGTAATCTATAATGGAAGACGTGGCTTACGCTAAGTAGTTGATGTAATCTGCGTCGCTGCCAAGGAAAAACAGAGCATTGGAGTTTTAGGTTACTTAATGATATGTTGAGTGTCAATGTATTGTGAGGTTTCTGTTTGAGGATTAATGAAGAGAGAAGCTTCAACCACATATTGTAGAAAAGCTGTAAACTTTCCCCGATAAGGTTACTGATCGTAAGCAGATACAGGTGTTTCTTAGTATATTAAGTTATGACAGAGCATACATTAGAGATTTAGCAAAAATCTTAGTACCAATACAAAGAACGGTGTTCAGTAAGATACATTGGGATTGGACATAAGAAGATTATGAAGTAATCAGAATTTTGAAGCAAAAAGCACATAATCTCTTAGAATTGAAGTATCCAGATGAGAGTGAAGATCAACTTATCTTAGAGACAGATGCATCAGACTCAACATAAGGATATATCCTAAAGATGAGGAAAAACCATAATGAAAGTATTAGTAGATACTGGAGTGGATGTTTTAATAAGACAGAGAAGAATTATCATGTCCATGAAAGAGAATTGATTGCGTCCTTAAAGAAATTAGGGCTAATGAACTTTTCTTGGGAAAACTTTTTACTATAAGAACAAATAGTTCTTATATAAAGAACATTACGAGAATAAAATTAAAAAGGTTTACCCAGACACGACTTGTATGATGGAGGAATAAATTGCAGTACTATAACTTTAATATAGAAAATATTAAAGGAAAATATAATGTCATTCCAGATGTACTAACACGCGACTTTGACTCTTTCAGGTGCAATGACAGAAGATAACAAATCAAGGAGATGTCTCGTTTGCATTGATAATCATTTTGTGGCAGAATGTCGAGATATCAAAGCAATGAATGACATACTCAAGAAAAGAAAATGAATTCTAGCAGAGAATCTCCTTCAGAAGAAGGGATCTTTATCCAGTAAGGTTGAAAGATCAGAAAGCGCGAGTTCCTCAACCAGAAAGGCCGAGGAACCTGAAGATTGGCACGAATGAAAGCTCTAAAGGAAAAGAGAAAACCATTTATAAGAGTTGAACTGATAAAGTAGAAGAAGAACTTGAAAAGTAGCAAAAGTCTAAGAAAGAACTTCATCGATAGAATGTTCAACAGAAACAAGATCAAGAAAGTCTAGATGATGATCTTGATGAAAAACCCAATCCAGCAAAGGAAATATGGAAATATTTGTACAGGATTCCAAATATTTCAGGGAATAAATCCACAACCGTTTATAATCTAATCCAGAAAAATAAAAATGATCGGGTATTCAAGAGAGGTCTGAATCTTGTTTTAGACATGCTTGAAGAATTTGAAGACCTTATGGAGGATTATAAAATGATTGATCGAGATATGATCAGTATGATCATCACTGAAGAGATCAGGCTGAAAGTCTAAGTATTTGGTCTTCTTAACAAAGCTAGAAGGATCAAGGAGGCATGTGTGGAAAAATATCCAGTGCTGCAAAGGTTTTGGAAAATGTTAGGAACATGGATTTCGAAGCTCTATATACCAGATACAACATTAGAACCAGAAGAGTTCATTGAATGCCGAAAAGCTTTCAGAATGGGAGCAGTACAATTCTTGGGATTTAAGAAAATAAATTCCACATTCAATTGGGTACCACAAATGATGAGAACAGTTCTAAACAATGCATATCCAAGTTTGTTATAGCGGGTTGCGTATATTGAACCTATCAGACTAGCAGGCAGATTGATCATGCTATGGAATCTGTACCCAGTGCACTGGACTAAAGGGCTTGTCCAGAAAGCGTTTGAAGATTTGCAGTTTAGCGATGGAGATTGGCTAGAGTTCAGTTTGAATAAGAGTCATTACGAACATATCCAAATCGCATGAAGTATTTATCTAATTGAATCAAAATCAACAAGCAAAGATTGTATATTCTTTGTAGTAGACAATGTGTTAGTCTCTATCAACTCTAGAGACATGTGACATGCAGAAATGACACATCTGACAGACTTCACGGTGGAGGCAGACACGATTCTTGAAGAACTCAAGACGTAGAAAAGATATAAAAAGATATCTTTATTGTCAGAGATCAAATCCAACGTGCTATCAAAGAATTGATGAAAATAAAAGAGTCAAAGAAACACTACTACAAACACGGCTTTTATCAGTGCTAGAAAAGCGCTGATAAAGCCAGCGTAGATAAAGGGGGGGGGGTCCCCTTTATCAGCGCTCCGAAAAGCGCTGATATAGGACCCCTTTATCAGCGCTAAAAAAAGCGCTGATAAAAGACCCCTTTTATCAGCGCTTTTTTTAGCGCTGATAAAGGGGTCCTATATCAGCGCTTCCTTTATCAGCGCTTTCGTTTTAGCGCTGATAAAGGACCCTTTTATCAGCGCTTTTAAAAAAGTGCCGATAAAAGTTAAAAAAAATTAAAAAAAATTAAAAAAATTTAAAAAAATTTAAAAAAAATAAAAAATGCTGCCAATCGGGGGGGCTTTTATAGGCTTGAACCCCCCCCCCTTTTACAGCGCTTTTCGGCCCCTATACAACACCCCACGCACCCCACGCACCCCACGCACCCCTCTCCACCCTTTGACAGCGTTTGCTCCAATATTCCTCATGCGCGCGCACCCCTGCCTCCACCAGGATTTGAACTCGAGACCTCCCCCCTGCGCGCCTAAGCCCTTACCACTACTCTATTTTGATTTGCTTTCCAATTCATGATATCTCTATATATATATATTTATATATTTAGTTATATTTATTCGTATAGTAATATATATTTATATTAATATATGTATATAGTTATATTATAATATATATATATAGTTATATTATAATATATATAGTAATATTAATATATATATATATAGTGGTATTAATATATATCTATATCTATATATATATATATATATTTAGTTATATTTATTCGTATAGTAATATATATTTATATTAATATATATATATAGTTATATTAACATATATATAGTTATATTAACATATATATAGTTATATTAACATATATATAGTTATATTAACATATATATAGTTATATGAATATATATTTATATAGTTATATTAATATATATATATAGTGATATTAATATATATATTTATGGTGATATTAATATATATATTTATAGTAATACTAATATATATATATGTAGTTATATTAATATATATATATATAGTTAGATTAATATATATATATAGTTAGATTAATATATAGGTATATAAATATTCATATATTGGTATTTTAAATAAAATGGATATTAGTTATTATTTAGATAAAGCTAATATATTTTATATGTAAATATGTTTAATTATTTATTTAAAAAATTTAATTTTTAGGTGCGAATATATAAAAAATATGTACATATAGTTATATATTTGATTATAAATAGCAGTTCATTATAAAAAATGATGAAATTTCAAAGACATAATATCAATATGAATGTAATACCTTGAAATAAATTCAGTCCCCGCCAAGAAAAGCCAATAATAGCCCCTTAAACGAGTTTGAAAATCCACAAAATGTTAAAAAATATGGGTACCCCGACAAAAAACTCAGTTTTGGAGGCCTTCTGGGCCTCTTTTGGCCTCGAAAAACGCTTGACCGGGGTCCTCCCCGGTCACAGCGACGTAGAGCTCGTCGCAGGCTTCGATTTGATATGTGGTAGAGCTCAAACGGACACCCGGATCAAAAGTTATGACCGTTTGAAGTTTGAGTTGCGTTTTCAACATATTTTGGATCTTTTTTTAATTTTTTTAGTGCTCAAATTGTTATTAAATGACTATTACTCCATAATGATTATCAAAATATTAATTAAAAATATTTTTTTTAATTTTTTAAGAAGTCATTTTCACTAAATATCTTATATATTAAGTATAATAAGTGTAAATGTACATTTATACTTATCTAAAATATATTTAAAAATTATATGTTATATTTAGATAACAATATAACTATATTTATATATTTATATATTAATATATTTTTAATTTTTTTTTTGAAGCCGACCCTTTATCAGCGCTAAAAAAAGCGCTGATAAAGGCCCCCCTTTATCAGCGCTACTAAACAAGCGCTGATAAAGGGGGGCTCTTTATCAGCGCTAAAAAAGGGACCCCCTTTATCAGCGCTTTTTCGTTAGCGCTGATAAAGGGGGGCGCTGCGAAAAACTGTTTTTGTGGTAGTGAAAGAAGTCTAAGTTAGAGAAATGATTGATGCTCTGTACGATTTGGAGGGATTCTAGGTGTTGATTCAGACACGCGTCATATCCAGCATGAATGATCAGATCAAATCAGTCATGTCATTTATATAGTTTGTTTTTAGTGCGAGGTGTGCAGTGGATGTTTCGCGATTGTGCGTCCCACCTTTTGCTTTTACTTTTTTTGTCTTTGTCGAAAGTGTGCATTGTAAGAATCGAGTCAACTTCTCAGGAAGCTGAGCCAGATGCTTATATAAGGGACCTCCGACCCATTTGTTCGGAGAAGTGATTTTGAATAGAAATCAGAACGATTTCATACATTCTCTCTCTATATTCTCTCTAAGCCTTTATGTTCTTCGTGCGAAGCGATTCCCAAAACGATCATGCGAAGTCGACGACAGGTAAACCATTTATCCTTTTCACGGATATTGTTTTGCTGCTGTGCTTGCGAGTGTTTTTGCAGCCTTTCTGGACTCCCAAAGCAGGATTTCTTGGGAGACCTCATCAGAGACTTCACCCACTAGTGGTATTAGAGCGCGCGGGGGGGGGGGGGGGGGGGGAGCCAGCCAAAGCACTGCTTTAGCGGAGTTTCTAGTAAGGAATTCCTAGATCCCATGGTTAAAGATCTTTATTATGAGCAGAAACATTTAGAAGACAAAGTAAGGTATTACGAGAACAAAGCCAGTCATATTTGGCTTAGAAAGTATTGTCAAATTCCAGAAGCCAGATCTGCCTTTAAAAACAAACTCGAAGTAATTGAGTTAGGGAAGAAAGCCCTGACAACTCGTGATAAGTTTGAGGAGTTGAAGACAGAAATTAGGCGTACATAATCTTAGTTTCGACAAGCCAAGTGGTTAGTCCAAGACATAGAAAGAACACTAGGAGATCCAGAAGGAGAAATATTTTTTTTGAGCAGTAAAATATGGTTGGAAGAGGATCTGGTCTTGGACCAAATATTTGAGATATTTGGCAGAGGATTGAAGGGAGAGTTTCAGGAGAAGCTTCCAATCAGCCAGAAGCCACTGTTTCTGATATGCATCCACACAGAGATACAAAAAGGGAAAATATATCAGGACGATATACTACAGATAATTACGCGTGACCTTTAATAGGAGAAGCTCAAGAATACCAGGAAGAAGTTTCAAGTATTCCTCAAAGTATCAGGGTACCGAAAATAGATCCATGATATTATTACTCGGGAGAAATGAGAACTTGAGGATATAGAACGTGTCTCCAAAAACCTAAATGAAAAGCTCAAGAAAGTTGAAGACCTACAAGCCAAACTCAAAGAGAAAAGGAAAATAAAAGAGGAAATTTCATCTTCCACCAAAGGACTCAGTGTAAAACCTTAGAAAGTCAAGCCAGTATGGCAGACGATCTCCCAGAAACCAATTCCTTGGGAACGACAGAAAGGATTGTTCAAGGATTTGTTTTAGAAGATCAATAGGGAAGTCAATCCCTCATATTCTAGCTATATTCAGGAAGAATATAGGCCAAAGAAAACACGTCTAATTCCAGAAGCCAGATCTGCCTTTAAAAACAAACTCGAAGTAATTGAGTTAGGGAAGAAAGCCCTGACAACTCGTGATAAGTTTGAGGAGTTGAAGACAGAAATTAGGCGTACATAATCTTAGTTTCGACAAGCCAAGTGGTTAGTCCAAGACATAGAAAGAACACTAGGAGATCCAGAAGGAGAAATATTTTTCTTTGAGCAGTAAAATATGGTTGGAAGAGGATCTGGTCTTGGACCAAATATTTGAGATATTTGGCAGAGGCTTGAAGGGAGAGTTTCAGGAGAAGCTTCCAATCAGCCAGAAGCCACTGTTTCTGATATGCATCCACACAGAGATACAAAAAGGGAAAATATATCAGGACGATATACTACAGATGATTACGCGTGACCTTTAATAGGAGAAGCTCAAGAATACCAGGAAGAAGTTTCGAGTATTCCTCAAAGTATCAGGGTACCGAAAATAGATCCATGATATTATTACTCGGGAGAAATGAGAACTTGAGGATATAGAACGTGTCTCCAAAAACCTAAATGAAAAGCTCAAGAAAGTTGAAGACCTACAAGCCAAACTCAAAGAGAAAAGGAAAATAAAAGAGGAAATTTCATCTTCCACCAAAGGACTCGGTGTAAAACCTTAGAAAGTCAAGCCAGTATGGCAGACGATCTCCCAGAAACCAATTCCTTGGGAACGACAGAAAGGATTGTTCAAGGATTTGTTTTAGAAGATCAATAGGGAAGCCAATCCCTCATATTCTAGCTATATTCAGGAAGAATATAGGCCAAAGAAAACACGTCTAGAAGGTGTTCCTCAACATGGGACGATCCTAAAGCTAGATTGTGAAAAAGATCCTGGAGCAGCCATAGATGAACGAGCTCTAGAACTTTAGTATTACATGTTATCAGTTGGTTTACAGTCATGGACCATTAATAGTGCATTCAATTTCGCAGGAGCTACCTTGAGAGGTAATGCATGACGATTTTGGGATATGCTGCTAAGACACTCAGAAATGAGAGCAGCTATATAGGAATATGTTACATTCCCAATTGAGGTTATACCAGTAGTAGTTCATTTCCTTAAATAGGAGTTTGCGGGAAATTCACTGGTAGATCAGGATGAATAATTGGTAGAAAAAGGTAGAATAACTTTAACCAAAATCCAAATACGAGACGTGCTATTTTGAAGAACATCTTTGCGAGTTTCAGTATTGGTATTATCTTCTTGGACCAGGAGATCAAGCATATGCTCTAGATGTATTTATTCAGAAGTTTCCAGACAGTTGGTCTGAAATTGTTCAACAAGCATTGAAAACTCGTCTTTCCCAGAGTACAGATCTGCAGGATACTCTAAGAGTCCATGCAGAAACAATAAAGCAGACGATAAGACTCTATTGTATGCAGATGCATGTCTTACAGGATGTAAGAAATATGCCATACATGAGTTCTGTTTGCTGCCCAAAAGTAGAGGGTGTTGCAGGAAGATATGGGTGTGGTCCAACCAAACAAGAGCTTGGAAAAACCCGTCAAAGATCATTCAAAACACAGTGTCAGGATGACCAGTGTGAACGAAAGAAACCGTTCAAGAAAATATGGAAATGATTTGAAAAAAGAAAACCATCAAGTAGATTTTCAGGCAGAAAGCCAAAAAAATCTAAACTTCTTAGACCAAATAGAATCTAGAAGGACACGAGAGAAAACTTTAAGGATAAATATGAGAAATATCCCAGATGCCCTAAAGGAAAATCTCTATCAAGTTGTGATTGTTGTTGGTTCTACGACAACAAAGGTCACAGAGCTGACAGTTGCCCAGATGTAGATAGAAGAAGGGGAAGTTTCAAAGCAATAATGATGGAAGACTCATCAGAGATATTGTTTGAGCCTATCCGGGGAGAAGATATAGACTCAGATGATGAAAGTTTGTATTCTTTATATTCAGAGTACTCAGAGGAAGAAGATTTTGTCTCAGATGAGGAAGAAGGAAATAACCATATTTGGAGCCAGCTTTGAATAGCCATGATTCGAATAGGGTCTAAGCACCTGAAGACTCTCCAGAGTTAGTAAAATTAGAGGCGATGGAAGGTGATATGGTTCATTCTTCAGAAACTAAAATCCCCTCCGAAGGAAGAGATTGGCAAGAATGGAAGATGACCAAAGTTGATTGGTCCAAGGTATACCAAAAGTCTTGAGTACTACCATATCGAGAAATGACCAAGATCTTTGAAGATGAAGAGATAACTGAAGTCTATAAAACAGAGAGAATTATTTACAATGCCTTTGCTAAAACCAGAAAGGGTTAACAAGACAATCCAGAAAAATGCTAAGTATGTGCATTTTGGAATAATTCAGATCGGAGTAGATCCTCTTGTCAGAAAAGGACAAAATCTATGAATCCTAATTGCATTAGTGGATGAAAGTTTAGCCAATTTCTCCAATGCACTATTAGGAGGAGCACAAGCAAATCTACATGAAAGAGCAGCATGGGTAAAGGTGATCCCATACTTGCATGTAGTTCTTATGGACAAAAGTATTAGTATAACTCTAGAAGTTAAGATCAACACGAGGAACTGACAAAAGACGTTGGATTGTCCACTCGACAATAAATGTGTCAGAGTGATTACTCGCCTCTATGTAAAGTTCTATAATACTGAAAGACCAGCTCTAAGGAAGGGTGTGAAAAGATTTACACATCTTTTTCAAGATGAAGGAACATCAATTAGAGTAATGACACCACAAGTGATAAACCCTAAGAGTCTAACTTGACCTAGAGAATGGGTTTCACCAGTTCCAGAGGAAGAACGAAGGTAAAAGAAACTTCTTCCAGATGTTATTAAACAAGTTGGAAATAGACTTATCATCTTTGAGGTCAGAGAAGATGAAGATGATCTTAGATCAGAAGGATCAAGATCAGACAGATCAGATTTGAAGATAGAAGATTTCAAATCAGAGATACTAGAGAACCCTTTGAAAAATCCAAGGATCTCAATCGAAAAAGATAAAGGTATTTCAGTAGAAGCACCTAGAACATCAATTTCCAGAAAGATAGTTGGACAAAGGACTGTTTGACTACCTATCTAGAGGATGAAGAAACCCATGTATGATATATGGGATCTTCATTTTTCAGTGCAAAGATAGAGGAGTGGACTACAATAGTAAAATTAAGTATTAACGAAACTGCATGTATTGCCCTAGTTGATACAGGATGTACCTTCTCTTAAAAAAATCCGATTTTTAGGAGTAACCTGAGAATCTACAGAGTTGCAGGTTACAGTTGGTAACAATGCAACAGTTCTAATTCAAGAAGTAGCCAAGGATGTTCAGATTGAACTCAATGAAAGAATATTTATAGAGCAGATGCTTTGTTTTATTCCTCAACTGCCAGATGACTTCTTGATTGGAAATAGATTCCTTAGAAAATACCAGCCTGCAACGATATTTTCAGAAGGAATTATCCTTGACAATTATCTGATTCCAACTGCTTCTGGAAAAACCAGAATGGTTCCAGATAAGTAAGTATCTATTTTTAAAGTGGAAAATTATCCATATGAAGATAGAGAATACCACATAAAGATTGAGTAGTGGAAAGAACTGGTTAGATTGAAAGTTTTGAGGATTAATGAAGAAGAAGCATTGACTAAGATACAAAATTATTTATCAGAAAATTGGTCAGAAAACCCTCTGAAACTATAGAAAAAGGCAATGTCAGAGGCTATAATCACCTTTAAAGATCCCAGTATAGTGATCAAAAGTAAGAGAATTGCCTATCCAGATGAAATGGTTAAAGAATCTGAGAAACAAATTCCAGAACTAATCAGTCTTGGACTAATCAGACATAGTGAAAGTCCTCACAGGAGTGCGACATTCATGGTAATGAATCATGTAGAAAAAAACATGGTAAGACCAGAATGATTATAGATTATCGTGATCTTAATTGTGCCACAAAGGATGATGGCTACAATCTTCCTAATCAAAAAGCTTTGAGAAGCATGATTAGGAATGAAAACCCAATAGTATATTCTAAGTTTGATCTCAAGTCAAGATATTGGCAGATAAAGATCAAAGAAGAGGCTATACCATTATCAACATTTACAACGCCAGTCGACTTGTTTGAATGACTAGTTATGCCATTTGGACTCAAGAATGCCCCAAGAATATTCCAAATGAGATTGGGCAAGACATTCAGTAGATTATCACAGTTCGTGGCAGTCTATATTGATGATGTGCTCGTATTTAGTAAAAATATAGAAGAGCATATAAAACATTTACAACAGGTAGCTGAAGGGTTCAGAGAAGGGATGATACTTTCAGAAAGATCATTTGGATGTAACCAAAGATAGAATTCTTAGGATTACTTAAGTAGAAGAGATTTTATATTTTAAAGTAATACCTTCCTGAGTAACCAAACTATTGAAGATGTTCAACAGGTGAATCTATTATGCTTATGTGAAGGATACAATGATTCTCTTAAAGTTTCTTTAAGGCTTATTATGGTTAAGGAATTTATCCTGTTGTCTTTGATGATGTGGATGAATTCATGAAACATTTACCCTATTATTTTAAGCGTTGAGAATAAATGATCTGGACATTTTGATGTCAAGGTTCTAGTGTTGTACAGACAGTATAAGTGTAACATCCTCATTTTATTTCAATATATGAGATATTTCGAGTTTAAAATTTTCCCCTTTCTCTTTTATTCTTCTCTGATATGGATGATTAAGAGGATGACTTTTGGAGGCTAAGGGTCTGGGAATTTGTGGTAGAAGTTTTTGTGAAAGGCTCATCCTTGGGGTGGTTAGTAAAAAGCCACCGACTAGCCAGTGAGATTCTACTAGGTCTGCTAGCTACAACAGACCCCACTGACCGACTGATGGTGCCATCAACTCGCCAGTGAGGCCCACTAGGTAGTCGGTGCACCCAGTCTAAGGGTGCATTTTATGCGCCCCGTGAGCTTTTAATGGCACACGGTTTTGACCCCCTTTAACTCCCAAATCTGAACCCTATGGCCTTAATTAGAATCTTAAAGCTCCTCTCTTTAATCTTGGCACTCCCATTCACCCCCTTGGCTCTCCTTCATTGGAACGATCCAACAATGCTTAATCAGTGAGTTCTTCTTAGATCTATGTCGAATTATTCATCCTTCTTGTATGATGAGCATAGATCTATGGTGTTTTGTGTTTTCTATCATGATCCAATAATGAATTCTCCCTTTCTTTGTAGAACAATGGCAGATCTAGCATGTTGACAATGATTCTTGGTCAAATCAAGATCTATCATTGACAACGGGCGTTCTTCGGGTAAGTGTTCAAGAATCATCTTCCTAAACCTCTTCTTGACGGTAGATTGACGATGAAACCTCAATTTGTTGACAATTCCTTGGTAGATTAGTGGAAGATTTGACGTGTCAACAATAACCTTCTTTGACCAAAGTAAGAACTCTCAAGAACGATGGACACTTCCAGGTAAGTTTCTTAGAATGATCATCATGAGATTGTCTTCTTCTCAATTCTTATCTTGAATCTCTTTTTCATTGACATATTGATGATGGATCAATGATCATTGGCTAGACCCGAGGCCCTCTTCTAAAATCAAAAATGAATTCACAATCTGTTCTTTAATCGACGACAAATTTAGTGCATTGACGTTCCTTCCTTCAACATACCTCAGAATTAACTCCGTTGACAGATTCCTTAAGGTATGTGATTCTAGAACGATGTTCTTGGCTTGAAATTTTCTTGATTCTCCATTCGAATCCTCTTCCTTGATGAACTAGAACTCGAGACAAGCTTTCCTCGTGTGAGTTGTTCTCCGTGGGTGTGCGATGTGTTCGGTCTTCGACCTTTTGGCGAACCTTGGAGTTCATCAAAAAAATTGAGGTAAAAAGTTTCTTACCTTTTAGGGCTCTTGTATACACTTGTTTCCATAGTGTGATTCTTGTGTTGGCTTATTGTTTTCCATGCTTGAGTGTGATTACATGTGGGTGTGTGTGTGGCCTTTAGGACTTGTTTATGATGTTTGATGCCATGAGTTTTCTTATAGCTTGTTGACCATGTTGATTATGATTACATGTGTTTTTGTTGCTACTATATTTCTCATGATGACATGCTATTTCTTGCTTGAATGCTTTATCCTGTTATGTGTATACCATGCCTTTGGAGGTATTGTTCTTGGTGTTCGTAACAGGTGGATTGTTGCGGTATGATTACCCCTTAGAGGGGGAGCACACTCGACGTGTGACGATGATGATGGTGGACTCATACCCAGGGTAGGAGCACAATAGCCCTGTGGACCGACCAGAACTTGATGCCTTGAAGATACTGAGTAGACATGCTGAAACTTGATGCCTTGAGGATATTGAGTATGTGCTCACTAGTCAACCTTGTGGTCTAACCCGAGACTCAATGCCTTGTGGACACGAAGTGACATGTCGACAGCCTTGTGGATAGTTCTTGTTCTTTTTCGATAACTTGATAATCATTCTGGCATGGAGCCGAAGCAGGTATAGTCAGGGATTATGGCGGCCTGATTAACACATGAGTACTTGGTATATGATTGTTATGCTTGCTTGCATATTTATTATTATCATGACAGACATTCGTTATACATGTGCACATCTGTTAATGACACATTGGTGGTATCCTACTGAGTTTTATTACTCACATCCCATACGGGCATTTTGATGTGCATATAGACTTCATGTATATAGATTCGATCAAGGGCAAGGGGCTCGTGATAGATGGTTGTGCCGAGGAGCATAGAGCTGAGAACAATACTTGGATGTACTTCAGGGGATGTTGTAGTTTTATTTTATTTATTATTATTTGTGTTATGACATGATACTGAGGGTATAGTCTCCCCACTGATGGACTTAGACATTCACTACTAGTCGACAACCTCTTGCATACAGAGAGGCGCACATGAGGTCATGTGACACTCCAGAACAGACTCGGTGGTTCGGGTCGGGGCATTACAAATTGTAATCAGAGAACAGTTTCTTCATTTTCTTTTTGAACTAACCCGAG
This sequence comes from Viscum album, assembly GCA_963277665.1. Classification (NCBI taxonomy): domain Eukaryota; kingdom Viridiplantae; phylum Streptophyta; class Magnoliopsida; order Santalales; family Viscaceae; genus Viscum; species Viscum album. The sequence continues at coordinate 1,819,388,165 of OY728151.1, read as the reverse complement.
ACATGACATAAAGGCGATAGGCTGTGTGAGACTCAGGTAGGGGATTTTCACGTGTCTGACCAGCTCATGTGTAACAGACCTCCGAGTTACTGTTGATGAGATTATTGTTACTATTTTATGGGATTTTGGATGCGTCCATGCATCATAACTTGACACGTAGGATCACATGTCACACACACACACACACACACACATCTGTTATTGTTATGCATATTAGTTCTTAAATTTAATGCCTTTATTGTTCTATTTGTTCGGGATATATTTGTAATCTGTTGTGTGGTCTATCTGTTTTGCCTTGCTATTGTGATGTATTTATGTTGATATTAATTAGTAGAACATGAGCATGTTGTTATGTATGTATATATGTGACTGTGACTAACATGTAGGGATGGAGACCTCAGTTAGTACTAGGAAGCTTATAGCTTGGGTTATGGGTAGACTCCTAGAGAAATCTTTGTGTGACCCCTTAGACTGACCAAAATCTATCCTAAATGCTCTAAATGTTTCCCTTTGTGTTGTAGAAGATACTGCCTCGTAGGAAACTAATAGGAGCGCCAGTTGATGTGGGCCAGGGTACTCCCGTCAGAGAGGATGCCCCTGTTCCACCACCTTATGTGTAGGAGGGTGTTGTAGAACATGCTCCCGCATATGCTCTGATAGCACATTTAGCAGGGCCACTCCAGCCGAGAGTCCTTGTTCTTGCCCAGGGTGGAGGGGCATCGAGGTCCATGGTCGACTATGCCAGAGACTTCCAGCTCCAACATCCACCAGCCTTTCAGGGCACTAACAAACCACATGATGCTGAGGGATGGATAAACATAATCGACAGTGTCTTCGATCTTGTTGAGACACATGGGAGCCAGAAGGTGAAGCTGATATCATTCATGCTACAGAGACCCGCCAGACGTTGGTGGGGTGTGATGAGACAGGTTGGCCGATGTGAGGGTCTCACCTGGGAGACTTTCAAGAACATGTTCTTCGAGGAATTCTTTCTTGAAACATTGATGCTCGATCGATTGCAAGAGTTCATGGAGCTACAGAAGGTGTCTATGATGGTATCTTCATACTCCGCTTGTTTCATAAAGCCACTTCACTTTGCTCTGCACTTGGCCGAGAACAATGCACATAAGGCCGAGATGTCTGAGATTGACCTTCGCTCCGACATCAGATGATAGGTTCGAAACTTCGACCTAGCGACATACCCAAAGGTTCTGCGCAAGGCCTGACCATAGAGAATGGGTTGGAGGAGGATCAACTAGTTGGCCTTCTTTCATCCTTCGTTACTCAGGTGGGAGGGCCTCCTACTGCTACAATGGGAGTCACCTCAGGTAGCGGGAAGAGGAAGACCAGGAATGTACACTAGGGTAGTGGTATGTAGGTTGAGCAGAGCATGACTTCTTCAGCCTCTTATAGAGGAGTTCCACAGTGCTTCAATTGTGGAAAGGTGAGACATTGTCGTAAGTTCTATACAACACCTCATACCACCTGTCGACAATGCGATAAGATGGGAATCTCCAACAATTTTTCTCCAGGTCTTCGAGGCCAAGGTTCCAAAAGGGTGGAGGATAGACGTGATCTATGACATAGGGATCCGACCGGGGTCCTTAGTAGCTGACTTAGACAACAAATCAGACTGTTCATGCGTCTCAGGGACAGGGTCGCGAACCTGAGGTAGATTGTGTTTATGCATTGGATCAGACTTCAGTAGATGGTGGTGAGGGACTATCTACTATTCGAGGCACAATTTTGATCACCTCTACCTTATCTACTTCCTTGTTTGATACCAATGCTTCTCATTCATTCATATCTGCACAAATTGTTGCTGGACTTGACTTACCCGTTAAGTTATCCTCAGAGTTACTTTTCTCTTGATAAACTATTGGGCATGAGTGGATCATCTTTAATGATGCTTAGAGTGTCCTATAATCGTTGTCAGTTATAGACACCTATGGGACTTCATGATTATGGAGATAACGAGCTTCAATGTGATTATTAGCATGGACTGATTGACCAGTTTTCGAGCTCACATCGATCACTATCAGAGAAAAACATTGTTTTCTTCACCGAAGGGTGAGAAGTACGTGATGAACCAAGAGTGAGAACTAGGAGTTGGTAGAGTTGGTTTAGACATGAGCCATCTTGGCACTGTCACGATGAAGATTGCAGGCTTGGCTTTTTTGATAAGATCTGTGGCAACCCCTTGTCGTTCCCTTCAGTCATGGATCTCTATCAGGACTTCTTTCCAGACCACTTCACAGGACTTCCTCCTGATATAGGAGTTGATTTTGAGATAAAACTTGTGTCGGGTGCACAACCCATTTCGATACCCCCTTATTCTAGGGAACTGGTCGAGTTGAAGGAGCTGAAAGTGCATCTCGAGGACTTGGGGCAGAAGAGTTTTATCAGACTGAGTACTTCACCATGGGGTGCACTTGTCTTGTTCGTCAAGAGGGCGGATAGTAGTCTTCGAATATGTGTAGATTACCAGAAGCTTAACCGGGTGATGGTGAAGAACATATATCCTTTTCCCAGGATCGATGATCTTTTCGACCAGTTACGGGGTGCCCAGTGGTTCTCCAAGATTGATCTTCGATCGAGCTATCACCAGCTACATGTTAGAGAGGACATCCCAAAGACGGTGTTTCAGAGTATGTATGAGATGTTAGATTGGTGTAGCCTGATCCATTTTGGATGATGCTGGGCTGAATACTTGCGGCCCATACTGCACACCAGGCCGTAACTCCACGGGTCGAGTAGAGTTGACTGACCGACACCGACAAAGCACTATAGTAGTGCAGACTTTGGCATGACTACTGTAGCTCTACAGACTTCCAGCTGCCATCCACTGTAGCATCTTGGACTTGGGTAGCCACGAAACTATAGCGATGCAGACTTCTAGCTACTGTTCACTGTGACAGTGCAGACTTTCTATGTGGTTGGTGGTACAATACTTCATCTTCTTTATTAACCCATTTCGGGCTAGGGTTTCTGTGTGTGAGAAACTCTGAAATCTCCCTATAAATTGTGCTCCTAAATTATAGTGAAATTTTGTTTCTCCGTGGACATAGGGATTATTCCCAAACCACGTAAATCTCTGTGTCCCAATATCTTCTTCTTGTCCTTTTCTTCTTCCCTTTTACTCTTATGTGAATCGTCTGTTGGTTCATTGCTCCCACTGTTTTTCGCAACAATTGGTATCAGAGGGAGGTTTGTATTTCTCGAATTTAATGATGACTATGGAAGAAGGCAAGGTGGAGATTGACCGCTTCGATGGAACTGACTTCTGCTACTGGAGGATGCAGATTGAAGACTATCTTTACCCGAAGAAAATGCATTTTCTGCTTCTGGGTTTAAAGCCAACGAACATGGAGTAGTCAGAGTGGGAGCTACTATATTGATAGGTTATGGGAGTTGTGAGCCTTATGTTGTCAAAAAATGTGGCGTTCAACATAAAAGAGGAGAAGACGATGATTGGGCTGATGAAAGCTCACAAATATGTATGAGAAGCCTTCAACATCTAACAAAGTGCACTTGATGTGAGGATTGTTCAATCTGAAAATGGTTGAAGGGGGAATTGTTGCAGATCATGTCAATGAATTCAACACCATCATAAGTCAGTTGACATCAGTGGAAATTGTGCCTGACGATGAGGTATGTGCACTGGTTTTACTGTCTTCGTTACCTAACAGTTAGGAACCAACTGTTTCAGTCGTGAGTAGTTCTTTGGGGAATACAAAGTTGGTTCTGAAGGATGTGCGAGACTTGATCCTTAGTGAGGATATTCGAAGGAGAGAACAGGTAGATTCTATAGTTCGACTATGAAGGTTTAAGGAAGAGGAATATATGTGCAATAAGACAATTACGAAGGACGATCAAAGTCAAGAGGAAAGAGTCGAGACAAGGCAAAGGGGTTGGTCTTACTTGCTAAATTTGCAGGAAGAAAGGACATGTCAAAAAAGAGTGCAGTGATAAACAGAAGGTGCCTGAAACCAACACAACAAACATGATGACTGAAGGAATGATGACGTGTTGTTGTTGAGCGTTGACATCTCGATGGAGTCTTGGATTTTAAACTCAGGGGCGTCTTTCCATTCCATATCAGAGAAGGGTTTTTTGAACAGTTTTGTTTCTAGAAATTTTGGCAAGGTATATCTTGCTGATGACGAACCCTTGCAAATCGTGGGAAAGGGCGATGCACAAATCAAGACCAACAGTGGGAGTTTGCTGTTTCTGAAAAATGTGAGGTATATCCCTGGTTTAAGAAGAGATCTTATTTCTGTTGGGTAGCTTGATGATGCAGGCTTCAATACCATGTTTACTGGTGGTACCTGAAAGATTACAAATGGAGCTATGGTTATAGCTCAGAGAGCAAAAAATGACACCCTGTACAATATGACAGAGACTAGCATGGACATGCTTACATCAATAAACTATATTAGGGATTCACAAATGTGGCACCTCAGGTTAGGCTACATGAGTGAGAAGGGGATGAAGGTGATGATGATAAAAGGAATGCTATCGAAGCTGAAGTTGGTGGAAGTTAGTTTATGTGAAGACTGCATCCTTGGAAAGTAGAAGAAGACATCATTTGCAAAAGGAGGCAGAACACCGAAGGCTGGGAAGCTGGACCTGGTGCACACTGATGTTTGGGGGGCCTACACCAGTACATTCCCTTGGAGGGTCACAATATTGTGTGACAATTATTGATGACTCAACAAGGACAGTATGAGTTTAATTTCTGAAAAGAAAATATGATGTGTTTAAGGTTTTCAGAAGTGGAAAACCACAGTGGAGAATGAGTCGGGAACAAAACTGAAATGTTTGAGGTCAGACAACTGTGGAGTATGACAGTAATGAGTTCATGGAATTCTGTTCAAATAATGGAATTTGGTGGGAGAAGACTATTCTAGATACACCACAATAGAATGGTGTGGCTGAGAGGATGAATAAGACATTGAATGAATGTACTAGGAGTATGAGACCGCACTCGGGGTTACCCAAAACCTTCTAGGCTGATGCAGTGAACATGATAACATATCTCATCAACATGAGTCCATTTGTACCAATGAGAGAATGTCTACCTGAGGAGCTTTGGTTAAGGAGGTAAGACTCTCACATTTACGAGTCTTTGGTTGTTTGATATATGTACATATTGATGTTGATGCAAGGGACAAGCTTGATGCTAAGTCCAAGCCATGTTTCTTTATGGGCTATGTTGCTGGGGAGTTCGGTTACTGCTTTTGGGATGATATCAACAAGATGTTCATCAGGAGCCGAAATATGGTATTTAATGAAGCTGTCACATATAAGGATCATCATGCAACTAAAATTGATAGTGAGAATAAAGAATTAGAATGTCACGAGCAAGTAGAGTTTGAAGGTATACCTGAGCATGTGACACCAGAACCAGTGGAGCCTACTCCTCAAGTGGAGTTAAAAAGATCAACAAGGGTGAGAAGACTTGTGTATAGGTATTCACCATCCTTACATTATCTGTTATTGAATGACTGTGGAGAACCAAAATATTTTGAAGAGGCAATGCATTTGAAGGAGTCGAGCAGGTGGGAGCATGCTATGAAGGAGGAGATTTCCTCATTGCATGATAACAACACTTGGGAGTTGACACCTTTTCCAAGAGAAAAGAAAGCATTGCATAACAAGTGAGTATATCGGGTCAAGGAGGAACACAATGGAAAGAGGAGGTACAAAGCAAGGCTGGTGATGAAAGGTTTTCAATAGGAGGGAGTGGATTTCACTGAATTTTTTTCACCTGTAGTGAAACTTACCACTATCCAGGCGGTTCTTAGTATCGTGGCATATGAAGACTTGTATCTTGACAAACTTGATGTGAAGATGAATTTACTTCTTAGAGATTTGGAGGAGGACATCTATATGCAGCAACCAGAGGGATATGTTGAATCTAGGAAGGAAGACCTAGTGTGAAAACTCCAGAAGAGCCTATATGGGTTGAAGCAGGCACCCATGTAGTGGAACAAAAAGTTTGATGCATTCATGACTAAAAATACATACAAATGATGTGGCATGGATCAATGTTGCTACATCAAGTCTTTTGGTGACAAATACATTATACTGCTTCTATATGTGGATGACATGCTCATTGCAGGATCATGTATGTAAAGGATTGATGAACTGAAAGGGCAGTTGGCTGAGGAGTTTGAGATGAAAGATCTTGGAAAAGCTGATAAGATTTTGGGGATGAAGATCAAGAGAGACCGTGCAACATGAACCTTGATGTTATTACAAGCTGACTATATTGAAAAGGTTCTGAGAAGATTCCGTATCCTGTAAGCAAAGCCGATCTCTATTCCCTTGGAAGACCATTTCAAATTATCAAAGGAGCAATCATTGAAGATGACAGAAGAGGTTGAGTACATGGTAAAGGTTCCATACACATCAGTTGTTGGAAGCCTGATGTATCTCATGGTCTGTACTCAACCTGACATTGCTCATGGAGTGAGAGTTGTGAGCAGGTACATGGATAACCCTGAAAAACAAAATTGGGAAGCTGTGAAATGGATACTGAGGTATTTAAAGGGAAACAAGGAAGTATCTCTATGCTTCGGGAAAGAAAATCCATCACAGGGGTATGTGGATGCTGACCTTGGAGGCGACGCCGACAACATGAGTACCACAATTTATGTATTTACTTGTGGAGGAACTGCAGTAAGCTGGATATCACAATTGCAGAAGGTGGTGGCTTTATCCACCACAAAGGCAGAATATGTTGTAATAGTGGGTGCCCTAGACCCAACTATATAGTACTTTTGATTACCATATCGTGTATACAATTAAATATACATAATGTATTCTTACCATTATAGTGTAGAATTTTTGCGTCTACTATTTAAATGGTAATGTCCATAGATTAATTGTCGTATCAAAAGGTTATAGCAGATCCCATACTATAATGAGAACCTCGAGATGCTATGACATTAATCTAAAATATATGTCCTATGGTCTAAATACATCTTACTGACTGGACACTGTAGATATTTGACCATTAGGTGTTGGAGGATCATAAGCATTGAGAATTCTTCTCACGAAGTTCTCACTTGGTGATATCTAGTAGTGAGATCATGAGGACAAACCATCCAATAGAAACACCACATGTTTCGAGTGTCATTGGTTGTTCTTATCTACGGACATGTGTAATGGTCTCCTGACTTGAGTTCATTACCAATCTGTATCATTTGATCATGTATTTTGATGCAAGGAAAAAGCTATGATAATGAAATCGTGGTGAGGTAGCTTGTGTTAGGTGCGTCATTGGTGGTATGACATTGGTTGAATGATCAAGAAAGGATTTGTCGCTTCTAGGTTAAGGAAGGAATATATCTTGGGCTATGTTGATCAGGATGGTAGTACCTTCATAAGACCATGGTCATGACAGTCGAGGGTAAATCCATCCAGTTAGATCAACAAATAATAAAGCAAGAAAATGACGATGACATGGGCGTGCGTCCTGCTTTACGAGGTATTAAATACAAAGAGATTATATTACACAGTGTGTGTTCATAGGTTGGTTGTCACTGCTGTGACTATCCTTTTCTATTTAGGGGCCATTATGGGTTGCTAGATCTCACTCTTGGTCTATGAATAACATTCACTACTATCAAGATAAGGGTCTAGAGGGTCAAACACAATAGCGTATTCAAGAATATGCCATATTCAGTTGAATAGGTATATTGGACACGGTGGGCCCCACCATTGGGGTCTGGGATTTGTCCAAGGTGAAATGATCACTAAAGTAATAAATAAATTCATATTATTCATGTTAATAATAATGTGCATTGAATTTATTTATTAAATGTATTTACAAGTTTTAAGTAAATACATGGAAAAATATTATTTGAATGAATATTAAGTTAAAATATTCAAGGTTTATTTAATTTTTGCGAGAACAATGAGTCAATTTAATGACTCAATTATTATCATGTAATATATATTTCTTATATTTCAAGAAAGTGATAATAATATTTATGAATCAGTATAGTAGTCATAATATGTCGTTTACAGTGTGTTAATTATTTGGGGTTGGGAGGCAATTCCGGGTTATTCATAAACACTATATATAGAGGAGAGGGATTCTCAATGCACTATTCATAGTCTCTCTCTCTCTTTATATCTCTCCTGCATTCTAGAGAGAGAGAGGGCTCTGTATCCAAGAGCTTAGATCAAGTTCTCTCTCAAGCATTGCAAGCAAGGCGACACAGTGATTGTCAGAGCCTCAAATGCGTTTTCAGATCTTCGTGCTAGCACCTGGAATTTGATGATCGATGCTCTCATAGTTTCTTGAAGCGTGTGTGGATGATCTAGAGGAATTCAGCTCAGATTCTCCGAGCAGTGATCGCCAATGATGAGAAAACATTGAGCGTGGCTTCAGAACTAACTAGGTATTTGTGGTTTTAATTTTGTGCTTAAAACACTTCATGTGAGATCCCTAGTTTTAACTAGGTAGCGATTCATTGATGTCGACAAGTTCATGTCGATTGTTGGTGGAAAATTTTAAATTCCCATCTTTCGGGGCTTCCACTGCGTGCTCAATACCTTCAGAATACATTGTTGTAACAGAAGCTGGAAAGGAGATGGTTTGGATGAAAAACTTATTGGATGAGTTAGGTAAAAAGTGAGAGGAAAATGTATTTCACTTTGACAGTCAGAGTGTTATACATCTTGGAAAGAACCCAATGTTTCATGCTCGGACGAAACACATTAAGTTGAAGTACCGTTTTATCAGAGGGTTGATACATGATGAGTTGCTTACATTGTAAAACATTTGTAGAACAAACAATCCAGCAGACATGTTGATGAAGCCAATGGTGTTACAGAAGCTGAGGCACTATTGTGCCTCTACTGGTCTCCACTGATGAATGGAGGATGAAAGGCAGGATAAAGGAGGACACTATAGGAGCATTAAAGGAGAACAACTAGTATTTCATGAATCGTTAGCTTGAAATTGAATCTATGAATAAAATCACACACTTGTGAGTGAAGAAGAGGAGGAGCTCAAACTAAGTAAGTTGTTTAAGTCAATGGCATCGAAGCAGGTCATCGTAGTGAATCAGGCTTCAAGTGGGAGATTGTTGGATTGCTGTAGCCCGGTTCGTTTTGGATGATGTTGGTTTGAATGCTTGCGTCCCATTCTGCGCACCAGACCGCAACTATGCAGGTCGAGCAGAGCTAACCGACCGACATCGATAGGGTACTGTAGTAGTGAAGACTTTGGAACGACTAATGTAGCTCCGCGAACTTCCAACTATCGGCCATCGTAGCATCTTGGACTTGGGTGGTTGCAACACTGTAGCGATGAAGACTTCTATCCACCGTTCACAGTGGCAGTGCATACTTTCTATGCGGTTGGTGACACTGTACTTCATCTTCTTTATTAGCTCATTTTACGCTAGGGTTTCTATGTAACATCCTGAGTTAAAAAAAAAGAAACACTAAGCTCGATAGTATTCGTGATATGCCACATCAAGCTTACACAAACTAAATATTATTATTTAAATGTTATCATTATAACCTAGCTGTTAGAATGGTAGGTATGAAAATGGTTAACTGAATTATAAAAATATGGTTTATATATATATATAATTCTTTGAACAATTAATTATAATTGAATGTAAATCCCTTTTTAAAATAAAAGGAAATGTTTTTTTTGAAAAACTATTTAAATGCGCACAAGTGTGTTTTATACCAATAAATAAACAAATCACTCTTGTTGGATTATATTAATGATATATATATATATAAATAATATATTTAATCTAATGTTTAAAATTCATCTTATGTGTTTTCTAGACATGATATAAAAACAAATTCAATTTTACACATAAAAGAAAAAGGCAGTTTTGCCATTTTTTGATGGAGTATTTGTTTTAAATCTAGTTTTTGACACTTATAAATTCTATTTGAAAAAATAAAATTCTTATTTTAAAGCGGAATATCAAAATTTACTTTAGTTGATTTTTTGATATTTTTCTGATAAGTTTCATGTTTTGTTTAATAATGAAAAATACTGAAATTTAATTGAAAACAACTTTTTCATCTGAATAATTTATAGTGTTAAATTATATTTTTGATTGGTTTTAAAGTATAATTAGATTAATTTTTTATTAGTTAATTCAATGTAGATCATTGGAATCAATTTCACATTGAAATTGGATATAAAAACATTTCAATCTTTTAAACGTTTTCACTTTAATAACCTATTTTCTCACCCCGTCAACGAGATTAATTTTAAATTAATTTTAGCCAATTATGTGATTTAAATTTTAAAAAATTAAGTCCATATTTGGAATCAGAAGGTTCAAATTTAGTAAATAGGCCCCTCTTATTTTTGGACAAAATGAATAGTAACTTTAGTAATTTTTATTACCATGGTTAAGGATAAATCAAGTAATTAAGAATAAAAATAATATTAGAAATATTAAAAAATTACCCTAACACTTGTCCTAATTTTATTGGATGGATGATTGTCAGCCAAAATCATATTTAGGTTGCTTTTATGAGCTCTTGGTGCCACTTGGATGACTTTAAGCCATTTATAGTATTTTATTCAAAGAAAAGTCAATTTTGTCATACTTTTATTTTTAATAAGTGAAATATTTTTAATATGGGATTATATAAGGGATATGTTTGACTATAAATAGTATTTTGAAAGCTAAAATGTTTATCTTCATCATAATAATTTATTTTTAATTTTTAGGGAAGAAATATTTAAATTAAAGGCTTACACAATATTGATGCAGTAATTGTTTAATTAATGGAAATATCAAATAAATGATATTAAAAATATTAAAATAAATATAATTCGATATAATTAATATCATCCAAAAATTTTCTAGATAACTTCGACATGTTATTCATGAGTTAAAAGAGTTGTTTCGAAGATATCATGTTATGATAATTTTAAAAAGTCAAGTAATGAAGTGTCAAAATTGACATTAATGATATTTTAAAATAAATAATATTTTATTAAATGATATAAAATTCAGAAAAATATAAAATTCCTCCAAGTGATTGAGTTAAGGTTGAAAATTTCATTAATGATCCATTTATGGTTCGTTTGACATTTTATAGTAATTATATTTACCGTAAATATGTAAATGATATGATATCACGATAAAAGTTAAAAGAGTTAAATAAGGGTTAAAACAAATAATAAAGATTAAAAAATAATCAAAATTTATATAATTTTTATTGGATGAATATATTTCGACCCAACATCATCCTATCTTCGAAATAAATTAGTTTGGAGCCTTTTGGAATAAGAAATTAATTTATATGAATTCAATATTTTGAAGAATTCCAAGAGTGACCTTCCCCTCTCTTATAAAAAGACACATCTTCTTCTCTATTCCTCACATCTCAAAACCTATTTGGCTTAGACAAGGTCTTCCCAAATCCATTCCTAGAGTCCCTCTCCACATTCTAGAGCTTTTAGTTTAGGCAGAACACCATCCTTAATGGTCTTAAGGTGTTAAGCAAAGGAGATGGTTCGAGGAAGAGGAATATAAAGATTGTAAGTGACGAGTCAGACTCAAGGTAAGAGACTTTGTATCAATCTCCTTTCATTGAGGTATATTTTGATGTTATACATTCACCTTCTTTTATGAGGTGTATATATAACTCCCTTTGACATATCATATCATTAATTAATTTATCGTCATGTTATTTAATGTTTTGTTAAATGTTATTCTTTCATGGGGCATATAATTTGAACGTTCAAAGTGGTATGAGACACCTTGAATGTTTAAATATTTAATTATAAAAACCTTTTCTCCATGTCAATATTCTTGATATTATTTTACATGTTTAGTTATATGGATATAAAAGGATTATGAAGGAAATTCTGTCTATTTTTAATTTCGTTCAATGGTTTTCAAAAGGAATATTTTTATGTGTTTTATACGGAATATTTTGAAAAATGACAAAAAGAATGTTCTATTCTTAACGTACACGACGATAATGACTTTTCCACCACTGTGACTATTATTTAATTTCTAGCTTCATTTGAAATATTACATTTTTTCTTAAATGAGAAGCCTTATTTTCCTTTTTGGGTATTTTGGAATTGAAAATGAGTTCTTAAAATAAAAGGGTATTTTTATACGAAACTATTTTTTCACATGAAATTAAAAGTGTTTTTCAAAGGTTTTTATGTTGAAAGTGTTTTATTCATGAAATTGTACTTGAGAATTATATGAAATGGGTGAGACCAATACAACTTATACGAAGGGTTGCGCCCTATTATAGCTCACAGATGAGCCCAATATAGCTTATATAAAGGGTTGATCCCCATTATAGCTCATGAGAAACGAGTGAGCTCGATATAACATATACAAAGGTTGATCCCCGTTATAGATCTCCAATGCATTGGGTAATAATAATATTGTAAGTCGGTCATATGGTTATTCCAATTGAAAGGGTTTTATGTATATGATGCTCTAAGTCACCTAAAAGAGCTTTAATTTCTTGCTATTGGTTTTAATGATTTCCTTTGAGGAAAACATATGTGAGTTTTCCATGTGAAAATGTTTTTCTTTATTTTCTTAAAGAACATTAAATGGTTTTTCATGTTTTCACTGGAATGACAATTTAGTTTCTTTATGTCCCCTGCTAAGATTTTTGTGCTCATCCCAAGTTTTAAAATGTTTTTTTCACAGGGTTTAAAGATTTGTAAGGACAATGAACATTTCATGATGAAATTATTGAAGATACATCATGAAAATAAACCATGTTTTTGTTGGAGTTGGTGCCCTAGAAACTAACTTCTTTGTAATTTATGATAATCTTGTATTCATTAGATGAATATTAATAAACTCCTTATCACATCATGATTGTTCTTCTGCATGACATAGTATGTGATAATGTCCTAAGAATAACTGTCGCACTAAAAGGTCATAGTGGATCCCTTCCATGATGAGAACTCGAAAGTGCCATGACACTATTCTTAAATATTTGTTCTATGGTCGGATGATATCATTTGAAGGGACACAAATGATACAGACTATTAGGGGTGGGGACTCATGAAACTTTGAAGCATCTTCTCATAGTGTGTGCCCTTGGTAATATCTAGGAGGATATTATGAGAACAAGACCCGCCAGTAGGAAATCCACATTCATAAGTGTCATTGGATGTTCCTATCTGCAGACGTGTGTATTGGTTCTTAGACTTTAAGATTATTATTAAGGAGTATTATGACTCGTGCACTTAGATGTATTGACGAAAACCGTGATGATAGATGTTTGTGGTGAGGTAGGATATGTTGGGTGCGTCATGAGTAATACTACATTAATGAATAAGACGAGAAAAGATTTGTCACTTCTATGGAAGTAGATATCTCAGTCCCTTTGATGAAAATGATATAGTCTAACTAAATCCATGACCATGGTGTTCTCTAGGCAAGTTCAATTCCAAGAAGTCAAAAAATGAGAAATCGAGCACATGGGTTGATGACACTTGTATGCAACCCGTTTGATTGGAGATATCAGGACAAAGAGATTATATTGCACGGTAAGCGTTTGTATGAGGTGACATGTCGTTGCGACATTCTTTCTCTTGGGTGCCTTGACCCGTTGCTAGACAATAATCTTGAACTTTAGGCAAGCCAGCCTAATGCCAATAAGAAAGAGGTCTAGAGGGTCACACACTAAGTGTAGACAGTATCTCGGTTAAATAATTTATTTTTCTAACAAGTTAAATAAATATTATTCCCGGTTTTGATTTAATAATTATTCAAGTATGCCTGATTACATTTATTTTGTCGCTAGTTATTCAAGAGAATATATTGTGGACATAATATTTATTTATCGGCGAGTAATGCAGTTATATTTATTTAATAAATAAATAGTAATTATTCAAGGCCTGATAAATATTGAGGATTGGAAGACCAAGTTATGGGTCTGGTGAGAAATAATATTAAATATTATTTGGTTAAATAATATTTAAATATAACGTGCAAGTTAAGCACATGTCATGGAAATAATAACATTGCTATTATTATTTGACATGTGGTTTTCAATGGAATAATAAATTAAATAACGACACCTGTGATAATTATTTATTATTACCTAGTGAATTAAATTCATTAAGCACATGTCATGGGAATAATAGAATTGCTATTTTTATTTGACATGGGGTTTCACACAAAATAATAAATCAAGTAACAACATCTGTGCTAATTATTTATTATTACCTAGTGAATTAAATTCCCTATTATGTTATTATTCTCTATATAAGCCAATGGGTCATTCCACCACCTAACCAATCATTGTGTGCACAACATCCTTAGAGAAAAGCTCTCGAGCCTAGGTAACTCTTCCCTCTCCAAGAATGCTCTTAAGAATGAGAGAGATCCTCCTCCATCAGATCAAGGAGAACGCTTTGGAAGTGATTCTTAAGGCGATCAAAAACAGACATTGCAAGCATAATGATCTTCCACACTAGCACCCAGAGGCTCCTTCAGCAACATTCATAGATACGTGGAGCACGTGTGGATCACCACTAGAGGATTCCTATTCTTGGATTCTACATCACAATGAAGTCGCACCTCAGACCCGTGGTCGGACACATCAATGAAGAAAGAATCATCTTGGAGGTAATTCTATAATTTAATGAAATTAATTATAAACAAAATATATCGATTCTCTCTTCTTAGTTCCGGGTTCTCTCCTTTGTCTTTTATCTTTGATTCAATTCTGTGGATACTGGCGTTCATCGTCGTATTGATCCTGGATTAATCATTGATTATGACAATTTGCAAAGTTGGGTACACGCCCATCCTACACTTCCGCTGCGCCCGGAACCTACAAGTGGTATCATAGCGATCATATTTTTGTTTATAATTATTTAAATAATTCTTTGATGATTTATATTTTAATAATTTATTTTTTCAATTCATATTTAATTGTTCTTGTAATATGAATTTCAAGATCTGTTCCTCCCTTATCGTTTCTTGTAGATCTAACTAAAATGAATAATTTTATGATTAAAATTAAATTAAGGATCTCATCAGGAGGCGTCGACGGTTCTGTCCAGATATCACAAGAATACCTGCCCTGTAGTCGGATCTACACGCCGTGTATTTGTGTTCAATGCATCAAGATTAATTTAGAAATTACTCAAGATGTGTGCATTAATGACACATGGTGTAGTTAATTCTTATACTGCATGTCGACCAGGATAGATTGGCACATGGTCAGCCGTACTACACGCCGTGTGGCCCACTGGACACGACGTGTAGTCCCTTTGGGTCAGGGTGAAGTCATGCATCCCATACATGACTTTCCCAACTGGTAACCGTGTAATGTGGAGTGTACATGGCGCGTGACCCACTGGACATGTCGTGTACTCTGAAGATTTTTGAAGTACACCTCACATGACATTTCCCCAGGCATATACTTTGGATGGATGGTGAGGAGGGTACATGCTGTGTAGTCAGATCTACACGCCGTGTACTGTTTCCAGATTACACAAATTTAAAAATTTATTATTATATTATGTAATCCTTGAGACATGTAACTTCATGTGGGTGTAAAGTTGGGACACAACATGTGATAGGTGTTTGATATATATATATATATATATATATAATTAACATCTGTTTAATGTTCAAAGATCTGCAAATCATGTATGAGTTGTATTACAATTATAATTCTGCATGCATGCTACATGTCACAAAGAATAAAGTGTAACAATTATAAATACATGATGGGTAGTTTTGGACGGGTATTCACTGGGTTGCTTCCAAGGTACAAGTTATGTATAAGGTTATGGATGATAATCTCAAGGAAATTTATAAAAAATATTAAGATAAAAAGGATTGATTAATTAAAGAAAATGATTAATCGATTCGAGCATAATTTATCTTAATAAGAATGATTAAAGAATTGAATGATAGTTTTATTAAAATGAACAATTCATTGCATGTATGTGGATGATCATGAGCTAGACCAGACCTTTGTATGTGATTGGTTCTCTTTTAATTTATTTTTTAAATTAAAATTGTTGGCCTGTGTGCCTTCTCCTAATTAATATGTAGGCCCTACGTACCCATGATTTCTTTTATGTAAATCACCTTTTACCCCTCACCTACGTGTGAGTTAAAAGCATATGTAATGGATGGAGATCCCAAGCTAGTAGAGGCGGTTCATGTTAGGAGTCGAGGCGAAACCAATCCAAGGAGATACAAAGGTGGACAGGTGGAAAGATGTAAACACAAACCTTAAATGGTTCAAGGTGTTTCTCCCCTAGGTTAGAGATAGTTTATCAACCGCTAGATAAACTAACCAATATTAAAGCTCATGATCATACCCTTTATTTTATTTATGTTAGTTGTATAGTTATTCATTATGGATGTTTTACGGGATCACATAATTAATGAACTGACAAGCATATAAGATGTAACTAAAATAAAAAATGTCTTATGCGTAAATATTATCTATACATGGTTAATCACTTAAGTATATACCATTTAACATTAAAAAGCATGCGAAAAGATAATAAGTGGCAATTTATGCATAAAGGATAAAATCCCTCAATTAAATATTAAGTCGGTATAGCCTTCCATTACTTCAGTTAGAATCAAACCATAGTTCAAAGTGCTTTACCAACCCTAGTTGGGGTGCTTTCAATTATCAGGGAATTATAATTTGAAGTTTTGAGTTGACTTAACTTAGTTTACATCAAGGGTTGACTTCCTTAGCAGGACTTGGTGTAATTGAGAGGTGAAGGTTGAGGAAATCCAAAATTAAGGATTTCAGGATTGGGGAGTCCACTCAACAGATTAGGGAGTTGTGAGTTAATGCAATTGGAATTTAGAATTCTTACCTAAAACCTTTCAAGTTGCTCGACCGACTCTAGTTGTGGTAATGCGAATGGAAATATGGATCATTGCCACTAGAATGTCCAAGCAGCAGGATATTCTGAAGCCAATGGTGAGGGCTATTGGGCTTCGACAAAATAGTGGGAGACTAATAGATATTAATTAATTTATTTGTCTATATTTATCAAGATAAAGTACTAAAACTCTGTTCATCTTAATTTGTAGAAACATCAATCAAAATGACATCAAACATATCATTGAGATCCATACTCGAGAAGGAAAACCTTCTCACCGGCACTAATTTCCAAGAGTGGTAAAGGAACCTTCGGGTTATCCTTCACCATGAGAGGAAACTTTATGTGTTGGAAGAGACTTTACCAGTTGCGCTTGGAAATGAGGTGAGTGATGAGGAACTCTCTGTGTATGAGAAACATATGAATAACGCTATAGATGTTCAGTGCCTCATGTTATCATCCATAACCAATGATATCTTTAAGAAACACGAGTAAATGTATGCTTATAGCATGATATCTCACCTTTGGGATCTCTATCAAGAGAAGGAAAGACAGGAGAGATATGAGATCTCCAACGCTTTGTTCACTACTAAGCTTGGAGAGTCTGCACCAGCTGGACCACATATAGTCAATATTATTGGCTACGTTGAGTGTCTGGACATCTTAGGGATTAAATTCCTAGATGAGCTGCGTACATATCTCATACTATCATTGCTTCCTAAGACCTTCTCTAGTTTTATTATGAATTATAATATGAGTAATAATGAGAAGAGTCTATCGAAGCTTCTTAACCTGATTCGTCAAGTTGATAAGGACATGGGGAGTGAAAAACCCACAGTCGTTATGGCGAATAGGAAGAGGAAGGATAAGGTAAAGGGGACTAAGATTTATAAACAATCTAAATCCTTCGAGCACTGCCCAAACAAGAAGAATAAGATCCAAAGGTAGTGAAAGTAAAACAAGGCAGTATTCTTTGCATGTGGCAAGTCAGGCCACTGGAAGAGGAACTGTACCCAAAGGCAAGGGGAATCCAAAGATGTGTTCGTCATTGAGTGAAATCATTCCATTTCTACACATTGGGTATTAGATACAACTTGTGGATCTCACATCTGTATTCAAATGCAGGAACCAAGTAGATTCCAGAAAATTGGTAGAGGAGTGGTGAATCTACGAGCTTCCAATGGTGCGAGGCTGGTTGCTCTTTCCATTGGTGACTACCACCTCACATTGCCGATGGTAATGATTTTGGTTTTACATGGATGTTATTATGTACCTATTGTTACTAAGAACATAATTTCTGTATCGAGTTTAGATATAGATGGATTTATTTTTAGGTTTGGAAATAAATGTTGTTAATTTTATAAGGACAACATATGTTATGGTATGACACATTTAAATAATGGTCTGTATGTATTAAATTACGAGAACCAAGTGTTGACAATTGATAATGAACCATGTTTACATGACTCATGGAACACCCAGTTGTGGCATCACCACCTTGGTCATGTAAATGAGAAGCGCTTGAGAAAGCTCTATCAAGATGGTTATTTAAACTCTTCTGAGCTAAAACCATTTCATATATGTCATGCTTGTTTACACGGGAAAATGACCAAACCACCATTTGGTGGACAGGGTGAAAGGACCACAAAGCTTCTAGGATTGGTACACATTGATGCGTGTGGTCCATTCTAGAGGTGGATATTCTTACTTCATTACTTTTACTGATGATTTGAGTAGATATGGCTATGTCTACTTAATGAAGTATAAGTCCGAGTCCTTTCATAAATTCAAGGAGTTCAAGAATGAAGTAGAGAATCAGATTGGTAAGAAGATAAAGAATCTTCAATAGGATTTAGGTAGAGAATATCTTAACCAAGAGTTCATCGACCTTTTACAAAAGTCTGATATTCTATCTCAACTCACTCCACCTTATATACCACAGTGGAATGGTGTTAGTGAAAGGAGGAACCATACCTTATTGGACATGGCAAGGTCGATGATGATTCAAGAAGATCTTCCATTATCCTTTTGGGGATATTCATTGCAAACTATGGCATACATATTAAACCAAGTACCAACTAAGGTGGAAAATGGGATTTCCTTCTAGCTATGGAGTGGAAAAAAACCCACTTTGCTGCATACACGTGTATGGGGATGCGAGACAATTGTTAAGTCTTTCTTAGGCAACAAACTAGAACCCCGGGGAATGAAGTGTATCTTTATAGGATATCCTAAGGAAACAAAGGTATACTACCTATACAACCCCTCAGACAAGAAAGTGACTATTTCCAGACATGTCATCTTTCTTGAGAGGGATCACATCCTCAAAAAGGATAGTGGGGGCAAGATTGAATTTGATGAAGTTGATGCTCAAGATACACATGATTTTATACAGGAAAAAGTTCCACAGGTCCCTATAGAAGAGGTAGTTCCTGAAACACAAGTACTGCGTAGGAGTACAAGAGAGGTAAGAGAACCAGAGAGATATGGTTTCCTTGTCACCAAGGATGGTGACTCATTATTGTTGGAAAATGATGAAACTCTATCCTACAAGGAAGCAATAGAGATCTTAGAAGCTACAAGATGGCTAGAAGCTATGAATTCTAAGTTGGATTCCATGTATCAGAACTAAGTCTGGGTTCTGGCCGATGCGCTAGTTGATGTAAAGCTTGTTGGGTGTAAATGGGTATTCAAAAAGAAACTGGACATGGAAGGTCAATTTAATACCTCTAAAGCAAGGCTAGTGGCTAAAGGTTTTAAACAACATCAATGAATTGACTATAATGAAACCTTTTCACCAATCTCCATGTTTAAATCCATATGAATCATACTTTCCATAACAAATTTCCATGACTATGAGATTTGGTAGATGGATGTCAAAACTGTATTCTTTAATGAGAACCTTTAGGAAGATGTCTATATGACACAACCAGAAGGATTTGTGACACTAGGTGATGCTAAAAGAGTATGTAAGTTGTAAAGATCCATTTATGGATTAAAGAAAGCATCTAGTTCATGGAACATTCGATTCGATAAAGACAACCGAGAATTTGGTTTCATTAAGAATGAATGTGAGCCATGTGTTTACAAGTAGTTTAATGGGAATGCATTCATTATCCTAGTAGTGTATGTTGACGACATATTGCTTATTGGAAATGACATACCAGTCTTGCAGTCAAGTTAAGGAATAGTTGAACAAGTGCTTCTTCATGAAGGACTTAGGCGAAGAAGACTACATTCTAGGGATCAAGATCATTTGTGATCGATCCAAGAGGCTTCTTAGACTAAGTCAAAGTACATACATTGACCAGATACTAAAGAGATTTAGTATGGAACAATCCAAGAAGGTATTGGTTACATTATCACATGGAATATATATTTCTAAGAAAATGTGTCCCCAGACACAACATGAGAAAGATATGATGAGTAAGATTCTATACGCTTCAGCAATAGGATCTATCATGTATACCATGTTATGTACCAGACTTGATGTTTCCTATGCACTGAGCATGATAGGTAGATATCAAGAATATCTAGTAGAACAACATTGGACTACTGTCAAGACTATCCTTAAGTATCTGAGAAGAACTAAGGATATGTTATTGGTGTATGGAGGAGATGAGGAGCTTTTCATCAGAGGGTATGTTGATACTAGTTTTCATATAGACCAGAATGATCTGAAGTCATAATCATGATATGTTTTCTGTCTCAATGGAGGAACTGTGAGCTGGAAGAGTTCAAAGCAGACAGTTTCCGCTAATTCTACAGTGGAGTCTGAATATATATTGGTTTCTGATGCATCCAGGGAAGCCAAATGAATTCAGAACTTTGTCTAAGAGCTTGATGTGGTGCATAACAGTAAAGATCCCATTATATTGTATTGTGATAATACTGCAGCGGTGACTCTTGCAAAAGAGACAATGTCACATCAACGGACAAAGCACATGATCTGAAAGTATCAACTCTTGAGGGATTTCTATCAAAGGGGTGAATTTTCAGTGAGAAGAGTGTTCAAAGAAGAGAACGTGGTGGACCGCTTGACTAAAGGCCTATCTCAGTAGAAGCATGAATATCATGTGAGAGCTAGCGGACTGATGGTTGTTAGCAGTTGGATCTAGTGTAAGTGGGAGTCTATTGGAGTTGGTACCCTAGAAACCAACTTCTTTGTAATTTATGATAAACCTATATTCATTATATGAATATTAATAAACTCCTTATCACATCGTGATTGTTCTTCTGTGTGACATAGTATGTGATAATGTCCTAAGAATAGCTGTCACACTAAAAGGTCATAGCATATCCCTGCTACGATGAGAACCTGAAAGTGCCATGAAATTATTCTTGAATATATGCTCTATGGATGGATGATATCATTTGAAGGGACATAAATGATACATGCTATCAGGGGTGGGGACTCCTGAAACTTTGAGGCACCATCACATGGTGTGCGCCCTTGGTAATATCTAGGAGGATATTCTGAGAACAAGACCCACCAGTAAGAAATCCACATTCACAAGTTTCATTGGATGTTCCTATCTATGGAGGTATGTATTGGTCCTTAGACTTTAATATTATTATTAATGGGTATTATGACTTTCACACTTAGATGTATTAAAAAAAACTGTGATGGAAGATGTTTACGGAGAGGTAGGATATGTTGGGTGCATCACGAGTAATACTTCATTAATGAATAATGGGAGAAATTATTTTTCACTTCTACAGAAGTAGATATCTCAGGCCCTTTGATGGAAATGATATAGCCTAACTAAATCCATGGCCATGGTGTTCTCTAGGTAATTTCAATTCTGGGAAGTTAAAGAATGAGAAATCGAGCACATGGGTTGATGACACTTGCATGCAACCTACTTGATTGGAGATATAGAGACAAAGGGATTATATTACACGGTAAGTGTTTGTATGAGGTGACATTTTGTTGTGACATCAACTTATTTCTCTTGGGTACCTTGACCCGTTGCTAGACAGTAATCTTGGAATTTAGGCAAGCCCACTTAATGCCAATGAGAAAGAGGCCTAGAGGGTCACACTCTAAGTGTAGCTAGTATATCAGTTAAATAATTTATTTATTTAACAAGTTGAATAAATAATATTCTTGGTTGTGGTTTAATAATTATTCAAGTATTCCTAATCACATTTATTTTTTTCCTAGTTATTTGAGAGAATATATTTCGTATGAAATATTTATTTATCGGCGAATAATGCAGTTATATTTATTTAATAAATAAATAGTCATTATTCAAGGCCCAATAAATATTGAGGATTGGCGGACCAAGTTATGGGTCCGATGAGAAATAATATTAAATATTATTTGGTTAAATAATATTTAACATGCAAGTTAAGCACATGTCATGGAAATAATATCATTGTTATTATTATTTGTCATGGGGTTTTCACATGAAATAATAAATTAAGTAACGACACCTGTGCTAATTATTTATTATTACCTGGTGAATTAAATTCGTTAAGAACATGTCATGGAAGTAATAGCATTGCTATTATTATTTGACATAAGGTTTTCACATGGAATAATAAATTAAGTAACGACACATATGCTAATTATTTATTATTACTTAGTGAATTAAATTCCCAGTTATGTTATTATTCTCTATATAAGACAAGGGGTCATTCCACCGGCTAACCAATCATTGTGTGCACAACATCCTTGGAGAAAAGATCTCGATCCTAAAGAACTCTTCCCTCTCCAAGAATGCTCTCAAGAACAAGAGAGATCCTCCTCCATCAGATCAAGGAGAATGATTTGGAAGTGATTCTCAAGGCGATCGAAGATGGACATCACAAGCACAAGGATCTTCTTCTCTAGCACCCGAAGACTCCTTTGGTGACATCCAAAGATACATGGAGCATGTGTGGATCACCGCTAGAGGATTACTATCCTTGTATTCTACATCGCAATGAAGCCGCACCTCAGACCCATGGTCAGACGCATTAACGAAGAAAGAATTACCTTGGAGGTAATTCTATAATTTAATTAAATTAATTATAGAAAAATATGTTAAAATACTCTTCTCAGTTCCGGGTTCTCTCCTTTATCTTTTATATTTGATTAAATTATGTGGATACTGGCGTTCATCATCGTATTGATCCCAGATTAATCATAGATTATGGAAATTTTTAAAGTTGGGTACATGCCCATCCCGTGCTTCCGCTACGCCCGGAACCTACAATTTTATTTTTAAAGGGATTCCTTTATTGAAAAAATGGATATTGAGTATAAGAGTCCACTTGTAATGTATGAGTTTACTATGTAAGAGTTTGTCCTAATTTTCTAAAACTCTAGACCTAAAATATGTTTGGGAAAATAAATTTATTTCTAGTTTTAAAATAACTAGGATAAGTTATGTTTAAGGATTGGTCATTACAGTTGGTATTAGAGTAGGGTTTAGACAAATTTGGAGACTATGATATTTTCTTAAGAGTTAGGGATATCATCATGGGTTTATAATTTCAAGGTTGATCATAAGTTCAATGTATTCGAAAACCCTTTTTAAGCTTTAAGATATGAAATTTTTAGGTGACTAATGGTACTTTTGGAGACATTCTTTTTTTAGGTAATTATGGTTTATAATATTTTGGGATGAAAAATGAAAGGTATAAGATAACCTATGAGGTTAAAAATTTTTATGGTTATTTTTGAGGATTTTATCATATTTTGGGGATGTTATATGAATCATACAGTTTTAGAAAAATGAAAAAGCACAGGATGGGTGAAAACTCATCGTATCCGGCAAGGCAGCGAGAATCAAACCCACAACCGAAGGGCGACAAGGATGCATTTCCTAATGTTATCCTACGTGAAGTCCCAGTTAATATGACCTTTTTGTTTTTAGTTAAATGATTTTATGGATGAAGAATAAGTTGATTTTGGGAACATATCTTTTATTGAATAGATAACCATAATATTGGAAAATGATTTGGTGATTAAATGATAAATGTTATTTCGAGAGATGTTCACTATTTTGAGAATCCTATATGATCAAGGTAAACATAATACAATAGGATTTTATTTGAGAAGTAAAGGTTGAATTATATTTTAGAAGAATCTATGATTTTATTGTGCATTTATGGTGATTCAGGTTATTTATGGAAATAATTAGTATATCTTGGAGATTATGTGATTTAGAAAAATATATTTTTGGCATGAGACATTAAGAGTGATTGATGATATTTGGAGATACAAGTTAAAATTTATCTTGGAAGACAATGTTTTCAAATCCTTATGAATTTTGGGTTTCAATCTTAGTTTGTATTATTTTGAAGAATTTTAAGGATTGTTATTCGTTTAATGGTCTATGTTAAACTTTGGGTATTACTATTGAATTTTAGAGATTAAAGTAATTTTTCTTCATATAAGGCTTATTATTTTGGTGGAATTATCTTATCTTATACTAACCATTTTGGTTTTTGTTAATTTATAAAGATAGGAGAAATAGATAGTTAATATTTTTTGGATTATGTGATTCTCTAGAGGTTGATTATAATGCTTCAGGCGTGAAAAATTCATCTTAAATACTCATTATTTGGAGAAAAAGATGAGTTGTGGTGGAATTTGATTAATGGATGAAACTATACTTTTCAAGAAATTATAATTCCTTATTTTCTTAGTCCAAGTAGTAAAATAATTCCTCAACTATATGAAATGATCTTAAAATAAAAATGTTATCCATATACCTTTCACATTAAGAAATCAATGACCTTCTAACCCATAAAAAATTTATGGTTTTGTGATTGTTAACTTTCTCATGACCATGTTATCTATCACTCTCCATCAGAACTTTATAGTTAGTTTTCTCTTTCATGTCTAGGTTTTCCTATATGGAAACCCTAGTATATGTTATCTCAGGTGACCTTAGTACTTCCCTTTCTTTTAAAGTGTAAGTTTTTTTGACCCTTGTTCCGATGTGAGATTTCAATAAAGGTAGTTTGAGGAGTCAAACCTTAGCTATTGAGACCGAATTCAAAATCGAGAGGACACAATTTTCAAAAGGGGGTAGAATGTAACATCCTGAGTTTAAAAAATAAATAAATACTAAGTCCAATAGTGTACATGATACGCCACATCGATCTTAAATGAACAGCTAAATATTATTATTTAAATGTTATTGTTATAACCTAGCTGTTAGAATGGTGGGTATGAACAAGGTTAACGGAATTATGAAAATATGTTTTACACATGTATATATAATTCTTTGAAAAATTAATTATAAATGAATGTAAAACCCTTTTTAAAATAAAAGGAAATGTTTTTTTTGAAAAACTATTTAAATGCCCATAAGTGTGTTTTATACCAATAAATAAAAAAATAACTCTTGTTGGATTATATTAATGAAATATATATATAATATATTCAATATAATTTTTTAAATCCATCTTATGTGTTTTCTATACATGATATAATAATAAATCTAATTTTACGCATAAAAGAAGTATTTTTCAAAAATGGTAGTTTTGCCGCTTTTTGAGGGTGAACTTGTTTAAAATATAGTTTTTGACACTTTTATAAATTCTATTTGGAAAACTAAACTTCTTATTTTAAATCATAATATCAAAATTTTCTTTGGTTGAATTTTTGGTATTTTTCTGATAAGTTTCATGTTTGGATAAATAGTGAAAAATACTGAAATTTAATTGAATTTTTTTTCCGTCTAAATAATTTATAGTGTTAAATTATATTTTTGATTGATTTAAAAATATAATTAGATCATTTTTTTATCATTTAATACAATTTAGTTCATTGGAATCAATTTTATATTGAAATTAGATATAAAAACATTTCAATCTTTTGAATGTTTTCACTTTAATAACCCATTTTCTCACCCTAACAACGAGATTAATTTTAAATTAAATCTAGACAATTATTTTATTTAAATTCTGAAAAATGGATTCTATATTTGGAATCATAAGGTCCAAATTTATTAAATAGGTCCCTCTTATTTTTGGACAAAATTAATAGTAACATTAGTAATTTTTATTACTACAGTTAAGGGTAAATCAGACAATTAAGGGTAAACACTACTATAAATAAGGCATTTAAAAGCGCTAGAAACCACTTTTAATAGTGCTAGAAAAGCTCTTTTAATCACGGAGAAGATAAAAGGTGCCTTTTATCCATGCTAAATAAAACTCTAATAAAGCCCCCCCCCTTTATTAACGATTTTTTAGCACATATAAAGGGCCACCTTTATCAGTTCTATTTTGAGCACTGATAAAGTCCTAGTTGCCTGTAATGTGCTATTTATTTAACAACACACCTGCACACCTGCACACCTGCACAAAACAACACCTGCACATGAACAAAGAACAGAAGAATGAAACGACGCACACAAGAGTTTCGCAAACAATGCTATATACATTTACTTGACATCATAAATACAAAAAAAACACACTGCTATATACATTCAAAACAATGTTTTATATGGTTACAATTACAATAATCTAACAAAAAGTTAAAAACATTAATGTTTCATCCTTTGGCATCTGTGATTCCCACTTAAAAATTGTCTTCCATTGTATTAGTTTCTAAACAAAGCATCTGAACTCAAGAAAAAAATTCCACCTATATAAGAAAACAAATATTATGTTAGTAATACAATAATGAAATAATTTAAACATTAATATGAAAGAATACATTAATAAAATGTCAATTTTTAATAAAAAAGACACATTTGGAGTTATACCGGTCACACCATGCATCGTATTGAGGTGGGGTTGATTCCTACACGTCACAAATGATCCATAGATCATTGTTTTAAAATATTAAAATAATCCAAATGGATTTGATCGGTTTTGAGTATGTCACTTGTTCTTTTACTGAAATTAATATCAAATTTAAATGACACATTTGGATTTATATCGGTCACATCGTTCTTCGGATTGAGGTGAGGTTGATTCTCACATGTCACAAATGACTGATGGATCATTTTCTTAAAGTATCAAAACAATCTGAATGTGTTTGCTCGGTTTGCAGTATGTCACTTGTGTTTTTTTTCTAAAATTAATGTCAATTTTAAATAAAAAGAGACAATTTGAGTCATACCAGTTTCATTGTGCATTGAATTGAGATGAGGCGGATTTCTACATGTCACAAATGACTTATGGCTCATTGTCCTAAAGTATCAAAACAATCCGAACATGTTTTCTCAGTTTGTAGTATGTCACTTGTGTTTTTTTACTAAAATGTCATTTCAAACTGGAAACATGAATTTTGAGTCATACCGATCGCATCGTGCATTGGTTTTATATGAGAATACTTCATACAAGTCACAAAGAACTTATGAATTATTATCCTAAATTATGAAGACAATTGGAGCGAGTTTTCTTAGTTTTCAGTGAGTGACACATTTTGAGCTAAAATGTCAATTTTAAACTGATAACAGACACTTTTAGCCATACTGGTCACATCGTGCATCGTATTGAGGTGTGGTTGATTCGTACACATCACAAATGATTGATGTATCATTTTCCTAAAGTATCAAAATAATCTGAATGCGTTTTCTCGATTTTTAGTATGTCACTTGTGTTTTTTTCTAAAATTAATGTCAATTTTAAATAAAAAGAGACACTTTGAGTCATACCAGTCACATTGTGCATTGAATTGATGTGAGGTCATAACCTACATATCAAAAATGATTTATGGATAATTTTCCTAAAGTATAAAAACAATTCGAATGTGTTTGCTCAATTTTTAGTTTGTCAATTGTGTTTTTTTACTAAAATGTCATTTCAAACTGGAAACATGAATTTTGAGTCATACCAGTCACATCATGCATTGGATTTATATGAGACTACTTCATACATTTCACAAAGAACTTATAAATCATTATCCTAAATTATGAATACAATTGGAGTGAGTTTTCTTGGTTTTCAGTGAGTGACACGTTTTGAGCTAAAATGTCAATTTTAAACTGATAACAGACACTTTTAGCCATAACGGTCATCCACAATTTTTTTTCAAATGATTTGAGTAGGGTTGACATTATTTCACCCTCTTTATCGGAATTTATTTCTTTTTTTGAAGAGGTGATGCGAGGACTAACGAGTCCAAATTTTTGTTCATGGGGAAATCCCTTCAATTGTTTTTCATATATACGCCTACGAAAAATATGAAATATATTTAGTCATAATTATCATAGTATATTAGCTTTTGTAAAATAAAATCATGAAAACATACCTCATGTATACATTTACAACTAAGGCGCCTAGCCATTCATGCTTGAGGATTTAATCTACATTGTCAGCACTAATGTAATATGATTCTTCCTCTCCGTACATATTATTTTCAAAATCAACTGTGTGAGTATTAATATCTATAAACTTTGTATCCACATGAGCCTTCAATGATATTAAATGTGGATATAAAACAGACGGGGTGAAGGTGCTCTCAGTAGATTGTTTCCATCGGTTGGTTGATCCTTGAGATAGTTTTGCGCCGATATTTTGTTTCACCCCCTTCCCTTTGTCGTTCTATAATAAAATTCATTGGTTCAAACCTTTTTTTTATTAAATGTTAAAGGTTCAGCTTGAAAAATAAATTGGAAATGAATACCTCCTTGTCGACATGTTTTTTTGTAAGAATTAACAGCCATGCAATGAATGTTCCAACATCTTGTTTGACCATATGAATGTCGTCATCGTCATTTGGAATAGGTAGCTCGGTGCTCGGATCATGGGCTACATTAATCGACACTCTGACATGACCCGTTAGAAGTGGTCTGTTGTGTAGCATGACATTCTGCATATTGAACACCATAGCCCTCGCTACAAGGCGATAGGTGGGAGTTGATAGATATAAATCACTATCATTTTCACCTTATAGAATATCAGTATAGGAAAGGTATCAGTGTCTATGTGATTCACATTTCATAGAAACAATTATTAGAACATTGATTACCTTAGCTAAGTCAGATTTTTTAGGGGAATGAATTGCTTCAAAACTAGTGGGGGGTGGGGCGGGATCTTCATGTATGGGTTGTTCTTGAGTTGTTTCTTCTCTTTGTCTCCCCCATCAAACTTGCTATCATCTCTCTATGGAATTTTAATTCTTCTTGAAACATAGATAATGTTTCTCTCATCTTTTTCATTTCCTCAGTTTGATCCTCCACTTGTTTTTATTTCTGAAAATATGTTCGGGGTGTCACCCCAAAACCCGCACCTCTAACGCAGCCATACTGTTCTGGCTGCTTCAAGGCCGCTGAAAGTATGTTTGCGTCTAGTGCGGGTGTTGTTGATTCCTATGAATATGTCATATAGAAAATATAGGAAAATAATTAATCATTGTTATGTAATAGCGATTTAAAGAAAAACAAATTTATATTATGTCATACTTACACATGTTTCCCACACTTTTTGTGTGTTTTCATCTATCAGTATACCCTATTTATTTACATGATCCTCCTTCCATAGCACATGACATGGGATGGAAGTGGATTTTGATTTCGATTAATCAATCTGCATATAAATAGAGGAACATGGTTATGATATTGTTTTATGTCACATAAAAGTATTATGGTAGATTTAAAATACCTACCAATTTTTTCTCAAGTGAAGAATACCCCATCATTTCTTTATGGTTGGGGTACGCTGGTTTTACTACCCATTCCTTATTTTCAGAACTCAGTTGTTGTTTCATAAATAAAAAACTGTCAATCAAAGTGATGAATATAAGAAACATCAAACAATGTATTAAAAAACACAATGTACCTGAAAAGTCTGCTCCACACGACGACTGCTAAACACATCCCCCACTCCTTGGGATATCAAGTGTGAATAAATAGGAGGTGGGTGTGGCTTGATTTTCCCTTGAGCATATTTAAGATGATATTTTGTTAAAATTGTGCGGAAGATTCTATGAATCCTTCCTGCAACTCTTAATACATATTCCTTGTACGAGACATCTGCTATAAATTCACTCTGCAAGGGATGACAAAGAGTAAGTCAAAGTTTTAGTATTTTATTTTATTTTAATAAATTAAAGAAATGATATCATAATGTTACCATAATCTCTTCCCACATTAGTATCTTAAGCCCGGTGAAAACATGGTGCCACAGCTGTACATCAATCAACACATGTTTCCATGTGACGATTCCAATTTAGCTACTAAACATGGTTTTTTAGGGTTAATATGTTGGCATTGCTTATTCTATCCCACCTAAAATTTGATTCCTTTTGCTTTTTCCTTAAGTATTTTGGCTAACACTATCAAACTATGGTGCTCTTGTTTTTTTTCACCACCAGGGTTTCATTTCCTACCATTTTCTTAGTTTCAGCATCATAATTATGTTCCTCCGGAGTGCTATCATTGACACTGGGACTAATAGCAACAGGTTGAGAAACCTGTTGTACCTCCGCACTGGGACCAGTAACAACGGGTTGAGAAACCCGTTGTTCCTCTACACTGGGACCAGCAGCAGCAGGTTGAGAGACCTATTGTGCCTCGAGATTGGGCGCATCAGCAGGTGCAGAAGTCATTATCTGCAGAAGTGATTTAACATTTAATTTAAATTACATAAAATTAGTAGTGAATAGATAATAACATAATGTAACACAATGTATATTACAATAAAAAATAACCTGATTATCGAACTCTTTTTTTAATGACTGAATAGATTTGACCCCTCTATTGACTATGTAAATCCCTTAATTGTGGTCTCCTATGACATACAAAAGGCCGTATATATTGGGACTGCTACGAAATGACTGCAAAGTCCCAATGAAAGGGTCATCCTCCATTGAATTTTCATTTTACCCTTCAGTTGTTTTGGACAATAACAGAACAATTGACTAGTTTCGGTTTTCGGGATCTGGAACATAAAATACTTGTACTACCTATGATGCCATTATAAATGGTTCATATTTCTCCCCTTCCTTACTAAAATAAAATTTCATGAATCCCAATTCATCTATTTTAATAACACTCCTGTTATCAACCCACTTGTATTGAAAAATCAGCACTTGGAATTTTATATAATCCAATTCCTTGTTTGATGATGAAAAGGTATGACATATTCTCATAAATTGGATTTCTGTCCTTAGCACCGGAATCATGCATCGCTTCAGCCACAAGTGTAACCCCACTATTCTTTATGGTACTATCTTCATCATGTTCATTAGTATAGAATGTATAATCATTAACTACATAAGCATTGTAAGATAATACATACACACTTGGTCCTCTGGCTAGCCATTGAAGTCGTTCTGAAATTGAGTCCATATTTTCATCTAACTTCTTAAAAATATGGTCCCGAAACCATCCTATAAACTGTCTATTATGTGTATCTGATATCCATTTTTCATCCCTAGATGGATTCAAATGCCTAAGAATTTATTTTTGGGTTTGAACATATGGGTCAACGTCGAAACTGTTATGCAAAACCTAAAGGTGGGTCTACTCTCAATTTGTAATATTGATTGTGACAACCTCTCTTCCAAAAATTCCCTCACCCTCAATCTGCCCAATGTGATGAGATTTCGGTAGGCCAATGCTTTACACACCAGACAGGTATTCGGTAAAGAATTCAACAGATTCCTCAATAATATATCACTCCACAATACAACCCTCTGGCCAACTTTGGTTTTTGACATACCCTTTCAAAATCTTTATATACCATTCAATGGGGTACATCCATATATAATGTACAGGACCACATAGTCGAATCTCTCTCACCAAATGAACCATAAAATGAACCATTATATCAAATAATGTCGGTGGGAAGAACATTTCTAATTCACATAATATGATGAAAATTTCTTTTTCCATAGTTGGGAATTTCTCAAGGTCTATAACTTTTCTACATATAGATTTGAAGAAGAAATAGAGCTTCATTAATGTATGGAGGAAATTCTTAGAAAAAATGCAACGTAAAGCTATAAGAATTAGATCTTGCATCAAAACAAGACAGTCATGTGATTTCAGACCATTTAACTTTAAATCTCTCATTGAAACGATCTTCTTGATATTTGAAAAATACCCCTATGGAACCTTTACGTCATTCAAGAAGTTGAAAAACTGATATCTCTCCTGCCTGGAAAGAGTGTAAGCAACAAGAGGAAGAAATGTTCATTTTTCACCCTTCATTGGTGCCAAATTTTCTCGTATTCCTATCTCAACCATGTCCAACCTAGTCTTAATTCCATCCTTTGTTTTTCTGGTTTCATTTAACAACATGATGATGACACTATCACATAATTTTTTTTCAACATGCATAACATCAAGAAAATGTCTAACATACAGACAATTCCAGTATGGTAATTAAAAAAAACTGATATCGTTTTCCAACCGATTTTCTTAAGGTTTTTGAAAAATGGTTTACCAAAAGTAGTGTCCACATATTTCAATTTCTCAAACAATTGATCACCTGTCAGTGGTGAAAGTGCTGTACATTATTCTAAACTTCCATCGAATGATGTCGTCCAAGATCGGTACTTATGCTGTCGGGGCAGAAATCTACGATGTCCTAAAAACACAGTTTTTGATGAATGTTTCAACCTAATTTATTGTGTACCTTGTTCACAAATGAGACGCCTTTGAGTTCTTTTAATGCTATATCCTAAAAAGTTTCCATAATCAGGAAATTCATTTATCATCCCGTACAACATGGATCTCAAAGTGAAATCTTCATTTTTGTAAGCATCATACAACATAACACCTGAATCCCACAATAATTTCAAATCCTCAATCAATAGAGCCAAATAAACATCAATATTATTACCCAGTTGTTTTGATCCTTATATAAGTATAGATAACATGATGTATTTTTATTTCATGCATAACCATGATGGTAAGTTATAATTTACCAATATAACCGACCATGTACTATGACTGCTTCTTTGAAAACCAAAAGGATTCACTCCATCTATAGATAACGCAAGATGAAGGTTTCTTGGATCGTTTACAAATTCAGGATACTCATGATCAATTATATTCCATTGAGGAGAGTTAGTTGGGTGATGTAGTTTCCTATCTTTAATTCTTATATCTTCATGCCATGTCAATTTTCCTACAGTTTCATCACTTCCATATAGGTTCCTAAACCTTGGAATGATTGGAAAGTACCATACAACTTTCATAGGACTGGATTCATCTTTCTTGTATCGATAAGCACCACACTTTGGGAATTCTTTAAGTGATTTTTGGTCCTTGTGAAATATTATACAATCATTCAGGAAGGTGTGTATTCTTTCAGAGATCATACCCATCGAGCGTAGCATTTATTTATCATCGTATGTTCGACTCGGGAGATCATTATCTTTTGGGATCATTTCATTCATGAGATCAAGTAGTTCCGTAAAACTGGCGTCACTCCACCCGTTGCCTACTTTCAAATTATATAGCTTTAGTATGGCTGGAAATGCTGTATATTTAGTGAAATCGACATACAATGACATCTTTTCACAACTCTTTAACTTCTCAAACAATTTTGGGAAATCACGAAGTTCATCTTCAACAGTCCTCGTCATTTCCTCAATACGATCTTCATCATCATTCACATCTGTAATCACATCCTCCATACAGTTGTCTTCATTATTCACACTTGTAATCATATCAGACGATCCATAAAACACAATGCTATTCTAACCACTACCTACATTCGTTTTTTCCCATGTTTATTCCAACATGTATAACTTCGATCTATTCCATGACAGATCAAGTATTCTTCCAACTCCTCTGGAATAATTTATCTTGAATAACAACAACGTAAAAACAGACAAAGGATTTGATAAGGGTCATATGCACGATATTTTGCAAACTTTATAAACTCTTTCACACCATCTTCATACTCTTTTTTCAACCGATTTGCATTCATCCATTCTTTATTCATATTCATTCTATTTGATTCAGTAATATTAATATTTAAAAAAATAATTACACAAAATATGTTCAACTAGGGTCATCATCTAACTATAATAAAAGGAACTACCTATGATAAACAATACCCTTACCTATCCATGCATTACTCAGGACCAAAGTAGATCACACCCATCTTCCCAACCACCTGATCAATGAAACTAGCTATGAGAATCCCTTTCACTAGAATGTTTTAGTATCCCACATGTGATCTATATGCATTATTGTAAACTGGTTTTTTAGTGTTTCTCTAGAAACATAATGTCTCAAGTAAAGAACTATGGAACTAAACTAATATATGGTATGATTTTCCATAGAATGCTTGTGGTTGGAAGGATTCATTACATGTGTTGTTATGGTTATTTGACTAGGGTGTCCATAAAGTGTCTCATAGAGTCCTCTAGTGAAGTGGTTTTCTAAGATTCAGTGGAATTTCACTAGTAACAAAGTGGTGGTGACATTGAAATGGGTAAGGTTTGGATTGATATTCAATGTTGGAGGAACTAAAACATGGAAAACAAATGGAATACCAATCATGAAAAAACCGCAACACCATACAAACACACAATCACGCTCACAATCGCAACACCATACAAACCAAACAAACACAATTTCATATTTTAAAAAGCATCCATTATTCAATTCCGCTTGTTAATTTAGGGGTTATAAAAGAAGTTTTATCATCCTAGGGAATTCATTAATTATCCAAGTATACATAAATTACCAATATCTATATTCAAATGTTCAACAAGAACCAAACAACATGCAATTCAATTAGTGCACAAACAAGGACCACCACCGACCACGATTTTTAGCAGGGCATTTAACCTGTATAATTTACAATATAACCATCAATATCAAACAATAATAATATATAAACAAGAGTAAACCAATGAATAAGAGGAGAAAACTCACCACAGAGGTTTCGTTCAGTGTGCGGTGGAGGTGTGCTCACGACGGAGGAGAGACGCGTGACAAAGGGGATTTCCAACTGAAAAGAAAACATAAAATGAGAACTCATATGTTATACCTATCCAAAATAGGTCCAATGAGATTTTGGAATAATATATGTCTGGTTAAATAGTTTTATTGGTCAATAATGGGATTTTATTTTACCTCTATGATATCTTCTTCCTGTTTATTTACTTTTTGTATATCTACTATTTTCTTAGATGTTCGACTTATGAATGGGACATGTCTGGTTTTCAGGAGAAATATCATTTTTAATTTACTCTAATTTAGGGGTAAAATATTCCACATTAATTTTATCTTTTTCCCAGGGGATCATTGCTATCCCATAGGGATCATGAACGCCTCTTGGGTTAGTGGAAATTCAGGTTAGTTATTGGTTATGATACCAACCTGGTCCGTATCATTACATTTCCAATTGTAACTGACCCATGTCCATTTAAATATAGGATGGGGGGGGGGGGGGGGTCAGACACTAATATATTCCCAACTCCACTGGAGTTCCTATGTGGGTGGGTCTTGATAGTATAATATTTGATAAATATTTTATATATTGGACATTAGAGTAGTCACTGCTAAGGATTTCCTCATTTGTATGTTAGTAATGTTTGTTGAACCTAGCGTGTGAAGTAGGAATCAGAAACTAATAGGTGATTAAAACTTATGTGATGACTTCATAAACTATGGACAAATATATAGGAAATATCTTACAAACCTCATTTAATCTGAATAGGTTTTGTTTCATTCATCACATATTTACTAGTGATGTGGAATGTGTAAATGATAATCTTGGGGGGGGGGGGTTGAATGATGTTGAGATGTTGATGGAAATGATGATGTGGAAGTGTGTTTAAATACTCATTATATATTTTTCATTATAATGAGGTTGGTTTAAGTAATTATATTTAGGTCAGTTGTGTTATTCTATCATGAGGTTCAATAAGAAGAGGTGCATCAAGCATCCAAGGATGTGCATAATAGACTAAAACTAGAGGCTGGGAATGTAAAACACACAAAGCATATGAAAGTTCCAAATGGGCCCTTGAGTTTCAAACACACACACACCCAAACATTTCATAATTTCCAAAAGGTCCCTTATCCTTTCCAAACACACACCAAACCAATTCCATAAAAAATCCATCAAAAACTCTAAAATGACAACACCTTTATAAAAAAACCAAAAAATTTATTAACAATTGTACAAACAAACCAAACAATTTATAAACAATTATGTAAACAGATCAACCAGTTTGTAAATAATTTTATAACAAGATAACCAGTTTATGAACAATTTTTTTTCAGGCTAAACAAATTATAAATAATTTTATAAGTAACCCAAGTCAATGTGAAAGTTACTTTAAAGTACAATAGACTTTATTAGAGAATAAATTGAAACCTGTAATTCTATTGTGACCACTTAATATTACACCATATACCACTGATTTTTAGAAATAATTCACACAACTAATATTTCTCATCCTTCATTCCCTCTCACTACAGTTCACTCATGACACACATGAATCAGATTCGTTCTTCTAGTCATCTAATATCTTATACGTCAATAATCCTACTTATGGAGCTTGAAACTGTCCACACTTCCCATAACCCTGAAGCCCCCCATGTGAAACTCCCACACCCTTCAAAAAAAAAACCTTATGCTCCCAGAAAATATTCTTCTAAATAATGTCCCACACACCTTCTGATCCTTTGTCCATATTGATCCATCATATATGAAAGATTTTGAAAAACATGACCCCAACTCCCACTCAATGGTATCGTGATACATTACTAAAGAACTAAGATACCTTTCCCTTCTATGTGTCTTGATAGATGCTAATTTCAAATAGTAAATAGTTTTGAAGAAAGGGGGTAAGACTAAACTCAGTATTATTTTTCCAGTGACTTCCAAACTCAATCCACTTGGAAAAAATTGTTATAAAGTTTTATATAAAACCATTTGAAATCATTTAAGTCTCTTATCCCCAAATCATAAATAATCTCCAAGGAAAACCTTTGTATGTACAAAAAAATTTAATTCCATTATTAGGAATAGCCACATTTATGTCTCTACCCACTCACCATGCATGCTTTGTTGAAATTTCTATACTCATGTGAGATCCCTCATTGATCCACCAAGTCATCACAAGGTGAAAAATATCCTGGTTCCTCAATGAAGTACTCCCCTTATTAATGGTCAAGTCCAACCCATGAACTCACGCCAACCATATTTAACAAATACCATTCCAAATAAATCAAAAAAAATCCCCATTTAAATAATTTCATCAAATACTTTACATGTGTCAAAAGAAAACCATAATTTTAAAACAATAACTTAAAAATTATATAATAAGAGGGTTTTCCAAATGCCAACTAATTTATCCAAAACCATATAACAAGGGATTTCCTTCAATAATCATACATGTTTTTTCACAAAAAAATTAATGAAAATATTTAATCAAAACAAATTATTTATGTTAAAAGAGAATTGGAGATTAAGGGGAAGTGGCATACCTCACAATGGTTTTCAAAAATAAATAATGACATAAGAAAACTTCAATATATGATCACAAACCATGATAACCTAACTAGATCCAACAAAATTATGTCAAGATCGACAACACAGGCCAAAGAACTATCCCCAATAGACTTGGTCTATGATTCTAAGAGAGGGAAGAACCATGGATCTATGAAGAATGAATAATAATGAGAACTTACTAATGAATCCAGGCGGAGGAGGATGAGGAGGAGGTAGTGGCGGCAGTGGAGGAGGATGAGTCGGTGGCGGCCGCAGAGGAGGAGGAGGAGGCAACGCCAGCGGAGGAGGAGGACGAGTCGGTGGCCACAAAGGAGTAGGAGGAGGCAGCGGCGATCGAGGAGGAGGATGAGGAGGGGTCGTGGCGAAGGAGGGCTCGACGGTGCAGGGGTCCACTTCTACAAAGGTTGAAAGAGTTCGAGGGATGAGGAGCCTATTAGGGTTCTTTTAAAAACCCCACTGGAACCTTTATTAGTGCTAGTTAAAAGCACTGATCAAGATATGTTTTATCAAAAGCGCTGATAAAACATACCTTTATTAGCGCTAAAATTATAGTGCTGATAAATATAGGTCTTTATCAGTGCTAAAAAAGCGCTGATAAAAGACCTATTTATTAGTGCTAAAATTAAAGCGCTGATAAAGACTTCTTTTATCAGCACTAAAAAACTGCTAATAAAGGTATAATTTTAATAATTTATTTATATTATTATATATTTATTTAAAATTATATATAGGATAAATATATATATTTTTATTAATAATTATAACTATAAATAAATAAATATCTATTTATACTTATAAAATTATAATTTAAGTAATTATAAAATTATAAGCAATATACTCATTATATTTACAATCATATAAATATATAAAATAAATATATTAAAAATATATATTTAAAATATTATAGATATATATAACTATATTTATTCTAATTTTATAAATATTTATATAAAATATATATTTATTTATAAATATAATTATATATATATATATTTAAATAATTATAAAATTAGAACAAATTTATATATCTAATATTTATAATTTTTTTAATATATATAATTTATATATTTATTATAATTTTAAAATTATTTAAATATATCTGTATTTATTTATAACTATAAATTACATTTGTATTTATTTATCAATATTTGTAAGAGCTAAAAGAATTAAATAATGGTTAAAACAAAAATATAAGAATGAAAAAATCGTCAAAACTTATCTAAATTTAATTGGATAAATATATTTTGACTCAAAATAATCCTATCTTTGAAATAAATCAGCTTGGATCCTTTTGGAATAGAAAATTAATTTATATTAATTTAATATTTTGAAAAATTCCAAGAGTGGCTCTCCCCTCTCTTATAAAAAGGAACCTATTCTTATATATTCCTCACATCTCAAAACCTATTTGGTTCATCCAATATCTATCCAAATACCTTCTAAGAATCCTTTCTCACATTCTAGAGCTCTTATTTTAGGCATAACACAATCCTTAGTGGTTTTAAGGTGTTAAGAAAATGAGGTGGTTCAAGGAAGAGGAATATAAATATTGTACGTGATGAGTCAGACTCAAGGTAAGGGACTTCGTTTCAATATCCCTTAATTGAGTAATATTTTGATTTTATCTACCCACATTATTTTATGAGGTTTATATATATACCCCTTTGATATATCATGTCATTTAATGTTTTGTAAAATGTTATTCTTTCATGGGGCTTATAATTTAAATGTTCAAAGTGTTATGGGACACCTTGAATGTTTAAAGATTTAATTATCAAATATTTTTATCTATGTCAATATTATTGATATTATTTTACATATTTATTTACATACATATAAATGTATTATAATTGAAATTTTATGTCTATTTTTAATTTCATTCAATGGTTTTCAAAAGGAATATTTTTATGTGATTTATATAGAAAATTTTGAAAAACGAAAAAAGGAATTTTATATTCTTAACATACATGATGAAAATTAATTTTAAGCCATCGTGACTATCATTTAACTTCTATCTTCCTTTGAAAGTTTAATTTTTTTATTAATGGAAATCCTTCATTTCCTTTTTGGGTATTTTGGAATTGAAAATGGGGTTTTAAAAGAAAAGGGTACTTTTATACGAAAGTGTTTTTCATATGGAATTAAAATAGTTTTTCAAATGGTTTTATGATGAAAGATTTTTATTCAAGAAATGGTACTTTATCATTATATGAAATGAGTGGGACCGATATAGCTTATATAAAAGGTTGAGCCCCATTAAAGCTAATGGGTGATCCTGATACAACTTATACAAAGGGTTGAGCCCCATTATGGCTCATGGGAAATGGGTGAGCACGATATAGCTTATACAAAGGGTTTAACTCTGTTATATCTCATGAGTGAGCCTAATATAGCTTATATGAAGGGTGATCCCCATTATATATCTCTAATGGATTGGGTAATAATAATATTGGAAGTCGTCCATATAGTTATTCCAATTGAAATGGTTTTGAAGGGTCTTATGTATATGATTCTCTAAGTCACCTAAAATAGTTTTAATTTCTTGATATTGGTTTTAATGATTTTCTTTTAGAAAAATGTATGTGAGTTTTCCATGTGAAAATGTTTAGTTTCATTTGTTCAAATAACATTAAAAGGTTTTTCATGTTTTCACTGGACTAACTATTTACTTACTTTATGTCCCTTACTGTGCTTTTTTGTGCCGATCCCATGTTTTAAAATGTTTTTCACAAGGCTTAAATATTGTTAAGGAAAATGAACATGTCAGGATTAAAGTATTGTAGATGTTCCATGAAAAGAAACCATGTTTTATTTTAAAAGGGTTTCCTTTGGTGAAAAAATGGATATTAAGTATAAGTGTCCACTTGTAATGTATGGGTTTACTATGTAAGAGTTCTTTCCTAATAATATAAAACTATAGAACCAAAATATATTTGGGAAAATAAAGTGATTTCTAGTTTTAAAATAACTATAATAAGTTATGTTTAATGCCGGGTCCTTACATTCTATGTGTGATAAACTCTAAAATATCCCTGTAAATTGTGCTCCCGAATCATAGTGAAACTCTGTCTCTCTATGTACATAGGTATTATTCCCAAACCATGTAAATATTTGTGTCCCAAGATCTTCTTCTTGTTATTTTGTTTTTCCATTTTACTCTTCTTTTAATCATTTATCTCTTTATTTCTCCCACCATTTTTCACAACATGGTCTATATGAGTACTTTTTGATGCTATTTGGATTGAAAAATACATCGATAGTGTTCATACCTCTCATGAACAATGTTTTCCACCCATATCTTGACTCGTTCATTATGGTAATTGTTGATGAAATCCTTATCTACTCATCTAACCCACAACAACATGCCAAACATCCCAAGACTGTCCTGAGTACACTTTGAGCACTTCAAATTTATGAAAAAATGTTGAAGTGTAACTTTTGGATTCAGGAAGTAAATTTTTTGGGGAATGTGGTGTCAGAGACAAGTATATCCATGTACCCAAAGAGAGTGTAGGCAGTGAAGTCCTTGAAAAGTCCCATAATGTGTTCGAGATCAAGATATTTCTGGGTTTAACTAGTTACTAGTGAGGTTTTATCTAGGACTTCTCCCAATTATCAATACCTATGAAAACACTGACAAAGAAGGGAGTGAAGTTCCAGTGGTTGGACCAGTGTGAATAGAATTTTATTAGGTTAAAAATAAGGTTGAATACAACTATGGTGCTGATAATTACCATGATAGTGATCAATTATGTTTTTTATTGCGATGCATTGGGTGTTGGTTTGGGAGTTGTACTGATGAAAAAAGAGAGAAGGTATTAACTTATGGTTCATGTCAATTGAGACCCCATAAGAAGAATTATACTACCCATAACTTGGATCTGACAACTGTGGTCCACACTTTGAAGTTTTAGCGACACTATCTCTTTGACTAGAGGTTTATTGTCTACAAAGACCACAATAGATTTCTCTATATCTTCATAGAGCATGAACTTAATATGAGGCATAGGAATTGGGTAGAGTACCCATATACATTCAATTTTGAGATGAATTATGCACTAGGGAAATGTAAAATAATTACATATTCTCTTAGCCATAAGATCCAGGTAGACCAGGAGCATGGATAATGACCTTCAGAGGAATATTTATGCTTGATGGTCTTGTTTTCTAACTGGGGGATGGATGCTTCGGAGAATCAGTGATCAATGAAATGTGCTCCATTGGTGGTGACATATTATCTAGTAAATAGGGTAAAGTTTGGATAGAAGACTGACCTAGTGTGTTGTGATATGGGGACAACTAGTTGGTGGTGACCTGATACCTGGGTGGTCATTGGATGATGATGATGTGATCCTTGTACATGAGAAATTTGTAGTTTCCTTTTCTACCATGGAGGTTTTGATGAGATACTACCATACTTCTAGGTGGATGATACATCATGGTGTGACAAAGATTTACCTTGAATTTAGGTAGCAGTTTTGGTGGCTAGGAATGAATGGAGACATTGTTGGATTTGTTTCCCAATGACGTACCTGCCAAATAATAAAGACCAAGCACTACCGTCCTGGTGGTTTGATTCATCCACTTCCAGTTCCCATGTGAAAATGAGAAGACATCATGATGGAATTTTGTGATAGGGTTACCCAGGACCCTGAGGATCTATGATGCTGTCTAGGTTATTTTCAATCGGTTGATGATTATTTTTCATTTATTACTAATTATTGAGGCTCACTCAGTATACGAGATGAGAAAGATTTATGTCTATGCGATAGTATGATTAAATGGATTTACCTTGAGAATTTTATTTTATAGAGATAAAAATTTCATGCCATAGTTTTGATAGGGCTTATAGAAGGACTTAGGGACTCAGTTGAGATTTAGTACAGTGTTCCATCCCCAAAAAGACATACAATCTGAGCAAAAAATTCACATATTGGAGGATATTCTTCAGGATTGTTCCCTAAACTTTGATGGAGCTTGGGATGATCACATAGCCTTGTTTTATTTTACTTACAAAAATAATTATAAAGATTTTATTAAGATGACACCTTATGGGGATCTTTATGGTAGTCCATTTTTTTCATTGATATGTTGGCATGTGGATGGTGAGGCATCAGTTGTGGTGCCCAGTATGGTACATGAGACATATGAGAGAGTACAAATAATCCATAAGAGGTTGAATACAGATCAAACAAGATGGAAGTCACATGAAAAATGTAGGAGGATACCTTTGGAGTTTGATATAGGTGATTGCGTTTTTCTGAGAGAGACTCCTCTATTAGGCCATCAAAATTTGAGGAAGCAAGGGAAGCTAGAATCATGCTATGTTTGACCCTTCAAGACCACCAAGTGGATTGGGACATTGGTGTATTTTCTGGATCTTCCTTCTCAATATCAAGGTATGAAAATTTTTCTCTATATATCACAACTCTGAAGGTATATAGTCAATCCTATGCATGTCATTGAATGAAAGGATATTGAGATGGATCCTGACACATCATATGTGGAGCGCCCGATGTAGATTGTGGACCGAAGTGAGAAATTACTTCAAGGGAAGATGACACTACTTGTCTGAATTCTATGCCATCATGGACCAATCTAGGAGGAGACTTGAGAGCATAAATATAATGTTCATCCTAAATGGACCAATTTATTCTAGAAGAACCGTTAAAGGCACTTCTTGAGGATGAGACGTAATTAGAGGGGGAGAACTATAACATCCTCATTTTATT
The DNA here is from genome assembly GCA_963277665.1 of Viscum album. Lineage (NCBI taxonomy): Eukaryota > Viridiplantae > Streptophyta > Magnoliopsida > Santalales > Viscaceae > Viscum > Viscum album. The sequence goes on along the minus strand of OY728151.1, from coordinate 1,819,345,184 downwards.
TCATTGTTTGAGATATTTCAAGTTTATAAATTTATCCTTTCATTTTTTTTATTTTCTGATATATATGATTAAGAGGACATATTTTTGAGTCTAAGGGTCTAAGAATTGGTGGTAGTAGTTATATTGAAGTGATCATCCTTGGGGTGGCTGGAAAATAGCCACCGGTTAGAAAGTGGAACCCAATGAACAACTGGTGGAACCCACCAGCCCACCGGTGGTGTTCTAGTAGGTCTTATGGCTACAATAGACCCCATCAGCTAGCCAGTGGATAAGGAAGAATGATAGGCATTCTTTCGGGCACACCGGTCAACTATTGGCCAGTCACCAACTAGATGATGACCCCATTATCTTCCTGGTGTGGCCCACAAGGTAGCAAGTGTGGATAGTTCAAGGGTTTATTTAATTCATCTCACAAGCTTTTAATGTCACATAAAATTTTACCTCTATTAACTCCCAAATCTGAACCCCAAAACCTTAATTAAAATCTTAAAGATCCTCTCTTTAATCTTAGTACTCCCATTCATCTCCCCTTAGCTCTCCTTCACTGGAACGATCCAATAATTCTTAATTAATGACTTATTCTTAGATTTATACTAAATTATTTATCCTTTGTGTATGATGAGAATTGATCTATGGTTGATCTATGTTTTCTATCATGATCCAATGAAGAATTCTCCCTTTCTTTGTAGAATAGTGTAAGATCTAGCATGTTGACAATGGTTCATGATCGAATCAAGATCTACCTTCGAAAATGGTAATTCTTTGGGAAAGTGTTCAAGAATCATCTTTATAAACCTCTTCTTGATGGTTGGTTGATGATGGAACCTTAATCCATTGATGATTATTTGGTATATTGGTGGATGATTCAGTACATCAACAACAACCTCATTTAGTTAGAGTTATAATTCTCAAAAATGGTGTGTGTTTCTAGGAAAGTTTATTAGAATGATTGCCACAAGATCTTCTTCTCGATTCTTATCTTGAATCTCTTTTCTATTTACAGATTGAAGACAAATCAATGATCATTGGCCATATCCACAAACCTCTCCTAGAATCAACAGTGAATTCAAAATCGATTATTTTATCAATGAAAAATTTAGTGAATTGAAATTCCTTCCTTCAACATACCTCATAATTAACTTCGTTAACAGGATATTTAAGGTATGAAATTCTATAATGAGATTATTGGTTTGGAATTATATTGAGTCTTCCTTATAAACCTCTTCCTTGATGAACTAGAACCCAAGATAGGATTTACTTGATGCATGATCCACTATTCGTGGGAATTTATCATGTTTGGTCTTTAAACTTTTTACAAACCTTGGATATTTTCATCAACAACTTTCAGGTTGGAAGTTCCTTACCTTTTTAAGCTCTTGAAAACACTTGTTTCTATGGTGTGATTCTTGTGTTGGCTTGTTGTTTTCTATGCTTGAATTTAACCACATGTGGGTGTGTGTATAGCCCACAATAAATTTTTATGATGTTTGATTATATGAGTTTTCTTATAGCTTGTTGACCATGTTGATTATGATTACATGTGTTTTTGTTGCAATACTTACGCCTACGGGACTTGTAAGGGTTCCACCTCACCCCTTGAAAGGTGGATTATCAAAAATCAATAAAAAATGAAGGCCTTCGGGCCATTGGAGGAGGATGTGTTGTTGTTGCAACTATATTTCTCATGATGATAAGTTATGCCTCACTTTAAGCTTTTGTAACATCATGAATTTTTAGAGAGGTATAAATCATTTACACTTTAGTTTAAACCTCTTATTTTAGTCTTTTAATATTGATTAAGGGACTAAGGAAGGGTTTTGGAGTGTTGGGGGATTTTTCAAAGCTTGGAACTTCAGTTTTTGGAGAAGCATATTAAGGTGCATGGTTGACACATGATTACTGATAACTATGCAGTTCAGCCATGCAACCCATATAAGGAGGAGCAGGGTTCAGAAAAACCATGAAAGAGATGATGTATGACCATGTGAAATGGTGAAAACATGTTTTAGGGGAGAAACACATGGTTGGAACACAATTTTTCTAAGGGTGAACATGACCGTGTGAGGGGGTGTTCCACTTAGACAGTGGTGATGCACAGTTGGCACATAATTTGGACAAACGTGAGACCCTTTAAATGTGGGAAATTAAATTTTTATCCCTCCAACATCTAAACCTTATTCTCCCTTTTATTTTCTTCAACACACAAAACCTATGCCCTACATGAATATATTCCTTCATCTCCTCTAGGATTAGTGATATATCCTCCATATGATATCTGATTCAAGTGTATCTGGTCATATTGGATTCCCCTCAGTTAGACTAGGATTCATATTGGTTCTTTTCTTGTTCTCTCTCTCCATATGGAATGCTAAATCTATGTGACTAATATGACTTATTTTCATGGAATTTTTATATTTCTCTGATTTCTCCTATTATAGTCTAGATTAGAGGATGATACTAGATGAGGAGTATACCACCCATCTAAGGTAGGTGGTATAGATTTTCCCCTAAATTTTTTGGTGTTTATATTTTTCACCGTCATCCTATGTGCCATATTTTCCATGATTCTATCCTTAAATGTGGATTTAATCAAATAAATTGCCAATGACTAATGTTAGTAGTCCTTGATACCTAACTCCATCATCATAGGTCATCTACCTATATGAGAACCACCTATTAAGGTGTGTTTCTATGGTGTTCATAACTAAATGAAATTAAAAGAAATGTTATAATGTAATTATATGAATTGTGAAATGGTAAAGGGTTTATTTAGATGCTTGGTATTATTGGAGGTTGATTCCCTCAACGCAGGACACATATTAGGGTGTTTTAACTTAAAATTTCTATAAACACTATGCCTTAATAAGTGTTTAAACTGCCTTTTGAGGCCTTTTGAACTTTCCATCGTAAATGTAAAGTTTAAATTTAATTATATGAAACAGTATGACACTGTGCTTGGACCTTATGCTTGGCTATGTAATTGAACTACCTTATAAGGTGTGTTAAGCTTACACCTTTTGAATGAAATGGTTAAATGATATAAATGGAAGGTTAATGGTATAACCATGTCACCTGACCCTTATTTAATTATAAAGTGTGACCATGCCTATCATTATGAATGTGGATAGTTGATTATTATTACTATACATGGTGTTCCTAATTATTGATGGGAAATTTTTGGACATGTTTCTATACTCACACACTTCTTGGTTTATAATATTAGAAATGGTGATCCTATACTTGAAAATGAGGTTTGACACGATGTCTCATCTCCTTATTATGTATTATTGGAAATGGCGTTCTTTATCCTTGATCTAAGCACCACATGACTTGATATGATATGGATCCTATTAGGTCTACCACCGATACCATCTAGAACATGTTTCTAGGGCTTTGGTAGAAAACATTAGGGTGATATTCCAAGGGTACATCCCTTCAAACTTATATTTGAGTGCTAAAGTCATATATGCTATGGAACCTCATAGTTCCCTTATCTAATTATTTTATGTGGATGCATCAATTATATAACATAGTTCCCAGGATTTATTATACATACTCACATACTTATATAGTATTATGATGTCACTTGTTCAGAGACATTCCGGCTTAGGCTGAAGTGGGTAGCATCATACGGGTGTCCCATGTGAAACCTAGACCGACATGGTTTATTTATTTACTATCCTTAATCATTAAGCCTAAAAATTTCTTATTATATATTCATGGAATGGATAGTGCTAGAAACCATTGCTGGTGACCTACTAATTTAATCTCACACCCTGTTCAGGTCATCGATTGGTACCTGGATAGAATTTATGGATGCAAGTAGGTACAAGGGGAAGCACACAACTTTGGATTCTTGATTTTATGTACTATGATGGAGTATGTGAGAAGAGGACCAATCTTATGCTCATGATGTAATTAGAGATAAATTTTGATCTTTTTGTTCATTTTTGTATAGAATGTATTTATTCATGCTATTATATTTCCCTTGTATTCCCATTTTTGTATAGCATACAAACATACCATCATTTTGTATATGATAGTGGATATGGTTTTGTTATTGTTTATGATGTTGTTCTACCAAATATTATTACACCTGGTTTTTTACTTCCATTGTTTCCATTATTACTACCTTCGCTGGTTTATTCCTATATTTCAATTTCGTACTCCACTCTAATCATGAGGGTATAGTCTCCCCATTGTATAATGTTAGACCCTCACTACTAGTTGAGAGCCTCTGATGTACAAGGAGGTACACTTGAGGCAATGTGGCCAATCAGATTCAGTTATTTATGAGTGAACCGAGTCCAGGACATTACATAGTGTTATAAAATTACTTTTTTTCTTTTGTATTAATATTTTGGGTTAGTAGACAGGTGGTTAGGAATGTGTTGGGATTTGGCAATGAGCCTGTGTTTAGGAGTAACTACCTTACATACAGGGAAAAACCAAATTAACTGGAATGGGAATTGTTATTTTGGATTATTCCTATTAAAGTTGTATTGATTTTACTATGGGGTGACACACATGGTTTGTGGCATTTTTTTATGGATTCTTTTTTCCCTTGTATTGGTATGGTAATAAGGTATTGATCATGCATCATTATAGGAACCTTAGTATTTATATGTCATGCCATGTTTATTTATTGCATGCATTGCCTGAAACATTTTTTAGTGTCTTGAATACTATATCTATTATTGAATAACATTTCTATGGGATGAATGAGATAAATAATTGGTTAATTAAAGTGTATGCATCAACCTAAATGGTGTTTTCTTTCATATATTGATGGCATCACTCTAACTAACTAATTATGACATGTTTTAGCTATGAACCATTAGTTACATAAAAAAACGTTAGTGGTTAAAATTAAATGGATGTTAATTGTAATTTATAAGGTGTATAGACCTTTAGAATTTGGGAATGATGATCCATATAATTAACCACTATAAAAGGCTGGTTGCAGTTACATGAAGTACCAATTACAACTTATAAAGTGTAGTAATTTATAACTTTGGAATGATATATGAATATAACTGCACCAGGATGTAGATATATACATATAATTATGAACTTTATGATTATTAAAAGTTAAATTAAATGGTTCTTGTTAAATGGGGATGTCGATTGAAATTTAAATTGTGTTTTCCACTATAAATTTCAACTAGAAATCTATATACTGGAACCTTTGGCATGAAATAGAGAACTTGACCCTGAACCAACATCAGTAGAGGGTAGTAGGGAGTGTCTCTTGTAATCCTTATGATATTCTATATCACTTAGACCTGGATTTAGTAGTAGGAAATGAGGTGTTGACTCTCGTGTAGGAAGGATTGTACTAGTCCTAATTCCTTATCTATGATCTATTATACTATAAAATATTTCTCTTAGGTGAATTATTATCATTGTAGAGATATTCCACCATAACGACCTTAGGTTGGGCTCCAGGAAGGTGGTGATGACCATTCTCTAGAGGTTGTGGGGTCTGATCCACCAGTGTTACCTCCTATAGTGCCACTTGTGACACCTCCTACTATTCTTGATCTGGAAATCGATGCTCAGTTTTGAGTGAGTTTTGTAAGGTTAGTGAAGTCTGTATAGGGAGCTCCAAGAGCTACCCCTTTTATTGAAGAGTTGACTAGGGAGTTCCATCAGCAACACCCTCCTACTTTTTTAGGGGGAGGAGATCCCCAAGCAAATGAGTCACAGTTGGAGGCCATGATATCTATCTTCAAGAATCTTGAGAAAACTCTTGAGAAGAGAGTGAATCTATCTACATACATGATATGTGGATCTTCCAAAAATTGGTGGGATGTATTGAATCAAGAAGATCAAAATCAGACAATGGTTTGGAAGTATTTTCAGACTACCTTCTATGATTACTTTTATCCTGATACTTTGAGAGATGGCCGAGAAAGAGATTTTATGCACTTACATAAGATAACTATGTTTGTTATGGACTATTAAGATCACTTTATTGAGCTTCAATTCTTAACACTGATTCTTCTGGGTGAAGATTTATCCATGGCTAGGTGATTTGTTTTTGGTCTCAGATATGAAATCTGATCGCAGGTGAGCATCTTTCAGTTGACTACCATATTTGGGATAGTGAACTGGGCCCTCATAACCAAGTGTAATCTAAGAGAGGCTGTTGATGTGATCGATAGCGAAGAAACACCTAGAATGGATAGTACTTCAACCAGTGATAGGAAGCATCACTTAGAGGTTTTTCATCAGGGAAGTGGCAGTCAGAGTATCCACACCGATATCCTGGTGATGTGCCATCAGTGGGGGAAGTTAGGTCATAGGGTATACAACACCAATAGAGGGGACTTGATCAGGGTATTTAGATTGTATCTCAGGGTTGTGGATTGGGTCAGATATATGTAGTATAATTGCCACCCAAGGAGAAGAGTATCAATCCTTCTATAGTTTGAGGTGCTATTTTAGCAGTCTCTACTTTAGTATCTAGCTTATTTGACATAAGCACATCACACTCCTTTATATATATTTCTGTCATGGAAATTCTTTGGCTTTAAATTTAGTATTTTTATTGAGTGATGACTCTTGATACTTTTTTTGTGAGTGTGTTCAATAAGTGTACGCCAATACGAGGAATTCCCCCTTGATATTGATAGTTACCATTTCTTATGAAACATTTTATTCCTTGAGATGGTGAGATTTGATATCATAATAAGGATGGGTTGGTTGGTTCCCTATTGGTTTCATATTGAATTTCATCATTAGAGTGTCTTTTATATCCCTAGAGGGTGATAAGTATGTTTACAAAGTAGAGTGGGATGTTTAGGAAAGCCAAGTTGGACCTGAGAAACATGGGTTGGGTGGAGTGACAACCCAGATTGCCAATCTTTTCTTGAGTGATCAGGGGACATATCCGACAGATTTACCTCTTGTAGTGGATCATTTTAGGGAGGTCTCCCTTGAATAATTTTTTGAGCTACCTATAGTGAGAGAGATAGATTTTACTATTGATATGGTTCTAGGAGAAACACTAGTGTCTATTCCTCCTTACATGATGACTTCTACAAATCTACAAAAAATCAAGAGATAATTGGAGGAATTGGAAGTTAAAGATTTTATACAACACGATACATATCATTGTGGTTCACCAGTACTTTTCACCAAGAAGGTAGATAATACCTTAAGACTTTGTGTGGATTATTATAACTTGAACTAGCTTACATTTAAGAACTGGTATCCATTACCTCATATATACAACATCTTCGACAAGCTTTGAGGAGATTGTATTTTCTCAATAATTGATTTGAGGGTGGGTTATCACCATGTACAAGTCAAACCATTAGATATACCACTCACAACATTAAATAGTAGATATAAATTTTATGAGTATTTGGTTATATCATTTAGTCTCACGAATGCACCATATATTTTCATGGATTCGATTAATGGAGTTTTCCACCCGTACCTGGATTCTTTCGTTATGGTTTTTGTGGATGATATCTTGGTGTATTATCATACTCTACACAATCATTCCAAACACCTTGACATCATATTTAATACATTGAGAGAGAATAGGTTATATTACAAGCTCAAAAAATACTACTTATGGATTGATAAAGGTCACTTCCTATGTCACATTATCTTAGAGGTAGGAGTGTCTATAGACATAGAGAATGTGATAGCTATGTTTTCTTGGGACTATCCCAAGAACATATTTGACATATGGAGTTTCTTGGGGGTTATCTAGATATTATTATTTAAGACTTTTCATGCCTAGAATCACCTCTTATGGGCTTAACTAAGAAGGAAGTTAGGTTTAAATAATATGAAGCTTATGAGAAATCCATACAAGAGTTTAAAGAAAGATTGACTTTAGTATCGATCCTCATTCTTCCAAATTCAGGAAGAAGTTATAAAATTTATCGTGACACATCAAGAATCAGGATAAGAGTATTTTTGATGTAGGGTGAGTGAGTCATGGAGTACAAGTCATGCTGGTTGAGACCACATGATTGAAATTACCTGACACATGATCTCGAGTTAGCAGTTGTAGTTCATGGATGTGTCTGGGTTCTTTTAGATGAGTGAGAGGAGTTGTTTTGAGAATCTCATGAATTTTATTGGGTAGTACATCTCGGTCTTACCAATATGTACTGTGACATACACTACCAATATTAGTGGTTTGGTATGAAATGAGAGATAGTTGGTTTCGTTACTCAGTGTTCCACCTGTCATCAAGTGAAGGCAGAACACCAGTGATCAGAAATACTTTTACAACCACTACCCATTCCTAAGTGGAAGTGGGATGAAAAAACTATGGATTTTTGTGATGGGTTTACCTAGGTCACCTCTAATAAGTATTGTGGTATGGGTTATCGTATATAGGCTGAAAAAGGTCTCCCATTTCTTTCTTATTCGAGAGACCTTTTTAGTGGAAGAGATAGAGAGATTGTATGTTAGGGAGATCAAATGCCTTAATAGAGTTCCAAATACTATTATATCTAGTAGGGATTCTTGTTTTATGTCTTGGTTTTGGCAGAGTTTACCGAAGGAAATGGTATCATATGTACTTTTGAGTACATCCTATCACCCACAGACCATCGAATAGTCTAAGCATATGATACATGTGTTAGAGGACATTCTTTGAGTATGTGTACTTGATTTTGGATATTATTGGGAGAAAAATTTACCTTTTAATAAATTCTAATACAATAATAGTTTCCAAGATACTATACAAATAACTCCCTATGAGGCCCTATATAGTAGGTCATGCCATTCATCTCTGTGCTGGTTAGAGGTAGGAGAGTCAGTGATACTGAGACCATGTCTCGTTCAGAATACATCAGAGTATATAAAAATTATCAGGAAGCATATAACTATAAATCAGTCTAGGAAGAAGTCTAATGTCAATATTCAACTCTGACATTTGGATTTTGAGGTGGGAGATTGAGTCTTTTTTTGTGTTTTTCCTAGAATGGGGCATCAATGGATTCAAAGAAAAGGGAAGCTAACACCTAGGTTTGTTGGACCCTTTGATAATTTGGAGAGAGTCATGTCAGTAGATTATTGGTTGCAGCTACCTCATAGGTACCGGGCCATGCCCAATGTCTTCCATGTTTCATATCTTCTCAATTACCATTCATACCCATATCATGTTTTCCAACTTGATCAGGTGGAGTATGATGTTGATGTTTCTTTTGAGAAGTATCTAGCGCATATAGTGGATCAGAGCATGAAGGCACTCTGAGGTAGGTCAGTTCCTATAGTTTAGATTCTATGGAAGCATGACCATATACAAAAAAAAAGACATGGGAGAGAGATACCGATGTATGTGCCTAGTGTCCGGAACTGTTCTCAGATGATGTTCAACCACCCTCATAAGGGAAACTTGAGGACAAGTTGTTTTTAAGGAGGAGAGGTTATAACATCTTGAATTTTCATAGAGGTATGTATCCTTTACATTTCAATTTAAAACATTTTATTTTACTCTTGTAATATCTCTTAAGGGACCAAGGAAGGGTTCAACAACTTCTGGGGCTTGTTCGGAGCCTGAAGTCCCAATTTTTGGAGAAGCAGATTGAGGCATCGGGTTGGTGCACAACTAGTAGAAACTGTGTAACCCATATAAGGAGGATATTTTTTTGTAAAATCCAAGGGAGTCCACACAACCACATGAAATGGAGGATACATATTGCATAGTAGAAACACATAGTTGATGCATGATTTTTCTAACCATGTGAGGGGGTGTACCACTTAGACAATGCTCTTGGATTTGTGATATCTCCTTCATACAACATCTAATTCAAGCTCCATTAGTCATGTTAGATTCTCCTTAGTAATACTATGATTCCTCTTGGTTATTTTATCATTTTATCTTTCTGTATGAAATGATAAATCCATGCAAGTTAATATTCGTTTTTTTAGGAATTCTTCTATTTATCTAATTTCTCCTATTCTATCTTAGATTAGAGTCTGATACTAAATGAGGATTCTACTACCCATATAATATAGGTAATATATCTTTTTTCCCTAAATTTTTTGGTGTTTATGTTATGTGTCATCATCCCATGTGCCAGATTTTCCATGCGCTTCTCTTTAAATGTGGACTTAGTCAAATAATTTTCTAATGCCTAATATTAATAGTTCTTAAGACCTAACTACATTTTGGAGGTAATATACCTCAATTAAAACCACCTCTTAAGGTGTGTTACTACGATTTTCATAACTAAATTGAATTAAAAGAAATGATATAATGTAATTTCATGAATTATGAATTGGTAAAGGCTTCATTTAGATGCTTGGTATTGTTGGAGGTTGACACCCACAACACAAGACACCCCTTAGGGCATGTAAACTTAAAATGTCTATAAATACTATGCCTTAATAAGTATTTAAACCACATTTCAGGTCTTGTTGAATTTTCCACCATAAATGTGACACTTAAATTGAATTAGATGAAATTATATGACACCGTGTTTGTCTCTTATGCTTGGATATATAATTGAATCACCTTATAAGTTGTATTAGGCTTAGACTTTAAGAATGAAATGATTAAATGAGATAAATGGAAGGTTAATGGTATAACCATGTCACCCAAACCTTATTTAATTATAAAGTTTGACCATTACTATCATTAAGATTGTGGATAGTTGATTATTATTACTACACATGGTGTTCCTCATTTTTGATGGGAAAGTGTCGGACATGTCACTACACTCACACAATTCTCCTTGGTTTATAATATTAGACATGGTGATACTATACTTGAAAAGGATTCTAGAAATGGTGTTTCCTCTCCTTGTTATGTATTATTGGAAATGACATTCTTTATCCTTAGATAGGATGTTATAAATTGTGATCTAAATTTGTATTAGGTGTGGACATGAAGATCCAAGAACCTCATGACTTGTTATGATATGGATTCTATTACACCTAGCACAAAGGACATCTAGAATGTGTTTTTAGGGATCAGGTAGAACACCTTAGGGTGATATGCCAAGGGTACGCCCCTTCAGGATTATACTTGACTACTAAATCCATATATGCTATGGAACCTCATAGTTCCCTTATTTGATTATTTTACATGGATTCCTTGTATATATTCCATGGGTCTTAGGATTTCTTATATATAATCACATACTTATATAGTATTGTGATGTCACTTGTTCAGAGACATTCCATCTTAGGCTGAAGTAGGTAGCATCAGACAAGTGTTCCATGGGGAACCTCGACTAACATGGTTTATTTATTTATTATCCTTAATTATTATTCCTAAAAACTGCTTATTATATATTAAAGAACTAGATAGTGTTAGACACCATTGGTGGTGACCTACTGAGTTTATCTCACATCTTTTTTGGACCTCCGATTGGTACCCAGACAGACTTCATGGATACAATAAAGGATGAGGGAAGCGACCAAATTTGGATGCTTGATTTTATTTACTAGGATAGAGTGTGAGAGAAGAGGACCCAAATTATTCTCGTGATTCTATTGGAGATTGATTTTGTTCCTTTGATTCATTTTTTGTATAACATGTCATAGATTCCTACTACTATGTTTCCATTATATTGCCATTTTTTTATAGTATGAAGACATGAAATCATTTTTTATATTATGATGGATGTGGTTATTCTATTGTTTATGATTCTATCCCGCTGAATATTATTAAATATGGATATTTACTTCCATCGTTTCCATTATTACTTATTCTGCAGGTTTATTCATAAATTTGACCATTGTGATCCACTCTAATCATGAGGGTATATTATCCCCATTTTATCACCTTAGACCCTCACTGCTAGTTATAAGAATCTATAGTACAAGGATGCGTGCTTGAGGCCATGTGTCCAATAATATTCAGTTACTTATGAGTGAACTAGGTCCAAGGTGTTACAATTTTATCCTGTTATGTGTATACCATGCATTTTAGAGGTATTATTCTTGGTATTTGTAACAGGTGGACCATATTGATATGATTACCCCTTAGAGGGGTAGCACACTTGATGTGTGGTGACAATTATGGGGGACATATACCCAGGGTAGGATCATGATAGCCTTGTGGACTGATCAAAACTAAGTGCCTTTTGGTTACCAAGTAGACATGCTGAAACTTGATGACTTGAGGATATTGAGTACGTACACACTAATCATACTTGTGGTCTGACATGAGACTCGATGCTCTGTGGACACTGATTTTCATGTTGACATCCTTGTGGAAAGTTCTTATTCTTTTTCGACAACTTGATCATCCTTCCATCATGGAACCGAAGTAGGTATGGTTGGGGCTCGTGGTGGCCTGATTAACACAAGAGTACTCAGTATAATATTGTTATGATTGCTTAAAAATTTATTATTATCATGGAATACACTTTTTATACATGTGAACATATATTAAGGATGATTTGGTGGCGTCCTATTGGGTTTTATCACCCACACCTTGTATGTGAATTTTGATGCATGTGCAAACTTCATGTATAGGGATCTGAGCAAGGGAAAAAGACCCAAGGTAGATGGATCAACCAAGGAGCATTGAGCTGGGAGTGGTATCAAGACATACTTCAAAGGATAATTCGCTTTTATTTATTTATTAATTTTAATCTATATACTATGGTTTGGATTTCCATATAGGTATCCCATTTATTTATTTGTTATATGACATGTATTCCATTTGATATTATTTTATCTCCACATTGTTAGTTTGAGTTATTGTTTATTTTATTTATTATTATTTATGCTATAACATGATACTGAGGGTATAATATCCCCACTTATAGAATTATAAAATCACCACTACTTGGAAGCCTCTTACATACTGGGATGCATGCATGAGGTCATGTGGAACTTCAGAACAGACCTGGTGGTTCAGGTCAGGATGTTATAGAAAGTGGGTGAGATTTCAAACCAGAAGAAGAAAATTTAAGCAAGAGATTGAAACTATGTTTCTTTAAATATACAATTGAGGTAATTTGAAACATGTGGGTATTATCAGGATGGAGTGATGATCCATATGATGGAATTTTTTGGATACCTGAAGAAGTTTTAGGAAAATCCATGAAATTTCTATGTCAGTTTTCAATGTTATAGAAATTGATTCATTGATTTTGATGGGTATGTGATAATGAATATATATTTTAAAATTATTATAAATATAAAGGAGGTAAAAATCAAGGGAAGAATTGATATATCTTTTACTTTTCATTAAAGTGATGAATCAAATAGTTTCTAAATTATAGATTTGAATATAAAGACATATTTCATGCTCAAATGAATCGAAAATAAAGGATGTGTATCTTTATCTTATTTATATTTCATGAAAAGGGATATTTGTTAATAAAAATTTGTTATAAACAAAATGATATTATTAATTGGATAATTTTTTTTATAATTAATCAGATTTTATAACATTATCAAAAATGAGACAAGAATAAAAGTGTTTATCCAGATATTTTTAAAATATGAGGGAAGTTGTTCCCATTACTCATCAGTGACATATTTTAAATAATAGTCTTTTTTTAAGAAAAATCTTTAAACACATATAATACCATATATGATATTAAAAAAATAGTTTATTTATTAAATATTCATACTAAAATAAAAAAAAATTATTCTTAACACAAAGAATCTTGCGTTGAACCTTAAAAAAATATTTTGGGAATAATTTAATGTCTAAGAGGCTAGTGGGAGTATGTTTGAAATTAGATAATTTCAAAGTTAATAGATAAAATATTGTACCACTCTTAGTTTAAGTGATCATTCACCTACTATCCTAAAAATGTTAAGATATGTGACAGTAGAGAAAAAAATGTAAACTGTTACATTTAGTTACTAGGAGAAAGTGAATATCATTATTTACAAAAAGGATTATGCTAGAATATAAAGTAAATGACACTTTATCCTAAAAATTCTTGTGATATGATGGTTATTAATAATATAAATAGTTATATTTATTTCAAGGAAAATTATTGATTGTATAGGTTCCAAGTATGTTGATGATGTTAAGCTTAGAAAGAGTTATAAGTTGACAATAGAGGATTAAAATCACAACATTTGATGTTATAAAATTTAGGAGTTTGAATATGTTCAAAGAAGTTAATGTTAGGAATATTATTTATAAGTCTCACCATTATTTAAAGTGACTTAGTTCATAAATGTTTCTCATTAAAGCGTTTACTGAGAGAATTTTATCAAATGGTCACATAAAGATGCGGTGGGAATTACATATAGATGTAATGAGTTAACAAAACCATTGTCCAAATAAAATCATGTTGATCATGTAAAGTCTATTGGTATAATATATTGTTGTAACTATTTTATAATGTACCATGGTTTTATAATAAAGGTAACCTCCATTTATCATTCATTCATGCGTGATTCAATTTACTTTACATGAATGGTTGAATAATAACATCCCCTAAAAGTATAAATTTGAGTTGTCCCAAATTTATTATCATCATAGAGTATAATGGGTTGTGATGACATGTTAAGGTTATCATGAATAGATTCTAGAATCATTAAAAAGGGTTGTATACAGGATACAAAGAATAGATTCTTGAGGTAATAAGTATAGATTTATTACTTTTATTAACTCACCAAAGTATATCCCATGAAATGTTATATAGTAAATGATATACTTAGGGGTGTATTATTATTATCAATAATTATTATCTAAGGTTGTAGAGATATCTAGCATGAGAGCCTTCATACTTTGATACCTTTCTAATGTGAGTAAAAAATGACTTAGTTAATCAGTGGGTGGTTGTGTATATTCCTGATCATGTTATCAGTTAGAGAAAAACCAAAATTAGACTTGTACATTGTCATGATAAGTAAAGAAATATAGCCCTTGATTGAAATAGACTATGGAAATTCATGGTCACTATTAGTTAACTCACATATGATGTGCTTATCTATTTATATGAGATACATGTGATTTTTTCATCTATTATATGAATGAAATATGATGTATTTATTAACTTGGTTAGTCTATTTCATAGAACCAATAAAAAATGAGTTGACCTATACTATATTGACATGTTTCATGTCTAGTGGCCACTTAATGTCTTAGAAAAAATGACTATAAAGGTATACGTATGATATATATGATACATCTTATGATAGACATGGTTGTATATAGATATGTGTATGTTTTATGGAGATCACACTATACCCCTTAGTAGATTGAGTATCACAGGTTCATTTCTAGATACCACTCTTTGAGTATATCAATGAAATGTGGATTTCATATTTATTTTCAATGATACCAAGGACCTCA
The DNA here is from genome assembly GCA_963277665.1 of Viscum album. Lineage (NCBI taxonomy): Eukaryota > Viridiplantae > Streptophyta > Magnoliopsida > Santalales > Viscaceae > Viscum > Viscum album. The sequence continues at coordinate 1,819,329,928 of OY728151.1, read as the reverse complement.
GGGTCATATAATTATGCTTCTGGAAAATGATTAAGTTACAAAAAAAGTGTTTGTTTCAAAATGAAGAGGGTATGATAAAATTGTATCCAAAAGGAGTTTTGGATGGATTCACAAAGAGTAGTTCATTTTTTATTAAAGTACTTATGAGATTTTAGTATAAGTGGGAGATTATTATATGTGAAATAAAATATACATATGAATAAATTAAATTTAGGTGCTTGTATTTTCCCACGCAATCTTATCATTTAGAATCCATTATGAATGGATTAAATGGTATTCATTATGAATGAATTAAATTTCCTGAATTCATTGAAGGAATTCAATAAATAATTACAATGTGAATAAATATACATCGATATGTTGATTATGGATGAAACATTTCATTAAATGAAACATGTTAAGGATGACTATATAAAGGAATGATAACCCTTCTATTGTGCATGATCTATTGTATGTAAGACTATATATTATATCCTCCTCTCAAAATACAGTTTATTACTAGGTGCAGTTGCTAGCACCCCTTTTGTATTTAAAGATCCTTAAGAAAAATTCTACGATCTTTTGACTAATGTAATCCCTTATTAGGTAAGAGGATTTTTTTTGCTGCTTTAGAGATCAACATCATGTGTACTCCATCAAATATTGAATATGGAGATTTTTGTTATTCATGTATGCATGTTTATGCTCTTAGTTTATATTAAATATTTATTCTATTAAGGATAGATCACACAATAATTGGTTTGATTCCACTTCCAAGATCATTTGATGATCCCCCAAAACCCATCATTTCCATGGTCTGTAGTGACCATTATACTAGTTCTTATGCCAAAATAAAAACACACATATGTTTTCCATAATTCCCTTCCAATAAGCATGAATATCTTATAAAATGATGACCAAAATTCTAAATGACCATCTTAAAAATATTTTTTCTAATATTATATCAATAGAGAAGAAAGTTTTTGTTGAAGTGAGAAGTATTTGAGGGGTCGTTACTCTTGTATAGGAGATATTAGTAAATCTTAATCAATAAATAATCAGTGTCAATATCTTATTCAAAGTGAATATTGAGTAATCTTATGCCAGGATTGGGTGGGGTTAATTTTTTAGAGTATTTCATCAATTTGGTTCCTTGAAGGGACACCACAATTTTTTTTCAGTGCTTCACATTATCATAGTTATTTATCTTCTTTATGTGTAATAATTTATGATTTTTAAAATCTTATAGAGGTCTAAGATAGGGATATCCATTATTAAAATTTCTATTCATCATTTCTTAGGATTCTTTTAGTAGGAATATGAATTTTCTTATGGATGTAAGTGTCATTGGAATACTAAGGGGTAAATTTGGATTTATAGGTATATCACATCTTTCATTATGCTATTCTTGTTTTTATTAATGGAAACCAAAATCAATCCACTATTTCAAGGAATTACTAAAAACATATGGAACGGTAAGTGGGCCAAGGGAAAATGAGGCTAAAAGTATCCTGATGATATCATAAAAAATATCAACTACAAGGGTTAATTTTATAAGATGATGGCCGGGCTTTAAAAAGAAATAATTTTATTTTGAATATTTGGAAGTTCTACTTGATTGTGTCCAAATCTGAATTCATCATTTTAGTATGCTGTTGAATATGATTTCATCTAGGTTTTAGAATTGGAATAACCACTTTTTTATGTAAAATTATATTAATACAAGGTTCTCTTTTCTTCAGATTTATTTCAAGATTCGTATAGGGAGAGAAGGATTTAAGGGACTAGCTAGAAACATGTTTCATTACCATTATAACAAGGCCATTTTGATATGAACAACCATACTGATATAATGGATTTCCAATAAGAAAATAAAACTTGGGTTTTTTATTGTAGGGAAACCTTTCTAGGCATGTTTCATGCAATGAAATTATGGAAATATCATAAATGTTATGTCCATTAATAGAAGTGGTGTGGTGTAACACCCCGTTATGCTTTTTAGGTACTCCCTTATTTATATTTTTCTCATCATCCTTATGTGGGTGCATTTGTGGGATTATTGGGGATGGAGATACTTTAATGGGGAAAATATCCTAAATTTCATGGATGTATGTTTATTTTAATTAATGGATTTTGGGTATAAATGTGTTAAAGACATAGCATGGCTCTTTCCAAGTTTGGAGAAAATTTGGAGTGGGGTCTTTGGGTTTTTATGCCTAAACCTGCAGTTTTTGCAGTCTTCTATGAGATTAATTTCTGTGTAAGGGTATTACACTTCATTTAATGTTTTCCAAGAAGATTCTATGAAACAAGTTTAGGGTGTGAAGGGTTTACACATCGCATATTGGGTTCACATTATGTACTACCAAAAATTAGGTTTTTAATAAAAAGTATATTTTCTGGAGATTCCTAACTTTGTGGATTACACAAAATGTAATGGGATTACACACCTTGTAAATGTCATGGGATGTGGTTTTTATGGTGGTTCATGGATGATTTTCTTTTCGTTCCACATGTATCCTTATCTCTCTCGACCCAGAGCTCACCCTAGGCAATTTTTGGGTGGTTCCTTGATTTTTAGATCATTTCGTTCGATGTTTGATCATTGTTGTAGTTGGGTTACTTATCTATGGGTAAGTGTTCCTTCTAGTTATTATATAATTTGGTCACAAATATTGTTTTTATTTTAATTTGGTTTCATATTTGTGATTGGATGGTGTTTTCTATCGACCCCTTTCAGTTTCTTGTCATGAATTGTCTTCCGAAGGCCATTCTCGTGGTTTCCAATCACCGTTATCGAAGACACCTAGGTTTATACCTATTTGAGGTAGGTGTTTCGATACAATGGGTTAATATAATTAATTTATTATTGTTATTGGAAAGTTCATTTGGATTATTCATTATTTGGAAGTGATATGTGTTTTTAAAAGGTTTGATTAAAAAGGGAAAATGATTTCAAAAAGGGGGTTTTCTTTGGAAACAAATTTTCATAATTTGGAAGTGGGTTTTTAAACACCAAAGTGGATTAACTTGGTTTTGAAAATGTTTTATAAAATTTTGAGTGTGTTTTTGAAAATTTATTTTGACAATTGGCATATTGGGAACCTTAGGTGCATCAAGAAAGAGACACGGGTAGCGTTAGTGTGTGTGAAACCACTAGGAGGTAACCTTTTGGATATTGATGGACTGTGGAAAGACTCAATATTAATTAGATCCAAAGTTATACCTATTTATACTCTTGAGTGTCTGTACATATTTTCCCATAGTTTAGGGCCCAATATCAGGTGTTTTGTTATTTATAGTTATTTATTTCATGGTTGTTTTTATCATGGATTGTTGTTCATAGGTTTTATATGATGTTGTATCACATAGATTCTCATTATAGGTTATTTAATGGATATGTGTTTACTTTATTACCTCTTGATATATGGATATGATTCCTATTTATATCAATTATACTTTTCATATTTCTTGTTTGATAATATGAAAATATTTTATGAAAAATCATAGGGAAATTGATTTAAAAATGAATTGTATTTATGAAGATTCTTTGTAAAACTATTTTTTTTAAAAGCTATAACTATTTCATTCTTGTTATTAGACCTTGTATAGATTCTGTGGTGGTATCCTACTAGGCTCTGTGCTCACACCCTACCTTTTCCCTTGGGGTGATTGTAGATGTTGTATTGTAGGATAAAGGTCATGGGAAGAGAATATTGCAACATGTCACCTTTTCCTTTGGTCTTTGCCTTCGGTTCGGGTTGGATTGGAGGTGACAACTGGTCACATGGAGACTCGTTGGTCTTACTTTATTCATACTTTTAGGTTTATCCAATTTGGCTTGGATTGTATGGATTTGGTTTTATCTTTTCTTATTCATAGTACTCCGATTTCATGTATTGATTTGTTTATATTCATGAATTATTTTGTCTTCTTAATTCACCTCACCATGTGGTGACCGACTTGGGTATATGGTTTGGTTGACCTAGGTTGGTCTGTTACAATTTGGTATCGGAGGGAAGGATCAACTTGAAGTGTGTTAAAACTACCTGATTTTGGTTCTATGTCTTGGGTAGAAAGGATTTAGGACCATCAAAATTCAGATCATAGGTATAGAAAGGGGTCTTGGCTAGCTCACTTCCATGATTGAAATTGAGTTACCATGGGTGGTTAGGGAATTTTTACTAGGTTTGAGACTTTGGGTTTAGGGTTATTTTAATGAATTGTATGGGAATTTTATTTAAATTTACTTATCCCTTTTTTGGAAACGTATTTTATTGATAATAATTATTAATTTTTGTAAATTATTGTTGTTTTAAAGAATTGGTTTGAATTTTGAAAGTGCTCGTATGATCTTTGGAATGTGCTCATGATATAATTGGTTATTGTCTTGTGTTTATTATAAAATTACTACGAGAATATCTCTTCCAACTCCGAGAGAGGAAGTTGTGAGATTGGTTCCACTGGTGAATCCTCTAGTGGACCCTTCTTTGGAAGAAGCTATTATGAAAACTATTCAAACTTTGGGTCAAGTGGGTGTCAAGAACCCTAGATGTGTGGTGGATTATGGTGTAGAGTTTACTAAGAAATATCCACCTATATTTTATGGTGAAAAAGGACCATAGGAATTATAGGAGTGGCTTGAGAGGATTGAGAGGATTTTTAATTTCTTGAATACTCCTGACGACTTCAAGGTGGAATTTTCCACATATGTGCTTCAAGGGTTGAGAAGAAGATGGTGGGACTCTATCATGCAAGATAAGTTGTACGAGGACCTTACCTGGGATTTTTTAATGAAAATATTTAATCAAAAAATTTACCTTGAGATGTACTTGAGAAAAATACCTGGGAGTTCTGACCCTGGAGTAAGGGGAGTGTACCGTTCTGGAGTATTCTACCCATTACTGAGTTGGTTCATCTGGAACCACAACTTATCACTAATGAATACTTTAAGGCTAGGAGGTTTGATTTAAGATTGGGGCCTGATATTAGGTCGATGTTGATTCTCTTGTGACTTTTGAAAATTTTTAAGTTAGTTGAAAAAAAATATTTTCCTGATACAGTCATAGATAGGAAGATAGGTTTGGGTGGAGATTTAGTTGGTGTAGTTATTATCCAGAGTATATCTTCTTTCCATAAAAGGAAGCACAAGGGTGGTCAATTATCTTCAGGACTAGTTTTAGGGGCTTCATCAGGAAAATAAAATATTTTTCTTATCAGTGTGGGTGATCTGATCATACCAATACTAACTATATGGAGGCTTCAAGGACAAACCATAATTTTGGATCATGGGGCCATCTTTAGCACTTTTGTGAAAGTATGTCCCATGACTGTAAGTCATGATCCACTCTCACCAAGGGCTCGTAGGTTCATAACGATGATTCTAAGTGTGGTGGTTCAAATCCTCAGGCCAAGGGGGATCTTTATGGGGATAAGAACAGACATCTATATGCAACTGAGTATGTGTAAGAGGAATTTGAAACATAAACAACTATCATTATTGGTATAGTATTTATTTCATCTTCTATGGTGCTATATTTGTTTGATATAAGTGCTACTCATTATTTTATATCGTCAAATTTAGTTGAATTTTTTTTATTACATTTGAAACTTATTCTATACTTTTTGGATATTTCCATTCCTTTGGGAAAGAGATCCAAACATGGTTTTAAGTATCCCGCATATTGGGTAACGATATACATCTTTTAGATATAATGGGACTTCTTGGTGATTAATATTAACATCTTAAACTTGATTATAGACATGGATTTGATGATCAGTGTTAAGGAATAGATATATTGTTTTCAATATCAGGTATAGTTCTTATTTGTTGATGGGGTCACTCAGGTCTTTAAGGGTGAGTGGGACTCTAGATCGGGAAGGGTAAGAATTGTTGTTCCTTGTGCCTGGTTAATCTTTTTTTAGTTGTCAGAGATCTTTCATGATACTGTTGAACCTTTTTTGGGTATTCAAATTCTTATAGTGGTTAGTGTGTACCCAGAGGTCTTTCTAGATGATTTCTCTACTTTACCTCGCTAGAGAGAGGTTGATTTTAATATTGACTTGCTCCCTAGTGCGATGCTAATTTCTATTCCATCTTATCAAATGAAACCTGCTAAGTTTTTGGAACCTAAGGTTTATCTTGAGGAATAAGAGGCTAAAGGATTTATTCATCCAAGCATGTCCCCATGGGCTTCTCCTATCCTCTTTTCTAAGAAGGCAGAAGGGAGTCTCAGACTTTGTATTGACTATCATAAGTTAAATCATGTGATCATTAAGAAAACATATCCTTTTCCTTGTATTGATGGTCTTTTTGACCATATTAAAGGGGAATGTTAGTTTTAAAAGGTTGAACCATGGTCAGGGTACCACCAGTTGATGGTTTGAGAAGAGGATGTACCTAAGACAATGTTTAGGAGCCGGTATAGGAATTCTAATTTTCAGGTTATGCCATTTGGTTTAACTAATGATCCTATAGTTTTTATATATTTGATGAATTATATCTTTCATAGATTCTTTTAATCTTTTGTTGTTGTGTTCGTTGATGATATATTGGTGTACTCTAAGCCATAGGAGGAGAACAAAGACCATTTGGATATCATTCTTCGAACCATGAAGGAGAATCTTATTTATGGTAAGCTTTCCAAATTTAAGTTTTAGATATGAGAAATGAAATTTTTGGGGCATGTGATATATGAGAGGGGAATATTAGTGGATCGTGAAAATATATAGGCAGTGATGTCTTGGGAGAAACCCAAAAACATGTTTAAGATCTGTAGCTTCTTGGGTTTGGCTAGTTACTATAGATGGTTTTTTTAGGATTTCTCCAAGATCACATATTTGATGAATTATTTAAACTATAAGGGTGTAAAGTTTTAATGGAATGAAAACAATAAAATATTTTTGATGAGCTATAGGTTTGGTTGAATTCAACACCATTTTGATTCTTCCGAAATTGGGTTAGGGTCATGATGTTTTCTATGATGCTTCTGGTATGGTTTTGGTATTTGTCTTGATGCAGGGGAAACATGTGGTGGCCTATGTCTCATGCCAAATTACGACCTCACAATAAGAACTACCCTACCCACAATCTTGAGTTGACAATGGTTATGCATGCCCTCAAAATGTGGCATCACTATCTCTTCAGGGAGCGGTTAATAATGTATTTAGTTATAAGATCCTGAAATATATTTTTATTTATAGATATATAAAATTGAAATAGATACATTGGGTATAGTATCTTCAAACTTGATTTTGATATTGCATATACCCCTAGGAAGGGAAATGTAGTTTACAATGATTTGAGCAGAAAATTAACAACACAATCCATAAAGGAATTGGTTGAGCAGTGGTATCTGATGATTTTGTTTTTTGATATGATCTTAGGAGTGGAAGTGGTTAGTGGAAAGGTGTTCTTGAATTCAATTAAAGATTACTTATATTTTTATGAGTTATTTAATCTTGAGCAGGTGGCAGAAACTGAGTGAAAATTATTTAGTGAAATCCTTTATGGTTAAGAGACCTCAACTGAGTGGTCTTGTTCTCACAGTGGTGCCATATAATTTCATGGTAGGGTAGTTGTTCTATTTTACCTGAGGAAAGAGTTGTTAGATAGTGGAAACCATTTTTTTGGTTCATGCACCTTGGGGATACAAATATGTATTACAAATTGAAATGTTGGTATTGGTGGCAAGGGATGAGGTAGTCAGTTGCGGATTTTGTATCTCAGTGTCTTACTTTTCAAATAATTAAGGTGGAACACCAAATACCTATAGGTTTGTTGTATCCTTTACCCATTCTGGTATTGAAGTGGGATGATATTTACATGGACTTAGTCATTGGTTTCCATGGAATCATAGTAGGAAGGATAAGATTTGGGTGATTATTGATTGAATAATGAAATCAGCATATTTCCTCCCTATAAATGATATAATGAAGGTGTAACATCTTAGTAACTTGTATGTTTGAGAGATTGTGAGACTTCATAGGGTTCCATCTTCGGTTGTTTCTGATAGGGACCTGAGGTTAATGTACAGGTTCTAGAATGGTTTGCTGGAGGTGGTGGGTTCCTAGATTATATTGAGGATAACTTATCATCTGTAGATGGATGGAAATATAGTGAGGGCCATCCAATATTTTGAGGATATTCTCTAGGTTTGTGTGATCTATTTCTATGGATCTTGGGAAAATAATTTACCTCTGGTTGAGTTAGCATATAACAATAGTTATCAGGTGTTGATTAGGATGGATCCCCTTTAGGATTTGTATGGGCATCCATGCAGATATACCTTATGCTGTCTAGAGTTGGGAGAGAGGTCCTTGGTTGGGAAAACTCTCATTCAAGAGATAACGAAGATGATGTAATTGATCTAGAGGAGACTGGTCATGATATAAAGTTTCCATAAATATTACATGGACAGTCATCATTGGTTTATAGAGTTTGAGGTCAGTGAATAGGTTTTTATTAGAGTTTCACCTCGCTTGGGACATCATCGGTTGGGTAAGATGGGTAAGTTGACACTGATGTTTTTGGGCCTCTTTGAGATCATTGGAAGATTAGGGAAGGAGTACTATCAGTTGTAATTACTATCTAGTTTGGCTTTTATTCATGATTTTTTTCATATTTTCCAGATGATAAGGTATATAAAGAATCCTTACCATGTGATTGGATGGGAGGATGTTGATATTGAGATCAAAACCAATTTAGTTGAGTATCCAGTTTAGATTATGGATTGCTGAGAGATGGTGCTACATGGTAAGTCAATTCCTCTGGTCCAGGTACTGTGGTAGTGTGGATGAGATATCCATGAGATGTGGGAGAGGGAATTGTTTATGAGGCATTAGTGAACTTCATTTTTTTTGAGATTCTAGGAATCTAAGGGCTTTATAGGGGAACAAATAATTTATAGTGGGGAGATTATAACACCCCATTACACTTTTCAAGTACTCCCTTATTTATGTTTTGTTCATTATCCTTGTGTGGATGTGTTTGCGGTCTTCTCAAGATGGAGATCCTTTACTGGGGAAATTGAACTAAAGTTTAGGGATGTATTTTTATTTTAATCAATGAATTTTTGGTATAAACATGTCAAATAATTATCGGGGTTCTTCCCAAGTTCAATGAATGATTGGAGTTATGTCTTTGGGTTTTTATGCCACAGTTTCTGCAGTCTTCTAGGTGATTGAAAATTTTTTAAGGGTATTACATGATGTATAATGTTTTCCAATTAGATTACATGAAATAGGTTTATGGTGTGAAGGGGTTACACTTTGTGTATTGGGTTCACATCATGTACTGTCAAAAATCATGTTTTTAATAAAAAGGGGGCATGTTTTTCAGTGATTTCAGACTTCGTGGATTAAAAAATGTATAATGGGATTACATGTTGTGTAAATGTCATGAGATATGATTTTTAGGGAGGTGCACAAACAATTTTATTTCCATTCTACTTTCAACCTTACCTCTCTCAATCGATAGTTCACCTTAGGTGATTTTGGGTGGTTCTCTCCCTTTCAGATCATTTAGTTATGATATTGATCATTCTTGTAGTTGGGTTGCTTCTCTTTGAGTAAGAGTTCCTTATAGTTCTTCTTTCCTTTGGTTGCGTCTATTGTTTTTTCTATGATTAGGTTTTAGATTTATGATCATATATTGTTTTCTATCAATCCATTTCAGTTTCTTGGCATGCCTTTTCTTCCAAAGTTCATTTTCATGGTTTCCAATCACTGTTATCAAAGAAATATAGGTTTATACCGGTTTGAGGTAGGTGTTTCTATATAATGGGTTAATGTAATGAATTTATTTTTTTTCTTGGTAAATTCATTTGGGTTGTTCATTTTATGAAAGTGATATTTATTTTTAAAAGGATTGGTTAAAAAGGGTAAATGTTTTCAAAAAGGGGGTTTTCTTCAGATTTTTTTTCTTAATTTGGAAATGTGTTTTAAAACACCAAAGAATATTATCTTGGATTAGAAAATGTTTTATAAAATTTTTAACATGGTTTTAAAATTTTATTTTTAGAATTTTCACATTGGGAATCTTGGATGAATCGGGAAAGAGACACGAGTAGCCTTAGTGTGTGTGACCCCACTAGGAGGAAACCTTTTGGATATCGATGGATTGTGGAAGGAATCAATATTGGTTGGATACAATGTCATTACTTTTTAGAATATTGAGCATTTAGTATGTATTTTTCCATAGTATAGGGCCCAATATGAGGTGTTTTTTCATTTATGGTTATTTATCACATGGTTGTTTTTATCATGGATTGCTGCTCACAGATTTTATATGAGGTTGTATCACATAGCTTTTAATGATGGGTTATTTCATAGAAATGTGTTTACTTTCTTACCTCTTGATTCATGAATATTATTCCTATTTATATCACTTATACTTTTCATATTTCTAGTTTGAGAATATGAAAGGACTTTTTGAAAAAACAAAGGGAAAATGATTTAAAAATGAATTAGATTTATGAAAATGGTTTGTAAACATGTTTTTTATAACATATAAATATTTAATTCTTGTTATTAGACCTTGTATAGATTCTATGGTGGTATCCTACTGGGATTTTTGATCACGCCCTATTTTTCCCTTAGGGTGATTGTAGATATTGTATTGTAGGATACAGGTAAAATTGAGGGTATCTTGTAGCGTTTTATCTTCTCCTTTGGTATTTTCCTTTAGTTTGGGTTGGTTTGGGTGTTATTATTAGTCATATAAAGACTTTTTTCTGTTACTTTATTCATACTTTAAGGTTTAGTCGGTTTGGTTTGGATTGTATGGATTTGGTTGTATCTTTTATTCTACATAGTACTTTGATTGTATGTATTTATTTGTTTGCTGCTGCTAATCATTTTTTTTCATTTTCAAAATTCGATTTATGGGTTCCCAGTACCCCACAACAGATTCAAATACAAACACTTTCACCGTTCCACAAAAACATCAAAAACCAATGGAAATTAAGAAGAAACCACGAACCAGTGCACAAGAACATCAGAAAAGCTGGCTAAACCTCATAAAGGGTTACCTTGAACGTCCCCCGGCGCGACCATCGACACCGGCCCAAATCCTCCCATCGGAAAACTCCAACAGAATTCACTCATCCTTCAAGAGAAATGAAATAGACCTCCAGGAAGAATCCATCCACAAAGGATGTCAAAGAAACTAAAATGAAGATGACCAGATCCTGACGCCGTTAGCACCCTGATCCGTAGACAACTCAGAAGTTCTACATTCAAAATTCAATTAAAAATTAAGAAGCACTCCTCCAGCCTACGCCTTACCCGGAACAAGGCCAAACGACATCAAATTCAACATCACCACAACTCATCAACACTAAAACCATCATCGCCGGAACCGTCGCACCACACCAGAAAAACCGAAACCTCACAGAAGCTCAAAACTTGAGCCAAAAACCAATTCACCCCAAACCATAATAATCCAAAACCACAAAGAACCATCACCCGAATCATGCATGATGGTAGGATAGAGTCAACCTTATCTCTGCCGAAGCACCACCGCCGGATCAAAGCACATCATAGCAACCCACGGAACACCATCCAAAATCCAACAAAAATAGAAAGCAATGAAAAAACGAATAACAAAAGAAAACCATCACCAGAACACCGGAAGAAAATCCAATCACAAACTAAGTCAAGATCGCACCACCGCCATCCATAACACCCGCAGAGGCCACGCCCAACCACCAAACGCATGCATTCGAGGACGAATCGGCTCCCTCATACCGCGGAAGCGGAGCCCCACCTCTGGTCCAACACCACGCCGCCGAGGAACACTAACCGTTGCAAGAGGAGTCGAGCAAGAAGACGACCAAAGATGTGTATCGTCAAGAGGACTGAGCCAGAAATCACTACCGTGATATCGGAGCCGTCACCATGAACAATTGAGTAGGGGAGTGAAGCTGAGCCGGTGCGGGACGAAGGTAGGAGGTGGCGGCAGGAGGGAACCCTAGAGTGTGTCGCCCCTTATGGGCTCATCCCTCACCTATTTATTTGTTTATATTCAAGATTTTTTCTATCTTCTTGATTTACCTTACCATGTGGCAGATGGTTCGGGTGTATGGTTTGGTTGACCCAGGTTGGTCTGTTACATGTGGTTTCTCCTTTATGGAAATGACTTGTTCATTTTATTCTACAGTTTCTTCATAAAACCAAATGCATAATTGGTTATAGATACCTTTTTCATTTAAAGGATAATTGGTCATAAAATCCATTATATTTACTTGGATTCCTTATGCCAATTATGATGTTTAAAGAATCTTCTCAACATGACTCCTTTATCAATCCTTCAAATTACATTTGATGATGAGAAACCTATGTTTATGGGTATATATAATGGTTCATTTACTACAGTGTTGGAGTTGGTTCCCTTGAACTAACAACTTTTCACTTTAGATTACCTGTATATTCAAGGTCTTGAATATTAATAAATATCTCATAAAATATTGATTATTCCTCTATGTAACATTAATGTGATAATTTCATAGAGTATCTTTCAAATTGAAATGTCATAACAGTTCTGCGCTATGATGAGAACCTTGAAGTGCTATGATGATATTCTTAAATGTATGTTTACAGAAATATGATATTCTCTGAAGAGACATAGTGTATATTTGATTATTAGGTTCTTGATGCTCATAAGAATATGATACTTAATCTCATAAAGTTCACACCTAGTAATCTCCAAGAGAGGAGGGTTATGAGAACATACCTGCCTATAGAAATTCCACATGTTTTCAAGTCATTAGATAATCCTATCTACAAACTTGTGTAATGATCCTTATACTTGGGATTATTATTTATAAATGTATCATACTTTGATGTATCGACCAAAACCATTGCACCCTATGTTCTCTAGGAAGTACAATACATTTGGTGTATGATGGCTGATTTTTATTAATGAATAAGTCAATAGCGGATTTGGCCCTTCTGATTAAGGAAGATGATATTACTAGACCTTTTATTAGAATAAAACCATCAAACTAAAATTCCATGGTCATGGTGTATTGAAAAGTTCATTCCAGATATTCAAAAAATGAGAAATAGAGCACATAGATTGATGAAAAATGAAAGCAACCAAATAGATTAAGATATATTGAGACAAATGGATTATATTAAAAAATGAGCGTTAATATGTGGGTTTTGTCATGAGAACATTATCTTCTTACTATATGAGTGACTTTATGTGTTGTTAGATACTAATATTGGACTTTAAACAAGACCACCAAAGGCCTTTGAGGAAAAGTCCTAAAAGGTCACACACTTAGTGTTTCCATGATCCCAATTATATTCTATTTAAATTTAGTAGTTGGAATAAATAACATTCACTTTAGTGAGGAATAATATTTATTTAGGATTTTTCTAATTGTGAATATTTAGTCACTAGTTATATTTTAATTATAATATATATGCGAGTTGAATGCTTATTTTCAAGGTAATAAATAATATTTACTTATAAAATAAATAAATATTTATTTATTTATGTGAATATTAAAAACAAATATTTATTCTCAAATATACTGAAAAAAATATTTATTTATCTCTTGTTTATTCATAAGTTAATAAATATTATTTATTTATTAAAATAAATATTTAATTAGTTTTGATAATATTAAATATTTTTTCATAAGATCATGAATATAGTATTTATTTATTAAATTAATAATATTTATCATTTGAGGTTCATTAAATGTCGAGGAGAAAATGTGGACCAATTTATTGGGTTTGATGGAAAGGATATATTAAATATCATTTAATTAAATATTAATTTATTTAAAGAATGATATTTATTTTATCTGCGACACATGAACACATCAAGGAAATAGTAATAATACTAATACTAATACTAATAATAATAATAATAATAATATTATTATTATTATTATACATGGAATTTGATAAAGATTAAGCGAATAATAAAGGGAATATATAAAATTATTTATTCTCTAACCATGCTCCATATATACCTGATTATATCATTTTATAGAGTTAGTATGACAAACCTGATATTTTATTACAACATTAAAATAATTTATTACATAAACTTCATTTGATACAACATAGAAGATTGAGAGGTCTAGTGTCTTTGGGGCTTAGGAACATTACATAATAGCTTAGAACATAAAACACACAACATCTTTATTGAAAAATTCCTTTACATGGCCACTACATTCCTTCGTACTTAGCATTGCATGGGATAACCAGAGGACATTCATAAGAAAAGGGTGAGCTATAAAGCCCAGTAAGGGAATAATCATGGAATAACATAAGTAATACAATACATGTTAGAATATAGGCATATCAATAGAGTACAAGAGAAACATGAACATAAAGGCATGATAAAGCATGATAATCATAACATGGAAATGTGGAAACAACACTTAACATGGAATTATCATGAGCCAAGGCTCATTACACATGGAGCATGAGTAAACCCTCATTGCACATGAAGCACGAGTAAAATCTCGTTGCACTTGAATTAGCATGAGTCAACACCCATTGCACATGATGTATCAAGATACTATACTTTACCCAATTCATAGGAGCACTATCAGGGTGCACCCTTCTTAAACATTTCATTTCATGCATAAGTGTGCCACATGGATCATAAAACATTGAATCATTCAACATAATAATTTATTCCATGATAAAAGAATGTGGAATACATACTTGAAACTCTTTAAACAATAATTAAATGTGCATAAAGGTGAATAATGAGCCTATAAAGGGAGTTGCGGGTTAGGGCTCCATCTCGCCATTTCCATCCTCCCAGTTTCGCTCGGACGATGGTAGTTCCTCCTCGGTCTTCCCGGCGTGTTCTTGGTGCGGTGGCTGATTTCGCAATGAAGGGTGGCCCTGATCTGGAGGCTCGGTTTTCGATCTCCCGCGGTGAGGGTGTTCGGGTTTTCTCTGGCATCGAGGTGGTTCTCCGGCTCTTCTGCATCATGGGGTCGATATTCGGTGCGGCGTCGCGGTCGCGGTCTTCCAATGCGGCGAGGGGGTTCCCGTTCTGGTGGGTCAAGGTCGTGGTTCAACTATCTGTGAAGGTAAGGTCTTGATTTTATTTGTGGTCTTGTTTTTACAGCGAAGGGGATCCCGATCTAGTGTGTTGGGGTGGCATTTTTCTTGTTCTGTGTTGGTGGGGGCATGATCAGGTGTGTCTTGGGGTCACGGTTCGTGCGCCGTGGGGCTGTGCTCTGGTGGCAGGGGCCGTGACCGCCTTTCCGCAGCAGTGGGGTCATGCTCTGGATATGCTCGGGGCTGTGAACATCTTCTGTAGAGGACATGGAGTCCATTCCTTATTCTGTGGTGCAGATTGTGCTATGGTCTTCTTGCGTTGGGGCTTCACTTCTGATCCTTGGTGAACTGGTGTCCCCCGGTGAACGAGCTGGTTTCCGTAGATTGTGTCGTGATCTGGCAGGGGGTTCCTTGGCTGGACTATTGAGGTCTCTACGTGTAGGTTGGATGGTGGCGATGAGACTTTTGCGATATGTCTTTTTGGAGATGATGAAGGTTTGGTGGTGGGTTGAGCCGTATGGATTGCATCGGTTGATTCAGAAGTGTTTCATTGTATGCTTGAATGATTTGGCTTTCGAAGGTGGGAGGTTTGTGATTCCAGACTCGACTTCATGATTTGACTCCAAAGGAGGTTTCAGAGATGGTGGTTCATCCTTACAGTGTTTTTTGGATTTGGTTGTTTGATAGGTTATAGCACTAGCCATAGGATCGGGTTTGAGCTTTGACTTAGGAAAATTGATTTCCTAATTACATTGCAATGATGGAGAGCTTCTTCATGTTCACATGCTAGGGAGGAGCAGTTCACTGATGTCATTCTGGTTTCTACTCTTTCTTTATTCCAGTGTGAGTGTCCTATGTCCATGATGTCATTGGGTTTCCACCCCCTTCATCCCTTAAAATTGGGTCTTATCATATAATAAAAAATTTGAAGGCCTTTGGGCCATTGGATGGATGCATAAAAGTGAATACCCTTGATAGAGAAATGGGCATTGTATTCACTACACATTGACTTTTGCTTGAAAAAATACGGTGCAATTTTGGAAGCATAACGGCGTGACATAAGAACTCATAAAAATGGTTGATGAGAGAGAAAGGGGTGTCTCATAATATTTACATGACATGGAAAGTAAGGGGGTCATATAGATACATGTCCCAAAAAATGTAATGGAATTTAGATTCATGATTCAAAATAATTGCTTGAATGTAAATGAGGAGAGATAAATTCCTTTCGGAATTTTGGCATAGTAACGGGTGTACATGGGAGGCATTTAATGAGAGAGAAAAGGGTCTACCATCATTCAAACATAAATAGGGTAGTATGGGGGATGTGAGAAACCATACCTCAACATTTATAATTTAAATTAAAAGGGCATAACAACTTAAAGAATATTGGACAAAAATGAGAAATGAAGAAAAAACCCTTACTTGGAAGTGTGCTTCTAAAGGATTGAGAGAGGCTAGAGAGAGGATTCTTGGGAGATTAGGGCACCTTGGGAGGATTATAGAGAGAGGAGGTTAGAAGTTGGACGAACTATAAAGTCTTTAAGTGAGGAGGAAGTGGGATCTTGGGTGGGTTTATATAGGAAAGGTGATGGAATTCTTTATTATTTAGGTTTGGGACACCTCACATTAAACTAATCCAAACCACAAACCAGCCCATGGTTTTTGCCCATGGTTTTTGGAAAAGGGAAGTGTAAAACAATATTTTATAAGTCCAAAGTCCTAACTTCTTAAAATAATGGGATTTCTTATGTGGAGGTGAGTCACACTCCCAAGGAAAACAATTTAAAAAGACAAAATGTTTAATAAGTCTTGAAGGGTCCACTAAAGCTTTGTAAAATAAATAAAACAAACCCAAAATCACACTATTTTAATGGTAAAACATATATTTTCTGAAAATAAAGTTTTATTATTTTATTACATCACTATTGGGTCATTATGATGTCATAAAACACATTAAATATTTAAACGGTATTTAATTTTTAACAAAAAATTTGACTGTCTCAGAAAATTATGAAAAATTCACCGTTGGATAATTTTGACATCCTGATTGTAGAAATAATATTAATTTTATCTAAATAATTTTCTAAATATATTAATTTTCACTTTTAAAATAAAAAATGACATTTATCAAAAATTCATGGGTTTTGACAAAAATGGATTTCAAACCATATTAAAAATTACAATTGCATTCATAAAATTATACGATCATTTAAATTTAATAAAAATTAATTTAATAATAATAATAATATTTTATTAAAATATTATTTAATTCAAAAATCCATTAATTCATCAAAATAGATTTCTTAGTTGAACATTAACTAAAAATACTATTTGTGCTTTAAAAACTATTTAAATGGTAACAATAATAAAATGAAAGTATATTCATTATTATATAAAAAAATAATGTACATAACCATAGTGATAAGGTATTGTTACATAACCCCTTATAACACCCGCATAAGACTGAAGAGTAAGCTGTGCGATGGTGACTGACTCTTGGGATGACTCAGATAACATTGCTCGGGTGGTAATCTATATCAACTTCCACTTCTCTTGTAGGCGGTCCCGATCGAGCTTAACATATTCAATCTTGGATTGGTCTTGTTCAAGAGCGAATCCCAAAGATGAAACCTCCTTTTCGAGCTCTGAAAAATGGGCTTCGTATGGGGCATGTCTACTGGATGATGCCATTTCTTCCTTTGTCTGAGTAAATTGGATTTGTTAAAGCCATATATTTATACTAATCATGTGATCACTGTTCAATGGATATATTATCAATAATCATAATTATTAAAATTATTTTGAAATCCAAAAACATAAAAACAAAGAAGTTGACATTTTATATAAACATTTTACATAAAGGTACATTTAATTAGATCAATACGTATTTCCATTAATGAAAGTTTGGGTTATTATAGTTAGTCACAAGAGCCATCGTTGTGATAAAAAAATTATATATAGATAATTCATTATCAATGAAGAACATCTCTAGGGTTTTTATCAAGACCGAGAGATCTTACACATCTCCCCTCTCTCTCAAGACTGAGAAAACATGATAAATGATCATCGATATCAAAGGATCAATTATTTTAATCAACATAAACAATGAAAGGTGATAAAATCCTCTAAATGAGCACCCATAAATTCATTAAAGACATTATAATATCAAGGATAACATTGGATCACTACTAAATGGATTCTACTTTAGATACCCATTGCACAAAAACAGGTACATCACGAGCAAGGTTCAAACGATCAACATATTCAAAGAAATAATTTCATGAATGAGGTAATTCTTGTTATTAAAGTAATTATAAATTTAATGTGAAGATATCCACTCTCTAAAAACGGGATTCCTTTTGTGTAGTTTATTTGGTTATATTCATTAGACATGATAATTATTCATCAAGTTTTTATTTATTATTCATTAGGAATGGTGGAAAATAATTGTTGGGCATGGACCTGACTAGATTCCACTTCACCTAAAACCTTCAAGTTGTATAAAATCATCCAAATTTAAATTTTTAATTAATTAATTAATTATTGATTTATTTAAAAATTCTTTTTTATTTTTCCTTTTTGATTTTTGTTCTTTAATTTGTAATTCAAGATATCTTCTTCTTTCACCTTTTTATAACCAAGAATGTGTGAAGAACGTATAGAGATACCATCTGGAGGTGGAACAACGTTTGTAGGGTTACATGACATGTAAATTTTTTACATGCCATGCAATCATACATGAAATAACTGTATGGTCAATAAATACAATGTATACAAATGATGCATGTAATTAACACACATGTTGTGTGTAATTAATTAATACATACACAACATATAATTAATATACATGTGGTGTGTAATTAATACACACATGGTGTGTAATTAATACACATGTGGTGTGTAATTAATCCATAGGTGGTGTGTAATTAATTAATATACATGTGTATATAATTAACCAACATGTAGTGTATAATTAATTAATACATCCAAGGCGTGTAATTAATTAATAAAAATTCAGTGTATAATTAATACACATGTGGTGTATAATTAATTAATACAAATGAGGTGTGTAATTAATACCCCCACACCGTGTATTAATTAATTAATACACACATGGTTTGTAATTAATAAACACATGGTGTGTAATTAATACACACAAAATGTGTAATTAATACACACATGATTTTTAATTAATACAAAAGAGGTATCATACCCATTTATGTGGAGTACATGCCAAGCTAGACAGTACATCGAATAAATTAATTTACACATAAAGAAAATTAATTGTACCATTAACCATGCTAACATGGGTTCCATGTGTCATAAATTGACAGTATACATTGTGTGATAATATTTAAAGAATATTAAATTCTTAATTAATTTATACACTAAAATTCAGAACTACACATTGTGTATGATCATCATTATATATTATGTACTCCACATGAATTAAAAGAGACATGCATTGTGTAAATTAACACATGTACCTATGTCATAACTTTACAGTACACATCATGTAAATTATGTGATATTCCATTTATGATTCATGTCATGTGGGTGCATAGTACACGATAATAACAAGATACCGGGCAGTTCAAATGGGTATACGTCGTGTTGCTTCTAAGTACACATTTTGTACTTAAGGTAACTTTAAATAAATTCATTTCATTTATTTAAATAAAATCACATTGGATGGAATATTAAGTATATATTGTTCTTTTTGGATTAATAATTAAGATAAATAAATAAATAATTCATAAAACCATTTATTATTAATTAAATAGAAAGTTATCTTAATTAAGTGAGTTATTTGAAATTAATGTTAGCATGTATGAATGTAATGTCATTGCATGCATATGACTGATCATGAAATCTAACTGAAAAATTTATTTATTGGGTTTCTATTTAATTTAATACAATTAAATGGGTTTTATTATGTGATAATGTTTTATTAAATTAAATATTTTGGTTTGCATATCATCCCTCCCACCTTTATTATTTTGGAACTACGTGTACATGATTTATTTTATGTATCACATACCCTTGGTTACCCTAACCTTCATGTGACTATAAAATATATATATAATGAAGCTCCAAGGAGATAAGGTTGTTCTAAACCTAAGTTTAGGTGAAATCAACTGATAAGGTACTCAGGTCAATAATGGAATTTTTCAACTCAAGCTAATTCTGACTCAAGGAGTTTTTCCCTTAGTTCATTGATAGAGAAACATTTTTCATGATTATTTTATTATAAAACATATTTTTTATGCACGTTAAATTATTATTATTGTTGGTATTAAATTGTTTTTATGATTTATTGTAGGATACCACATTTTTTTCAAAACAAACAAAATGAATGAAATAAGTGAGAAACGACATGACACCAAACTTATGAAGGTATATTGAAGTTACAAAAGATTCAAAGACCAAATCTAGAGCTTGGAAATGAAGAACTGGGATGAAAATGGGTGAAACTGACTAGAAAAATAAAATTTCATATCATTTAAATGATTCAAGATGTTAAACACCTCAAAATATTACAGGACATGAAACAAAAAGTAAGAAGATTCACGAACTTGTAACTTACACGTTGTGAATACAATTCATGATGTGAAAAGTCATGATGGACTCAAAATAGGTTGTTTTGAGGGAAATAAATATCAAACACCCTATTTATTGATTTGTAACCACTATGAGTCCCCAGATTGACCTGGAATAAGTCATTACTGCATTTATGGAATCTGGAGGGTTCTTCCATGCCTATAAGTAAGAAGGCCGAGGGATTGATAAGGGATCAGATCAGAGAGGGAAGCTCTGGATGACAGACCACTACAAATTTATTTCCATACTTTCCTTTTATTTTACTTTCCTTCCATTCATGCGATGACTCACCTCTCCCGAATCAACTCGACTTCCCCATCCATGGAGGTTTATTTTCTTTGAGTGATCGGGAAAGGGGGAGGATTTACAAACTTCTATGTTTTTGTTTCTACATTTAATATAATAAAACATTTTATATTACTTCTATCATATAGTTTTAATTTTCAATTCAATTCTTAATCCTATATGAATCTATGCTAGGGTTAGATTAATTTTATTTAAAATTCCTTGGTTGATGATCCATATCTCCCTCCACCCAATTCCCATATGTTTTCTATAAATAAGATTAGAGTTGGGTGGTGATTTCTTGGTAATCGACTTCATGTGTGTGGAACTGTGATAGGGACTATTGTAAATTAGGGAATAAAAATTCCCAATTGGAAATTTCCTTAATTTATCAAAAGGACCCATTAAAACTCCACATACACAGAAAGGATGGTAGAACGATTGAGATTTGATTAGAATTTCCCTTACCATCACCATATGGACAAGGGGGAGTGATGAATCAATATAGGAATATCTCTCTTACCATCTAGTAGAATTAAAATTGGTATGAATTGGAAATAATGATAGCATGACACTAGATTTATCCAAACCTGTTCTGGTCACCATCTTTCATAAATTGTTTTTAATCAATCAATTTAAACTGCTTTTAAAAAAAAACAATTTCTAAAAGTCAATTAAAATCAATTTTTACATAAATAAACTAAAAGTGAAAAACTTGTTTTGTGTGAACTCCTCTTTGTGAGACTAATTAGGTTAAATTATATTCTATACTTGGTAATAAAAAATTGTTTTTCCATACTCCATGACAGGTTTTTGTCAGTCATAGGTTGATTTATCATCTAATTAATAAATCCACCATTAGAAATATCATGACCAATTCATTTTATTTATTTTATTTTGTCATAGTGCATGGTTATATTTTATGAGATACATATTTATATGATGATTAAATGAGATCACATAAATTAAGTAAGATAACATGACTTGCAAGATTAAGTAAAATAGATGTATTATACATTAATTATTTTATCAAATTCATGGATAATTAATTATGTAAAATCCATATAATATTAATAATACATGAAATAGATAGAATAATAAATTTTACACATAATCACTAAAATCCTTTAAGTAAATATTAAGTCAAAAAAATTCCATTACTTGATTTAGAATGGAACCATAGAACTAAGTGTTTTTTATCCATTGTTAGGAAACTTACTTTTATCCGGGAGTTCTAATAATGGTTTTTGGTTGACCTAACCAAGTTAAAATCAAGAGGATTATCACTTTCTAGACACAGTTTAACATGGATGAAAGTGTTGGGGAAATCCTATTTATGATTTTAGGATTGAGTAGTCCACTCAATGGATTAAGAAATTGTGAGATTACATTTGGAAAGACTGCCTACCTAAATACCTTTGAGTAATATACCAGACCCTTTTCTAGGTTATGATAAGGGAAATATGGACCCTTTTTATTATAATGTCCATGAAATAAGACATTCCATGTCCAATGGTAAGCGATATTGGGAATTAATAAATAGTGGGAGAGTAATAATATAATAAAATTTATTATATCTTACATATTTTGATAATCAAAATAAAGTACTTAATAATATTGTATCATTACTATAGAAAATAAAAGGTTCATTGATGACAATATCACTGTGATCATTTTTGGATAAAGTCCATGTCCTCACTAGGACAAAATCCTAAGATTGGTACAGTCATTTATGTGATACATTACTGTCATAAGGTTTATATTATATGATGGAGTCCCCTCTACCTAATTAGCCACATCTCTAAGAAAGTGTAGGTAAAAAAGAATCTTACCAGATATTTATGGAGGATTCTTCTTATGTTCATTACATCATGTTATCATCTATGTATTAAGAGATGATGATTCAATATAAGGACATGGATACTCATAACATATTATCTCATATCCTATCTCCTGATAAGGAGAAGTAAAGGATTTAGATAAATGATATTGTAACTTCATTATATTAGTGTAAACTAGAAGATGACTTCTTAGTTAGTGATAATGCCTTAAAAATGTTGATTTACATTGATTAGTTAGCAAATTCATGCTTCCATTTAGATAGTAAATTATCCATTAGTCTCCTATTATCATCCTTATCACCAGGGTTCTCCTTACTTGTTAAGAATTATAGGATGAATGGAATAGATTTATCACAAAATAATATTTTGACTATACTTCATCCACTTGATAAGGATTTGTGAGAACATGTTTCTTCACCACTTATGGTGAAAATAATGGAAGAAAATGTTGAAAATACCAATGTCAATATAAATAAAATGGTTTCATTACAACATCAATCAATGAGATAGATTTATAATGGATTTTAATTTACTAGAGGATATTTACTTTTCATGTGTTAAGAAAAGACATTAGAAGTAGCACCACAATGAATTGAAGAGGAATAAAAAATTGAATCTACTTCAAGTATGATCATCATTATATTTCTATTCCACTTATTGGGTATTAAAATAAAATATGACTATATTTTCATTCAAATATAAGGACCAAGCAAGTATATACATATTTCATGAAGTAAGGTGAATTATCTTAGGAGATGATGACGAGTGATTCCAATATCAGTATAAATAAGTGCATGAATTCATGATTTCCTGATGGATTCAAGTTATTCTATTGTTTTTTATTGAGTATTACAATTTTTTTTTATCTCGGTGCCTACTTTAGACACAATGATGCATTATTTCATATTTGGAGTGAATATTGTTTTGGTACTTCATAATTAATTAATAGTTTAGTAAATCTTGAATCACATATCCAAAAATGTTTAACTAATTATGAATATAAATATAAGACTAAGAGAACCTAATTGTGGAAAGATAATTCTTTTTCAAATAAAATTGATAATAATTTACAAGATTATATCTAGAAGGGTGTTTTAGTCTCTCTTTTTATCTAAGTAACTAGGTATACCGATAAACTACATTATCATATATTAGAAAAATAAACCTTTAGAAATAAAGGTACACCACAAAGCTTCTTGAATTATTTTAGAAATATTGTATGAACTATTCAAAGATGAATATAGTGGTAGATACATGTAATTCATGAGATTCATTTAAGAAATTTTATGAATTCTTAGTAGATTAATTAATGAACTTGGTAAAGGATATATATTCTTCCAGATAGTCTTATTGGATTATATCTTAACCTAGTGTTTATTGATCATTTATACGCGGAGTGAAAGTATTCCAAAATTTAAATTTCCTTATACATCAAAGTACTAATGATGGTAAAAGGGATTAATGAAAAGTTATATATGTATTGAAAATATTCCATGATTTCTTTCAAGGTATGTTTTTTCAAATAATAGTGAAACATCTGACCAAGATTCCAACTAAAGTTTAAAATGGTTCTCTGTATAAAATTTTGTATGGAAATAATTCTATGTTTTCATATATACACAAGTGCGGGGTTATGAGTCATTTATTAAGGATATATTTGGAATCAAAATTTCACCCAAAGTCACTAAGTGTATCCTTATAGGATACTATATAGAAACTAAAGGCTATTACCTATATAAACCCTAGATAAAAGAATCGTGGTTAATAGATATATCACATTTCTTGATAGGGATAACATATCCAAAGGAGATAGTGAGATCAAGATAAATTTTAGAGAAGATGAGGCTCAAGATGCACAATAGTTAGCATAATAATACTAGACTCCACTAAGCTTAGTGGGAAGAGTTTTTCCAGAGACATATACTGCTTATTATATTTAAGACAAAAAATGCAATTTTAGTATTCATTATGATGGGTGATATATTATTCTTAGGAGTAATAAATCCTATAAGTATAAAATAATTAGCATGTGATAAAATTGAAAAGTTTTATTGTAATTAAATTATGGATTACATGGACCAAAATTCAGGGATTCTGTATTTTGGTGCATTTCTTGATTTGATACTACTAGTGGATATTAAAGCAAAAAAAGACATTGATGATCAATACTATACTAATGAAGCATGATTGACTATTAAAAGTTTTAACCAATGTGTAGACATGGTATACGAAAAAAATTTATACTTATCATCATACTAAATCCATTTCAATTCTATATGTCATAGCTATTTTCTGTGATCATCATATTAGGAGATTAGATGTCAAGGAAAATTTCCTTAATAGAGTCCCTATAGAATATTTCTATATGGAACAACCAAAATTGTTGGTGATAGTAGTGAATGATAATAAAGATATAAAAATTGAACAAATCCATTTATGGATAATACCAAGAATAGTGATTATAGAATATTAATTTTTAATGAAGGATTTATATGTGTTCAACAAAGGTTAGTGGGAGTTTCATTATTTTCTAATAGAGATATATTGATAACATATGGAAAATAGTTACTTAATCTTACCTATTGTTAAGTCCAAGGAATGTATATCTCAAACTATTACTTAAAGTATAAATCAAATTTATAGAGAACAATATATATTGACATAGAACTGTGGGTTTCTAAATCTAGTCATAGGATATATGTTGAAAAAATATTGAAGAAATACCAGATTGAACAATTCTTAACTGAATTGTTTCCCATGTCACATGGTATTAAATTTATCTAGTATAATGTGCATGTTCATAGAATGAGATAATTATGAATATAATTTCATAGGATTAAGTGCTGGGAATCTATCACATATGACATGATATGTATATGCATTTGATATTTATTATGTATAAAGAATAATAATTAGATATCATTTAAAACAATATTAACTGCACAAAATTCTAGTACATATGAATGTGAATTAGATGAGTTCCTGAAAAAATGAGAAATGTAAATATTATTGGTCAAGGGGATATAAAACTACTCTTATTTAAGATCATTTTGATATAGGATCCCATTAAGGTTAAGGTACTTTACAAGAAAAATTTATTACAACCTATGGTTTCTATATCTATAATAACCAAGGATGTTATAGAATATGATGCAGCTTAAGAAGTAATTAATAGATGAAATGTTACAATGTTATATTATACTGATAGTAAGATTATTATAATTTTTATGATAATATTTTACTATGGTATTATTCAATATGTTAGCTTTTTAACAAAGGAAAAAAGTGGATACTCAAAGATTTCACTACATGAGGGATTTTCTCAAGATAGTGAGACCAAAGTAAGTATATTTTCTATAAATACAAAATTAATGATTAATAACAACCATTTAAGAATGTGGTAGGCCCAACAACTATAACCATTATTAGTAGAATCATTTTAAAATTTTGAGAACTCACAAGATGGTTAATAGTTAGCTCTAGTGAAAGTGGAATTCTGTTGGATTTTGTGCCCTAAAACCAACAACTTTGTACTTTTGATTACCATTATATCCAAGGTCTTGAATATTTATAAATATTTTGTCATATATTTATTATTATTATATAAAAAATTATTGTGATAATGTCCTATAGTATCTATCTAATTGAAAGTTATGGGTATTGTAGAATCATCATGTTATCCTTTGGCAGTGGAAGAAAAACTAAATATAGATAGAATCTGTACCTGAAAAAAGAAGAGTGAATGATAAATGAAAAAAGAGAAAAAAAGTATATTAGGATATTATTTTCAATGAATTTATTCTTCCTAGGTATTAGGAGGATGCTTGAGGAAGACCATGAGGAGTAACAGATCAAGGCCTACTGCCTCTAGGGGGGGGGGTACACCAACCACTGGATTTAAATCCCCATCAGAGGAAAATTGAAGCTAGATAAGGGGTTATAGTTACTTATTAGAAGTTATGAATGAGGCTTGAGAAGAAGGATCTTATGGAAACTTTTTATGAAACTGATGATCATCAGTATCATCAAATTAATGCGATAATCCACCCACACCAATGAAGTGAAACAAATTATCCTTATACAGGGGAAGAACTATGCTCCTTCATGAATATATAATGCACTGGGTACCATAAAATGGAACCCCTGATTTGTAAAATCCCAATATTTTATGTTATGTATCTTTTTAAATTCAATATATTCAATAACTTATGTTACACAGAACACCGAGCTTAAACAAATGACTAAACATTATTATTTAATTGTGATAGTTATCACCAAGACATTAGAATGGTTGGAAGGAATGAGATTAATTAAATTATAAAAAATATTTTTTAAAAATATTTAGAAAATTAATTAATTGGTTACCAATTAATTATAAATGAAAATAAAAACCAATTTAATATATAGGATGTGTTTTTAGTAAAAAACTATTTTTATGCCCGTAATGGAATTTTATCTTAGTAAATTAAATTATTCACTATTAGTGAAATATATTAAATAATATTTTTTTTAAATTAATCCAATATGTTTGATATGTTTAAGATACGAAATAAATCCAATTTTATGCATAAAAAGTTATATTTTTCTGAAAGACAATTTTGCTTCTTTTTAACGGCGCACCTGTTTAAAACTATTTTTTTGCACTATTATATGTTTTATTTGAAAAAGTAAATTTAATTTTTGAAATAATAATATAAAAAATATCTTAGGGTAAAATTTTGGTATTTTTCGGAGAAGTTTCATTTTTTGATGAATAGTGAAAAATATTGAATTTTAATTGAAAAATTATTTTTAATCTAATTTATTTATATAGTTAAATTATGTTTGAAATTGTTTTTAAAGTATAATTATTTAAATTATACATCAATAAAACCAATTTATCTCATTTAAAAAAATTTCACATTGAAATTGGATATAAAAACATTTCAAACTTTTGAACTTTTCACTTTAAAAACCCTCGTTTTCATTATGTCTGCAAGATTATTTTCAAATATAATTTTTCCAATAATGTGAATTGAATTTGGTAAAATGGATTCCATATTTTTAATAATAATGTAAAAATTAATTTTTGAGGTCAATTTTATTTTTATAAATAAAAAATTTATCGTGGTAAAAAATTATTTACCACCATAAAGATAAAATAATAAAAAGAGTTAAAGTTAAAAGGTAAAAGCTTAAACAAACTAAAAAATACAATTTTTAATGGGTGGTTGAGGTATATATAGAACCTAAATAGACTAAAAAACATTAATTAACAATATAATTCATTTAAATTAACTCCACCTCAATGTGGTTTACTTTAATTATAAAATATTCATTCTTTAATCACTTAAACCCACATATCATCAAGTATAAAAACCACCCCTCACCACCCCATCTTGAAAAAAACCTTTAAGATACTCAAATATCTTCCAAAACCTCTAATACTAACTATCCTTACTTCCAAGTTCTTATTTTCTCACAAAAAGACCAAATACAAGGCCCTCAAGGGTCTCTTAAGGAGGTGATATTCAAGAGGTAATTTTCTAAAAACTCCTCTCTTATTTTATTTTATTCTTATACTTTATCCTCATATATTTCATACATAAAGTCATAATAATTAAATAATCATTTAAATAATTTAATTTTATGTTTCCAATGAAATATATTACATCCATACCTTTTATTACCTCCTCTTATTCAAAGAAACGGAAATATTGTTCAAGTTATGCTGGTTAAACGCCTCCTTGAATAATGTTTTTGTTTGTTTTACATTACCACATTCATGTGTGGTCATAAAACTATTATTATGGTTAAATAATATTTAAATAATTATATTATATCCTATTTAATTTTCTTTAACTAATATATACTCATAATTTTATAAAAAAATGAAACTAGTTTGTGGGGTTTGTAAAAACCGCCAAAATAAACTAAACATTTATCATTAAAAATCGATCAAATAAATCATCCTTATGTATGAAAAAAATTATAAATGGAAATATTTAAGCTTATGTAAGTGCAAGAATACCATTTAATTTCACTCTCAGAGTTTTATTTCCATTTGAACATAAAATCCATAATTATACAAAAATGAACCAACCATGGAACCATGGAACAAATGTTCCCAAAATAATGAAAATAATGAAATATTATTAATGAATGGATGGTAATATGTTATAAAAGGATCATAAAAGGTATTATAAATATTAATATATTTCTTTAATGAATTAATAAAATTATTTAAAAGATTATATATGAGGTTAAATAATTCTACACTAAAGGGAAGCATGAGGTAAAGGGTTTCCCATCTCACTTTTACTTCTGTGAGATATATGCCTTATTCACCACTTATTTTTTAGTTATGTAGTGTATATAATACTAATTTTACATGTTATATCATGAATATACTTATTATCATGATATTATAAGTTTCATTTAATATTATTCCCTCATGGGGATTATAATTCAAATGTTTCAAAGTGGTACGACACACTTTGGAATTTTTAAAGATTATATTCCTCAAGAATTTTTCAATGATCTCATTTTAAGTATTTTAATCTATTTCAACATAATTTATTTAATCTTTTTATTAATTGAGTTTTATATATTATTATACCATCTACCATATTATATTAAATTTTTATTGATTAGTTTGATTGGATATGTTCTATTTTGATACCATTCACCATATTACTCTAGATGGTTTGAGATTATGTTTACTTAATAGGGAAAGTCATTTACATTTTGTATGATAGTTTAAAATAAAAATGTATATGTTGATTATATTTCACCACTTTCGTATGAAGAATGAATTGAACTTAGTAATTTTAGGGTGGGGCCCACTATATCCCCTCGATAAATCGATAGGTCCCATGAGACAAACCATATTGGGTTTTGGCCGAGGCCTTACCCATTTATTTTCAAATGTCTTGGCCAAGGACTCGATGATAAGTTTTAGATGTTCAAAATTATGCATTCCATCATTTTAATATTAGTTTTTGATTTTCATGTGATTATTAGATTAGTAGAATATCCATGGTTAGGTTTTCTAGATCAAGTGATTATTTATATGAAATTATTTGATCATATTTTATTCCGGTCATATTATGTTCAAGTTATTGATTAAATGGAATGTTTTTTAGTTATTTACATTATAATAATTTTTATTTCTTATTTATGATAGCTTCCTCTGTACTCAACCCTTATTGAGAATTTGAGCTCATCCCTTTCTTATGTTTTATTTTCCCCCAGGATTCCAAGAAATTTATTATGATTGATATGAAGGGTTATGCTATGGGGGATAATGGAATTCTCAAAGAAAATACTTTTTCTATTTTATGTTTAAAATGTAATTTGAATTTAAAATATGTATCTAGTTTACCAAGACAAATAAACTATTTGTTCCTTTGGGATACGATTCCTTGTATCTATTCCAATGTAATAAAGTAAGGTACTAGCTCTAGGATATTGGGGTTGGGTTTATTATAGTTGGTATCAGAGAAAGTTCAGTAGAAACCTTGGTAACTAGATTTAGGAAAATGTAGATTGGGGAATATAACCCTATGTTTGGCTTTGAGGATAATTATAAGTGTAGGATACCATCCTATATATTTGGTAATGATAATGGATAACATATATTAAACCTAAGGAATCATATATTGATAAAGTACTATGATTTATACATCTTATAAATGATTCTTCATCACTATGTGATTTATCACTATTATTAGTGTTTATCACATTGTGCTTTTGGTTTTAGTAAATGGATAGAACTAGAAGGAATTGGGTTAATGATGAATGTGATAGAATATATGTTGGGAATGTGAGAAGAAACAACCAAGTGAATGTATTATAGGAATATGAAGATGTATTGGGTGTGGAAAGAAGGATATAAAAAAAGTAATTTACAAGGAGAAATGGAAAGTTTGTAATAATGGTATCCTTGATGTATTACTGATGATGGAATGTTTTAAATGTTGAAAATAATGTCATTATGTAAATCAATGTCCAAGGGGAAAAATAATTAAGAGAATCAGCAAGGTTATACAAGTAATGGTTATACTACTCGTGATGAAGAGACTACATATGAAAAATGAAAGGAATTAGCTATTAAGGAATAAGATAATGATGCGTGGTTAATGGTTTAATAATGAAGTATAATGATTAAAGTTATTGTGTATTTGGATTCAATAATTATTTTATCAGTGATGCTCCGATTATAAGAATCCTGAAATACATAAGTACTGTAATGCGGTACTTATTTAAGGATTTGGAAGCATGTGAGGAATAGTACCAGTAACCAAGAGAAGTGATTGTATTGAAATTTGATCTTTTGGAAGACACATGATTCAGGGGATATAACACTTAATATACTCTTGATATTGAAATAATAATGACAAAGAGATTTTTATGGGATATTATTGGTGGCCATGGAATTGGTTATCGATTTGATTGTTTATGATATCTTTGTTGGGTTTACTACATGATTGGATTTAAGGAATATATTAAATAATCTTAGAATTTATTTTTGGAAGAATTCCTGTTTTAATTAAGGTGTTTTGATGATCAAGGTATTAATATATTTGGTATATAACAATAAGAGATACTTTATGTTGTTTTGGGAATATAATACTAAGTTGATTTTGGAAATTCAGTGTCCTCCCTTCTAAATTTTTGGTCTTGGAATCTGGATAGACATATTTTGGACGAGTCTTAAAATTAAATACTTATGGAATGGATTAAGTTGAGCATTATATAATGTTTTTTGAGGTTAAAGTATGATTTATTATATTTCATATCATGTTCTAACCATTTTGGTTTGAATAAATGTTTAATGGCTGAAGGAATGACTTGTGGATCTTATGATCCATTAATGTACTTCAGCCATACAAAAAAATTTACCGTGAACATTCATTTCCTGGTGTAAGGGATTAAGTGAAAGTAGATCGAAGCACAACCAAAGGATGAGATTATTCTTATGACCTGGAACTTAATAAAGAATATTTATATTCTCAAGTGGTTATCTAGATAGTAAAACAATTCCTCAACTCTAGTAAAAGGGATTTTGGAACTAAAATGTTTTCCATTTACTTTTCTTACTAATAAATCAATGGTATTTTAATTGATCACAGGATTCATGGTTTTGTGATAGTTAACATTTTAATGACCATGTCCTATATAATTATCCATTAGAACTTGATTTCCATATTTCTCTTTCATATCTCAGTTTTCACTTTACAGTAATGTTATCCTATTCTAAATACTAATCTTGTGGTAAACTTTGCATCTCCCTTTCCCTCTTATTAAGGGGATGTTTTATTAACCCTGTTTACGATGTTGGTTTCCCATAAAGGTATTTTCAATTATCAACTTTTGATTTTTGAAGTTCAATTTCAAATTGTGAGGACACAATTTGAAGGAGGTGAGAATGTAACACTCCAAGATTTTAGGGTATGTATCTTTTTAAATTCAATATCTTTAATATCTTATGCTACACAGAACACTAACCTTAAAAAAATGACCAAACATTATTATTTAATTCTGATAGTTATCACCTAGCCATTGGAATGGTGGGAATAAATGATATTTATTAAATTATGAAAATATAGTTTACACATGTTTATAAAATTAATTAATTGGTTATCAATTAATTAAAAATGAAAATAAAAACCAATTGAATATAAAGGCCATGTTTTTAGTAAAAAACCATTCTTATGCCCATAATGGAATTTTATATTAATAAATTAAATTAATCACTATTAGTGAAATATATTTTTGAAATTTATATGTTATATATTCAATCATATGTTTTTAAATTAATCCAATATATTTTATATGTTTAATATAATAAATAAATTCAATTTTATGCCTAATAAGTTATATTTTTCTAAAAGACAATTTTGCCGCTTTTAAATGGTGCACCTGTTTTAAAAATAAATTTTGGCACTATTAAATTTTTTATTTTAAAAAATAAAGTTTATTTTTGAAATCATAATATCAGAAATATCTTGGGGTAAAATTTTGGTATTTTTCAGAGAAGTTTCATTTTTTGATGAATAGTGAATAATATTGAATTTTAATTGAAAAATTGTTTTTTAATCTAATTTATTTATATAGTTAAATTATATTTTAAATTGGTTTTAAATTATAAATAGTCCAATTATACAAAATAAAAACCAATTTAGGTAATTCAAACCAATTTTACATTGACATTGGATATAAAAACATTTCAAACTTTTGAACTTTTCACTTTAAAAACTCGCTTAATCATTTTGACTACGAGATTATTTTTTAAATATAATTTTTGCAATTATGAGAATTTAATTTTTTTAAATTCATTCCATATTTGGAATAATAAGGTCTAAATTAGGTTTTAAGTTCATTTTTATTTTCAGACATAAAAAATTTATCGTGGTAAAAATTATTTACCGCAGTATAGGTAAAATAATGAAAAAGGGTTAAAGTTAAAAGGTAAAGGATTAAAATATCTAAAAAATACAAATTTTAATGGGGTTTTTAGGTATTTAAAGACCCTAAAAACCTAAAAAAAATTAATTAAAAATATATTTCATTTAAATTAATGCCACCTCAATGTGGTTGGCTTTAATTGTAAAATATTCATTATTTAATCACTTAAACCCACCTCTCCTCAAGTATAAATACCAGCCATCACCACCCCATTTCGACCCAAAATACTTGAATATACTATGATCTATGAAAAAAATATCCTCTTAAATATCCCCACATAAAAGTTCTTCTGGTCTCACAAAAATACCAAATCCAAGGTCCTCAAGGAGGAGATATTCAAGAGGTAATTTTCAAAAAAACACCTCTCTAATTTTATTTTCTTCTTCTAATTTATCCTAATATATTTAATCCATAATTTTATAATAATTACATAATCATGTAAATACTGTAAATTGATTTTTCTAATTAAATATATTATATCCATACCTTTTATTACCTCCTCTTATTCAAAGAAACAAAACTATTTTTCAAGTTATGCTGGTTAATCACCTCCGTGAATAATGTTTTTGTTCATTTTACATTATCATATTCATGGATGGTCATAAAAATATTATTATGGATAAATATTATTTAAATAATTATATTATATCCTATTTCATGTTCTAGAACTAATATATACTCATAATTGTAAATAAAACCAAACTAGTTCATCGTGTTTAAAAAAACCCACAAAATAAACTAAAAAATTATCATTGACACATTATCAAATAAATCATCATAATGTATGAAAAAATGATAAATGGAACTATTTAAAATTATTATAGTGAATTAATAACATTACTTTTAACTTTTGGAGTTTTATTTTCATTTGACAATAAAATACATAATTTTATGCAAATAAACTGACCATGGAACCATGCAATGAACACACCTAAAAAAATGAAAATAATGAAATATTATTAATTAATGGGTGGTAATATGTTATAAAAGGATCATATAATGTATTATAAATATGAATATATTTCTAATATGATTTAATAAAATTCTTTAAACTATTATACAAGACGTTAAATAATGATACACTAAAGGGAAGTGTGAGGTAAGGGGTTTCTTATCTCACTTTTACTTCTGTGAGATATATTCCCTATTCAACACTTATTTTTGTTGTGTAGTGCATATATATATCATTTGACATTTTAAATCATTAATATTCTTATTATCATGAAATTATAAGTTTCATTTAATTTTATTCCTTCATGGGGATTATAATTAAAATGCTTCAAAGTGGTATGAGACACTTTGGAATGCTTTAAGATTATTTTCCTCAAGAAATTTTCATTGATACCATTTAAATTATTTTCATATTTCTCAACATACTTTGTGATTCATTGAGGTTTATCTTTGATGATACTATATAACATATTCTATTAAATTTTTATTGATTATTTTGATTGGGGATGTACTATTTTGATACCATTCACTATATTAGTTTATATGGTTTGTGATAATGCATACTTAATGGGGAAAGTAATTTACATTTTTTATGCCAGTTCGAAATAAAAATGTATATGTTAATTATTTTCAGAAATTTTATATAAGTAATTCATTTTACTTAGTATGTGAAGGGTGGGGCTCTCTATATCCCCTAAATGCATCAATAGGTTTCATGAGACAAACCAAATTGGGTTTTGGCCGAGGCCTTACCCATTTATTTTCATATGTCTTAGATGGGGCCTCTATAGTAAGTTTTAGATGTTTTAAATTATATGTTCCATCATTATGATATTAGTTTTTGATTTCCATGTGATGATTCTATTATTATAATATCCATTGTTAAATTTTCTTGATCAAGTGATCATTTATACGGAATTAATTGATCACCTTTTATTCTGGCCATATTTTGCTCAAGTTTTTTATTAAATATAATATGTTTTAGTTATTTAAATTTTAATAGTCCTTATTTCTTATTTATGATAGATTTTTATTTCCTTAACTATTATTAAGAATTTGAGCTCACCCAATATGTTAGCTTTTTAACAAAGGAAAAAAGTGGATACTCAAAGATTTCACTACAAGAGGGATTTTCTCAAGATAGTGAGATCGAAGTTTGTATATTTTTAATAAATACACAATTAAAGATTAATAAAAAACATTTAATAATGTGTTAGACCCACCAAAAATAACCATTATTAGTAGAATCATGTTAAAATTTGAGAACTCACAAGATGGTTAATAGTTAGATCTAGTGCAAGTGGGATTCTGTTGGATTTTGTGCCCTAAAACCAACGACTTTGTACTTTTTATTGCCATTATATCCAAGGTCTTGAATATTTATAAATATTTTATCGTATATTTATTATTATTCTATAAAAATTTAATGTGATAATGTACTATAGTATCTATCTAATTGAAAGTGATGGGTATTGGAGAATCATTATGTTCTCCTTTAGAAGTGGAAGAAAAACCAAATATAGATAGAATATGTCCCTGAAAAAAGAAGAGTGAATGATAAATGAAAAAAGAAAAACAAAGTATATTAGGCTATTATTTTCAATTAATTTATTATTCTTAGGTATTAGGAGTATGCTTGAGGAAGACCATGAGGAGTAAGAGATCAAGGCCTACTGCCTCTGGGGGGGGGGGGGGGGGTACACCGACCACTACATTTAAATCCCCATCAGAGGAAACTTAAAGCTAAATAAGGGTTTATAGTTCCTTATTATAATTTATGAATGAGTCTTGAGAATAAGGATCTTATGGAAACTTTTTATGAAACTGATGATCATCAGTATCATTGAATTAATGCGATAATCCACCCACACCAATGAAGTGAATCAAATTATCTTTATATAGGGGAAGCACGATGCTCCTCCATGAATGGATAATGCACCGGGTACCATAAAATGGAACCCCTAATTGTATTTATCTTTTTAAATTCAATATATTCAACAACTTCTGTTACACAAAACACCAAGCTTAAACAAATGAATAAACATTATTATTTAATTGTGATAGTTTTCACCAAGCCATTAAAATGGGGGGAAGGAATGAGATTAATTAAATTATAAAAAATATAGTTTACACATTTTTAGAAAATTAATTCATTGGTTACCAATTAATTATAACTGAAAATAAAAACCAATTTAATATAAAGGATGTGTTTTTAGAAAAAAACAATTTTTATGCCCGTAATGGAATTTTGTCTTAGTAAATTAAATTATTCACTATTAATGAAATATATTAATGAAATATATATTTTATATATTAAATAATATGTTTTTAAATTAATCCATTATGTTTTATATGTTTAAGATTTTAAATAAATCAAATTTTATGCCTAAAAAGTTATATTTTTCTAAAAGACAATTTTGCATCTTTTTAACGGCGCACTTGTTTTAAAAATAAATTTTTTTACTATTATAAGTTTTATTTGAAAAAATAAAGTTCATTTTTGAAATATTAATATAAAAAATACCTTAGGGTAAAATTTTTGTATTTTTCGAAGAAGTTTCATTTTTTGATGAATAGTGAAAAATATTGAATTTTAATTGAAAACTTCTTTTTCATCTAATTTATTTATATAGTTAAATTATATTTTAAATTGGTTTTAAAGTATAATTATTTCAATTATACATAAATAAAACCAATTTATCTCATTTAAGAAAAATTTACATTGAAATTGGATATAAAAACATTTCAAACATTTGAACTTTTCACTTTAAAAACCCTCTTTTTCATTATGTCTGTAGGATTATTTTTAAATCTAATTTTTCCAATCATGTGAATTGAATTTGGTAAAATGGATTCCATATTTGTTATAATAATTTAATTTTTTTAAAGTTAAATTTCATTTTTATAAATAAAAAAGTTATCGTTGTAAAAAATTATTTACCACAATATAGATAAAATAATGAAATGGGTTAAAGTTAAAAGGTAAAATCTTAAACAAAATAAAAAATAAAACTTTTAATGGGTGATTAAGGTATTTAAATACACTTACTAGACTCTAAAAAATTAATTAAAAATATAATTCATTTAAATTAAGTCCACCTCAATGTGGTTGGATGTAATTCTAAAATATTCATTATTTAATCACTTAAACCCACATATCATCAAGTATAAAAACCACCCCTCACTACCCAATATTTAAAAAAAACCTTGAAGATACTAAAATATCTGAAAAAAACTCTAATACTAACTCTCCTTACTTCCACGTTCTTCTTTTCTCACAAAAAGACCAAATACAAGGTCCTCAAGGGTCTCTCAAGGAGGTGATATTGAAGAGGTAATTTTCTAAAAACTCCTCTTTTATTTTATTTTATTCTTTTACTTTATCCTAATATATTTCATATATAAAGTAATAATAATTAAATAATCATGTAAATAATTTAATTTTATGTTTATAATGAAATATATTACATCCATACCTTTTATTACCTCCTCTTATTCAAAGAAATGAAACTATTGTTCAAGTTATGTTGGTTAATCACCTCTGTGAATAATGTTTTTGTTGATTTTCCATTACTTCATTCATGGGTGGTCATAAAACTATTATTATGGTTAAATAAAATTGAAATAAGTATATTATATCCTATTTAATTTTCTTTAACTAATATATACTCATAATTTTATAAAAAATGAAACTAGTTCGTGGGGTTTGTAAAAACTGCCAAAATAAACTAAACATTTATCATTAAAACTTTGTCAAATGAATCATCATAATGTATGAAAAAAATGGTAAATGGAAATATTTAAGCTTATGTAAGTGAATTAATAACATTTCATTTCACTCTTAGAGTTTTATTTCCATTTGACAAGAAAATCCATAATTATACACAAATTAACCAACCATGGAACCATGAAAAGAATGTATCCAAAATAATGAA
This sequence comes from Viscum album, assembly GCA_963277665.1. Taxonomy (NCBI): domain Eukaryota; kingdom Viridiplantae; phylum Streptophyta; class Magnoliopsida; order Santalales; family Viscaceae; genus Viscum; species Viscum album. Next base: position 1,819,291,845 of record OY728151.1, on the reverse strand, counting down.
AATAAAGAAATATTATTAATTAATGGATGGTAATATGTTATAAAAGGATCATAAAAGGTATTATAAATATTAATATATTTCTTTAATGAATTAATAAAATTATTTAAAACATTATATATGATGTTAAATAATGCTACACTAAAGGTAAGCGTGAGGTAAAGGGTTTCTCATCTCACTTTTACTTCTGTGAGATATATGCCCTATTCAACACTTATTTTTGTTATGTAGTGTATATACTAATAATTTTACATGTTATATAATTAATATACTTATTATCATGATATTATAAGTTTCATTTAATATTATTCCTTCATGGGTATTATAATTCAAATGTTTCAATGTGGTACGACACACTTTGGAATGTTTAAAGATTATATTCCTCAATATTTTTTCAATGATCTCATTTTAAGTATTTTAATCTATTTCAACATACTTAATTTAATCTTGTGATTAATTGAGGTTGATATATTATTATACCATCAACCATATTATATTAAATTTTTATTGATTAGTTTGATTGGATATGTTCTATTTTGATACCATTCACCATATTACTCTAGATGGTTTGAGATTATGTTTACTTAATGGAGAAAGTAATTTACATTTTTTATGCTAGTTTAAAATAAAAATGTATATGTTGATTATATTTCACCACTTTTGTATGAGTAATGAATTTAAATCAGTATGTTTTGGGTGGGGCCCGCTATATCCCCTTGATAAATCGATAGGTCTCATGAGACAAACCATATTGGGTTTTGGCTGAGGCCTTACCCATTTATTTTCAGATGTCTTGGCCAAGGCCTCGATGATAAGTTTTAGATGTTCAAAATTATGCATTCCATCATTTTGATATTAATTGTTTATTTCTATGTGATTATTGGATTAGTATAATATCCATGGTTAGATTTTCTAGATCAAGTGATTATTTATATGACATTATTTGATCACATTTTATTCCGATCATATTATGTTCAAGTTATTGATTAAATGTAAAGTGTTTTAGTTATTTACATTATCATAATTGTTATTTTTTTATTTATGATAGCTTCCTATGTACCCAACCCTTACTGAGAATTTGAGATCACCCCTTTCTTAGGATTTACTTTTCCCTATGATTCCAAGAAATTTATTATGATTGATATGAAGGGTTACACTATAGGGGTAATGGAATTATTAAAGAAAATAATTTTTGTATTTTATGTTTAAAATGTAATTTGAATTTAAAATATGTATCTAGTTTATCAAGACAAATAAACTATTCAGTACTTTGGGATACGATTCCTTATATCTATTTAAATGTAATAAAGTGAGGTACTAGTTCTAGGATATTGGGGCCAGGTTTATTATAGTTGGTATTAGAACAAGTTTAGTAGAATCCTTGGGGACTAGATTTAGGAAAATGTAGATTGGGGAATATAACCCTATGTTTTATTTTGAGGATAATTTTAAGTGTAGGATATCATCCTATATATTTGGTAATGATAATGGATAACATATATTAAACCTATGTATTCATAGATTGAGAAAGTAATATGATTTATACATCCTATAAATGATTCTTCATCACTATGATTAGTGTTTCTCACATTGTGCTTTTGGTTTTAGTAAATGGATGTAACTAGAAGGAATTGGGTTAACAATGAATGTGATAGAAAATATATTGGGAATGTGAGAAGAAACAACCAAGTGAATGTATTATAGGAACATGAAGATGTTTTGGGAGTGGAAAGAAGGATATAAAACAAGTAATTTACAAGGAGAAAAGTAAAGTTTGGAATAATGGTATCCTTGAGGTATTATTGACGATGGAATGTTTTAAATGTTGAAAATAATGTCATTATGAAAATCAATGTCCAAGGGGAAAAAATAATTAAGAGAATCAGCAAGTTTATACAAGTAATGGTTATACTACTGGAGATGAAGAGACTACAAATGAAAAATGAATGGAAGGAGTTACTAAGGAATAAGATAATGATGCATAGTTAATGGTTTAATAATGAAGTATAATGATTAAAGTTCTTGTGTATTTAGATTCAAGAATTATTTTATCAATTATGCTGTGGTTATAAGAATCCTGAAATATATAAGTATAATACTGCGATACTTATTTAAGGATTTGGAAGCATGTGAGGAATAGTACCAGTAACCAAGAGAAGTAATTCTATTGAAATTTGATCTTTTGGAAGACACATGATTCATGTAATATAACACTTAATATACTCTTGATGTTGAAATAATAATGACAAAGAGATTTTTATGGGATATTATTGGTGGCCATGAAATTGGTTATTAATTTGATGGTTTATGATATATTTGTAGGGTTTAATACATGATTGGATTTAAGGAATATATTAAATAATCTTAGACTTTACTTTTGGAAGCATGCATGTTTTCATTAAGGTGTTATGATGATCAAGGTATTAATATATTTGGTATGTAATAATAAGATCTACTTTATGTTGTTTAGGGAATATAATGCTAAGTTAATTTTGGGAATTCAGTGTCCTCCCTTCTAAATTTGTGGTCTTTGAATCTGGATAGACATATTTTGGATCAGTCTTAAAATTAAATACTTATGGAATGGATTAAGTTGAACATTATATATTATTTTTTGAGGTTAAAGTATGATTTATTATATTTCATATCATGTTTTAACCATTTTGGTTTCAATAAATGTTTAATAGATGAAGGAATAACTTGTGGATCTTATGATCCATTAATGTACTTCAAGCATACAAAAAAAATTACCGTGAACATTCATTTCCTGGTGTAAGGGTTGAAGTAAAAGTAGATCGAAGCACAACCAAAGGATGATATTATTCTTATTAACTGGAAAATAATAAATAAAATTTATTTCTCAAGTCATTATCTAGATAATAAAACAATTCCTCAACTCTAGTAAAAGGGACTTTGGAACTAAAATGTTATCCATTTACTTTTCTTTCTGAGAAATCAATGGTATTTTAATTGATCACAAGATTTATGGTTTTGTGATGGTTAAAATTCTAATGACCATGTCCTCTATAATTCTCTATTTGAACTTGATTGTCAGATTTCTCTTCCATGTCTCAGTTTTCAATTCACAGTAATGTTATCCTATTCTAAATACTAATCTTGTGGTAACCTTCGCATCTCCCTTTCCCTATTATTAAGGGGATGTTTTATTAACCCTGTTTACGATGTTGGTTTCCCATAAAGGTATTTTCAATTATCAACTTTTGATTTTTGAAGTGCAATTTAAAATTGTGAGGACGCAATTTGAAGGAGGGGAGAATGTAACACTCCAAGATTTTAGGGTATGTCTCTTTTTAAATTCAATCTCTTTGATATCTTATGTTACTCAGACTAGTAAGCTTAAAAAAATGACTAAGCATTATTATTTAATTGTGATAGTTATCACCTAGCCATTGGAATGGTGGGAATGAATGAGATTAATTAAATTTTGAAAATATAGTTTACACATGTTTATAAAATTAATTAATTCGTTATCAATTAATTATAAATGAAAATAAAAACCAATTGAATATAAATAATGTGTTTTTAGTAAAAAACTATTCTTATGCCCATAATGGAATTTTATATTAATAAATTAAATTAATCACTATTAGTGAAATATATTTATGAAATTTATATGTTATATATTCAATCATATGTTTTTAAATTCATCCAATTTATTTTTTATGTTTAAGATAATAAATAAATCCATTTTTTTCCTAATAAGTTATATTTTTCTAAAAGACAATTTTGCCACTTTTTAATGGTCCGCTTGTTTTAAAAATAAATTTTCGTACTATTAAAATTTTTATTTTAAAAAATAAAGTTTATTTTTGAAATCATATTATCATAAATATCTGAGGTTAAAATTTTGGTATTTTTCAGAGAAGTTTTATTTGTTGATGAATAGTGAATAATATTGAATTTTAATTAAAAAATTGTTTTTTCGTCTAATTTATTTATATATTTAAATTATATTTTAATTTGTTTTTAAAGTATAATTAGTTAAATTAAACATAAATAAAACCAATTTAGGTAATTGAAACCAATTTTACATTGACATTGGATATAAAAACATTTCAAACTTTTGAACTTTTCACTTTAAAAACTCGCTTGTTCATTTTGACTACAAGATTTTTTTTAAATATAAATTTTTTAATTATGAGAATTGAATTTTTTAAAATTAATTCCATATTTGGAATAATAAGTTCCAAATTAGGTTTTAAGTTCATTTTTTTTCAGACATAAAAAATTTACCATGGTAAATATTATTTACCACAGTATAGGTAAAATAATGAAAAATGGTTAAAGTTAAAAGGTAAAGGGTTAAACTATCTAAAAAATACAAATTTTAATGTGTTTTTGAGGTATTTAAAGACCCTAAAAAACCTAAAAAACATTAATTAAAAATATATTTCATTTAAATTAATGCCACCTCAATGTGGTTGGCTTTAATTGTAAAATATTCATTATTTAATCACTTAAACCCACCTCTCCTCAAGTATAAATACCACTCCTCACCACCCCATTTCGACCCAAAATACTTTAAGATCCTAAAATATATGAAAAAAATATCCTCTTCACTATCCCCACATAAAAGTTCTTCTGGTCTCACAAAAATACCAAATCCAAGGTCCTCAAGGAGGAGATATTCAAGAGGTAATTTTCTCAAAACACCTCTCTTATTTTATTTTCTTCTTCTTATTTCTCCTAATATATTTAATCCATAAATTCTTAATAATTACAGAATCATTTAAATACTATAATTTTATATTTCTAATTAAATATATTATATCCATACCTTTTGTTACCTCCTCTTATTCAAAGAAACAAAACTATTTTTCAAGTTATGCTGGTTAATCACCTTCGTGAATAATGTTTTTGTTCATTTTCTATTATCATCTTCATGGATGGTCATAAAACTATTATTATAGATAAATATTATTTAAATAAGTATATTATATCATATTTCATGTTCTGGAACTAATATATACTCATAATTGTAAATAAAACCAAACTAGTTCGTGGTGTTTGAAAAAACCGACAAAATAAACTAAAAAATTATCATTAACACATTGTCAAATGAATCATCCTAATGTATGAAAAAAATTATAAATGGAACTATTTAAAATTATGAAATTAAATTAATACCATTTCATTTCACTTCTGGTGTTTTATTTTCATTTGACAAGAAAATATATAATTATATGAAAATAAACCGACCATGGAACCATGAAACAAACACACTTAAAAAAATGAAAATAATGAAATATTATTAATTAATGGGTGGTAATATGTTATAAAATAATCATATAAGGTATTATAAATATGAATATATTTCTAAGATTAATTAATAAAATTCTTTAAACTATTATATAAGATTTTAAATAATGATACACTAAAGGGAAGCATGAGGTAAGGGGTTTCTCATCTCACTTTTACTTATGTGAGATATATGCCCTATTCACCACTTATTTTTGTTTTGTAGTGTATATAAATCTCCTTTGAAATTTTACATCATTAATATCCTTATTATAATGAAATTATAAGTTTCATTTAATTTTATCCCTTCACGGGGATTATAATTAATATGTTTCAAAGTGGTATGAGACACTTTGGAATGCTTAAAAATTATTTTCCTCAAGAAATTTTCAATGATACCATTTAAAGTATTTTCATCTATGTAAACATCCTTTGTTGATTATTGTGATTCATTGAGGTTGATCTCTGATGATAACCATATAACATATTTTATTAAATTTTTATTGATTAGTTTGACTGGGGACTTACTATTTTGATACCATTCACCATATTAGTTTAGATGGTTTGTGATAATGTTTACTTAATGGGGAAAGTAATTTACATTTTTTATTCCAGTTTATAATAAAAATGTATATGTTCATTATGTTTCAGAAATTTTATATAAGGAATGAATTTTACTTAGTATGTGAAGGGTGGGACTCTATATATCCCCTAAATGCATCAATAGGTCTCATGAGACAAACCAGATTGAGTTTTGGCTGAGGCCTTACCCATTTATTTTCATATGTCTTAGATGAGGCCTCGATGGTAAGTTTTAGATGTCTAAAATTATATATTCCATCACTATGAGATTAGTTTTTGATTTCCATGTGATGATTCTACTATTAGATTATTCATTGTTAAGTTTTTTGGATCAAGTGATCATTTATATGGAATTAATTGATCTCCTTTTATTCCAGCCATATTATGCTCAAGTTTTTGATTAAATGGAATGTGTTTTAGTTATTTAAATTTTCATAGTCCTTATTTCTTATTTATGATAGCTTCTGCTTTACTTAACCATTATTAAGAATTTGAGCTCACCCATTTCTTATGTTTTATTTTCCCCCTAGGATGACAATAAATTTATTATGATTGATATACAAGGTTACACTAATGGGGATAATGGTGTTCTCAAAGAAAATAATATTTGTTTCTTATGTTTAAAATGTAATTTTAATTTCAAATATGTATCAATTTTACCAAGACTTATAAACTATTCAATCCTTTGGGATGTGATTCCTTTTATCTATGAAAATGTAATAAAGTAAGGCACCAACTCTGGGATACTAGGGTCGGGGTCCTTACAATCAGTATCAGAGTAAGTTTAGTAGTAACCTTGGGAGCTAGATTTAAGAAAATGCATATTAGAGAATATAAATCTATGTTTTACTTTGATGATAATTTTAAGTATATGATGTCATACTAAAGATTTATTAATGATAATGGATAACATAGATTTAAGTAAATGATTCATAAATTGAGAAAGAATAATGATTTATAAATACTATAAATGATTCTTCATTACTATGTGATTTGTCACTATGATTAGTGTTTCTCACACAATGATTTTGGTTTTATTCAATGTATGGGACTATAAGGAACTGAGTTAACGATGAATGTGATAGAAAATATTTTGATAATGTGAGAAGAAACATCCAAGTTAATGTCTTATAGGAATATTAAGATGTTTTGGGAATGGAAAGAAGGATATAAAGCAAGTAATTTCTGAGGAAAAATGTAAAGTTTGGAATAATGGTCTCCCTAAGGTATTATCAATGGTTTAATTTTTTAAATGTGGAAAATAAGTTCATTATGAAAATCAATGTCCCAGGGGGAAAATCATTAATATAATCAACAAGGTTATTAAAGTAGTGGTTATACTTCTGGTGATGAAGAGAATATAAATAAAAAATGAAAGGAATGAGGTATTAAGGAATAATATGTTGAATCATAGTTAATGGTTTAAGAATGAAGTAGAATGATTAAAGTTCTTGGGAATTTGGATTTAATAATTTTTTATCAATGATGATCTGATTATAAGAATCCTGAGATATATAAGTATTTTACTATAGTAATTCATGAAGGATTTTGAAGCATATGAGGAATAATACCAGTAACCAAGAGAAGTGATCCTATTGAAATTTGATCTTTTGGAAAACACATGATTTAGGGAAGATAAACCTTAATATACACTTTATGTTGATATAATAATGACAGAGAGATATTTATGGGATATTATTGTTGTCCATGAAGTTTTTTATTTATTTGATGGTTTATATTATCTTTACAAGGTTTACTAATTTATTGGATTTAAGGAATATATTCGATAATCTGATATTTTATTTTTGGAAGCATGCAAGTTTTCATTAAGGTGTTATAGTGATGGATGTATTCATATATTTGGAATGTGAAAATAATAACTACTTCATGTTGTTTGGAGAATATATTTCTAAGTTTATTTTGGAAATTTAGTTTCCTTCTAAATTTTTGGTCTTTGAATTTGGATAGAAATATTTTGGACGAGTCTTAAAATTAACTACTTTTGTAATGGATTAAGGTGAAAATTTTATATTATTATTTGAGGTCAAAGTATGATTTATTATATTTGATATCATGTTATAACCATTTTTGTTTTAGTAAAAGTTTAAGGGTTGAAGGAATGACTTGTGGATCTTATTATCCATTAATATTCTTTAGGCATAAAAAATCATTATGAACATTCATTTCCTGGTGTAAGGATTAAGTGGAATTAGATCTAAGTACAACCAAAGGAAGATAATATGCTTATGGAATAGAAAGTAATAAATGAAGTTTATTTTCTAAAGTGATTATCTGGATAATAAAATAATTCCTCAAATCTAGGAAAATGTACTTTGGAACGAAAGCATTATCTGTTTACTTTTCTTACTAAAAAACAAATGGTCTTTTACCTGATCACAGGATTTATGGTGTTGTGGTGGTTAAATTTTTATTGACTATGTACTCTATCATTCTCCATTAAAAATTTATGGTTTGATTTATCTTACACGCCTCGATTCTCAATTCGCACTAATGTTATCCTATTCAAAATACTAATTTTTTGGTAACCTTCGCATCTCCCTTTCCCTCTTATTAAGGGGATGTTTTATTAACCCTGTCTACGATGTGGGTTTCCCACAAAGATATTTTAAAGTACCAAATTTTTATTTTTGAAGTGAAATTAAAAATTGAGAGGTGTAAGAACCCAGATCTTCTTTTCAGGTATGTTTTACTTTTTCTAGTGTTTTTGAGGAAAGGAGGAGTTTCTAGAAAATTTTGAAGTACATGTCATGTACTTTATGAGTACATGTCGTGTACTTGGTTACTGCAGGTAGCTGCGTACTGGTTGTGTAATGGCTGTGCACACGACCGTGTGTGGTGACCTGGAGGCTGCCTAAAGCGGGGCTCGGTAAGGGAAAGTACATTCCATGTACCTCAAAAGTACATACCATGTAATTTTTTTTCATTGAACGTACCGGGGTCGCGTCTGACGAACAGAAACACCACCTTCTCAACCTAGTTCGTCCGAGAGCATCTATATGACCACAATTCTTCCCCGAGCCCCCAATCGAGCATCCGTTCTCCGAATCAACCGTTGTCGATTGCATTCGGGTCACCTCGGTAAGCTCTTCATCCTCTAGAGCTCTGTCTCCTGATTCCTCCTCTTTAAATAGTTATCATCGGTTGAACGTTTTAGACGTTTTTGCAGATCTATGGTGTTCTTGGGAGATTCAAGGCTTTAGGTTCACGTATAATGATCCTACAACACCGAGGTAGGTGGTTTGTACCTTTCTGTAGAAAGTCTTTGAGTTATATGTGCAAAATTGTCCAATACCCATGAACGGGGTATTGCATGTTTACTGTTTTAGCCCTGTTAATTGCCTGCTATGATTTTATACTAGAATAGAGGTTAATTGAATGTGAATAGTTAAAATTTCTATGCTTAGGAAGTGTTTTTCTATGCATGTTTGTTTATGACCGTTTGGTCCTGCTTAGCCTATTAGACTGCCTTGTTTTTCACCATGCCTAGTACTGTAGGATTGAGTGTTTGTTTACCTGACATGCTGTTATACTTTATACTATTAGCCAAGTATTTCTTGAGTTTTACTTTGGCCGTATTGCATTTCTCTACTCGTTTGACTTACACAGGGCCATGATAAGATGGTGTAGTAGACCATAGGGAGAATGAGTGTAAGGGCTTCTCTAGAGTGTCTGTTTTTTTACTTTTACGATGCGAGACCATAGGGGGAATTGACATAAGTGCTTCCTCAGAGTGTCTGTAGTTCCTCGATGCAGGACACAGGGGGAATATGAAATAAGTTCTTCCTCAGAGCGCCTTTTAGTTACTGATACAAGACTATAGGGGGAATTGACGGTGAGTGCTTCCTCAGAGAGTATATACTTAAGATGAACCAGAGGGGTTTGACTGTGTGAACTTCCTAGAGTGTTGTTTTTGTTGTTTTGGTTGAACCAGAGGGGCTAAGCTGAGAGTAATTCCCAGAGGGTTTCCTGCTTTGATTAGCTTCTTACTTGATATGTGGAATTGAATGCTTTGAATTGTAGGAATGTTTACTGCTGAGTACTTCCTTGTTTACTGATTCTTTTTACTTATTGCCTGCCATATATATTCACTGACTATTAGGCACATATATTTTGGTGGTTACCTACTGGGATTAGTCTCACAACCTGTTTGGGTCATGCTTTTGGGCCCAAATAGATTATATTGTTGCAGGTATAGATAAGGGCAAGCGCCCTTCTACTTCAGGTAATTGACTACTGTGGAGGTGAAGAGCATGGGACCAAGCTGAGGCTTGTGATGCTGAGTAGTTTTATCTTATTTATTCTGTACTTTGGTTTAGTACTATATTTCATCATTATGACGTGTTTGGATGCTTTCCTAGACACATGTATCATGCATCATTTACATGTGTGCTCCTGTTGTTTCTTACTTTAAGTCTTCCATTGTATACTATTGTATAGTGTTATTAATGCTTTTGCTACTATATATATATTTTGTTTCCACTGTGTTACTCTTCCAATGAGGGCATAGTTTCCACTCTATCACACCCAAGGCCCTCGCTGCTAGTCAGTAGCCTCTGGCTTTTGGGGAAATGCGCTTGAGGCCATGTGACCAACCGGTTACAAGGCGCCTCTGGGTGGCTTCCAGAATCGAGATGTTATAAAGTGGTATCAAAGGAATTATTTTCTTATTGACTTAATTTTTGGAGCCTATTTCTAGGGATAGGAAGAAAATAGGTACTTTTTAATAAGCTGTGCCTAGGAGTAGCTAACCCGTGTACAGGGAAAATCCAATCTACCTCATTATTGCAAATTTTCTGGTTTTTCAATTTTATAGTTGATTTGATTTTCACCATTGGGTGATTCACATGTTTTGTGCTGTTATTGTTGATGTTATTAAGGTTCTATTTCTATTGCAACTCGATGAGATGAGGGTATTCCATCTCATGCATCATATAGGCACTTTATAGAAATCACATGCCACGCATTCTTGCCATGCCATTTAGGGTGCATTAGCAATTGCATGTTGTCGTGATAGATGTTGTGCTAGATATGCATGCTGTTGTGATAGATTACTTGATAGAATACCTTCTTTTGATAGGGTATTGATTTGTGTAAGGTTTTTTTGAATGAACGCCAAAATTTGGTTCTTAAGGTGTTATGGGCCCTCATGGACCAGAATTTGGTGGATCATTACCTTGTTTTCCTTGTATATGACATGTATAAGATGCCAAACTTTGATTCACGGGGAGTATGGGCCCTCACAGATCAAAATTTGGCACTTTAATGTTCGTTTCAGTGTTTTTCTGGGTCTCATAGAAGTTTCTAAGGCTTACTGTTTGGAAAAACCCAGAATACACGACGTGTAATGATGAAGACATGCCATGTGTTCTTCTATTCGGGAAGAAACTGTTTTTCTTAAGTAAACGTTGTGTACTGTATGTACATGCCATGTAATATCTAACCGTGTCACAGAATGTGTGGGTAGAGACACGGGGTTGAGAAATATTTGTGGGAACATGCTGTGTACTGGTTGTACACACCGTGTTGTGTAGAACACGTGTCCACCCATGCGACTAACGACACAGATAGATGAAAACTTAATTTGTACATGCCGTGTCAAGCTTGAACACACCGTGTAGTGTAACCTTTGTATCTGGACATGTAACTAACAACACAGTTCGTTGGGGTTCGGCTATTACACGCTGTGTCTGGCACTAACGCGCCATGTAGTCTTGTTCTAGGAGAACCGTGTGGGTTAGTCGTGTAGAAGAAATCGGGCAGGGAAAGAAAATTCAAGTATATGTTGGGTGTTAGGACAACACGCCCTCTATGGGGTGTTACACGACCAGTTTTGGTAGGAGTACACACCCATGTGAAATTCTTAAGGGAACACGTCGTGTATCCATTATAGACATCGTGTATTAATGTTTTGAAAAACTTGAATTATTTCTTTCTCCTGTTTCTATCTTATACTTCTAAGTTTCAGTCCCTGTTAATCTTGATCTAAGGTGTGCACTTGACCTTGTAGAGTCATGCCACCGAGACATCCTCTGGTTGTCTGCTAGTTACCGGGCAGTGATCAGACACCAGACATGGCTGATTAGGGACTACCTGCAGATCCTCCAGTTGTGCCAGTCTTGGAACCAGCCATCATTCTGGACATAGGTGATGACATACAGTTCTGAGAGGGCTTCATGAGGTTCATATAGACCTTCTGCGGAGTACTGCATCCTACCCCATCAATGGTAGAGCCAATGCGGGTTTTCCAGTAGCTGCATCCTCCCACCTTTACAGGGGAAGGAGGACCTCAGGCTGCAGAGTCATGGTTAGAATCCATGCTGTCTATCTTCGATCACCTAGAGACGCCTCCAGAGAGGAGGGTCAAGATTGCTACATATATAATTCGATATTCTGCCAAGATATGGTGGGATGTGATCTCACTGGTGGGACACCAGCAGGTTATGGCTTGGGATGAGTTCCATTGTGCCTTCTACTACTACTTCTACCCATAGACTTTGAGGGCCGATCGAGCTCGAGAGTTCATGACTCTGGAGGAGGGTAATCTTTTTGTTATAGAGTATTCTTCTCACTTCATAGAGCTGTAGTGCTTCATGCCCATCCCAGGAGGTGATGAGTTATTCATGGAAAAGAATTTTGAGGATGGTCTCAGGCATGACATCCGATCTCAGGTGAACATCTTTAGGCTGACTTCCATCACTTTTATCATTAACCAGGCACTAATCACGGAGCACAATCTGAGGGATTATAGAGTTGTGAGTCAGGGCGACTCAACATCCATAATTGGTATCCCTCCCAATGATAGCAAGAAGTGCCATAGGGAGTATACACGTGGGGATATGAGGAGGTGGGACACTTCTTCTGGTAGCCAAGTGGTGTTCTACCAGTGCGGAAAGAGTGGGAATACAGGGCCACATTGCCCGAGAGACCCAGTGGAGTGCTGATCAAGCGGCAAGATGGGCCATCTTCCGTTTTTTTTTTCAGTTTTTCTCACCAAAAGCTGGTGATAAAAGTTCTTCTATGACTCCTCATTTGGGAGCTTCACCACCAGTTTCTCACCAGTCTGGGAACTGGAGTTCTTCTGGTCATTCAGGCTGAGGTGGAGGTTTTGGCCATGGTAGCCAATCTCCAGGCTTTTAGCAATAACATGGTGGATCAACTCAGAGTGGTCAGGCAGGATCACAGGGCTGCAGTATAGGCCATACTTTTGCAGTGGAGTAGACCCATCAGGATCAAGATCCCGGACCCTCTACAGTTCAAGGTACGATCCTAGTTGCCTCAGTTTTATCTTCTGCTCTTTTTGATATTGGGGCTTCCCATAGCTTTATATCTGTTGCTATTTTGGAGATCCTTGAGATATGTATCCTTTCTTCTACTGATATATTGATTCTAGACACACCGTTGGGGAAAAGAATGACTAGTGTGTAGTAGTTAAAGGAGTGCCCTCTAGAGCTTGGTGGTTGTCACTTCTTATGGGACCTTTATGTCCAAGAGATGACAGGCTATGATGTCATTCTTGGAATGGACTGGTTAGTTCCCTTTCAGGAAGTTGTCTATTTCTATCGTCGTAGGGTGAGTTTCACATCACCAGAGGGAAAATCGTTTATTCATAAGGGCAAATGGGATGTCTAGGAAAGCAAAGTGGGACCCGAGCATCATGGGTTGGGAGCGGCACCAGTGTCCATTACTCCTTATAGGATGGATACACCAGAGTTACAGGAGCACAAAAAGTAGTTAGAGGAGTTGCAAGCAAAGGGTTTCATCCGACCCAACACTTCTTCTTGGGGTTCGCCAGTCCTATTTGCGAAGAAGGTGGATGGTACCCTTATACTTTGTGTGTATTATTGGAAGTTGAACCAGTTGACAATCAAGAACCGATATCCCTTGACAAGGATTGACGATCTCTTCGATTAGCTTCGAGGAGCCCAAGTGTTCTCGAATATTGACTTGAGATCTAGTTATCATCAGTTTCACGTTAAATCATCTGATATACCTCTTACAACCTTCCAGAGCAGGTATGGTTTATATGAGTATGTGTTTATGATGTTCGGTCTCACGAACGTGCCTGCAGTCTTCAAGGCACTAATGAACCTAGTGTTCTATCCATACTTGGATTCTTTTGTGTTAGTCTTCATGGATGATATGTTGGTGTACTCTCACACTCTAAATGACCATGCTACCCATATTGGGATCATTTTGAGTACACTGAGAGATCATCAGTTATATGCTAAGCTCTCAAAATGACACTTTTGGATGGACTAGATTCACTTCTTGGGTCATGTTATCTTAGAGATAGGAGTATCAGTAGAACTAGAGAAAGTGAGAGCAGTAGTTTCCTGGGAGTATCCGAAGAACATCTTTGAGTTACAAAGTTTTCTAGGGCTGGCTAAATACTACAAACGTTTCATACTGGACTTTTCATGCTTAGAATCGCCATTGATAGGCCTGACTAAGAAGGGTGAAAAATTCTTGTGGTCAGTTTCTTGTGAGTCAACCTTTCAGGGGATGTAAGGGAGGTTGACTTCAGCAATGATACTAGTATTTTCAGATCTGGGAAAGAGCTATAACATTTACTATGATTCTTCAGGTATCGGGCTGGGAGTTGTGTTTATGCAGGGAGAAGGAGTCGTTGCGTACAGGTCTCGACAGTTGAGGCCACATGAGAGAAATTACCCGACACATGATCTTGAGTTGACTACAGTTGTTCACGACTTATGCTGTTGGATACATTATATTCTGGGGGAGAATTTTGTGGTTTTCACCAACCACAAAAGTCTCAAGTACATCTTTACTCAGCGTGACCTAAATTTGAGACAATGAAGGTGGGTTGAGTACCTTCAGTCCTTTGACTTCAAGCTTGCTTATACACCTAGGAAAGGCAACACAGTAGATAATGCGTTGAGTATAAGAACTCAGATACAGGCAGTTTAGGAGGCCAGCAGTGAGTGGAAGCTTATGGATCTATTCTCTGAGATGCATTTGGAGGTGCACACTAGACAAGGGAAGATGTTTCTTTCTTCTGTAGATGTTACCTATACTCTTATTGATTTAGTGCGAATGAGGCACCTATGTGATTATGAAGGCCTAGTCCTATGAGAGAGTGTTTCAGGAGAGGACCCTATTCTTGGATAGACCATAGGTGAGGATGAGATATTGCGTTTTCATGGGCGTGTGTGGGTGCCAACAGACATACGTGAGGAGATGATGTGATATTTTCATTCCTCGTTTTGGGTAGTTTATCCTAGTGTCACGAAGGTGTATCGTGATCTACACCATCAGTATTGGTGGCCAGGTATGAATATAGATGTTTCTGGGTTTTTCATGAGATGCCCCACCTGTCAGTAGGTGAATGCGGAGCATGAGCAACTAGCATGGCTTTTGCAACAGTTAACCATTACTGAGTGGAAATGGAATGATGCCGCGATGGACTCCGTGATGGGTTTACCGAGGTTTCCTTGAGGGAATGATGCAGTTTGGGTTGTCATTTACAGACTCACAAAGGTTTCTCACTTCTTATCGATCAAATAAACCTTCAGTGTTGATGATATGGGAAGGTTGTACATACAAGATATTGTGTGTTTACATGGAGTTCCACGCTCCATTGTTTTAGACAGGGATTCCTGTTTTACTTCTCGGGTCTGGCAAGGGATTCAAAAGGCTTTGGGTACACAGGTACTTTTGAGTACAACTTACCATCCCCAGACATATGGCCAGTCTGAGCATACAATTCAGGTGCTTGAGGACATGCTTCGAGCATGTATCCTGGATTTTGGAGGTTCTTGGGAGAAGAAAATATCTCTTGTGGAGTTTTACTACAATAATAGTTTTCAAGCAACTATTCAGATAACACTTTATGAGGCTTTGTACGGTAGGCCATGCCAATCACTCTTATGCTGGATGGAGGCAGGAGAGGCAGCTATGCTGTGACCTCAACTTGTCCAGGAGACCACATAGCAGATAGATTTGATTCAGAAGATGATGGCTAATGCACAGTCTCGACAGAAGTCTTATGCTGATCGATGGAGATGACCTCTGGAGTTCGAGGTCGGGGATCAGGTTTTCCTATGTATCACACCGAGGTTGGGACATAGGAGGATTAGGAGGCAGGGTAATTTTTCACTAAGGTACGTTGGGCCTTTTTAAGTGTTGGAGAGAGTTGGGCTGGTTGCCTATCAGTTGCAGTTACCTCAAAGGTATCAGGCAATTCACGATGTCTTCCACATTTTTCAGCTTCGATATTACTTCTCAAAACCGTCTCATGATTTTCAACCTAAGGATGTTGAGCTATAGGTGGATGCATCTTTTGAGGATCATCCTATTCGGATTGTTGATCGAAGTACGAAGGTTCTCCATGGATAGTCTGTTCCTCTAGTATGAGTACTATGGCAGCACAGGTGAGTATAGAACGAGACTTGGGAGAGGGAGGCCGATGTACGATCACAGTGGCCGGAGCTGTTCGAGGATTCTTCTTCTACACTACCTTGATAAGGAAATTTGGGGAAGAATTTCTTTAAGGGGGGAAATTTTTAAGAACCTAGATCTTATTTTCAGGTATGTTTTCCTTTTTCTGGTGTTTTTTAGGAAAAGAGGAGTTTTTGAAATTTTTTGAAGTACATGCCACATAATTTCTGAGTACACGTCATGTACTCAGTTACTACAGGTAGTCGTGTGCTGGCTGTGTAACGGCTGTGCACACGGCCATGTGCGGTGACCTGGAGGCCGCCTAAAGCAGGGATTGGTAAGGGAAAGTACATGCCATGTACCTCAAAAGTACACACCATGTACTTTCTTTTTTCATTAAACGTACTGGGGTCGCGTCTGATGGACAGAAACACATCCTTCTTGACCTAGTTTGTCCGAGAGCATCCATACAGCCGTGATTCTTCCCCAAGCCCCTGATCGAGCATCCTTTCTCAGAATCTACCACCACCGATTGCGTTGGGATCACCTTGGTAATATATTCCTTCTTATAGAGCTTTGCCTCCTGATTCCTCCTCTTTCAAGAGTTATCCTCAATTGAACATTTTAGATGTTTTTGTAGATGTACAATGTTATTGGGCGATTCAAGGCTTGAGGTTCATGTATAACGATACTACAACACCAAGGTAGGTGGTTTGTGCCTTTCTATAGAAATTATTTGAGTTATATGTGAAAAATTGCCCAATACCCTTGAACGGGTTATTGTGTGTTTACTATTTTAGCCCTGTTAATTTACTGCTATGCTTGTATGCTGGAATAGAGGTTAATTGAATGTGAATAGGGTAAATTGCTATGATTTGGAAGTGTTTTCCCATGCATGTTTGTTTATGATCATTTTGTCCTACTTAGCCTGTAAGGATGCCTTGTTTTTCACCATGCCTAGTACTGTAGGATGGAGTGTTTGTTTATCTGACACGCTGTTATAATGTAGACTGTTATCCAAGTAGTTCTTGAGGTTTAATTTGGATGTATTGAATTTTTGTGCTCATTTGACTTACATAGGGCCGTGAGAACCTGGTGTAGTAGACCATAGAGAGAATGGCTGTAAGGGCTTCTCCAGAGTGTCTGTTTTTACTTTTACGATGTGAGACCATAGGGGGAATTGACATAAGTGCTTCCTCAGAGTATCTGTAGTTCCTCGAAGTGGGCCACAAGGGGAATGTTACATAAGTGCTTCCCTATAGTGCCTTTTAGTTACTGATATGAGACTATAGAGGGAATTGATGGTGAATGTTTACTCAGAGAGTATATACTTAAGATGAACCAGAGGGGTTAGACTGTGTGAACTTCCCCGAGGGTTTCTTGTGTTTTTTTCGTTGAACCAGAGGGGTTAGGATGAGAGTAATTCTTATAGGGTTTCCTCCTTTGATTAGATTCTTACTTGATATGTGGAATTGAATGATTTGAACTGTAGAAATGTTTAATGCTGAGTTCTTCCTTATTTAATACTTCTTTTTACTTATTACCTGCCATATATATTCACTGACTATTAGGCACAGATCTTTTGGTGGTTGCCTACTGGGATTAGTCTCACACCCTATTTGGGTCATGCTTTTGGGCCCAAACAGATTATATTGTTTCATTTATAGATAAGGGCAAGCGCCCTTCTACTTCAGGTACTTGACTGCTATGGAGCTGGAGATCATGGGACCAAGATGAGGCTTGCGCTGCTGAGGATTTTTATCTGCTTTCTTTTGTACTTTGGTTTAGTACTGTATTTCAGAATTGTGACGTGTTTGGATGCTTTCCTAGACACATTTATCATTCATAATTTACATGTGTGCTCCTGTTGTTTCTTACTTTCGGTCTTCCTCTATATACTTCTGTATGGTGTTATTACTACTTCAGCTACTGTATATCTATTTTTTTTTCTCTGTGTTACTTTGCCAATGAGGGAATAGTTTCCCCACTATCACACCCAAGGCCCTTACTGCTAGTCAGCAACCTCTGGCATTCAGGAAAAAGTGCTTGAGGCCATGTGACCAACCGGGTACGGGGTGCCTTTGGGTGGATTCCAAAACCGGGACGTTACAAGAGGATGCAATTTATTGAAGGATGAGAGAATGTAACACCCCAATATTTTATGGTATGTATCTTTATAAATTCAATCTCTTTGATAATTTATGTTATACATAACACTGAGCTTAAAAAAATGACTAAACATTATTATTTAATTAAGATAGTTATCACCTAGCCATTGGAATAGAGAGAATAAAAGAGATTAATTAAATTATGAAAATATAGTTTACACATGATTATTAAATGAATTAATTGGTTACCAATTAATTATAAATGAAAATAAAAACCAATTGAATATAAAGGTGTGTTTTTTGTAAAAAACCATTTTTATACCTACAATAGAATTTTATCTTAATATATTAAATGAATAACTATTAATGAAATATATTAATGAAATTTATATGTTACATATTCAATAATATGTTTTTAAATTAACCCAATATGTTTTATATGTGTAATATAAGAAACAAATCCAATTTTATGCATAAAAAAGTTATATTTTTCTAAAAGATAATTTTGTCACCTTTTAATGGAACACATATTTTAAAACTAAATTTTGGAACTATTATAATTTTTATTTTAAAAAATAAATTTCATTTTATAAATCATAAAATCAAAAATATCTTAGTGTAATTTGTTTTGTATTTTTCGGAGAAGTTTCATTTTCTGATGAATAATAAAAAAATATTGAATTTTAATTGAAAACCATTTTTTCATATAATTTATTTATATAGTTAAATTATATTTGAAATTGTTTTTAAAGTATAATTAGGTAAATTATTCATCAATAAAACCAATTTAGGTCATTTTAACTAATTTTACATTGAAATGGAATATAAAAACATTTCAAACTTTTGAATTTTTCACTTTTAAAACCCTCTTTTTCATTATGTATGAGGGATTATTTTTAAATATAACTTTGAAAATTTTGTGAATTTAATTTGGTAAAATGGATTAAATATTTTTAATCATAAGGTAAAAATTATTTTTTAAGGTCTTTTTCATTTTTATACATAAAATAATTACCATGGTAAAAAAATATTTACCACAGTATAGGTAAAATAATGAAAAGAGTTAAAGTTAAAAGGCAAGAGCTCAAACTACCTATGAAATACAAATTTTAATGGGTGGTCGAGGTATTTATTGACCCTAAACAGAATCAAAAACATTAATTAACAATATAATTCTTCTAAATTAATTCCAGCACAATGTGGTTGGATTTAATTATAATATATTTATTATTTAGTCACTTAAATCCACCTCTCCTCAAGTATAAATACCACCCTCACCACCCCATTTCTACCCAAAATCCTTTAAGCTTATAAAATATCTGAAAAAACCTCTCATAATCACTCCCCACATGTCCAAGTGATTTTGGTCTCACAAAAAGACCAAATCCAAGGTCCTCAAGGGTCTCTCAAGGAGGTGATATTCAAGTGATAATTTTCTCAAAACACCTCTCTTATTTTATTTTCTTCTTCTAATTTATCATAATATATTTCATAAATCATGAAATAATAATTATATAATCATGTAAATACATTAATTTTATGTTTCTAATGAAATATCTTATATCCATACCTTTTATTACCTCCTCTTATTCATAGAAACGAAATTATTGTTCAAGTTATGTCAGTTAATCACCTCCGTGAATAATGTTTTTATTCATTTTACATTATCAACTTCATGGATGGTCATAAAACTATTATTATGGTAAAATAATATTTAAATAATTATATTATATCCTATTTCATGTTCTAGAACTAATATATACTAATAATTGTAAATAAAACGAAACTAGTTCATAGTGTTCAAAAAATAGCCAAAATAAACCAAACATTTACCATTAACACTTTGTCAAATGAATCATCATAATGTATGAACGAAAATTGATAAAAGGAACTATTTAAACTTATGTGAGTTCATAAATACTATTTCATTTCACTTCTGGAGTTTGAATTTCCATTTTACAAGAAAATCCATAATTATACGCAAATGAACCGACCATGGAACCATAAAACAAATGCGCCCAAAACAATGAAAATAATGAAATATTATTAATGAATGGGTGATAAAATGTTATAAAAGGATAATATAAGTAAATATATAAATGAATATATTTCTCTAATAAATTAATAACATTATTTAAACCATTAGACATGAGTTTAAAGTATTATACACTAAAGGGAAGTGTGAGGTAACTAGTTTCTCATCTCACTTTTACTTCTATGGGATACATGCCTTATTCACCACTTCTTTTTGTTTTTTAGTTTATATACCACTCCTTTGAAATTATATATCATGAATATAATTATTCTAATGATATTATAAGTTTCATTTACTGTTATTTCTTCATGGGTATTATAATTCAAATGTTTCAAAGTGGTATGTGTCACTTTGAAATGTTTAAAGATGATTTTCCTCCAGAAATTTTCAACGATCTCATTTAAATAACTTTAGTCTTTTTCAAAATCCTTTGTTTAATCTTGTGACTCATTGAGGTTGATATCTTATGATAACATATACCATATTCTATTAAATGGGTGTTGATTACTCTGGATGGTTCTAAATTATGTTTACTTAATGGGGAAAGTTATTTCCATTTTGTATGCTAGTTTCAAATACAAATGTATATGTTGATTATGTTTGACCAATTTAATATGAGGATTGAATTAGACTTATTAAGTGATGGGTGGGGCCCTCTATATCCCCTATATGAATCAATAAGTCTCATGAGACAAACTATATTGGGTTTTGTCCAAGGCCTTACCCATTTATTTCCAGATGTCTTGGATGGGGCCTCAATGGTAAGTTTCAAATGTCTAAAATTATGTATTCCAAAACTATGATATTATTTGTTGATTTCCATGTAATTATTTGATTATTATAATATCCATGTTTATTTTTTTATAGATCAAGTGATTATTTATATGGCATTATTTTATCACCTTTTATTTCAGTCATATTATGCTCATGTTATTGATTAAATGACATGTGTTTCAGTTATTTAAATTTTCATAGTTGTTATTGATTATTTATGAGAGATTTCACTGTACTTAAACCATATTTATCATTTGAACTCACTCCTTTCTTATGTTTTATTTTTCCCCAGGATTCTAATAAATTTATTATGATTGATATGACGGGTTACACTAAGGGGTATAATAGTGTTCTTAAAGAAAATACTTTTTGTATTTGATGTTTAAAATATAATTTGAATTTAAAATATTTATCTAGTTTACCAAGGATACTAAACTATTCATTCCTCTGGGATGATATTACTTGTATCTATTCCAATGTAATAATGTAAGGAACTGGCTCTGGGAAACTAGGGTTAGGGTCGTTACATGATTGATGTCTCATTTATGAATTCAGTGAAAGTATTAAATGAACATTATGAGAAGTTGTTAATATGAATGAAACAACACGAGGAGAATATGTTGTTACATGGGAAATGAAAATGTAGTAAGCCTATATTTTTTTTTATTTCTTTTATACATGCATCGTATGTATGTATACTGTATTAAATAATCTGTACGAATACATTCATAATATGCATGATTATATACATGCATCATATGCTTGTATAATATGTGAATTACATTAATAGATATAAAATATCATATAATATATATAAACATGATTTATATATATACACTACTAATACATATATCATATACATGTATTAAATGTAAATTCATCATATGCATGTATATTTTAGTGAAAAACCAATGAAAATTTCATAGTAGTTCCCTGTAATGTTGAGAACCTTGAAGTCATGATATGATGATATTATTACACTTATGTTTTATTATTGGATAAAATTCTTTGAGAGGATTAAAAGTATGTTTTAATATCAAGTGTTTGGTTCTCTTAAGTGGATGAGACTTTATCTCACGAAGTTCACATTTGGTAATCTCTAAGAGAGGTAGTTATGAGAACAAACAAGTTTGTATAAATTCTAGATGTTTACATGTCATTGGATATTCCTATTTTTGAATGTGTGCAATGATCTATAGATTCAAGATTATTATTAATTCATGTCATGATTCATGTACTTTGATGTATTTACCAAAACCATGATGCTCTATGTTTATTCAGAAGAAGGATAAATTAGTGGCATCATGAGTGGTTTGAATTAATGAATAATTCAATATAAAACTTGTCCCTTATGATTAAGGAAGATGATATATCTAGCCCTTTTATTAGAGTTGAACTAGAAACAAAAATTCTATGGGCAGGGTTTATTATCAGGGTTATTACAAATATTTAAAGAAATAGAAATCGAGCACATAGGTTGATAATACATGTATAAAACCTACTTGGTTGAGAGATATTGAGACAAATGGATTATATTACATAGTGAGAATTTGTGTGTGGTTGTTTTAATTATGAAATTAACTTCTTCCTCTATGTGAGCCTTTACATATTACTAGATTATGATATTGAACTTTAGGAAAGCTTTCCTAATTCCACTGAGGAAGAGGTCTAAAGGGTCACACACTTAATGTTTCCATGATCTCAGTTAAATTCTATATGAATTTAATAGTTGGAATAAATAATACTCTCTTAAGTGAGGAATGCTATTTATTTTTGATTTTTTGGATTAAAAATAATACAACATTGACCATTTTAAAATCTGAATATATATGTGAGTTGAATGAAATTTCATAAGGTAATAAATAATAATTTTTATTTATTAATTAAATATTTATTTAGTTATGTGAATTTTAAAAATAAATATTTATTCTCAAATTCACTGAATAAAATATTTATTGATCCCTTATTTTATTCACAAGGTAATAAATATTATTTATTTAGTTATGTGAATATTAAATATTTTTTTTCAAGATCATGAATATAATATATATTTATTAAATGAATAATAATTGTTATTCGAGATTTGGTAAATGGAGAGGAGGAAACATGAACCGAGTTAATGGGTTTGGTAGGAATGATATAATAAATTTCATTTAAACAAATAATAATTTATTTAATGACTGATATTTATTTTATCCACGAGACATGTGTACACCAAGGAAATAATAATAATAAAAATATTATTATTAGATGTGAGTTTTTATAAAGATTAAGATAATAATAAAGGGCCTATTTATAATTCTTTATTCTATAACATTTCTCTCT
This sequence comes from Viscum album, assembly GCA_963277665.1. Taxonomy (NCBI): domain Eukaryota; kingdom Viridiplantae; phylum Streptophyta; class Magnoliopsida; order Santalales; family Viscaceae; genus Viscum; species Viscum album. The sequence continues at coordinate 1,819,268,346 of OY728151.1, read as the reverse complement.
ATATACCTAATTATATCATTTCCTAGGGTTATTCGAAAGAGAAATCACTATACACAAAAAAAATCCCCTATAGAGAATTCTATCTCAACGAAGAACTTCTCTAGGGTTTCTATCAAGATTGAGCGATATTCCACATCATCATTCCTTCTTTCTCAGTACCAAAAAAAAAACAATCAATGTGATCATCAATATCGAAGGACCACTTATTAAAATAAACATGAATGATTAAAGGTGATTGATTCCTCCACCCTAACACCCAACTATTCCTTAATTACATTGTGAGATTAAGGAGCATGTGTGGATCACTTCTAGATGGGTTCCACTTTGGATCCTCATAGTCCAACAATGGTATATGATGAATGGGGTTCAAATGGACAACATCTTCTTTAAATAAAGAATTCAAAGGATGAGGTAATTATTGGAATTAAATTAATTATAAATTTAATATAAAAAGACCCAATATCTAGTTTTGGGGATCCTTTTGTATAGTTTCTTCAGTTTTATTCATTAGATATCAAGATTATTCATCACGTTATTATGGATTTTTTGTTGGAAATAGTGAAAAATTATTATTGGGAACAAACCTAAATGGATTTCGTTTCACCTATAACCTTTATATAGGAGGTTTAAAATAAAAAAATTTCACCATTAAATCAAAAGAATGTTGGGGTTAAGAAATATGGATTGAATATTTCATAAAGAAATGGATTTTTATGGCATGTAGAATAAAAAAAGGAGTTATCCCATCTGATTTATCATTCAAGAAATGAGGTATCATTCTAGTATCAAAATGTGTTTGTTGTATGTATCTCAAAATAAAACCCACTAAACAAATTTTCATCCATGAAGAATGGTCACATTACTTGTGTTCCTCATTTAATGTTTTCATATATATCTATATATATTATAGTTCATTTGAACAATATATTTCTTCTTAGATTTCTAGGGTGAACTGTGGATCACTGAAATATCTTTTTCATATTTTGATACTTATGAGAATATGTTAGGTTCTATGGAATTTATATAATATAACTTTTTACTCTTATGAAATTGTTTTAATTCTTATCATAAAAGAAAATTTATATCCTTATTTAGGGAACACACAAACTTATGGGAGGTTCACCGGCCTAACTATTTTATTAGGAATCTTTTGATGGATGCATTCCATGTGAGGTGGTTTGATGTTGCTAAGCCTTGAGGTCATTGTGTTGTAAGTTAGTTCCCTATAACCAACTCATGTATGTACTTTGATTACAATTACATGTATAAAGTTTAATATATACATGTGTTTACCTTAATAAATAGTGTTGATATTTTTCATTCACTATATTTATGGTAATTTACTTAGATTACATGTCATATCAAAAGGTTATAATAGTTCTTGGACTATAATGAGAACCTAAAAATACCATGATAGTAATCTTAAACTTATGTTCTATGGTCTAGATACATCATACTGATAGGAAATAGATGATGTGCGACCATCAGGCCCCAGGGGATCATAATCATTGATAATTTTTATCATTAAGTTCTCCCTTGGTGATCTCAAGTAGATGAGATCATGAGGGATTTCCCACCAATAAAAACACCACATGTTCCAGGTGTCATTATTTGTTCTTATTTTCAACCATGTGTAATGTTCACCTAACTTGTGATTATTATCAGTGTATACTATTTGATTACATACTTTGATGCAAGATGAAAATTATGAAATTTATGTTGTAGCAAGGTAGCTTGCGTTGTGTGTGACATTGGTGATATGAAATTGATTGAATAATTAAGATATAATTTGTTTCTTCCAAGAGGAATTGATGTCTTAGGACCAGTTTATTAGGATGATTATACCTTTACTAAATCCATGGTCATGGTATAAGAAGGTAAGTCAGTCTAGTTAGGTCAACAAATAATAAAGAAATAATAGATGATGACACAAAGTATGCATCCTTTTTTATGAGATATCACATGACAAAGAGATTATATTATATGACATATGTTTGTAGGAAATATAGTTGTTTCTATGAATTTTACATAAATATTTATTGGCCTTGATGGGTTGATAGACTCCACCCCTATTCTATAAATATTATTAACTTATATTGAGATAAGGTCCTATATGGTCACACACTTAGTGTATTCAAAAGTCTTCTCTATTTTGATAAATAAGAGTATAAGACATGGTTGGTCCCTCCATGAGTTCTGAGAGATGTCTGTGAATAAACTATCTCTAATGAAAAAATAAATTAAATATTATTTGAGTATAGAATAACTTTATTTAAATTTATTTATTAAAAATATTCACAAGGTATTAAGTGAATACATAAAAAAATATTATACAAAAGAATATTATTTTAATATTCAAGGTTTGTTTAATATTTTTGAGAATTATAAGTCTATTTAATGATTCAATTTTATCACATAATATCTTTATTATATATTAAAATTAGGCAATAAAATATAAATGACATTTATGACACAATGAGTTGGTCATAACATGTTTTTTATATCTTATTTAGTGGGTGTTATTTATAAGGGGGTTGGAGAACCCTTTATGGGTGTTTAACCTCCACTATATAAGTAAGAGGAAGCTCATTTCTAGAGGACTATTAATCCACTCGAATTTGAGAGCTCCTCTCTCCTTCTTCCTACATCCTAGATAGAGAAGATCCCTTTCCAAGCATTTTATCTTAGATATCTTTTATGGATCTAAGGAATGATATAGTGGTGATTGTTGGGAAATCAAAGGCTTCATCATATCTCTATGATAGCTCCTAAAATTTGATGATTAGAATTACCACATACACTTGAAGTGTGTGTGGATGAATTAGAGGAATTCGACCTCAGATACTTTGAGAAATGGTAATTGGTGATGGGAGATTGTCGAAAACACGTTCAATTTGAATGAAGTAATTTTTAATTTTAATTTTTGTGCTTAAATAAATTCATGCGACATCCTTGGACTTTTACCAAGGATTGAATCACCAGAGACGACATTGTCACATTGATCCGGTGATGAATTTTTTTAAATCCCTGGACCATCTGCTTCTACTGCATTCCCTAATGATATAAATTGGCATCAGAATGATCACGAGAATTTTCTATGCCAAGAAAAATTAAATTTACCATAAATTTAAATAGAGTGTTTCATTTTGGTATTAATATAAAAGGTTTCGCTTCAATCCAATTTTCGATGGCCAAGCTATGGCCATCCTAAATTTTAATTTGGATCAAAACATGGGTAAAAAATTTTAAGAACACATATATATTAATTAAATTCCTGGGTTGTTTCTGTGTTGGTAATTATAGTAACCCCAACTTTTTGGCCAGCTCTGGCTTGATTCCAATGGCCATAATTTTTTTGGTTGTTGATATCAAATTCCACCAATTGTGAAATTAGAAAAAAATGTCAAAAGGAATATTTATAATGCTTGAAAAAATAATAAAAAGAAAAAAGGGCTATTAAAAATGGGGCAGTGGGTGTCTAGTGGGTTAACATATAAACAAAAAAAAAGAGTAAAGGTTGGGGGTGCTTTTATTGGATTTTTTTTAAAAAAATTATTAAAAATTTCCCCCTTACCCGTTGGCATCTCAAACTCTCCAATCACCTCCCACTAGCATTGTGTCGCCCTGCTATTACCACCACCCACCCAACCACCTTCAACCTAGCCATCACCCGCTATCTCCATCTTCACCCAGCTGAGATCCCCATTGCCTGACACTATCTCAGACGATCAACCACCTCAGCTCACTATACCACCACCCCACTGGATTCCCTCCCACCTGGTTCCATCTCAGCTAACTAGTCACCTCGACCCATAGTGCTACCATCCCACTTAGTCACCCCTGTTGGCGTCGTCCCCTCTGGTGGTGACCCACCACATGTGGCCCCCTCAACAGCCTCTCCCCAATGTGACCACCTTTAAATTGGCTGAGCCATGGCCAAACTAGGTCATAAAGACCTAGAATAGGTTTTTGTGGGTCCTTCCTAACTTTAAATGGGCTAGGGAGGTCCTTACCAATCTAGAACAGGTCTGGGAAGGTTTTGCCTGACCCGCTCAGGGCCATCTGGGCTTGAAAAATCCAAAAAACCATTTTAAGGATTTTCTAGGACAAGTGGGGCCTAATAAAAATTTAAGAATATTAAAAAATTTAAATTTAAATTTTGGATTTAAAATAATAATAAATTATATGCATAACCGTATGAAATAATTTTTTTTGATTTAAAATAATTGTTTTGATTAATTTAAATGCCCTTGAAATAATTTTATCACAAGTTTAATTTTTATTACGCATTTATTTTATATGATGACTAGTCTTGATCATTAAATGAGTATCATTTTTCTAGTTTTATATTTATTTAATTAATTATTACAACTTCATGTGATGAATGTGATAATTAATTTATTTTTTACTGTCTGCGCATCATCTTCCTTCACTTAATATCTATAAGGGACTATATGCCCATATATATAATTCTATATGTATTTTACACTTCTGGAGAACCCCTCACCTGCATGTGAGTACGTATGTATTATGAAAATGATGTTATAAGACATGGACCATGCGAAGAGGAGGTTATATTATAGACAATATGTGGAAACATTAGACCAGGGTGCTAACTTTGATAAGAGTCAGACCCAACTTAGGAATTTTACCCCTAGGGTCACAGTTGATCCATTAGATTATCCAATAATAAATGATCAATATCATTTAGGAAATTTATTTAGTTTATATATTGTTTATTATTTTATGAATATAGATGTTTATGTAAACACATAATATAATATACTAAAATTCATAGTTCAAAGACGTGATGAATTTATTCTATTAATGAATTATTCACTTGTGAGCACGATCACATAAAAAAATATTTATTAGAAAAGGATTAAATGGATAAAAAATTAATAAAAACCCTCAAAGTAATATTAAGTCTTAGTGACTTATATCACTTAAATTTGAACAAAACTGGGTGTAAGAGGTGTTCATCAGCAATACTTGTGGGTTCCACCAACTACTGGGTAGTTCTTATAAGAGTGATGGGTTGAATTAACTAAATATGGTAGAAAAGAAGTATCCATATCTATCTTGCTACAAATTTATATGAAAATAGTTAAGGTAATCAAGGTTATTATTTTATGAAGACGATATTTCACTCAACAGATCAAGGAGTGATGAGTCAATACAGTTGGATTGTTTAATTCTTACCCTGAAACTCTATGAGTTGTGACATAGAAATAGCTTGGACTATGAGGATAGGTTTCATGGATCCTTTCCACTAGAATACTCAAGATACTAGGTATTCCAAATCTAGTAGTGATGGCTACTAGTGTTCTATAATATAGTGGGAGACATTAAATGAATTAATTAATCAGTAATGTCTAATCAGTAATGACGAAAAAGTGATAACCGCTAAAATTTATTTACTAAAGATAAAATAGAAATCACCACCACTAGTAAATTATCACTATGATCAATTATGGATAAATAAAATACACTAACCGGTCATAACTTCCAATAGTGGTACAAGTGCTTGTGCATAACACTACACCAATAGAGGAAGCTTTATGTGTGGGAGTCCTCACTTCCTACTGAGCCTCTTCAAGAAGAAATAAAGGTGGATAAAGAAAAAAATAATAAATATATAGATGATGGAATATATATAAAGTGTATCATGTTGTCATCGATGTCCATTCAACTATAGAAAATGAATGTGTATGAAGATTCTTACAAGATGAAAACTCATCTCTAAGAGTTATATGAGGAGAGTGTAAGGAAATAAAGACATGAGATATCATGTGAACTGTCACGACCCATCCTCGGGGCCCCATGCCGTGACTAACCCAAGCCCGCCTTCCATAGGCCAGGGGTTGGTAACTAGCACCAAATGCGTAAATCCCGATAAAAGGGAAGGCATTGCCTTTATAAAGAAAAAAAACACCACAGAGTACGCAAAATGAAGTAAACACTAAGTAAACTGAGTACACAAGTAAGTGCTAGAAAGTAAATGGGCCAATATACAAACCCAACTGAAAGTGCAATACAACTAAAAGGAAAGTACAACAACTGAAAGTAAAGCAGCATCCTTGAAGTCATCCTCCGGAACTCCCACCTGAAGGGTGAGTACAGACAGTCTCATCGGCTCCTCATGTCTGGCCATCCTCTCTGTGTATGACCCGCCTGATAGTCCACCTCCGTGTACCATCCCGCTCCTCAAGCCTTAACTACGATCAGCGCTGTCCGTCACCTGCAACCAACACAACGTAGTGCAGGCGTAGCCCGTGCAGGGGTGAGTATATGATACTCAGTAGGGACCCCGAGACTCCCGAAGGTCTCCCAGAATCCACAAAGGATAATCCACAAAGGAAAGATACAAATACATGTATCAACCAACACTACATAGGTATATGCTCATACATATACTTAAGTCATCAATTCCAGTTCTGCTCTGACTTACGAGCTCAAGTACAACCCAGTCCACACAGGAAAGTATAACTCAATCCACATAGGAAAGTATGTATCAATCCATACAGGAAAGCAAGTCAATCATATCGAAGATAGTGATTGAAAGTCAAGACTCAACTCACACAGGTATACTAATCACGAAGAGGGGTGGAGATGATTAATGTAGCCTCTGAATCATCTCCTCTGCCTAACCCATGTAGGATCCAAGTACAGATGTCGTAACTGCCGAACCCACATAGGATCCAAGTACAGTAACCGTCGCTGCCGAAACCACATAGGATCCAAGTATAGTCATCATTGCTGCCGAACCCACGGAGGATCCAAGTACAGTCATCCTCGCTGCCGAACCCACGTAGGATCCAAGTATAGTCGTCATCGTCATCGCAGTCGCAACCAGCTCTAGGGTTCCCACACACAACACGCTCGATTCCGGGAGGGTCTGCTCCACGAGCCAAAGGGGTCGATACATCAAATGTCACGAAGTTCAGAGTTGATGTATCATAAAGTTTTGTCTCGTCAAAAGGAACTCATCGTGACAGACGGGGCGTCAATCGGACGCCCGGTCTGAGAGTTATTGGCTTTTTCGTCCTAGGGACCCAGTTGGGTTTTAAGCTAAAACTTACCCGACCGTACTCCAGCTACGTCCAAACCTCGAGCGGAGTAAGCCAAAATAACCATCTCACTAAGAGGAATCCAACAAAGTCGACGGAAAGTCAATTGGATGTCCAGAGCTCAATTTATAAGCGTTTCCGCTCCGAGGGCCCGGTTGGTTTTGTGTTCGAACCAACCAGGTCATACCCAAAGTTCTCCAAAACCCTGAGTGTAATATACCGAAACGACCATCTCGATACGACGATCCCAACACAACTAACAGTGCGTAGATCAGAGGTTCGTAGCCCAAGTTATGGGTGTTTGAATGGATCTGTTTGAAAGTAGGGGGTTTGGGCCCGGTCCGACCCGACCAATTACCCCCTAGGTCGACCCGACCCGGGTCCGGGTCCGGCCCGTTTGGGTGCGGCCCGACCCGTTTGGGCACGGCCCGGCCCGGATGGCGTGGATCGGCTCGGCACGAGGGTCCGGTCCAGCGTGGGCGGTCCGACCCGGCGCAGGCGGTTCGGCCCAGCGAGGGCGGTTCGGCCCAGCGCGGGCGGTCCGGCCCAGCGTGGGTGCCCAAGCGCCGAGTGGATGCGAAAGGGGGGGCGACCCCCCTCGTTTTGAAAAAGAGGCCCCCTTTTGGTGGGGCCCTCCCTTGCCAGCTGCCGGGGGTTACAACCCCAAGACTTCCCGAATTCGGCAGGCCGTAATGGCCAGCCAGTGAGCCGCCGTGGGTCCCGCCTCCCTGGTGATGCCAGTGGACGACCGCCTCCCGCTGAACCGCCATGGCTCTTGCCCGTCCAGCGCGGCGCGACGGCACCGTGCCCCTCCGCCCTGGCCACGACCCTCCTTGGTGCTCCGGCGCGGCGCGACGGTGCTGCGCCCCTCTGTCGCGACCCGTTCTTGGTCGCGGCCTCCTTTGGCTTCACCGGCGCGGCGCGACGGTGCCACGTTTCTTCACCGCGGCCCGCTCCGGCCGCGGTACTCTCGTTCCCATGCGGTGCAACAACACCACATCGCCTCCGTTTCAAGCCACGAAGACGATCAACATCAAAATGGGAGGAGGATCAGCCTTGTTTGTGCGGTCCGATCTCCTCCCATGATATCGATAGAAAGTAGCGAATTAAATTAACGAAGAACGTAAAATAATACATGAACGATGAAACAACCCCTACCTCAAAAGAAGTTCGCGGAATCTAGCGTCGCAGAGGTGGTTTCGATGACGGCGTTGGCGTACGTCCAAGGAGGGGATGACATCACACACCGGCTGCGGAGAGGAAAAGGAATGGTACGTCGATCTCTCCTTGTGATGACGACGTTCTTCGTCGAAGTCTTGACGTTCTTCAACGAAGGTGATGGAGTTCTCCAAGACGTAGAATTTTCTCTCCAAATATCCTCACACAACAAGCCAACCTAATAAAATAAGGCCTTCCCTTATTTTATTAACACATGCCAAGCCTTTCAAAATTACAAACATTCAAATTAATTTAAGTGAATGAAACATTCAATTAATTGGGTTGGCAAGTGTTTAAGAGGGAGAGAGAAGGAGGTGAGTGGTCTCACATTAAAGGGGATTTAACATAACTTATGTGGGGGTTTAGAGGAGTTAGGGAATTTGAAGGGGTGGGGCTCATGTGGCCCCCACCTCACAAATATCCTAACAAGAGAAGTTAGGATTTAGTGGGTCCCACCCAACTCCCATACTTAGGTTAAACCACTTAGAAGTGAAATAAAATTGTAACACATATTTTATTTCACTCTTCAATTAAACCATTTTTTTAACAACACCTCCCGAGTAAACGCAACTCTAGTAAAAGTCTTTTTAAGCAATTACCGGTGTTGCGGTTTCATCGGTGCCCTTAGATTTCGATTCTGAGCACCGGTTCAAAAGTTAGAAAAACCCGCTTGTTCGTTCACTGAACGTACCCGAGCTAAACTTCGGAAATTGATTCCTGGCACAATGGGCCTTGAAATCAGGTTCCATCAGAAACTGCGTACTCGTAAAATCCCAAAGAAATTAAGAAAAAAATTTCCTTGAAATTTACGGGTCTTTACATTACTCCCACCTCAGGGATTTACGTCCCCATAAAGATACATCACAAACTAGGGAAACAAATGAGGGTACTGAGCACGCATCTGAGCCTCCGGCTCCAATGTGCTCTCCTAGAGGTTCCCATGCTGCCACCTGATGCACACTAGAGGAATCAACTGTCTACATAGGACTCGCTCCTGTTGATCCTTGATCTCCACCGGAACCTCCGCAAAAGTTTCCCCTTCATCGATGTCTAGCTCCCCATGATCAATGATATGCGTCAGATCATGCACGTATCTCCTCAACTGAGATACACGAAAGATGTCGTGCACCCAGTGCAATTGAGGTGGAAGAGCCAGGTGATAAGCCACCTTGTCTATCCTGCTGAGAACCTGAAGTGGTCCTATGAACAGTGGAGATAACTTGCCGCCCCAGCCAAATCTCCGTAATCCACGCCGAGGTGAGACCCGTAAGAAAATGTTGTCGCCATCCTCGAACTCCAGGGGTCTCCGCCTCGTGTCAGCATAGGACTTATTTCAGCTCTGAGATGTCCTAATCCACTCTTGGATGACCTACACCTTCTCTATCGTGGCCTGGACCATCTCTGGTCCCACAAGTGCTGACTCTCTAGGGTCTGTCCAGCACAGAGGTGATCTGCAAGGTTGGTCGTACAATGCCTCGTCTGGTGCCATCCCGATGGTGGAGTGGTAGTTGTTGTTATACACAAAATCCACCAAGGGTAGGCGATCCTCCCAGCTATGAACAAAGTCGAGGACACATGCACGAAGCATGTCCTCGAGAGTCTGAATGGTTCTCTCCGTCTGACCATCCGTCTGAGGGTGAAAGGCGGTGCTCAGGCGCAGCTGCATCCCAAATGCCTCCTGCAACCCCTTCCAAATCCGGGAAGTAAAGCGAGCATCTCGATCGGAGACAATAGATGATGGCACACCATGAAGCCATACGATCTCCTGAATGTAGAGGCGTCCCAAGCTCTCCACTGAGCCCTGCTCTCTGATGGGTAAGAAGTTGGCCGACTTGGTGAGTCGGTCGACGATCACCCAAATGGAGTCGTGTCCTCTGGAAGTATGTGGAAGTCCAGTCATGAAATCCATAGATATCTCGTCCCACTTCCACTCCGGGACCTCTAAGGGATGTACCAAGCCCGTTGGTACCTGGTGCTCCACCTTCACCTGCTGACAGGTGAGGCATCAAGAAATGAACTCTGTCACAACCTTCTTCATTCCAGGCCACTAGTGCTGTCGTCTGAGATCCTGGTACATCTTCACTACTCCTGGATGTATCGCCAAAGGGTAAATATGAAACTCTCTCAGCACCTCCTCCTATAAAGCAGCTGGTACCATAGTACGACCTCTGAAAAGGATGACGTGCTCTCCTCCTACAAAAAATACATCAGGTGCCTGTCCTGTGGAAATATGTGCGTGTCGCGCCTCACAGTCAACATCCCCAAGTTGTGCCTCTCTAACCTGCTGAAGTAGTGGAGGAGTGACTGTGAGGGACTGAAGAAAGGCTACCCCATCTCTATCCTCAAAGGATATCTGCAATGCGGCTAACTGCTCCGTCGCCTCTCTATGTAGCTGAATGCCCGTCCTCCTGCTGAGTGCATCAGCTACTACGTTACCCTTTCCAGGAGTATAAACTATCTCAAAGTCATATTACTGGAGGAACTCGAGTCATCACTACTATCTCAGGTTCAGGTCCTTCTACGAGAAGATGTACCTGAGACTCTGGTGGTCAGAGTAGACTGTAAAGCGCTCACCCATCAGATAGTGCAGCCACATGTTCAAGGCGAAGAACACTGCTGATAACTCCAGGTCATGGGTAGCGTAGTTATTCTCGTTCTACCTCAACTGTCATGATACATAGGTGATAATTGCCCGCTCTTGAATCAGGACACACTCGAGTTCGGTCCCTGATGCATCACAGTAGACTACGTACCCTACTCCCTCCTCCGGTAGCCTCAAGATGGGTGCACTGGTCAATCTCTGTCTCAGCTCCTGGAAGCTCTGATGACATCTATCTGACCACACGAAGGTTTTCCACTTCTTCTTCAAAGCTGAAAGTAGTGCTGAAACTCTAGAGAAGTCTGGCACAAACCTCTGATAGTACCCAGCCAGACCTAGGAAACTCCGTACCTCCGTCACGCTCCTGGGTGGCTCCCAAGCTAGCACTGCCTCGATATTCATAGGATCCACCACAACTCCCGCCTTAGATATGAAGTTCCCTAAGAAGTGGACCTCACGTATACAAAAATGACACTTAGAGAGCTTACCATAAAGTTGCTTCTCTCAGAGTGTATCCAGTACAACCCGCAAGTGGTAAGCGTGACCCTTCTCAGTAGTCGAGTAAATCAATATGTCGTCGATGAATAATATGACAAATTGATCGTGGTAAGGCTGGAAGATCCTATTCATGAGACTCATGAACACTGCTGGAGCGTTGGTTACACCGAAAGGCATAACCAAGAACTCATAGTGTCCATACCGACACCTGAAGGCCGTCTTCTACACATCCTCATCTCGAACTCTGAGCTGATGATAGCCTGACCCGAGGTCTATCTTCGAGAACAACCGTGCTCCCTTGAGCTGATCAAAGTGGTCGTCAATCCTCAGAAGCAGATACTTGTTCTTCACGGTCACCTGATTTAGGCGACAGTAATCGACACACAGTCGCAAGCTCCCGTCCTCCTTCTTGGTGAACAAAATCGGGGAAGCCCAGGGTGAAACACTGGGTCGAATGAATCCCTTGCCTTGCAAGTCATCCAACTGTACCTGTAGCACATGAAGCTCGGTGGGAGCCATCCGATATGATGGAGTAGATATCAGTGATGTCCCAGGGTACAGGTCGATGTAGAAGTCTACCTCTCTGTGAGGAGGTAGTCTTGGAACGTCGTCAGGAAAAACGTCCGCATACTGATCCACCACAATAGGGAAACTCATACTCCGTACGTCAACTGCTCCTAGGATGAGGATAGCCAACTGATGAGTGATCGACTGTCCTCTCCTCTGCGTGAGTCCGTCCTGCGCTTCAAAGGCTCCCTTCTCGCCAGTGAAGGTGAACCTGCTCCCATCAGTACAGACACACCGCACCTTGCGCCTAATACAGTCGATCTGAGCATGGACCGTAGATAACCAATCCATGCCCAAGATTACGTAGTAAAGCCTCAACGCCGCTACAAGAATATCCCAGCCGAAGCTCTCGCTTCCTAGAGTAAGCTCACACTGTCGGCACCAGTGAGTAATCGTCGAGTCTGCTCCCGTAGGAGTCTCTAACCGTAAGGATCGAGCCAACGGCTCCGTTGGAATCTCCGAGCTCCGAACAAGGGTAGAGGAAATGAAATAATGACTCACTCCTGTGTCTATAAGAACTGCAACAAGGGTGGAGTAGATAGAGATAGTACCTCGAATCATCTCAGGTGCATCGTGGTTGTAGGCCTCCACTGCCTGAAGCTGAGCCGGCCTCTGTCCGCCAGCTCCCTGTGGTCGGGGTGGACCTCCTGGTGGTGGCAGTGGTAGATCCCCAAAGTGTCGTCCACCACCTGCTGCTCGTCCAAATCCTCTACCTCATCCACCTATTCCCTGCGGACCGCCACGGTCGAACCTCTGCCTCTGCCTGGGTGGTCCCTCAACTGTCTGCTACTCCTCTGCATGGCGGGTCGGGCAGTCACGAGCCATGTGGCCCTGCCCGCCACATGCATAGCACTGTCTGCCTCTCGTATGACTGGCTCTCCTGCGTGTGCCCCACACCTCCGAGCCAGTATCCTGAGGTCGTCTGCCTGATGGTATGGTCCACTTGGACCCCTGTGACATCCGTCGACTACCAGATGTAGAAGTCTCTTCTACGTGCCTCCCTATGGTAGGTCTCACTGCTGGTGAAGGCTTAACAAGAAATATCTCTACAATAAGGGCTCACTCCAGTAATCCTGCCTGAGTCGGAATACTGAGGGAGATCATCGAATCCCTAATCTCATGCCTCCATCCCTTCTTGAAGGTTCGAGCCCAGAAGAATGGGTCCCATACCATGTCAGTGGAGTAGCGCGAGAGATCGGTAAATCTCTCCGAATACTGTGCTATTGTCATGCTGCCCTGCCACAGCTGTAGTAGCTCCTAAATGCGCACCGCACGGAGGGTGGATGTAATGAACTCTGAGCGGAAGAGGCCCTCGAAGTCCATCAAAAGAAGAGATTCCTCGTCGTGCACCTGGAGCATCAGGCTCCACCATCTACCTACTACTGCGTGAAGGAGACTCGCCACAAGGATCACCATGAGGTTAGCTGGTGTCCCTACTAATCTGAAAACTCGAACAACAGCCTCCAACCAATCCTCGGCTGCCTGAGGATCCATCTCCCCATGGAACCTGAGCGGTCTCTGATACTGAAACTCGTGCAGTGCACTAAGGCGACGTGCACTCTCAGCTGCTGGGGCTGGTGGCATCAGTGGATCGGTGGGTAGAGGTACCGCCGGTGCCTCCGCTGTAATGGGGCCCTGCACCGAGGCCTCGTCGCTCGGTGGGCTTCCATCTCGCACAAAGCTCGGAACCCCAGCTGGCTGCCGTCGTGGGGCCATCCTGAAAAGAAACAGGTGCTCCACGGTCAATAAAGTATACCTGGTGAGCTGACACAAGTAATCACAAATAAAACTTTGAAACACACATGCAATCAATGTTTTCGTGCACTGAGTCGGAAATCAGAATTCAGGGTCCTGGTGTATGGATACATCGACCGCCGCACCAACAATGGACTCCCTGGACTGATAACCACACTCAATACCCTGAACACCATTGTTTCACATAGAAGAAAATATCAGAGTCCTGAGTTCTGCGGTAGAACCGAACTCATCTGATACCAATTTGTCACGACCCGTCCTCAGGGCCCGTGCCGTGACTACCCCAAGCCCGCCTTCCATAGGCCAGGGGTTGGCGACTAGCACCAAAGGCATAAATCCCGATAAAAGGGAAGGTATTGCCTTTATAAAGAAAACAAACACCACAGAGTACGCAAACTGAAGTAAACACTAAGTAAACTGAGTACACAAGTAAGTGATGGAAAGTAAATGGGCCAGTATACAAACCCAACTGAAAGTGCAGTACAACTGAAAGGAAAGTAAAACAACTGAAAGTAAAGCATCATCCATGAAGTCATCCTCTGGAACTCCCAGCTGAAGGGCGAGTATAGACAGTCTCATCGGCTCCTCGTGTCCGGCCGTCCTCTCCGCGTACATCCTGCCTGATAGTCCACCTCCGTGTACCATCCCGCTCCTCAAGCCTCAACTGCAATCAACGCTGTCCATCCTCTGCAACCAACACAACGTAGTGCGGGCGTATCCCGTACAGGGGTGAGTATACGATACTCAGTAGGGACCCCAAGACTCCCGAAGGTCTTCCAGAATCCACAAAGGATAATCCACAAAGGAAAGATACGAATACATGTATCAACCAACACTACTTAGGTATATTTCCATACATATACCTAAGTCATCAATTCCAGTTCTGCTCTGACTCACGAGCTCAAGTACAACCCAGTCCACACAGGAAAGTATAACTCAATCCACACAGGAAAGTACGTCTCAATCTATATATGAAATCAAGTCAATCATATCGAATATAGTGATTGAAAGTCAAGACTCATCTCACACAGGTATACTAATCACGAAGAGGGGTGGAGATGATTGATGTAGCCTCTGAATCATCTCCTCTGCCGAACCCACGTAGGATCCAAGTACAAATGTCATCACTGCCGAACCCACATAGGATCCAAGTATAGTAACCATCGTTGCCGAACCCACATAGGATCCAAGTATAGTCGTCATCACTGCCGAACCCACGGAGGATCCAAGTACAGTCGTCCTCGCTGCCGAACCCACGTAGGATCCAAGTACAGTCGTCATCGTCGTCGCAGTCGCAGCCAGCTCTAGGGTTCCCACACACAACACGCTCGATTCTGGGAGGGTCCGCTCCACGAGCCAAG
Source organism: Viscum album (assembly GCA_963277665.1). Taxonomy (NCBI): domain Eukaryota; kingdom Viridiplantae; phylum Streptophyta; class Magnoliopsida; order Santalales; family Viscaceae; genus Viscum; species Viscum album. The sequence goes on along the minus strand of OY728151.1, from coordinate 1,819,253,278 downwards.
GGGATCGATACATCAACTGTCACGAAGTTCAGAGTTTATGTATCACAAAGTTCCATCTCATCAAAAGGAACTCATCGCGACAGACGGCGCGTCAATCAGACGCTCGGTTTGAGAGTTATTGGCTTTTTCGTCCCAAGGGACCGGTTGGTTTTTAATCTAAAACCAACCCGACCATACTCCAGCTACATCCAAACCTCGAGAGAAGTAATCAAAAAGAAACTTCTCACTAAGAGGAATCCAACAAAGTCGACGACACGTCAATCAGACATCCGGAGCTCAAGTTATAAGCGTTTCTGCTCCGAGTGCCCGGTTGGTTTCGTGTTCGAACCAACTCGGTCATACCCAAAGTTCTACGAAACCCTGAGTGTAATATACCGAAATGACCTTCTCGATCCAAGGATCCCAACACAACTGACGGTGCGTCGATCGGAGGTCCGAAGCCCAAGTTATGGGTGTTTGAACGGATCTGTCCGAAAGTAGAGGGTTTTGGCCCGGTCTGACCCGACCCAATACCCCTTGGGTCGGCCCGAATCGGGTCGACCTGACCCGGGTCCAGGTCCGGCCCGGTTGGGCGCGGCCCGGCCCGGCTGGCGCGACCCTGCCCGGCTAGCGCGGCCCGGCTCGGCGCGGGGGTCCGGTCCAGCGCGGGCGGTCCGGCCCGGCGCGGGCGGTCCGACCCGGTGCGGGCGGTCCAGACCAGCACGAGCGGTGCGGCCCAGGGCGGGCGGTCCGGCCCAGCGCGAGCACCGAGCATACGCGGAAGGGGGGGGGGGGTGGCCCCCCTCATTTTGAAACGGCAACCCCCTTTTGGTGGGGCCCTCCCTTGCCAGCAGCTGGGGGTTACAACCCCCGGAATTCCCGAATTTGGCCAGCCGGTGAGCCATCGTGGGACCCCCACAGGTCCCGCCTCAGCGGTTGGCTTGGCCAGCCACCTCCCGCTGAACCGCTGTGGCTCTTTCCCGTTCGGCGCGGCCTGACGGCGCCGCGCCCCTCCGCCGCGGCCCGCTCTTGGCCGCGGCCTCCTTCGGCTTCACTGGCACGGTGCGACGGCGCTGTGCTCCTTCACCGCGGCCTGCTCAGTCCGCGGTTCTCTCATCCCCGCGCGGTGAAACGGCACCGCGTCGCCTCCGTTTCAAGCCACGAAGAAGATCAACAACAAAAGGGGAGGAGGATCATCCGTGTTTTTGTGGTCCAATCTCCTCCCGTGATATCGATAGCAAGTGGCGAATTAAATTAACGAAGAATGTAAAATAATACATGAACAATGAAACAACCCCTACCTCAAAAGAAGTTCGTGGAAGCTAGCGTCGCGGAGGTGGTTTCGACGATGGTGTTGGCGTATGTCCAAGGTGGGGACGACGTCACACACCGGCTGTGGAGAGGAGAAGGAACGACACATCGATCTCTCCTTGCAGTGACGACTTTCTTCGTCAAAGTCTTGACGTTCTTCAACGAAGGTGATGGAGTTCTCCAAGACTTAGAGTTTTCTCTCGAAATATCCTCACACAACAAGACAACCTAATAAAATAAGGCCTTCCCTTATTTTATTAACACATGCCAAGCCTTTCAAAATTACAAACATTCAAATTAATTTAAGTGAATGAAACATTCAATTAATTGGGTTGGAAAGTGTTTAAGAGGGAGAGAGAAGGAGGTGAGTGGTCTCACATTAAAGGGGAGTTAACATAACTTATGTGGGGGTTTAGAGGAGTTAGGGAATTTGAAGGGGTGGGGATCGTGTGGGCCCCACCTCAAAAATATCCTAACAAGAGAATTTAGGATTTAGTGGGTCCCACCCAACTCCCATACTCAGGTTAAACCACTTAGAAGTGAAATAAAATTGTAACACATATTTTATTTCACTCTTCAATTAAACCACTTTTTTTTAACAACACCTCCCGAGCAAACGCAACTCCAGTAAAAGTCTTCTAAAGAAATTACCGGCGCTGTGGTTTCATCGGTGCCCTCAGATTTCGATTCTGAGCACCGGTTCAAAAGTTATAAAAACCCGCTCGTTCGTTCACTGAACGTACCCAAGCTAAACTTCAGAAATTGATTCCGGGCACACCGGGCCTCGGAATCAGGCGCCGTCAGAAACTGCGTACGCGTAAAATCCCAAATAAATTAAGAAAAAATTTTCCTTGAAATTTACGGGTCTTTACATGAACTGTATAGGTGCATGATAGTAGAAGGGAATCAAGTAGGATCTCATGTACTCAAGATGACTGGGTACATCGAGGGACATGAATCTCTTGGGTTAAAACTTAACAAAGAACTCGAAAATGATCTCATTCGTGCCTCTTTACCGCTAAGCATCTTGACTATTATTGTTAATTAAAACATGAATAACATGAAAAAGTCACTCACAAACCTATTTAATTTAGTTTTCCAAGTAAATAAAGATATAAAAAATACCAATTCTTCAGCCCTTATGGTGAACAAGAGGATTAAGGGCATGGATAAGGGGTTTAAGGCTAAACCCAATATGAAGATATCAATGCACCGTCATTCTAAAACATCAAAGATACATAGGGAGGTAAATAATAAAGATACTATCTTCTTTGTATGTGGAAGGAATGGACACTTGAAGTTGAATTTAAAGGCTACAAAAAAGAAGCAAGCTGATGATTCTACCATAGGTATTTTTTCATTTAATGCAATCTATCTTTATCTACAAGTTGGGTATTGGATACAACATTTGGCTCAAATATATTTATTAATATACCAAAACCAAGTAGATTATAGAATATTGAAAATGTTGAGGTGGATATTTGGGCCGTAAATGATGATAAACAATTATCCATGGAAATGGGAGATTATCATCTCACTTTGCATAGTGGTTTTGTTCTTGTATTAAATAATTTTTATTATGTTCCTTAAGTTACCATAAACATAATCTTAGTTTAAAGTTTGGACACAATGTGATTTTATTCCAAGTTTGGAAATAATTATTTTCACTTTTATAAGGATAACATATGTTATGGTATGGAACATCTTAACAATGTATTGTATATACTTGAACTTGAAAAATCCTATAATGGAAATCAATAAATAAAAAATAATCAAAATGAATCATATAACACCTGCCTATGGAACTTCAAGATTGTTCATGTAAATGATAAGTGTTTAAAAAAATTACATAAAGTAGGTTTTTTAGACTTAGCTAAATTAAAACCCTTGGATGTATATCATTCTTATTTACAAGGGACAATGACCAAATCACCCTTCAATAGGAAAGGAATATGGTCTACTGAATTAAAAAGATTTATTTATACTAATGTACATGGTCCATTTTCTACATATGCAAGGGATTAGTATTCATACTTCATTACTTTTATCAATGACTATAGTAGGTATGGTTATATCTACTTAATGAGGTATAAGTCAGATTCCTCTCAAATATCTAAGGAATGCTAGTATGAAGTAGAAATCCATCTTGGTAAGAAGATTAAGGCACTTAACTCAATCCAAGGAAGAGAGTATATAAACAAATATTTCATTGAACACTTAAAGGAGTGTGGGATAGTATCCTAACTCAACCCTCCTTATACACCTCAATTTAATGGTGTTAGTGAATGGAGGAAGAAGACCTTGCTAGATATGGTCTGATCAATGATGAGTCTGGAAACCCTTCTATTATCCTTTTAGGGATACATGTTGCAGATAATGACATATAACCATTACTGAGCACCAACTAAATCTACATATGGAATTCCATATTGAGTTATAGTATATAAAGAAACCTAGTTTATCAAACATACACATGTGGGGATGCGAGGATTTTCTCAAGACTATTCCGAGTGAAAAATTAACATCCCATAGCACAAACTGTGTCTTTATAGGTTATCCTAAAGAAACTAAAGGAAATTATCTATATAACCCTTTAGATATAAAAGTTATTGTGGAAAGAAATTCCATATTTATAGAAAAGGAATTTATTTCCAATGGATATAGTGGGATCAAGATTGAATTTGAAGAAGTTGATGCTCTAGATGAATAAGAGTTGGTATGGGAACAATCTCCATAAGAAACAGTGGTGGATGAAGATAGTCCTAAGGCACACGTACTATGTAGGTGTACTCGAGAGGTTAGAGAACCAAAGTGATATGGTTTTTGGTCACCAAGTCAGGTGACAAATTATGTAAGATCCCAACCCTTTGAGAAGGTACATTCTTGTTTAAATTTTATTTTCAAAACCTTTAAATTGGTAAATGAGATGATTCCCAAGAGTATAATAGGTTTTGGGGTTTTCTCGAGGGTTTGATACATGAAAGAGGGAGAAAAGAGGCCATTTTGTATAGGGAATATAGTTGGTTCGTGGTTAGTAATAACCATGAACCTTAACCATGAAACCTATAGGGGGATGGTGAACAATTGACAAACTATGAAAGGAGAGCTTGAAAACTATGAAACCTTAGAGATAGCTAGGAACACAGCCTCTGCATGGTTTTCCAAACCGTGTAGGATCCCCAGAAAACCATGCGGCCCAATCCCCCTCTTGGATAGAGGGTTCCATAGGGTTGGCACATGGTTTGGCCAACCGTACCACCAAAACATGTTCCTCATTAAAGAGGGAGAAAATAACTATTTCCCCCCTTGGAATTTAAGAAACCTTACCCAATTTTCTTCCCCTCTCCACCTCCAACATCTAGAGTGATGAACCAAGGCATCCCTTATCCTCCAAGGGTGTTTCTCCCTCAATATTGGGTCATTTTAAGCGCCATTGGTTGCAAATTAAAACTATGGTTGTGTTTATCACTCGTCTTTCTTCTTTTTTATAGAGGAATGTTGGTGGGGTTATTTGTATCCTTGAATCCATAAACCCTAATTTTCCAGTAGATTCTTAGATTGGGTATTTAATTTTGTTTGGGATTGAATCAAGGATTGTGTTTAATTGAGCAGTTGTCTATGAAATTGAGGCTGGTGGTATACAAGTTATATCCCATAGTCTTGATGTGTATTCATGTGTATGTGTTTGTGATTTTTTTCATTGTGCTACGTATTTGATTCTTTGTTGTCAAATGATAAATTGGGTGTTTAAAAGATGTGTCAGACCCCTCATGATCTCTATTGGATATGTAGAGGATTATTCGACTGGACCTATGGTCACCCATAGTGTGTGCCACTCCCTTTGATATATTAATTTTTTTTGTGAAATGAAATTTTAAAAGGTTTATTATATTAAACTGTATAATTTTTTTGTTATGTTAGCATAGAATAAGGGTTTGTTTGTCTTAACTTGTAGAATTTAAATGAGGTATGGAATGTTAATGGGTGAATGTGATAAACGGTTAAAGTGGTATATCCATGTGGGTAAATGGTTTGAAGGGGGGGGGGTTAGTTATTATTAAATGATGAAATATTATAGATATGTAATTTAGTAATGTCTTGAATGTAATAAACCTTAGTAATGTGATAAATGAAAATGTGAACCCTTGTTGTTATTATTGGTTAAAAATCCACTGATGATGAACCTTATAATAAATGATGAATGATATGGTTGGGAGGTTGTACCAAGGATCCTTTCCTTTAGGTCGGGCTAGAATTATACTCTAGGCCCCACTGATGTATCGCATGGTTTAGGATATCAGACTGATGCTATAATCTCCTAAATTATAGACATGATATGGATACTTGGAATAACTCTAAAAGGTATATTGTTAAATTGATTTGATAAATGAATTCCCTTGTGATGTAAAGTGATTGAATCCCTTCATAAATTTTCCAAATGACTGACATGTCCCAAATTAGGTTTAATGGGTATGAGTATCACTTAGAATTGAGATAAAATGTGGTTAAATTGAATATTGTTAAATAATGAAACTTGTTTTATATAATTATTTTATATTGTGAACTGTGATTCTATATACACTATTATTGATCTAGATATTATTGTAAACATAATTGGTTGTGGCATACTAAGTTTTACTCACACTCTACTCAGGATTCTATAGGGTGCTCAAGCAGACTTTATGGTTGTAGGTTAGGATAATGGGAAAATCCATATGTTAGATAGATGATATGGGATTCAGGGTGAAGCATGGATAAGGGGACCCAACTTGATGTCAAGACCCATTTTGGGGATTTTCTTAGTGTCTTGTTTTGGTTTTCTTTTGGAACTTGACACTAGTATAACATTTCATGTTTACCTATATGATTATGGGTTTTTACTTTTTTTGGGAATTGATTATATGATGCATGTTTGTTTATCGTTATTTCTTGGTTATTATTTATCTTGTTTTCCATTTTTTAATTACTTTGGTAAAGAGGGTATAATATCCACACATACCTCATTGGACCATTGCTTCTAATCAATATCTTCTGGAATATGGGGAGGTGATCCCGAGGTTATGTACTACACCAAATTAGGGCACCAATTTAGTGGCACTTGGTTCGGGATGTTACAAAGTGGTAACATAACAATATTATTTTCTATTGCATCACTATTTGGGAAGGTAAAGAGGATACTAATATGTGTTGGGACTTGGTAATTATCTCATGACTGGGAGTATCTGACCCATGTTTGGTGGAAAAACCCAAGTACCCAGGGTGGGATTGTTGTTCTTGATGTTCACTTGTTATAGTTGAATGTCATTTCACCTTGGGTGATACACTTGTTGTGTGATGTTATTATTTTCAAAGGTTTTATTCATGGACAAAAATTAAATGAGGTTGTATAATCATGCATATTTTTTGGAACTTAGTATTTATGTGTCCTACAATATATTAGTCACTCACAAAAAAGTAGGTTATGGTGGGTTGTGGTAAATGAGAATGATTTTATGGGTTTCTTTTAGTTTTAAGAAAACAATTCCCCATAAAGAAGTTTAAAATTGTTTATATTGAGAAGTGACTAATTAAAATGGTTTAAATGGAGCCTAATTTGGATTTTGTAATGGTTTTGTAAGTTAAATATACTATAATGGTGTCAAATAAGGGGGGGTGTAAATTGAAAGTCAGTTTACCCTCAGTTAGCCATGGTCCATGGAAGGGACACTAAGGGTAGTGATCATGTTACAATTATGACCATCGAGATATTGTGTTTGGTGTATCATATTATGGCTAGTGAGACCCTCCTTTGTAAAATTTTGGAAACTGTATGTTATGTTCCCTGAAATGTGTGTTTAGAATTATAGTGATATTCCACCATGATGACATTTAACGGTTGGGAGATAGGAGGAAATCATCAATAATTCTCCTCCAATAGTGGAATGATAATTTTTTTTGGTTCTTGGTAATGAGTGGGAAAATATTTTATGAGAGAACTTAAACCATTTTATACAGTTCATAGAGAGACACCCAGGATAGGAAGTTCGGAGTATGTTTGATTTGAATCGAGAGTTTCAGCTACAAAATCCTCTGAATTTTTCTAGGAGGGTGTAATTGAGGTAGTAAAGTTTTGGATAAAGTCTATCCAGATGATTCTTGAAAACTTAGAGACTCCTCTAGATAATAGGTTAAAGTTTGAAGCATATATGTTTTGAGGACCAGTGAAATGATGGTGGAATATCCTGGTTCATATTGAGATGCCAAAAATGCTATGCTGTGGAAGGATTTCCAGGAAATGTTTTTGGAACATTTATATTCAGAGACTCTGATACAAGAGAGATATATGGAATTTATGAGGTTGAATTAGGGGACTATGTTCATGATGGATAATGCTGGACATTTCACGAACTTGAAAAACTTTTTTACAACATTTATAGGGGATTAAGCATCAATGAAAATACATTTTTAGGATGAACTTATATGTGTGATCAAGTCCTAGGTGAATATATTCCATTTAAATAGGTTTTAAAAGGTGATATATTAGTATAGAGACCCTTTATTTTAATATATTAACATTACAAAACTTTTTTGGAATACTTAAAACATTATACAAATAGATTCCCAAAGACCGTACTAGTATAGTTCCTTTGGAAACATGGAAACGTAAACACAGGTACATCAATGAGCTACATTATCTCCCACTAGGTTATTATTGAATAACACCCTTCTTAGACACATAAAACATACTACATATCTTCATAACCTGGGGAGGGAAACATAAAAAGGTATGATCTCAAATTCTCAGTAAGGGTAAACAAGGGAGATATGTAAGCATAATCATGAGAATAAGGGTATGAGAACATGATCGTGAAAATAAAATATCATACTCTGCATATAAAATATCATATAAATGAATCATGGAATAAATTTTGGTAGTTAATAATACATGAATCATAAGTAATTAAAGAACATAGTCCATGAAATTATATCATAGGAATAAAACATGGAATTGTGGAAAACACATAAGCATATAATATGATTTCCATAATAGACAAGACAGCACTGCCAAGACCATATTAGTAGTATGGGTTCACTCCCGATACCATCTTGGTAGTCATTTCTCTCTCCCATTTCCTTCTTAGTAGCATGAGTTCACTCCTCATACCATCTTAGTAGTCATGGTTCACTCCCATGTCTATATTAGTAGTCAAGGTTCACTCCCAAGACCATCTTAGTCTATCTCATGAGATATAAATAGTTACCTAATGCATTATAGGGAGATATAGGTCCCACCCATATTATAGTGAAATTATACATACATATGCCAAAAAATAAAAACAAAAATCATATCTTAACCCATTAAATGAAATATGTATCATAAACATGTAATCATATCATAACCTATGGAAAAAGATACATGTTTTATAATAATCTCATCAAAAGAATAACCCATGAAAGAGAAATGGATTTCATAAAAATATAACCCCTGAAAAGAAATATGTTTCATAAACATATAACCCATGAAAGATAAACAGGTTTCATAAAGACCGTGTCATCAATCATAACCCATTCATAGAAAGAATATGAATGTAACATTTATATTATTTCCTATAAATGCGTGAGTAACATCAACGGATGTCATCTTAGATGGAAAATCATTTTGAAATATCTTTAAAAAATGCTTCTTGAGGAAAATAAATTTTCTTCATTGAACAAGGGTTTTTAAAACATAAAACCTTTTGATAACCATTTTCTTTAAAAAAACCTTTGAAAACTTAGAAAGAAGTCTTGGAAATCATTTTGAAAACCTTTTCCTTTGAAAAATTAAAAAATAAGCATGAAAACATTTTGAAAACCTTTTTACTAAAAACATATAAAATAAGTATAAAAACATTTTAAAAACCTTTTTCTTTGAAAATACTTTTAAAACTTATAAATAAATATTGAAATCATTTTGAAAGCCATTTCATTAAAAATACTATGAAAACTTCTAAGGAAATATTGAAAACATTTTGAAAACAATTTCTTTGAAAATACTTTGAAAAATTATAAAAAAATATTGAAAATGTTTTTAAAAACCATTTATTTTAAATATTTTGAAAATTTATAAATAATTATTGAAAACATTTTGAAAACCTTTTTAGAAAACATGGTTTTGAAAGAACATAGGTTTCTGATTGAAGAGAGTGGTAAAGTCGGATTCTCCTAAAAACACTTTCTTAATAATATCATGTACTAAAGACCAGAAAAATGGAACTAATACATAAATATATCATTAATAACCATAGTATAAGAAAATTCATTAATGTTCTTGTGATATGGATTATAATATTTCAATAAGGTAATCATAATCATAAACAATCTTGGAAAGTGATGAGATTGTTTCAAAAAAATCTTATCACTTAGTAACGTTGAAAATACTCCCCATGTAAGAAAGTGAAATTAAATGAAGATTAAAATACCATGAAAGGAATTAAATTAATTATATGACATTTAAAAGGCATTATTTACACATCATATAAAAAAATATGTGTTCATAACATGGTATGTGTCTTAAAGAAGGTAAATTGAGACACAATTATCTCACCGATTTGGTAAATTTTGAAACATAAACCCTGTGAAAGGAAGATAATAGAATGTATTTGTTAATACCCATAATTTTAATTATAATAATCCTATAATATATCCATGGTTAGTATAAACACCACACAAAAGGAATGGGTGGTGAATAAAGCATGTATCTCATGCAAATAAAAAGTGAGATGAAATCCCCTTACTTTGTGTCTTGACTCCCATCGTACTCATTAAAAAAACCTGTATAATAAATATTAATTTATTATAAATATTTTACAGAACCATATTATTATATATAATACCATATATGGTTTTATTATGACCTTATATTACCCTCTTTTTAACAATCCTATGTTAAGGTTTCACTCCGGGTAATATCTGTTTTGTTCTTTGCATGTGTCTTAATTTGTTATATATTAAGTCCTTATATGTATATCATGATTCAAGAATTTAAACCATTATATAAATATTATTTATATTCAGTATATGTGTATTATAATAATCTATATCATATAGAATTATGAAATGGAATACACCGTTCATGGAGACGGTAAGCCGTACGTACACATGAACAATGTTTTCGTTTTTATTATCATATTGAAAGAAAGAAATAAATTGACATATATGTATATAATATCATTAAATTAGAATTATAATGTTATATATATCATATAATTTTACTAAACTCATCCTTAATACATTCCATGTAGTGTGTGAGCGAATCACATCGCTTTGAGGGGGCAGTAGTCCACACTCCCTCAAATGAAATTGTCATATTAACACAAAATAAAAAGTATAAATATATGTGTTTTAAAATAATTAAATAAGATTAAAGACATAATAAGTATAATATATAAAATATATAAATATATTTTCCATCATAATTTCTAACATGAGAGGCAGTAAAGGGAAAATGAAAAATCAATGTTCAGTGAGGCGGTAGTTTGTTGTACACGTAAATAATATGTTCATTACCCATTAGATGGAAGTGTGTTTAAGTTTAGGTTTAAACCTTATCATAAAAACATAATAGTATATTTATTATATTGGAATTATTATAAAATCAAGTAATAATAATATTTGATGGAGTGGAGAAAGAAAATAAAAGAAAGGAGTTTGAGGGAAGACATTGCCTCTTAATCAGGTAACTCCTTTTGGTTTGTGCCAAAAGGCTTCCTTGGATTGATTAATGCCCAAAGGGAGGCTAAAAGGAGGAATTTATGGATTCTTTGAGACTATTTTGGCAAAGTTTGTATGATCCAAAGTGGATTTAGCGGTACAAGGAATGGCTAGAGTGCTTGCATTTTTATAGTGGAGGGGGAGTGGAACTCTTGTAAATACCAAAGGGTATTCAATAATGGGAGGTATCCATTACCTAATGTTTATAAAAAATGAAAAAATACTGTATTAATTTGAATTTATGTTATAAAAAAACTACACAACACAAAAATATGTTCATTTTAGTAATTTTGTTCCTTAACTTGTAAGATTCCCCAATTTTATTATTTTGGTTTTTATTAAAGCATCCAGTTTTCTAACCTAAGTAATTTAACCATTAAAAATAAAATAAAGTGAGATTTATTATATAATATATATCCAATGAATTATAAATATTATAAATAATTTATTAAATAAAAATCTTATGTGTTTTGGAAATTAATTTTCAAAACAAGCGCAAGTGACGTGAAAACCACTACTTAAACCCGAACCATGCTAACAATTTTTTTACAATATATAGGTCAATATGTTAATTATAAAAAATAAATTGGTCCATTAATAGATAATATTTAATATTTTTTAATACTTAAAAATAAATTGGCAAAATATAGTATTTTTATTAATTTTAAATCATTTAATAAAATATCATTTATTATAAAATAACAATAATGTTAATTTTGACATTATTTATTTAATTTTAATTTTAAAATATCAAACTAATATTTTAATTAAAATATATTAATTTTAAATATGTGTAAAATGATATATTAATCTTAAAAAATAATTAAATAAAATAATTAAATCAATCCACTTCACTTTTAATATTTATAGTATCATTTATTTTAGTTAATTATTAACTAAATAATCACTATGTTTGCGTTTCTTAAGAATTTTAAGTAACCAAATCATCTCTAAAAATTATTGATAAATTATTATGATAAAAATAACCAATTTATATTTAAAATGGATATTTATAACCTAAAATATGATGTTTTTTACATATTTTAATGTTTTATAAATGTTAAAGGTAAGGAAAGTTCCCTTTTTTCATTTTCCTCACTTAACCTTTTATATAGGGAACTTTCATTTAGTAATATCCCAATAACACATAAAATTAGAACCAAGAGGGTATATGGTCTAATTATTTTAAGATAATTGATTTTTTACAAGTGTCCAGGTCATTTTGGTCCTTAAGATTAAGGTTTAGTCCCTAATTAAGCTTAATCTTACCTTAATCATTGTGATTAGTTTTAATCACTTACTCTAATATTTTTGGTCAAAAATTAATTTGAACTTATTAGAATAAAAATATCATACTTATTAAAACCATTTATTTATATTTTTCAAAATTCAAATCACATAAGTGGGAAAATTAAGTTTAATGTTAATCCCGCAAACGTGGCGAGAAAGCGGGTTTTTAAAGAAAAACATTCAAAAGTTCAATAAGTTTTTATAACTAATTTCCATATAAAAATGATTCCAATGACCTAAATTGGTTAAATATATTTATAATTTATCTATTTTTACTTTTTAAACCAATTTAAAATATAAATTAATATTCATAATTTTTTAAACGAAAAGGCAGTTTTTAACTAAAATACAAAATTTTCACTATTCATCAAAAATTGAAGTTTCTTAGAAAAATACAAAAAATTCACCCTAATATAATTTCTAAATTATAAATTCAAAAATGAAGTTTATTTTATCAAATTCAATTTATATTAGTGTCTAAAATTAATTTTACTATTGTTCACAGAAGGACATAAAAAGTAGTTTCTTTAAGAAAACAATATTTTAAAACATATAAAGACTTTACCCAGAATTATATATTTAATTATCAATATGTTTTATTTATGTGAAACCATTATAAATAATATATTAATATTAGTTATTATTATTCATATTATTAGGTTTAACTTCTAGGTTATAATTATCTCATTTAAATAATTATAACAATAAAATTATGTTTCATAGAAACTTAGTGTTGTGTATAACGCACACCGAGTCAATGTTGAATGTAGTGAAAGACAAGTAGGTTCCATGGGAAAGGAATATTTGAATTATTGAAATGAAATACATCAATGAAAATTAATTCATTCTAAGAAGAAAAAAATATTTCACAAAATCTCAGAGTGTTACAATCAGGAACTCATTTCTAAGGGTACCTAAAAGAGGATTCTAGTAGTGGACATGTGGTTTCTATTAGGTGGTCTATTGGTAAGACTTCTGATATTAGGAAGCATATTTTTGAGGTATTTTCTCAGTTTAGTGGCGTTCAGAGTAGCCAGGGTAGAGGATCAACCTCTTAAGGTAGTGATTGGGTGTTTTTCTATTAGTGTGGTAAGTTGGGACACATGCGCGATCAGTGTCCCCAACCACTAGTCAAGTGTCAAGAATGAGAAAGGATGAGACATGTAATGAGGTCCTATGGGAAACCTTTACAATTGGGTAGTTTTGGAGGATCAAGAATGATGTAGAGTTCTGGAATGGGGTTTACTACCCCATACTAGGTAGGCCATTGGGGTTCTATTGGCCATATTAGTCAGGGTGGAAGACATGGTGCTCCAGGGAAAGCACATACATGTTAGTAGGGAAGTTTAGTGTATAGGGCCCAGACATAAGTTTAGGTAATGGGGGAAGGTTAGCTTTATGTCGTTCATCCTACACCTAGAGGTGGAGAGGCCGGACCATCAACTATTTGAGTTACAAGTCTTGTAGATTCTACACTTTCTAGTGATTTACTTGATATGAGACCCTCAAATTATTTCATATATGTTTAGTTTTTAAGTGTTTTGGTTCTAGAAGTGGATTATATTCTTGGATTTTTGTTGATCATCATTCCATTGGGGGTGTGATCGGAGGGTACCCATCAATGTAAGGAGTGTTCCCTTGAGGTTGGTGGGTATCATATCTTTTGGGACTTGTATGTTCTTGAGATGAATGGTTTGAAATGATACTAGGAATGGAATTATTGGTTACATACTAGGATCACATTGACTGTTACTATAGGAGACTGAGTTTCAAATCTTCTGAAGGTGACAATTATTTCCATCGTGGAGAATGAAATATTCAAGTAGGACATGCAAGGATAATTCATCTGAAATTGTGTGAGATCATAGACTAGGTCGAAAGTATTATACTTGATGATGAGGGAGTAGAACATGATGTATTTACTCCTATAGTATATTAGTTTTAGAATGTGTTTCCTGATGATTTTTCAGGGTTTCCACTTGAGAGAGAGGTTCAGTTCATGATTGAGATGATGATTGGAGTAGATCCAATTTTTTTCCACCTTATAGAATGAAACCAACATAGCTTAAAGAGCTTAAAACTTAGCTGGAGGAATTAGAGGATAAGGGATTTATCCACCTGAGTATTTCACCTTGGGGTTCTCTAGTTTTGTTTTCTAATAAGGCTTATATAATGTTGTGTTTATGTGTTGATTTCTAGAAGTTAAATCGGGTGATGATTAAGAACCAGTATCCTCTTCTGCATATCAATGATCTTTTTGACCAGATAAAGGGTGATTTTGTGTTCTCCAAGATCAATTTGAGGTCAGGATATATTCAACTTAGGTCAAGACCTTCTGATATACCATTGAATGCCTTTAGAAGTAGGTATGATTTATATGAGTTTTTTGTGATGCCTTTCAGGTTGAAAAATAAACCTACTGTGTTTATGTATTTGATGAAATGAATATTCCACCCAAACCTGGATCATTTTTTAGTTGTTTTTGGGGATGAAATATTTTTTCACTCCTAGACTTGTGATGATAATTCCCAATATCTTGAAATCATATTGAGTACACTAAGAGAACATTAGTCATATGCTAAGATATAAAAGTGTCACTTATGGATCAACAAGATACATTTATTAGGTCACATAATCTTAGTGGAAGGTGTGTTAGTGGATCCAAAGAAGGTTCAAGTAGTTGTATCTTGGGAGCATTACAAGAATTTTTTTGATATCCGAAGCTTCTTGGGTTTGGTGAGAAATTTATTAAGGTTACTCAAAAAAATTTCTTGATTGTAAGCACCACTCTCAGGATTGACCAAGAAGGGTGAAAAGTTAAAGTGGTATACAACATGTGAGAATACTTTTTGGGACCTGAA
Organism: Viscum album; assembly: GCA_963277665.1. NCBI lineage: Eukaryota > Viridiplantae > Streptophyta > Magnoliopsida > Santalales > Viscaceae > Viscum > Viscum album. Next base: position 1,819,238,105 of record OY728151.1, on the reverse strand, counting down.
GAAACGTTTGACCACTACACCGATCATGATCTTACTAGAGTCAGGTAAGGAGTATACCTTGTTTTGTGATGCATCTAGGATTAGAATTAGTCCAATACTACTACAGGGAGATCAAATTGTGGTATACAGATAATGATAGTTTATTCCACATGAATGGAACTATCCCACATAATATATTGAGCTGTCTATTGTGGTTTATGCCTTGAAATATTTGTGTAATTGTCTTCTAGGTGAGAAGTTTATCATTTATACTGACCATAAGATCCTTAAATACATCTTTTCCCAGCATAATTTGAATCTTCATCATCAGAGATGGGTTGATAACATGAAATATTTTGAATTTGAGCTAGATTATACATCTTAGAAGGGAAATAATATTGTGAATTAATTGAGTTGGAAGACATAGAATCAGGTAATTCAGGGGACCATGAGCCCATAAGGGGCGTGGACTCTCTAGGTTTTTCCCAGTCGCCGCCTCCTTCCTTCCACCTTGGATCAGCTCATCCCTCCACCTCAGCGTTGATCGGTGATCTCGATGACAACTTCTCTTTCACGGTGACATCATGCGACCTCTTGGACTCGACCTTCTCATCGCTACTGGTCGCTTCCCGCCTCACTCCACCATCATTGGATAGGACTTCTTTTAGCGGCGTGGTGATAGTTCATCAGCCGAGATCCAAGTGTCGCGGTTGAGGGTTGCAGTCTCGTATTCGATGTGTGTGTGGGGTGGTCTGTTGTGGTCTCCGAGCGGGATGGGTTGGTGGCGACGGGGGATTGAGGTTCTGATCTGAGATGGGGCTGTTCCAGAAACTATGGCGCTCGGGGTAATGTCGTCAGGTTTTACATTTCTTGGCTTCATTTTTAATTTTTGGATATGGGAGCTATTGTTCATGTGTTGGATTCGGCTATTGCATTTTTTCTCTGGTTATGTTTTGGTGAATCTTCTATGGGGTCTTGGTTTGTGGTATCCTGTGACTTTGCAATCGTGGTGGAGGAGGGGTGCTGGAATTTGGATGAGTCCGGTGCGTTTGGTGTTCGCATGGACAACAACTGGTGATAGTATTTCTTGGCTTTCGATGTGCTGCATTTTCTGTTGGTGGATCCTTGTCAGGTACTCATTCTTGCGTTTTGGACGTGTTTCAACTACTGTGATTTCCAAGTATACTTCTACTTGTTTTGGATGTTGATTTGGATCGGTTAGTGGCCGATTGATGCTAGAATTTTGTCTTAGTACACTTTTGTCTCTGGATTTCGTTCTTATTGGTCGATTTTCTAGTGTTCAGGTTATTGGCTATACAGTTTGCATTGATCAGTGAAGGTGATTTTGTTTATTGTTTGACTGAAGTATGTGAAATGATGTTGTTTCCATGGATATGATGTTATGGTGCTGTTTGCAGTGTGAGGGGATCCAGGCAACAAGTTTTTTTGAATTTTGGATGCTTCTTCCAGACTTTCTACTAGGATTTTCCCTAGATGAGGATTAGAGTAGGTTCTTTCATCATGTTGGAATTTTCAAATTTGGTGTTTGAGAGGGTATGGCTCTGCCATCGGTACTGGGCCTATGCAGCTTTGCACGGGACAACTTGCTAAACTGTCACGCACTGGTGGAGGTTCCATACTGATGATGATGCTGGGGAGGGGTATTTCTTAGTAGATTTGTTTTGGGATTTTACATTTGTTTTATGTTGATGTTTTTATGTCCTTGAATTCATGTGAGGTTTCCCCCCTTTTTCCTTAAAAGGGGGCCTATCCAAAATTAATAAAAATTTAAGCCTTCAGGCATTTCAGTCAGGTAATTCAGGTGTCTAGTTATGAGTGGAAGATGATGAACTTGTTTTCTGAGATGCATATAGGTTTTCAAGAGGATCATGAGCTAATGAAACTACTATCCTTTTTTTATTGAGTCATCTATTTTGAACCATGTTAAGAGGATGTAGTATAAGGATTAAGAATGTTTGTATTTGAGAGATAGTTTTGAAGGTGGGAAGCCACCTTCTGATTGGACTATTGATGAGGATGGTATTATCTATGTTTATAGATATGTTGTTGTTCCTAATTTTATGCAGGAATATCCAATGAATTAGTTTCATGCCTCGAAGTGGTTGGTGCACCATAGTTTGACCAAGATGTACTGTGATCTCCATAGACAATATTGGTGGATGGGAGTGAAAAAGGTGATAAAATGTTTTATGAAACTATGCTACACTTGTCAGCTGGTGAAGGATGAGAATAAATAACCTACTGAACTATTAAAGTTGCTTCCCATTCTGGAATGAAAGTGGGATGATGTTACCATGGATTCTAGGGTAAGTATCCTAAGGATTAGTCAGAAGAATGATGCAATTTGGGTGATTGTGGATCATTTGAAAAAGGTATCTCATTTCTCACTGATTCAGGAGACTTTCACCATGGTCTAGTTGGGTGGATTGTATGTCTGAGAGATAATAAATTTTTATGGGGTACCACTAACTATAGTTTCGGATTAAGATCTGTGTTTTACTTCATGCTTCTAGAAAGGGTTGCATAGGGAGATTGGTACTCATGTAATTTTGAGTATATCTTTCTACCCAAATATGGATGGGAAATTGGAAGGTATTATCCATGTTCTAGAGGACATGTTTAGGTCATGCATCCTAGACTTTGGTGGATCTTGGGAGAAACACCTAGATCTTATTGGGTTAGCCTAAAACAACAGTTATTAGGTGATTATTCATATGGAACCATATAAGGCACTCTATGGTAGGCCGTGTAGATCTCATTTATGTTGGATAGAAGCTGGAGAGTCATATTTGTTGGGGTTCAATCCCATACAAGAGACATAGGAGCATGTTCAATTGATTCGGGGGCATATGGATATAATATAGAGTAGACATAAGTCATACAATGATAGATATCATCAACCTATTGAGTTCATGTTGGGTGATTGTGCATTCCTTCAGGTGTCTCCAAGGTTGGGTCATTGTTGGATTTTAAAATAAGGAAAGTTGGTTCCTAGATATGTGGGACTGTTTGATATTACAAAAAGGACCAGACTAGTGGTGTACTGATTTTCATTTCCAAAATAGTATAGAGGTATGCATGATTTTTTCTCATGTTTCACAACTTCATCAGTATCACCCTAACCCATCACATGCGATCTATGTTGATGATGTTGAGGTTAAGGCTGATGCATCCTTTGAGGAGAATCTGGTTATTATTTTGGATCGTAGTGAGAAGACTCTTTGAGGTAAGACTATGAATTTAATCAGAGTGTTCTGGAACGTGGCCAAATTTAGGAGGAAAATTGGGAGAGGGAGGTGGATTTGTGGGCTTGGTGGCCTAAATTTTTTACCATGGAAGCTTAGTGATGGTTGGGAGAGCATCTCAGGGATGAGCTATTATAAGGTGGTGAGGTTGTAAGATACTGACCCTTTAAAGAGGTATGTTCTTGTTTAAATTTTATTCTCAATACTTTTAAATTGGTTGATGAGATTCTTATTAAGAGTATAACTAGTTTTGGGGGTATCCTAGGGGGATGGGACATGAAATATAAAGGAAAATACCATATTGTGTAGGGTGTACGGTTGACACAGGGTTAGTAATAACTGTGTGCCTTAATCATGTGTCCTATAAGGGTATGATGAATGATTGAAAAATTGTATAAGAGGATCCTAGAAACCATGTAGCCTTATAGAGATCTAGACACATGGCCCCTGCATAGTTTTTAAAACCTCGCGGGATCTATAGAAAACTATGTGACCCAGGTCCCCTATTGGACAGAGGGTTTCACACAGTTGTCACACAAGTTTGGTCAACTGTGTGGCCATATCATGTGCCTCATTAAAGAGGGGGAAAATACCCATTTCCCCATTATAAATTAATAAACCTTCCCCAAATTTCTTCCCATCTACACATATAGTATCTAGAGAGACAAACCAAGGCCTCCCTCCTCCTCCAAGGGTGATTCTCCTGAAATATTTAGTCATTTAAGGTGTCTTTGGTTGCCAATAAAAGCTCCGAGTGAATCTATTTATCCTCTTTCTTATTTTTTTTTGGAAAAAACTTGGTGGGATGTTTTATCTCCTTCTAAACCTACAAACCCTTGTTTATATAGAATATTATTAGATTAGGTGTCAAAGGTTGTTTGGGTTTGAATCAAGGGCCATTTTTAAGCGAGCAGTTGTCTGTGAACATGAGATAGGCCGTCTATAAATTATTTCACAGTCATGATTCTTATTCATGTGTATGTGGTTGTGATTTTGTGTCATTGTGATGCAAATTTTATTCATTGATGTGAAATGATAAATTGTGTGTTTAAAAGATATGATGAACCCCTCATGATCCCTGTTGGATCCATAGAGGATGATTAGACCAGGCCTATGGTCACCCATGGGGTGTGTCGCTCCCTTTTATATGGTAAAATGTGTTGTGAAAGGAAATTTTAAAAGGTTTATGATATTAACCAATATAAATTGTGTTTGGAATGTTATCATGGAATAATGGGTTGTTTGGATTAACCTGTACAAGTTAAATGAGTTAAGGAATGTTAATGGGTGAATGTGATAAATAGGTAAATAGGAATTTCCATGTGGGTAAATGGTTTGAAAGGGGGAATAATGGTTGTAATTGTGCTTAAATGATAAAATTGTCTAGATATGGAATTGATTAATGTTTTGAATGTAATAAACCTTGGTAATGTAATAAAAAAGGTTGCACCCTTGTTATTATCATTGGTTAAAAATGTAACTAATGATGAACCTTGGAATAAATGATAAATGGTATGGTTGGGATGTTGGACTAAGGATACTCTACCTTGGTTAATGCCAAAATGATACTCTAGGACCCACCGATGTATCGCATGATTTAAGATGCTGGACCGATGCTCCAAGATCCTAAAGTATGGATATAAGATGGATACCTGGATCGATGATCCAACATACATTGTTAAATTGATTTGATAAATGAATTCCTCTGTGATGAAAAGTGCTGGATTCCCATTGTAAATTTTTCAAACAACCAACATGGGATGAAGAAGGTTTTATGGGCATGGTTATCACTTATAATTGAGATTAAATGTGGTAGATTTAAATATTGTTTAATAATGAAACTTTTTTTATCTATTTATTATCTATTTTCCACTATAATTCTACATACACTATTATTTGACTGTATATTGTCACAGACACTAGTAGTGGTGGCCTACTGACTTGTACTCACACTCTACTTAGGCCTCTATTGGGAAACTGAGTAGGCTTCATGGTTTTATGTTAGGATAAGGGAAATGGCCCTATATTAGATTACTGATATGAGAGTCGAGGTGGAGCATGGATGAGGGGACCAGGCTTGATGTCAAGACCCATTTTTTGGGATTGTCTTATTTTATTATTTTGGTTTTCTTTTGGAACTTGACCCTGGTATAACATGGAATGTTTATCTATATGATTGTGGGATTGTACCCATTCATGGGAATTGATTATATGATGAATGGTTGTTGATCATCTTTACTTGGTTATTATTTATCTTATTTTCCACTTTTTTACTGTTTTAATGAGGGTATAGTCTCCCCACATAACTCATTGGACCCTATTTTCTAGTCATAAGACTCTAGAATATGGGGATGCATGCATGAGGTTATATACTACACCAGATTGGGGAACCAATTTAGTGGCACCTGAGTCGGTATGTTACACATTACTCCTAGAGAATGATGAATGTATAAACTACTTGGAATAAATAGAAGGAAAGGATGCTGTTAAATATCAAGATGCTATGAATTATGAGATAAAGTCCATGTACCAAAGTCAATTTTTTATTTTGGTAGATACTCCAGCTAATGTAAAACCCATTAGGTGAAAATGGGTATTCAAGAAAAAGTTGGAAATGAATGGTAAGGTAGATACCTATAATTCATGACTTGTGGAAAAGGGTTTCAGGAAACATCAAGGAATGAAATATCATGAAACCTTCTCACTAATAGTGATGCTAAAATCAATCAGAATATTAATTGTAATACCAACCTTCCATGATTATGAAATTTGGAAAATGGATGTCAAAACTTATTTTCTAAATGGTAAAGTGATTGAAGATGTCTATATGACTCAACTTGAAGGTTCCATTAAGTCAAAGAGTTATAGTACTGTATATAAGCAACAATGATTCATTTATGTGTTGAAAAATGAATCATGATCATGTAATGTTCATTTTATGAGGCTAAAATAGAATTTGGTTTCATTAAGAATGAAAGATATTCATATGCCTATAAGATGGGTAGTGGAAATGCCATAGTTTTCCTCTTATTATATGTTGATGAAATATTAATTATGGGAAATGAAGAGAAATTATTTCAGTTAGTTAATATTGGTTAAATGAATGCTTATTTGTGAAATAATTAGGTGAATTAGCCTATATTCTAAGGATTAATATATAACGAGATGGATCCCAGAGGATTCCTAGTCTAAGTAAAAGTATATATATTGATAGGGTACTCAAAAGGTATAATATAGAACAATCCAAAAGATGGGTTTTTCTAGTGTCACATGATATCAATATCTCCAAGAAAATGTGTCCAACATTATAGAATGGGATTTAAATAATTAATATAATACCTTATGATTTAGTAGTGGGATCTACCTGGTATGCCATGCTATATATTAGGTTTAATGTTTCTTTTAGTTAAGAATGTTTGGAAGTTATCAGGATAATATAGGAGATATGCATTTGGTACCTATAAAAATTATAATGAGAAACTTAATAAATATAAAGGATATATTCCTAGTGTATGGATGAGATGAGAAACTAGTAATAAGGGGATACACTGATATTAGTTTCCATAAAGACCATGATGATCTAAAATCACAGTCAAGCTATGTATTTTTTCTAAATGTGGTGAAATGAGATGGAAAATATTGAATAAAACCTTGGTCACTGACTCTATAATAGAATTTGAGTGTCTCACAAATTTTAATGTAGTTAAGGTGGTAGTTTAGATATGAAGTACCACATTAGATATTGGTGTTGTGCCTAGAAATTTAGACAATGTTCTAGTTTATAATGATAATATTATAAAAATGGTACTTTCCAAGGAGCCTTGGTCACACTAGAGGAAAAAAGCATATACTTCATAAGTTTCATATCTTAAGGTATTTTACTCAGAGGGGTGAATTCATAATTATAAGATTATACATAGAGGATAATGTGGAAGACATAGTGACTAAAGATAAATCTTAGAAGAAGCATGATTCTAATATTAGAGAAAGTCAGTTGAGACTTATTAGTAGTTGGATCTAGTTTAAGTGGTTATAGAGACTTAGGTTTTGAATAGTAAGACTTTAGAATATATATAAGAATATTTTTGAAGCTAAGAGATGAGTCGGCATGGGATTCTAGGGACCTAAGAGCCTCAGTGCAGTGATATAAAAAAAATTAAATATATTTTATCACGTGCATGAAATTTATTTAGGAATGTATAATAAATCCCATCTGGATTATTGAATCATAATTTTGAGGTTGTGGTAGAGTATAGAATGTCATTCTTACCCTAGGCACGACACAAACTTTTTCAATGTTGGGTTATGGGTCAGAGGTGTGTTGGTGGGGCATGTGTTGGTGGGGATTTAAATTAGAGTTATTGATTTAATAAAATTAAATCCATAAATCTCTCTCCATTCCCCCTTGGTGAGAATGATAGAGGAGAGGTTACACACCCCTCCCCCTTTGGATCGACATATGAACCAAGGTAAATCCAAGGAGAAGAGGCACCACCAATCTCTGATCTTGTTGGTGATCATTCCTGGATCATGGTGCAATGGCTTCGGAGTATGGATCTACACCTGAATCTTCTATGTTTCACCATGAGGTAGGAATATTTGAGTTTTAATCCATGATCCCCATTTTATGCATCCTTTTAAGGTTTTAGAGAACTTAGAGGTTTTCTAGGGACCCTATGAGGGTTGATCTGGAGGTTATGAGGGAAAATGGGGTGAATCAGGTTGCTCGTGATAATTATTAATTACAAAATGTTTAGCATTGGGTCACACGTTGTGTGTTCTTCTTGTACTGGTAAGATGAGTTTTGGGGACTATACACTGTGTATCGGGATTACATGTTGTTTAGTGACCTCAGGTTGTGTGTCCAAGGGACATGGCTCAGGAATCCATGTGATGGTATATGGCCATGTGGGAGTACATATCCAAATTACATAGACATGGTGTGCTAAACATGGGGACATGCAAGAGACATTGGGAAGTAAGTCGGTTTTTTGGGGCATGCCATGTACCAGGGGTACACGCCATGTGTAAGACATGGTTGGCTGAGCTATGTGGAGGAAGAACACAACTGAGGTATTAAATGAGGAAATAAACACTATGAAAAAATTGTACATGATGTGTATTCCCACATTCCCAGCCAATTTTTGCAATCAAATGATACGATCAGGTGTTCAGGTGGGATCACATGCCATGTGGATCCCCTTACATGTCATGTAGTTATTTTTGGGATATTCTTCTGCCTTTCATATCTATTTTTTCAAGTCATGGATTATAGATTTTGAGTAGCCTATCCTAAAAAGTTTTATACATATAATGTGATGGTGGCCATGGTATAGGCCTTGGAGCTATGATGTGAGGTGATGTCATGGGTCACTTTAGTTGGCGATGTTCAAACCAATAGTGGTTGATTGTGTCCCTTGGTTTTTTCCTTATGAGGGTACATATGGAATTATTTCCTTAGTATTGGATTTTGATCCCCTTGATAGGATGAGCTAGGATAGGGTTTGTGTATCCCTTTGGGGAGGCTAGGGTGGGATCCTCTATCATATTATTTTCCCTAGATTGGGTTCTTGGTATGGTCGTGACAAACACTACATAGGCGGTGATCCCCTATCTAGCAGGATAACCTAGTAGGGTTTGCAAAATCATTGGTTATAATATCTCATATATAGAAAGCAGTGTTAGTAGGTTTTGTGGAATTGTCGGATATACTATCCCCTACTTAGAAGATGATTTATGTAGGGTTGTGGAATCATTGGATATACAATCCCCTACTTTTCAATTTGTACCATGTGGGATTTGTGGAATCTTCATGACCAACAACACATAAGAGAGAATCCCCTATCTGAGCAATTTGATCTCCGATATGTCATATTGGGTTGTGGTGTCCTCCATCGGTACTGGGTGTGATCCCCATTTTGATAGATATTTGAGTTACCAGATTGGGTTTGTGTTGTCCGCCAGTAGTCCTAGGAGTGATCCCCTATCCAAGGAGGCTCGGTCTTGAGTGTTCCATAATGGGTTCATTGTGTCTCTTAGTGGTTCTAGGAGTGATCCCATTTCTGAGATATGATACCTTTTCATGGTTCCAGTATGGTTGGTAGCATCCCCCACCAGGGATGGGTGAGATACCCTATCCAATTATTAATATATTTTAGGTTCTATCATGACTTTCATCGTGGATAGATCCGACGAGTGTGTTATCTTGAATGTATTGCACTTAGGATGGCGGGGGTGTGACATTGGATTTATGATACCTAATGAAGTGGTATCTCATAGATGTTACATATGGGATGACATTTTTATTCCCAATAGAGTGTATCTCTCAGATGAGTGTCATATGGGATGATAGAGATTATGTAATGTGTTCTTCAGGATGAGTGTTACCTTTCGAGCCTCGAGTAGAATCTGTCACTGACCATGAGGTTAGAACCTCATGAGACTGGGAGTCTAAGATGAGTATAACTAGGTTTTTTTTCAAGGTTTCCTTATGATGTTTTCACATCCTTTGTATTGAAAAACCATGTATTATGATCTAACTATTCATGGATAGTCGAGGATGTACAGGATTGAGTTTCTCTCTCAGTTGGGTTCCCTCTAGATGGGTCGATCAGAGTATCACCTTTCAGTTTCTCCCTTTTCTTTTGGGTTTTGGGAACCTACTGAGTATTGTTATACTCACCCCTATATGGATTTTTCCCACACATTTCATTTCTTATGAAGACCATTGGACTTTCGACGGAGTCCCAGGAGGACCCAGAGTAGGGGGAGACCAATGAGCTTGACCGACCAAGGTGTTTTCCGGAGTTGAGTTGAGGATATTATTGGTTGTTTCATTTAGCAGAGACCCCCTCCATCTGAGAAGGTTGGATACTTTTGTAGTTTTCTTTTGGTGGGTGTTTATTTTACTCTTCTATAATTCTGATGTACTTTGGTTTGGGATAAATGTATGCATGCATTTTAGTTTCCAAATTTTATATATCTACACTATTTCATGGATATGTTTGTGGGTGTATGTGTACATGTACCTTAGGATAAGGCCTCCTATGTGTGTGAATGCATACTCAATAATTTATTCCATCCCCTAGACTATGGAGGTAGGCTTGGGGATTCAAAATTCAAGCCATATTAGGTCGAGTCATGACAGAGTGGTATCAAAGCAGGTTCCACTTTGGAACCACAGTGTTGTGAGCTTGGTTTGGGTTGTATAGAGACAACGTTAGAGTGTTCCAAGTTAGAATTTTAGACTAGGGAATATAGCGTTGTTTTGGTGATTGACATATATATTCACCAGGACTCTAATAACCTAATTGTTTACTCAGTATATTTAGGGTATTGGTCTTATGAAAAGTTTGGAACACACATCATATAGGATTGGGTTTTGTTTTTTCCTATCCTTATTAAGTCAGCTCTCCAGATATACTCTTTAACCATGGAATATCTTGATTAAATTTCAAGATTCCCCCATGAATACATATATATTGTGTTCCATGGTGGTATTGTGATGATGATATGCCCTGTGATGAGGCTTCAGTGTAGGGAACTAGTCTAGAGGCTGGACCTTTGAGTGGTCCATCAGTTCATATAGCTCCCATCGAGGAGAATGTTATATTGTAAGTTCAGGATGAGGATGCACACAAGCTAAGTGTACTTGATGAGTTCTATAGTTAGTGAACTCTGAGGTATGGGGGTGATCCAAATCCCCAGGTATCAGATGACTATCTTGAGGCATTCATACATGTTTTCCACCTTGTGAGGACAACTCCTAATCATATGGAGGTTTTAGCAGTGAGCCTTATGCAGGGTTCAGCTGGGTGATAATGGATTCTAGTGATGCAAACCCATGATGAGGAAATACTAACTTAGGAATAATTTGAGTGGCTCTTCCAAGAATATTTATATCCAGCCACATTGAGATCGGTGCGTATCTAGTAGATTTTACAGCTTCAGTAGGATATCATGTTCGTGGTAGAGTACACAGTTAGGTTCACAGACTTATCAGGATACTCCATGGATATGGTTCGAGATATATTTTTTAGAGAAAAAACCTTTGATCAGGGCTTACACCAGGAGATCATGGTATCAGTGGTGCCATTGTGAATTCCCACCTATTCTAGAGTTCTTAAGAGAGCCCTGGTATTGGAGAGATTTTTGTATAAGAAGACTCTGAACATTAGGGATGGGAACATAGGAGTGAATACCTTGGTATCTGGTAGCTGATAGAAGTCTTAGGGATACTAGAGTGCAAGTCTCTTCTAGAGAAGATCCCAGGAAGGAGGTTCTGAGGCTCAGGGATTCCAGGCCAATTTTGGTCAGCCACAAGAGAGGTAGTGTTTCACTTGTGATGGGCGGGGACATCTTTCTCGATATTTTCCAACCCTTTATGCTGTTGAGAGGGATCCGATAAATAGACCACCCTAGAAAAGGTAGTATTAGGAGAATAGAGTTATAGATGATGGAAGACATGGAAGATTAGTGGGGAGAGCATCAACAAGTGGTAGGCAATACGAGTTTCCACCACCACCCCTAGGTGCTCCACACTAGGCTCATGGAGATAGATGATGGGGTGAGGATAGCTGTAGGCCATAGAAGCATTTGACCCAGAGGTTTTGAGGGTGATTATAGATACACTTTGTGTCCTTTATAATATCTGTATTAGTATTAATAGATACTTTTTTGAGGTACTCTTTTATTTCCCCTTATTGCTCGAGGTTCAACCAGGGTGGTGTGAGGTGTTGGGAGAACCTTGTTATGGTGTTTTTTTTATGCAGATTCAGATTCATGAGAAGTAGGGATGCTTCCCCCACTGAGACATTTTTTTGTGATGTGAGTAAAACTGTTTGGATGAGTTTGTGCCACCCAATGCAGATAGTGTCGAGGTGTGGTGGATGAGTCCCTCTGAATTGTGTGTTTAGGGTAGGTTTGTGAGTTGTTGGTTTTCATGGAGGGATGGTAAGAAAGAGTGTTTACACTTGGTTACACCTAGGTTTTTTTAGTAACATAGTGTGCCCGATGTCATAGTTGTATTCAAGATGCTTGAGGAGGCCGTGGTGCGGTTTGTCATGGATTTATATTCAAAAGACATAGGGACACTTCCCCACTAAGACACATTCTTGAGACAGAATACAAAACTGTGTGGGTGATTTAGTTCCTCCCAAAGAGGATATTATTAAGGTGTGGTGGATGAGTCCTTTGTCTTATGTATGGGTTAGTGGGGTGACGTTCCGCTAGACCCTTTTAGTGGCCTTTTAGTGAGTGATTTGTTTTTTTCCACCCATCGCAGTTGAGAAAATGTGTTCCTATTAGTTTCATGATGTAGACTTGGTTTGAGATGTACGTGGGTGTGGTTTGACCTCTATGGTTCTCCTGAGTGCATTCTTGTAGGTATCATGGGAAATATTGGTGGCCTTTGTGGCGGTCTTAGTGGGATTGACGGCATGGGATACCCAGTAGAGAGCTTAGTTTAATTCCTTCTACCTAGGATTTCACATTTTGGGTATGAAAATCCTAAAGGTGGGGTGGATGTAGTGACTTAGGTTTTGAACTGTAATACATCAAAATATTTTTAAGAATATTTCTAAAGCCAGGCGCTGAGTTGGTGTGGTATTCCAGGGCCCTGAGAGCCTCAGTGTGGTGATATTAAAAATATTAAAAATATTTTATAACATGTTAAAAATTTATTTAGGAAAATGGAATAAATCACCTATATATTCTCGAATCATAATTCTAAGACTGTAGTTGAGTCTGGAACACTGTGTTTACACAAGGTGTGATATAAACTTTTTCAACTCCATGTACCGGTCAGAGGTGTGTTGGTAAAGAGTTAAATGTGACTTATTTTCCTAATAAAATTAAATTAATAACCATTATACCACTCCCACTTGGTGTGAACGATAGAGGATAGGTGACACACCCCTCCCCCTTTGGACGGACAGACGAACTGAGGCAAATCCAAGGAGAAGAGGCACCGTCGATCTCCGATCTTGATGTTGATCACTTCCAGATCACAGTTTAGTGGCTTCAAAGGGTGGATCTACACTTTAGTCTTTGGATTTTATCCATGAGGTAGGGTTATTTTAGTTTTAAGTCTTGAACCCCTTTTTATGCATCATTTTAAGGCTGTAGAGCCCTTAGATACTTGCTAGTGACCTCATGAGCGTTGATCTAGAGGTTTTGGAGGAAAAAGGGGAGGATTAGGTTAACCATGGGGGATTTTAGATCGCAAGGTGTATAGTGTAGGGTCACACATCATGTCTTCTTCTTATATGTTAAATATGAGTTTTGGGGACTACACATCATGTATCGGGGTTACACGCCATGTAGTGACCCCAAGTCATGTGGCTAGGGGACATAGACAGGGAAGCCATGTGATGGTACATGGTCATGTAGGAGTACATGGACAAAGTACATGGACATGGGGTTTCAAACATGGGTGAAAGAAATAGACATGACCAGGGGGTTTCTAGGGAATATTGTGTACCATGGGTACACGCCGTGTGTGAGGCATGGCTGGCTGAGCCCTATGGAGGAAGAACATGATCAAAGGATCATATGAGGTAATAAATTCCATGTAAAACCTATTCATGACATGTAATACCACATTCCTAGCAAATATGTGAAATTAGAGGACACTTCTGGGTGTTTAGGTAGGGTCACACGCCGTATGGACCCCCTTACATGCCATATAGTACTTTTTTGGAGATTCTTCCGCCTTTTGTATCCCATTCTTCAAGGATTATATTTTGACTTGTGAGTATCCTATATTAATCATTTTTCCATATATAATGTTATGGTGGACATGGTATGGGCCTTGGATATATGATTTGAGGTGATGTTTTGGGTTACTTCAGTTAGAGACGTTCATACCAACAATGATTGATTGAGTCCCTTGGCCTTTCTCTATGAGGCTATGTCTGGAATTTCATACTAAGTACTTTATTGTGATCCCCTCAATAGGATGATATTCTATAGAGTTTTTTATCACTCTATATTGGTTGGGTAATGATTCACTATTGTATCATTTTCCCTAGATCAGATTCTTGGTATCTTCATGACCAAAACTACACGAACAAAGATCCCATATCTAGCAAGATAACCTAGTAGGGGTTGTGAAATCATTGGTTATATGATCCCCTACATACTGGGAAGTGTTATTAGGGTTTTTTAATAGTATGATATACGATCCCCTACTCAGAAGACAATTTATGTAGGGTTGTATAAATTTTTGGATATACAATCCCCTACTTCACGAGTTGTACCAGGTGGGGTTTATGGAATCATCGTGACCAACACCACATAGGAGACGATACCCTATCTAAGTGATTTGATCTTTTAGATGTCTATTGGTTTTTTATGTCCCCCAATGGTACTAGGTGTGATTCCCTTTCTGAGAGATCTTTGAGTTTCTGGATTAGGTTTTTGGTGTCCCCACCAATCCTGGGAGTGATCCCCTATCTAAGGAGGTGTGGTATTATATGTTATAGATGAGGTTCATTGTGTCCCCCAATAGTTTTTGGAGTGATCCCATTTCTATGATATGAGAGATTTTTGTGGTTCCATTAGGGTTGGTAGCATCCCTCATCTGGGATGGGTGAGATCACCTATCCAAGTATCGAGATCTGCTTGGTTCTAGTATGAATTTATTCATGGAGAGATCCGAGAAGTGTGTTCTCTCAGGTGTATGCCACCTAGGATGGAGGGGGTGTTCCACCAGATTTGTGATACCCGGTGGAGTGGTATCTAGTAGATGTTCCATCTTGGATGTAATTGTTTTTTCCGATGAAGTGTATATATTAGATGATCATCATCTAGGATAACAGAGCTCATGGAATGTGTTTTCTAGGATAAGTGTTACTTTTCTATACTCGGGTAGAATTATTCACTATCTATAAGGTCAGAACCTCATGAGACTTGGAGTCTGAGATGAGTATATCGGGTTTTGTTTTCAGGATTTTCTTGTAGTGTTGTCACATCCTTTGTATTGAAACACCATGTGGTATGAGCTGACTAGTTTTGGATAGCTGAGGATATACGAGATGGAGTTTCTCTCTAGTTTGGGTTCCCTCTGGATTGGGTGAGTAGACTATTACCTTTCATTTTATCCCTATTATTTTGGGTTTTGGGGTGCCTACTGAGTATTATTATACTCACCCCTGCATGGTATTTTCATACACATGTTGTGTCTAATGAAAACCATAGGCCTTTCGATGGAGTCCCAGGAAGACTCGGAGTAGGAAAAGACCAATGAGATAGACTGAACAAGGTGTTTGCTTGACCTGGGATGAGGATATTATTGATGGTTTCATTTGGCAGTGATCCCCTCCATCTGAGAAGGTTGAAATCTTTTGAAGTTTTCTTTTGGTGGGAATGTATTCTTCCCTTATGTACTTTTTTTGTACTCTATTTTGGGATATATGTATGTATGAATTTTAGTTTCCAGTTTTTATATCTCTTCATTGTTGTAAGGAGATATTTTTCTGTGCGTATGTGTAGGTACCTTAGTCTAAGGCCTCCAATATGCATGATATGGATACTCGGCACTAGACACCAGCCCCTGGCCTATGGAGACAGTCTTGGGGAGTTGCGTCTTGAGCCCCGTTGCATCCGGTCAGGTCATGACAGTGGGAGTGTTGTAAGTGGGTTCCCTAGACCCAACTCATGTATGTAATTTTATTACTATTACATGTATAGAGTTATATATATATATATATATATTTGTGTGTGATTAGCTTAACATAATAGTGTTGATACTTTTTCCTTCACTATATTAATGGTAATATACTTAGATTACATGTCATTTCAAAAGGTTATAGTAGTTTCTAGTTTATAATAAGAACCCAGAGATACCATGACAGTAATCTTAAAAAAATTCCTATGGTCCAGATACATCATGCTGATTGGACATAGATGATGCGTGAGCATTAGGTGTTGGTGGATCATAAGTGTAACACCCCAAGGATTTAAAAATAAATTTAACATTGAATGCATGAAACACCGAGTCTCTAAAAAACTAAAAAATTGTTATAATAAATCCAATAAACATAATTTTTCCACTTCTATGATTTGAATTTTGAAAATATGACATACATGGTTATGTTGAGGGTGATTTTTGTAGTCTGATAGAACAAACTTAATTTTTGGTGAATAATAACCTACCCTTATGAATAGAAATGTAACCCTTATGAATAGTAATATACACTTATGAATAGTAATATGACCCTTATGAATAGTAAACTCAACCATGAAAGTATAAATAAAATTTATGCACCTTATAAATGAAGTAGAATATTTTATAAATTAATAATTAAGTATTCATATTTTTGTGAGTGATAAATATTTAATTAAAATTTTAAATTAATAAATTAATTCATTTTAATAAAATGGTTTCCTAAATAAATATTTTATTTTCCTATGATTTTAGGATAATTTTATGAGACCATAGTTAATTTTTGAAAGTAATATAAAAGCAATTTTAAATATTAAATCTGTATTTTTCAAGAAAATAATGATTTTATTTAAAAATTAAATTTCACATATTTATAAAATTATTTTGAAAAAATGGAGTCAATTTTTTGATTCTAAACATTAAAAAATGGTTAGGGTTAATTTTTGAGATTTTTCTAAAATACATGAATTTTTTATGAATAGTAAAATATGATAATTTATGATAAATTCTAAATACATGGTTTATTGAGTCATAGGTGATTTAAGGCTGATATATTCACACTTGGTTTGAACTCACATGAACTTATTATGTTTTTTTGTCACATTAATCAAGACTATTCATATTATTGAGAAAAAATATTAAACTAATGATTAAAATAATGAGAAACCCCTCCTCTCCTCCACTATAAATACCACCCATCCTTACCTCTTATCTTCACTCCTCTCAAGCCTTGTGCCTTTTCTAAATTCTGCCCAAATATACTCCCAAGCTCCTCCCCACGTCCATAATCTATTATTCTCATAAAAAGACCCAACCCTCTCCCCTAAAGAGGCTCTCAAGGAAGATTAATTCAGGATGTAAATTCATCTTTTCAATTCTTTTACTTTCCTTTCAAGTTCCTTTGTTTTCTTTTTTATCCCCACCTTTACTAATCCAAATTTTATGAAAACTCCAATACCTTAAATGTACTATAATTTTTTTATGATTATGAAATAATTTATTATCATCTCTCCTTTACCCTTATTTTATGATAATAGTAAAAAAACACCATATGAGATGTGCTAATTTACCACATTCAAGGACAATGAGTTTTAAATTTATATTAACATCTTAAATACTAGTCATGAAACCATTATTATGGTTTAGATAGACTATAATATATGTATTATATCTTATATATTTTTTTGTAATATTTTTGTACACATGGTTTTGATTTATAAATAAAAATAAGTTCATTGTGTTCAAAACCCGCTAATTAACCAAAACGGTTATCATTAAATAATTTATATGATGATTCATATTAACTACAATTAACCAAATGAAAATTAAAACTGTTTAACCTTTTGTATGTTCAATAATAACATATAAATTCAATTCTATACAACCATCCTCATTTTACATGATTCTCCATTCATGTATATAAGTATATAGATCATGAAACAAACGGATCTGAATAATGAAATTAAACCTCTTAACCCATCAAAAAGGCCATGAATAAACTTAATAAGGTTATAATAAATCAATTAAATGAATAATATGTTATGGAATTATTAATTAATGAACCTAAATTTGATTATTCAGGTCATTAAGATCAATTAGAGAACACCTTTGGACTTAAGGTAAAGGTTTCTTCATCTCACTTCCATTTATGTGAGATATTTCGTATTCACTACTACTACTTGTGTATGGTGTATGTATACTGAATATTTATGTTTCATATCATGAATATATTTATTTTCATGATATTTAATGTATCATTTGATGATTATTAATTTTGGGGCATACGATTCAATTGATCACAAAATTTTAAGTATTTCCTACCCGAACCACCATTTTCATTCGGGTTGCTCTTATTCTCTACTCACCTCAATGAAATTATTATTTATTACTATTTACTCATCATAAATTCCATTTTAATGTTCTATATATATGTACAAATCATAATCATTCTTTATTTTATGGGTAGTTACATGTTTTAAAATAATATTTCAAAAAATTGTTCTGAAATGCAAGCCCGATTCAAGGAACTTCTCGAATTATAACCTATTTTTAAGTTCACTATACAATCTATTTTAATCCATATTTATCTTTCTAAAATCACACATTTTAGCATGAAAAATATATTTGGGTTCATTTCTGGTTTTATTAAAGCAAACATGCCTTTGGGATTTAAAATCCTTTAATATTTTCCTTAAACCGCACTAAAATGTTTTATTTCTAAATCTTATTTAAAAATATTTAAAAATGATTTCACCTAAATAAGAATTTATTTAAGCCTAAAATATAATTTCAATGACCTTACCTTTTATTTTTTGGGATATACATGTTTTAAATATGATTTCCTGACAAATAAAATTGATTTTCCAAAAGAACTCTTCTTTCCAAAGTAAAAAGTCTTTTTTCTCATCTCACTTTAACTTTTATGAGATATATGCCTTGTTCACTAGTTATTTATTACTTGTGGTGTATGTACTGAAATTTTTTATATCATATAAAGAGTCTAATTATTCTCATGATATTCTAAGGGATTATGATTTGAATGTTTCATGGTGGTATGGGACACTTTGGAATGTTTAAGGATTATTTCCTCAAGAATTTATCAATGGTATCATTTAAAAGTATCTTTATTTATCTCAACATCATTTAATGAATCTTGTATTTCATATAGGTTTATATCTTATTATATCATCTAAAATATTTTGTTGAAGGGTTTCTGATTAGTTTGAAAGTGTATGTTCTATCTTGATACCATTCACCAATTTACTTCGAATGGTTAGTGTTTATGTTTAATGTATGGGGAAATTTATTTACATTTCCTATGTTAGTTTCAATATGAATGTATATGTTGTTTATTTTTATCCCCATTCATAATATGAATTCATTGGACTTAGTAAGTATGAGGCGGGGCCTGCTATATCCCCTCGGTGCATCGGTAGGTCTAATGAGACAAACTAGGTCTTAGTACGAGGCCTTGAAAAAATGGTTATTTATGGTCTTGGCATGAGGCCTTGACGATATGGTTATGTTGTCCTGAATTATTCATTCCCTTATTACGAAGATAGTAATTAAAAGTTCATGTGTTTATTAGACTAGTATAATACCCATGATTATGTTTTATTATGGCATTATTTATTCAGCTCTTATTACTACCATAATATGTAAAAGTTTATTCTTAATGTCATGTGCTTTTAGTTATTCACCATGCCTAATGTTTATGTTTATGACATCTTCTGTTGTATTGTTTTCCCTTACTAAGCATCTGAGGTCACCCATTTTCTTATTTTTTATTTTTCCCCAAGACGTGAAGAGGTGTATTATGAATGAATTTTTAGGATAAACTTAGAGTTGTGGATGTTCCCAATAAAACTTAGATGTTGTTTTTCATTTAAATTTGTAATGTTGAACCTATTTATGTATTTGGTTTTCTAAAACTACTAAACTATTTGGTCCTTTAGGATACGACTTCCTTGTAATCATACCAATGTAATATAATAAGGCACTGTCTTTGAGAAACTGAGGTCAGGTCTTTACAATAAGGATTGATACTTATTCTCATGAAGTTCACACTTTGTTATATCAAGTAGACGAGATTATGAGGAATGACCTGCTAATAAGAACACCATAAGTTTTAGGTGTCATTGGTTGTTCCTATTTGTGAACAAGTTTAATGGTCTTCTAAATTGATGTTATTATCAATGTATACAACTTCATTAATGTGATCTTTTTTCAATTGCTGGCCTCTTTGGACTCCAATTAGGCTAGATTCTGCTACCTTGAATCTTTCTAGACCTTCTGTTGCTAGGATTTGTACTGAAGTCAACATTTTGAATGAGTTTCCGTCTTGTTTCTGGATTCAGAATGGAGAATATGTATTTATACAGGATGTTGTCTTTGATAATGTTCCAGCATACTGTAAAAGATGCTCTAGAATTGGTCATATGATGACTGAATGTGAGGCTCAAAGGTTTGAACCTCCCCCAGCTCATCCTAGGACACTTTGGGTGGAAAAAACTGCTCCAAAAAAGAGCATTGCTGATCAAACATTAAGGCCTGCTGCTAACACTAAATCCACAAATCCCATTGATGTCCCTAGACCTATCACTGAGACATCAATATCCAAAGACATTAAGCACAACCATGAGGATAAGGATGACACCCCTATGGAAAAGGGTGAACCTTCTATATGCCACCCTATTGAAACTAAGGACATGTCATGAATTTTTCATGCATAAAACACTGCCAATAACCCCAATATGGATCCTACACCACTGATATACGAACAGGATAAGCACTTTGAAGTGTATGATACACAAAATAAGGATCGAAATGACTCTTCAGATTCTGAAGACTCCTTACGGGGGGCTGATGATCAGCCTAATCAGATTGAGGAAGCCTATTTAAGCTCAAGAGCCAGAAAGGGGAAAAAATAAATGGTTGATGCTGATGGCTTCATTACCCCTAATCCAAGAAAAACTAGAAAACGCGGAGACTATTCAATGGAAATAAATATTGTTACAAGGGCTCTGGATCCCTCTAAAAAGGTATATTTTGATCCTCCACCGCCCCCGACAATGGATGATACCGCCCTACAACCCATAACTATAGAGCATTCATCTGCCTCCTCAAATTCATTTGACTCAAATAGCTCTGAGAGTGATCCTGAAAATGACCCGTCTTATCGGGATGCATACCAACTTGAAGAGAAGTTGGATTTTTCTGAGGAACTTGGATCTTGGATGGATGATAATGATACATGTGCATTCCAACAATAGAAAAATGATGAAATGACGGATGATAACTACCTACAGCTCAGAAAGATAATGTTCCTTAAAGTGGTGGAAGAGTTTAAAAATGATCCTCACTTTGACTTCAATGCTATCTCTTGGGAATAATTTTTATGAAATCAGTCCCTGTCTGTTTTGTAGCTTTCTAATTTTTATTTTCATCGCACTTGCTTGTTTTCATCACACTTCTCCTTCTGTTAATGTTTCCTCTTGGGACCTTGCTAGAGATTTGCAATTATGTTCCTCTTTAAGCAACCAACTCGGGATTTGCAATTCCCTTCGACTGAAATAGACTGCTTGGATATTCTCTGGCTGATTTTTGGCTTGAAGATGAGATGTAGTTTCTTTCAACCTGGAGATTCAGGTTTTGATCTTCTTGTGTTTTTTTCAAAATTGACTCTCTTCAGTCCCACTGATTTATTAAAGTACATGGAGGAATTTTATGTTTCTTTTGTGGAGGAGGCATTCTCACAGGTTATATTGAGAAATTTTGCAGTGAGGAGGCACCTCATCTGATTATTTTCTTATCTGCTCAGTTGTTATTTGGTTCCTTTGATCTTGTGCAACATTGAAGCCTGTCATTTTCTATGTGTCCTTGAGCTGTCTTCGGTCTATTTACCACATGATAGAAGGTACTTCTAGTTTGATTCAGACTACAATGCTGAGCTGCATGTCAACTTGATCCGCGAGTCCCTGGATACATTGCAAGCTCTCCTCTTTATCTGATGAGCAAGGAAGATCTCTAGGAGCAGGTCTGGAAACTCCTTTTTTTATATTTTTTCCTCAATGTTAAATCTAATTTTGTCTCTGTAACTTTGAGATGGTGTAAGTTTATTACACCTCGAATTTTCCTTGCAACCCTTTGATTTAATAAATTCCTTTGTCATGGACTGAATTTCCAGTTCATGTTACTCTCTCAAAAAAAACTTCATTAGGTACTTTTTTGCAATATGAAAACTATGGAATTGATGTCATAGAGAGGTATCTTATGTTGGGTATGACATTGGTAGTATGATATTGATTGAATAATCAAGATAAAATTTATTGCTTATGAAAAGAAGTGATATCTCGGGCCTAGTTGATCAGGATGGTAGTGCCTTTACTAAATCCCTATTATGGTAGAAGTAATAAATCAAGAATGGATGATGACACAAATTGTGCATCATGCTTTATGAGATATCATATGATGAAGAGATTATATTACATGACTTGTGTTTGTAGGAAATGTTGATGTTGCTATGAATTTTATTTTTCTATTTAAAGGACTTGATGGGTACTAGAATCTGCTTATGGTCTATGAACAATATTCACTACTATCTAGATAAGTTCCTAAAGGGTCAGAGACTTAGTGTATTCATAAGCCTGCCCTCTTTTGATGAATAGGAGTATAGAACATGGTGGGCCCCACCACTAGGTCCAAAAGATTTCTGGGAATAAACGATCATGAATGAAATAATAAATTCATTATTATTACAGTATAGAATAATTGGAGTTCAATTTATTTATTAAAAGTATTCAAAATGTATTAAGTGAATACTTAGAAAAATATTACATAAATGAATATTATTTTAATATTCAAGGTTCATTTAATATTTGTGGGAATTAAGAGTTGAGTTAATGACTCACTTTTATCATGTAATATATTTATTAAATATTAAAAGTATATGAAAAAATATAAATGATGTTTATGATATAGTTAGTTGGTTATAACGAGTTGTTTATAGCTTATTTAGTAAGAGTTATTTATATGGGGGTTAGGAACCATTTATGGGTATTTAACCTCCACTATATAATAAAGAGTGATCTTATTTCCTAGGTAATATTCATCCACTCTAATTTGAGAGTGCTTATCTCCTCCCGAACACATCCTATAGAGAGAGTATCCCATTCCAAACATTCAATTTTCGATATCCTTTTTGGATCGAAGGAATAGGATAGTGGTGATCATTGGGTCATGAAAGGCTTCACTGAATCTATGAGTTAGCACCCAAAATTATATTATCAGAATTTCTATAGATTCTTGAATCATGTGTGATGATCTAGAGGGATTAAACATCATATAATTTGAGAAAAATTCATTGATGATGAACAATTTTCGAACACATGTTCAATTTGAATGAGGTAATTGCTATTTTTAATTTTTTATGTTTAAATAAATTCTTGTGATATCCTTTCCCTTTTACTAGGATAGAATAACCATAGAAGATATTTCCACATCAATCCAGTGATGAAACATTTTAAATCCCCATCCCTTCATCTTCTATTTCGTGCCTCGGTGCCATCACATTTGGTTAGTTAGGCTCCTCCATAGGTAGGTCTGAATCCCAATATTGATAGTTCATGTATTCATGGTGATAGGTTGTAGGAAGTCATTAGAGACAACTATGGATAAAGAGAAATCACTCCTAGATGGATTATTAATTTGTAAAGATAGATGGATTACACTCACTTATATTGAATTGAATTTAGTTATACTTGTTAGTTATATATCAAGCTATTCTTCTATTACTTGGTCTTTTGAATATATTTTATGATATTACAGGTGATAAATTACAAACAATATAAAAATTAAAGATACATGGTGGGATTAAAACATAGTTATTGAAATTATAGCTTCAAATGGAAGGCACATTTAGGGTACTATGATATTTGATAACTTATGGTATTTAATATATTTTTATTAAAGATTTATTTGTTATGATGATTTAGGTCTTTATTTTTAAACCTCACGGATTTTACTCTCTTTGTGTATGAAGGTTTTCAATATAATTGTTAGTTTATTTAAAATACATTTTACTAATTTATTTTAAAACTATCATGAAAAATCCCAAAATAAATAAATCCACACCATAAATTATGTGTTGGAATCCCCTTTTTTTGATATATTAACAACCACAACCTTCTAATTTTCATTTCGAATGATTACCTCTGCATTCCTGTATAAACTGGGGTAGTTATTGTTAAAGTGGTGGGTATAAAAATCTATCATCTACCTAATAAAGAGAAGAGGCGTAAAAGGGAGAGCGGATGTAGAGAAATCTATAAAAGGGGGATTTACCTTAGCAGTCTCATCATCAGTAAATCAGTCATCACCTATTTGAGTTTATTTTACATTGATGAATTTTGTGAGATTTACTTTTCACTTATTTGGGAGAGTTATTCATGAGTTTTTTATTATTATAATAGTAAGATAATTATTTTACCAACAATATTCACAGTGATTCTTTTATTTGTCCGTGGGTTTTTACCCGTCATCATTTGAAGGTTTTTCCATGTTACATATAATATCATTTATTTTTGTGATTTTTTTTCACTTTATTTTCATCTTGTATTTATTTATTCTCTCTGGGATAATCATTTTGGACTCAAAAATGGCATCAAAACATAGTTATAGTTCAGTGATGTTTATTTATTTTAGGTATTAATAATTTTCATAAATTTTATTATGTTATGTAATTGAAACTCATACATATATTTCAAATAATAAAAAAATATTGAAATTATTAAATACTACATTGTAAAATATATTAGGTTATATAATGACATGTCTATATTATAGTAAAATTCAAGATCAAAAAATTCAATGGTTATAATTTTCCATTGTGAAAAATAAATAATAAAATAATGTTTTGGAAGAATAATTTCCAATCTATAATTGGTGAAAAAACAATGAATGCGATGATGAGAAAATGGAATGAAATGGACAATAATGTTATTTCTTTAATTAATTTGTATTTTCTTGATGTATTTATATTAAGTATTGTGGAGAAAATAATTATTAAGGAAATTTGTGATATTTTGAAGAAGCTTTATGAAGTCGAATCACTACACAATATGATATTATTGAAGAGAAAATTATACACACTTTGAATAATGAAGTAATCATTAGTGACTAACTAATGGGTGTTGGAGAATCATATTATGATCCTTTGGTAGTGGAATACAAAAAAATATAGGTATAATTTATCCCTAAGAAAAGAAACATGCATGAAAAATGAAAAACACATAAAAATCATACATGGAACAAGCTTATAAAGTCTTTCTTCTTCTTGGATCTTGGGAGAAATCTTGAGAAATAGCAGAAGGAGAAGAATATCATGGACCAATACCTCTGAGGGAGGATACACTATCCTTCATATCATGATCTATATATTAGGACACCTAATGCTCTATTAAGAGTACTATCATCTTCTTGGAAGATATGAATGAGGCTCAAGAAGAAGGAAGCTTCAATAACTTTACATAAAACTGATGATCATCAATAGCATCGAATGAACATGAAAATCCACACCACCAATGAAGAGGATCTCATTCCCTTTATATAAGAGAATCTCAACTCTCCCTAATTAATGAAGAAAACTTCTAGTGTTTTAAGTGTTATCAAATGAAACTATTTATTGATGCCTCATTGATGAATCTTTTGAAAACGTTCAATGAGAATTATGCAAAGCTATTAATCCAGATAAAATCACATAGGGAGGATATATTTCCATATAGAAAATAAAAATGTTGTAGGACTATATTTTTAGTTTTCATTTCTTGTATAAATGCATCATATACATATATAATGCATGAAATTTTCCATATGAATACATGAATCATATGCATGTATTCTTCATGAATTATACACTTGATAATATACATGCATCATATTCATATATAATATGTTCATTACATACATACATATAAATAAAATATATCAACATGATATATATATACACTCATAAAAAATGTATCATATACATGTATAAAATTTACATGAATCATATGCACATTTATTTTAGTACACAACCAATAATCTCCCACTTACACTAAAATCACATTGAGACTTAGTGCCAAACTTCTCAACTATTTTTGAATCCATCCAAACTCTTTTGGATATGATTTTATCAATATATATTTATTTTGAACAAAAAATTTGTTCAAAATTTTATCCTTATCCAAGGGCCTAATTGTGTGACCCTATGGGACTTAGTAGTGTTGATAAAAAATATGAAATCCATATTTCATAGATATAATAAAAGAGAGGCCTCAAGAAATAAATAAATTATACTCAAGATACCAAGGGGACTGGTGTGATCTATATAAAACATTATCATATATCTATACAAACTTTTAAACCACAATATGTATCATATACATCATATATACACCTATATAATCCCTTTTTTTATGACATCAAGTGACCACCATAAATAGAACATATCAATTTAGTATAATCCAACTCATTTTTATTGATTCTACAAAATAGTATGACCTAATTAATGAATACATCACTTGTCACTCATATAATAGTTGATCACATCACATGTGTCTCATATTAGTAGCTAAGAATAACATGTCTGACCTAAATAAGCACGCACATGAATTTCCCTAGTAAAATTCAATCAAATTCCAGATGTCTTTAATTTTTATACAAGTGAAAAAAATCCCTTCTTAGATGTACTAAAATAGATGACATGAGTAGTAACATATCCAACCACCAACATATTAGCTATATCCCTTTGGAATAGCATAAGTAATATATCAAATTATAAAGGTTCTCATTCTAGGCATCTCTCCAACCTTAGGTAATAGGTATTGATTATAAACATACACCCCTAAGTGTATTTATAACTATATGACATTCCATAAGATATAATTTGGAAGGTCAATCCAAGTAATAATTCTATATTTATTACCTCATGAATCCATTTTTCGTATCTCTTATACAACCGTTTTTAATGAGTATAAGAATATATTCAAGCTAAAAATTACATGTTATCATATCCCATTATATTCCATGATGATCATTGACTAGGGATAACTCAAAGTTATACTTTGAGGTGATTTTATAATTCTACCATTCATATAAAGTGAACCAAAACATACATTAATGGATGAAATATGGATATTTCCTTTATAGAAACTTGATACATGTACAAATATTACAACTAATCTCTTAATTATTTAACACCCAGAGATTCAACAATACTCTCATGTTGTTTACGCAATAATGATTTTTGTACATTAATTACATCTATATGTAATTTATTATCACACCTCCATGTGACCATTTGTTAAAATATTCCCACTAACCTCTTAGTGAGAAACATTTATAAAGTAAGCTTAGTTTTAATAGTTGGTGAGACTTAGGAATCATATTTCTAATGTTTAACTCTTTGAACATATTCAAATTTATTTACTTTATATAATGTTTAATTTTTTTTGTCTACAAATAACTCTTTCTAATATTGACATCATCATCCATAGAACCCAATTATTAAGAATGTTGTATAATTAAAATAATTATATGTGTATCAAAACCAAATTTAAGTTATTAAAAAAATAATTATTTATGAGATAATGAAATAAAAATACAAATAAAATTCCTCCCATATTAAATTCATCCAATTCATCAATGAAACATCCAATTTCTCCATCAATTCAATTTCCATTATTCAATTATTCACTTATGCTTCTAAACTTATATATATTTAAAAAAAATAAAACAAACCATTGGTATCAAATAACCTTCAGAATATAAAAATAGAATTATCTGACATTCATAGATGGTATAGATTCATTAACTAACATCTTATGAATTTTCATGTATCCAAGATAATTTCATATCCAATAGAAAATATAACCATGATGATATCATTGTTATTTCTTTATTTTCTACTTCATTGGATATTTGAACTCTTCGTGACCACTTTTCTTACTAAAACCTTTTTCATTCTTCTTTCACACCATTAACAAGGTACTAGTTCTTGGACCACCCATTTCCTACTCTAAAATCCTCAAAATATTGAGGATATTAAGAAATGTTTTATATAATACACTCATGTTGTACTTAACAATGAATTGCTAGATCCTTTTTGATAGTGAATGAGGAATGAAATCTGTCACAAAATAAAGTTTTAGAGGTGAACCTATCTTTTATAAATCATTTATGTACCCAATAATATTGAGAACATGAGTAGAAACCTAAGTTCCTTCTTCCATTTTACTTTGAATAAAATCATTTGAAAATTTATACCTTTCATGAATTTATTATTCTTGATATATCCTTTTTTAGGTTATCTATTATATTGAAATCACCCAAAAACTCATGTTGTTTTTTGGAACTTAGAGAACATTATTACTATAATTACTATAAAAACCTTTAGTGAGTCCTTTTTATGCTTATAATAGGAATCTAACTCATTTTGTGGAATATTTCCCTAGTTGGATTCTTTAGAAGTGTCTCTTCCAACAAATAGAATTTTTTTCTCTTAAATGAGAATGATTCTCAAGTTTCTGTACCAATAAAAAAAGTTTCCTATATTCCCCCTTTATTCATTTAGGATATATTTTAGGGTTAATCTTGTTTATAATTCCATTATCTACAATTTTTTTAATCATATGAATATAATTTCTTATATATTTTCATCAAGTACCTTTTAATGAGAGTGCTCATACTAAAATTGATGACCCCATACATTATACCC
Organism: Viscum album; assembly: GCA_963277665.1. Classification (NCBI taxonomy): domain Eukaryota; kingdom Viridiplantae; phylum Streptophyta; class Magnoliopsida; order Santalales; family Viscaceae; genus Viscum; species Viscum album. The sequence goes on along the minus strand of OY728151.1, from coordinate 1,819,209,439 downwards.
ATTTAGGTATCCAAGATTCATACATCAGTAAGAAATAAGTTCACTTTGTAATTCCTCTTATAACATAGTTATTTATTTGGGGGTTCATATCAATAATAACAGTTATGATTCTTGGATATTCGAGTGGCCAACCACTTTTCAAATCCATCATATGGATAAAATTAACTTTATTCCTCTGTTATCCTTCTTAAGGGTTTCCCACTAGGCACCATCAAAACCAAACACCAATAATAGGATAAAAAAGGAAAATATAGGGGTATAATTCTTTATAATAACCTACCTAAAGATGATCCATTATCACCCATTACTTTCTTTCTTTACATATGATAATCCATAGAAACCCAAATTTAGTAGAACCTATCTGATTGGGTGATAGAGTTCTTCAAAAGTGTTGCTTTGGAAGGAATATTACATGTAGTATTTGAGGGGATTTTCTTTCAAAGAATCACCATTTTTTCATCACATGGAATTTTTTATCTTATCATGTTTTATTACTTTGTGTATAAATGCTTCTAATGATTTATTTTTTGAATTCCTATTCTATCAACCAAATTAATGTGTTTATACCGCATTAATGGGTAACCTATTACACACCCCACGAGTTTATGTTATTTTCCTAAAAATAGAAGCCAAGTATATTTATACATATATAAATGAATCATATGCATAAAGTATAAGAAAATTTCATGTAAAGGCATAAAAATATATGAGATTGATAAAATCCACATGAGTAATCCCATAACTATAAACATCCAACCCCTTCACTTTTATAATAAGGACTAATCCTTCAGGCCAGTGGGTAGTCCAACCCTAATCCCATTTACCCAAGGACACTTTACTCAAGAGAGAATTTAATTAATGATATCTTTAACACATCATATGTACAAAATATAGTCAAACACTATCCTCAAGATCATAAATCTAAAAATAAACTAAGATCAAGGTAGATGAAAAGTAATTTTTATTGAGTCATACCTAACATTAGTATAGATATCTATCATGTAGAAGCAATTTAAAATAAATTTCCCATACACAATGTTCAAAATATAATTTTTTACATACATGAAAAAAGCAAGGAGTAATTTAAATAAATGAACATTTTATAAATTTAAACATCATAATAATTTATGAACTTTTCATAAATTAAAATCTTATTATAAAAATTTTATAATAAATCTAAATATCATGAATATTTCAAAATCTTAGACATGAACGCTTTTATATTTAATTTCAATATGAATTATTTCATATATTTTCCATTATATGGAATTATAATTCAAAAAATTGATATTTTAGAAATTATAAACCTTTATAAATAAATTTATATTATGTAATTTTTTTACATAATCTTAATATCATTTACCATACATTAGTTAAACCTTCATATAAAAAAATTATCAATTTTTATTGATGTGGTCTAAATAATATATTTAAAAAGGCCCTCCTCTTGATTTCAACAATTCAAATTAATTAAATAAGAATAACTAATAATATTAAATATTAAATATTTATATTTTATGACTTATTTATGTAAGTTATATACCATTTAATTATCATTGTAATTCTAAATAATTTTTTTATTTAATGATTACAAATATTCCATATAATTTAGTTAAAAATTTAATAACTTTTAATTATGTGTTATAAACATTTTATAAACCATATTAATTTTAAAAGTCTATTCATAATATTAACTCTTTAATATTAAAGGAATATTTGTAATAAATGTTTCAAAAATATTTAATAAATTAACCAGTGACATTTTTTTGTTAATTTATTTATAAAACACTCTTTTTATAAATTTAAAAAAAAATCATTTTTTTATTATTTATAAACTATTTATAAATAATATAATTCATTTATTAATTGAATTATTTTATTAAAAAAATAATTTATTAATTTTCATAAACATGATTAATGAATATTAAAATTTTAAATTTGGAAAAGGCATAAATTTATTTTATTAAACCTATATTATTTATGTTATTTCCATTTTACAAAACATTTTATAAATATGAATACTATAAAAGAATAAATAATTAAATAAAATTATTATTTAATTATTAAATATAAATATAAATTTCAATATTTATTCTTATTAAATATGTTTTAAGAAATCCATCATTTATTATTTATAAATAGTTTATAAATAACAAGAATATCATGTTGTTTATTTATTTCTCTAAAAAAATATATCATCACTTAGCTAGACTGCCTGAGCAGTCAACCATTACTAGGATAACCAACTAAGCTTGAGGGAAAACCAGACAAACATGGTGAGGGTGTGAGTGTGTGTGGGATAATACATGGGGTAGAAAAAGTGGGTAAAGTGAGGGTGCTTATCCTATCACTTTTAGGTTAGTACGTGAGGCCATAAGGGAAAACTAACTCCAATCTGTCTTTAATGTTTTATGGATGTCACATCTTGAGTAATAAACAAGCCCCCTTGGGATGATTTTTTTGATGTTAGATTAATTTAAGATGGGCACGATTCATCCCTTCCATGCACGACATCCCATAGTCATGCTTCAGTTTTTTCCTATATACCATTGTGTGTGTTGTATCCATATAAAACACTTAATGTGTACACAATTCTTCATGCCCGACATCTAAAAGATGATCTCTCGAACCCATTCCAATCTTGACATCCATATTCCATGTTTGATTATATACATGATAAAATTGAAATTTTCATTCCATGCAAGTGAAAAAATTGTGCATCCTCTACATGTTTTGTTTGATATTATGATTTCATACTTCATTATATTAAGTCCATCCAAATTCCATATTGATAATCAACACTACAAAGGCTAAAAAAAGATGTTCTTTTTTATACAACCCACATTTTAGGTAGATTTATCATATAACACAAGCTTCACACACCCTTCCAATCATATTAAAAAGTTAACATGATGAAATCATATGGAGTAATACACAAATAGTTTCCTTATTTATAATGTAACACCGATCAAAAAAATGAAAAATTAATGTTGCATATATTTTATTTTTTCATAAAATAGTGATAAATTCACATTGATCATTGAGGAACTTGGATATGATATCACAGATGGGTGTTATAGAATCATTGTATGATCTTTTATAAGTATATGAAAAACCAAATACATGCATAATATATCCCTAAGTGAACAAAAATTCATAAAAAATGAAAAAAAATAAAAAATAAATCATATCAGGCACGAGATTAAGATGAATTTATTCTTCCTGGATCATGAGAGATAACTTGAGGAAGAACACAAGGTGTAACTAATCAAGGCTTACTACATATGAGGGGGATACATCGTCTGTTGTATCCCGATATATATTTGAGGATACCTATAGTTATTAAAGGGGTGTTACCTCCTTCTTATAAGAGATGAACAAGGATCATGAAGAAGAAAAATTCAACAACATTTCAGTTACTGATGATCATCAGTAGAATCGAATGAATTCAATAATCTACACCAAAAATTGAGATAATATTATTCTATTTATATAGGTGAGACCAATTCTATTTCATTAATGAAAAATCATCAAGTATGTCATGTTTTATCAAATTAAACCCATGATTGATGCCTCATTGATGAATCTGTTGAACTCATTCAATGAGAATTATGAAAAGTTGTAAATTTGGATGAAACCACACTAGGAGGATCTATTTCCATGTGGAAAATTAAAATGTAGTAAACATATATTTCTTGTATTCATTTATTTTATACATGATCCATATGCTTGTATATTGTATGTAACTATCCATCTAAATACATGCATTATATGCATGTATTATTCATGCATCAAATGAATGTATTCTTCATGAATCATTTTCATGATAATATACATATATCATATGAATGTATAATATGTTCCTTACATATATATACACAATATATCAATATGGTATATTTATATACACTAATAATTACTATAATAAATACATGTATTCAATGTACATGCATCATAAGCACATATATTTTAATGTAAACCCAGCACTAACTAGATCAACACCCTGAATATTATGACCAATAAATTTAAGGGTCATTGATTTGTAGGGAAATTTTATTTTTTGGACCTAGATTATGGGATGTATTTAGAATTGGATATTAAGGATGAAATTATATAGTTAAAATAAGAATATAGTTAATCTTTATGTGAGTTTTTGATAATAGGGAGTTTCGAGGCATTTAGATATGTTCGAGAAATTCTAGAAAATTTGGGTGCCCAGTTTCAATGTATGACTAGGATGTATTGTATAAAATGAAACATCAAGGCCTATAGTTTTGTTCTTTGCTACAAGATAAAATATAGGTGATATCATAGGCTAAAACTAAAATTTATAAGTTTTAATTTTTGAACTTACCTATTGTAGGAAAACCATTTTCAAGATAAGAGTTTGAACTACCAAAAGGAGAGAAACTATAATATTAATATTCAATTCTAGATGATGTTGGTGGAGTGGCACAACCAAGGTTTGGAAGTCATGAAGTAGATCTACCATAAGTAGATCTATTGGAATTAGATCTTCCAGAAGATGATTCATTGGAAATTGATTTTGGTAGGAGGGGATGTTAAATCCGTAAAGTGTTGGAAGTCCTTATGATTCATAAAATTAAACACTAAAATGTAAGGGTTCTGACGTTTTGAGAGAAAATGGTAAAGTCATAAAATGTAAGGGTACTTTTTTTATTCAAAAAATGGTAAAGTTTTGGGATACCATGGGATATGTAAGGGTCCCAACCTTTGTGATTTTTTTAAAAAAAAGGATGGAGTAGAAAATGAATAAATTTAAAAGGTTGCTTATATTTTATAACTGAAATCTAATATCCAAAAGTTAGGTGAGTCCAGAAGATAAAGTATTTTAAAGTTAAATTTTCATGAGTTAAACTTGGAAGATGTTTCAAGATGATAAATTCCAAATACTAGAAAATCGGTTAAGCATGGGAGTTACCATTTGATATGTAAGGGTAAATTATCTAATACTCGAAGCATATCTAATAAATAAGGTCCTTCCCTTTTTAGAAAACCAACTAAGTGTTGGAGTACCCTGGAATATGAAAGGGTCTAGAATTTGTAAATTTTAATGGACGATATGAAAATGTTAACTTGATTATTTTATAACTTATATAAGATTTCATCTAGAAGATAATTTTTTAGTAGGATGGTTTCCAAAAGAATAATTTTAAACTTTTAAATTTAAAAATAGACCATAAAAATATTGATGGAGGATGTTTAATGGGAGATATATAAGGGTCATCTAGGGTGATATGTATGGGTCACCCTATGCGTAAGGGTCCTTGTGTTTACCAAAAACCTAATGTGGAATTTTTTTTGTAGATTTTACAAAATATTAATAAATCTATTAAATGAAATGAAAAATGGGGTTTATTATATTTTCTAATTTATTGTAGTGAACATGACTAGGATCCCTTCTCTTCTATAACCTTCCTTACCTAGTTTTATCTTTACTGATTATTGTTGAATCTTTGTGTTGTCAGTCACTGGGAGTATCCGTGGGTAAGTCTAACTTCCTTCAGGTGTTTATTCATAGTTTATTTCAAAATTTTCTTATTTTCTATCATTTGTTCCCTAAATTATGGATTTTCCTAGATTATCATATTTCTTCTGATCAAATCCCAACTAGCTAGAGTTTTTTGATGAGTCCTACTAACCCCAAATAAGGTAGATAGCCTTTATATTACTAAATCTCTAACTCATTTGGTGATCTTATGTTCATTTACTACCATTATGTTTATTTTAAGAATGATTCATGATTTTGGTGATCTATTCCCATAAATTGGGACAAGGTCATGATATCCTAATAGTAAAATATAACCACATAGTTTTCCAAGAGGTTCATTAGTGGTACCTTAGACAAATGAGTGTTAGTGGACCTATTTATAGATTTTTACTGGAATTAGTTGATTTCTAATTAAAAGTGACATTTAATTTATAAATTGTAATTTAAAAAAATTATAAAAAAATGGATTCCTTATGAAAATGGTTTAAAATTAAATCCTCTAGAAAATGAGATGGTTTAAAGTGATGGTTTTGAAATGGTATTTCAAAACTGTTTTGGGATTTTCTAAAGAAAATTTTATTATTATTTTATACAATTACCTAGAATTAGTAAAGATGAAATGTGATTCTATTTATAAATTATTTTTAAATTTAATTTTGAATTGGTTCCTAAGGGAAATATAAAGGTGGTTGTGTTGAGTTTTTTTAATCTATTTGAACTCATGTGGAAAACACCCTATTTTTAAAGTTTTTATGATTTTTTGTGTTTTAAATTATGATTTACTAGTATGTTTATCTTGTTATATAATGATACATGATTTTATGGAATCCATTGACATTATATTGAACTTATATATAGTTTTATAGACTGTTTCATATGAAAGGGCATGAGTATTCATGAGGATGTAATGTTTTTGGTATCAAAGTGACAGTGTGGGTCCAAACTAATGAAATTTACCCCTTAGAAGAAAAATATGAGTGAAATTTCTAGGGTATGAGGGAACCATTAATAACAACAAGAATTTAGGTAGTGATATACTCTTTGGTAGATCAGGGTTAGAGTGATCTGTTCAAGCATGATTGTGGCTTGGAAGACCTAGTGGTATAATATATGGGTTTGAGTAAGAAATCCTATAATTTTGAAGAGGTGGGTTTTATGAACATGGTTAGTGTGAGTAACCTTGAGTGGTTGGTAAAGGAGAATCCTATGTCTATCCCTATAGTTCTTTTATCTTGAGATGTGTCCTTGGGCTAGAGTTATCTTGTTTACAATTATTTATTTAATTGTTTTTGACACCTTCTATGTGATGTGTTGAGATTGATGTGTATGATACAAAACCTTGAGTGAGAGGTTGTGGTTAGAGATGTGATGCAGTTATCCATGGGACTCACCTATTAATGGTTTGGTTTGACTCATTCTATAAGAAATTCCATGAGGGGGGTGGTTTGACTTGTGTGATAGGCTGACTATTATGATTTCACCCTTAGATTTCTTCCCATGATGTTGAGATATGTGATTAACCATGCGACCTATCTGATGATGATGTGATTTAGATAGTTCTATGTGACCTACCTCAAGTTGGATGGTTTTAATTAAGTGAGATGTTGTCTATTTAAATTCCCTCCCCATAAAACTTCCTATGATGTTGAGATATAACATTATACATGAGATCCACCTCATGTTTGTGTGGTTTGAATCATATGATAATCTAGCTATAGATATTCCCCTCATATTTATTATTGTATGTTGACTGGTATATATTAGACATGGACTTGAAACATTTTTTTGAGTGGATGGTTTGGTTCATGTGAGAGGTTTGATATAGAGATTCCTTCCTCAGTTTTCTTATGGTAAATGATGGGTTTATTATCTTTTGAGGATGGATATTATGATAAATTTTCCTAGAAAGTTTCCTTTATACCTAATATAGGGTATTGATATTATTTTACCTGATGGTATTTCTTATGAAATGTCTTCAATTGAAATATTACCCACATTGGACAAAGTAGATGAAATTAGGTGTCACGGTGGCTTGGTTAACACATGATGACCAGAAAATTATGCTTGTGTGTTCATTCTGTGTTATTTTTTTGAGTTGGTTTGTTGCACAAGAATGAATTTCAATCTCTATATCTATTGTATTCACATCCATTTGATGACAACAATATTCAGTAAATTAAGGTGATGGGGATTCGAACTAGGTTGTTGAATTCACCCCTTACCCTGTGCACAACATGAGTTTGGATGTATAGGAGTAGATCATCATGTTTTCTATTGGGAAAATTTATCACCTAGAACTTTACACATGGTTTAGGTTTATTAGTTGTAGAGTTTTAGGATTTGGGAGGGATAATTAAATGATTTGGGTTGGAGGCCATATTGTTTACATTCTAGTTATTGTTCTACACCTGTACTGACTAGTGTTCCATTGTTATATTTATATGAAGTTTCTTTTTATACACATGTATTTTATGATTCTACTATATTATATTGTGATGCATCATATTGACTATTTTACTGCTCTCTATTCTAGAATAATGGGGCCCTATTGGATCACTGTTTATATCTATAGGTGTTTTGGTTTGTCCATTATACGTATGGGTCATGCTGAATTTTCAGTAGACTCGATCATGAACCTAATGCTATATTTTAAGTGGAATAATATCCTTGAGACTATTTTATGACCTCATAACTATTTATCTAACTATGGAATATGAGGAGGTGATGTTGAGTCAAAAAATTTAATTTTTAATTTTCCTTTCCTTAGTGTTGGAAATCACAAACATCTTCTTAAAATACTATTTCAATAAAAAAAAATTCCTAAGTGTTTTAGTATTTTTTTTGTAGAAAAAATTCTTATTATACTGACTAAAGAAATAATTATAATATAAAATGAATATAAAATTTTATTATTCAATCTGATCCATCAGACTGAAGATGTGTCTGATACATTGGACCAACTATTATTCTAACTAGTGGTTATACTTATGTCTTGCATATCAGACTGAAAAAAGTCATGACCATTAGACTAAAATTAGTACCGATACATAGGATTGACCTTTTTCTGGTTTATCAATTTAACAAATAATAAGGAAAGTCCATTAGACTATCCAAAGTTTATAATCAGAGTATTTGGATTTTAAAAAATACAAAATAACACTATAATGGTGCTAAACTAAATGACATTGGACAATGAAATGTTTAACCATCAAGATTCAAGATCTATACCATTATGAGATTTCAAATTGAAAGTTTTTTGAGGCCGTTACAACTAACTATGAAATATTACCTTTGGAGGTTTGACTATAAATAAGAGGTCATTTGAGGAGTTGGGAGATAATGAAATTAAAAAATCAAGTTATCTAAATATTTATCTACATGAACACAACATTCTTAGTCTTTTTAATTCTTTATATAGTTTAAGTTATAAGGAATACTTGTGAGAGTTGTAAATTCCTCAGAATAATTTTCTTTTGTATTCACTATCTGATCACGGTACAGATCGAGGGCTTCTAGGGATGGTAGGATGGTGAATAAGATCCATTGAATCGAGTGATTTTGGGGATAGGAAGATAGAGAATAATAATTGTATTAATGGATTCTAGGGATATAAAGACAGAGCTATACCGATCATCATATTGAGGGACTTCCTGGTAAGGAAAGATAAACCTTTTACTATAGGTATAAAACTATGGATATCTTTAGTTAGTATTTCTGATTACCTTAACTCTTAAGGTTAACGAGTAAATTCTTTTATTAAAAGATTTTAAGTCATTCTTAATTTTATAATATTTCATATTTCTTATTAATACAAGTTTTAATTTCCACTATTAAAATAATTTATAAATTAATTTCATACTTAACTTTATAAAATTACTTTTATCGGACCAATTGTGATACTTATAAATAATTATGATATAATTGAATGTATTTTGGTTTTGATTTTAACTCTCTAATAATCAGATGATTATTGAGTTTGATCTTTTTGACTTAAGAGGAATTGTTTTTTTCCTACTTTATTTTTTAAACTACAATTCACCCTTTCTTGTAGCCATCATAAACTCTTACAATACAACAATTGGTATGAGAGAATGTTCTACTAAATAATTGTCGATTTTTTACTTTCCTTATCAACTAGAAGTTTGTTAAGTTTTTTATAAACTACTTGTTTATAAATTTTTATTACCCTAATGTGTATTTTTAGAAAAGAGTTTCTATTATTTATAAGATGGTAGGGTTAAATGTTGTAACCCTTGAAAATATAAATCCAAGAATACCAATTATATTTGATGGTGCTTATTATGAATACTGGAGAGATCAGATGAATTTTTTTATCAAATCTAGTGTTGATAACTTTATTTTGTTAACTGTAGATTATAAGATTCTTGAAAAGTAAGTTACTACCTTTACTGATCAGAAAAAACAAGAATATCAACTGAATTATAGAGTAAGGAATACTATACTTTTTTCCATGAAAAGGAATATATATAGCCAAATATCTTCATGTGAAGATACTAATATCGTATGGAAAGAGTTATAAATTACTCATTTTAGAACATTAAAATTTATCAAGACTAGAAGATCTATGTTGAGAAAAGACTATAAGGACTTTGATTTCTTACCTGGAGAATATGTAGAAAAATGCATCAAAGATTTATGACTATTGTGAATATTTTACATTCTCTTATAGATAAATATCTAACAAATGGAATATTTGTTAAAAATATTATAAAAACCATGACTAATGAATGAGAATCCAAAAGGATATCCTTAAATGATACAATGAATATTATAAATCTAATACTTGATGATCTTATTGGAACTCTCATGAAATATGAAGGTATATTGAAAAGAGATATTGAAAATTATTCTGAGAATGAAATTATTTCTATTTCTCATTTATCAGTGATGCAACTAGTACTTTAGTCTAGAAAAGTTACTCACACTGATCAATCACATCCTGGTGCTAGAATATAATTAGTTGAAACATAAATTGTACATTTAGTAATTCCATTAGTTGATTACAAGGGAAAAGTAAAAGTGGTTTTTGAAGAATTTATAGTTTCAGTTCCAAAAAAAGTTGAGAAGTTTGTTTACAAGGAAAAGAAATCAGTTTCTAAAAAATTTTGTAAACATATTCTCAGATCTATAAAGTAGTTATAGAAATAACTCAAGGAAGAAGAGGAGGAAAAAGAAGCAGAAGAAATAGAAAAGTTGGAAGAATAATATAAATAAAGTGATAAAGAAGAAATAGAGACTGATGAATAGATAAAATAAAAAAAGTTCATCAGATTCTTCTACTTCATCAACTTTATTACCTTCCCAATCTAATAAGGATCCAGAGTTAGAAAATTCAGAGGAAGAAATATTAATATCTAAAGAGGAAGAAAATACATCATCAAAAGTAGAGGAAGAAGATCAATAATCCCACATGAAAGTATCTGACAAGGTTGAATCAGATAAGGAGGTGGATATTGTACAAGTATCAGAAGAAGGAAAATAATTGAGAAATATAGAGACATAGTTGAGAAGAAAGAGAAGTCAAATATTAGACCAAATCTTCTAAATGCTCATCAGGAAATATCAGGATAATTGGATTATGTAGAAATAATTTCTCAAAAAGTCTTTGATTATATTTTCCAAACCTTGGAAAGGTTAATTGATTTGATTACATATCTTTCAAACATATATGAAAGGTATAAATTGATTCAGAATAACCTAAATGAAAAATTAAAAGAACTAAAAGTTTTGACAAAATTAGTTATACACATTGAGGAATACTTGAAATCCTTTAAATAAAATACCAATGCATAAAATAGGTCATATAATAAAATGGTAAAGTGGTATGACCAATTTGATATTGATCTCAAAGACTATGATGATTTTTTTTATAAGTAAAGAAAATTTCCCTTGATTTGGAAGAATTGTTTGATATGTTATCAACAAGTGTCTCATATATAGTCTATAAGACTCCAAACATGTGGAGATGAACTGTTCCTTATGATGGAAGAGAACAAGAAGATGAGTGAGGAGGTTGAAAATTTTAAGGCTAAGATTTGGAAGTAAGCAGTTATGGAATAAAAAATCAAGAAGCTTGTGGTATCGGTCACAATTGTTTAAAAGGATCATAGTGATATTAAAAATATAAAGGTGATCCTAAAAAATTTATTGAAGAAAGAATGAACATTTTCATTTGAACTCTTACTATAATATTTTTGAATTTTTTTGAATGAATGTTGAATCTGAATGAATTTTTCATCCAAATAATTTAGTTTTGAATGTCTTCTAATTTTATTTGGATGTATGTTCTTTATTTTATTTTTTTGATGATTAGTTATTTCACATACAATTATTTCACATGTTATTACTTTGCTAACTTTTATGGAAATTATAAGTTCCTTCCCTATTATTTTTGTAAATCATAAAGGGGAAAAATTTTATAAAGGTGAATAAGTTTCTAAAGGTATAAGTTTAAGAAATTTTTGAGAAGTTTTAGGAGTTATGTTTAAGTGGGAGAGTTATAAAAGGGTGAAAAATCTCTAAGAAATACTTTTAGGAAGGGGGATAATCCAATGTTTCATTACTTATCATCAGATCATAAAGGTGTTATAAAATTAGGGGGAGTTAAGATATGAAGTATGTCTTCAAATTTATTAAAAAATAGACTATAGTTTTTCAAAGTTATTAATTTTTCATTTTACGTTTTGTGTTTGTGCTTTCCAAAAAGGGAGAGATTATTGAGTTGAAAGTTTTACTTTATACTTTTCCTTTGCTTATTTTTGGAAATCAAAAACATCTTCTTTAAATTATATTTCACAAATTTTTTATTTCTTGAGTGTTTTAGTATGTGTTTGTAGAAAAAATACTTATTATACCGAATGAAGAAATAGTTCTAATATAAAATGAATATAAACTTTTATTATTAAATATGATCCATTAGACTGAAGGTGCATCCAATACATTGGACCAACTATTGTTCTAACCAATGGTTAAAATATTTTCATTTTTATCGTACTGAAAGAATTCATGAACCTCAGAATGAAATTAATATCGATACATTAGACTGGACTTTTTCACTTTATTAGTTTGAAAAATAAAAAGGAAAGTCCATCGGACTATCCAAAGTTTATAATAAGAGTATATGGTTTTTTTCTATCAGATGGAATAAAAAATAGAATTTTAATGGTTCTAAACTAAACAAAATTAGACAATGAATTGGTTATCTATCAAGATTCAAGATCCAGATCATTGTGATATGTCAAAGTGAAAGTTGTCCAAGGCTATTACCACTAACTCAGAAATATGACTATTGTAGGTTCGCCTATAAATAGAAGGTCATTTTAAGAGTTGGGAGCTAATGAAATTTTCACCTCAAGTCTTCTAAAGATTGATCGACATGAACACCTAATTCCTAGTATTTTTAATTATTTAGAGAGTATAATTTATAAGGAATAATTGTGAGATTTTTTAAATTCCTTATAAAAAATTCTTTTGTATTTACTGTCCGATCCTAGTACTAATTGAGGGATTCTGAGCATAAGAATATGGTGGATATGATCCATCAGATCAAGGGATTCTAGAGCTTTAAAGATAGATACCAATCATCATATCTAGGGATTTCGTGGATAAGAAGATAGAGCTATAAAAATCATCATATTTAGGGATTTCCTTGAAAGGAAATGCAGGCCATTTATAGTGGGTATAAAATTGTGGATATATTTATTTAGTATTTATGTCTACCTTAACACTTAAGGTTAAAGGGTAAATTCTTTTATTAAAATCTTGTAAGTCATTATTAATTTTATAAGATTTAATATTTATTATTATTACAAGTTTTACTTTTTTTTATGTGAAAATACTTTATAAAATATGTTAATAATTAACTTTCTAACATTAGTTTTATTTGACTGATTTTGATACTGATAAATTAATCTAACATAGTCATATGTTTTATAGTTCTGATTTTAATAGTATGATAATTGGATGATAACTGAGTCTAATCTTTTTGACTTAAGAGGAATTATTTTTTGTCCTAGTTTAATTTTAAACTACAATTTACCCCCTCTTTTAACCATCGTAAACACTTACAATTCAACAAGTGATCCTAAGGTCTTGTAGTGTCCCTGCTCGATTTTTTTGGGAAATTTATAATGTGGTGTTACAAAATGGTATCAAAATATATGTTTTGGGATGAGACAATAGTAGTTATAGGTGTAATTAGATTATTAGAACTCAATAGGTAGACTGGTAGCATGTATATCCAGCATGGATTTTCATGAAACCCAAGTTTATATGGGATTTCTAGTGTTGGGACTAAGTACTCAAGGATAAGTGAGGGGTTGGACCGAGAATCACAAATCATGATGGATGAGACCTGGGATGAATCATCAGGCTTAGTTGGGAGTAAGTGAGTTATTCATGCATCATGATAGTGACATTATTAGGATGTGATACATGCACCTAAGGGTGATTTTGTTTACATATTGTCTCTTTTGAATCCATTATTAATTTTGGAAACTTATAATATATTTAATGCTTTCTTGAATACATTATAAGGGTTTATTAGATTAATATGGACTTGAGGGATTTATTTAATTTATTATTAATTGGGATATTTTAGTTTTAAAAGGGTAATGGTTTGGTTTTTAGGATATTTGGTTTTTGGTATATTTGGTTTTTGAGAAAATCCCATTTTAAGAAGAAAACTCATATTGTGGCATGAGGTGTGCACAAAATGGTTTTATAAGTTAATTTTACTTGAAATGGATCATGGATATAGTGTTTTTTGAAATTATTTGAATTTTCTAGTTTTTAGAAAATGAAAGGAAGTGGTATTCTTCTGAAATTGAGTTTTAAATGAATTTTGAAAAAAGGATCGGTTTTCAAGAAAGTGAATGGTTGGGATAATTATTTTTGGATATCACATTTTTGGTGGAATACCATTGGATTCGAATGAATGTTTTGTAAACTCAAGATATTTTTTATTTCCTTAAATGTTTTGAGATTTTTTAATAAGAAACAGTACTTATGTAAATCATGCAGTTTTGATTTTGGTGTTTTCCCTATGAAATAACTAAATGTTTGAATTCCTAGATAGTATTCAATATTGTTTGAAAATATCCTAGTGAGGTCGTTGGGTGTGGAACAATTTGGTTTGATGTTAGGTAAAAGAAACTCAGGCATGTGTAGACTGTGTTTTCTTGGTTTTTAGTGGTAGATCGGGGAAGACCCTGTTGGATCTGAATCTACAGATTATACACAAGAGGGGGGTGAATTGTTTCTTTTGCAATTTTTCGGTAACTCTTTGATTGAACGAGTTCTTTCCTCTATACTTTATCATATTTGATCGTGCAGCGGAATATGTAAAAACAAGAACACAAAGATGTATAGTGGTTCAGGGAATAGAAGTCCCCTAGTCCACTCCACCAACGCTCAACTCCACGAGCTTGGTGATTTTCACTATCTGGTCCTCGTTTCAACAGACCGGTCCACAATTGAGTACAGGAAGTTGACACCTTTACAATCTTCAGGCTAACAAAGCATTCTGGTTCAAACACGAACCAACACAGCTTAGAACGAGAAGCTGGTTACTTAAGAATAAAAATAATTTCAGAAAGAAGTTTTCCAGTTGATCTTCATAATTATAACAGAATGCAATTGACAGCAGATGGATCGTAGTCTCTAGAAATATTGATTTTCAAAACAAAGAAATTCTGAGTCGATCCGGTTGCAATAGATATAGAGATATAGTTCACAACTTCAGCAGTAGTAGATCCACAGTAGATATTCGATGTAGAACTGGTGAATCTTCTATCGAGTTCTTTCTTCTTAAATAAACAGAGCTTTGACACTCCTTTTTGAATCAGCAGATCAACGTAAATTTTTACAGTCTCTTTTTTCCACCTTTTTAATAATAGATCAATCACCATACACACATGTACCTGGTGTTTTAGAGAGAACATATATTATAAAGCTGAGTATATCTCCTACACATTTAGATCCATAAAATTCGCCTTCTAATTCGCGATATTCAAAAATTTTAATTTACAGAGAAGTCGTAACTTCACTTAAGACTCGGCATAAAAAGCTCTTTTTAATTCGATCTTAAATCCATAGATAAAACGGATTTGAACCAGTCAAAGTTTTACTTTAAAAACGACTTTAAATCCAGCTTGAAATCCGCCCAAAAATCAGCTTGCTGACCTCTGCATAAAAATATCATCTTTCAAAATTTCCGACGCCAAACGTAAGATTGATGACGTGGCCTCCAAACGTAGGGTTGATGACATAGTCTTCAAACGTAAGGTTGACAACATAAGGTTTAACATAAATGTAGGGTTGATCATCCATACTTTTTCTTCAACACTCAAATGTACAAAAAAATATCCATACTTTTACTTGATCCATACTTTTCCAAGAATGTATGGTTGTTTACAAAAGTAAGGTTGATGAACCATACTTTTGAGAAACAAACGTAATGTTTAGTATTTACGTACGGTTCTCCTTCCATACTTTGCTGATAACCAAAATGTAAGGTTCCTTCCTAACGTAAGTTTCTTCTTCCATACTTTGCTGAAAACGTGTGGTTGTTTAACCATACTTTTCTCTTATCACAAAAAGTATACACTCTTTTCATCCTTACGCTACGTTTATCCACGTAGGGTATGAACAGTGATTCCAAAACGCGCTGAAGTAGATTCTGCGCTATATTTATCCATGTAAGGTATGAACAGTGATTCTAGAACGTGCTAAAGCAAATTCCGCACAAGTAATAAATTCTCGTTATTTCAAGAGTAAAAGAAATTAATAAATTCCTGCAAAATACTAAATAAAATCATTAGAAAATAACTAAGGTTATTTGTGAGCATCAAAATTATTGTAAAGAGACAGATTATTATATTCAATAATCTCCCCCTTTAAATAACATTTTTATGTATTGTTGAAAACAATACTTTTCTCAAAAATCTCCCCCTTTTTGATGATCACAAAACCCATAAAATAATTAAAATTATTTAAATGAAATTAACTTTAAAAAATTAGTTACATAAAGTTTTATAATTTTGAGAGGATGAAACAATATTTAATTTTAGCAAAAATTTTCCTTCTGAATAACCTTTATAATAAACAATAAATATACAAAAAACTATTGAAATATAGTTTTGTAAAATAAAATTTTGTGGTTATCCAAATTTCTCCTTTAATTATCCCCCTAAATAAAATGTTGATGTTTATCCAAATTCTCCCCCTTTTGTGATATAAAAAAGAATGAAAAATCATGGATTTTAACACATTTAATGTTGCACTAAACTGTAGGTAAATGCTTATTATTAACTGTTTATCAATAATTAAATCTGGAGTACTAGCATATCAAAAATAAAGTCAGTAAAACAAATAGAGAAAGAAACAAATAAACAATGAAAGAAATTTTCATTCAAAAACAACAGTATATACATGACAATGATATACACAGGAATCAAAGGTTGGGTAAGATAGGTAATAGGTTCTATCTCCTCTGGATTGTAGACTTGATTTCTATAAACTATTCTCGAAGTCTCTTCATCATCCCATCTCCATGTTTGATAATGAGCTCTCTGTTCTCTGGAGTCATATGAATATCCTCGATTAAATTGACTTTGAAAAACTCATGCATCCTTTCCTCTTTTTCGACAAACACTGACAACTTCTCTGATAACTGATTTAACAGAATTCTGACCGATGGCTCACTAGATGTCAGTTGATCTACTAAGAACTTCTGATTGTCCAGCAACATTGAAAAAAGAGCACTGTTACATTAAATATCTTGTAACCTGTCATTCATGTTGCTCACCACAGTTGTGATAGCTTGAACCCTTCTGATTAAATCAAGTGAAGTACCTGATCCACTAACAACATTATTTGCAACTGATGCAAATTGGTTCTCCATAAACGACTTCAGATATGATAAATCTGACTTCATACCCATTTTAGATTTCAATTGTGCAACTGCAGTCAGCATATCCTCTTTAAACATTTCAACTTCTTTCCTTGAGACTGTACACTCCTTCAGCTTTTGAAACTTCAAATGTTCTAAGTCTAAGGCATTTCTCATAATGACATCCTCAAATTCCAACTGAGATACATTTTTGTACAGTTCTTCAATTTCTTCTTTCCTTGAATTAGATGAACCTTGTGCTTGATTCATATTCACATTCTCTGGTTGATGCAGCAGTACCAAAGGTAATGATTCAGCATCATATTTTTCTTTTTCTCTATCCTGAGAAGGTTGGTCCACATATTTTTCCTTAGAGTTTTCAAACTAATCCATAGAAAAATCCTCTTGAAGTACCTATGTTAGAGCTTCAGAAGCATGCTCATCACATTCATCTGCATCTTTGTCTTCCACTGGAATTTCAAGAACAATATCTTCAGTAGTTTCCTGAGGTCTGGCCACTTCTTCACCAGGAACTGCCTCCGTCTCTTGTTCCTATTGAAGTGCAACTTCAACATCAGCTATAATTTGTTGTTGAGTCTCCCTTTGAGCTTCTTCTGTAACTCTTGATCCCTCTACTGGTGCTATTATTTCAGCAACATCTTCCATGATCTTATAAACACCAACCTCTCTTACAAAAGAATAAGAAAATAAAGCTTATGTTGTTGTTTCCAATGCAGGGGAAGTAATTTCATCATTGAAAGGTCTCTTTCTTTTTGATTGAAGTCCCTCCTGACTTCTGTCTTCCTCAACATCTTTCACTTCAAAGAAAATCCTTCTTGATACATTGCTGACTCTGGATTCAGCTTGTCCCTCCTTGGACTTAGCATGTTGAGCCTGAGCACTCTCTGAGTCTTCCTCATCTCCTACTGGAAAAAGTTTTCCTTTAATTGTGCTCCATAAATATCCAACCTTCCTTAAAGTTCCAGCATTAAACGTATTACTGTGATGACAGTTAACTCGGGCATCCACTAATATCACCATGTCTTTCTTAAGAAGCAGTTTAGAAATAAACCAACTGAAAGGGTATAAATTCATCCGGGCATCGCTTTGACAACAGTAATTGAGATACCTTACCATGTACCTTGGGAAGTTTAACTTAATATCGCTTAATAGAAGAAATATTATATACATATCAGGGTACAAAATAGTTTCCATTTCTTCCATTCTTGGAAGTATTCCAGTCTGAATAAATTTAACCAAAATTTTCTGATCAGGCTCCAAATCCTTGATAAACATTTTCTTTATAGTTTTAGTACCAAAAAGAAAAGACATGATGTCTTCGGATTTATGCACAAAATCTCCAATATTTTTCAAATCGAAATGAAAAACTCCCTCATGAGGGCAGTTGAGAATCTGACCAATCTCTATTGATGAGATTGAGAAATCTCTATCTTCTATCTTAGCCATCATACTATCCTCAGTATCTACCAGACTAAACTGTACATATTTGAAGAAGTATCTAAGTTCTACTTCATACAGAAATTCTCTATTTTCACTGTTGAACATCTCTTCAAGATTCTGAAATGACAACGCTTGTTTTAACAACAGATTTGTCTGAAATAAACAGTCAAGATCGATTACCTTGCCCTGTAAGATTTTTCTTCCCTCAGAGTGTTGTATCTTGGAATTTCTTGGCTCTACTTCACTGGATCTTTTAGTTCTTACCATCTCTGCGAGAATATCTGAAGGTTTAAAGGTTAGGGTTTCAGAGGTTTGAAGATTAGGGTTTAGGAGTAGAAGTGCGATTTTTGGATTTCGAAAGGGTTTCGATAGAAGTGAAATGGTTTAGAAGTCGAAAAGGCTCTGATAGCCTTGATTCCCATGTAATAACTAATAATTACATATATTTAAAACAAATAAAATTTTCATATAGAGAAAGAAAAAATATTAAAAAGTATTAAAAAAAATTACAAAAATAAATAAAAGTAAATAAAAATAAAAAATATTTAAAATTAAATAAACCTATCTCCCCCTTAATAAAATAAAACCTTGCAGTGGGAAGTGGTTTAGTAAAAATATCTGCTAATTGAATTTCAGTATTTATAAATTCTAAAAATATATCTTTTTTAATAACATAATCTCTTAAAAAGTGATTCCTTATATCAATGTGCTTAGTTATAGAATGACTAATAAGATTTTTTGAAATATTAATTACACTTGTATTATCACATAAAATAGGTGTATTATTAAAATTCAATCCAAAGTCTATAAGAGTGTTTTTCATCCACAACACTTGTGCACAACAACTGCCAGCAGAAACATATTTTGCCTCAGCTGTTGACAGGGAAACTGAATGTTGTTTCTTACTAGACCATGATACTAAAGACTTTCATAAAAAGTGACAGGTTCCTAATGTAATTTTTCTATCTAATATACAACTTCCAAAGTCAGCATCTGAATATAAAATCAAATTGAAATCAGAAGTTTTAGGATAAAGAAGAGATTGAAAAACAGTTCCTTTTAAATATCTAAAAATTCTTTTAACAGCAGTCAGATGAGATTCTTTAGGATTTGATTGAAATCTAGCACAAAGACATATTGAATACATTATATCTGGCCTACTAGCAGTAAGATATAACAAACTACCAATCATACCTCTATATAACTTTTTGTCAACTGATTTCCCAGTTTCATCCAAATCAAGTTTTATATTAGTACACATAGGAGTTGTAAATGACTTGCTGTTTTCAAGTCCAAATTTCTTAAGTAAATCAGTAATGTATTTGCTTTGATTTAAAACATTTCCAAAATATTTTTGAAAAATTTGAAGACCCAAAAATAAATTTAATTCTCCCATCATACACATTTCAAATTCTTCTTGCATTAATTTTGAAAATTCATGACAAAGAGTTTTATTAGTTGATCCAAATATTACATCATCAACATAAATTTGAACCAATAAAATATTATTTTTCATAGTTTCCTTAAAGAGTGTTGGGTTTTCCATTCCAACAGTAAAATCATTTTTCAAAATAAAAGAACTTAATATTTAATACCAAGCTCTAGGTGCTTGTTTAAGGCCATAAAGAGCTTTAGTAAGTTTAAAAACAAAATCAAGTTTTTGAGAGTTTTCAAAACTATGAGGTTACTCAACATAAACTTCCTCCATTAAATAACAATTTAAAAAGGCAGATTTAACATCCATCTGAAATAATTTAAAATTCATATAAGATGCATAGGCTAAAAGTATTCTAATGGATTCTAACCTATCTACAGGTGCAAAAGTCGCATCATAATCTATTCCTTCTTCTTGATTATATCCTTTAGCTACTAATCTTGCTTTATTTCTAGTTATTGTGCCTTGGTCATCTTGTTTATTTCTAAAGACCCATTTGGTTCCTATTATAGGATAATTCTTAGGTCTTTCCACTAATTCCCAAACTTCATTTCTTTTAAACTGATTTAGTTCATCTTCCATTGCTATTACCCAGCTTTCATCATCTAAAGATTCTTCTATAGTCTTGGGTTCTTATTGAGATAGGAAGGCAGAGAATTCCACTAGGTTTCCTAAGTTTCTTCTAGTTTGAACACTAGTTTCTAGGTCACCTATTAAAGTTTCTAAAGGGTGATTATTTAGGGTTCTAGACTGTCTAGGTAATATATTTAAAGGTTCTTCAGTATCATGTTCCTCTGAACTGGATTGAATTTCTTTTATATCATTTTCAAAAACATTCTTTAAGTTCTCAAGTCTCATGTTATCATTAGAGTCAAGTTCATCCATTTGTTCTGTCCTTTTCTCAAATGGATCAGATTCATCAAATTTCACATGAACTGATTCTTCAACAATCCCTGACTTCTTATTATAAACTCTATAAGATTTGGAGGTAACAGAATATCCTAAGAAAATACCTTCATTAGATTTTGGATCGAACTTACCAAGATTGTCTTTGGTGTTTAAGATGTAAACCTTGTATCCAAAAACTTTAAAGTAGTTAACTTTAGGTTTTCTGTTATTCCATAGTTCATAGGGTGTATTTTTCAAAATAGGTCTAATTAAAACTCTATTAATTATATAGCAAGCTGTATTCACGGCTTCTTCCCAGAAATATATAGGTAGGCTATATTTATTTAACATAGTTCTAGCCATTTCTTGAATTGTTCAATTTCTTCTTTCTACAATCCCATTCTGTTGAGGTGTTCTGGGTGCAGAAAAGGTATGTTTAATACCCATGTTTGAGCAAAAGGAATTAAATTCCAGATTCTCAAATTCTCTACCATGATCACTTCTCAATGAGATTATATTAAAACCTTTTTCATTTTGAACAGGTTTAAATAAACTTTCAAATAAAGTAAAAGCTTCATTTTTAAAATTCAAAAAGAAAATCCATGTAAATCTTGAATAGTCATTAACTAAAACATATACATATAATTTAACCGCTAAGCTTGATACTCTAGAGGGTCCAAACAAATCCATATGAATAAGTTCTATAGGTTTAGATGTAGCAACCTTATTAATAGATTTGAAGGATGATTTGTGTTTCTTGCTAAGTTGACATGCATCAAAAAATCTGTCACTTTCAAATTTGAGACAAGGTAAATCAGAAACTAGATGTTTCTTAGATAACTTATGTAAAACATATAGATTTTAATGTCCAAGTCTCCTATGCCAGATCTAGGATTCACTTACTTTAGTGTTCAAGCAGTTTACTTGTTGTTTACACAAGGAATTTAAATCCAAAGTATAGACATTTTTAGTTCTTGGTGCTTTAAATTTAAATAGTTTATCTTTAGAAATAGTACAAAAATTGTTAGTAAAATCAATAGTATATCCATCATCACAAAGTTGAGAGATACTTATCATATTGTGTTTTAGTCCTTGTACATAAAGTACTTTGTTGATTGAGACTGTTTCTGGATCTCCAACAGTTCCAATTCCAATGATTTTTCCTTTGGCATTTTCACCAAATGTGACAAGTCCTCCTTCCTTTTGAGTGAGTGTAGAAAAATTCAATGAGTTTCCACTCATATGTCTTGAGCATACACTGTCCATGTACCATATATCTTTTCTCCTCTGGTGTCCTACTACCTACAAAGACATTCAAACAAATTACTTTGGTACCCATATTTTGTTGGGTCCAGGGGTGTTAGCTTGCAATGATCTGGGTATCCATATTTGCTTTGTTCTTTTAAAATTAGATGAACCATATAAGTCTTTTGAAACATAGGTTTTCTTAATACCACAAATTTGAGGTTGTCTTAAGAAACAGTTTTTAGCTATATGTCCCTTTTTCCCACAAAAATTACAATTAACCTTTTTTGAGCTAGGAACAAAATAATTTTTATATAGCTTAGGTTTTTCTCCTTTACTGCCAATTACAAATCTCTCCTTTTTAATGACAGTTTTTCCAAGAATTTAATTTAATGAATTCTCTCATTTTGTAAAAACCAATGCAGCCTGTTTTTAAAATTCTACTTCATCCTGTAGTGTTTTTATTATTGATTCAAAATTAATATAGTTAGTGTTAATTGAATTGTATTTATCAGTTAATTCCTTATGTTGTTTCAGCATTGTATATCTTTCATCTAAAACAAATTTTTGTTTATTTTTTAGTGACTTATATTTCTTAAATAGTGAATCATATCTTTCTTCAAGCATATTGCAGTAGGCTGTAAGTTTTTCATTTGTGTAGCTTGATTCAAAATTTGATTCAGAGGAGTAATATGAGTGTACCTCATCATTTTCTTCCATAAAACACATGTTTGCTTTTAGATTGACTTCTTCTTTCTCTGAGCTTGATTCAGGAGAGCTATTGGAGTCTTCAGATACACTCCAAGTGGATTTCATAGCTTTCTTTTCTTTCTACTCATAGTCATTTCTTTTGAATAATTTCTTCTTCTTTGAATCCTTCAATTGTGGGAAATCTGGTCTGATATGCCCCATCTTCTTGCATTCATAACATCTTATTTCCTTATTATCTCCCTTAAAGGATTTTTTGAAGCCTCTTTTCTTGCTGTAGAATTTTCTAAATTTTCTGGCTAGCTGAGCCAGTTCTTCATCTGAGTTGGATGAGTCAGAGCTTTCTGATTTAGCTTTGACTTCTTTGTTATTCATCTTTCTATTATTTTGTTGTGAAGTTACCTTCAAGGCAGTATATTCTCTTTTTATGTAGACCTTATGTTAATTTGCCTCATCTTGCATTTCAGCTTCATACATCATCAGTGTACCAATAAACTCTCTCATGGTTAGATCTTTGACAGGTGTTGACTGTCTGATTGTAGAAGAGATACCATTCCATCAAGTAGGAATTACCCTCAGTACTTTTAATGCTTGATCAGCCTGCTTGATAGGTTCTCCTAGAGCTGTTATATTATTGACAATTTCTGTCAATCTCCCATTCATTTGGGTAATGCTTTCACCTTCAAACATTCTGAAAGTATCAAATTTCAATTTGGCAGTTGCATATCTCATTTGTCTCACATTATCTGTTCCTTCATATGTAACGACTATCGTTTGCCACATCTCATATGTTGTGGGGCACTGAGATACTCTATTAAATTCATCTGGTCCTAGACCATAGATAATTGCATTCATTGCCTTCAAGTTCATATCTTACTCTGCCTCTGTATCAGCACTCCATGTCTCAGGATTTTCAGGAATTTCATTAGGAGTCAGAATCTTTGAATAGACTTTATATCCGAGGTTTTTCAGATATATTATCATGCACGATTTCCAGCAACCATAGTTGTCTCCATTAAAATATGGTGCGCTGACCATTGAAATCCCTCCTCTTGTATCAATCATGATGCTCTATTGTATAATCTTTAAATGCTTCTAGCTTGCTAGGGATCTATCAGAAGATCCTCCTCTGATACCAATTGTTGGATCTAAATCTACAGATTATACACAAGAGGGGGGGTGAATTGTGTCTTTCGCAATTTTTTGGTAACTCTTTGATTGAACGAGTTCCGTCCTCTATACTTTATCAGATTTGATCGTGCAGCGGAATAGGTAAAAACAAGAACACAAATATGTATAGTGGTTCAGCAAATAGAAGGCCCATAGTCCACTCCACCAATGCTCAACTCCACGAGCTTGGTGATTTTCACTATTTGGTGCTCGTTTCAACAGACCGGTCCACAACTGAGTACAGGAAGTTGACACCTTTACAATCTTCAGGCTAACAAAGCCTTCTAGTTCAAACATGAACTAATACAGCTTAGAACGAAAATCTGGTTACTCAAGAATAAAAAGAATTTCATAAAGAAGTTTTCCAGTTGATCTTCACAATTGCAACAGAATTCAATTGACAGCAGATGGATCATAGTCTCTAGAAATATTGATTTTCAAAACAAAGTAATTCTGAGTCGATCTGGTTGCAATAGATATAGAGATATAGTTAACAACTTCAGCAGTAGTAGATCCACAGTAGATATTCGATGTAGAACATGTGAATCTTCTATCGAGTTCTTTCTTCTTAAATAAACAGAGCTTTGACACTCCTTTTTGAATCAGCAGATCAATGTGAATTTTTGCAGTCTTTGTTTTCCACATTTTTAATAATAGATCAATCACCATACATGCATGTACCTGGTGTTTTAGAGAGAACATATATTATAAATCTGAGTATATCTCCTGCACATTTAGATCCATAAAATTCGCCTTCTAATTCGTGATATTCAAAAATTTGAATTTACAGAGGAGTCGTAACTTCCCTTAAGACTCACCATAAAAAGATCCTTTTAATTAGATCTTAAATCCATCGATAAAACGGATTTGAATCAGTCAAAGTCATACTTTAAAAATGACTTTAAATCCAGCTTGAAATCCACCCAAAAATCATCTTGCTGACCTTTGCATAAAAATATTGTCTTTCAAAATTTCTGACGCCAAACGTAAGGTTGATGACGTGGCCTCCAAACGTAGGGTTGATGAAATAGTCTTCAAACTTAAGGTTGACAACGTAAGGTTGAACATAAACGTAGGGTTGATCATCCATACTTTTTCTTCAACACTCAAACGTACGGAAAAAGATCCATACTTTTACTTAATCCATACTTTTTCAAGAACGTATGGTTGTTTACAAAAGTAAGGTTGATGAACCATACTTTTGAGAAACAAACGTAACGTTTATTATTTACGTACGGTTCTCCTTCCATACTTTGCTGATAACCAAAATGTAAGGTTCCTTCCTAACGTAAGGTTCTTCTTCTATACTTTTCTGAAAATGTATGGTTGTTTAACCATACTTTTCTATTATCTCAAAAAGTATACACGCTTTTCATCCTTACGCTATGTTTATCCATGTAGGGCATGAATAGTGATTCCAGAACGCGCTAAAGTAGATTCCGCACAAGTAATAAATTCCCGTTATTTCCAGAGTAAAATAAATTAATAAATTCCTGCAAAATACTAAATAAAATAATTAGAAAATAACTAAGGGTATTTGTTAGAATAAAAATTATTGTAAAGAGACAGAGTATTATATTCAATAACCTCCCCCTTTAAATAACATTTTTATGTATTGTTGAAAACAATACTTTGCTCAACAGACCCATGTGCTTGAATTTTACATTCATATACTATGGTATCTTCAAGAGTAAATTTTTTTTATGATCATGGGATGGATAATTGATGTTGTTCTCAAGTGGCCAGATATGAGTTTTAATGTTTCTATGATTTGGACCAATTTATTTGGATTTTTATTCGTGATTTATATGGTGGGGAGAACTATTAATCATAACCAATCATTATGAGTGTATTTTTAGAGTGGGAATCACCATAAGACTAAAGATGAATCAATTTTCAATATTTTTGTATCTTGGGATCAATGGGTATGACTAAACACCACCTCAATGTTTGGTGATGGTATGAGTGAGGTTTTCACATCTAGTCACTATGATTGTCATTAGACAAGGAAACAGCTATAGAGGTTGGATGTTTTTGGTCCAATTAGGCGATGATAATGATACTCCTATAGTGTTGAGCATTGAATCATTCATGAATTTATGACCGCTATATTACAATTTTTAAGGATACAATGGAAACCACTTGGTGGATGATCAAGATTACACTAGAATGTTGGTAGATAGATAGATCCATTTTATCTGGTACCTTTGTAAATACTAGATTTAGGTTTTGGGTGTGTTATTATATGGATCACATGTGTAATCATAAATCTCAAGGTATAATTTGGTGGAATTTGAGAGTTATTAAAATTAGGTATGTTTTGGTACTCATGGGTGGAGTATGATGGAAGTTTTGGCTAGTCGAGGATCCGGCCGTGGAATTATACAAAGTACCAAGTTTATAATTCATTTTGGGAATTGGGATGCTTATAAAATCCCTTCAAGAATTAAGGTATCATGATTAGGATAATTGAAGTTACGTTAGTAGGTGATACTCAGTGTTTTTAGGAAAGGTTGGATATTGAAGGATCAACTAGTTTTGTTTCATATAATTTGATGAAGTGATGAAGAAACCACATAAAGAGTGTTTTTTTGTATGTGGATGATGTATTTGATAGATTAACTAGGTATTTTTATAAAATGGACAGTGTATCCAGGTTCAATGCATGGGTAGTTAGCTTGTGTGTGTTTCGATTTGGGATTAAGAATATAGAGTGGCCTTATATTTTGATTGATGGATGGGTAATTGAGAAATTTTCTTGAGTTATTATTAGGGATTATAAACCTTATATTGGGGAGTTTTTAATGAGACAAAAATTTATGGGTCATTATTTTCTAGAGAAATTTTATTTTTTTGACCCAAAGTAGAGGATGTTTTAAGAATTGGGTCTTGGTGATGAAATTAGGTAGTTTGAAGGAGGAATAATGTATTTTTGGTTTGATTTTTTGAAAATTTTGAGTTTGAAGGAATTTAGAGAAGTTATAGAAATTTTATAAAATTTGGGTGCTTAAATATAAGGTAAAAATGGGATGTATCATAGAAAATGAAACAACAAGGCCCATGGTTTTTTTATATATTATAAGCTATGATATAAGTGATATCATAGGCTAAAATTAATATATAAAAGTTATAATTTCTAATTTTACTAGATATGAGAAAACAATTTTATAGTTAAGAGTTGGAACTACCAAAAGGATAGAACATGGAAGTTTAATTTATGATTCTAGGTGATGTTTTTGGTGAGTGTAAGATCCCATTATTTTTTCGAGTATTTTCCCTTTTGATTTTTCTATTTTTTACTAGGGTTGGAGAGGGTTTTATTTTGGTTTGGAAGTATTTGGAGGTGGTCGAATCTTCTAAGAATAATTTTTGGGTTGAAAAATAGTCTGCATAAAATTAATACATTGTGTAATATTTAATCAAGATAAAATCACTAGAGGTAACGAGTTTGTTGGAATAAACCATTAAAAATAATTACACAAAGTGTAATGGAATTACACAAAGTGTAATGGAATTACACACTATGTAATTCCCCAATAATCCAATTAAAAGGTGTTGTGTGGTTCATTTTGGTTTTATTCTTTCATGCAATATTCCTTCTCTTGACCCTAGGGAGACTCTCAGTGGTTTGGGAGTGATTTCTTCATCTTTGATCATCATATATTGGTGTTTGATACCTAGTAATCCTTTTTTATTTGGTTTCCTTCTATTATTCCTTATATTGATGAAGTGGTGAAACCTTTTGATAATTGTTGGTTTTGGGGGTTGATCTTGATCCTTGTTTTGGATTCATGAACTTCTTGGTAGTTGTGTTTTTTTCCATTTAACGTCAATTAAGGGTTGTGGTGGGGAAATCATTCGTCAATGATCTTTAGGTAGGTGTTCTAATTGTCAATTCATGTAGTCTTGATTATAATTACATGTATGTAATTGTGAAATTGAAATTCCACTGCTTGGGAATCACTTATTGAATTGGATTAATTAATTGGTTAATTAATTTTTGGAATCATGGAATTGATGGATAAATGTGATTATGAAATTGGGTGATTATGTGATATTGAAATTGATGAATAATGGGAATTATGAAATTGGTGATTAATGAAATTATGAAATTGGTATACACTCTTGGGGTGTGACAATATGATAAAAAGTTTGAATTGTAATTTGTGATTTCTTGATCAATGAAATTGTGAAATGGGTGAATAATGAATTGTGATAATTGATGATAAATGGTTGGTAATTCAGAATCATGTGATGTGATATCTGTGACCAAGTTGTGGGATAAGGACCACTACTCCAAATACCCCAAGGATTCTAGACCGTTACTCGAGGCCCCCAATATATTTATGAATATATGTGATCACTGAGTTATAGGATAGAGACTATTGTTCCAATTACCCATGGGGTGCCAGACTGCAATTCTAGGCCCACATTATTTGAATTATATATTTGAAATGAATTAATTAATGGAAACCCATGATGGAATAAAATGTGACATCCCTTTAGGGACGGTTCAAATCTGGCATGATCTGAAGAAGGTATTGATGGTTCAGGTGTCCTAGTGAACTCAAAGATTTTATGTGGTTAATAAAGAATAATTTAATATAGAAATCATTTACTTTATTATTTCAATTTATTCTTTATACAATTACATACACTATGATAGACTAGATATTGTTTTCTATGCCATTGGTGGTGTCTTATTGAGTTGTAATCACACCCTACTTGGGCCACCTGATTGATACCTAAATAGATTTCATGTTTGGAGGACATGATAAAGGCAAGAGCCCTATGTTATATGGCTAAGTTGGGATAGAGCATGGATGATGGAACCAAACATGATGTTGGGACCCTCTAGGGAGATGTTAGTGTGTATTTATTTTTGGGTTTTATTTAGAGACTTGATACATATATGACATGACATATCTATTTATTTTATTTGAAATTGTTTTTCTATTTGGTTTAACATATGATACTGGTATGTATTTGGTTATGGTATTATTCTGGTTGTTGTTTATCATTAGTTGGTTATTGTTTATTATTTCAACTATTGTGCTTATTTGATAAATAGGGTATAATATCCCCAAAATATCTATAATATAACCTCATTTATAGTCAGCAGCCTCTGGCATACAGGGAGGCATGCCTGAGGTCATTTGACCTACTGGCTTAGGGCAACTATATGTGGAATTTGGGTTCGGATGTTACAAAGTGTTATCAGAGGGATTTTCATTTATTTTCTTTTTTATTACTATTTGTAAAATGTATAAAAAAGAGTAGGATTAGTCAAGAATTGTTCATGATATTGTTAATGAGATAATAGACCTATGTATGGGGGAAAACCCAAGTACCTAGGGTGGGATTGCTGTTATTGATGCTACTGTTATAGTTGGATATTATTTCACCTTGGGTGATTCACTTATTATGTGATTTTATTATTTTATGATATTTTATTCATAGCCCTGTTTGGCATGTGAGTTATGTATACATTCATAATTATAGGCACTCTGGATTATTTGGTGACATGCATCATTTTTGGAATTCATGGAAAAATCATGTTTTTGTTGTGTTATTTAAATGAAATTGCTTTTCTTTACTTATGTAATTTAAATGAAAAGTGTTCCTAATGATATATTTAAATGGATGTCTAATGGGAAACCTTGAAATATGAAAATGTTTTACCCTATGATTAGCCCTGAACTAGGTGAGGGATGGTTGAGGTAGTGATAATGCCTTGGTTTTGACCATGTGGTGAGGTATGAGGGGTGACTTGTTATGGATTTTTGTGAATCCCATTAATGTAAATGTGTTAATAATGTGTTATGTGTTCTAAGAAATGTGTTTGGAATTGTAGAGATATGCCTCCATGATGACACTTGTTGATAAGATGATAGGAGGAAATGGCTAAAAATGTGCCTCCAATACTGGAACCAGAGGCCCAAATAGTTCTAGGTGAGGAAGACAAAGAGTTGTTCCATGAAAACTTTTCTTGGTTTATGTAGTTTATGGAAAGAGACCTAGGGTAGGTTGTGAGGAACATGTCTGACTTAACACTGGATTTCTAGTTACGGCACCCTCTGAATTTCACTAGAGAGGGTGGAACTGAGGCAACTGAGTTCTAGATTGAGTCTACCTAGATGATTCTTGACCAATTAGAGACTCTTTATGAGAAGAGAGTCAAATTGGATATTTATATGTTATGTTTTCAATAAAATCATTGGTGGGAAATTCAAAATCGGGATGGATAGCTAGATAATATTGTATGGAAGGAATTTCAGGATAAGTTCTTAGAGAAATCTTACCTTGAGATGCTCATGTAGGATAGGGGATCGTAGTTTTGAGGTTGACCTAGGGGAGTATGTTTTTGATGGAATATGCTGGTCTCTTCACAGATTTATAGCACTTTGTTCCAGTATTGGAAGGGGATGATTCTAATACAACAAAATAGTTTCATGATGGGATTAAATGTGAGATTAATTCCTAGGTTAATATATTTCATCTAAAAAGGTTTTCCTAAGTGGTGAACCAGGATCTCATATCTGAGGGGAACTTGAAGTAGGATTCCAGTGGAATTCATGTGGTTTCTACTATATGACAAGGAGGTACATCTTCTAAGAGTAGGAAGTGTCACTTTGAGAATTTCAGTAAGGGATATAGAAAATATAGTGTATAAGGAGATGTATTAGTTACTGAGAGTAGTAACCAAATATACTACCACCAATGTCGTAGTTCGGTACAAATTCATAGCTAGTGTCCATGAGCACTAGTGGAGTGCCGAGCTTGCGGTAGGATGTGTCACTTGTAGAGGTATTGTAGAAACCCTTGACCTATGTGTAGTGATGGAGGACCCAAGAATATTCAAAACAATATGAGGGGTTTTCTACCCAATATTAGTCTAGTATTTGGAGTTCTACTAGTGTGGTGGTCAAGGTAGTGGACGTGATACTTCTAGGAAATAGAACCCATATCAGCTGAGTGGTGCGGCTCATGGGACTCAAAATTTTTCACATGTAAGAGGGGAAGGACAGTTGCATGCAATTTAGCCTTCACATGTGGATATCAAGGATAGACCATCAATAGTTAGAGGTACTATTCTTGTAGGTTTTATGCTTTCTAGTGCCTTATTTGATACTGATTCCACTCATTCTTTTATATCTTCACAACTTGTGAACAGGTTGAGTCTAACCATGGAGTTCATGAGTGGGTTTATGATGATTTATACATCTTTGGGAGCACAGTTGAGATACATCTATTTATGAAATGGGTGTTCTCTTGAGGTTGGGGAGTATCATTTATTCTAGGTTCTGTACATACTTAACATGTCGTGTTTTGACTTAATAATGGATATGGATTGGATAGTAGCATACCAATCCCACATAGATTTTTACCACCAAAGAGTGACCTTTATGTATCATGAGGGTGATAGTTATGTTCATCATGGAGAGTAGGATATAAAGGTGGGCCATGTAGGTCCAGTTCATCACCAACTGGGGGAGTTCACCACCTAGGTTGCAATTTTTTTACTAGATGATGGGGGTGAGAAGCAAGATTTCTTTTCACCTGTAGTAGACTGGTTTCAGGATGTGTTTCCATAAGAATTCTCAAGGTTTCCACCTGAGAGGGATGTGAAGTTTACAATTGAACACATTATGGGAGATAAGGTGGTTTCTATTCCACCATATATAATGGAACCAATATATATTTAGGAATAAAATAATTAGCTAGAAGACTTAATGGATAAGGGATTAATCTATCTGAGTATGTCACATTAGGGTTATCAAGTCTTATTTTCTAAGAAGGATAACGAAACCTTACACTTATGTATTGATTATCAGAATTTGAACATGATGATATTAAAGAAACTATGTCCTCTTCCATGTATAAAAGACTTATTTGACTAGTTGAGAGGACTTTTTGTTTTCTTAAAAACTGATATGAGATTAGGATATCATCAGTTGAGATTTAAACCTTCAGATACAACATAGATTACATTCATAAATAGATATGGCCTATATGAGTTCATCAGGTTTTAATTCAGGTTTATGAATGTTCTTGATATGTTTATGACCTTGATTAAATAAATTTTCCACCCATACCTGGATCAGTTCATGGTAGTTTTTATGGATAACATCATGGTGTAATCCAAGACTCATGACGATCATGCCCAATATCTTGATATCATCTTTAGTAAACTGAGAGAGAATCAGTTATATGCCAAGCTATCTAAGTGTAAATTATAGATTAACTAGAAATATTTATTGGGACACATCATCTTTGAGGAAGGCATGTCAATGGATCAAGAGCATTTGAAGGCAATGTTTTCTTGGGATCATCCCAAGAATGTTTTTGATATCTCCAGGATTTATTACTTTAGCTGGATATTATCAGAGGTTCATCCATGACTTTTCCCACATGGAATCACCACTCTCAGTCTTGACCAATAAGGTAGCTATGTTTGAGTGGTATAGAGTATGTGATAATGCTTTCCAAGATTTAAATAAGTGTTTAACTACCGCAATGATCTTGATCCTACCTGAGCTAGGGGAGGAGTATACCATATTTTATGATGAATTCGAGATTGGATTTAGAGAAGTGTAGATGAAGAGGGGGGGGGGGGGTGGGGGTCAAGTTGTAGTATATAGATCATTGTAGTTGAGTCCACATTAATAGTACTGCCCTACGCATGACATCGAGTTAGCGATAGTGGTTTATGCTTTGAAGTGTTGGCTGCATTATTTGTTGGGTGAAAAGTTTATTGTGTATACTGATCACAATAGTTTAAATTATATCTTTTTATAGTGATATTTTAATCTTCATATGTGGATATAGGTTGAGTATATGTAGTCGTTTGATTTTTATCTAGCATATACACCCAGGAATGGAAGTAGTGTTGCTGAGGATTTGAGCAGAATGAAATAGTCTCATGTAGTTCAAGAGTCTAGTTCTGAGTGTAAGATGATGACATTGTTGGCTGAGATAAATATTATGGTTCAAGAGGGCCAAGATAAGATGACCCCCATATCAGTATCAGTGGAATCCAAACTTTTGAGCCAGATCAGGGAGAGGTAGTATGATGATCCATATTGTTTTTCCTTGATGGAAAGCCTTGAAGGTAGATATTCACCTTCAGACTAGACCATATATGGGGGTGATATCATCTATGTCATGAACCATGTTGTTATGCCTATATGTATGCGATAGGATCTGATACGTGAATTTCATGCCCTAAAGTGGGTGGTGCATCCTGATTTGATGAAAATGTACTGTGACCTACATTGACAGTATTGGTGGTCGTTCATGAAAAAGGAGATTTCAGCGTTTTTGACATGATGCTACACTTGTAAACAGGTGAAGTAAGAGAATCAACAACCCAGTAGTTTACTACAACCATTTCCCATTATAAAATTTAAATGGGATAACATTACCATTGATTTTGGGGCTAGTCTCCTGAGGACTCCTTGGAAGAATGATTCTATTTTGGTAATTGTGTACCGAAGAATGAAATTAGCGCATTTCTTTCCAATTGGGGAGACTTTCTCAGTGGATCGGTTGAGAGACTTGTAAATTTAGGAGATAGTTCATCAAAATGGGGATCCATGGAGTATAGTTTCAGACCATGACTCACATTTTACTTTTTCACTTCTTATAAGGCTTTCATAAGGTTCTTGGTATACAAGTATTTTTGAGTACTACTTTCCACCCACAAAAAGATGGTCAGTGAGAATGTACTATATAGGTTTTGGAGGATATATTATGGTCATGTGTTCTAGACTTTTTTGGGTATTTGGAGAATTACCTATCACTCTTTGATTTTTCTTATAAAAAATGTTTTTAAGAAACTATTCAGATGTCATCATATGAGGCTCTTTATGGTAGGCCATAAAGATCACCTCTATGTTGGATGGAGATAGGTGAGTCAGAGTTGTTGGGAATGAGTATTGTATAAGAGATATCAGAATAGGTTCAATTGATTTGGAAACGTATGGCTATAGATCAGAGTAAGAAGAAATTGTATGTTGATCTACATTGACTACCCCTTGAGTTTATAATGTGTGATTGTGTATTCCTTTGGGTGTTACATAGATTGGGTCACCATAGAATTCAGAGGTAGGGTAAGTTGGCACCCATTTTACTAGACATTTCAAGATTTTGGAGAGAATTGCGTTAATGTCATACCAATGAGATCTTCCACATAGGTAAAGGGCTATGCAAGATGTTTTTTATGTGTCATAGCTTCAACGGTATCACCCTGACCCTTATCATGTGATCGATGTTGATGATCTTGAGCTTGAGACTGATGTGTCATTTTAGGAGCATCTGATACATGTTGTGGATGATAGTGAGAAAGTGTTTCGAGGAAAAATTGTTCTGATAGTTTGAGTATCATGGTAACATGGATTTTTTTAGGAGGAAACATTGGAGAGATAAGTAGATATTCAGGGTTAGTGGCTTGATATTTTTACCTCAGAATCTTAGAGATGCTTGGGGGTACAACTCAAGAATGAGCTGTTATAAGGTGGTGAGACTGTAATATCTTGTTCTTTTTCTAGGTATGTTCCCTTTTGATTTTTATATTTTTTTTCTAGGGTTGGAGAGTTTTTTATTTAGGTTTGAAAATATTTGGAGGTCTTCAAGTCTTTTAAGTATACTTTTTGGGTTGAAAATTAGTATATAGAAAATTTACATGATGTATAATACTATTACACACTATTTAATATTTAATCAGGATAAAATCACCCGAGGTGATGGTTTTTTAGAGTAAACCATTAAAAAAAATTACATGATGTGTAATGGAATTACACACCATGTAATTCCCTAAGAAACAAATTAAAAGGTATTGTGTGGTTCATTTTGGTTTTATTACATCATGAAACCTTTCTTCTATCAGCCCTTGGGTGAATCTCAATGGTTTTGGAGTGATTTAATCATCTTCGATCATAGAGGATTGGTTTTTGATACTCAGTAAGACTTTTTTCTTGGATTTATTTTCGTTCCTACTTCTTTCGATGAAGCAGTGGAACCTCTTGATAGTTTTTGGTTTTGGGGGTTGATCATGATCCTAGGTTTTGATTCATGATCTTCTTAGCCATTATTTTTTCATCTGTTCAACATAAATTTAGTGTTGTGGTGGGGTGACCTTTCATCAATGATCTTGAGGTTGGTGGTCTAATTTTCAATTCCCATAGTCTTGATTATAATTACATGTATGTAATTGTGAAATTGAAATTTACATGATTGGAAATAATGTCTTCAATTGGATTAATTAATTGGTTAATTAATTATTGGAATCATGGAATTGATGGATTAATGTGATTATGAAACTTTTTGATTATGTGATATTGAAATTGATAAATAATGGGAATTTTAAAATTGATGATTATTGGAATTGTGAAACTGGTAGCCTCCCTGGGGGTGTGCTGATAAGATAAAAAGTTTGAATTGTAATTTTTTATTTCTTGATAAATGAAATTATGTAATGGGTGAATAATGAATTGTGATAATTGATGATAAATAGTTGGAAATTTGGAACCATGTGATGTGATATCTGTGATTGTTTTTTGGGATCGATACCGCTACTCCAAATACTCACAGGGTGCTAAAATACCGCTATAGTCCCCCAATATATTTATGTATATTTGTGATCACTGAGTTGTGGGATAGGTACTACTACTCCGAATACCCATGGGGTGCTAGAATATTTATCTAGGGACCCATTGTTTGAATGATATATTTGAAATGAATTGATTAATAGAAACCCATGATGGAATGAAATATAATATCCCTTTAGAGACGGTTTAGACTCTGACATGGGATAAAGTAGGTATTTATGGTTCATGTGTCCTTATGAACTTGGGGATTTTATGTGGTTAATAAAGAATAATTTACTATTTAAACCATTTACTTAATTATTGAACTTTATTCTTTATACAATTGTATACACTTTTATAGAATGTATATTGTTTTAGATTCTGTTGTTGGTGTCCTACTGAGTTGTAATCACACCTTACTTGGGCTTCCTAATCGATACCCAAATAAAATTTAGGTTTGAAGGTTAGGATAAGGGTAAGATCCCTATGTCAGATAGATGAGTTGAGATAGATCATTGATGAGGGAACCCGACATGATTTTGGGACCCTCTTGGGAGATGTCATTGTGTCTTTATTTTTTGGTTTTATTTAGACACATGACACATATATGGCCTGAAATATCTACTACTTTGGTTTGGATATTGTTTTCCTATTTGGTTTATCATATGATACTAGTCTGTATTTGGTTATGGTATTGTTCTAGTTATTTTTTATCATCATTTGGTTATTGTTTATTATTTTTTCTATTGCGATGTTTTGATAAAGAGGGTATAGTCTCCCCACAGTATCTATATTTGACCCTCACTGCTAATTGGCAGCCTTTGGCATACATGAGGAATTCTTGAGGTCATGTGACCAACTGACTTGGGTCACTGGTAAGTGGCATCTGGGTCGGGATGTTACAGAGAGGCACAACCAAGGTACATAAGTCTGAAAGTATACATACCAGAATTATATCTACTGGTCGAAAATCTACTAGAAGTAGATCTACCAAAAGTAGAGATATTGGAAGTAGATATACCAAAATTAGATCTATCAGATGTACATCTATTATAAGTATATCCTTTTGAATTTTAGTTTGGAATGAGGGGATGTGGAATTTTTAAAGTGTCGGATTTCCCTATGATGTATAAAAGTAAACCAAAGAAATTAAGTGTACTATTTTTTTTGAGGAAATAGTAATTTAAAAGAACTTAAGGGTCCTCCTTTGTTCAAAAATTGATAAAGTTTTGGGATGCCCTGTGATATGTAAGGGTCACTAAGTTTTTGATTTTTTTTAACCAAAGGCTAGATCTTCAAAATATGAATAAAGTCTAAAAGTTACATATATTCTGGAACTGGAAGCTAATAACCAAAAGTTAGGTGAGTCCATCTAACACACCGAGATTTTGTGAAATATATTTCTTTCAAATAAATTTAATCTTTTCAATATTTTTATTCATTTTTAACACCAATTTTATCTTTCATTACACGCAACCCTAAGTTTAAAGAAACATGACTTACTATTAAAATATTATTATTTAATATCATAGTTATTGCATAGCTATTTCAATGGTGGGTATGAATAGGATTAACTAAATTATGAAAATATATGGTTTACACATGTAAACAAAATAAATTATTTGGTTACTAATTAATTAGAAATGAAAATAAAAACTATTTGAAAATAAAGGAAATATTTTTCTGAAAAACTATTTTTTTTGCACATAAACACATTTTTTTAATAAATTAATCAAATCAATTTTGGTGAATGATTCTAATTAAATTTATATTTTATATATTTAATAAAATTTTTAACATTCATATTATGTGTTTTCTATAAAAGAGATAAGAATAAATCCAATTTTGTACATAAAAAAATGTTTTTAATATTTTTTGTACTTTTGATCACTTATATTAAAATTATTTTTTTCCACCATTAGAAAGTTTATTTGAAAAAATAAAATTCAGTTTTTAAATAACCTTGTCAAAATTATATTGGATTTAATTTTTGATAGTTTTATGAAAAGATAATTTTTTCAAGGAATAGTGAAAAATACTGGTTTTTATTAAGAATTTTCATTTCTTTTAAAGAATTTAAAAACATAAAAATTATTTAAAATGGTTTTAAAAGTAAAATTATTTAAACTATATATCTATTAATCCAATTTATTTCATTGTAATTTTTTTTATATTTAATTTTGATATAAAAAAATTTTTAACTTTTGAACACTTTCTCTTTGGAAAACAACTTTCTCACCACATCAGTGAGTTTAATTTTAAATTAAAATTTTACACTAATATGAATGGAATTTTGAAAAATGAATTTAAAATTTTGATTCATCATAATTTATATCATCTAATAATTTCACTTTAATTTTTTACCATAATTAATAGTAAAAATAGTAAAAAATTATTTACGACGGTTAAGGTAGAAATGGGTTTACCAGGGGTTAAACTAAAAAGATAAATGTTACAAATGACCCAAAACATGCTTAAAACCCATTTTATATCCATATTAAGACCTTATATATTCTATTAAGATAATGATAAATTTTTCAGCCATGTGGCATTTGAAAGACGTGGGTAAAACTTTCTCTTTTCAAAAATTACA
Source organism: Viscum album (assembly GCA_963277665.1). Taxonomy (NCBI): domain Eukaryota; kingdom Viridiplantae; phylum Streptophyta; class Magnoliopsida; order Santalales; family Viscaceae; genus Viscum; species Viscum album. The sequence goes on along the minus strand of OY728151.1, from coordinate 1,819,170,928 downwards.
AGTGTACTACTCACCTCACTTATAAAAGTCCACCCCCTATCCTCTCCTATTCACATTTTGAAAACACATTGGTTCAGAAAAATACCTACCCAAATCACTTACTTAATTCACTCATCTCATAATATAATCCTTATTTTGATTATAAATCCAACCCAATAAGCCTTTTGATGAAAACCAAAAGAAGTTGTATGAAGAAGAGGTAAAATCCCTAACCAAGCATTTAATTTTATTTCTTTATTCACCTCATTAAATTATTATTAAAACATTATGAGATAATAAACTCAGTATATTACATATTATAAGGTTTTATTATATTAATTACATAACCAAAATCCTTCTCCTCTTCTATAAAATGGGATACAAAATCATCATTCGTGTGTATGGCAGACTACTGCCTCGTGAACTGATGGTGTTCATTTTTCCATCACCACCTATCAAATATGGATATAATGATGGATTAAATTTTTATTTATGATATTTATTATATTATTATACTTATTTAATTATTACATCACATATTAATTCTTGATTTCCGTTTCTTGGGGGATACGATAACATTGTTTGTGTGTATGGTAAACTACCGCCTCACGAAGCAATGTGATTCATTTTTCATGTACGCTTTACATGAAAGGTAATAAGGACATGTTTGTGTAAATATATGTGATATATATTAAATAATATTGGTTATTTAATGGCAATATATTATTTACCCTTTTTTCCTTCAATCCATTGAGAAAATGGAAATATCGTTCATGTGTATGTATAACCTACCGTCTACATGAATGGTGTATTTCATTTTATATCTCTAACTTTTATGGATTACTATAAATACATATATATTGAATATATATTATATTTATTTTTGGATTTTATGATCTACTAAAATCACTATACTTATAAGAGGGGGGTAAATTTTAGTTTTAAAACATATTTTAAAATAATTAAACTAACTAAAACCCAAAGCCTCTTTGTGTAGATTATTGGACTCGCCCCTCAGTCCAATTAAAAAAGTCACATAATTGGAACCTATCTATGGTTCAACTAAATCGGAGTAAAATATCAGAATCACAATGGATCTGATTATTAGAGCATAATAATGGTAATCATGATGGATATGATTAAATAAAATTTATTATTATTATCATACTAATATTAATACATATAAAACAAAAAGAATAGAAGGATGAATATGATTATTCAATTTTTATTAAATGTGAAGTGGAATATAAAAACTTGTAAAAAATAATTAATACAATAGCATACAACATAAATAATGACTTTTAAGCTATTGAAAATACAACTTTTTGACCTTAAGATAAATGTAGTCTATAACCCATCCTAAAGGTATTCACTATTTTATACTTACAAAAAATTCTGTTCTCTTTAATAAGGAAATCCATTGATACAATTATTGTAATGGCTCTATATTCCTATTCTTATAAGCCCCCGATATAATGATTATATTTACTCTGTCTACCTATCACAGGTATCCCTTGATCTGATGGATCATATTCTCCATATTCCTATCCCTAGAAGCCCTCGATCATTATGATGATCAAGTATGGAAACAATTAAAAAAATTATTTAGGATACAACCCGATAAGGTTTCCTTAAGAAGACTACTCTCTAAAGAAATAAAAACATTAAGAAAGATCTATTCAGACTGAGTATTATTTTAAAAATAAAAGAGGGAATGTAATTAACTAGATCCAAACTCTTCAAATGACCTGGTATTTATAGGCGTCCTTCCAATGGTCATATTTTCTGAGTTTGGTGTAACAACATTAGAAACCTAGAACTTGAAAGTTCATGAAAACCTGGCATAACTGAATGTCCGATCTAGTATTGGTAAACACCATTATAGTTTTTAAAGTTTTCCTTAAATTTTAAATAAGTCTTCTGTATTCATACTATAAAATTAGTCAGTCTGATGAACTTCCTTATCAAAGTCAATATGATAATCCTTATGATTATTAGTCTGATGTTATTGTTAATTGTATTAGTTTGATTGTTAAGAATTTTTCAGTAAAAAAGACATGAAAGAAAGTATAACACATAATCTGATCAAGGTGAGTCTAATGTTTATTAGACACATACACATTATGATGATCATAATGAAGAATGTAAGGTTTATATCTGTAATACTTTAAAACTTATTCTAAGTATGGTAAATTGTAATTTTGTCTAAAAAAACATTCTAAAACACTTTGGACATAAAAATTTAGTAAACTTGTTTTTAAGAAAGTGTTTGTGATTTCCAAAACAAAAGGAATAGAAAAGTAAGAATTATAACTTCTAAATAAACAATATCCCCCTTTTTAGAAATCAAAAACCCAAAAACTTAAATGAAAAATAAATTTGAAAAGATTATAGTCCTTATTCATTTAATAAATTCATATTTTGAGTTAATCTTTAAAACCTTTACTTAATTTTTTTGTAACTCTTATGAATATGATGGGTAGTATGATATTTAATATGATTAATTCCCCCTTTGGATAATATACCCCCCTAAAGATCATATTCTCCCATTTAAATAAATATCTCTCCTTTTTTTAAAAACTTACCCCCCATAATTATTTCTCCCCCTTTTTGTAAAATTATCCCCTTTTTGATTTTCAAAAAGAAATTAGGAATAAATTTGAAGTAACATGAAAATTTAGACAAACAAGCATACATAAAATTATAATGAACTAGCTAATCATCTAAAAAAATATGAAAGAACATTCTACAAATTAAAATTGGAAAAAATTCAGACGAAATAAAAATTTGATGATAAATTAATTCATTCAAAATTTAAAATTTTGTATAAAAATAATTAGATTGAGCGTTCAAAGGGAAAATAAAAATTTAATCATTCTTCATAAAATTCTTGATGAAGGCTTTGATATTTTTTAACTCATTTCTATCTTTCTCTATCTTCTCAACCTTCTATTATTGAATCTGAACTTTTTTAGATATCCCTTTTTTCTAATCTCTAAGTATGATTACTTCATCTTCGTAAGATCAAAGTCTGGATATTTCTAACACCATGTCTCAAATTGTCTTTTTCAAAGCTTAAACTTCCTCAGTATGATCATCAGTTGTATCTTAAAACTCTTCTAAAAACTTTACCCTTTTATCCATGTCTTTAGATAACTGATTGGTTGATTGGGATGATTAATTCATGATCTTATTCTCATTATCAAAATTATCATCCTATAGTTTGAGATTATAATCAATTTTTTGAGACCATTTAACCATCTCATTACATGAATTTCTATGTGTATGGGACCATTCTTGAAAAAAATTCATCTGAGATTCAATCCGAATAAATTTATCTCTTAAAAACTTTATCGATTATGACTTTTCATTAAGACTATGTTGAATATATTTGCATAGAGATTCTATATTTGGAATATAAGTAATAGTTCCTTATAACGTTTTCAAATCATGAATAATATATTCAACTCCTTTGAAAGTAATGGTTGCTGGTGAATCCAATTTTTCTGATTGAACCTCATGGGGTTTAATTCAACTTGGTTTGACTTCATTTCCTTGACATTATTGTTTCCATTATTTGAAACTGATTTCTAAACTTGTTTATGAATTTTTTTTATCATCTTTCTTATCATCAGAAAATTATATAATTTAAAGACCATAGGTATTAGATTTATCATAAACCTTTTTCTTTGAATTTAGATCTTTTTAATATTCATTGGATGATGATTCTTCTTTTTCTTCTGATGATTATTCTTCAAAACATTTTGATTTATCTTTTTTATAGACCTTAAAGGGTAATTTATATAAGGATTTCAATTATGATTCCAATGAAGAATTATGAGATTGAGTTTTTTATTCACATATTCTTCTTTATTCTCATCCTATTCATTTTCATCTTCTTCATTATCATCATTTTCATTCTCATCCTTTTCATTCTCATCCTCTTCTACTTCTTCTTCAACTAGCTCTTAAATTTCTTCATATTCACTTCCTTATTACTCTTCATATTTTCCTTCTCCTTATTTCTCATTAACCTCTTCATCAAACACCTTATTAATCTCCTCCTTGAGTTTTCTATCTATTCTCAAATCTCCATTGTCAGCTAGTTGTGGTGTTGATTCTTTTTCTTAAACATTTGTTTTTGATTATTCATCAACTAATTTCTCTTTCCCACTATCTACCACTGAAGTAATATGATCTTAAAGAAAAAAAGTTTCTTAAAATAACTAGATCTTCTTTCAGTATTATTTGATCTATATGATAAGTAGGTAGAACTACATTCTCAGAAACTTTCTAAAATCCCTTCAATAAATTTTCACAAAGTTGAGCATCTTGTAATTTTTTATTATTATTTATTTTCTTTTCTTCCTTTTATAATGTATCAAAATCATGTATTCTCAAATCAAGAGATTTTTTGGGGTCAAGTTTGATCTAAGGATATCCTGATTTCCTTTATGATTTATTTTTTACCCATTCATCATGAATTTCATCAGGATATTTCTTTTATTTATTTTTATTATTTAGTTGGGAAGTATTTGGTTTCCTTTACTTATAATTCTCAACCTTTTCTATATTCCTTTATGGTTTTTCATCTGATGCAATACCAAAAACTTTATCAACAAAAATTTTAGACTTGTTATTAAAAACCATTTTCATCCCTTTCATTGCATTATCACTTATAAAGGAAATATTTCATCTCATCAGATTAAACTTTTTTCCACTTTGAAAACCTTCATGAATTCAACTACCATCTTTCTCAAGAAAGCATGAAACATAATGATATTTAATTTAATCATGTCATTTTTTAAATTTTCAACTATGAGAAGGAAGAACTTGAAAAGATAAATTTTCCTCATATTCACTAAATAATCCAATAAAAAAACATTAGATACTTTTAAAGTTTATTGGTCTCCCTTCTTCGGTATTAAGAAGCCTTGAATCCAAAGGGAAACAACCCAATTATCTTGAGTAATGTGTGAAAGCTTCCTAACTTTTTCATAATGATTAAACAATGAATCTTCTACCTTATTCTTATGGAATGTACTAAGCTCATCAGATAACTTTTGTGAAGGGTAGAAAGCATCTCCTTCCGATGGTATTTTGACCAAATCCAAAATTTTCTTATGTGAAATATTATATCTCTTACCATACATTGTGAAATTAATTTTTTATTTACCATATTCAGTGAAAAAATTAACAGAGGCATAAAATTCATGAACAATATTAGGTTAAAACAAATCAAATTACTTATCTGGTTTCTCAACACAGACAGACTCCCATCCTTGAAAAGAAATAATATTTTTCATCATTGAATCATACTTATCATAAAAAACCCTTTTGATTAATCATTCTCTAAAAATGTACCATTTAGAAAAATCCTCCTTGATTTCCATCATAATATAAAACTAAAACTATAGAATCGGATGGAAAGAAAAGTTATTATCTGAGCAATATGAAGGTAGCAACAACTTGGGAGTAGAAGATGTGAACAGTCTATGTGGGATGGGGGTTCTCCCTCCTTTATGCAGGAAATTAAAATAAAGGGTCGTATTCCAAAATATATCCAGTGTTTCAAATTTAAATATTTATGATCTTGAAGTTGAAATTAATCTGAATAAATATTTAAATAATTTTAGAACTCTTGAGGTTTTTTAAAAATATTTATTGGATTAATGATGAATCTTATTAAGAAAAACTTTTTTTGAATTTTTTTAAATAAAAACAAAGTTTTTATAAATACTAAAATTATAACAACAACAATAAAATAACTAATCATAATAAAATAGTGTAAAAACTAAAAATAAACAAATAATTTTCAGAGTGAAGAAATTCATGGGTACAAATAACATGTTCTTCCCGGTTTTTATAAACTAAGGTGATTGAAATAGTTTGATTATGAAACATTGAATATTAATTTTTTTGAGAGAAAATATAATAATTATATTTTTTTAAAGAAAACCAAATATGATGGTTTCATTTAAGAAAACTAATTTTAATAAATTTATTAGATAAAATTAATATGATATTTTTCGAATAAGAAAACTTGTACCAAAATATGATTCCAAAAATTTTATAACAAAAACTGACTCCAAAAATTTTTATAATATTTTTAGAGAAATAGGATCATTTTTAGAATTCTGAATTTTATTTTTTTTATAAAAACATGATTCTGGAAAACTCATTATGATAATTTTTTAATAAAAATAAAATTTTAAGAAAAACTAAAAGTTTTTGAAAAACATACAGCATATGTAATCTCCTTATGAAAAGGAGTTACTTAATGTAAGGAGATAGGTACATAATAAGTATATATTAATGATTAATTTATGTTGATCATTCCTAGATTCTGTTTGATATATTCAAATCTATAAGAACTAACAGGTTTTTTAAAAATATCATCAATTTGATCTTATGTTCTGATGAATTGTAAAATTATATCTCCCTTAAGTGTATGATTATGAAGGAAATGGTGTCTTATATATATGTGCTTATCATGTGAGTGATGTGATAGGTTTTTAATTAAGGCAATGAAATTTGTGTTATCCCAAAGTATTTAAGTTTTAGTAAAACTCATGCCATTGTCAGTGAGTGTGTATTGCATACACAACACTTGAGCACAAAAACTCCTAGAAACTGCATATTCATCTTTTGTAGTGGAAAGAGATACTAAGTGCTGTCTTTTATAAGACTAAGAAACTAATGAATCTCCTAAGAAATGAAAATTTTTAAATGTTTTTTCCTATCCATTATACAACCACCAAAGTCTGCAACTAATTTTTTATTTAATTCAAAATCATTTCTAGAAGAATAGAAAATTCCTAAATCCATAGTTTCCTGAAGATAATGAAAAATTAATTTTATAGCTTTTAGATGGGATTTCTAAGGATTTATTTGATATCTTACACACAAGCATATAGAAAACATTAAATATGGATGACTATAAGTTAAGTAAAGTAAAATTCATATCATACCTCTAAAAATATATTGATCAATTGGTTGTCCATCCTCATAAAGATATAAAGTATCTTAGGTACCTATATGAGTACTTATACTTTTAGTATTACTGCATCCAAATTTCTTAAGAATATATTTTTTATATACTTATGTTGAGATATAAAAGTTCCTTCTGGTTTTTATGAAATTTAAAAACCAAGAAATTTGTTAACTCACCCACCATATTCATCTCAAAATCAAATTTCATGAGAGCTGCAAAGGAATATATTACATATTTTTGATTTTATATGAATATAATGTCATAAAAATAAATTTAAACAATCGTAATAATTTTATTAACTTTTTTTATAAAAAGTGTTGGATCTGTAGCTCCCTTAACAAAATTTTTTTGTAACAAAAATCCTATTAATCTATCATACCAAGATCCAAGGGATTGTTTAAGTTCATATAAGGCTTTTATAAGTTTATAAACATGTTCTAGATGTTTTTAATTTTTACAACCAGGATTTTTTTCAATATAAACTTCTTCCTGAACATATCCATTAATAAAATCAAACTTCACATCCATTTGAAAAAGTTTGAAATTAAAGAATACTACAAAGTCTAGAAGTATTCAAATAGATTGAATTCTTGCTATTAGTGCATAGGTTTATTCATAATCTAGAACTTAATATTGATTATAACCCTTAGTAATAAGTCTTGATTTATTTATAACAATTATTCTATTTTCATCAAATTTGTTCTGAAAAACCCATTTTAAAAAAATTCTAGATGTTTCTGAAGGTCATTCGACTAAAGTCTAGGATTTTTTCCTATCAAATTCGTTGAGTTCATCTTACTTTACCTTAATACAATATTCATCACCTAAAGCCTCATCAATATTATTATGTTCAAATTGAGATAAGAAATCTATATATTCAATTTCATTTCTTAAGGAACTTCAAGTCCCAACTAGTTGATCTACATCACTAATGATACTTTCACTAGGATTATTCCTAAGAAACAACTAACTTATTGGGTTTTTAAAACTATATTATTCAATAATTGGTAAAAAATATTCTTAAGGAATAACTTCTGAAACAATTTCTTATGATATATCCTTATTAGAAGTATTTTCTAAGAAAGGTTGAAAATCAGTTTTAGAAATCACATCTGAGGATGTTGGTTAGGGTTTTTTGAAAATAAAAGGATTTGTTTCATCCAACTTAACATGTACTATTTCCTAAAAAATACAATATTTTTTGTTAAAAAAATTATATTCCTTAGAAGTAGTGGAATAGCCTAAAAATATACCTTCATCAGATTTGGATGAAATGTTTTGTAAATTATCTTTAGTATTCAGGATGAATACTTTGAAAACAAAAACTTTGAAGTAAGAAAATTTTGGTTTTATTCATATTCTCAACTCAAAAGGAGTTTTATTAAGAAAATGTCTAATCAAAAATTTATTTATAGTATAGTAGGTAGTACTAACCACTTCATCCCAAAAATATTTATCAATTGAGTATTCACTCAACATGGTTCTAGTTATTTATTAAATAATTTTGTTTCTTCTTTCAACTACACAATTTTTTTGAGGGGTTATAGGTGATAAAAAGTTATGTTTTATACCTTTCTTATAACAAAAAGTTTCAGAATCAGTATTTAAAAATTCTCCACCATGATCACTATGAATAGTTATCATGGGAAGGTTTTTCTCATTTTCAACTTTGGGTACAAAAGTTTTAAAATAACAAAAGGCTTAAGATTTATTTTTGAGAAAATAAACCCATGTATATCTAGTGTAATCATCAACTAAGAAATATACATAGTATTTTATACAAATACTCCTAGTTTTTGTTGGACCAAATAAGTCCTTGTGCACTAACTGTACAACATAAGAAGTTAAAACTTCACTAATAGATTTAAAACTTGAATTATGTTGCTTGCTATATTGGAAAGGGTCATAGAATTTTGAAGCATCAAACCTAAGTTTCTATAGATCCTTAATAAGTGATTTATTAATAAATTTAGATAATTTTTCCAAGGGTAAAGTTTCCTAACCTTCTATGTCATAACCAATATTGATCTTCCATTGCACTTAGGCAAGGTAAGTCCTGGCTCCTAAGGTATTCTAAGTTAACTGTATAAAAATTCTCACGTGGATTAGAAAAATGAATAAATTAATCCTTGTAACTATGTACTAAACATTTATCAATCCTAAATTTCAAAAGGTAACCTTCATCAAAAAATTGACTTATGATTATAAGGATGTTCTTAAGAACTTTAACAAACAAAACATTATAAATAAGTGATTTTCCAAGAAGAACTATATCACCTATACCAATAATATTTCCTTGATCATTATTTATGAAAGTAAATTTTCTACATTTCATTTATATAATCTTATAAAAGAAGTATTTGATTCCATTCATGTGTCTGTAACATCCACTATCTATGTACCATGTATTTTTTTGGGTACACTTTTTATTATCCTGAAAAAAGATTATCTTTTTGGAACCCAAACCTTCTTGGGCCCAGTAATGTTAAAAAAAACTTTAGGAATCCATATTTGTTTAGAAAAATAGGCTTTGTGAAATACTAGGTATTAAATTTTTTTAATGAATAATTATATTTCCAATGACCGCCTCTTTTAAATTTAGTATAAAAAGTGGAAATTTTAGAAACAATGAAATTGTTACTAAAAACGTTTTTATATGTATAATCCATTCCAGAACCATTGCCATGAGGATAGATTTATTTATTCATTTTATCAAAAATTTCCTTTCTAGTGGTAAAGTTTGATAAAAGTTTTCTCAAACTTGATATCTCATATTTTAGTTTTACAAATAAATATTTATGCTCATTAGTATTAGTTTTATAAGTAAGTTTAATTTCTTAAAAATTCTTCACATAAAATAATTTTTCAAAATATTTAGATTTAGTTTCTTTCTTAGAAGTAGTCTTATCAAGATCCGTTGATAGATTTGATATTTAATTTGTCAAAAAATTTATCCTTGAATCATACTTAGAAAGTTTTCCTTATCTTTATCAAGTTTTTTACATATTTTAAAATTTTCATTTTTTAAAAGTTTATCAAAACATGAAAATTTATCATAATAAGGAAGAGAACTAAATTATTATAAGGAAGATTCTTCATCATTTGATATAGAATCCTTCTCATCAGGATAATTAAAACTTAAATACATCTTTTTAAAGTTTTCAGTTGTTCATACCTTATACATAAAACATTGATTTACTTTAGGTATATTGAAAAAAAGAACTATGTTCCTTTGACTATAAATTTCATCATCAAATGTATTTTTAGAAGAATCACCTCCACTGGCACACCATGTGTCAGCAGCATTCTACCCTTTCTTACCTTTTGATTTATAATACTTCTTGGAATTTCTTTCCAAATTATTTTATTTTCTATCTTTCATCTTCAACTTTATAAAATTTGTTATGATGTGTATTTCTTTTTTACACTCATAGTAAGTGACCTCATCTTTCTTATCACTTATATCCATATCACCTTTATTATATTTATACTAAAATTCTTTCTTCCCAACTATATTATTCATCCTTATGGAAATATTTACTAGATCATTTTCAGAATGTTTAAAAGTACTTGATTCGTATTGAAAAAATTTATTCTTTATTGAATATTTAACAAATTTCTTAGAAGACTTTACTTTAGGAGGTAAGGTTTATGTTAAAGCAAAGGAAAAAACCACCATTTATTTATTTATTTATTGTTTCTCAACATCTCTTTTTAATCTTCCCTCATACTGTATAAGGTTACCAATCAAATCATCCAGAGTAAGATTAGTTGACTTCCTTGTGTCATCCACAACAATTATCTTTTATTCTGAATATTTTGGAATAATATCAATAATATTTTCAACAAGAATTTCATCATCAAGTCCATTTTCTCAAAGAGATTGTAAACAATTTATGATAGGCATAAACCTATGATGAATCTTTGAAACAAATTCTCTCGGTAACAAATCAATGGCTTGGTAGTATACTATTAACATAGCTCTCCATGTCTCAACAAATTTATATGTACCAAAATTTGTGACCTCAAGATTTTTCTATATATTGTTGGAAGCTTCACAAGAATAAATCTGACTATAAATGCTTCTATTCATGGAGCATAATAAAGTATTCCCTACTCTATATTTTAACTGATATTCCCATTTCTCTTGATGGGTAAAATAACTTACTTCCTTATCAGGAATTTTATAGTTTCCAGAGAGCATTAAAAAAAATTTCAACTCCTATGTTGATAACAAAGGTTTTCATTATATCCCTCCAGTACTCATAATTAGAACCATCAAAGATAATAAGTCTATTAGGATTTATATTTTCTATTTATCTGATATTCATTCATTCCATATTTAAAATAATTGAAAAAAACTTTTTCCAATAAAACTTGTTAGTGTATAACATTTTATAAAAAAAATTATATCAAAACTTTAACAAACTTTCAAATGTAAAGAAAGTAAAAACACCAGCAAGTATATGAGTAGTGGAATCCAATTTTAATACCAAATGTAGGTATCAGTATTATAAAACTCTTTACTTGGCTTTGATACCAATTGTTGGATCGTATAATCTGCTCAAATCACTATACTTACAAGAGGGGAATAATTGTAATTTAAAAACTTAGTTTTAAATAATTAAGCTAACAAAAAACCAAATCCTCTTTAATTCATTTATCAAAATCAACCCTCATTTAGATTTACAAAGTCATAGAATCAGAACATGGATATGGTATGATTAAATCCAAGTAAAATATCAGAATCAAAATGGATCCGATTATTAGATTTTAATAATCGTAATCACAATGGATACGATTAAATCAAATGTATTTTTATTATCGTAATAAAATTAATAAAGATAAAACAAATAGTATAGAAATATGAATATGATTATTCACTTTATATTAAAGTATAGAAGAATATAAAAATTTGTAAAAAATAAGTAATAAAATAGCAAACAAAAGAAACAAAGAATTTCAAGCCATTAAAAAGATAAATATTTTAACCTTAAGATAATGGTAGTCATAACCTTGACTAAAGGTATCCACTTATTTATACTTATAGAAATTTTTTTCTTTCCTTATCAATGAAATCCCTCAACATGATGATAATAATGGATCTATCTTCCTATCCTCCGAATCCCTTGATACGATGATCATCTTTGCTCTGAGTTTTTTTCAACATCATTAGACACCTAGCACGTGAAATCTTATGAAAACCTAACATAATTGAATTTATGAAATCATATTGTAAAACACCATTAAAATGATTAAATTTTCCCTTACATTAGAAATATGTCTTATGTATTAAGAATATAAACTTAGTCAGTCTAATTTAATTTCTTATCAAATTCAATATGATAATCCTTATGAGTATTAGAATGATTTTATCGGTATCAATATCAGTTTGATTGTTAAGACTTTGTTTGTATGAAAGACATGAAAGAAATTATAACAACTGATCTGATAAAGGTGTGTCTGATGTTTATTGAACACATAATAATTAAAATGATCATAATGAAGAATGTAAATTTTATATCCATAATAATTTATAACTTATTATAATTATGGTAAAATGTAATATTTTCTACAAAAACTTTCTAAAACACTTTTGGACATAAAATGTTAGCAAACATGTTTTTAAGAAAGTGTCTGTGATTTCCAAAAAAAAAGAATAGAAAAGTAATATTTATAACTTCTAAATCAACATTTATATCATGGTTAACATTCTATAGGTCATGGAACCATGTTCAAATTAATATTACTGAAAATAAAAAATCAAAACATACACACAAAAATGCAATTATTACCCAAAATTTGATTTTAAAAAGGAATTATTGAAAAATATGCAATAAAAGGTCATAAGTAAATCATATATAGTATGATATATATAATTATAGTTCTATAATATATTTATAATATACTTATATGTATTACACATTAGGGTCGAATGTTTACGAAGGAAGAAAAGACTTAAGGTAAAGGATTTCTAGTCACTCTTTTATTTCTGGGAGGCATATGAAAATTCACCACTAATTTCTTTTACGTGGTATATATAATACCCCTTTGAAATTTTATATCACAAATCAAATTATTTTAATTATATTTAAGTTTCATTTGATTTTATGATTTATTGGGACTTATGATTCAAAATATTACTAAAGTAGTCAGGGATTTTGTCCGAATTTTCCTTCTTTGAGACATATGTTATGTTATGAACCTATCTTATTTTATGAGGTGTATATAAAAACCCTTTGAATTATAATATCATGAATTTATTTATTCTCATTAAATTTTTATGTTTTATTTAATTTTATTGTTTCTTGGGGCTTATGATTCAATGTTACCAAAGTTGTAATGGTTTTATGGTACAATCTTATCATTTATCAATATTGTTTATGTTTATGCATCCAACGATTAAATATTATGATCCACATCTCAAGAAACTAATGAATTTTATTATACTATTATTATTTCATGATAATACATTTTTTCCTTTCATTTTCCTCTCTTTATGTACTCCAGAGTTCAAAATAAATTTTTTAATAAAAATCATATTTATTTTTCTCTTATGTCAAAAACCTGTTTTCTTCTATATCTATATTTACTAAAAATGTTTTTAAAAGTTTTTTTAAAATTCTCTAAATGATTTTTTAAATAGAATTTTACCCATGTTTTAATTTTTTACAAAATGTTTTGAAATTAATATTTATATTGTTTTCCAAAAAATTACTTTATGAATTTCACTGAAAATGTGAAAGGAATATTTGTTTTAACATGTACAACATGAACGATATTTTCTACCATCATGACCAATCAATATTTTAAAGCATGACTTATAAGTTTAAAATTTTATTTTCAAAGAAAATTATTTCCAAAATGATTTGTGAAATTTTAGGTTTAAAAAGTGATTTTTAAAGAAAATATATTTTCCTTAAGAAATGTTCCAAGTGTATTTTCAAAATCATTTTCCAACTAAGATGGAATCCTTTGATGTTACTTATGTTATACTAAGGATATGATCCAATGATACCATTTTTATTCTTTATACTAATGGTTTATATATATGATGTCAAGATGTTTATGAAACCCATTTATTTTCCATGGGTTATACCATGATAAAGTATTTATGAAACCCGATTCCTTTTCATCGTGTTATGATACGATGAAATGATGAAATTTATGTAAAACTTATATATTTTACATGGGTTAAGGTATATTTTAATTCTTATAAAACCCATTTCTTTTCATGGTTTCTGATATTATTAATGTTTTATGATCTTTTGAAACACACATATATGATTTTCATTATTTGATGGTAGTTTTGTTATAACCAAGGATAGTGGTTACATTATAACCAAGGGTGGTGGTTACATTATAACCAAGGATGGTGATATTTTTATAATTAAGATGGTTGGGACCTATATATATCCTTCCAATGCATTGGGTAATGATTAATGTTATATGAGATGAAAGGGTACATGGGAGGTTACCCCAAGCCTAAAAGGGGGTACATGGGAGTTTATACCAAGCTCAAAATAGGGTACATGGGAGGTTTTCCCAAGCCCAAAGTAGGTAAATGGGTGGTTAGCCCAAGACTAACATGTTATGAATGTATTGGTGGGTAGCCTTAACATAATATTTTCTATGCTTATGTATATTCCTCAAATCTATGTCTTTTTCCAATTTTATTCTCTCATGGATCATGTTCTTTTATTGCATTATGATTTATGTCTTATGAACTACCAATATTTATAACATGAATCATGATTATTATCTTGGATATTTAGGGTATGATTTTCATATGTTATTCTCATGTTCGCATACCCATATTCTAATGTTATATTGATATCTCCCTTGTTTGCCATTACTGAGCATCTAAGATTTCCTTTTATTATGTTTCATTTCCCTAGGATATGAAGAAAGGTATTATGTATGATATGTCTAAAAAGGGTCCCAATTATGAAGAACTTAGTTAGAGATGATGTAGCTCACTTATGGACTAATAGTTTATGTGTCCATGTTTCCAAAGGAACTAGACCTAAACTATTATGGCATGGACCATGATGTAATGTATTGAATATTTATCTATTAAGATGCAATATTTATGTATGAGAAGTTTAGGTCTTTATAGTTGGTATCAGAGTAAGGTTTAGTTAACCTTTGGAAACTAGGATGATAAAATTTTAGTGAAATTCCTAAGGATATTTCTAAGGATAAGTCTAAGTATGAGTCAAAGTATTGGAAAATATCCTTATATTTTTTATAAAGGATAGAGTGAGTAGTTTCCAAGTAAGTAAATCCATGTTTGGATAACACAGCTGGATGTGGCTCGAGTATAAAGGAACCTAGGGGTAATAACTCCAAAAAGAGTGCATTGAGATTAACTCAATAATCACCTAGTGTATGACAATGGGCCTTGATTCACACCTGGTTTAAAACTCCTAGGGGATATGCTTAGTAAATTCAAAAACTCTTTACGAACCATCATAGAGGATTTGAGTAATGGCCATGAATGAACTAGCATAAACCTAAGGTTTCATAAATTAAAAATAATGTGTCATGATTTATAAATTATATAAGTCATTTTTCATGATTATGTGGTTCCTCACATTGATTATTGTTGCTCACACTATGTTTTTTAGTTTTAGTCTATGGAGGGAACCATAAGAAATTGGGTTGACATTGAATGTGATAGAAAATGTGTTGACGAGAAACTAAATGGGGGTGAAGAATGAAGTAAAGTATGTTATGATTATACATAATAATTTATCATGATATATGATTAACAAATTTCACCTCAACCAACTCTCAGACTCACTAAATAAGAGAATGATAGATTTTGTTGAGAGTTTAGGTGGTGTTGACCATATAGGAAATAAGATTTAGTTTCCTATGTGTAAATAATGTGGGAAGAAGCACCCAAGTGGACATATTATAGGAACATGAATATTTTTTGAGTGTGGAAAATAAGGACACAAAGAAATTAATTATAGAGGAAAAATGAAAATTTTAGTTAATGCAATGGATGATAATAATGGTATCCCTAATTTTTCATCAATGGTTGAATGTTTTAAATGTGTAAAGTTTGGGAATTATGAAAATTAATTTCCTAAGGGGAAAGCTTGTGAAGAAAATAATCATGGTTGAATGAGTAATGGTTATATTGCTGATGATGAGGAAACTAAAAATGATATATGAAAGGAAAGAAGTGTTAAGTAATAAGATGATGAATTCTGGTTAATGGTGTATGATGATAGTGAAATGAATTTTGTTTTTGTTTATTTGGATTCAAAGAATTATATTTTTATCATTGGTATTTTTGTTATTATAATCATGAAAAATCAATAGTTTTTTTCTAGAATATTTTTTCATTAAGGAGTTACAAGAATATGTTAAATGGTAATGATGACCTAGAAAAGTTATTTAATTGTAATGTGATATTTTTATTAAGGGAATATAACCCTTAATATGTTCATAATATTGAGAAAATGGTGTTTATTTTGGATAAATAAATGATTGATATGGATAAATTAAATTTTATAGTATTGATTACCTTGGAAGAGATAAATGATTTATTGAAAAAGTGGTTTAGGTTATCATTGATGGGGCTTAAAATATTATTTGATATATGGAATATATTCAATAGTCTTTGGTTTTATTCATGTAATGAGGAATACTTCATGTTTTCATTAAGGTTTTATGGTAATTCTGGTTATTACCAAGCTTCAGGAGAATATATGACCAATGTATTCATATATTTGGCATGTGAACATTAAGATCTACTTACTGACATTTGGAGGATTGAAGTTCATTTGATTTTTGGAAATTTAGTGATCTTATTTATAAACATTTAATTTTGGAACTTTCATAAGGTTAACTATTTATAGAATGGTTTAAGTTGAATTTTGGATGAGGTTTTAGAGATTAATGTATTAATTCACCATATAAAGGCTTATGAATATAGGATAACCTGTGCTAAATATTTTTTTATGATAATAACAAGAGAAAGAAGGAATTAATTATCATTCTATTATGGATATTATGATCCATTAGTTCTTTAGACATAAACAATTCATCTTTATTTCTTAGAGTAATGGATGAAGTGGAAATTGACCAAATCATATCCAAAGGTTGAAATTGTTCTTATGATACAATGGAAATATAAGTCCTATGTATATCAATTTCTTTGAAATTCTTGATCGAATCGAGATGGTATCCTATCAATTGAAAATTTCACCAAACCTCTCTCAAGCCTATGATGTGTTTCATATATCTCTCTTGAGGAAGTACATACCTGATTCTTCACATGTAGTGAACTCATAGGTTGTACCGCCAGAGCATGATCTTTCTTATGAGGAACAACAGGTGGAGATTCTGGATCATACAATGAAATTTATATAAAATAAGAACACTGATCTAGTTAATGTTATTTGGTGAAACCGCCAACTTGAGGAAGCTACATGGGAACCTGAAGATATAATGAGATAGAAGTATACTTAGTTTTTGGTACCAAAGTGATGAATTTCAAGGGAGGAATTAATTTTAAGGGGGTAGAATATAAAACACTGAGATTTGGTGAAATATATTTTTTCAAATAAATTTAGTCTTTTCAATATTTTTCATTACATGCAACCCAGGGTTTATCTTGCATTACACATGACCCTGAGTTTAAACGAAGCATGACATACTATTAAAATATTATTATTTTTATCACCTAGCTGTTGGAATGGTGGGTATGAATAGGATTAAATAAATTGTGAAAATATATGGGTCAAACATGTATATAAAATTAATTATTTTTTGAACAGTTAATTATAAATGAAAATAAAAACTATTTGAAAACAAAGGAAATCTTTTCTGAAAAACTATTTTTATGCACACAAACATGTTTTACCTTAATAAATTAAACAAATCAATTTTGGTGAATTATTTTAATAAAATATATATTTTTTATATTCAATAAAATTTTTAACATTCATCTTATGTGTTTTATATGAAATAAATAACAATAAATCTAATTTTTCACCAAAAAACTATATTTTTTAAAAGGTTGTTTTGTTTCCTTTTGCTCAATTATATTAAAATTAATTTTTCCACTTTTAGAAATTTTATTTTACACAATAAAATTCATTTTTTATATCATCATGTCTAAATTATATTGAATTCAATTTTTGAGAATTTTCTTAAAAGATAATTTTTTGATGAATAGTAAAAAATATTGGTTTTTATTAAGAGTTTTCATTTTTTAGAGCATTTAAGAAACTTTCAAATTATTTTAATATGGTTTTAAAATTAAAATTAGTTCATATATATATATATATATTAAACCAATTTATGTCATTGTAATCTTTTTTATATTGAAATTTGATATAAAAACCTTTTAAACTTTTGAACATTTTCTCTTTGGAAGACTGTTTTCTTATCGTGTTTGCATATTTAATTCTAAATTAAAATTTTCCACTTATGTGAATGATATTTGGAAAAATATATTCAGAATTTTTAATAATAATAATTTATATTATATAATAATTTCAACTTAATTTTTTACCTTAATGAATAGTAAAAATAATAAAAAATTATTTACCATAGTTATGGTAAAAATGGGTTTACCGAGGGGTTAAACTAAAATTATAAGGGTTAAAAATGATCCAAAACATTTATAACACCAATTTTATGGTAATATTTCAACCTTATATATTCTAGGCTCAATAATGGTCCATTTTTTATCCTTGTGTCATGTAAAAAACATGCATACACATTTTTCTTTTCAAAAATTACAAGTGTGCCACCCCTCTCCTATTTACACTTCAAAAACGAATCAATTAATCTAATACATACCCAAATAACTTCCTTAATTCCCTTATCACATCCTATAAACCTTATTTTGGTTTTAAATCCAACCTAATATGCCTTTTTTCAAACTAAAAGAAGTTGTCTGAAGAAAGGTAATGTCCCTAACTGAGTGTTTTATTTTATTTCTTCCTACACATAATTAAAATATTATTAAAAAATTATGATATATTATTCACAATATTTTTTTTATATATTAATATGTTATTATTTTGTGTTAATAACCTAAATCATTCTCCTCTTCCATCATATGGGATATGAAATCATCATTCATGTATACAGCGGACCACCACCTCACAAACCAATGTTATTCATTTTTTCATCACCACCTATAATGAATGCAGATAATAATGGATTAAATTTTTATATATGATATTTATTATATTACTATAATTTTTTAATTTTTATATCACATATACCTTCTTTACTTCCTTTCAATGGGGGATATGATAACGTCTTTCATGTGTATGATGAACTATCACCTCGTGAAGCGATGTGATTCATTTTTCACATATGCTTTACATGGAAGGTAATAAGGATAGGGTTAAATAAAAATATGTGATATATATGAAATAAAAATTATTCTGTTATGTTAATATATTATTTACCATTCTTTCTTTCAATCCGTCAAGAAAATGAAAACAACATTCATGTGTACGTACGACCTACCATCTCCATGAATGATGTATTTCATTTTCTATCTCTAACTTTTATAGATTAATCTAAATACATATATATAATGAATACCTATTATATTTATACCATTTTTAACATTAGGTATAATATGGAACCATGATCAAGGTAAGAGTACCAAAAATAACAAATCAAAACATACACGAAAAACAAAGCAGTTATTACCTGAAACATGATTTTAAGAAGGAATTATTGATAAATGGGTAATAAAAGGTCATAAGTAAATCATATATGGTATGGTATATATAATTATAGTACTTTAATATTTTCATAATAAACTTATATTTATTATAATTGAGGTTATAACATGTACGAAGAAAGTTGAGACTTAAGATATGGGATTTCTAGTGTCTCTTTTAGTTTTGGGAGACATATGAAAATTCACCACTCATTTATTTTGTATAGTGTATAAAATACCACTTTGAAATGTTATAAATTTTTAAATTTTTGAAGGGGGGACAAATATGAACCATTATGAGGGGAAACTGATTTCAAATAATGGGGAGGGATCCAAGGACCAACATGAATCGGGTTGAGACTGATCTATGCCGAATTCTCTCACACAAACTGCCCCAAACACCAATACGATACATAATAAAGGGATTCCATAGCCCCCATTCTAGAAACCATACCAAATCACTATACCATCGCTATGCCTCAAACCCCGCAGTGCAATTTATGCACACAAATCTACTTCTGATGCATAATACTCCATAAAACTCCATGGACGTTAGTAAATCCAACCACTGAAAGGAAAATAACAAGGGGAAGTGGCCCTGTAAATCACACTGGACTACTATAGGAGGAATCGTCATAGAATTATGTCTGAGAATATTTTTGAAGATGTAGGTAAGCCAAAACTGAAGTGTTTACCCTGAAATAAGAAAAGGAAAATCATGAACATATCAGACCAGGATGGGGAGTGACATATGCTCAGATACAATAGGAGATCCAGTGACATGTTGTGGATGCAGACCAAGAACCATGGTATCTGACCAAAGAAGACACCAAAAATAGTCACAAAGTAAAGGGTGGATCAAGACACTAGTCAATGATGTGCACTCGGACACTACATTATAACCAATGACACACTTTGGATGTCGCAGGTTAAACTGGACACACACACACACAATTTCCCACTGGACCAAAAACACTGAATAAAATCCCCAGGATGGAAAAACTTTATAAAGAATTTGGTATTTATGTTTAGACCATTTGAATATTTCTATACATATAACTAGGTTTTTATTTGGATTTGGTGTGGTGTTATTACTATCTCAAGTCCTCAGAATCGATATATTAAAAATATTAAATATGTCAAATGAAACACACATTTTTCTGTAAATAATGGTTTCAAATTGATCAGAGTCTCTGATAGAAAATATGAGACCTTTTTTAGATATGGAATTCAAGTTTTACCCTAGGTATGATACAACTTTTGTATTCATGGAGTTTTGGGTTGATGTGTAGTCACTGGATAATGAGTATCATGTCACCGGGCACTTAAAAAAATAATTCTTTAACCAAAGTAAAATGTAGTGGTAATAGGACTAGAGTTGTCTCTCAGAGTGAGATTCTTATGGGAATTTTCTCTATTTTTTTGGGTTCAATGTGTGAAAAATAGTATCAAATTAAAGTTATTTTTATTTTCACTATTAAAAACTAGTGTTCAAATTGGATTGGTTTCTAAATTCAGATTTAGAGGTAGTGGCCTAACCTCAGATCATCCACTTATCTTTCCTTTAAAATCAATATCATTTTAAGTTTCTCTTATTCCCTCTCTAACCTAGTGAAATATCACTTAGATTACCTTCTATTGGAAGTCTCTACTTGATTAGGGAAGTACAATGATAATTATAAACTCTTATCTCACCTAGAATACTGATTGGATACCTATGATCACCCTCCTCTTCACCCATTTCTCACTATCGCATGCAGTGGAGTGAGCCCAAGTTGCATGTGTCTATAATCAAGAGACAGAAGAAAGACAAATTTTAAGTGCATAAGCATAAGGAAATATCCTAAAACCTAACATGTTCAAATAAATCTATACATATCAATAGAATAGAAATTTGATTAGAAAATTGAATTCATATACAAGGGTAAGGGGAATATACTTGGCTCGGACTCCAATGGATCAGTGTTCCATCACCAGAGAATCACATAAATAAAATTTAAGAAAACAAGGATAAAAATATAGCATTAGTTCTGGTTTGATGATCATGTAATTTCTATCTCTTCTCCAATGAAAATTACATCTTTTATAAAGAGATTATCCAAGTTCTTTAATCTTCCATCCATGGAAACATGACAATTATGATATTTTCTTCCAAAGAACCTAGTGTGTCCAAATTATTACTCAAATTTTGCACCCGCTTCCATTTCTTTAGATTATCCCCACATGTAATGCTCTACATTCAATATTTCTCTAAATTACCATACTTGAATCTTTTTTGTTAAAACATTCTTCTCCCATGATCAAGCTATGTACTCCTTCTCAAAGGATCAAATAGAAATGATTTACTACTTCACGAATTTACAAGATATCAAATTCCTCTTGGGTGAATGAGATTATGTACATGCTAGGATAAGTGATTTATATTTTAAATCATCCTATAGGATTTATAAAATAGACTGGGGTCTCTAATTTTTTTCATGTACATATCCATATGCGGGTCTTATAAATGGAATTGGGTCTATATAGTGCTACGAATTCAATTCTGGTCTCTTCCTTCTCATCAAGTTCATCTTTATAAAAGTTATGTTTTTTATCTTTTATTTGTAAAACTATGGTGACATCTAGTTTGTAATGGTCTATAGCTTCTTGGTATGTTAATTTGCTAGTTTTGGGTGTTGTGGGTTCTTGGAGGAGGCCCCGAGTGAGACCACCAGAGTTTGGATGATAAAAACTAGAAGCAGAGGAAATAAATTCCATGTAAAATTTATAGGACATAAAATTTTGTGTTAATCCAACCAGGTTAAATACCCTGAGAGGTGGGTGAATCAGGGTATGATAGATTAAAACAACTGCCCCTTCAGATCTTGTTTCTTTGTTAAAAAAACTACTCTTCTCCCTCTCTCTCTCTCCTGTAGCAATGTATGAACATAAATGAAAACATGTATAGGAAACAACAATTTTACTTGGTTCACCCTCACTAAGCTACATCCAAGGAGCAGAAAATGAAAATGTGTTGATGTGGAAAATCCACTAAAAGTTCACTGCTATTTACAGTGTTTTGAATGGACGCACTATCCCTCCTAGTTTACAACGAAATACAATTTGAAAGGTCACTACTCTCTCAACTGAAGTGTAATCACTGCTTATTCATAAGATCCATTCATAGTTTATAAACCTGTAGGTCTCTTCATTATCACTAATTAATGCATCCTCCACTATATGTAAATTCTCTATTTATTTCCCACTTTCATCCACTGATGAATACCACTTTATCACAAAACACTAGGCAGTCCCTTTTAAAACACTTTTACAAAGCACACTACCTTCCTAAAGATCCTTATTTCGTGAATCTCAAACTAGACTTCACGAAGTACACCTATTTTTCAAAGCTCAACTGGCCTTAAGGAAGCTCCTTCCTTTTCGAAAATATCACTTAGTCTTTTTTTAATTCCCTTACTTTCATGAAGCTCGGATCATTTGGTTTGATTTTACAGGCTTCTCGAACTTATTTGTAAACCACCTTCATGAACCACCTCTGCAATCCACCTTCATGAACCCAAAGACTTAGAATTCTCATTGATTCTTGACCAATCTTTTGAATGGGGTAGAGTTCTATTTATAGGCATTTCCACTGATTCTGGAACCTTTCGAGCCACGTCAGCACCATTTCATGGAGCTCTCATTTTTCCACCACAAAGCTCCCTTTTTTGTGAACCTCCATGGAAATTTCCCGTTTGAAATGCTTTTCATAATCTTGGAACCTTCCTTAAAAACTTTTCCCCACCACAATTCTTTACTCGCGATGCTCCTCACCTTTTCTATTTCATGATGCTCATCGTACTCGCAAAGCTCACAATCAGAATCCTTTAATCCTTCATGAAACACTCTTCATGAGGCCCATCTTCATGAAACTCACGCCTTTTCCATATTTTAATGATATATTAAATGAAATACATATTTCAAAATTATATCCAAACTCTAAATTTTAGACACCAATAATTTGGAAAACACTAGGAAAATGGGCCACCTTAGACACCTTGTAATGTACCAGACCTCTCTGATCCATTCCTTTGTGAAAATGTGGTGCTAGAGGTGTTTCAGGAGGTCAAGGTGACTTGGAGGTGCGTTTGGGTGGACTTTTAAGGAAATATAAAGGGTGATATATTTCACACGGTTGGCGCATTGTTTGACTAAACCGTGCGGCCAAACCGTGCAAGGTTGGTGTTGGAGGCAGTGGCTAACGCATGGTTAGCGCACGGTTTGTCTAATAGTGCGGACTAACCATGAAAGGAGTGTTTGGTGAGGTAGAAGCTAACGCATGGTTAGCACATGGTTTGTTAAAACGTGCGGACTAACCGTGCATGCACTTAAAGTTAGATCCTAAAATTGTGCATCTAAACTCTTTTTCCTCTAAATGGTTTGTTTAAGCCTCTAAGAGGTCATAACTCAGGATTACCCTTCCTTGGAGGTAGAATAATCTCTCCCAAGTGTTTTGGAGGCGATCTGGGGGCTTTTCTTGGAAAATCAAAGCCAGTTTCTTGAGGATAGGATATCTAAGGAGGATTCATGGAGAATCGACCCGGTTTCTTGGGAGTTCTTTGACCGTTGTGGTTTTCCTAGAAAACCTTTGAGGTAGGGGATTCGTGGCTTCTCTAAATGTTTATGTTCAATCGTAGAGTTAGCATGATTTATCCCTTTGGATCACAATGAAATTGACCTAATTAAATACTTGAACCAGATTAAAAGAATTGGTTTGATCGCATGTTGTTGCTTTGTAACGTGTTAACAGTTCGCCTCTTGTTTTTCTAGATAGTGTGATATCTATGCCTTGATTGTTAGCATGTTGTTCTTGATGAAACTGATAAAGAAAGTAAAGCTGAAATTAATTGATAATTAATTGGCTAAAGATTAAGAGGCATGTAAACAAATCTGGTTGTTGTTTTTGTTGTGGTTGTTGATCCAAATTGATGTTAATCAAATTGATTCTGATGTATGTGATTAATTCAATTGATTGGTAAACCTGAAAACTGTTGGTGCTTGTTGTTTAAAGGCTAGATGCCTTGTTAAAGGGCCAAGAGCCCAAATTGATGTGATGTTTACTTTCCTGCTTCTTGTGCTGTGATGTGATCCTGGATGGATGTTGTGATATGTGGGCCCATGGAGGCCTTGTGGTTGTGGCAGCGGATGATTCCTAGAGTGGCGAGATGCATCATTTTATGCATATGGGTGTCAGGGAGGACACTAGGGATGATGGAATGGGATGGATGTTATTGTTGGATGTTTGGTGCTTTGTTTGGTTGTTTACCTACTTTACTTTTCCCCACTGCTCAAGGTAGCTGGTCTTACTTACCCTTCTTCTGAAAGAGGTGAAGACACGTGGGGTGTACCATGTGCTTTTCGTGTTTATCCTCTCAAGGGATAATGGGTCTACGCTCTTACTATAGGTGGAAAAGACTCGATGGGTAGTACATATACTCACCGTGTTGTTCCCCTTGTGTTTAGTATCATAGGATGATTTTCTAGAATGCCTGGGAATATGGGAAAGTAATTCTGTAATGAATGTTTGAATAAATGATGTTAACCCTTGGGGTTAGAGTTTGTTGAAACTTAACGATGAGGTTGAGAAATTTTTAAGGGACAGTGGTTTTTGGATGTGATGTTAATGAAATTTAATGTGAAATTGTTTATGGTTAATTAATGTTTGAAGAATTAATTAATGTACAGTGGAATTGATAAAAAGGGAATGAAGTAATCAAATAAAGCCCTTAAATAGTTGTGTTCTTATAGGATACCTAGTCTTAGAAGTGGAATCCCGGAGTCTGAGAGACGTTAGCTGCAGTTGTATCTAAGACTAGGTTATGCCCATAGTGTGGTGTGAGTTATGGTATATTCTATATTTTTTGTGTTTCTATACGCTACTCCACCCTGTCAGTAAGGGAAATTGGAACCCTGGGGATTCTGAGCCCTAGGTGGGTGTTTTCCCCAACATTCTGGTGGGAGGATGAATGGCTAACTACCCCCTTTGACCCCACTCTCTTCTCTTGGTAGATACTAGTGCCATTAGGCACAGTGGTTAGTTTTCCCCATATATGTGTGTAGAGGGCTGTAATGGCTTGTGATTATTCACACACATATATTCTAGATATAGTATCCAATGGACTACTATAGGTGTAATGTGTATAGGTTGTGGTGGCTTGAGGATCCTTACTCAGTGTATGGGATGTAATGGCTTGAGGTATAATACCCGACGTATGATACACGTTATGTGAGCTGTGGTGGCTCCCGAAAACTATCTGGTTACTTTTGGTTATGAGGATGGTGTGGTTCTTCGCCCATGTGTCTATGGGAAAGCCTTTGTGGTGCACGTGGTGCAGATTGTGGAGCTTAGCCCAGGTGTATACGGGTAAGCCTTTGGAGAGAGATGCAGAGGACGTATGTCATTGGGGAAAAGCAGAAAACCAGTGGGGAAGTAGTAGCGGGGTACCCTTGATATTCTTTATTATATGATATATTCTTATATGCGTTACTTGGTGAGAGTATCCATGGTGAGGTTGGGAACATAGTATACCTATTTAGGTGACGATTTAGTTTCACTTGTTGTTCACTGTGCTTTAGCATGCTTTCTTTACTTTTGCACTAGAGGATTCAGGGAGGATCCTACTGAGTATACTGTTATACTCACCCTACGTATATATAAACTATTTTTCAGGTCACTTGGAGCAGGTTGGAGATCAGGCTGGTTACTACTAGCTTGTGGTTACATGAGCTGTTCGGGCTTGTGGTCGCTGCTATTTTTACTTTCTTTTGGGTACTTGCAGTTTTCCCTTTCAGTTGTAATAATATTGCTTGACATTACATATGTGCATTTGGGTTTTCTTTTATACTTCAGTTCTGAGTTGGAGTTGGTTGGTGTCTATCTTATCTCTCTCTTTCGCATATGTTCTCTTAGAGGGTAATGCCTCCCATTTGTGTGTTTATTATACCCTCGGTGCTAGTCACCAACCCAGGGCCTACTGGAGGCGGGACTCGGGGGTCATTATCTCCCTTCTCAAATTTCTGGCCCAGGATGGGTACACTTTGTGGGGAGGGGGTCATGACACACCTGCTTCGGCACACACCAATCGTCCTCATTCATAGTCATCTAGCTTTGTCAACAAACACAATCACACCCAAAAAATTGAGAGGATACCTTAAGAAATTTTTTCCCAAAAATATCCCCCTTTGGTCTTGTTGAAAACTCTCTCATAAAAAGAACCTCTTTATAGCTTCACCTATCTTATACCACCATTCACTTCATGAGATTCAGATAGCGATCAATGATTTACTCAACACATACTCTAGACCACATGATTAATTCCTAGCACGAGAAAAAAGATTATAATGTATATCTCATCAATGAATCACTTCATTCTTGATACCAATAAACTAATTTCATCACAAACTCTAACTTTTGTGATATATATCCTTTGATCGAACACTTATAACATCTTCATATTTAAAACTCCCCTATCTTGCTGCTCTCCCTATCTCGTTGCTCCACCTGTCAGCTTCTCCCCATGTTTTTACTAAGACATTTTCTCCTGTTTTAAATCCAAAAATTATCCCCCTTTTTCAAAAAACCAAAAGATCACTCCTTTTTGGTCTGTAATAAGGTAAAGAACACATATCATTACATTAGGGGAAAAAACACCATACCTCGAGGAGAGGGGGGGTCCCACATTCACACTTTTTCAAGTACGAGGAGTCGACTCATCTTCCAAATCCAATCAATGCCTCTCAAATTCATCTGTAGGTACATCCTTTTTTATAATTTCTAAAACATGTAGTTTTGTAGGTACATACTCTAACTTCAAAATCCCTTCCTCTACATTCTCCTTGATAAAATGATATTTAATTTCAATGTGATTTTTCCTTGAGTGATGGAATGAATTTTTGTTCTGATTTATAGCACTTGAATTATCACAATGGATTATGATTGGAGACTCAAAATCAACTCCCATATCTTCAATCTGATGTTTCATCCACAATAACTATATGCACACTTGAGTAGCCTCAATATACTCAACTTCTATAATGGTCGTTGAAATACAATATTGTTTCTTGCTCATCCAATAAATACACAATCCACCAAGATAGAAAGAACCTCCTGACGTTGATTTTCTATCATATACTAATCCATCCCAGTCTTCATTTTTATATCCCAGTAACTCTGACTGAGATTTGTCATTATAAATAAAACCTAAATCAATAGTGCCCTTGATATACTGAAGTATTCTTTTCACTACAGGCACTTGGCTTTTGTAACACCCCGAGCTTCCATGATACGCTTCTCTATCAATAATGCAATAGCTTGCATTGTACGCAAGTTCGAGATTCTAACACACTAAGACCAATCAAAATAGCCATTATGAATAGTAATACCCAATTTTTGAAATTATATATATTTTATATTTCAAAATGGACTTCATTTTTGGATTCGGAATATCGAAATTAGCTTGTGTTGAATTTTTGGTATTTTTCTGAGAACTTCTAATTTTTTATGAATAGTGAAAAATACTTAAAAACAACTTTTTTAATAAAAATAATTTATAGTGATAAATTATACTATTGAGTGGTTTTAAAGTGTAATTATAATATATTTTTACCATTTTATCTAATGGTGGTCATTATAATTAATTTCACTCTGAAATTGGACATAAACAATTGTCAATCTTTTGATATATATCGTTTCTTAAAAACACGCTATTCGTTGTGACAGCGGGAATTAATTATAAAATTAATTAATGAAACTTATTTGTTTGGAATTTTGTAAAATATAAATCATTTTTGAATTCCTAATATCAATTATAGCTTAGGGTGAAATTTTGGCATTGTTCTGAAAAGCTTCAATTTTTGATGAATAGTGAAACCACTAAGTTGTAGTTAAAAAACTGATTTTTCATTTAAATGAAACATTACCACATCTGTGATTTTATTTTCAAAAATACAACATACATGGTTGTCATTAGTAAGTAAAATGTGGTTCAATGGGATTAAAATAATATTTTGGTGAATAGTAACTTTTATGTTTAATTAATCGCGATTAAAGGTAATTAGTGAAATTTAAGGTAAAAATAATATTATAAAAATATGAAAATACCTTTACACTTGTCATACCCCTATTGGATGAGTCATGGACGACCAAGAAAATCCATGGGTCAAATTGGGGACCCCATGGAGCCACTTTGGTAGGAAAATGACATTAAATTTTTTTTATTTAATGTTAAAATAAAAATGTCACAAACAAGAGTGGTTTTACTAAAACAATTTTTAAATGGGGTTATACAAGTCATATTTTTGACTATAAATATTCATTAGAAAGATAAAAAGATTTTATACATCATGATAATTTTTTTATAATTTTTAGACATTAAATAAATTAAATTATTTATGACACCATGATGATGCAGCGATTACCTCATTAATTAACAATTTAAATAAAATAAAAAGATAATGTAAAATCTAAGAATTAAACTTGTAAAAAAACCTATTGGATGAGTATATTTAGAACCCTTATCACCTTATCCTAGAAATATATAAGTTTGGGACCTTTAAAATCCGAAACTCATTATATAATAAAGTAACATTTTATGACTTTCCAAGAGTGTCCCTCCTCTCCTCTTATAAAAGGCCCCCACCACTACCACCTTATTCACACCCTACAAGCCTTTTGGATCGTCCAAACTCTGCCCAAATACTCTCCCAACTTCCCTCTATTACTCATAGAAGCCTCAATTTGGTCATAAGTCTTCCCAAGGAAGCCTTCGGCTCAAATCAAAAAGAGTTACCCGGTTTTAAGGTAATGTCTTCTCTTGTGTTCTTCTGTTTTATTTTGCTTCTCCAACCCCCTAAAATCTTTTTATTACTTTATTTTGTAACAACACCAGTATCCTCAATATACTTTGATGTTTTTATAAGAATTATTAGAGCTAAACTTACACACACCTACATCTAATGGTTAAAGAACATACTGTTTCTGTGGATGGCGAATTTCCGCCTCACGAAACGATGATTGTTCAACACTCATATAACACCTTCAAAGGTGGAAATTAAGATGTCACTATATTTATATATGATATATAATATGTTTATGTTTTCCTTAATCTTCTGTATTTTTCATTTATGGTATACCTTTATGGTTTCCATTATGGGTAAACGCGATATTTTCATTTTAGGAAGTGCGGACTACCGCCCCCTCAAAGTGATTTGAATCGTTAATGCCATATGTGGGATGTATAAAGGATGGAGTAAATGGTATTATAAATTTTATTATACTGGAATTATATTATACCTTTATATAATTATAACTTCATTCCATTAAATACGAAATAGAAATGAAAGTAGCGTTCATGCGTACGTACGGCTTACCGTCTCCATGAACGGTGCATTTCATTTCTGACCTCTAAATGTTATGTAATATTATAAATGAATGTATATACTAGATATATATGATTTATATGATATCTACATCATGAATATAATTATGGATATAATGGATATTTTACCACATGAACAAATTGTAATTTTAAGAAGTTTATTTTTGACTCAAGTACCAAAGATCGACAAAACGACCGTAATTAACATAAATAATTACA
Organism: Viscum album; assembly: GCA_963277665.1. Classification (NCBI taxonomy): domain Eukaryota; kingdom Viridiplantae; phylum Streptophyta; class Magnoliopsida; order Santalales; family Viscaceae; genus Viscum; species Viscum album. Next base: position 1,819,140,612 of record OY728151.1, on the reverse strand, counting down.
TAATGTTAATAACATGGTTATAAGTGATATAAAATGAATAATAAACTTGAAAAAGGTTCTTAAGAAACTATAAATTAACTCTAGTTTATTATTCATGAGCTTAAATAACGGTCGAGTCAAGTCGGACACGAGGTAAGGGAATTTCTTAACCCAATTTCCATTCTTTGGGTTAATATCCTACTTTCAAATTATGTCATGATATTATTATGTACTATCTTGTATTTGTACTTTATTTATGTGTACTTATAGTGAATACACATAATAGATCTATTTTATTTTAAAAAGGATCTTTGTAAGGACTTCGTCTCAATCTCCTTTCATTGAGGCATATTTGGTTTTATACACAACTTTCATTTATACAGTGTATAAACCCCTTTGACTTTTACTTTTATTCAAAAGGAATATTTTTATACGAAATGTTTTTACTAAATGAAACAATGAATGTTTTTGTTGTACGTATGCGGCGACAACGACTTCTCCTCCGCTGTGACTATTATTTGAGTTTTGGCTTCCTCTATAAGCCATAATTTTCTTTTTAAAAGAAAAATAAAATACCATGTTTTACTTTTCTTTTATTTTGGTATTGAAAATGGTTTTGATGAAGTTTTTATTATATCAATGTGTTGTATTGATATCCTGTGATTGAAGTGTGTAAATCTTATGTTTCCTTTATGCATGTTTTATGTGATACAATTATGTTATGGTTTATGATATGACCTGTTCATATGAGGAATGCATTGGACTTAATAAGTGATGGGTGGAGCCCGCTATAGCTCCTCGATGCATCGGTAGGTCTTATGAGACAAACTAGTGTCTTGGAATGAGGCCTTGACAAAATCTTATTTGTGGTCTTGGCACGAGGCCTTGGATACGTGGTTATGATAGTCTGGCATTATGCATTCCATCATTATGAAAGTGGTTACTGATATTTCATGTGATTATTCTACCAGTAGAATATCCATGTGAATAAGTAAATGGCATTATTTCATTTTACTTTTTCCATATTATGTTGAAGTTCATGTTTAAAAGGCTTTTGTTTAGTTATACATTGCCTTAAATGTTTATGTTTATTTATGAAAGCTTCCTCTATATTTTTATCCTTACTGAGCATCTGAGCTCACCCCTTTCAATGTTTTAATTTTTCCAGGATGTGAAGAAGTATTTTAGGAATGACCTGCAGGGATAGTATGAAGGGGATATGAGTGTGGAAAATAGAGACTTTGTTATTGTAGTTTTTTTAAATTATGATTTAATGTAACACTTATGAATGTATCTAGTGTTTCCAAGGCTACTAAACTAATCGGTCTTTCGAGACTTGATCTTTTGTGATCATGCCAATGTTACGAATTAATGCACCGACTCTGGGTAACTGGGGTCGGGGCGTTACAGTTGGTATCAGAGGTAGTTTAGTACTAACCTTGGAAGCTAGATTTAGATAAACTCTGATTAGAGCACATAACCCAAAGATAGACTTTGAGGATTAGTATAGAAGAACTTCCTAGAATTTTGGTATTATAGAGATTTTGTGAGTTTTCCGAGCAATACATCCCTGTCTGGATACAAGCAGGTAGAGGCGGCTCTGGCACAAATGTACCTAGGGGTAAAACCCGAAAACACCGCTTTGAGCTAGACTCGAACGAGAACTAGTGCACGACAATGGGCCTTGCTGCACTCTTGGTTACGACACTCCCAGAGGATATGATTAGGATAATTCTCATTTTTTTTATAAACCATTATGAAGGGTTTATGAGTATATAATTCCTTAAAGAAAACATTTTTTATGATTATGGATTATATCCATAAACCGTTCAATTTACATTAAGTATTTTACAAGTTTGGAATTATTCATTGCAATTCATAAACTAACCTATTTTATGCCATTGTATAGAAATGGCGCCCACTAGAAGGAATGTGAACTCCATCAATACGTATGATCCAAAGAGTAAGAAGGCTCATATATTTCACGGTATTAAGCCAACATTTAGAAGGGAAATAGTCTCCCAAGTGTTCTCAACATATGAAGAAATAGTATCATGTGTTAATAAGATAAGTAAAGAATTCTTTGAGTCTTATGACTTTGAAGGGAAGAAAGAGAAGAAAAGTATGGAAGAGATAATGATGGATAAAGGGACGAGGGAAAAGAAGAATTTTCCAATATGTGATAATTGTGGGAAGAAACACCTTGGAACTTGCCTAAAGGGAATGGGAGTTTGTTATAAGTGTGGAGAAAAAGGACACCAAGTGCGTGACTGCAAGGGTAAGAAAAAGGTTTCAAATGTACAATGCTTCATCTACAAGGAGTGGGGACACTACACAAACCAATGTCCAAATCATCAGAGTATGCCCCAAATGATGTTATTGGATAATAATCAAGTTATGATACTACCACATATGAGGAGGAATGATTAGAGTTCATATGTTGTTATTAAAGAATTTTACAATTTGAGTGTTGTATCAATGATGCACTGGTTATAATAATTATGGAGTATATAAGGATTGTACTGCAGTACTATTTCATCAAGGACTTGAGATTGTGTGGAACCAAGAAAAGTGACTCCACAGTAGGTTAAATTTTTGGAAAATATATAGTTGAGAGAATGATAAACCATAATATGGTTCTGATACCGAGATAGTGATTTTGGAATAATACATGATTGATTTGGATAAATTATATTGGATATTCTTAACTTCCTTGAAACTGATTAATGATTTGTATATATTTTTGGATAGAAGGAGTATATATAGTATTCTATAAAGAATAAGGGATCATGAATGTAATCAATAAGGATTTATGGTAATTTAGGTTGTTGCAGTGTTTTAAAAGAATACATGATAAAGGTGGTCACATGTTGTTACGCGGAAAAAAGAATCTTCATTATGTTTACCTTCCTTATAAAATTTGGATTGTGAGTTGCACAGAAGTATTTTGGATAACTATAATGGTTGGAATGGATTAAGTTGAACCTTGGATAGTATTTTTTAAGGTTAAAACATTTCTGAATATTATTTTTGGAATATTATAATACTATAGTTTTAGGAAAAAAGGACAACCTGTAGGTCGGGGGATAACCCGTCGCGTCGTACAAAGCTGTAGGAATCAAACCCACAACCATAGTGAGACAGGCCTTTATTACCTACCACTAGCCTACAGGAAGTCCCTGGATATTACAAAATATTTTTCCTAATATAAATGGTATGTGTTAATATTTTGAACCTTGTACGATTTGGACAAATATAATATTTTTGAGTTCTATTATCTTTTTTAGTGAAAGATGAGTTTGTGGTAGAAATTAGTTGAAGGTTGAAACTCTACTTGTCAAGCATAAATATATATATACCTATCTCTTATTCTATGAATAAATTAATTCTTAAACTTTAGTAAAGGGATATTAAAACACTACTGGAATGGAGAGCTATACCAACACTTTGGTGCCAACAGTTTTAGAAAACCATTGGCATATGTGGATTACAGACCTCTTTCCCAACGGTTTCATTAAACCGTTGGGATATCTCACAATTGGACCATGTTTACAAAAGGTTTACATAAACCGTTGGTAAAACATACACTTTTCCCAATGGTTCAATGAAACTGTTGGTAAAACTTGAGAATCAATCACATTTTCCCAATGGTTCAATGAAACCATTGGGAAAACTTCATATTCAATCACCTTTACCAACGGTTTCAATGAACCGTTGGGAAAAATTCCCTCCAAATATAGAGATCCCCCAATTCTCTCTTCGCGTGACTGTAGCCCTAAAATTGATTCTTTCCCGACGCCCCTAATTCTCTCTTCGCGCGACTGCAGCCCTAAAATTGATTCTTTCCCGACGCTCTCTCCTTACCAGTATGAAACTCCATCCATCCTCTTCGATCAAACAATTTTTCTGTTCTAGACTTCAAATCTGTAAGTCCTACCTTAGTTCTAATGTTCTTCATCTATTTTTTTTATTTTCTATTTTTATTTGACCTAAATGTGAGGGATCTATATATAGCCAGATTGAGAAACTCGTTCCACTTGATAGATCCATCTTAAATCAAATAATTTTGTAGTTCTACACTCTAAATCTGTAAGTACTACCTTTGTTTAAATGTTTTGCATCTATTATTTTTGTTTTCTGTTTTAATTTGGTATAAACCATTTTGTGATGTTTATGGCATCGAATACCCAACAAGTGAACTTTGATTAGTTTTTTGTTTTTCTTCAATACTTATGTTTCATGATTGTATGGATCAACATTATTTGAAGTCTACATAGCCAATCCTTTCGTGTATTTAGTGAACCATATGAACCAATGGAGGTGCTGGTGAGATGTATCCCCACTCAAAGATGATAAAGAGTTTGTTTAGTCATATTGTCTTGAGGTAGGTAATGGATATAAGGATGTTCCATGTGAAGTGATTGCGGACGGTTGGGGTAGTGGTGTAGGTGGTTTTCCATTTTTTAGTGGGGTGATATGGTAGTTTCTATGGACTTTAGTTTAGTTCAAAAAATGGATATGTGTTTTGTATTTATAGTTTTTGTTCAAGGAATAATGGGAAGGTTACTGATATTGAGGATGAATTGGATGTTGGTTGGGTGATGGATTGGAATTGTGATGTTGTTTGGATTGGGTTTAGATAATTTTCAAAGAATTATATGGGGATTTCCTCTCTTTAACAAAGACCCCCTCCTCCTGGACCATGGACACCCCCCTCTTGGACCCTAGACACCCCCCTCCTAGAACTTGGACAACCCACCCCCTCTTTCCTGAAACCTGGATAGCCCCCCCCCCTCCTCCTGGACCCTGGACAACCCCCTCCACCCTCCACCCAAGACCTTGTATAGTCCCTCCTCCACCCTCCACCCAGGACCTTGTATAACCCCTCCACCCTACTCCATGGTCCCCGGACAGCCCCCCGGACACCCCCCAGATTGCCCCCACCCTCTTCCTTGGACCCCAGACAGCCCCCCACCCCGGACATCCCCCCACGCTCCTCCTCGGTCCCCGAACAGTCCCCCGGACAGCCTCCTGTACATCCACCCCACCCTCCTCCCTGGACCCCGAACAACCCCCCGAACACCCCCCGAATAGCCCACTGGACAGCCCCCGGACAGCCCCCCACCCTCCTCCTTGGTCCCCAGATAGCCCCCCGAGCAGCCCCCTAGATAGCCCCCCCACCCTCCTCCTTGGTCCCCAAACAGCCCCCCAGACAGCCCCCCTCCTCCTTGGTCCCTGGACAGCCCCCCGGATAGCCCCCCCTCCTCCTTGGTCCCCGGACAACCCCCCAGACAACCCCAAACAGCCCCCCCCCCCCACCCTCCTCCCTGGACCCCGAACAGCCCCCCACCCTCCTCCCTAGACCCCGAATAACCCCCCAGACAGCCCCCACCCTCCTCCTTGGTCCCTAGATAGCCCCTCGGACATCCCCCCACCCTCCCTGGACCCCGGATAGCTCCCCTGATAGCCCCCACCCTCCTCCTTGGACCCCGGACAGCCCTTGGACATGAATAACATTTTCCTTTTGTACCACTGTGTATACAAGTAAATGAGACTCATATGCCTTATGTATAATTCTATTACAAGTTTATTAAATGTTATACCTCATGGATGATATGTAATTGTAGGCATGTTGATTTCACATGCCTTTTTTTATTTCTATGATCATGCAATGTTATTTAGGATTATTCCATTTTTTTATGTCTTGATCTATATGAATTTCTTGGTAAGCTTATTATCTCATGCTCATCAAATGAATGTGATGATATTCTTTAATTTGAATACAAATCCTTGTTGTACATTCTCCATGTTATGTGAATTATGCCTTGTTTGATTTGGTTTACTTGTTAATTGTTAGGATAAGACATGGGTTACAAGTTAAGGACTCATGGATGGACTCATCATGCTTATGAAGAATGATCCATGAGTCATATATGATGTGTATGAGTCAACCCCGCCTCAATACAAAGCGTGGTGTGGCCGGCACCACTCAAAGTGTCTCTCATTTGTTTAAAATGGACTTCATTTTAAGTGAAAACAACAGTTGACATATGGAAAACCGACCAAATTCATTCGGATTCTATTGAAACTTTAGAAAATGATCCATGGGTAATATGTGATGTATAGGAGTAATCCTCACCTAAATCCAAGCCGCGGTGTGGTTGGGATCACTCAAACTGTCTCACTTTTGTTTAAAATGGACAACATTTTAAGTACATACTGAAAACCAACCAAACGGATTCTGATTGTGTTGATACTTTAGCACAATGATAAATAGTTCATATGTGACGTGTACGAGTCAACTCTGCTCAATCCAAGGCGTGGTGTGGTCGACACCACTCAAAGTTTCTCTTTTGTTTTCAAAAGGTCATCATTTTAAGTGAAAACAACACGTGGCATACGAAAAACAGACCAAACGCATTCAGATTCTATTGAAACATTAGGGAAATGATCCATGAGTCATATGTGACATGTATGAGTCAACCCTACCTCAATTCAAGGCGCGGTGTGGCCGTCACCCCTTCAAGTGTCTCTCTATAGTTTAAAATGGACTTCATTTTAAGTGAAAACAACACGTGGCATACGAAAAACTGACCAAACAGATTCTTATTGTGTTGATAATTTAGAACAATGATCCATGGAACATATGTGACATGTACGAGTCATTAATGCCTCAATCTGAGGTGCGGTTTGGCTAACACCACTCAAAGTGTCTCTCTTTTTTTTTTAAATGGACTTAATTTTACGTGAAAACAACAAATGACATACCTAAAACCGACCAAACACATTTGGAATATGTTTTTTCTTTAGTAAAACGACCCATGAGTCATATGTGACGTGTATGAGTCAAATTCGCCTCAATCCTATGCCTGTTGTGGCCGAAACCAATCAAAGTGTCTCTCTTTTGTTTCAAAAGGATTTCATTTTAAGTGAAAAAACAACTGACATATGGAAAGATGACCAAACGCATTCGGATTCTGTTGAGACTTTAGGGAAATGATCCATGAGTCATATGTGACATGTACGAGTCAATCCAGCCTCAATCCGAGGCATGGTGTGGCCGACACCACTTGAAGTGTCTCTCTATAGTTTAAAATGGACTTCATTTTAAGTGAAAACAATAACTGACATACGGAAAACCAATCAAACGCATTCATATTTTGTTGAACCTTTCAGAAAACTTTCCATGAGTCATTCTTGATGTGTACGAGTCATCCCATCCTCAATCTAAGGCCTAGTGTGGCTGACACCACTCAAAGTGTCTCAGGATTATTTGAAATAGACAACATTCACTACTGGAAATCACATTTTTCCCAACACTTATATACCAACGGTTCCTTGAAAGCTGACCAAACGCCTTAGGATTCTGTTGAAACTTTAGTAAAATGATCCATGGGTCATATGTGGCATGTATGAGTCAACCCTGCCTCAATACGAGCCGCGGTGTGTCCAGGACCACTCAAATTGTCTCTCTTTTGTTCAAAATGGACTAAATTGTAAGTGATATCAACAACTGACATACGGGAAACTGACCAAACACCTTCAGATTCTGTTGAAACTTTAGAAAAACAATTTATGGGTCATATTTGACGTGTACAAGTCAACTCCGCCTCAATCCGAGGCACTGTGGGGCCGGGACCACCCAAACTGCCTCTCTTTTGTTCCAAATGGACAATATTTTACATACATACGCCAAACCGATCAAACAGATTCTGATTGTGTTGAAACTTTTGGAAAATATTCCATGGCCCATATGTGACGTGTACGAATCAACCCCGACTCAATATGAGGCCTGGTGTGGCCGACACCACTCAAAGTGCCTCTCTTTTGTTTAAAATGGACTTAATTTTAAGCGAAAACAACAACTAACATAATCCAAACTGACCAAACGCCATCAGATTCTATTGAAACTTTAAGAAAACGATCCATGGGTCATATGTGATGTGTACGAGTCAACCCCGACTAAATCTGAGCCGTGGTGTGGCTGGGACCACTCAAACTGTCTCTCTTTTGTTGAAAATGTATTAAATTGTAAGTGAAATTAACAACTGTCATACGGGAAACCGACCAAACGCCTTTGAATTCTGTTGACACATTAGGACAACGATCCATGGGTCATATGTGATGTGTAAGAGTAAATCCTGCCTCAATCTGAGGCGCGGTGCGGCCAACACCACCCAAACTGTCTCTCTTATGTTAAAAATGGACAATATTTTACGTACATACGCCAAACCGATCAAACGGATTATGATTGTGTTGAAACATTAGTAAAACGATCCATGGATCATATGTGACGTGTACGAGTCAACCTCGCCTCAATCCGAGGCCCGGTGTGGCCGACACCACTCAAAGTGGCTCTCTTTTGTTTAAAATGGACTTAATTTTAAGTGAAAACAACAACTGACATACACCAAGACAACCAAACGCCTTCGGATTCTGTTGAAACTTTTGGAAAATGATACATGGGTCATATTTGACGTGTATGAGTCAACCCCACCTCAATCCAAGCCACGGTGTGGCCGAGACCACTCAAACTATCTCTCTTTTGTTTAAAATGGGCATAATTTTAAGTGAAAAAAACTGACATACGCCAAACCAACCAAAAGTCTTCTGATTCTGTTGAAACTTTAGGAAAACGATCCATGGGTCATATGTGACGTGTATGAGTCAACCTTGCCTCAATCCGAGCCGTGATGTGACCAGGACCACTGAAACTGTCTCCCTTTTGTTCAAAATGGACTAAATTGTAAGTGAAATCAACAACTGTCATACGGGAAACCGACCAAACGCCTTAGGATTCTATTGAAACTTTAGGACAACGATACATGGGTCATATGTGATGTGTAAAATTCAATCTCTCCTCAATCTGAGGCACAGTGTGGCCGGAACCACTCAAACTATCTCTCTTTTGTTTAAAATGGACATAATTTTAAGTGAAAACAACAACTAACATATTCCAAACCAACCAAACAACTTCTGATTCTATTTAAACATTAGGAAAACGATCCATGGGTCATATGTGACGTTTATGAGTCAACCCCACCTCAATCCGAGCCGCGGTGTGACCAGGACCACTCAAATTGTATCTCTTTTGTTCAAAATGGACTAAATTATAAGTGATATCAACAACTGACATACGGGAAACTGACCAAACACCTTCAGATTCTATTTAAAATTTAGGAAAACGATCCATGGGTCATATGTGACATGTAAAAGTCAACTCCGGCTCAATCCGAGGCACCGTGGGGCCGGGACCACCCAAACTGCCTCTCTTTTGTTCCAAATGGACAATATTTTATGTACATACGCCAAACCGATCAAACGGATTCTGATTGTGTTGAAACTTTAGGAAAATGATTCATGACTCATATGTGACGTGTATGAGTCAACCTCGCCTCAATCCAAGGCCTGGTGTGGCTGACACCACTGAAAGTGCCTCTTTTTTTTAAATGTACTTAATTTTAAGTGAAAACAAAAACTAACATACGGAAAACCGACCAAACGCCAACGGATTCTGTTGAAACTTTAGGACAACGATCCATGGGTCATATGTGACGTGTAAAAGTCAACCCCGCCTCAATCTGAGCCGCGGTGTGGTTGGGACCACTAAAACTGTCTCTCTTTTGTTGAAAATGAACTAAATTGTAAGTGAAATCAACAACTGTCATACGGGAAACTGACCAAACGACTTCGGATTCGGTTGAAACTTTAGGAAAACGATCCATGGGTCATATTTGATGTGTAAGAGTCAATACCGCCTCAATACGAGGTACGGTGAGGTCGACACCACCCAAACTGTCTGTCTTTTGTTAAAAATGGACAATATTTTACATACATACGCCAAACTAATCAAACAGATTCTGATTGTGTTGAAACATTAGGACAACGATCCATGGCTCATATGAGACGTGTATGAGTCAACCCCACCTCAATCTGAGGCCCAGTGTGGCCAACACCACTCAAAGTGTCTCTCTTTTGTTTAAAATAGACTTAATTTTAAGTGAAAACAACAGTTGACATACGCCAAACCAACCAAATGCCTTCGGATTCTGTTGAAACTTTAGGAAAATTATCCATGGGTCATATTTGATGTGTACGAGTCAACCCCACCTCAATCTGAGCCACAGTGTGGCAAGGACCACTGAAAATGTCTCTCTTTTATTCAAAATGTACTAAATTGTAAGTGATATCAACAACTGACATACGGGAAACAGACCAAATGCCTTTGGATTCTGTTGACACATTAGGAAAACGATCCATGGGTTATATATGATGTGTAAGAGTCAACCCCACCTCAATCCGAGTCACCGTGAGGTGAGGACCACCAAAACTGCCTCTCTTTTGTTCAAAATGGATAATATTTTATGTATATATACCAAACCGATCAAACAGATTCTGATTGTGTTGAAACTTTAGGACAATGATCCATGGATCATATGTGACGTGTACCAGTCAACCCATCCTCAATTAGAGGCCTGATGTGGCACTTATAGAGTCAAAAGTGATGAGACTCCTATGAAAATACCTTTTCACCATATATTATAAAAGTGGTTGTCATATGAAGATTGAAATGGGTGTAAATAATATTTGATTTATTGAAACTCAGATTCAACTATACTGGATGATTTTTGTCATATAAAGATTCAAATGGGGAATTATTCACCATGTCTCTAATCAAAGAGGTGGTGTTCTTTTTTGTTATTTTAAGTCTGTCCGTGTTTTTAGTGGTGTTTTTTATACAGGTGTATGCACTGGAGGGGCTACTGGAGTGGCTGCTGTGCAACAATTCTGGAAATACAGAATACCAATAGTTGTAAACCGTTGGTATACTTTGAGAAAGAATTATACCAACGGTTCAATAAACCGTTGGTAAAAAACTATACTTAAACATATTCTAACGGTTTCATTGAAACCGTTGGGAAAAAAGTTATACCAACGGTTGTAAACCGTTGGTATAAGATCAAAATCATTGAATTCCCAATGGTTTTATTAAAACTATTGAGAAAAAAACTATACCAATGGTTGTGAACTGTTGGTATAAGATCAAAATTATAGAATTCCCAACAGTTCTAAACCGTTGGGTAAACCTATACTAACGGTTCTTATTGAACCGTTGGGAAATCAATACATAGAGTGGGATATCCCAACGTTTTACTTAAAACTGTTGGTATAGATCTTTCCCCACGCCTTACTTCCCTACGGTTTGGACAACCATTGGTATAGAATATACCAACGGTTTTCCATCCTATACCAATGGTTTAGAACCGTTGGTATATCCTCTATTTCCAGTAGTGAAACAAAGAATGTGTTATCCTAATACCTTATGTCTTGTTGAACTGATAATATTTTAAATCAACATAGATTGAAGGCTTTGAGGCCCTCAATTTTACACTTGTTTGTGATTGATGACCTCAATCACTCTCTACAAATATTTATGTTTTTCCTCCAATTATATGTCTATAATTTCCACCAATGTTCTCCTTATCAAGATCATAATTTGGTGGTGACTTTTTCATTTCCCTTTCCCTCTTATTAAGGCAAAATTTTATTAACCTTATTTCCGATGTGGGTTTCCCACAAAGGTATTTTCTATTTTCAACCTTTTATTTTCAAAGAAAAATTTCAAATTGCGAGGACACAATTTTTTGAAGGAGGGGAGAATGTAACACCCCTAGCTTCCATGATACGCTTCTCTATCAATAATGCAATAGCTTGCATTGTACGCAAGTTCGAGATTCTAACACACCGCGACCAATCAAAATAGCCATTATGAATAGTAATACCCACCTTTTGAAATTATATATATTTTATATTTCAAAATGGACTTCATTTTTGGATTCGAAATATCAAAATTATCCTGTGTTGAATTTTTGGTATTTTTCTGAGAACTTCCAATTTTTTATGAATAGTGAAAAATACTTAAAAACAACTTTTTTAATCAAAATAATTTATAGTGATAAATTATACTATTAAGTGGTTTTAAAGTGTAATTAGAATATATTTTTACCATTTTATCCAATGGTGGTCATTATAAATAATTACACTCTAAAATTGTACATAAACAATTGTCAATCTTTTGATATATATTGTTTCTTAAAAACACGCTATTTGTTGTGACAACGGGAATTAATTATAAAATTAATTAATGCAACCTATATGTTTGGAATTTTGTAAAATAGAAATCATTTTTGAATTCGGAATATCAATTATAGCTTAGGGTGAAATTTTGGTATTGTTCTGAAAAACTTCAATTTTTGATGAATAGTGAAACCACTAAGTGGTAGTTAAAAAACTGATTTTTTGTTTAAATGAAACATTACCACTTCTGTGATTTGATTTTCAAAAATCCGACATACATGGTTGTCATTAGGAAGTAAAATGTGGTTCAATGGGATTAAAATAATTTTTTGGTGAATAGTAACTTTTATGTTTAATTAATCGCGATTAAAGGTAATTAGTGAAATTTAAGGTAAAAATAATATTATAAAAATATGAAAATACCTTTACACTTGTCCTACCACTATTGGATGAGTCATTGCCGACCAATAAAATCCATTGGTCAACTTGGGGACCCCATGGAGCCACTTTGGTAGGAAAATGACATTAAAAACTTTTTATTTAATGTTAAAATAAAAATGTCACAAACAAGAGTTGTTTTACTAAAAAAAATTTAAATGGGGTTATACAAGTCATATTTTTGACTATAAATATTCATTAGAAATATAAAAATATTTCCTACATCATGATAATTGTTTTATAATTTTTAGACATTAAATAAATTAAATTATTTATGACACCATGATGATGCAGCGATTACCTCATTAATTGACGATTTAAATAAAATAAAAAGATAATGTAAAATCTAAGACTTAAACTTGTCAAAAACCTATTGGATGAGTATATTTAGAACCCTTATCACCTTATCCTAGAAATATATAAGTGTGGGACCTTTAAAATCCGAAACTCATTATATAATAAAGTAACATTTTATGACATTCCAAGAGTGCCCCTCCTCTCCTCTTATAAAAGGCCCCCACCACTACCACCTTATTCACACCTTACAAGCCTTTTGGCTCGGCCAACCTCTGCCCAAATACTCTCCCAAATTCTCTCTCTTACTCCTAGAAGCCTCACTTTGGGCATAAGTCTTCCCAAGGAAGCCTTTGGCTCAAATCAAAACAAGTTACCCGGTTTTCAGGTAATGTCTTCTCTTGTGTTCTTCTGTTTTATTTTGCTTCTCCAACCCCCTAAAATCTTTTTATTATTTTATTTTGTAACAACACCAGTATCCTAAATATACTTGGATGTTTTTATAAGAATTATTAGAGCTAAAATTACACACACCTACATCTAATGGTTAAAGAACATACTGTTTCTGTGGATGGCGAATTTCTGCCTCACGAAATGATGATTGTTCAACACTCATATAACACCTTCAAAGGTGGCCATTAAGATGTCACTATATTTATATATGATATATAATATGTTTATGTTTTACTTAATCTTCTGTATTTTTCATTTATGGCATACCATTATGGTTTCCATTATGGGTAAACGCGATATTTTCATTTTAGGAAGTGCGGACTACCGCCCCCTCAAAGTGATTTGAATCGTTAAAGCCATATGTGGGATGTATAAAGGATGGAGTAAATGGTATTATAAATTATATTATACTGGAATTATATTATACCTTTATATAATTATAACTTCATTCCATTAAATAAAAAATAGAAATGAAAGTAGCGTTCATGCGTACGTACGACTTACCATTTCCATGAACGGTGCATTTCATTTATTACCTCTAAATGTTATGTAATATTATAAATGAATGTATATAATGGATATATATGATGTATATGATATCTAAATCATGAATATAATTATGGATATAATGGATATTTTACCACATGAACAACTTGTAATTTTAAGAAGTTTATTTTTGACTCAAGTACCAAAGATCGACAAAACGACTGTTATTAACATAAATAATTACATAATGTTCATAACATGGTAATAAGTGATATAAAAGGAATAATAAACTTGAAAAAGGTTCTTAAGCAACTATAAATTAACTCTAGTTTATTATTCAGGAGCTTAAAGAACGGTCGAGTCAAGTCGGACACGAGGTAAGGGAATTTCTTAACCCAATTTCCATTCTTTGGGTTAATATCCTACTTTCAAATTATGTCATGATATTATTATGTACTATCTTGTATTTTTACTTTCTTTATGTGTACTTATAGTGAATACACATAATAGATCTATTTTATTTTAAAAATGATCTTTCTAAGGATTTCATCTCAATATCCTTTCATTGAGGCATATTTGGTTTTATACACAACTTTCATTTATATGGTGTATAAACCCCTTTGACTTTTACTTTTATTCAAAAGGAATCTTTTATACGAAGCGTTTTTACTAAACGAAAAAAGGAATGTTTTTGTCGTACGTATGCGGCGACAACGACTTCTCCTCCGCCGTGACTATTATTTGAGTTTCGGCTTCCTCTATAAGCCATAACTTTCTTTTTAAAAGAAAAATAAAATACCATGTTTTACTTTTATTTTATTTTGGTATTGAAAATGGTTTTGATGAAGTTTTTATTATATCAATGTGTTGTATTGATATCCTGTGATTGAAGTGTGGAAATATTATGTTTCCTTTATGCATGTTTTATGTGATACAATTATGTTATGGTTTATGATATGACCTCTTCATATGAGGAATGCATTGGACTTAATAAGTGATGGGTGGAGCCCGCTATAGCTCCTCGATGCATCGGTAGGTCTCATGAGACAAACTAGTGTCTTGGAACGAGGCCTTGACAAAATCTTATTTGTGGTCTTGGCACGAGGCCTTGGCTATGTGGTTATGATAGTCTGGCATTATGCATTCCATCATTATGAAAGTGGTTACTAATATTGCATGTGATTATTCGACCAGTAGAATATCCATGTGAATAAGTAAATGGAATTATTTCATTTTACTTTTTCCATATTATGTTGAAGTTCATGTTTAAAAGGCTTTTGTTTAGTTATACATTGCCTTAAATGTTTATTTTTATTTATGAAAGCTTCCGCTATATTTTTATCCTTACTGAGCATCTGAGCTCACCCCTTTCAATGTTTTAATTTTTCCAGGATGTGAAGAAGTATTTTAGGAATGACCTGCAGGGATAGTCTGAAGGGGATATGAGTGTGGAAAATGGAGACTATGTTATTGTAGTTTTTTTACATTATGATTTAATGTAACAATTATGAATGTATCTAGTGTTTCCAAGGCTACTAAACTAATCGGTCTTTTGAGACTTGATCTTTTGTGATCATGCCAATTTTACGAATTAATGCACCGACTTTGGGTAACTGGGTTCGGGGCGTTACAGTTGGTATCAGAGGCAGTTTAGTACTAACCTTTGATGCTAGATTTAGATAAACTCTGATTAGAGCACATAACCCAAAGATAGACTTTGAGGAATAGTATAGAAGAACTTCCTAGAATTTTGGTATTATAGAGATTTTGTGAGTTTTCTGAGCAATACATCCCTGTCTGGATACGAGCAGGTAGAGGCGGCTCTGGCACAGATGTACCTAGGGGTAAAACCTGAAAACACCGCTTTGAGCTAGACTTGAACGGGAACTGGTGCACGACAACGGGCCTTGCTGTACTCTTGGTTACGACACTCCCAGAGGATATGCTAAGGATAATTCTCATTTTTTTTACAAACCATTATGAAGGGTTTATGAGTATATACTTCCTCAAAGAAAACATTTTTTATGATTATGGATTATATCCATAAACCGTTCAATTTACATTAATTATTTTGCAAGTTTGGAATTATTCATTGCAATTCATAAACTAACCTAGTTTATGCCATTATATAGAAATGGCGCCCAGTAGAAGGAATGTGAACTCCATCAATACGTATGATCCAAAGAGTAAGAAGGCTCATATCTTTCACGGTATTAACCCAACATTTAGAAGGGAAATAGTCTCCCATGTGTTCTCAACATATGAAGAAATAGTATCATGTGTTAATAAGATAAGTAATGAATTCTCTGAGTCTTATGACTTTGAAGGGAAGCAAGAGAAGAAAATGATGGAAGAGAGAATGATGGATAAAGAGATGAGGGAAAAGAATAATTTTCCAATATGTGATAACTGTGGGAAGAAACACCTTGGAACTTGCCTAAATGGAATGGGAGTTTGTTATAAGTGTGGAGAAAAAGGACACCAAGTGCGTGACTGCAAGGGTAAGAAAAAGGTTTCAAATGTACAATGCTTCATCTGCAAGGAGTGGGGACACTACACAAACCAATGTCCAAATCATCAGAGTATGCCCCAAATGATGTTATTGGATAATAATCAAGTTATTATACTACCACAGATGAGGAGGAATGATTAGAGTTCCTATGTTGTTATTAAATAATTTTAAAATTTGAGTGTTGTATCAATGATGTACTGGTTATAATAATTATGGAGTATATAAGGATTGTACTGTAGTACTATTTCATCAAGGACTTGAGATTGTGTGGAACCAAGAAAAGTGACTCCACAATAGGTTAAATTTTTGGAAAATATATAGTTGATAGAATGATAAACCATAATATGGTTCTGATACCGAGATAGTGATTTTGGAATAATACATGATTGATTTGGATAAATTATATTGGATATTCTTAACTTCCTTGAAACTGATTAATGATTTGTATACATTTTTGGATAGAAGGAGTATATATAGTATTCTATAAGGAATAAGGGATCATGAATGTAATCAATAAGGATTTATGGTAATTTATGATGTTGCAGTGTTTTAAAAGAATACATGATGAAGGTGTTCACATGTTGTTACGCGGAAAAAAGGATCTTCATTATGTTTACCTTACTTATAAAATTTGAACTGTGAGTTGGACATAAGTATTTTGGATAACTATAACGGTTGGAATGGATTAAGTTGAACCTTGGATAGTATTGTTTAAGGTTAAAACATTTATGAATATTATTTTTGGAATATTATAATACTATAGTTTTAGGAAAAAGGATAACCTGTAGGTCCGGGGATAACCCGTCACGTCGAACAAAGCTGTAGGAATCGAACCCACAACCATAGTGCGACAGGCCTTTATTACCTACCACTAACCTATAGGAAGTCCCCGGTTATTACAAAATAGTTTTCCTAATCTAAATGGTATGTGTTAATATTTTGAACCTTGTACGATTAGGATAAATATAATATCTTTGAGTTCTATTATCTTTTTTAGTGAAAGATGAGTTTGTGGTAGAAATTAGTTGAAGGTTGAAACTCTACTTGTCAAGCATAAATACATATATACCTATCTCTTATTCTACGAATAAATTAATTCTTAAACTTTAGTAAAGGGATATTAAAACAAAGAATGTGTTATCCTAATACCTTATGTCTTGTTTAACTGATAATATTTTAAATCAACATAGATTGAAGGCTTTGAGGCCCTAAATTTTACACTTGTTTGTGATTGATGACCTCAATCACTCCCTACAAATATTTACTTTTTTCCTCCAATTATATGTCTATAATTGCCACCAATGTTCTCCTTATCAAGATCATAATTTGGTGGTGACTTTTTCATTTCCCTTTCCCTCTTATTAAGGCTAAATTTTATTAACCTTATTTCCAATGTGGGTTTCCCACAAAGGTATTTTCTATTTTCAACCTTTTATTTTCAAAGAAAAATTTAAAATTGCAAGGATGCAATTTATTGAAGGAGGGGAGAATGTAACACCCCGAGCTTCCATGATACGCTTCTCTATCAATAATGCAATAACTTGCATTGTACGCAAGTTCGAGATTCTAACACACCGCGACCAATCAAAATAGCCATTATGAATAGTAATACCCACTTTTTGAAATTATATATATTTTATATTTCAAAATGGACTTCATTTTTGGATTCAGAATATCGAAATTAGCCTGTGTTAAATTTTTGGTATTTTTCTGAGAACTTCGAATTTTTTATGAATAGTGAAAAATACTTAAAAACAACTTTTTCAATCAAAATAATTTATAGTGATAAATTATACTATTGAGTGGTTTTAAAGTTTAATTAGAATATATTTTTACCATTTTATCCAATGGTGGTCATTATAATTAATTTCACTCTGAAATTGGACATAAACAATTGTCAATCTTTTGATATATATTGTTTCTTAAAAACACGCTATTTGTTGTGACAGCGGGATTTAATTATAAAATTAATTAATGCAACTTATATGTTTGGAATTTTGTAAAATAGACATCATTTTGAATTCGGAATATCAATTATATCTTAGGGTGAAATTTTGGCATTGTTCTGAAAAACTTCAATTTTTGATGAATAGTGAAACCACTAAGTGGTAGTTAAAAAACTGATTTTTCGTTTAAATGAAACATTACCACTTCTGTGATTTGATTTTAAAAAATCCGACATACATGGTTGTCATTAGGAATTAAAATGTGGTTCAATGGGATTAAAATAATTTTTTTGGTGACTAGTAACTTTTATGTTTAATTAATCGCGGTTAAAGTTAATTAGTGAAATTTAAGGTAAAAATAATATTATAAAAATATGAAAATACCTTTACACTTTTCCTACCCCTATTGGATGAGTCATGGCCTACCAAGACAATCCATGGGTCAACTTGGGGACCCCATGGAGCCACTTTTGTAGGAAAATGACATTAAAAACTTTTTATTTAATGTTAAAATAAAAATGTCACAAACAAGAGTTGTTTTACTAAAACAATTTTTAAATGGGGTTATAAAAGTCATATTTTTGACTATAAATATTAATTAGAAATATAAAAAGATTTCCTACATCATGATAATTGTTTTATAATTTTTAGACATTAAATAAATTAAATTATTTATGACACCCTGATGATGCAGCGATTGCCTCATTAATTAACGATTTAAATAAAAAAAAGATAATGTAAAATCTAAGACTTAAACTTGTCAAAAACATATTGTATGAGTATATTTAGAACCCTTATCACCTTATCCTAGAAATATATAAGTTTGGGACCTTTAAAATCCAAAACTCATTATATAATAAATTAACATTTTATGACTTTCCAAGAGTGCCCCTCCTCTCCTCTTATAAAAGGCCCCCACCACTACCACCTCATTCACACCTTAAAAGCCTTTTGGATCATCCAAAATCTGCCCAAATACTCTCCCAACTTCCCTCTCTTACTCTTAGAAGCCTAAATTTGGGAATAAGTCTTCCCAAGGAAGCATTTGGCTCAAATCAAAAAGAGTTACCCGGTTTTAAGGTAATGTCTTCTCTTGTGTTCTGTTGTTTTATTTTTCTTCTAAAACCCCCTAAAATCTTTTTATTACTTTATTTTGTAACAATAACAGTATCCTCAATATACTTGGATGTTTTTATAAGAATTATTAGATCTACACTTACACACACCTACATCTAATGGTTAAAGAACATACTGTTTCTGTGGATGGCGAATTTCTGCCTCACAAAACGATGATTGTTCAACACTCATATAAAACCTTCAAAGGTGGCCATTAAGATGTAACTATATTTATATATGATATATAATATGTTTATGTTTTCCTTAATCTTATGTATTTTTCATTTATGTTATACCTTTATGGTTTCCATTATGGGTAAACGCGATATTTTCATTTTAGGAAGTGCGGACTACCGCCCCCTCAAAGTGATTTGAATCGTTAATGCCATATGTGGGATGTATAAAGGATGGAGTAAATGGTATTATACATTATATTATACTGGAATTATATTACACCTTTATATAATTATAACTTCATTCCATTAAATACGAAATAGAAATGAAAGTAGCGTTCATGCGTACATACGGCTTACCGTCTCCATGAACGGTGCATTTCATTTCTGACCTCTAAATGTTATGTAATATTATAAATGAATGTATATACTAGATATATATGATTTATATGATATCTAAATCATGAATATAATTATGGATATAATGGATATTTTACCACATGAACAACTTGTAATTTTAAGAAGTTTATTTTTGACTCAAGTACCAAAGATCGACAAAACGACCGTAATTAACATAAATAATTACATAATGTTAATAACATGGTAATAAGTGATATAAAAGGAATAATAAACTTGAAAAAGGTTCTTAAGAAACTATAAATTAACTCTAGTTTATTATTCATGAGCTTAAAGAACGGTCGAGTCAAGTCGGACACGAGGTAAGGGAATTTCTTAACCCAATTTCCATTCTTTGGGTTAATATCCTACTTTCAAATTATGTCATGATATTATTATGTACTATCTTGTATTTGTACTTTATTTATGTGTACTTATAGTGAATACAAATAATAGATCTATTTTATTTTAAAAAGTATCTTTTTAAGGACTTCGTCTCAATCTCCTTTCATTGAGGCATATTTGGTTTTATACACAACTTTCATTTATACAGTTTATAAACCCCTTTGACTTTTACTTTTATTCAAAAGGAATATTTTTATACGAAACGTTTTTACTAAATGAAAAAATGAATGTTTTTGTTGTACGTATGTGGCGACAACGACTTCTCCTCCACCGTGACTATTATTTGAGTTTTGGCTTCCTCTATAAGCCATAACTTTCTTTTTAAAAGAAAAATAAAATACCATGTTTTACTTTTCTTTTATTTTGGTATTGAAAATGGTTTTGATGAAGTTTTTATTATATCAATGTGTTGTATTGATATCCTGTGATTGAAGTGTGTAAATCTTATGTTTCCTTTATGCATGTTTTATGTGATACAATTATGTTATGGTTTATGATATGACCTGTTCATATGAGGAATGCATTGGACTTAATAAGTGATGGGTGGAGCCCGCTATAGCTCCTCGATGCATCGGTAGGTCTTATGAGACAAACTAGTGTCTTGGAATGAGGCCTTGACAAAATCTTATTTGTGGTCTTGGCACGAGGCCTTGGATACGTGGTTATGATAGTCTAGCATTATGCATTCCATCATTATGAAAGTGGTTACTGATATTTCATGTGATTATTCTACCAGTAGAATATCCATGTGAATAAGTAAATGACATTATTTCATTTTACTTTTTCCATATTATGTTGAAGTTCATGTTTAAAAGGATTTTGTTTTGTTATACATTTCCTTAAAAGTTTATATTTATTTATGAAATCTTCCGCTATATTGTTATTCTTACTGAGCATCTGAGCTCACCCCTTTCAATGTTTTAATTTTTCCAGGATGTGAATAAGTATTTTAGGAATGACCTGCAGGGATAGTCTGAAGGGGATATGAGTGTGGAAAATAGAGACTATGTTATTGTAGTTTTTTTACATTATGATGTAATGTAACACTTATGAATGTATCTAGTGTTTCCAATGCTACTAAACTAATCGGTCTTTTGAGACTTGATCTTTTGTGATCATGCCAATGTTATGAATTAATGCACCGACTCTGGGTAACTGGGGTTGGGGCGTTACAACTTTCCTTGGGACCGCTTTAAAATATCATTACTTGGAATGTGTCCAAAACAATATCAGGTCTTATCACTGTTAAGTGCAGTAAACTTTCAATGATTCACCTGTATTATGTGATATTAACTTCCTTTACATCATCATCTTTTGATAGTATTGTACAAGTAACAACTGAAGTTTTCATCTCCTTGGAATTTTCCATTCCAAATATTTTTAAATCCTCCTTGGAATATTTGGATTGAGAAATGAAAGTACTATTCCTTCCTTATTTCACCTGTAAACCAAGGAAAAATGTTGGTTCACCAATCATTGACATTTCAAACTCACTTTTCATGAATTCTGAAAACTGTCTACATTGTGCTTCATCTGATCCACCAAATATTATGTCATCGATATAAACCAGCACCATTATCCTTTGATTACTATCATTATTGACATAGAGATCGTAATCAAATACACCATGTTGAAATCCAAGATTCTTCAAATACTGATCTAGTCTTGAATACCATTCCCTTGGTGGTTGCTTCAACCCATATAGTTCCTTCTTCAGCTGACAAACTTTGTTCTCATCTTCATGAATTATAAAACCATCTAGCTGCTCAATATAAACTTCCTCTTCTGAAACCCCATTCAAAAATGTTGACTTGATGTCCATCTATAAAACCTTGAACTTCCATTTCTCTACAATGTCCAAGAATAATATGATTGTCTCTATCCTTGAAATAGGAGCACATGTTTCAACAACATTGATACCCTCTATCTGGGATTACCCTTTTCATCTTCAGCTGCATCAGAAAAACATTTATGCTCTAATTGAGATAGGAAATATTCCTGCTGTAATGACTTCATTATTCTTGTTTGAACAGGCGTTGTCTGATCACCAATGATATTTTCTATGTTAATTTCATCTTGACTCTTTGGATTCTTTTCAGATGCAAAATTGACTTCCTCTTGCTAATCATTAGTATCTTCTTTTGAATCAATATCTACCATTTCTTCTTCCCCTGTGTTTCTTGCATCCTCTTTACTTTCATCAAGAAACTATTCACTGTGTTGTTGAATATTCACTTAATTTTCCACTACAGTGACATCATTTATTTCAACTACTTTTCCCAACCTCTTATTGAATCATTTATATTTTTTTCTCTTTCCTGAGTAGTCAAGGAATATCCTTTCATATCCACATGACTCAAATTTACTATGTTTCTCTTTTTTGAGAATAAAGTGTTTACTTCTAAAAATTAGAAAGTATTTCAATGTTGTATTCTTTATATACCACATCTCATATGGAGTATTTCCTTCCTTTGGACACAACTTATTCCTATTGGTAATGTAGACCGATGTCAATACTACTTCCTTACAAAATTTCTCTAGTAGGTCTTTTTTAGTAAGCATCATTCTAGACATGTTTTTTATGATATAATTTCTCCCCTAAATCACTCCATTCTATTGGGGATTTCTCACTAAAGAAACTTAATACCTTATCCTGTGTTTCTGGAGATATTCTTCCACTAGACTATTTGTGAATTCCATACCATTATCAATACGAAACTTCATAATTTTCTACCCAATAATATTTTTAAATTCCCTCTGATACTGTTTTATAAAAATGAACACATCGGACATATGGGAAATAAAAAATAACCATGTCATTATTCTAGAATTAAGAATTAAAATAATGTAATATCTCTTCCCTTTAATGGATCTTGGTGAGATAGGTCCACATACATCCGCATGCACCAATTCAAGCACTCTTATTGACTTATGTTCCTTTGCCTTGTACATTTTTTCCAATGATCTTACCTTATTTACATGCATCAAACATATGAGTATGATCTCGTGATAGATTATGGAGGTCTCTAGCTACATCACACTTTACCATATCTTCTAGGGATGGTTGGCATAGATGACTAATTCGTTTGGGCCACAACTTATTTTCTTCATCTCTGGATAAAAAACACATATCTTCTTCTCCACTTACAAGGTATAGGTTTCCCTTTGTCTATTTTCCCTTTAGAACAATTGAACCATCTCTTCCTTTTATGATACACATATTCTTGGTAAATCTTATAGAATTCCCTGAGTCACATAGTTGACTGACACTAAGAAATTTGTGACTGAGATCTTTTACTACCAAGACATCAACACGTCTCGTTTCTTTTCCCCCAAACCTAGCCTTTCCTAAGATGATTATCTTTAGGCCTTCTTCATTTAAAAATTTTACAACTCCTTCTTTGTCATATTTTATGCCTGTAACAAGATCCTTATTGCTTATCATATGGGATTTGCAACCCCTATCAAGGATCTATACACCAGAGTAATCTGATGCTTTAAGGAAAATTTCCACAATAATTGCCTTCTCTACTCTTTTCTTTTTGCTCCATGTTTTTGAATTTATAATTGGTATATAATGATGGTCTTGATCTAACTCATAGTATTACATAATAGATTTATCCTGTAGATCTATAAATTGATTTTTCATTTTCATATCACATGTTGATTCTTTGATTTGCTGCTTGTGACCACTTTGATTCTGCTTTGGCACATTCCTATGCATGGTTTATGTACAATATCTATCTATGTGCCTAAATACTCTACACCAAAAAATGTCCCTAAAAATATATTATAGAGTATTGATCTCTTTTTGTCTTCCACTATTGTTCTTATGACCTTGGGTATCTCTTAGCTAAGGAACACACATTTTGTGAATGTCCCAACTTTCCACAGCAATAACACTTGACACAAGGTGAATTCCTATGTGTCACCTCTACACCATAGGATATCCCCTAGGTTCTCTAAATATTATGATTCTGCTTCATACCCAAATAAACCTTTAATATCGGAGCAGGTACTTGAATTCTGACTTCAATTTTCACATCTTTTTGTTTTCAGTCAAGCCCTAAACCAGCCTTAATATCTGAACATTATTGTTTCTTCTTTTCTACTGGACCACTATGCTCCACTTACAAATTTTTGGACTTCTGAATGATCTCCTTTCCTAGTATCGTATTGAGAGTCAATAGTTTTTCTTGATCCTTTACTTTTTTTATAGACCGACAAATTCTTATTCAAGTTCTTCAATAGGTTTGACTTGATCCCTTCTAGTGTTAGTCAAACTATTGATTTCACACTTCTGTTCCTTGATTTTGAGCTTATACTCATCAACCTTTTCTGAGCTCTCTAGTGTTGAAGACTTAAGTTTTTCGATTTCTTCCACCATCTCATACTTCTCTTTTTTCCTTCTACTACATGTAGAGTTTGGAATCATGAACCACTTTGTTGCATTTATTTGTTTTAGCTCTCCAAACATATATTTCTTCAAGAGAGGATTATAATTTGGATTCAAAATCAACTCTCCTCTCAAATTATTCTTCATAAATTTAATTTAATTTTTTTTCTCAGTACTATCGATGACTTCCACCATAGAATTTTCTCTACGATCCTTACAGTCTTCTAATTCTTCTACCTCATATTCTTCTAAACTATCATCTTCTCTTGAAAGAAGATTCTTCTTTTTAAATAAATTTCTCTTAAAGTTTTTATTTCCTTTTATGTTGGCTGGAGACTTATTTATGGGAATTTCAACTTCATCCTCTTCATATTCGTGAAACTTCTTCGGGAACCTTGTTGTAAGATGTCCAAACTTTCCACATTGAAATCATGTAAGTGGAATTTTCCCTTTGAACTTTCCTTTTTATAATTCCCCAGCCTTAAACCTTACTTAATCTTGAGTTATTACAAGATTACACATTGGGGATCTTTTTGGATTTAGAGTTTTAGAAAATTAGATCATAAAACTTGCATTACATTCCACATATAAACAAAGTGGTTACATAAAGATAGTATTCTTATTTCCCATAAATGGAAACATATTTAAAATAAAACATGGATTCTTTCTTGACACTTCCTTGACACTATCATCATACCATGTACCTTTCCCTTGACTTGTGAAAAACATTTCAAAAAACTTGGGATGAGCATAAAACGCTCAGTAAGGGATATAAAAATATGGAAAGGAAACATGGGTACATATATACATAAGAATGAAATAATAATTTACCCATAAAACATAATCACTTTAACATACCTCATCAAATCATGAATAAATCATAGAAATCATAAGACATAAAGGTAACTTGAGGCATTCATAACTTTCTTACGTAGGGAGTAACCCTCTTGGTTACGTTTGGAATACCCATCACAGTATATTCCCTAAATCTCTTCGGAGAAACCTTAACGTTTCACTCATTCGCATTACCCAATGCATTGGAGAGCTATATCGGGCTCACCCGCCCTTAGTTTATCACGGAACCACCCGTCTTCATAATAATTCCCAAGAACCTCAACATAATCGTATCACATAAAACATGCATAAAGGAAACATAACATTTCCACCTTTCAATAACAAGATATCAATACAACACATTGATATAAAAACATTATGAAAACCATTTTCAATACCAAAATAAAAAAAATTAAAACATGGTATTTATTTTTCTTTTTAAAAAAAAGGTATGGCTTGTAGAGGAAGCCAAAACTCAAATAATTGTCACGGCGGCAGAGAAGTCATTTTCGCCGCATACGTACGACAAAAACATTCCCTTTTGTCGTTTAGTAAACGCTTCGTATAAAAAATATTCCTTTTGAATAAACGTAACAGTCAAAGGGGTTTATACACTGTATAAAATAAGGTTGTGTATAAAACAAAATATGCCTCAATGAAAGGAGATTGAGACGAAGTCCCATACCTCGGGTCCGACTTGACTCGATCGTTCTTTAATGTCCTGAATAATAAACTTGAGTTAATTTCTACTTGCTTAAGAACCTTTTTCAAGTTCATTATTCCTTTTATATCACTTATTTCCATATCATGAACACTATGTAATTATTTAAGTTAATAACGGTCGTTTTAACGATCATTGGTACTTGAGTCAAAAATAAGCCCCTTATAATTACAAGCTGTTCATGTACCCATTATATCCAGAATGGTATTCATGATGTAGATATAATATATATCATATATATCCAGTACATGCATTCATTTATAATATTACATAATCATTTAGAGGTAAGAAATGAAATGCACCGTTCATGGAAACGGTAAGCTGTACGTACGCATGAACGATACTTTCATTTCTATTTCGTATTTTATAGAATGGAATCATAATGATATAAAGGTATATTATAATTCCAGTATAATATCATATATAATATCATAGTTCCATCCTTTATACGTCCCACATATGGTATTTAACGAATCAAATCACTTTGAGGGGGCGGTAGTCCGCACTTCCTTAAATGAAGATATCGCGTTTACCCATAATGGAAACCATAAAGGTATGCCCAAAATGAAAAATACAGAAGCTTAAGGAAAACATAAACATATTATATATCATATATAAATATATTGACATCTTAATGGCCATCTTTTAAGGTGTTAAAAGAATGTTGAACAATCATCGTTTCGGGAGGCATAAATTCACCATCCACGAAAACAGTATGTCATTTAACCATTAGATGTAGGTGTGTGTAAGTGTAGCTCGAATACTTCTTATAACAACATCCTAGTATATTTAAGATACTGTAGTTGTTACAAAATAAATGAATAAAAATAGTTTAGGGGGTTGGAGAAGCAAAATAAAACAAAAGGACTCAAGTGAAGACATTACCTTAAAATCGGGTAACTCCCTTTGGTTTGAGCTCAAAGGCTTCCTTGGGAATACTTCTTCCCAAAGTGAGGGTTCAAGGAGTAATAGAGGGATGTGGAGAGACAAAATGGGCAGGGTTTGGCCAAGCCAAAGGCTTTGGGAGTGTGGGTAAGGAGGTAGAGGTGGGGGCCTTTTATAAGAGGAGAGGAGGGGCACTCTTGGAAAGTAAAGAAATGTTACTTTATTTTAAAATGAGTTTCGGATTAAAAAGGTCTCACATTGATATAATTCGAGGTTAAGGTGATAAGGGTTCGAAATCCACCCATCAAATAGGTTTTGGACCTGTGTAGTTTATAGATTTTACATTATCATTTCATTTTATTTAAATCCTTTATTAATGAGGTAATCGCTGCATCATCATGATGTCATAAATAATTTAATTTATTTAAAGTCTAAAAATTATAAAAAAAATACTATGATGTAGGAAATATTTTTATCTTTCCAATTACTATTTATAATCAAAAATATGACTTGTATAACCCCATGTAAAAATTGTTTTAGTAAAACATCTCTTGTTTGTATCATTTTTACTTTAATATTAAATAAAAAGTTATTTATGTCATTTCCCAACCAAAGTGGCTCCATGGGGTCCCCAAATTGACCCATGGATTGTCTTGGTCGGCCATGACACATCCAATGAGGGTAGGACATGTGTCAAGCTCATCTCATATTATTAAAACATTATTTTTACCTTAAACTACACTAATTACCACTAATCGCGATTAAGAACTTAAAAGTTACTATTCACCAAAAAAATATTTTAATCTCATTGAACCACATTTTACTTCTTAATGACAACCATGTATGTCGGATTTTTGAAAATCAAATCACAGAAGTGGTAAAGTTTCATTTAAACAAAAAATCATTTTCTTTAACTACCACTTAGTGGTTTCACTATTCATCAAAAATTGAAGTTTTTCAGAAAGATACCAAAACTTCACCCTAAGATATATTTGATATTCCGAATTCAAAAATGATGTCTATTTTACAAAGTTCAAAACATGTAATTTGCATTAATTAATTTAATAACTAATTCCCGCTGTCATGACAAATAGCGTGTTTTTATGAAACAATAAGTATCAAAAGATTGACACTAGTTTAAGTCCAATTTCAAAGTGAAATTGATTCCAATGACCACCATTCGATAAAATGGTAAAAATATATTCTAATTTCACTTCAAAACCAATTCAAAATATAATCTAATCATATAAATAAATTAGATTAAAAAGAGGTTTTGAATTAAAATACAACATTTTTCACTATTCATTAAAAATGAACTTTATCGGAAAAATACCAAAAATTCACACAAAGTAAATTTTGATGTCCCAATCATAAATAATAAGTTTATTTTGACAAACATAGCTTATAAAATTGTCAAAAGATAGATTTAAAAAGGGTTTTCCATCAAAAGGCAGTAAAACAATCTTTTAAGAATATTAGTGTATTCCATGCATAAGATTGTATTTATTTTCATTTTAAGCCTCTAAAACACTATCTTAATCATTAATAGACATAGATAAAAATATCTATTATTCATTACTTACTTGGGATGTTACAATTTTCCTATTTGGAAATTTGAGGAAAGAAATGACATAACCTCACCTGTCACTTCTTCTTCCTAAAATATTCAATGGAGAGCTTCTTCATGACCTCGAATTCCACCTATTTAGATTTTTCCTTTTCCATCGCATTGTTATCATCATTTCTCATTTCATATGCTACAAGGGTACTGTGAAAATTGTCCAGTGTCATCTCTTTCATATATTTATCTTCTAATACTAAAACTTTCAAATTGAAATGAGGTGAAAGTTTCCTCAAGATATATTTCACAATATTTATATCTTCAATAACTTACCCAATGCCACACATGTATTCCACTACAACATTTACCCTTTAAAATAATGCATCAACATACTCATTTGGGTTCATTCTCAAATATTTTTACTTGTTCCAAAAAACCTACAGCTTTACCTCTTCAACCTTTGAATCACCTTTATATATATTCAATAGATTTTCCCACGTAGAATGTGATGTTTTACATGAAATCACCTTTGTATATATTTTATTGGATAGGGATCCCCATAAAGAATTGATTCCTTTTGTATCAACACCTAATTCCCTTCTTTAAGCTTCTGATAAAGCACTACTATCAATGTCGGCTGAAATTCTATGCATTGCTGCTATGAATACATTCATCCCAAAGATCGGAAATAGTGTTGCATCTGATTCTTCTATAACTGAAAGTTATTTATATAAAAGATTGGAATTATTTTTTGATTGACCACCTCCATTTCTTCTACTAAGAGAGAACTACTAACTTTCAGCCTCCCTCTGATACCAATTGTTATCCCAACTAGGTTAAATACCCTGAAGGGGGGGCTAATTTGAGTATGATATATTTAAAAAATACCCCTTCAGATCTTATTTCATTTTTAAATAAAGCACTCTTCTCTCTCTCTTTCTTTTAGCAATATATGAATATAAATGAAAACATGCACATAAAACAATGATTTTAGTTGGTCCACCCTCACTGGGCTACATCTAAGGAGCATAAAACAAAAATGTACCGATGTACCAAATCCACTAAAATCACACTTCTATTTACAATTTTTGGAATAGACTCATTTTCCCTCCTGGTTTACAACAAAACACAATTTCAAAACCCACTGCTCTCTCAACTGAAGTTTGATCACTACTTCTTAAGAAGATCCATTCACAATTTGTAGACCTGTAGGTCCCTTCATTATCACTAATGAATACATCATCCACTATATGTAGATGCTATATTGATGTCTCACTTTCACCCATTGATGAATGACACATTACCACAAAAAACTGGGAAATCTATTTTAAAACACATTCACTAAGCACACTACCTTTGCGAAGCTTCTTATTTCAAGAAGCTCAAACTAGCCTTCGCAAAGTAAACGTCTTTTGAAAATCTCAACTGGCCTTTGCGAAGCTCTTGAATTTTCACAAATCTCACTTTTCCTTTTTAAATTCCCTTACTTTCATGAATCTCGGATCATTTGGTAATATTTTACAACCTTCACAAACTTATTTGAAAACCACCTTTGTAAACCACCTCTATGAACCACCTTCATTAACCCAAAGTCTTTGAATTCTCATTGAGTCTCAATTAGTCTTCTGAAGGTGGTAGAGGCCTATTTATATGCATTTCCACTAATTCAAGAACCTCCTGGGCCATGTCATCACTATTTCATGAATCTCCCATTTTCCGCTACAAAGATCCCTTTTTCACAAATCTCCAAATAATTTTTCATTCGTGATGCTCATTATAATCAAGGATCCTTCCATCAAAACTTTGTACGGCTGCAATGATCCTCACGTTTTCCATTTCACGATGCTCTTCATACTCGCATATCTCACCGTCAGAATCCTTTAATCCTTCACGAAACACTCTTCATGAGGACAATATTTTTGAAACTCATGACTTTGACATATTTTAATGAGATATTTGAAAAAATACGTATTTCGCAATACTATCCAAATTCCAAATTTGGGATCCCAAATTTTTTGAAAACACTAGGAAACCGCGGCACCATAGACACCTACTTCAGCAAACACCAACCATCCTCATTTCTAGTCATATAACTTTTTCAAAAAACACAATCACATCCAAAAACAATAAGAGGATTTTGTGAGGTATTTTTTTCCCAATAGTTGGTTTCATGACTTGTACAGGGACTGTTCACAATGTGTAGATTTTGGGGGTTAAATAATAAAAAGGTGATGCATTTTTTAGTGAAATCGAACCCGAAGGATTACATGATGTGAAAGGTGACTACACATTGTGTAATTCCTTTGTGCAGTGTGTCTTTAAAGGTTGGATCACCTCAGGTTTTTCCTTAAACCCTACAACCCCTCTCTCATTATAGTAAACTGACAGTGCTCTCTTATGGTGTCTTGGGATTCCTTCGATGGGGATTGATATGTGGCTTCCCATATTCAATCCTTAGCTTCCCATCATTGATTCATGGTTAGTTCTCTCCTTGTTCTCATTAGTTTCATTTCCATTATTCTTAGGAGTTCACTGTGGTGGTGCAATTTGGTTTGGGTCACGTGTTTGGGATATGTTTTGATGATCTTTGGGTGCTGTGTAGGTTGACCCGCTAGTTTCTTGTGTGGTGGTGGTTCTTGGGAAGTTTATTCTTCGACCTATGGTGCATAGTGAGATCGAAAAGCTTCTTTTATATAGGGAATCCTCATTCTCACTCTTTTACATGTTATGTGTGGGATAATCATGATTTTTCTTACCTTTGGTGGATATTAAGGGTCAGCGTAATCATATAATTAATTGTAATGTCAAAAATTTATTGGTATGGGGATTTATCACATGCTTTACTACTTTGTGGTATGTTGTTGATTTTATTATGCATGCCTATTTACAATTCTGAAAATGGTAGCAGTTAGGATCCTTTCTTACTCTATGGTTTTTATGTTATGATGGCCCTTGCTATGTTGTTGTGTGATCTCACATGAATAAAAGGTTAAATAATGTATATTTGTACAATGATTGGTTTCCCCTAGATATTTGTTTTTTGTGATAATATTCATGATAATATAAAGAATTAATGTGATAAAGGCCCTGAATAAATATGGAATCCAAAATGTGTGTTTTGCGTGTGTTTGTTCTTATTGTGATGCTTTTTGTGGCTTGCGATTGTTGTGCAATGATTTTAGTGACTGGCTGGGTTGTTCCCTGTGTGGGGAAATAATTTGATGGTTGGTAAGCATGGATGCAATGTGGGTAGTTGTGTGATGAGGTTGTGGCATAGTGGTTGTGGTGCAGTGGTTGGGGCATAATGGTTATGGTGTAGTGGTTATGGCATAGTGGTTGTGGTACGTGGTGGTTGTGGTTGTGCGATGGATGAGATATGTGGTTTTTTTTGTGATATGGCTTCGGCAATGTGATACGATGAGAAAGGTGGATGTGTGGTGTTGTGGTGATAGTTGTGTGTTGTGGTTGTGCGATTGATGATATATGTGGTTGTTTTGTTGTAATATGTCTTGGTAGATGTGATACGATGAGAATGGTGGATGTGTGGTGTAGTTGTGTTAGTTTCTCAGGTAGTAGTGGAATAAATTATGATGTTGAATGAAATGAATAAATGAATGATTTATAAATTAAGTATAATGGGGTGGAAATTCACATGTGATTAATGGATTAAATTTAATTTAATGAATTGAATGAGTGGTGTAATGTGAAATGAAAAGTATAATGAATAAAAGTATCAAAACTTGTAAGTTGAAATTGGAAAATGTTGTGTGGCTTGTGTGGTGGTTAGTGGTGTGTTTCATATAGTGGTGATATCAATTTTGATGGTTTATGTATGGTACATGGTGGTTATGTGATGTGTGATTTTGTTATTGATGTGAACCCTTAGGTTGGGTATTGTGTTCTATCTTTATATCAGATATGTTTATGTTATTTTATACATGCCCCACCTGAATTGGATAACCTTACCAATTCTAAAAGGTTCTGGGTTACAAGTGTTTTCCCCAACATCCTGGATGGTAGTGATATGGATGGATGACTACCCCCCGCTCCCACACTCTTACTTTAGTAGTGATGTAGTGGCCCAGGTGTCTTCAAGCGAGATATGATATGTGGCCTAATTGTTTTTGGGTAAGATGTGATGTGTGGTCCCTAGTGTCTTTATATGAGATGTGACTTGTGGTCCCAGGTGTTTTCAAGATGAGTTGTGATGTGTGCTCTTAGGTGTCTTTGGTATGTGATGTGATGTGATGTGATGTGTGTCCCAAGTGTGTGTGGGTGAGATGTGATGTGATATGTGTATAAGGGATGGGAGCATAGGAAGGTTGATGTTGGGGCATGAGAGTTGAAAATAAATGGGGAAGAGGTAGCGATAAACCTTTATTTTTTATGATCTCGATGTTATATTATTATATTGGCTGTGTGATATGGTGAGTGATTCATGGAGAGGCTGGGTTTGGTTAGATAACTCATTTAGGTGCTTGTTGGTTCTATTGTTTCTTTATTGGCATATTAGTATGATCTTCTCACATGTGCACTTGATGGATTGGTTATGTCTTTACTGAGTATAATTTTTATGATCACCCTACGTATATAAACTATTTTCAAGTTTCCATAAGGACTTTGGGGACTAATATGGACATTACTAGTTGGGTTGGAGTTGTTGTTGAGTCGTTGTCGTAGAACTTTTTTGGGTATTTTATTTGGAGATTTTTATATGTATCATTTTTATTTATTCATGCATTGTGGGATGGTTTTTGGTTTACCTTTATATAGTTTTTTATATTTTTTTGGTGTTTGTTTATCCTATCTCCTGATCTTGTTCATTTATAGAGGGCAATGCCTACCATATTGTGATATTTTTATACCCTCAGTGCTAGTCTCCAACCTGAGGCCTACTGAAGGTAGGACTTGAGGGTTATTATCCCACTCCCTCCATTGTGCCATCCTTGATGGGAGGGGGTCATGAAATAGTTCCATTAAATATTCCAACTGGATGCTCATCTTCTTCAAACCATACTTGGTCTCAGCTTCAAAATATAGCCATAGAATTTATTCAACCTTAGGTGGTTCTTTTTCAACTTGTTCGAGTTCCTTGGTTCGGTGTTATGGTGAGATTGGTCATAGTCACAAAAAATTGAGGTGGGTATGGTCACCCTCAACCAGTGACTTTGAGTACATCAACAAGCATCATCCTAGTCTTCTTCATTCATGGTTGAAATACTGGTTTAGAAGTGGTGTGGTGAATTCCTTGAGGCCTTTATTCTATCGAGCTCTGTTTCTATGTTCCTCGAATATATTCATCGAAGGTGGCTGAAAATAAAGTTCTTCAACTATAAACTTATTGGTAAATAAAATAGAACACTTGGAATATGTTGGGAAATACTGAAAGCGATGAACGCACAAACAATAGAAAAAGGCAAACACACAGCAGAAATAAAATATTTCCCTCCAAATAAAAGCGGA
The DNA here is from genome assembly GCA_963277665.1 of Viscum album. NCBI lineage: Eukaryota > Viridiplantae > Streptophyta > Magnoliopsida > Santalales > Viscaceae > Viscum > Viscum album. The sequence goes on along the minus strand of OY728151.1, from coordinate 1,819,106,476 downwards.
TGCGCAGCGACAAAATTAAGTACAGAAAAATAAATTTTACACCATAAATTTTTACGTGGAAAACCCAAAAAGGGAAAAACCAAAGGACCTAGTCCAGAAAGAGGGATCCACTAAAATCAAGAGGTACACAGTAGAGACTCCCCAAAATGGAAGGTATCTCAAAAGTAATACTCAAGAATAAAAGTGTGGATCAAAAGGCAGAGAGTAAGAAAGATGATCATCAAAGAAAGGTGATCACCAAATGGGATTTTCTCTTGGTGTTGTTGATTCCGGTGTATTGAAATTCCTTGTCACTACCTCCTTATATATGAAAAAGAATCAGCGTCAAATAATGTCTCCACATCAAAAGCGTGTCACCGCGTGAATTAATTCACGCAGTCTTGGCCCACATTAAAAACGCCTCATTAAAAGAGAAATGGCATGGTGCTCCAATTGAGGAGGCATTACGCGGTGTGCCAACTAGGAAGGTTCCCAACAAACACCCCTTCTAACTCAAGTGAGGATCACCACCAACCGAGAAATCAGTCGGAAAGTCTCAAATTTTCCTATGGGTAAACTCTTGGTCAACATGTATAACCTGTTGTCATCAGTGTGGATATTCTCAAGCTCTAACTATATTGAATCAAGGATGTTGTAGATCCAATGATATCGAACATCGATATGTTTTGACCTTCCATGAAAAGTGGAATTCTTTCCCAAACAAATAGCACTCTGACTATCACAAAATAAAACATACCTGTCCTGATTGAAACTGAGCTCTCAAATAAAAGTTTTCATCCACAATAATTCTTTTCACGCCTCTTTAGCTGCAATAAAATCTGACTCTATGGTAGATAAAGCAACACATCTCTACAATCTAGACTACCAAGATACAGATTCCCCTACAAAAGTGATCAAATAGCCTGAAGTAGACTTCCTCGAATTGATATATCCTGCCATATATGAATCTATAAATCCACAAAGCATAGGTTCCCCTTTTCCAAAACACAATCTTAGATCAGAAGTACCATGAAGATAACAAAAAATGTACTTCACTTCTCTCCAATGCTCTATGACTAGATTTGATAGAAAATGACTGACCACACTAACTGCATGATCTATATCAGTTCTAGTACATACCATTACATACATCAAATAGCTAACGGAAGATGAATAAGGTATGTGTTTCATCTCATCTCTCTCTTCATCGGTAGAAGGTGACTAACTGGTGTTGAGCTTAGAATGTAAAGTGATAGGATTACTAACCACTTTTGATCTATCCATAGAAAATATCTAAATAACCTTCTCAATGTATTTATCCAGACATAACCACAACTTCTGGTCCTTCCTGTCATGGTATATCATCATGCCAAGAATCGGTCATGTTGGCCCCAAGTCTTTCATCGCAAAATACTGACAAAGATCCTTCTTCAATCTGTCAATTCTAGAAGTATCATGGACAACAATGAGAATATCATCAACATAAATCAACAATATAATAAAATCATCATCGTTAAATCTCTGAACAAAAATACTATAATCAGAAGATGTCTTACTGAAACCCTAATGAGAAATGACATATTCAAACTTCGTATACCACTACCCCGAAGCTTTCTTTAAACCATACAAACACTTCTTCAAACTGCAGACATTATTTTATTTACCTATTTCAACAAAACCTTCTAGTTTCTCCATATAAATCTCCTCCTCTAAATCTCCATGGAGGAAATATTTCTTTAGATACATCTGCTCAATCTATAAATCCAAACTTGCAGCCAAACCAATAACAACCTGAAAGGAAGAAATTTTGACAACAGGTGAGAAAATCTCATCAAAATCAATACCTTTATTCTGAAGGAAGACTTTGACAACTAACCTTGCCTTGTATCATGGAAGATAACTGAATTATTCATTTTTAACCTGATAAATACACTGATTTTTCAAAGCTCTCTTCCCTTTCGGTAACTTCACCATCTCAAAAGTGTGGTTTTCATGCAATGATGTCATCTCATCATCCATTTTCACAACCCATCTGTCTTTTTGTTCACTTTCCATTGCATCGTCAAAAGATTCATGTTCTCCCCCTTCAGCGAGGAGCACATACTCATCAGGTGAATATCAATTAGAAATAGTGTGATGCCAAGATGACCTTTGCAGTGGAACAACAGGTTCATTAATAACCCCTGGAACCAGATCATCAGAAAAAATGTTAATGGAGTCATAAACAATAACTCCTTCTTTTATGTCACTTGAAAATGGGCACCACTATCAACAACCCAGTAAGAATCATCAGAAGCAATGTTAATGGAGTCATAAACAATAACAAGATCACCCCCTATAGTAGTGATGACATGATTATCTCCATCGTAATTTTTCTTCTGTGGATTTTCATTCAATCTGTTCTCACTTTTCAAATGATAACAAAACTTCTTAACATGACCCTTCTTACCACAATTATGACATTCTAAATCTCTCTGCTTTGGTCTGGATTTGCTTCTACCTCTACTCTTACCTCGACTACTCTACCCCTGGTCATGTCTTCTCCCCTTGTTCTCTGTGACTAAAAGCTCTAAAGATGATTTCTCCCGAGTACGTCTCCTGACCTCTTCATTTAAAATAGTAGACTTGACAAAATTAAATGTCACAGCACCATTAGGAGCATAACCGGTTAGAGTAACACGTAAATTCTCCCATGAATCGGGTAAAGTGTTAAGCAGCAAAAGAGCTAAAAACTCATCTTCAAAATTGATACCCATGCCAGAAAACTGATCAAAACATCCTTGATATTCACTTAAATAATAAAAAATAGATGTACTTTCTCTGTACCTCAATTTCATCATTTTCTTGAGAAGAAATAGTTTATTATTTCCCATCTTGGAAGTGTAGGTTGTCTCAAGCTTCTCCCAAAAATTTCTGGCATGAGAGATGTTGACAATGTGGTTCATCACGTTGTCATAGACCCATTGGCGAATGAAGACACAAACCATCTCATGCTCGAACACCCATTCTTCATCCGAAGTCCTCTCTGACATCTGGGTACTAAACACTGGAAGATGCATTCGCTTGACAAAAATTAGATCCTTCATTTTAAGTCACCATATATGGTAGTTGGTACCATTCAACAAAATCATCCAAATGTAATTGGACTCCATAATAAATATGAAATAAAAACCAAACCAGTCTCTTATACCAGATGTTGGGAAAGAATGAAATTGAAAAATGCACAAATAATAGAAAAAGGTGAACATGCAACGGAAATAAAATCTTTCCCTCAAAATAAAAGTGGATGAGCAGTGAAAAAATTAAGTGCAAAAAAATAAATTTGACACCGGAAATTTTTACGTGCAAAACACAAAAAGGTAAAAACCACGGGACCTATTACAAAAAGAGGGATCTACTAAAATAAATAGGTACACGGTAGAGACTCCCCAAAATAGAAGGGATCTCAAAAGTAATACTCTATAATAAAAGTGTGGATCAAAAGGTGGAGAGCAAGAAAGATGATCATTGGAGAAAGGAGATCAACAAATGGGATTTTATCTCAGTGTTGTTGATGCTGGTGTGTTGAAATGCCTTGTCACTGCCTCCTTATATAATAAAAAGAAGCAGCATCAAATAATGTATCTGTGTCAAAAATGTTTCACCGTGTGAATTAATTCATGCGGTCTTGAATCGCATTAAAACACCTCATTAAAAGAGAAACTGTGTGGTGCTCCAATTGAGGAGGAATTATGTGGTGCACCAACCAGGAAGGCACCAAACAAAATCCACCTCTCAATTGAATCACATATAGTGTGTCGATCATGAGTGGTGGAAGAAAATGAAAGCAGCGGGAAAAGAATTCATCAGCTTCAAAATCAGATTTCAGCTTGAAATGTTTCTGGTGAGCTCAAGTTCTCATGCCCGTCCTGAGTTGCTTCAGGTATGAGCCTTGATTTTTTGTCAATATTGGAAATTTTCTCTAAATGCTTCATCAAATAGTTTATGATTCCTCAAATTTAATCTTATTCTCTCTCGATGAGTAGGTTCTGGCACTTTGTATTGAAATTAGTGTGGTACGGATCTTCCATTCTTCATCAGCCTTAGTAGGCTCTACATCTGGATTCGATAGGGTATCTTGGTGTGCATTAGAAACTGGTCTTCAATAGGTATTACCTTGAATTCAATAGGCATGCTTGTTCAGGATTTATTAGGTCTCATGGATCAATATTCTTCAACGGGGAGTATTTGTGGGGTTTCATTCGTCTTTTCTGTTTAGGCATGGCTCGGGTGGAGGTTTGAATTCATTATAATGATAGCTTTATCTCTGTTCATCTCCTCATGAGATTATTTTTCAACTCATGGCTCTAGCATTGGCTTCCTCTTCTACACTGGTGAGCATCGGATCAAACACGATGGCACAACAAGCTTCGGGCGGCAACACTCAAACAGTCTCAACATCAATTACTGGTATCTCTTCACTATGGTTTGATGACAACTAGTGGCATGTATTTATTCAATGGATTGTCTCCAAAATTCAGTTCATGGTACGAACTCAGATTGACAAGGTTTCGATTATCCTTTTCTGTGATGTCGTCGGTCGAAATCTTCTTCGACTTCGAATCAATTCTTCAAAGATCCATGCTTCAATGGAGCTTAGTCGAACACGGTGGACCTGGTACCATCTTCAAGTAATACTCCACTCTCCTTCACCGGTATTGAAATCATGGATAAACTTTACTTCATTGGTGGGTTCAGCTTCCTCCTGGATCTTCGATTCGGATGAATTCATCATTTTGATAGTTGGCATGGTTGTCTTCTCTATTGGGGAGAATCCCGATTCCGGGCCGAAATTTTCTTGCCAAAAATATCGTGAGAAACCCGTCGAAATATGGAAGCAATATAAGAATAATAAAGAAATCATCACGCAAGATTTTTTAACATGAAAAACCCTCCCATGCGGAGGATTAAAAAACCATGGGGAAATTCCCAAATATCCACTATGAATCCAAGAATACAAAGAATCCAAGTAATGTCCAAAATTGAATTAAAAATGAGAGAGCATAGAAAACCTGTGTGAAAACCACACCTTGATATGCCTCTTTCTTCTCTCTAATAAACATCTTATTGACGCCATGTATCGGAAGATCAATCTGTGACAAAACGTCACCCTTCTATTGAAGAAATGTCAATACCTCAGAGATCTTCACCCGAACATGCATCAACCACGCACTAGCTTGTGACACTCGAATGATCTCTCCATCATGATGTACCACTGATCTTTAATTGGGACGCATCACCTGATCACTGCTATTTGGAAGACTTTCAATACATGGCCCCGATCATCAATTTCATCACCGCTGCTTCGCACTTGTTAAACACCGACGTGTCGCACATGCTACCACCAAGGTGGTAGCCCCCTTATTGCTCCTGGTGGACTGAATCTTGAACACCCTTCTGAGAACATCACCACACGTACAAGATAATTGTGTCGTCGTCGTCATGTCACAAGGGCTACTGCAAACATGGAAACCCCTTCTCGGGTATCCCATGCCGGCTACATCTTGCTAGAACACCCCTTCAAATATGTTGCTTAATCCTATTTATATAGACACTAAGTCCATAATCACTAATTAATGCAGTAAACATCCATTATTCCATCCATTAATATTGAGAATTAAATATCCATTAATGTTGGGATAAAATCCTCAATTAATGGTGATATAAATCTCTCCATTAATAATTTTCTTCTCTTATCAATAAATGTGATGAATCCCAACAATCTCTCCCTTCATCACATTAATTAATGGAACCATCCAAAAATCCCATTTTAAATAAAATAGGTCAATATCACATCAACCATCATCATTTATAGAAAATATGACAACATCCTTTTGCGCTTCTAATAAAATAAATATTAGCTCCCCCTACAAAAAAGAAAACCAAACACCAAAATCTTCATCACATTTGTATCTCCACCATCCTACTGAACAAGACCAGAACCAAAAACATATGGTTTCCCCATAATAGTGATTACCACATAATCTAGAGCACCTGAAGGAAAAATCTTCTCCACCAGCTCAACATCCCATGAGAGGACATGTGTATCACCTCTCTCAAATTGATTTAATTTCAAAACCTTATTATAATTCGCACGCGCCTCAGAGATCCTCTCTGAATCTTCTATAATTTTCACGTTAAACTACAAGCATGAACCAACCTCCTCTGATACCACTTGTTGGGGAGAATCCTGATTCCAAGCCAAAAGTTTCTTGCTAAAGATATCATGAGAAACCCATCGAAATATAGAAGCGATATAAGCAGAATAAAGAAATCATCACACGATATTTTTTAATGTGAAAAAACCCTCCCATGCAGAGGATTAAAAACCACAGGGAAATTCCAAAATATCCACTATGAATCAGAGAATACAAAGAATCCAAGTAATGACTGAACTTGAATTAAAAATGAGAGAGTGTAGAAAACCTATGTGAAAACCACACCCCGATATGCCTCTACATTCTCTCTGATAAACATCTTATTGACGCCGTGTATCGAAAGATCAATTTGTGACAAAACTTCACCCTTCTGTCGATGAAATGTCACTACCTCAGAGATCTTCACCCGAACATGTGTCAACCTCGCACTAGCTTGTGACACCCGAATGATCTCTCCATCATGATGTATCGTCGATCTTCAACCGAGACATGCCACCTGATCACTGCTATCAGGAATACTTTCGATGTGTGGCCTTGATCATTAATTGCATCACTGCTGATCCACACATGTTAAATGCTGAAAATTCACACATGCTACCTCCGATGTGGCATGCCCCTTCTTTCTCCTGGTGGACTGCATCTTGAACACCCTACCAAGAACATTTCCACACGTACAAGACAATTATGTCGTCATCTTTGTGTCACATGGGCTGCCGCAAATGCAGCAGCCCCTTCCCGGGTTTCCCTTTCCAACTACATCTTGCTGGCACACCCCTTCAAATATGTTGTTGCATCCTTTTTATATAGAAACTAAGTCCATAATCACCAATTAATGCAGTCAACATCCATTATTCTATCCATTAATATTGAGAATTAAATATCCATTAATGTTGGGAGAAAATCCTCAATTAATGGTGATATAAATCTCTCCATTAATAATTTTCCCCTCTCATCAATAAATGTGATGAATCCCAACATTCTCCAGTCAACAGCGGTGATGGATCTGGTTTGGATTTAGTAGGTGATATCAATGAGTGTCGAGCATCAAAAATGGTGCTCGGGGTTGGTATCCTCAATGGCATCCTCGATTGGGAGTCTGGTCGATGTTGGTGTTTGGGATGATTGACTGTGTAGCATGCCATGTAGTTGATTCAATGCAAGCAACCATATGAAGTTTGGATAGCTCGCAATTGATGTGTTGTATTAAACAATGGACAGAGCATGGTTACTTGGGTCCATTGTGGAATATTTTTTTTAGTTACATTCGATTGCATAGGGAGGAAAAGGAATCCTTTACATTGTTTCTTGTCAGAGTAGCTTGTATTGCGGTTGATTAGTATGGGAAACTCATGTCAACTTCGGAACTTTTCTGAATTTTCTAATGAAATGGAATGGTCCCTTCAAACCTTTGTCATTTTGAGTATGACATTCACAACACAAAACCATATAACTTTTTAAATGAAATTATTTTTTTGGATTTAAAATTAAATAATTAAATTAAAAATTAAATTCCCAAACTCCAAAATCAATGCCAATTAAAATCATGATTTTTATAATTGAATTTCATATTCACAAATCACAATTAATTTCCAAAAAAATCTCAATTTTATTTTAATTATTTTTTTTAAAAAAAGATTTCTACAATCGAATTTAATTTCTTCATGAAAAAAACACTTATCCAAATAAATTTTCAAGTTGAATTAAACGTTAACATTAAAAATTAAATGTATTTAAAACTATTAAATTCCAAATTCTTAATCAAAGTATGGATACTTAGTTGAATCTAAAAAAGAATAAATCAGTAAAAATACATATTTAATCCATTAACATTTAAATTTAAAATTTCCACAAAATTCAAAAAAAAACACTAATTTATTAGGGATTTTGTGAATTAATGGATGTAATTTTGAATGAAAAATAGACAAAAAATTTCAAATTTTTAGCTCACATCACTCCACCACATTTAAAATATTGAACTCCTGGCCAATTTTATCACTGAATTTCATTTATTAAGAAGAAAAAAAAGGATTCATCCTATCTATGTCTAAATATACAAGACAGAGAATAATACATTCAAAGATTCCTCCATTTTTCAAATTATCATGCATCATTTATGATTTCAATTCACTCCTCAATTCAATTCAATGAAAGTTACAATTCCATGAGGGGATAAAAGTAGATTTAAGTAGAATTAATTTTTTAACAATAAGAACTTCCATTCATCCCTCTATCATAAGTTTCTTAAAACATAGTTCAATTTTCCACTTCATTGATACAACTCAAATAAATTTGTTATAAGTCAGATTCCCCCTTCTTTAGTTGGGTACAATATCCCTCTCACCAGAATGAATTCATTTTTTACTATTAGGTACTTTATTATTATTATTTTTGAATTTTTCTCATCCATGTATGTGAAAAGTGTTGGAGTTGGTGCCCTAAAACCAACTTCTTTCTACTTTATGATAACCTGCATTCATAGTTTTAAATATTAATTAAATTCTTATCATAATGTGATTATTCTTCTATGTAACATAGTATGTGATAATGTTCTAAGAGTAGATGTCATGCTAAATGTTCATATAGTTCCCCACTGTGATGAGAGCCCAGAAGTGATACGACGCTATTCTTAATCATATGTTCTATAGTCAGATGATAGCATTCGTGGGGAAAAAATGATACAAGCTATCAAGGGTGGAGACTCATAGAACTTTTAGGCACCTTCTCGTGGTGTACGACCTTAGTAATATCCAGCGTAGGATATTATGAGAACAAGACCCACCAGTAGAAAATATACATTCATATGTTTCATTAGATGTTTCTATTTTTGGACGTGTGTATTTGTCCATAGACTTTAAGATTATTATTAATGAGTATTATGATTCACATACTTTGATGTATTGATGAAAACAATGATGACATATTTTTATGGTGAGGTGGGATACGTTGGGTGCATCAAGAGTAATATTTAATTAATGAATAATGCAAGAAAGAATTTTTCCCTTCTGTTCTTTAACGGAAGTTGATATCTTAGGCCCTTTGATGAGAATGTTATAGCCTAAATAAATCCATGACCATGGTGTTCTAAAGGAAATTTCAATTTCTAGAAAGTCAAAGAAAGAGTCATCGATAACATAGTTTGGTGACACCAACATGCAACCTACTTGATTAGTGATATTGTGATAAAGAGATTATATTACACAGTAAGCATATATATAAGGTATTATGTCATTGCGATATTTAATTCTTTCTCTATGGGTGTCTTGTAATGTTTCTAGAAACTAACCTTGGACTTTAGGCTGCTTCGACTAATTCTACTGAGAAAGAGGCCTAGAGGGTCACACACTAAGTGTATCCATAATATCAGTTAAACATTATTATTATTTATTATTTAATAAGTTGAATAAATATTACCCCACATGTGGTTTAATAATTATTCATGCTTGCTTGATCACTTATCTCGACACCAGTTATTTGAGAGAATATAATGTGAGCAGAATATTTAATAAATATTTTTTTCTATTTAGTAAATATAATATTTATTTATTTATTGGTGAATAATGCAGTGATATTTATTTTATAAATAAATAGTCAATATTCAAGACCTGATAAATATTGTGGAAGAATGTCAAACAGAGTTTAATGGTACGGTGGGAAATAATATATATTGAATATTATTTGATTAAATAATATTTAATTTAATCCACAAGTTATGTGCATGTTAATTAAATAATAATAATATTATTATTTTAGACATGGGGTTCTGCAAGGGATTAAATAAATAATAAGTGGAACTGGTGTAATTATTTATTTCTAACCCTAGAGATATATAAACCCAATTATATTATTTTCTAATAGAGCCAATTCATTTGTTTTGGTTATGTATAATAAATTTAGAGAATCCTCTCAGGACCTGGAGAGCCCCCTTCTCCAAGAACACTCCCAAGAATGGAGAGTGATCTTTCTCCACCATTCTTCCACAAGTCAAGAGAGATCAAAGAGAATGTTTTGGAAGCGATTCTCATTATGATAAAAGGATAAATACACAAGCGATAAGATCTTCTGTGCTAGAACCCATAGATCCCTACGGTGATGTTTGAAGATTTTTTAAACACATGTGGATCACCGCTAGATGGAATTTTCTCTTGATTCATACAACACAACAACGATACAATGCATATATGTTGTCAGACTCATCAATATGGAATGAATTCCAACAGGGTAATTCTTTAATTGATGAAATTAATTATAAATAATATGTGATGATCCTCTCTCTGGTTTTGGTGTTTTTATCCCTTATCTATTTTCTTTGATTCAATTTCATTAATCATGATGTTTATTATTGTGTAAATATTGGATTAATCATTGATCATGACAAAAATAAAAGTTTGTATGACCCTTATTATGCTTCCACTGCACCTGAAACCTATAAGTGGTATCATAGAGATCACATAATTATTTATAATTATTTAAATATCATTGATTTATTTACACATTTTTCATTTAGTTTTCAATTCAAGTTTAATCATTCTTTTAATCCTAATTGACAGATATGCTTCTTACTCCTTCATTTCTCATAGATCTAATCAAAATGACTAATTTTATTAATGAAATAAATTCAAATAACTCATCTGTAGATGCTAAGGATTCTGACTATATAACACAGGGGTACATGCCATGTAATCGAAGTTAAACGTCGTATACTGGTGTTTAATGAATCAGGAATTAATTCATAAATTAGTTCAAACTATGTGTATTAAATACATGTAGTGCATTTAATTCCTTGCACCGCGCGTTGACTGGGACTGCCTAGCGCACGTTCATCCAGAGTACACATCGTTTAGCCCACGTACATGGTGTGTAGTACTATTAATTCATAGATGGGCCATGTAATTCTATACATGGCCTACCTGACTGGTGACCATGTTACTCAGAGTCCACATGTCATGTAACCCTATATACACACTATGTACTCCAATTTTTTTGAGGCACAATATACACACCGAGTCCCAAGGCATGTTCCTTGGACAGATTGTGAGATACATACACACCATGTAGCTCATCTGTACACATTGTGTACTTATACCAAATTACATAAAATTAAAATTAATTTATTATACTGTGTAGACCTTATCAACATGTGCTTGTGTGCGGTCATTAAGTTGATATGACACACCATGTGATGGGTTTTAATATATATGTGTGTGTGTGTGTTTAATTAATATAGGCATAATTTTCATATCTGTATATCATGAATGAGTCGTATTACAGTTGCTACTCTACATGAATTTAAATATAACATGTGATCGAAAAATCATGTAATTCATATAATCATTAATTTGATAGTACACATCATGAAAGTACATGATAAGTCATGTATTCCATATGTCACAAGAGTAAATGGTATATGATTATAATACATGTTTGGTAGATTCAGATGAGTATTCACCATGTTTCCTCCAAGGTACATTTATGTACATAATTAATTTTAAATACATTTAATTAATTTGTTTAAAACTATGATGGATGAGAATATCAAGGAAATTAAGATGAGAATTAAGATAAAATAATTGATTAATTAAAGAATATAATTAATTAATTCGAGCATGATTTATCTTATATAATAATGATTAAGAATTGAATGCTAGTTTCATTGAATATGTAATTCATTACATGCATGTGGATGATGATGAGCATATAGACCAGACCTTTGTATATGATTGGTTTAATTTAATTTATTATTAAATTAAATTTTTGGTATGTATGCCTTCTCTCCTATTATTATGTAAGGGTCAGCGTTCCCATGGTTTCTTTTATGTAAACACCTTGTTTCCCTCAGTTGCATGTGAGTAAAAGTATATGTAATGGATGACGTTCCCAATCTAGTGGAGGCAGTTCAAGTTTGGAGTTGAGGTGAAACCAGTCCAAGAGATATACATAGGTGGATAGGTGGATAGATGTAACATGAAACTTAATTGGTTCAAGGTGTTTTTCCCCTAGGTCAATAGTTATTTTATCAACTACTAGATAAACTAACCATTACTAAAAGATCATGATCACACCACTTTATTATTTTATTTCTATCAAGTTTCATGGTTATTTGATTATGTATTTTTTTCACGATCACATGAATTATTGAAATTAATGAGCATGCATGATAGAACTAAAATAAATTTTCTTATGTATAAATATTATCTAAGTCATGGTTAATCACTTAAGTAAATCCACTTAATAATTAAAAAGTATGTGATAAAGATAATAATTTGAAATTTAAGCATAAAAGGATAAAATACATCAATAATATATATTAATTTGGTATAGCCTTCCATTTTACTTTAGTTAAATCAAACCATAGTTTAAATTGCTTGACCAGCCAAACCTGGGGTGCTTTCAATTACCAGGGAATTCTAACATGATGTTTTGGGATGAATTAACTAATTTCACATCAAGGGTTGACTTATAAAGTAGGAATTAGTGTAATTGAGATGAAAAAGTTGAGGAAATAAAATTTAAGAATTTTAGGATTGGGGAGTCCACTCAATAGATCATGGAAATGTGAGTTAATACAGTTTACATTTGGAATGCCTACCTAAAAACATTCAGGTTGCTTGAACAACCAAATTTGGGGTAATGAGAAGGGGAATATGGATCCTTTCCACTACAATGTCCAATAAATGGGATATTATAAATCCAATGGAGAGGGATATTGGGTTTCAATAAAATAGTTGTAGATTAATAAATATAATATTTATTTATTTGTATAAATTTTATCAGATAAAGTTCTAAATTTCTGCTCATCTTATTTTTTAGAAAGTGAATTAAAATGAATGCAAACATATCACTGATATCCATACTTGACAAGGTTAACCTTATCACTATAAAAAAATTTCCAATAGTGGCAATGAAGATTACACGTTATCCTTCACCATGAAAGGAAATTTCATGTGCTGGAAGAACTTATTCCTGATGCACCTGGTAATAAGGCAAGTGATGAAGAGTTATCACTCTATGAGAAATATTTGAATGATTACATAGATGTTCAATGTTTCATGCTATCATATATGTCCAATGATATCTTTAAGAAACATGAGGTCATTGATGAATATAGCATGATGTCTCACATTTAGTGTATCAATCAATAGAAGGTGATACAAGAGAGGTGCGAGATCTCTAATGCTTTGTTTGTAACTAATCTTGGAGAGTTTGTTCCATCTAGCCCTCATGTAGTCAAGATTTTTGGATACATTGAACACTTAAACATATTAGGGATTAAATTACAGGATGAGTTTCATATAGATCTCATACTTTCATCACTGCCTAAGACATTCTTAATTTTTATTGTTAATTACAATATGAAAAATAATGAGAAGAGTCTTTCAGAGCTTATTACTTTTATTTTCCAAGTGGATAAGGATATGGGGTTTAATAAACCTACGGTCCTTATGGTGAATAAGAAAAGGAAGAACAATGATAAGTGGCCCAAGACTCAAAAAAATTCTAAAGCTCCTGAGCATTTTCCTTCTAAGAAGAGGAAGATCCAAAGGTAGAGAAAGAAAAATGAGGTAGTATATTTTTTCATATGGAAATTCAGGCCACTAGAATAAGAATTGCACCCATAATGAATGGGAAGTTAAATTTTTTTTCTTTATCAAGTGTAATCTTTCAATATCTACACATTGGGTATTAAATACAATTTTTGTTGCTCACATCTATATTAAATGTAGGAACCAACTATATTCTGAAATATTTCTAGAGGATAAGTGGATCTGAGAGATGTTAATGGTGAGAGGCTGGCTACTCTATCCATTAGTAACTACCACATTTCATTTCCAATGTTAATTATTTTGGTTTTTAAAGATTGTTATTATGTATTAACGGTTACCAAGAACATAATTTATGTATCATTCATAGATATATATGGGTTTATTTTCAAGTTTGGAAATAAAAATTTTTTCTTTTATAAATAAAACATTTTTTTATGGAATGAAACATTTAAATAATGGTCTTTATGTATTAAATTATGAAAACCAAGTATTAGAAATTGATAAAGAATCATGTTCACAAAGTCATATAACACCTAGTTATGGAATCATCATCTTGGTCATGTAAACGAGAAGTGTTTGAAGAAGATTTGTTAAGATGGTTATTTAGACTCATCTGAGCTAAAACCACTTGAAAGATTTCATGCTTGTTTACAAGAAAAAATGTCCAAACTACCATTCAGTGGACAGGGTGAATGGGCTGTAGAGATTCTAGGATTTGTACACACTGATCTGTGTGGACCATTTCTAGTAGATTCTAGAGGTGGGTATTACTAATTCATAAATTTTACTGATGACTTGAGTAGATATGGTTATATCTACTTGATGTGGTATAAGTCAGACTCCTTTGAAAAATTCAAGGAATTCAAGAATGAATTAGAGAATCAACTTGGAAAGAAGATAAATAAACTTTTATCAAATTTAGGTAGTGAATATATTAACCAAGAGTTTATTTAATTCTTACAGGAGTTTAGGATTCTATCTTAACTCAATCCACCTTATACACAAAAATGGGATGGGGTTAGTGAAAGGATGAACCATACCTTGTTAGATATGGTAAGGATGATAATGAGTCATACATATCTTCCATTATCCTTTTGGGGATATGCATTACAAACTGCAGAATACACATTAAACCGAGTACCAAATAAAGAGGCAAATGGAATTTCCTTCAAGTTATGGAGTGGAAAGAAACCCTTTTTTTGTATACATGTGTATGGGGTTGCGAAGATTTTTTAAGGCCTTCTAATGAATCAAACTAGAACCCCAAGGCACAAAGTGTATCTTTATAGGGTGTCCCAAGGAAACAAAGGGATAATACTTATACAACTCCTCAGACAATCAAGTGATTATTTCCATACAAGACATATTTTATGAGAGGGAGAACATCCTAAAAAGTATAGTGGGATAACGATTGACTTAGATGATGTTAATGCTCAAGATAAAAAAGAGTTGGTATAGGAACCGATTCCACAGGTCCCCATGGAAGAAGTAGTTCCTGAAATACAAGTACTGTGTAGGAGAACAAGAGAGGTGAGATAACCATAGAGATATGGTTTTCTAGTCACCAAAGATGGTGACTCGTTATTAGTTTAAAATGATGAACATCACTCCTACAAATAGGCAATAGAGAGCTCAGAATATGCAAGATGGAAAGAAGCCATGAATTATAAAATAGATTCCATATATCATAACTAAGTTTGGGTTATAGTCGATGCACCGGTTGATGTAAATCTTTTAGGATGAAAATAAATATTCAAGAGAGAACTATACATAGAAAACTAAATACCTATAAAGTAAGTCTAGTGGGTAAAGGGTTTAAAAGCTTCAAGGAATTGAATATGGTGAAACCTTTTCACTAGTTTTCATGTTTAAGTCCATCAAAATTCTAATTTCTATAGTAGCTTACCATGACTATGAGATTTGGAAGATGTATGTCAAAACTACGTTCCTTAATGGAAACTTTCAGGAAGATGTCTATATTAAACAACCAGAAGGGTTTTCATCTCCAGGTGTTGCTAAAAGGATTTTCAAGTTGTAGAGATCCATTTACAGATTGAAGAAAGAAACCAGTTCATGGAACACTTGATTCGATGAAGCTGTAAAAGAATTTGTTTTCATTAATAATGAATGTGAGTCATGTGTTTACAAGTGGTTTAATGGAAATGTAGTAGTTATCCTAGTAGTATATGTAGATGGCATATTACTTATTAGAAACAACATACAAGTCATACAGTTTTTTAAGGACTGGTTAAACAAGTGTTTCTCCATGAAGGACTTAGGTGAAGTAGCCCATATTCTAAGGATCAATATCATTCATGATAGATCCAAAAGACTATTTGGAATAAGTCAAGGTACATATCTTGACCAGATACTAAAGTGATTTTTTATGGAACAATCTAATAGGGGATTGGTTCTAGTGTCACATGGTTTACATCTTTCTAAGAAAATGTGACATCAAAAACAATATGAGAAAAAGAGAATGAGTAAGATCCCATATTCTTTAGTGATAGGATCAATCATTTATTCCATGTTATGTACTAGACTTGATGTTTCCTATGCATTAAGCATGGTAGGAAGATATCAAGAAAATATAGGAGAACAACATTGGTATTATTTTATGGATATCCTTAATTATATGAGAAGAACTAAGGATATATTCCTAGTGTATGGAGGAGATGAAGATCAGATCATCATGGGTTATACTGATTCTAGTTTTTAGACAGATCATAATGATTTGAACTCGTAGTTAGGATATGTTTTCTGGCTCAACGAAGGAGCTGTGATCTGGAAGAGTTCAAAGCAGCCAGTATTCACTAATTCTATAGAAGATTCTGAGTATATGGAGGATTATGATGTATCCAAGGAATCCATTTGGATACCAAAATTTTTTCAAGATCTTGATGTGGTACCAAGTAGTATAGATCATGTCACATTATATTGTGATAATACTACAACAATGGATCTTGAAAAAGAGCCATGGTCACACCAACAGAAAAAGAATATACTCTGAAAGTATCACCTATTGAGGAATTTTTATCAAAGGGGTGAAGTATCAGTAAGAATATTACCCACAGAAGAGAACGCGGTGGACCCCTTGACTAAAGGCTCGTCTCATTAGATGCATTAGTATCATGTAAGAGCTAGTGGACTGAATATCATTAGAAATTGGATTTAGTGAAAGTGGGAGTCTGTTGGAGTTGGTTCCCTAGAACCAACTTTTTTGTACTTTATGATAACTTGTATTAATATTTTTGAATATTAATAAAATCATTATAACAACATGATTATTCTTCTGCATAGAATATTATGTGATAATGTCCTAAGATTAGATGTCACACTAAAACGTTATAGCAGTTCCCCACTATGATGAGGACCCAGAAGTGCTACGACACTATTCTTAAACATATGTTCTATAACTGTATGATATCATTTGTGGGACACAAATTATATAGGATATTAGGTTTGGAGACTTATTGGACTTTGAGGAAAATTCTCATGGTGTACGCCCTTGGTAATATCTAGTGTAGGATATTATGAGAATGAGACTCGCCAGTAGGAAATCCACATTCATATGTGTTATTTGATGTTCCTATCTGCAGACATGTGTATTGGTCCTGAGACTTTAATATTATTATTAATTAGTATTATGAGTCATTTACATTGATGTATTGAATAAAACCATGATGACATATATTCTCGCTGAGGTATGATATGTTGGTTGTGTCATGAGTAATGTTGTATTAATGAATAATGCAAGAAATGATTTGTCCCTTATATTATTTAAAGGAAGTTGGTATCTAAGGAACTTTAATGGAAATGATATAGCCTAAATAAATCCATGGTCATGGTGTTCTATAGGTAAGTTCAATTTTCAAGAAGTCAAAAAAAGAAACATCGAGCACATAGATTGATGGCACCAGTATGCAGCCTTCTTGATTAGAGATATCATCATAAAGGGATTATATTAAACAGTAAGAATCTGTATGAGGTATTATGTAGTTATGGAATTAAATTCTTTCTCTATGGGTTCCTTGGCATGTTTCTAGATGATAAAATTGGAATTTAGGTTACTTCATATAATGCCACTAAGAAATAGGCCAATAGGGTCACACACTAAGTGTATCCAGATTCTCAGTTAAATAATAATATTATTATTTATTATTTAACAAGTTGAATAAATATTATCCCACCCAAGGTTTAATAATTATACATTCTTAATTGATCTCATATATTTCATCATCAATTATTTGATAGAATATAATATTAGCATAATATTTAATTAATATCTATTTGTTATTTAGTGAATATAATATTTATTTATTTATTGGAAAATAATGTAGTGACATTTTTTTGATAAATAAATAGTCCTTATTCAAGGACCGATAAATATTGTGGAGAAATTTTAGACCAAGTTTAATGTCCCAGTAAGAAATAATATATATTGAATATTAATTGATTAAATAATATTTAATTTAATTCCCAAGTTAAGCACATGTCAAGGAAATAATAATATTATTATTATTTTAGACATGGGGTTCTACAAGGGATTAAATAAATAATAAGGTTTGCTTATGAAATTATTTATTTCTAACTCTAGAAATATATAAACCCAATTATATTATTTTCTAATAGAGCCAATTCATTTTTTTGGTTGTGCACAACAAATTTAGAGAATACTCTCAAGACCTAGAGAGCTCCCTTCTCCAAGAACGCTCCCAATAACAGAGAGAATTCTTCCTCCACTGTTCTCCCTTAATTCAAGAGAGATCAAAGAGAATGATTTGGAAGAGATTCTCATGGAGATCAGAGGAAAACGATGCAAGAGATAATTTATTCCATGCTAGAACCCAGAGATTCCTACAATGACATTCATAGATTTTTGGAACACGTGTGGATCACTACTAGAGGGAATCTTATCTTGATTCCTATAATGCAATGATGGTGAAATGAAGATCTGTCATTAGAATCATCTATGATGAAATAATTCCAATAAGGTAATTCATTAATTGATTAAATTAATTATATAAGTACACATTGAAATATGTACAGAGGAATTAAACTCACACACCTAATGCCTAATGTCTTAGAGATTCACCATGGGATATTAATTTCCCATTCTAATCCATGTTTAAAATAATTATATCAGTTTCATTTGAGTTATATCTCTAAGGTGTGTTTTTCATAGATGTCAATATTCCCCGAATTAAGTTAAAAAATTTCAATGACCTTAGGTTATAACTCTGATTCCACACAAATCTATTCACTCACTCCCCCTTTCCTAGTTCTAAGATTCAATATCCATGAAAGCAGTGAAAAATTCTCTCAGCATTCATTTAATTTTCACTATTTAGAACTAATGAAATTATTAACTCTATACATAAATTTAAACTAGTCATGTTAGCATTTATTTCAATGAAATTTTTAAAAAAATAACAAAAATTAAACAAAAAAGTTGATTTATATAATTTACAAAAATATGTGTTTTTTTAATATTTTATTTTATCTTGAAATAAACTAAATTTAAAAAAAATGGTATTTAATTCCTAAACTATTTTTTCATCTCTCCCCACACTAAGTTCTAACATGCTTAAATTAAATCCCAATATGCTTTTTTAAGGTGAAACAAATTTAAAAATAAAAGAATCTAAACTGGTGTGAAGGAAAGATACAACCTGAGGTTCTTTATTCAATAGTAATAGGAATAATTTTGGACTCCTCCATTAGTACTTTACAAAAATATTTATGGTAATTCATTTATTTATGACCATTTAATTTGAAGTGTTTCTATGATTTAGATCCCTTGATCTCAACTCCACCAAAAGGAAAAGTTTTTTTTACTATATAGGGTCCAATCCATTTAGAATGAAGTTTACCTAAAATGAGGTTCATCCTTGAGCATAACAACACTTTATCTCTAATTTTAAAATATCTTTTATGGATGATTATTTCATGGATATATATGATTTATCCTTTTAAAATAGGGAATTATCATATTATTCTCTTATAAACTCTTCAACCTCCATAATCTGTAGCTTCCTCTACACTCCAGTGTTTCCAAAATCTATGTTTACTCTCTTAAAAACCTAGTAGGTTTTGTGTTACAACTCAACAGGTAGGTGATAATATTTTATATAAAATATTTTCAGGGATACATACCTAAAGGGTTTATATATGAAATTTTGCATTCCCATAGTGAATCCTCCATCTTTCTACTCTAGTCCTTCTGGTTGGGTTTCACTATCTTCTCTAGAATACTTTTTATCTCTTTTTTGGAAACCTTGTCCATCCCATTGGTTTTTGGGTGGTAGGTAGTGGAATTTTTTTGACGTAATCTATATTTTTTATCAAATATTCTATGTTCTTTTTGAAAAAGTGGGTTCCTTTCTCACTTATTATTTCTCAAGGAACTCTAAATATATAAAAAATATTTTATTTTATAAATTTAATCATAGTTTTGGAATCATCTGTTAGTGTGTATTTTGATTTAGTACACTTAGAAGAATAATATACTACTAAATAATGAAAGAAAATTCAAATTAAATAGAAAATTGGCCCATGAAATATAATCCACAAATATCAAATATTTCATATAAAATCAAAAAAATGGGGCATTTCATGCCTTTTGTAAATCCCATCACTAAAATAGCAGTTTATACTTTTTTGGAAGAAATAATGTGATTCTTTAAAAATTGAGGCCCAAAAACCGATATTTTAAAAGTTTCCTAGTTATTATTTGAGGTCCAAAATGACCTCCAAAATCAAGTGTGTGGGAAAATGTAAGTATAAACATAAACTCTTCTTTAGAGACATGCCTCCTTATTACATGATCACTATAGAATTTCCATTGATATGGGTCTTCCCAAATATAAAATTATGATTCAAATATCAATTTAAGTTATTTCTATATGGGAGATAAAATAGGTACCTTTTATGTGACTAGAAAACTCACTAAATTAGCATACCAGGGTACTTGAATGGATTCATACAACTACTCACTAGGAAGAGAGACATCCAAGTTTGTTTTAAATATTGGTTCTACCTTGGTAGTGTGGGGAAGTCTAATCATGTGGTCTATAACAATATTCTCATATACTTTATTTTCCTTAGTCTTTAAGTTGAATTATTGTAGTAGAAACATCCATCTCACTATCATCGACTTTTCATCAGCTTTCTTGATCAAATACCTAAGTGTTACATGATTAGAGTAAATAGTTACTTTAATTCCTAAAAAAATAGAAATAAAATTTTCCAAATAAATAACAATATACAAAAAATCCTTATTGATTGTTTTATAATTGATTTGATCTATTTCCAGGGTCTATGAAGCATAAGCTATCACTTATGATTGTCCCACCGTCTTTTAGAAAGTAAAACTCATACAGCCCTGTTAGAAGCATCACATGATATCTTAAAGGGGTGTTTCCTTTTTGGTGGGAAGATTATGGGGAAGTGGTTAATCCAAATTTTATCTTATCAAAAGCTATCCTACATGAATCATCAAAAAAAAACTCAATTTTTTTCTTGAGTATGTTAGTAAAGGGAAAATCAATCATGCTAAAGTCCTTAATAAAGCATATTTAAAATCCAACAAACCCTAAAAATGATCTAATGTGACTCACCATGGTGTGGAAATTTAGTACATATATGAAATCAAGTTTGGCCTTGTCCACTTGAATTATATCTTTAGAAATCATGTGGCCCTAAACATTTCCTCTTTCTACCATGAAATTGCATATTTCAAAATTCAAAACCACGCTTTTCTCAATACATATTTTTAAAACTTTTTCTATACTCTTCAGAAAGATTTGAAAATAAGTTACATTGATAGTAAAATCATCATGGAATAACTCCAAGAAATTTTCAATCAAGTATGAGGAAATACTTACCATACAATAATGAAAGGTACCTGGGTCATTGAAAAGACCGAAAGGCATACTTTGGTAGGAAAAAATACTGAAGATACATGTGAAGGTGGTCTTGTCTTGGTCATATGGAGTAATATGAACATGAAAATACCCATAAAGTTCATCAAGGAAACAATAGTGACCCTTCACAACTAGACTTTCTAACATTTGGTCTATAAAGGGTATGGGTAAGTGGTCTTTTTGGGTCGCACGACTCAATTTTCAATAGTCAATGAAAAATATCCAGCTATTATAGATTATAGTGGGTACTAATTCATTGCTTTCTTTTTGTATAATTGTGTATCTAGTTTTCTTCGAGACTATTTGGATGGGACTCACCTAATGGGAGTCTGAGATGTGGTAAAATATTCCAGCTCCTAAAATTATTTCTAATTATTTTTTAACTACTTCTAGAAGGGTCAGGTTGATCCTTATTTAGGGTTGACTTACTGGTTTGGACTCATTTTATAAAAAAATATGTGCATGAAATTTGTAGGGATAATCCCTAGAACATCCCCTAATGTCCATCCTATTTATATAGAATTTTTTCAAAATTTCCAGAAGTTGATACTCTTGCTTGGGTTTTAAATTATTTTAAATTATTATAAGAATTTTTTTATTTTCTTTTAAAAATTCATATTTCAAATTTGATGGAAATAGTTTCAATTTTTGCTCAGGGGAGTTTTCTAATGATGTTTCCAGCTCAATGGTCTCTATGATAGTAACCTGCAC
This sequence comes from Viscum album, assembly GCA_963277665.1. Lineage (NCBI taxonomy): Eukaryota > Viridiplantae > Streptophyta > Magnoliopsida > Santalales > Viscaceae > Viscum > Viscum album. The sequence continues at coordinate 1,819,084,123 of OY728151.1, read as the reverse complement.
AAGTAAATAACAATTATTAGTATCACTTTTTAGTAACTCATAATAATAAATTTCATTAATTTATTTAAATTCTTTAACACTCAAAAATATTTCCATATAAATCAATTTTTTAAAAACAGTTTCCCTAACAAAATCAGGTGTCTCCAAAGCTTCTCCTAATTTGATTATGTCAACTATTAAATTTCCTCCCTAGAAGAACAAGTTAATTAAAAAAAATTAATGTAAAAAAATAGTTGCTCCCCATTTGAGTGTTTCATTGATTCAAGGATGTTGAAATCCATTGTTTCCTCACCAAATTTAATAAAAATAGTTCCTTCATTGACATTTATTATGGTTTTAGTAGTCTTGAGTAATGGACTACATATAATTATGGGAGAGTGATCTTTAACTTTTCCTTCTTCTATGTTAAGAATTTATAACTTGGAAGGTAATATAAATACTTATACACTTACCAAGATATATTTAAGAACACCTACTGGGTAGGCAGTGGATTTATTTGTGAGTTGTATAACCACTCAGGTGGGTTTGAGTTCTCCCATCTATATAGAATAATAAATGGAATAATCTATTACACTTATTGATACTCCAATATCACATAGTGCATTGGAAAAACTATGCACTATGATAGTGCATGGGATTGTGAAAGTACCTAGGTATTGACATTTATTATGAATTTATGGGGTAACAAGGGTAGAAACATTCTTACTTAATCTTATCTCTTAATTACCTCACAATATTCTAAACCAAATGCATATGTATTTAATTAATTTTTTATACCTAGGAATTTGGTGGATGGATTCTAGTAAATGGATATTGATATCCCATTTCATGAATATTCCTATAATTTATTGTTGTACTATGTCCCCACTAGTTTTCTTGGGTGGTTTAGTACTTACAGGGAAGGGTGATTGGGGTTTATTTGAATCCTCAATTTTGTATTTTCCTTTGTTTTTATTTATTGATGGTGTTTCCACTAGTGCTTTAGCTTCTTTTTTCTTGATGTACTCTTCATGTATTATGGGTTATCCACTTCTATATTCCTCTAAATATGTTTATTTTTCAATTCTTCTTAGCTCATTACCACTCATTAAGGTAATATAACTAACATTTTCCTTGGGGTTAGGAATGGATTGCCCTGGAAGCTTACCATAGCCTTGATTTTTCAATTCATTAATGGCATTCATAAAGTATTTATACAATCTAGTAGTTCCTTTTGTGATAATCCATGGGTGTTGAGATTATTATTTTGAGTGGTGTGAGATGACGCCAGCTATTTCAGTAACTCCTTCAAGGTGGGATCTTTATTATTCTCCTTTTGGTATCTTATAGAGTACTAAGAACTACCCCGTTGGAAGGGTGGAGGTTGGAAGGTTAGTTGAAAACCTTTCTATATAGGTTCACTTTACTAATTTTAGTTCCCATCTCCAAACTGAGCATTAGAAAATTCTATAAATCCTTTTTTTCATGGTTGCTGCTAGAACTGCCTCTGGTATATATAATTATATCTCTCTATTCCATAGGCTTTAGGGAATCCATCAATTAAGTGCTCCTAATAATAGAAAATATGGAATGCCCTTAGAGGTGTGGAATATGATGTTTCATATAATCTTTTCACAACTAGATGTCTCACAAGTGAGGTTAATTATTAAATTTTATTTTCAAGTAAAGGGGAGTTAGAAATTTTTACCTCATGTACTCCTCTTGTTGGGGATCTTGTACTGAATTATTAAGAATTTTAGGATATCCTCTCTATCAACTCTATGAAATCAATGGGGGTAATTTCTATGAATTCTACCATATAGGAATCATATAGTATATTCTAGTTATTTTCCATTATCCCTTGGTATAGTAATACAAAGAAATGGTGATCTTTGAAAGTTTGATGTGGGTAGGAAGTTTTCAATCACTTGAACCTTTTCCAAACACATAGAGAGTCTCACCACTTTCTTTCTTGATACCATATATCTATTTACTTATTTGATTTATCCTTGAATAATGGAAGTACTTTTATAGGAATGCCTTCTACAGCCTGTCACATGTGGTAACTTCCCCGGGATGGAGGTTACAAATCCATTCCTTGGTTTTCCCTTCAAGAGAGAAGGGAAATACCTTCCAACTTAATTGATCTTCTGATACTCCCATAGGATTGAAATTACTATAAACCTTAGAAAATTATCATAGATTCCAATTAAGGTCCTCTCCTACCAAGCCGTTAAACTTTGGAATAAAATGGATCATAGCATTTCTTAGTTTAAAATATTTTTGATTATTAGGTTCTTGAAGTTGATTATCATTGTTGAAATTGGTTCCATAAATTTCTCTAAAAGTTATGATTAGTTTTTCCAAATATTTTTCCAGGTTTTCAATTCCTAAAGTTACTTCAGTGGAAGAATAAGTTTATGATGAGGAGTTTGTAAATGGAACTATGAAAAATTATCTCGCCTCATGTTCTATGATTTTTAAGGATTTCAATATCTCCCAAATAGTTATTTCAAACTCCGTATAAAAACCAATGAGGTATGATGAGTTAGATCTAGTTAATTATTAAAATAATTTTAAAAACATGGTTAGAACACAAATATTAGTCACCCTGGCAAAGGTTACAATTTTGATGAGCATCCTTTCAAGGGGTGATTGATAAAACAAATTTTCTACCCAAGTAAAATTTAGTAGTAGTGGGACTCGAGTTTTCTCTTATAAATTAAAATGTTATGGGTGTGTTTTTTGTGTGGATTCAATGGGTGAAAATGATTTAGAATTAAACTAATTTTGATTTTCACTATTAAAACCCAGTGGTTAAATTAGATTGGTTTCCAAATTCAGAATTGGATATAGTGACCTAACCTTGGATTATCCTCTTACCTTTCCTATAAAGTCATAATTCCATTTTAAGTCTCTCATATTTTCTATCTAACCCATTGAAACCTCACTTATATTACCTTAACCTAGAAGTTTTTGCTTGAGAAGGGGGGTAAAATTATAATTATAAACCTAAATCTCACCTGGATTGGTAATTGGATACCTCTGATCACCTTTATCTTCACCCACAAATCGCTATGGAGTGCAGTGGAGTGAGTCTGATTGGCCTATGTATGTAATCCAAAGAAAATAGGAAAACAAATTTTAAGTGAATAAGTAGAAGGAAATATCTTAAAATATAACATGTTAAAATAAATCTATATATATCAATAGAAGATAAAATCAATTAGATCATTTACTTCATGTATATGGTTAAGGGGAATCTCCTCAGCTTATCGAGTAATGGATTAGTGTTCCATCACTAGATAATTATAGTAATAAAATGAAATAAAACAAGAAGATAAAAATACAACAGTAGATCTGGTTTGATGATCATGGAAGCTCTCTCTATTCTCTAGTGAATAGTACATATTTTATAGATAAATCAATGATTCCTTCAATCTTACATCTACAACAATGTGATTAGAATGAGCTTCTCTTCCAAAAAACCCATCATGTCTGAATTGCGCCTTAAATTATGTGCCCACTTCCATTTCTTCATAATTCCACCAAATTCATGGCTTGATGGCCAATATTTTTCCAAATCAATGTACTTTAATATTTTGTGTTGAAAAATTCTTCTCGCATGATCGATCTTTGTACTCTTTCATAATGGATCGAAGAGAAATGTCTTGTTGCTCCGTGACATTATTGGACGTCAAATTCTACTTGGGGGAGGATATGATGCATGTGTTGGGATAGGTATTTGGATTATAAATTATCCTATGGGCTTCAAAAAATAGGCATGGGTCTTTGATTTTGGGGCTATAAATATCCATATACAATTCTTAGCACTAAACTTTGGTCGAGATAGTGTTGGGAAATCAATTTTGGTATCTTCTTGGGGTTCATTTTTATTTAGGATCTATTTTGTTAATATTTCTCCAGAAAACTCAGGTGGTTTCCATTTCCATTAAATATTACACTTGGTATCTCATATTATTCAAACCATACTCAAACTCATATTTAAAAATTATCAATATAATTTATTCAACATTAGATGTTTCTTCTTCAACTTGGTTGATCTCCTTGGTTCGGTGTTCTAGAGATCTCAGTCTTAGACGTAGAAAACTGAGGAGGGGTTGGTAACCGTTAACTGGTGGATTTGAGAAAAGCAACAATTATTGACCTAGGATTATTTTTTCATGGTTGCAATGCTGTTTTAGTTTTTTGGGGCTTCATTCAGTCAATCTATGGTTCTATTTTCTTTGAATGTCTTCATCATAGGTGTTTGTAACTCATGTTATTCTTTAACCAAAAACTTATTGGCACATAAAATTGAACACTTGGCACTCTCCTATCAATTTAATCATAAATGGTGTGTTTAGATCAAGTTATGGACCCCTTTGTCTTTATTTATGAACAAGAAATAAAATATAGACAGTTGTAAAAGAATTCATTGGGTTCAAAATCATATTTCAGCTTGAAATCTTTCTGATGAGCTTAGGATCTCATGCTCGACCCATGTTCCTTCAGGTATGAACCTCGATTTTTAGTCGATCTTGGTAATTTCTTCCAAATTCTTCATAAAAAGTTTTTAGGTTCTATATTTTTAATATTATTTTCTATCAATGAGATGGTTCTAGTGTTTTGAAATCAAATAAGTGCAGCATGGATCTTCTGTTCTCCATCATCCTTAGTAGGCTTTGCATCTAGATTCGGAAGGGTGGATTAGAATTAATTAGTAATAAATATATAATTGGCATCACCTCAGATTCAATAGGAGATCTCGGTCAGTATTCATTAGGGAACATGGACTATTATTCTTTAATAGTGAGTGCACAAAGGTTTTGGTCATCTTTTTTGTTCAAGAACGGCCCGTGCGGAGTTTCAACATCATCAGAATAGGTGGTTCATATTGATATTTGGTCATATTCTCATGAAATTATTCTTTAAATCATGGACCTAACATCATCATCCTCTTTTGTATCGGAGAGCATCGTATCGAACGTGACGGCATGGAAAGCTTTGGGAAGTGACACTCAAATGAGCTCGACATTAGTTACCAACATCTCTACATTATGGTTTGGAGATAACCAGTTGTGTGGATCACATCTTGTAGGGTAGAGGAGAGTCTTGGTGATGAAAAATAACACAAAGCGAGAATAAAAACAAAGAACAGACAAGAATTACATGCTTTTGCAATGATTCCTACATCCATGGGAGAAGAGGGAATTTCTTGATTATTTCACTCTCTCTGTATGAAACATTGAAGGATTAAAACCATGTTACAATTCATGGTATTTTTATCCTTTTAAATAGAGGAATGAAAACAAATTTTCTCCTTTGGTTGGTGGGTAGTTTATCTACCCATGAAAAAAAAACCTCCTCATCACCTGCTGCTTCAATGATGGATGCTTCAAAGAAGGTGTTGTTGGGTTGGCTACCAAACTAGAGAAGAGGTTTCCCACCAAAGGGGACTTATTATCTTTACTGATAGAAATCCTGTGAATTATTCCTCTGCAAATCACTCCCTAATTGGGAGTGGCCTCCACAAATCTCTCCCTCACGAACAATTTGGGGTAGAAGCTAGAACCACCATCTCCTTGCAAGCTTCCAGCTTCACTTTTGGTAGAACCTTCATCATCATGTCTACCCCATTTTCATTGGTGTGAATTTTCTCAAATTTCAACAATCTTTCTTCAAACACTTTTTGGATCCAGTGATATCGAACATCGATGTGTTTGAACTTGGAATGAAATTTCGGGTTCTTACTGAGATGAATAGCACTCTGACTATCACAATAGAGAATATAATTCTCTTGACTCTATCGTAGATCCTGTAAAAACTTCTTCATCCAAATAATCTTCTTTCAGCCTTCAATGGACAAAATATACTCTAATTATATGGTAGAAAAGGCAACACAGTTATGAAGTCATGATTTCCATTAGACTTCTCCCCCTGCAAATGATATCAGGCACCCAGATATGGATTTCCTCATGTCTACATATCCAGCCATATCTTCATCTGTGTATCCTTCTAAAATAGGTTTGTCACTTCCCAAAAATAAAAAATGACTAGATGAAACTCAGAGATACCTAAATATCCATTTGAATATTGTCCAATGATCCTTTCCTCGATATGATAAGAATATGCTCACAATGCCAATAGTGTGAGAAATATCTGGTCTGGTCCACACCATGGAAAACATAAGACTACCTACTACTGACTGATAAGGAACTTCTTACATATCTACTTTCTCCTCCTTAGTTTATGGAATCTGACCTATCATGAGTCTAAAATGACTCTCAAGTGGAGTTCTAACTAGTTTTACCTTAATCATGTTGAATCTTTCAATAACCTTATCAATGCATCACTCCTGAGATATCCAAATATTGGGATTCCTCTTATCACAAGTAATCACCATGCCAATAATATGAGTAGCGTCTCCCAAGTCCTTAATTTCAAAAGACTTGTTCAACTCCTTCTTCAACCTGTTATTCTTGGTGATATCTTTGCCAATAATCAGTATATCATCAACATAAAGCAACAAGATAATGAAATCATCATCAGCAAACTATTTGATGAAAACACAGTGATCAATATTCATCCTCATGTACTCATTTTTTCTCCATGAATGATTCTAATTTTTTGTTTGTACCACTGCCTTGGTGCCTATTTCAGACCATATAAGCTTTTATTAAGCTTGTATACTAGGTTTTATTTACCTTTAACCTAAAATCCTTCTCGTTTATCCATGTATATCTCCTCATCAAGATCACCATATAAGAATGATATATTTACATCTAGTTGTTAAACCTACAGGTTCATACTAGCTACCAATCCAAGAACAACTCTGATAGAAGAAATTTTAACCACTGGAGAAAAAAAATCATCAAATTCAATACCTTTCTTCTAACTGAAACCCTTCACAACCATTCTAGATCTATAGTGTAGCTATGATCTTCCATCTTATCCTTTAATTCTATACACCCATTTGTTATAAAGTACCTTCTTTCCATGTGGTAACTCTACCAAATAAGATGTATAGTTCTTGTGCAAGGATCTCATCTCTTCTTGCTTGGCCTTCTTATATTCCATCTTCTTCTCACTCTCGATCGCATCATCATAACTGTATGGCTCTTCTCCATTATTGAGAATCACATACACATGTGATGAATATCTACGACTCGGTTGTTGTTCTCTGGTTGGACTCCTCAACTGCGCTTCAGGGGGAATCTGTTCAGGAAAATCATATAATGGAAACATATGAGCGTATAGAGACATATTACCTAGTAGTGTTGTATCATCAGTTTCGGGTATCTCTCTCATACTATCTGGTAATGATGGTGGTGAGATTGGTTCTAGACTAACTAGAATTTCCTTAAACTACAACTTCTCTGCAATTTTTGGCTTCTCAAAATCTTCAATCGTCTAATCCTCAAGAAATATCACATATCTAATTCTGATGATCCTCCAACTAATAAGATCCCATATTTGGTATCCAAACTCCTCATGATCATATCCCAAAAAGATACATTTCTTTCCATTTCTATCCATCTTTTCTTGCTCATCTTTCGGGATGCATACAAATGCCCTATATCCAAATACTCTCAAGTGTTTGTAAGAATCATCTTTACCTACCCAAAAACTTTCTAGAACATTTTATTTCAGTGGAAATGATAGAGAAAGATTGACAAGATCAACTGTGGTCATCATTGGCTCCCCCCAAAAGGTTTTTGGTAGCTTTACATTTGAGAACATACATCTTACTCTCTCACAAATTGTTCTGTTCATCCTCTCAGAAAGACTGTTATGTTGAGGTGTCTTCGGTACTAATTTTTTCAGCTTTATGTAGAAACTCTTGAATTACTCCTCAAACGGACCATGGTACTCTCCTCCATTGTCTGCCTGTGCACACTTTAATCGCATGCCTGTTTCTCTTTCCACATTCACATGAAGCTGTTTGAAAATATCTTGTACTTTATCTTTAGTTTTCAAAGTAAAGACCCAAACTTTATTAGTGTGAATCAAATCTAAAAAATTTTCTTTTTTTACGATAAATGACCATTAAATGATACACTGTTTTGTTTTCCCATGATGCAATCAACACAAGTATCTAGATGTGTACCTTTTATTCCTGGAAAGAGATCCTTTCTAGAGAGATTTTTGATTCCTCTCTCACTCATGTGACCCATCCACTTGTGCCAAACTTCTACAGGAACATCTTTCCTAGCTGCATTTACTTCTCCTCCACACGGTCTTTCTTATGTGAGATAAAGAGAAGTATATTTCTTTCTTTTAGCAATTACCAGGTTACCTTTGGTAAGCTTCCATTTCCCGTCACCGAAGGAACTGACATATCCCTCATTGTCAAGTATTCCAATGGATATTATATTGAGGTGAATATCAGGAACATGCCTCACATATTTCATGTCATATCTTGATCAAGATTTTGATCGCTTACTCCTTTGAATACTTTGTTCATGGGGTTTTCTTCCTCTGCTTCTTCCTGTCCATTTCTATTTCCCTTGTCTTTCAGTGACAAGAGCCTCTGATTCAGGTGCATGTCCCTCATCATTCCTTTGAGAATATTCATTCAGAATTCGGTCTTTCACCATCTCCATGGTGAGAGTTCCATCTGGAGTTGAATTGCTCACCGACACAACTAGTGTATCCCATGTCTTTGGTAAAGAACTCAACATCAACAATTCCTACAACTCATCTTCAATAATCATTTTCATGGAATTTAACTAATCAATGGTACCTTGGAACTCGCTCATGTGCTCTGATATGTTGTTCTCATCTTTTCATTTCAAGTTGACAAGACGACATGTCAGGTTTTCTTTGTTTTGTGTAGTTTTCCTCACATACATCTTTTCCAATTTTATCCAAATAATGTAGGTGTCATTTTCATTGGAAATTTTTTGAAATATTCTCTTGTCAATCCACTTTCTGATTTGGGTAACACACTTTTTGTTGAGTACAACCCACTCCGCATCAACTAGCGGGATACTGGATGACATCTTCTCACCGGATTTACCTCTTTATGATTCTTCTTCTTGTGTTGAAATGGTCTTAGTGGTCTCTAATATTTCTTTCCATAAATCTTTAATATACAAAAGATCCTCCATTTTCAGTTTCCAGATGGCATAATTAAAAGTGAAAGTTTAATCATGTTATTGATATTTTATTCCATTTTTTAAGTGGTAATTTTGAAAAACTAACTATACGGATGTGTCCAGAATGGTCAAAATACTTAGAATTGACTTTTGGATCGCTGAAAATGGACTCCAATTGGCCGAGATATAACCAAAATAGTTTCAACAGTATGGATTAACTGCTGATGTAGTGCTGACATGGATCGCTAGAATAGTGGCCAGAAAAAGTTCCAGAATGTTTCTGGTGGTACAAAAAATGTCGTCTTCTCTAGCACGGGGGTGTTGTAGCACCTGTAGTTTGACCAAACTTTGACTGAGCCTATCTCCTTCATTTCATCTCCATTTTTTACACCACTTGAGCCATTGGAATCGTCTCATCATTCTCTTTATAGATCTAGCCTCAAAAAAATTAACCACATTCAATTTTCTGGTTTCCCAAAAACATTGTTGTCTCTTCACCGTTTCGTACCTGAACCCTCTAATACCATTTTGTTAGGGAAGCGGAGCATCGTGGCAATGAAAATGAACACAAAACGAGAATAAAAACAGAGAACACATAAGAATTATGTGGTTCGGTAATGATGCCTACATCCATGGGAGAAGAGGGACTTTCTTTATTATTTCACTCTTCAGATGAAACATCATAGGATTACAATCATTTTACAATTCATGGTATTTTGATCCTATTAGAGGAATGAAAACCATTTTCTCCTTTGGTTGGTGGGTAGTTTATCTACCCATGAAAAAAAACCTCCTCGTCACCAACTGCTTCAATGATGGCTGGTTCAACGAAGGTGTTTCTAGGTTGGCTTCCTAACCAAAGAAGAGGCTTCCCACTAAATGGGACTTCTTCTCCTTGCCAACAGAACTCCCTTGAATTCTTCCTCCGCAAATCACTCCCTAATTGGGAGTGTCCCCCACAACATCAATGGATCATATTCAAGCTTCTTTCCATGTTACGACCTCATATTGATAGAGTTTTTATTGGCCTTTTCTTCGATATCACCAAATGATATCTTATTATTCCTTGACTTGGTTCTTCAGAGATACTAGCTTCAATAGCACCCAATCGAATGTAGTGGTATTGGTACTATATTTGAGAATTATTCCATTCTCATTCACCAGTATTGGTGAGAATGTATAAACTCAACTTCAGTGGTAGGTTCAGCTTCCTCCTAGATCTTTTATTTGGATAGTGACATTAGTTTGGTGACTGGAATAGTTGACTTCTTCGGTCAATGGTGGTAGAGAATCTGGTTTTGATTCATCAGGAAATTCTGAAGATCATCAAGCTTTAAAAATAGTGCTCGAGGTTCATCTCCATAGTAGTATCCTCACTTGGGAGTGTTGTCAATGCTGGTGTTTGGGATGATCAATCCAGAGGATGACTTGTAGTAGTTTCAGTACAAGAAACCATATGAAGTTGAGGGGGTGCATGATTGATGTGTTGAGGTTAACCATGGAGGGGGAACAATCACTTAGTTCCTTTTCATGTTTTTTAGTTACAATCAATTTCACAGGGAGGAGAATGATTCCTTTCATTTGATTCATTCATTTGTGATTTTTTTATTTTCCATTTTTCACTATGTTAGATATTTCCTCATCTTCTATTAACCCATATTCATGGTTTAACCATTCTTGTGAATTTTTTTATTTCTTGATCAACCATATGAAGGGGTGATGTCACCATCACTTCAATACTTTGTCATTTTTCTTTCTATGGTATCTTTCCTTGTAGTAGATTGGCATGGGAAACTCACATTAACATTGGAACTTTACATAATTTTCTAATGAAATGGCATGGTCACTTTAAACCTTTGGAATTTTGAGTCTGACCTACATAGCACACAAACACATATTTTTTTAAATGTAATATTTTTTTGGTTTAAAATTAAATAGTAAAATTCAAAATTTTATTGCTTAACTCCAAAAAAATGAATTCCAAATTCAAAAATCAGAATTAATTTCCAAAAAAAACTTCTCAATTTTATTTTAATTATTTAAAAAACATTCTATAATCGAATTTAATTTCTTCATGAAAAAAATCACATGTCCAAATAAATTTCTAATTTGAAATAAACATTAACATTTAAAATTAAATATATTTAAAATAAATAAATTCCATATTATTAATCAAGGTATGGATTCCTTAGTTAAATCCAAAAAATAATAAATCACAAAAAATCTATATTTAATCCATTAACATTTAAAGTTCATATTTCTACAAAATCCAAAAGTCATTGATTTACCCGTGATTTCATGAATTAATGGGGGTAAATTTTAATGAAAAATAGGAAAAAAATACACTTTCATATCACAACACTAGAAGATGCATTAATTAAATTAAATAATAAATTTATTTAATTTATTTAATGTCTAACCTAGGAAAATCGTCTATTTAGACCCCATTATGTTCAATCTCTAGAGCTAGCCACAAAACATTAGAATATTGAGAGTTATAGAAGACATCAACATAGGGGACCTTCAACGATTGAAAAAATGAGTATCGAGGATCAATGATTGTATTTCTAAAAAATTCATCATTGAAAATATATTTCTTGGATCTTTCTAATGATGATGATGTAGAATAATTATTTATTAGTGATCAATACAATCATTGGGTATGACTTTTTTATTTATGTATTTTCTTCCCTATCATTCTTTATTTTGAGCATGAATTAATTTATCTTGTATGGATCCTGATATCTCCATGTATTCTCATGGACTAGTCAATTTACAATTTCAATTTAGTTTTTTTGATGATGTATTCTTCTTAATTATTTGGTTTCCACTATGAAAATCATTGGTCAGATCTATATCATCCAATGGTAATATTCACTTTGATATTTCTTTGGTTTTCTCCCACTATTATTCACATCCTTCACCATTAGCCTCATTCCAGGTGGCGGTTTGACTATTTTTGGTCCATTAAAAATTGAAATTAAACCCTTGGATTTGTTTTGATGTATGTGAGGATGAATGTGATGATTTTGGTGCATGGATATTCAAGAACTGATGGTGGAAACTAAATATAAGGATGTATTAGGTTCAATTTCACTAATTTTGGGTATACAAGAATGTCGGTCTTCAATGATGATTTTCATCTTGATGATGTGAAGGATGTAAATTGAATTTTGGTTCTATTATATCCATGATTGATGTATCTGGAGATGGAATGAGTGATATTGGATGTTGAAATGGTGGATCTGGAGAGATTCCATGGTGAAGCTGCATCTGGACCAAAAAAATATGACTACATGGCCTGTAGTTTGAGGAACACACATCATGTATCATCTTTGTTTATGGTGGATAATGTTACCACCTAACTTAAATATAACATGATCATGTGGTGGACCTACATGTCATGTAACTCTACCTGGGTAATCGAGTCGTGTTTAGAGGTAAGGCACCCAAGACCCTGAGTGGTCATATATGCCATGTGGCTCCAAGAATGCACCGTTCAGCTTTCACACACCATTTGGGGCATAAGAGTACACCTCACCAAGGGACATACTGTGTAATTTTCCTTGGATACTCTACCTTACATATATTCTTATTCATAACTCATATATGTGCCTATGAGTAGTATATTCTGAGAAGAATTCCATGTAGGATGTGAATGTGGCCTTTATTTCTCCACCTGAGATACGATGTGAGGTGTTGTGATCATGATGATTCTTCCAATGATTCTTGGAAAATTAAAGGGATTGATCTTGATCATCAAAATGATTTTGGGGTTGGTACTTTTTTCATGATTGGGCTTTCTAGGGCGTGGATCCCCCCTATCATATGTATTGGTAGATTTGGTACTCCCCCACATAACAGGATCATGGATCCTCTATCTTTATATTAGGTACTCCCTCACTATTGAGCTTCGATGGGGAGAAGGTCCTCCAATGTATTCATTACTCCCTCAGCTACGGTACCCATTAGTGAGGTGCGGGTCTTACTTTTTGATTCTCATGGGGTTTCATATGGTGCTTGGATTAGAATATGGGATCTATGGAGCTATAAGCAGACTCATCATTCTTAGTTGGTTATGAAGAGAGATATTCCTCTATCTTATATTAGGGTTTCCTTATAAGAATATCTCACTGGGTTTCTTTCCCCATCCTTTTCTTGTGCGTTCAGCTGACAATTTTATTTTATTACTTCCCCTTTGGTTCTCGGGGCATTTTACTGGGTATGCATATACTCACCCTAGAAAGGGATTTTACCACATGTTTCATGTTTTATGTAGATAGTATATAGTTGGATGATGACTTTGGCGTTCCTGGTGTAACTAGATATTAGTAGTACTCAGTAGTGGTGGTCTCAGGTTAGTGGTCGGTATAGGAGATTATGAGAAGGACCTTCCTCCTCATCAGTTTTTACATTGGGACTCTCTTTTTTTCTGGTTTGGTATATACTTTTACCCATTTATAATTTACAAATATTTATATTATTTTACTATGGTTTTTCTAGAGGTTATTACATTCTTTTGTTTCCTCTTGTGTTAGTATAGTATTTTATCCTATATGGTTGTGATGTAGTTGGAGGTATATGTGTGTGCATGTTCATTAGGCTAAGGCCTCCCATTTTTGAGATATTTCTAATCATTTCTAGTCATCATACCCTAACCTATTGGAGACGGGTTTGGGGTATCAAACATGGATTATTATTAACCCAGGTGGGGGATAGTGTGTTAGGCTATGGAAAAGTGGTATCAGAGCAGTTATGTCCTAAGGATGGTTTTTAGAGTTGGATGTGTTATGAGTATTGGTTTGGGATCTTAGGGAGATGGTGTTAAAGTTTTTTTTGTTCAAATATCAAGATAGGGAACCCATATAAGGTATGGTAGTCGATGTATCCTTGTACTAGGACTCTAATAACCTAATTTTTTACTACGTATTCTAAGAAACTGATTACAAGGAAACCAATAGAACATGCATCATATAAAAATTGATCTTTGACTTTCATGTCCTTCTTAATTCAACTCCCCAAATGTTCTCATCTAACCATGGTACATCTTGTTAACTTTCAAGATGCCTCCACAATGAAATATAGTTAGGATATTGAGATAGGGTCATGAAAATAACTATTTGAGTGATGAGGCCTCTGTGTAGGGACCACTCCATGAGGTGTTCCCTCTAGGAGACCAGAGAGCAGTGCTTCCACCTGATAAGAGGCGCGTGGATCCGACTCCAAGAATTTATGTTGATGTTATTATACATGCTGAGAAGGTTATTATTCTAGTTTGATAAGAATAAAATATGCATAGTCTTATCACGTCACATGATTATTATCCACATAGATCATTCAGTTTTCACAGTGAGTCATACCCTCAGTCAATAAAGAATTTTCTTGAGTTGGTGGTTTGAGTTTTCTAGATTTTTCAAACCCCAACCAATCATATGGTTACACTTGAATCTAGTATTATTCATGCAGTAGTAGGTATGTAATATATGATCTTAAATTAAAGTAAGCTTTTATTTCTAGAGAAACAACAATAGTGTAATAAACAAATCTTTATTTAAGAATGTGATTAAAACCCAAATTCATAATTTTTATAAATTGAATTTGATGAAATGAATTTTATTTTTTGAATTAATCATGTCAAAATTATCTTAGGATAAAATTTTGGGATTTTTTGGAAATAGTTGGATTTTGGGTGAATGGTGAAAATTTTGATTTAAAAAAAACTGTCACTTATGACATTATAATGACATAACAATAACTTAAAATCTTATGAAATTTTTTTCTATAAAAAAATATATTTAATAATTAATATAAATCATATATAAATATAATGTTGAACTTATAAATATATGCATAACATTTTGGAAATCTAAGTAATTTTTTTGTTTAAATAACTACTATTTTTAGTTCTTCTCTTTTAAACAAGTATTTATTAAGTTCCTTTAAGTTTTGGTTTGGTTTGAAAGAAAAATAAGTCACCTTTGATTTAATATAATCTAATTAATTCCATTATAATCAATATTATACTTTATTTTAATTTAAAATAATTTTTATACTTAAAAGAAACATTTTTCTAAAAACGGTTGTCATTGAGTTCTGCACACTTATAATAAGATTAATTTATATCACTCCTACAAATTTAATCAAGTAAAATGAATTATATATTTTGAATCAGGATAATTAATATTAGGCAATAAGGTCAAATTAATTTTTTATCATATTGAATGGTAACCATGGGAAATAGTTATCACTGTGGTTAAGGGTAAAATGGGTTTAAAAGGTTGAAAATAATGGTATTCTTCAATATAACAAAAAACACTTTTTTTAACCTCATTATATGGTTAGATTTTGACTATACCCTTATCATTTTTGAAGTTATGAAAATTTGGAGACACTTGAATAATAAAATGAATTTATATTATAAAAAAAAATAAGTAATTCTAAGTGTGTCATTTACCTCACTTATAAAATCCCACTATTTCTCCTCTCTTATTCACACCACTTGAGCCACTTATCTCAACCAAGCCCTACCAAAATATCTTCCCAATATTCCTCACCTTGAAATAGAGGCTCTGATCTCATAATAGAACCAAATGGCCATAGATTCAAAGGTGGGATAGGATGAGGTTAAAAAATCTCCATCCAAAAGGATTTAAACAAGTCTAATTGGAAAATTTACCCTTATCTCTTGGTTTAACCCCTAGTAAACCCATTTTAACCTTAACAATTGTGACAAATTTTTTGGGTTTTTACTATTCATTATAACCAAAAATGAAAGTGGCCTCATTACCAAATTTAGACATGATGGTTCCAAATATGGAATTAATTTTATCAAATTCAATCTCTAAAATTATAAGAAATTAATTTTAAAATAAACTCACAAAATGTGCTTAACAATGGTTTCCAAGAAAAAAAAATCATAAGTATTCAAAGTCTTAATACCAGAATCCACATAAATTAATTCAAATGACTAAAATTTCATTATTCATAATATAAATGAACTAATTTAACTTTTAAAACTATCTAAAAATAAAACGAGACTTTGTAAATACTTTAAATAAAGAGATAGTCTTCAATAAAAATCACTTTTTCACTATTCATCGAAAAATTAACCTTT
Source organism: Viscum album (assembly GCA_963277665.1). Lineage (NCBI taxonomy): Eukaryota > Viridiplantae > Streptophyta > Magnoliopsida > Santalales > Viscaceae > Viscum > Viscum album. The sequence continues at coordinate 1,819,067,929 of OY728151.1, read as the reverse complement.
TCAAATAATTCTCAAAAATTCACACTAGAAAAATTTTAACATATTGATATCAAAAATTAAGTTTATTTTTTCAAATAAATTTAAGTGTCAAATTTTAATTATATTATTTTCTTAAAAAAAGTAATAAAAAACATTTTTTAGGAAAAATATATTTTTAAAAAATATATTGACTTTATTAAAAAATGAGTACTAACTTACCAATATATTTTTATTATCTAAAAACTTTATACATATTTTTAAAATATGGTTATTCTTATTCATACTTCCAATTTAATGGTTAGGTTATAACGATATACTATTTTATGGTTCATTTAGACTCAAGATTGCATGTATTGAAAGCTATCAAAGAAATTAAATTTATTTAAAAATATATATCATAAAATATCAGGGTGTTACACCTTACATATTTATGTATGATTTCTTGGCACAAGGCCTTGATGTTAAGTTTATTATGTCTGGAATTATGCATTATATCATTCTGGAACTATTTTTTATTATCCATGTGATTATTTATGTTGATATGTCATCCATGGATTTAGTCTCCTTTTTATGATATTAGTTATATGGAATATTTGATTATTTTTTATCTCTGACATATTATTTATGCTTTATCTTTCCTTTAATAGATTTTATTGTACAATTTACCATACTAATCATCTGATCTCATCCTTTATTATGTTTTCCTTTAACAGGGATATTGAGAATGGATCTATGAATGATTTCAATGATTTATTAGAATAAATAATAAATTCATCACTAAAATTTTAAAGATTTATTTCATTTTTCTAGATGTAATGTGAGAATTATGTATTTATATAGTCTCACAAGACTACTAAACTATTTTATCATTCACGATTTTACCCCTTGTATTTTTTTCAATGTAGTAAAATAAACACTAGTTCTAGGTTATAAGAATTGGGGTGTTGCGATTGGTATCAAATAAAGTTTAGTATAAACCTTGGGAACTAGATTTAGGAAAACATTGATTAGAGAGCATAACCCTATGATATACTCTCAGGATAAGTCTATGTATAGGATAATATCATAAAGTTTTAGTAAAGTAGAGATTGTTTGGTTTTCTTATAAAACACATCTACATATGGATACTGTAAAGTAGATGTGTTTGTGGCATAGATGCACCTAGGGGTATCAACTCTAAAAGGGATGAATTGGGTATTAACTTGATCATAAATAGTGCATGATGAATGAGCCTAATAATAAACACTTGTCTAGAAACTTTCAGGGGATATTATTTGGTTGATTCACATACTCTTTAAATCATTATTAAATACTTAAATAATATTTGTATGATTTGAATATATTTTCAAATATAATAAGATTATGATTCTGAGATTATCTATGCATAAATTTTCAATTTATGTTAAGTGTTACACTAAATTTAGAATTATATACTATGACTTAAAATTCATAATGTTATAAGCTAATTTAGAATATTGCATTGTTTATAAATGGTGTTTAGTGGAAGGAATGGAAACTTTATTAATGCATGTAATCTATGTAGGGATTTTCCTCCAGGTAAAGATAATTAATATGGAGCTGTAGCTGGATATGAAAAAACTATAACTATATTGAGGTATAAAACTCAAGTTATGACCAATAACCTTTCCCATATGGATCATCCTACTGAACCCCAACATAGTGCAATAATTTCAGACTGCTTTATGTAGTAGTATCATTCATCATTCAATGGGACTAATAATACATCAGTAGTTGAGAAATGAATCAATATCTTGGAGAATATATTTCTCTCTTTGGGAAGTAGAGAAAGAGAGAAAGTTTTCATTGTGTTTTACCATCTTAAAGTAGACGTTTATCAATGGTGTTCATTGATTTAGAACACTAAGGAGTTGAAGGAAATAAATAGTATGGTGTAGAATACTTTTAAGTATATGTTCTTTGAAAAATACTTTCCTCATGAGTAATGAGGTGATATAGAATGGAAATTCTATAATATATGGAAAATGAAGGGAAAATTGTTTCCAAATATGAAGCTAAATTTACAAGATTAGAAAATCATGTAGCAGATTATGTATGTGATCTAAGGAGTAAGATCGATCATTCCTTTGATAGGATAAATCCTATCCTTAAAAGGGAATTAGTCGCTCAAAATCTTTTCAAATATGAGAATATAGTATCAAGAGTCATAAATATAGAGAAATAATTCTCCAAGTCATATGTTTTTCAAGGAGAAATAGAAAATAAGTGGGCGACTAATCACTCTGGAAAAGGAAATATGGAAAATGGGAACAAGGTAAAGGTATAATTTAAAAAATTTAATAATTTTGGGAAGAAAAAACATGAAACATGCTTGATGGTAATGGTAGATTACTTCAAGTGTGGAAAGAAAGGTCATATGGTTCATGATTTCAAGTCTAAGAAATAGGTTTTCAATTTTTAATGCTGTAACTATAAGGATATGGGGAACTATTCAAATGAATTCCCTAGGCATCAAGGGAATTTTCCTGAGAAAAGGACAAGGGAGAAAGGTCAAGCTTTTTTTATCACTTCAATTGAGGTTAAAGTTCCTAAATATGAAGTGGAAGGTACATTGATTATAGCATCAAATTTATCTAATACTTTAGTTTATTTTGGATATTTTCGCTCTTTTATATCTTCCATGTTTACCCATAAAATTAGATATTTATCTAACACATTAAGAAGGTAGTTTTCAATCAAGAATCCTAGTAGAAATTTTACTACAGAAAGGATATGTTAGTCACTCCCCATTATGACACATAAACTTACCCTATTTGAAAACTTTATTATTATACCTATGGATTTATTTGATATAATCCTTAGTATGGATTGGATTTCAAATTATAATGAAAAATATTATTTTTGAGAGAAGGAGATTTCAATTTGTGATGGAGATATAAAATCCATTGTCTTCAAAGGGGAGTATATATCATCTGAAGCATGTCTGAATCCACCTATAGTAGCTCTACATAATGAAATTCATAAATAAGAAGAGAAGACACAACCTATTAATGGGAAAGGTATTCTTGGAATAGAGGATGTACCTACTATGTTGGAATACATTAATTTTTTTCCTTAATAACTACCTGGACATCCACCTGAGCATGAAGTTTAGTTTTCAATTGATCTCGCCCCTGATGAAAAAAATATATATAACATTACCTATAGGATGGAAATAGTGTAATTAGAGGAATGGATGAAATAATTGCATGAGTTGTGTGATAATGAATTTATATGCCCTAGTGTTTCACAATGGAGAACTCCTATTCTTTTTTTAAGAAGAAATATGTGTCTATGAGGTTGTTCATCGATTAAAGGGAAATAAATGCCATTAATATATATAAAAAGTATCATATTCCCCATATTAATGACTTATTTGATAAAATTTAAGGATATCAGTATTTTTAAAATATTTATCTTCATTCTGGGTATCTTCAACTGCAAGTAAAGAAGGAAAATATTCCAAAGGCATCATTTCATATGCAGTATAGACATTATGAATTTAAAGTAATACACTCTAGATTAAATAATTAACCCTATATTTTTATGAATATGATGAACATAGTATTCTAGGATTATCTTGATAATTTCATTATCACATTTATTGATGATATATTGATCTAATATAAAATATATTATGAGAATAAGATTAATTTGAGAATTATTCTTAAGACTCTTAGAGAAAGGGAGTTATAGGGGAAATTTAGAAACTGTAAATTATTCCTTTAGAAAGTTTCTTTTCTTGCACATATTGTCTCTAATAATGGGAAATCATTTGACCCTTCAAATAAAAAGGTAGTGATGGAATGACCAATGCCAATGAATATAACTGAGGTACATAGTCTCCTTTGGATAAAAACTTACTATCAACAATGTTTTCATAAAAAGTATCAATTAGATAACCTATTATATAAGTTGACATGTAAAGGGGTTAAGTTCATATATTTTGAAGAACATAAATAAAGTTTTGAAAAATTAAGTTGGAGGTTGGTCAATGTGTCGATATTGAATTTACCATCAGGAAGGGATGGATTTGTGATTTATATTCATGTATAAAAGAAAGGATATGGATGTTTCCTTATGAATAATGATAGTGTTTTTTCCTATGAATAAAGGTAGTTAAAGATTCATGAATAGAATCATCCAACCCAGGATCTTGAGTTAGCAGTCATAATCTTTTCATAAAGATATGGAGGCATTGCCTTTGTAGTGAAAATATGAAATATATATAGATCACAAAAGTTTTAAATACATATTCTTAGAAAAAGTGTTCAACATGAGGAAATGGAGATGGTTAGAAATTCTCAAGGATTATGATTTCTCAATAGACTACCACCCTGGGAAGGCAAATAGGGTGTCTGATTCATTGATTATGAAAGATCATGAAGTTTTGACTAAAATGAGGACTGAAAAAGATCTTATATTCATGTATTTAGTAAAGTTGGATATTGGAATCATTATAGAAGGGGAAACATCACATATATTCCAAAATAATTTTTAAACCATCCTTATTAGAGAAAATAAAAATTTATCATCTTTGTGATGAGAATATACAAAATAAAATTAGAGTCATAAATGATGGGAAGTTGGTATATTTTAGGAACTAACCCATCAAAACCTGCCTCATCAGTAGTAAGCTGAGTGAGACGCCCCAAGACCACCTCCAATAGGTTAGGGGATGGTGAAAAGTGTTTTATATTCAATACTTAAATGAGAGGCCTTAGCCTAAGTACCTACACACACACAAAACCGTCTCCATGCAACATAGAAAATATATAATAAAATACCAAACATCTAGAGTGTAAACCATGCATGAAATAACCTCTAGGAAAGCATCAATGTACAACAGCATAGTAAAAAATGTATAAAGGGGAAAAATATATGCTCAAACAAAAATGATATCCCAACCTAACAATAACTAGAAATAGAGAAATTCTAAAGAGTGTTTGGATCACAATCTCCAAGGATAACCACCAAACATGGTCAGCACCAAGAACCACAATTATTCACCAGAATCAGGTCCACTAAGGTCATTTTCAATCTTCTTAACATATTTATAAGACAAAACACATGCAGGTAAATACCATATAGGGGTGAGTATATGCATACCTAATATGACGCCCTAAAAACTAAAAAGAGTGCAATAGAAATATCAGCAGTTAGCTCAACCCATAAAGTAAAAGGGTAAAGAAACCCAACACTAAATATGATCATAAGAAAACAAAGAGAGAGAGAGAAAGGGAATCTCCATCTCTACAGCTAGCTAAGAATGACTTTGATGCCTAGAATCATGCTAAACCTAACCAAAATTGGTGTAGAGGCTCACACCTCACCACTATGATCCAAACCCAAGGGAAAACTAAATCTAGTGGATGAAACAATCCCTGTAAGAGCTTAAATATGGAGGGTACCACTCCATAAATAGAGTAATTTTACCTAGTTATGATATGGGGGAGTACTGAATCTACCTATGTAAAGAGCATGGGGGATCCATGCCCTAGTGTGACAGGGGAGTATAGACCTCAATATCTCTCAGGTGAAAAAACCTGATCACTAACATCATCCAAGCATCACTGAAGGAATCAACATGCCCATAACACTTCATTTCATATCTCTAATTTCAAAATGAAGGCCACCATCATGTCCTACATAGAAAACTAATCATGATAGGCATATTTCAGTCCTAAATATGAGTCTCAAAGAAGTTTATACATGAGGTAAAATTCCATGGGGAAAATTACATGATGTATATAGGGTATACACAGTGTTTCTTGGATACATTGGGCATGCTTGTGTCATCCATCCCATGCATGTGTAACATGGACCATATCCGTGTACTCTAGTCATACCCATGTACACTATCCATGTTCGATTACTGTGGATGTGTCTGAGTACATGGTTGTACCCATGTACTCTAGTCATGTTCATGTACTTGGCTGTGTCTATGGATTTTTAATCTTGGGGTACATTCCAATAAACCATAACCAAGTTACACGGAATATATGGGTCATACATGGGTGATATTTAATTTTTCCCAAAACCCTAGCTTCTAAAATAAGGGGACTACATGGTGTGTTTTCTTAGAAATACACGTTGTGCATATCAGGATTTTTAAGAACTCATTAGTCTTTATATGATTCTACTCATGCTACTTACACATTTGATCTAGATATAAAGATAACCTAGAAACTTGGATCTAGGTTTCAATGAATTCAAATCATCATCTGTTGTTGGATTCCTACCACCCGAAGCGTGTACCGATGATGTTTTTCACAACGCGCCACCACATCAACTCACACATGCATGAAAACACATGATATGGACTCTAATATGTGTTGCTAACACCTGCATCTTTCATCTAATCATGATCCAATCACAAAAAACTAATCTCCAACTCATTTATGCATCCTCCATGAATTCAGGGGTTTGATCACGTTTGAATCCGACCTAGAAATGCCAAACTGTGATCACATGATCCAATGATGAAGAACGTGAATAATAGTTGGGGAAAATCACAAGAATTAATTAAGATAATAATTGAATGATGTGATCTTGTCCAATGACCATGAATTGTATAAAAAAAGTGGTGAATCACATGAGCAACAAGGATAAACAAATTGGGTTCAAGAATACCAAAAGAAATAGTGTTCATGAGAAGAACATAAATTGTGGAGAATAAGAAGATCTATAATCCATGCTCATAAATTTAATTAAATAAGGAAGAAATCCAAGAAATAACATGCCTTGCCTTGGTTATGGATAGTGATTAAGATGATGATCCCACAATGTGCATCATTTGTCTCACGATTCTCCTAAATCTTTTGAATTTGTTCCTCAATCTTGATCTACTAATGCCAACAAAGATCTCATCCTCTTATATAAACTCCTAAGGCTATGAATCTAACCCTATAGATTCATCATAATGATGTATTTATAAAGGATAATTAAGTTTTAAGTTATTAAATATATTAAATAAATTAATCATTTAATTTATTTAATGCACCCTACAAGGGTTTTCCCCAACTCGGATTCTGATGTAGACCAACTTTATGTCATGCCTAGGGTAAACCCCATGTTTTGAAAACAACAGTTGTCTTAGATTTCCCATTTTAGGTTCTAATCAATGGTAAATCCATTTATTCTAAAAATATGCATAGGTTTGATTTAATATATATTAATACTTTTAATATATTAATTATAGATCCTTAAAATTATCAAACACAATTCTGAATCTAAGGAAAAATATAGAGATATATATATAGAAATATTCAAAGGAATAAACCCACAAAACCAAAGTCATTAAATTCTCCCCTCATTCAAGGTTTTTCCCCAAAAATTACAAGCTATACAAAAAGGTGGGGGTACTGAGCCTACATTTTGATATCAAACTACCAGAAGATCTCTCACACACCCCCATACTACCAAAGCACTCAAAACAAATAGATGGTCCATCCATGCAGGATCCTCTTCTGCTGGTCCATGGTTGCCATTGGGTACTCCAAAAATGTGGCACCATCCTCGATGTCTAACTCACCCCATTCAATAATGTGTGTCGGGTTGTACACATATCTTATCAGTTATGACACATGGAAGATATCATATGATCAATCCAACTATGGGGTAAGGATAGGTGCTAAGCAACCTCACCAACCCTCCATAGGATCAAAAATAGCCTGATGAACCTTGGGGATTGATTTCTTACCCAAACAAATAACTGAAATCATAATCATGGGGGGAATCTAAGTAAAACATATTTTCCATACATGAACTCTAAAGGCCTGAGATGTTGATCCATATAATATTTATTTTAGCTCTTGGTTGTCCTCATATACTCATAGATCACCTGAACATTCTATGTTGTTTCCAGCACCAGCTCTGGACCAACAAGAGATGTCTCGTCAATCTCAGTCTAGCATAAGGGTGACCTATAGAGTGTCATGTGTAGGTCCTTGAAAGTTTTCATACTGATAGTAGAGCGATAAATATTATTATAAGAAAACCCCACCAAGTTAAAGTGATCCTCCTAGATCTAGCTAAAGTCCAAAACATAAGATCTCCACCTATCCTCCAACACCTAGATAGTTTACTCGGTCTACCCATTCATCTAGGGTGAAATGTTGTACATATCCGTAATTGGGACAAAAATCCTCCTAAAAACCCTTCCACAACCATAATGTGAACTGAGCATCATGATATGAGACAATCATAATGGGTTCCCCATAAAGATGAATGATCTCCCTCACATTCAACTGACTCAAACTCCCAACCAAACTTTGCTCCCTAATGGAAAGAGAGTGTGTTGACTTAGTGAGTCGGTCAAAAATCACTCGTATAGTGTCATAAGCTCTCAATATCAATGGAATACCTATTAAAAAATCCATATATATGTCATCCCACTTCCATTATGAGATCTTAATAGGTTGATTCAAACCCACCAGAACCAAGAAATTATCCTTTTTCTTTTGAAACATGAGACACCAATATACAAACTTGTCAATGGTATGTGTCATGTCAGCCCACCGAAGAAACTATTGAAGGTACTTATAAATTCTTTTCACACCTGAATGTATAGCCATGGGAAGGAATGAATCTCCCTCAAAACTACCTCATGCAATGTGACTGGAACCACCATTCATCCTTGAAAAAAGTTTAAATGCTCCCCTCCTTCATAAAATTTGTTAGGTGTGCCTCCTAAGGATATCTAGTTACATAGAACCTTGTAGTCAATGTCTCCTAACTAATCCTCTCTCATATTATGAATAGTAGGTGGAGTCACCACCATTATATAAAGATAAGATACACCCATATCCTTCACCAAGTTTATCTTCAACAAATCCAACTTCTCATATTCCTCCTCTTCCAAGTGAGAATGGGATTTCCTGCTAAGGGAATCTTCCACTACATTGACCTTCCCTAGAGTATAGACTATCTCAAAGTTATAGTCCAATAAGAACTCCCAACAATGCCTATGTCTCAAGTTAATATCTATCAAAGTTGAGATGTACTGGATACTCTGGTGGTCTGAGTAATCAATGAAACACTTTCCTAAAAGATAATGCCTCTACATCTTTAAGGTAAAGACAGCTTGTACAAACTCCAAGGCATGTGTCATTTGATTCTGATCATAGGGCCTCAACTAACTCGAACCATAAGAAAACACTATCTACCTTTGCATAAACAAACATCTGATATCATCTCCAAAGGTATCACAAAACACAAATCACTCAACACCCTCCACCAATAGTCTCAAAATAGGAGACCTGGTTAATATTAGCCTTAACACATCAAAGACTCTCTAACACTACTCAGTATAGGTAAATGGATACCATTTCCACATAAAGGTATTTCCCAATAAGGATATGAATCAATATTCACTGGATCCATAGCTAAACCATGCTAAAAGATGAAATTCCCCTAAAATTGAACCTCTCATATACAAATTTGACACTTTGTGAGCTTACCATAAAGCTAGTTCTCCCAGAGTAATTCTAAGACCATCCTTAAATGATATGCATGCTCCTCCTCTGGCATAGTGTATACGAGAATGACATCGATGAAGAAAACTATGAATTAGTCCAAATATGGATAAAATATCAAGTTTATAAGGTCCATAAACACAATAGGGGCATTAGTCAAACTGAAATGAATCACTAAAAACACATAGTGTCCTTAACAACTTTGAAACGTCGTCTTAGGAATATCAACCTCACTAACCATCAAATCATGGTAGTTGTACCTGACATCAATATTTTATAACCAACTCACACCTCTCATCTAATTAAAAATGGCATAAATCCTCATAAAGGTGTAATTTTTCTTGAGAGTTACCTGTTTTATGCGATGATAATCAATTGAAAGCCTCAAACTCTGATCAACCTTTTTTAAGAACAAAACTAGATTTTCCTGGTGGGAAATACTAGTTTTGATAAAAAAAATCTCTTGAAGGTCTTAAAATTACACACTCAACTCCTAGAGCTCATTAGGGGCCATTTGATATGTTGTAGAAGATGTTAGTGTGGTCCTAGGGTGAAAGTTGATGTAGAAGTCAATCTACTATCTTAGAGATAATCCTAAGATATCTTTGGGAAATATGTCCATATAATCATCCATTACTTATGGAATCCATATGCTTGAATAGATCACTACACCAAGGTCCAAACTTTCCAACTGATGGTTAAAATGTTGAAACTTCTTACTCAAGATCCCCACTTTCTTAGTTATAAGATCTATCTCACCTAAGAAGGAGAATCCCATCCAATATTTAAAAAGATATTTAACTATAATGTGATGAAATTTTATCTAGGAATGCACCACAGACAACTAGTCCATGCCTAGTATGGAATCATAAGGTTTCATCACAATTACCAAGAGGTCCCATGAGAAAATCTCTTCACCAAGTTCTAACTTGAACTGTCAGAAGATGTGTGGTATAGAAGAATCACTCCCTGTAGGAATCTCTAGCCATAGATGTTGGGATAAAGACTTAGATGGAAGATATAAATCTTCTATAATGGATATGGGGATAAATTTATGACTCAATCATGTGTCTAAAAGTACTAGATAAAAAGTATAAAATACATATATCATACCTTGAATCATCTCATGAGCAACCTGGTCACATCCCTCCATAGCCTACAACTAGTCACACCCTCAACCGCCATCCCTCTAAGCCTAGCATGGTCCATCAGGTGGTCTTGATGGAAGTAGATCTTCATGTCTTCCTCCACCTATAGCTCCTCCCCCTAGAGATACACCTTCTCCTATATTAGCACTACCTCCCCAGGGGATACCCTAACCACATCTAGGAGGTCCCTAATCACAGTGCTACCTCAACCATGGAGGTCCATCCATAGCCTAACCACCATCTACGACATGACAGGTTGGGAAATCATAGTCCATGTGACCCTTCCCATCACAAGCATATCATTGACCCTCTCCTGCATGATTAGATCATCTACTCAAACCCTATGCCGCATATCTATGTTTTTGAGTCTAGGTATGAGTATACCTCCTGTATTGAGACCCTAATGACTGATTACATCTAGATATTACAAAAGACTCATCCCAATGATGACCACTACCAACTCTAGCCACCTATAGTTCCTCTACTAGTAATATTTCTATAAAAATATCCCTCTCCAACACTCTAGAATAAGTGGGAATGCATAAAGAGACCACTCTAAAATGTATGTCTCTTAAAATGACCCGATCAAACATTCACATCCTAAATTATCCATATAACACCATATCGATGGAGTAAATATTGAGTTTGGTAAAACTTATGGCATACTAAGAAACTGACATGTCACCCTATTGTAACTTGATAATCTCTTGAATCTGTATAGAGCACAAGATCTAAGGGTAATACTCATAATGTAACATCTAGTGAAATTCTAACCATGAGAGTATTTCCTCATCATGGGTCTGAGTGATTAGACCCCACCAAAACCTTTCTGATCCATAAATAATATTGTATACAAGTGAAACCATCTTATCAATCTAGTTATGAACAAGCATAAAAACTAAAAGCACCACATTGTGCCAATCCTCCACTCCCTAAGGGTCTATCTCACCATGAAACCTCAACTATCTCTATAATTGGAAATCACATAATGTGTTAAAACTACATGCATCATCATCATGATCTTCTATAACTTTTGGCCACTCCATAGGTAGTGGAGTTACTCTTTTCCCACTTGGAGGAAAAACCTCATGAGTGGGTCCCTAAATTGAGGTCTCATCACTCAACTGATTTTCATCAGGATCCTATTTCGGTATCCTAGTTGGATGTCACTACAGAGGCGTATTTAAAGTTAATAAGGCATACCATGGTTATATGATCATATCTGGGGGGTTAACTCAAGAAGGAAATGGAAGTAAAAATACTCAATCCTATATGATTCTTGAACCATTGGTTCCCTATAATTGATGCCTTGGAATGTCGATTTGACAAGTAGGTTGTTAGTGTCTTGGTATATGGATATGTCATCCACCACACTAACACTAGGTTCCCTATCCTGATATCCGAACTTGAGAAACTATGATATAATTTCCCTAAGTTCCAAAACCAAACCACAAAAAAAAGGCCAACTCCATACACCGACCAGGGTAAAATACTTCCTATAATACCACTCTAACATGGCCTGACCCACTGAGACCTTCCTGGCCAGTGGTAAGCTGACTGAGACACCCCAAGACCTCCTCTAATAGGCTAGTGTCTGGCGACAAGCACTGAGTAGAAAATACTAAAATGGGAATCCTTAACCTAACTACCTATAAAAATGCACAAAACCATCTCCATGAAACAGTGTGAAGATGTAATAAAAGACTAAACATCTAGAGTGTAAACCATGCATGCAACAACCTCAAGGAAAGCATCAAAGTACAATAGTGTAGTATAAAAATTATAAAGGTGAAAAATAATTCCCAACCAAAAATGAGGACTTAACCTGAAAAAAACTAAAAAGGGAGAAATACTAAAGAGATCATGGTTCACGATCTCCAAGGCTAATCATCAAACATGTTCAGTACCATGAAGCGCTATGCTCCACCAAAACTAGGTCCACCAAGGTCACCACCAATCTTCCTATCATGTGCATGATACACAACACATGTGGGAAAATATCATGTAGGGGTTATTATATACATATCCATCAAGGCATCCTAGAAACCAAAAAGGGTTAAACTAAAATAGAAATAGTCAACTCAACCCATAAATCAAGAGAGTAAAGAAACCCAACATCATATATGCTCATAAGAAACCCAAGAGAGAGATAAATGAGATCACCATCTCCATAGCCAAATAAGAATGATGTGTCATCCTTTAGCTCCAAAGTTCCATATCTAATTCCAGAAATCATGTATAGCCTCACCGGAATTTGTGTAGAGGTTTTTTATCTCACCCCTATACTCCACAACTGAGGGAACACTAACTCCAATGGAGGACACTCTCCCCACTAGAGCTCAAAGATGGGGGGATCACCACATCATATATAGAGGAATCATTACCTACTATAATATGGAGGATTACCGACTCTACCTATGTAAAGAATATGGGGACTTGTGCCTTAGTGTGACAAGGGAGTACTAACCCATGCATCTCTTTGGTTAACAAACTTGATCACTGCCATAAAGAAAGCATCATTAAATAGAGTGTCATCCTTGTAACACCTCGTTTCATATCTCTAATACCAAAATAAAGGCCACCCTCACATCCTATATGGAAAAATACTCATGATAGGCTGCTCATGAGCCTAAATCTAAGTCCTAAAGAAGGAGATACACTAGGTAAAAGTCCTTGGGAAAATGTATATGATATGTATAGGGTATACACAATGTGTCTTGGATACCCTAAGCATACCCATTTCTTCCAGCCTATGACCATGTACTTTGGCCTATGCCCATGTACTCTAGTTGTGCCCATGTACATTAACTATGTTTGGTTACCGTGTATGTGACTGAGTATATAGTCATCCATGTGTACTCTGGTCATGCCCATGTACTCTTGGGATATACATCGAGTTTCCAGCACTAGGTCACATGGTGTGTATGGGTCATACATGGCAGGTGATATTTAATTTTTCCTGAAACCCTATCCATTATAATAAGGGGAATACACAGTGTGTGTTCTTATAAGTACATACTGTGTATATTTAGATTTTCCAAAACCCACTAGCCTCTATGAGGTTCCACTCATGTTTCTTCAACCCTTGATCCAACCATGAAAATCACCCAAAGACTCAGATTTAGGGTTTAACAAACTCAAATCGTCATCAGTGGCTTGATTCTAGCCACCCAAACAGCATACAGATCATGCTTGTCGCACCACACCACCATGTCACCTCATCCGTGGATGAAAAACCAAGATCCTGCCTTTAATCCATGTTACCAACACTAGCATCCAACATTGCATCATGTTCCAATTTCAAAAATCCAATCTCCAACTCTTTAATTCATCCACCATGAATTTGTGGATTCGATCGATCTTGAATTTGGCCCAGTAATGTCAAACCATGACCCCATGGGGAAACAACAAATAATACAATGAATAGTGTGGTAAAACACAAGAACGAAGTAAGATTGTCATTGAATGATGAGATACAGACCAATAACCATGAATTACGAAAACAAAAGGGGTGAATCTCATGAGCAACAAGGATGAACAAATTGGGTTTGAGAATACCAAAAGAAACGGTGCTCATGATAAGAACATAAATAGTAGATAATAAGAAAATCTATAATCCATGCTCATCAATTGAATCAAATAGGGTGAAATGCTATGAAATAATGTTCCCTACCTTGGGTATGGATCAGTAGTTAGTGAATAAATCTTCCACTAGCTATGAATATGATTATCCCATTATGTTCTTAATTTGTCTCATGATTCTCCTCAATCGTTTGTCATTGATCCTTGATCATGATCTGATAACACCAATGAAGCTCTCCTCCACCTCTCTAAACTCACATAGTTATGTGGCTAACCCTAGTGATTCATCATAATGATGTATTTATAGATTATAATTAGGTTTTAGTTTTTTAAATAAAATAATCATTTAATTTATTTAATGCACCCACTAATTTTTGTCCCCAACATGGAGTCTGATGCAGACCAACTTCATATCTCTCTTAGGGTAAACCCTATATCCCAAAAACAACCAAAATATTGGATTTCCCATCTGAGGTCCCGATAAATGGGGAAATAATTTATTCCAAAAATATGTGTGTGTGTGTGTGATTTAATATATATTAAAAAATTTAATATATTAATTATGGGGTCCTGTAGAGCCCAAACATAGTGCCAAATCCAAGGTAAAATCTAGAGATATATATAGAAATATTCAAAGGAATAAACCCACAAAACCAAATTTGATATAGTATACTTCATATATGAAGATGGTATATTGAACTTTGGAAAGAGGTTATGTATTCCATCCATTCCTAATCTGAAAATATAATTATTAGATGAAGCTCATAGATCAAATTTCTCTGTACACCCTAGTAGCACCAAAATGTATAGGGATTTGAAGGAATATTTTTTATGGGATAATATGAAATGGGAAATTGTAGAGTATGTATCAATATGATTTATTTTTTAATTGGTAAAGGCTGAGAGAAAATATCTTAAAAGGAGTCATTAAACCTTTACCTATTCCTATGTGGAAATAGGATGATATAATTATGGACTTTTCCACTAGATTTCCAAAGACATCTAGAAAGAATGATTCCATGTCAGTGATTGTTGATTGTCTTACCAAGTCTTCAAATCAACTTTTTATAAAGGAATATCTACCTCCTGATCATCTCATGAGTCTCTATATTAATGAAGTTGTTAGACTTCATGGTGTACCTCTTTCCACTATATTTGTTCATAATATGCAGTTTATATTGAAATTCAATATTAGTATTCCAAAGGTTTTTGACATAGAGATACATTTGAGAACATCCTATCATCCACAAAATGATGGAAATTCTAAAAGCATTATTCATAAATTAGAAGCTATGTTGATTTCATGCTCTATTGACTTTCAAGTTATATGGAATCAGTATTTAACTTTTGATGAATTTTCATATAACAAAATATTTCATTAAAGCATTAAAATGGAACCATATGAAGCATTTTACATAAAGAGGTGGTTTACTCCAACTTATTGGGATGATGTTGGTGAAATGAAGCTTATAGTCCTAGATATTTTTAAGTAGAAATGGTGAAAGTAAATACTATTTAGAATCAAATTAAGGCAGTTCAAAGTAGAAAAAAAATGTTATGTTGATAAACGAAGGAAGAATTTATAATTTCAGGTGGGAGATAATTTTTTCTTGAAGGAATATTCATGGAAATGGAATATATTATTTTTCAATAAAGGTAAAATAATCCCTGTGTACATTGGGACTTTTTAAATTCTAGAAATAATAAGAGTTGTGGCTCACTATTTGGCAATGCCACCTAGCCTCTCTAGACTTCATGATGTGTTCTATATCTATTTATTAAATATGTAAATTATAGACCCAACATATGTGCTCACCTATGAAAAATTATAATTGGAAATATATTTTTACTATAAAAATCATATTTATATTCTTGACATAAGATAACGATTGTTGCAGAATTGGATAACTCAAATGGTAAAGGTACTTTGGAAAAATAATAAGATAGAAGAGAAGATGTAGGAACCTGAATAAGTTATGATTAAAAACTACCCAAATATTTTCATGGGGTTATATTCTATAAATTTCAAGGATTAATTTTTTTAAGGATATAAGAATGTAACACTCGGGCTTCAATTATATTAAGGTTTTCTTTATAGAGAAACAATAGCACAATGCACATAGCTTTATACAAGAATGTGATTAAAACCTAAATTATAAATTTTAATAAATTTTATTTGATTAAATGAATTTAATTTTTTAATTCTTCATTTCAAAATTAACTTAAGGTAAAAAATTTATTTTTTTCAGAAATAGTTGATTTTTGAGTGAATGGTGAAAAATACTGATTTTATAAAATAGTTACTTTTATGACATTATAATGATATAAGAATAAATTGAAAGTTTATGAATCATTTTTTATATAAAATGTATATATACTTAATAAATAATATAGTGCATATAAAATTAAAATCTTGAACTTAGAAATATATGCTTAACATTTTGGAAATCTACGTATTGTTTTTGTTCAAATAAAAAATGTTTTTAGTTATTCTATTTTAATCAAGTATTTACTTGGTTATGTTAATTTTTTATTTGGTTTTAAAGAAAATTAAGTATAAATTTATTTGAAATAATATAATTAATTCCATTGGAATCAAAATTATACTTCAGTTTTTTGTAAAAACATTTTTATACTTAAAACAAACTTTTTTATAAAAACGGTTTTCTTTTGCATTTTACGCACTTATATTAAAATTGATTTCATCTACCCCTTAAAATTGAATATTTTAAAATGTATTTCATATTTTAAATCAAAATAATTATTATTATGTAATTAAATTAACTTAATTTTTTATCATAATGAATAGTAACCATGCTAAATATTTTTCACCAAGGTTAAGGGTAAAATGGGTTAAAAGGGTTTAAAATAAAGGGATAAAGCTTCAAGATAACACAAAAAACCTATTTAAACCTCATGGTTTGGTTGTATTTTTACCTTAAACTTAACATATTCTAATTTATGAAAATTTAGAGACACTTTTATAAGAAAATAAATATATTACAAAAATATTTTAAGTAATCCCAAGTGTGTTGTTTCCCTCACTTATAAAAAATCACCACTTCTACTCTCTTCTTTGAAAATATCGATCCACTTATCTCAAAAAATACCTATAAAATATCTTAAAAAACTTCCTCCCCACAACCCATGGGCTCTATTATCATCAAAGGACCAACCTAGAAGGTTTAAGGTGTAATCCAAAGTCGGTTTTTTGAAGAAGATGTATAACTATAAATTGAGTATTTTCATTTTATTTCAGCTTCTACCCAATTCATATATTCTATAAATATGATCATATAATAGAAAAATTATCTTAAATATACTAAAATGATATTATTATGGTGTAAAAACTCTTATTAATGTCCTTTTCATCCTATGAAAAATGAAAACCTCGCTTGTGTGTATATATAGCCAATCAACTCCATGTAGCAGTGTAATTCATTTTTCATCACCACTTTACCAATATTGTTATAAATATGTAACTAATTTATATATATGATATTTATAAAATAATTATTAATATTTAAATAAAATATATAATTCACCTTCTTACCCTTCCTCCTGTTAAAAAATGATATTGTCGCTTGTGTGTACGTGTGGACTACCACCTCCATGAAGGATGTGATTCATTTTTCATGTTTTCTATTCATGGATGATTTTTAATATGTTTATAATGAATAAATATGATATTAATATCATTATTAACATTATTTATATGATATAATCATGATTAGGATCCAAGTACCATAACTTCTAAATCGAAACATAAACGAAAAATGAAGTAGTTAGCACCTGAAATGATAATGATAATGATAATGAAAGATTGTTAATTAAAGGGTGATAAGATGTTATAATTAAACCATGTATGGTATTATAAGTATGCATATTATTATATTATATAATTATAATAAATTTAAATTTATTATACAGGAAGTTAAAATCACTTATGAAGCAATCCTGACCTAAAGTAAGGGTTTATCTCACAATATTATCCTTATTCAGGATTGCTTATATTTAAGTTTCCATTGGGGGAATTATATAAGATTTATATACTAAACCATATATATTTTATTCTACTATTTATATTTCTAGAATTACATGTTTTTCATTCATTTTTCTCTCTCTAAGTACTCAAAATTCTGAACAAAATGTTTTGAAGAAAAACTGACTTTGTCTTTTTATTTAGATGGGAATCATTTTCTTCGATGTCCATATTTTCTTTATGATTTTTTCAATAATGTTTTTAATATTCTCTAATAATTTATTAATTTCATTTTTAACCTTGTATAACTCTCTATAAAATGCTTTAAAAGGTATCTTCTTGTTATTTTCCAAACGAGACACTTTTTACCAAATGTGTGATGAGAATATTTGTTTTAACTCTTACCACATAAAAAAAATTTCCCTCTGTCATGAATATTATTTTTCTTGAAAATTTATTTTCAAGTTTTCATAGTTATTTTCAAATAAATCTTTTTCCCTAATATTCTGGAAAAATTTTGATTTTAAATAAGTGATTTCAAAATAAATAGGGTATTTTCCTCATGAAATGTTCTAGTGGTATTCTAAAATCATTTTCATCTATGTCAACATCATTTGATGAATATTGTGATTTATTAGAGATATATTTTAATGATATAATTCACCATGTTACTCTATATAGATTATGACCATGTTTCTCTAGTGATTAACTATGAAAAATATTAACATTTCATATATTAGATTTTCAATATGAATATTTATGTTGATTATGTGTTGAATTATTATTCATTTATTTCAAATGGTGAATACATTGGACATAGTAAGTGATTAGTGGGGCCAGTTATAGTCTTAGAATGCATTGTTAGGTCTCATGAGAAAAATTAGTTTGGGTATTTAGTGCACACCTTACTGATTTATGTACAATGTCTTGGTATATGGCCTTGATGGTGGGATTATGATGTTCGAAATTATGCATTCTATCATTATGAAACTAGTTTTTTGTTATCCATGTGATTATTTATATTGTTATGTTATCCATGGATTTATTAGCCTTTTATGATATTAGTTATATGGAATATTTGATTATTGTTTATCTCTGTCGTATTATTCATTCTTTATTTATCCAATGATAGATTATGTTGTATTTTTTCCCTTACTGAGCATTTGAGCTCACCCTTTATTATGTTTTCCTTTCCCTGAGATACAAATAAGGGATATATGAATTATTTAATAGATTTAATAGAAGAACTAATAAATTTATCATTATAATTTCTAAGTTTTTTTTCATATTTTCAGATGTAATTTGATAATCATGTGTGTATCTAGTCTTCCAAGACTAATAAACTATTCGATCCTTCAATGTTTAATCCCTTGTATTTTATGGAAATGTAGTAAAATAACCATTGGATCTAGGTTACTATATTTGGGTTGTTATAAGAGAACTAGTGGAGTCTAGTCACCTAGACCCATGATGAGGCAACACTCTTGTGGGAAGAGATTCAGAAGTTGTTCCATGATGCACACTATCATTTGACCTTGTAGTCTATGCGAATTTAGGAGCTTCAAGAGTTACAGTGGGATGATATGACTATTTTGAAGTGTGAATCAAGGTTCATTGACCACACATGATACTCTATAAACATGGTGTGAGATGGATACTTCTTGATGCAGAAGTTTGAGTAGGGACTTCGTAGGGATATATGAGTCAGTGTGGTCTTTCTATGAATTCCCACTTATTCTAGGATATTGGAGTGAGCCTTGGTGACCAAGAGCTTCTTGGAAGAGGAGTGTCAGGCATCTGAAGTAGGTAGTGGACATCATGGTGCTAAGTTATCTTCAATAACTAGTAATCATTAGTTATTGGTATCAGGAAGCATGAGTCATATTCATGACTAAATCTTAACATAGGGGTATGCAACATAGGTATCATGTAGAGGATCCAGTCATCCTGGAGATGGAAAATGTAATTCTTGTGATTGTTGAAGTCACATGGAATACAACTTCTCAACCTGACACACTGAAAATAGTTAGCATTCAATGCACGTACCACCATGGATGAGGTAGTTTTTTGATCATGGATCTATTAGGGGTGTTCAAGGAAGACTTTGGGGAGGTGGTGGTAACATGTGGATGGTGGAGCCCTGAGAGGAGGAGTTGTGGTTGGATAATGATGTTATGACCTATTTCCACCACTACCACCGCATGGGACACATCAGGCTCAAAGGGATGGTATTCAAGGACGTAGTTAGTTGTAGGATATTAAAGGGTATGATCATGTTTCACATGAAATGACTTAAGGTATTATTTGTGTCTTCTCTAATTTATCACCAGTACTTGTAGACACAGGAGTGAGTCATTCTTTCACCACCTCATCTCTTGTTAAAGATCTTGAGATTCATGTGGGTCCTTTAACCCATCATTTATGGTTGAAAATTACTATGGGTAGTGACTCCACTCTTTCATACACTTTCCAACAATGTGAGATAATTCTCGGTGGAGAGAGCTTTATGTGGGTATAAACTAGCTATCCATAGTATGTTCCCATATAGACTATCGTTGCAGGAGAGTTGGATGTGTTTGGACAAATGGGTTGAGATTATCCATCAATTGTGAGAAAGACCTATTGGTAGATTGAGTAGATCTCATGAGTATAAATCTACAACTTATCTTCTATTAGTTGGTGATTTTATCCCTTGGTGTAGTGAACTCTTTAAATATCTATATTCCAGCAATAGAGGAGGAATATAAGGGTGTTTTCCCTGAAGATGCTTCATGACTACCACTACTTCGATAGATCAAATTATACATTGAATTTAATCCTAGTAAAGTAATAATAACTTATGCAGCATATGGATGGCCCATGCTGAGCAGAGGGTACAGTTGGAGGACCTTCAGGATAAGGGTTTCAACAAACCTAGTGTGTCCCCCTAGGAAGCTCCAATATTATTTTCTAATAAGGTTTATAAGATATTGAGGGTATGTTTCAATTATAAATGTCTAAATAAAGTGATAATAAAAAAATTAATACTCCTTACCAAGTAATAATGAACTCTTCAACTACTAAAAGGCATGAGATGGTTCTTAGAGATTTATCTTAGGTCTGACTACTGTCAATTGGGGATTCACAAGGTGAATATTTTGAGGATGACATTAAAATATCACTATGATCATTATGAGTCCCCAGTGATTCATTTTAGTGTGATGAATTCCCTCATTTTATTTAGGATGCTTATGAACTGGATCTTACAGACATTCTTAGATCGATTCATTGATGTCTTTATCAATGGAATTCTCATTTACTCTATCACTAAGGAAGGGCATATAGAGAATTTGAGGATAGTCCTAGACTTAATCTAATATATCCATATATATGGTAATATCTCAAAGTGTAAGTTCTATATTAGAGAGGTTCACTTTTTGGGTCATGTCATTTCATAGTATGGTGTGGTTGTGGACCCAGTGAAGATAGGGTAGTGATAGCTTGGGAGCCACCCAAGGGTGTGTCAAAGCTGTGGTGTAAGGATCCCAACCCCAGTAGCCTAGAGTCGGTTCCTTAATTAATTACATTGGAATATAAACACAGAATATGCATCCTAAAGGAATGAATAGTTTAGTGGTTTTGAAAACTAGATTACATATATGAACTTTACATTACAACACGAAATGAAATACAACATATCAATTTATTTTTAATCACACATAAACTCCTAGATTATCCCTCTATGTTATTCATAATACACATCTTCACATCTTGGGGAAGAATAAAACATAATAAAGGGGTGGTATTAGATGCTCAGTAAGGGTAAGAAATACATAGGAAGCATAAATAAGTAATAAGTCATGATGAATGACTGAAAACACATTCCATTAAAAGTAAACTTGAGCATAATATGACAGAAATATAAACTAATTAAATAATTCCATAACAATACTTAAACATGGATATTATACTAGTCGAATAATTACATGGACTATCAATTAATAGTTTCATAATGATGGAATTCATAATTAGAGACATCATAATCATACTGTCACGGCCTCATCCCAAGACCATACATAAATGGGTAAAAACACAAACTAGTTTATCCCATGAGACATATCGATACAATGAGGGGCTATAACGGGCCACACATGAAACTTAATAAGTTCAATGAAATACTCATATAGAAGGAGTGAAACATAATAACCATATACATTCATATTGAAACTCACATATGAAATGTAAATAACTTTCCCCAATCAGTAAACATAATCACTAACCATTCAGACTAATATGGTGAATGGTATCAAGATAGCACATCCATAGCCAAAATAATAATAAACCATTTAATAAAATATGGTATATTATATCATAAAATATTAATCTTAATTAAAAATAATAATCAACAAGAGTGTTGAAATAGATTAAAATACTCTTATAAAATCATTGAGTAATTATTGATAGAAATACTCTTTTACTATTCAAATAGGAGTTATTTTGGAAAAATATTTGTATAAAACCAAAATGAATTAAGATAGTTTTCTTATAATAAAATTATTTATTTTAGAAAAATAATTTTGTCTTAAAATAGATTATAAATTTCACTTTAAAATAGGTAATAATTCAAGAAGTTCCCATGAATCGGGCTTGTTTATCAGAAAGAATTTGAGAAAGATCCTCTTAAAACATGTAACTCACCATAAAATAAATAAGGATTATGATTTTTACACACACACACACACATATATATATATATAACATTAACATAGAATTTATGAGGAGTACATAATAATAATTAATAATTTCATTGGGGTGAAGAGAGAAAAAAAGTAACCCGAAAGAAAATGGAGGTTCAGGTAGAAACCCTTACCTTATGTTCGAATATGTTCTGTACTTCACCTTAAGGTCCTAGAATATGAGATTAGACTCATAAATAATTTAATAGAGAACCTATTAGACAATTATTTAGTTTATTATAATTTTATTAAGTTCATTTATGGCCTTTTTGTTAAGTTATAATACTTAATCTTGTCATTCCGGAGTGTTCCTTTCTTTGATTTCATGATCGGTTTGCTTGATTATAAGTAATGGATTTCATGTGAAAATTGATATAATTATCTAGTATTAGAATTAAATTTTATTACTGAACAACCATAATTGTAATTGGAATTATTTATAATTATTTTTCAATATTTGAGGATGAATCATTATATAACATATTAATGATAGTCATTTAGCTTAATTTTAGTAATTTTTCGATCACAGTGAACTAGTTTTGTTCTATTATATAACATCATGTATATAAAATGGTTCCAAAACCTTACCTAAGATATTATAAATATTTAATAATCTTTTTAAACCATAATAATGGTTTCATGAATAGACTTTAAGGATAAATTAAATAATGAAAGTTTTTCATCCACAAAGGTTGTAAATAGGCACCTCCCCGACGATGATTTCATTTTGAAAATAAAATAGAGAGAGTAAGGAGATTGATAACGGATTTTCTATTAACATGATATAATTCCAGTATATTTATGATACTGGATATATCATGATCATTTGTATAAAGGAGGTGAGAAGAGGATAATAAAAGATAATAAATTGAAATGAAATTAAATGAAAACAAAGAGAGTTTACCTCTAGAATTATCCTCCTTGAGAACCTCCTTAGGGAAATGGGTTTTGGTATTTTAGTAATACCAAGAGATCTTGAATGTGGGGGAGATACTAGGTAATAGTATTTATGCAGAATTTTGACATGCTTCAAGGCTTAGAGTTTTGAGGAGAAGTGGGGGTGAGGGGTGGTATTTATAGTGGAGGAGGGATGATTTATCATTATTTTATTAATTATTTTATTCATTATTTTATTATTTTTCTCAATACAAGAAATAGTGTTTATTATTATGACTAAATATAGTAATAAGTGCATGTGGTTTCTAACCAATGGTACTTACATCATTCATGATGTTAAGAATAGCGTGTTTAGCTTATAATGTATAAATACATTAAATTATTGTATTTTAGTATTCACCAAAAATTCAAATATTTTAGAAAAATAAAAAAAAATCAACCTAACCATTTTTAGATATGTAGAATCCAAAAATGAACTCAATTTCATGAAAATAATTTTCTAAATATGAGAAATTTAATTTTCAATAAAAATCATAATTTACTTGAAAAATACAGGTTTTAAAATTATAACCGATTTTATAACACTTTGAAAAATTAAATAAGGTCTCA
Source organism: Viscum album (assembly GCA_963277665.1). NCBI lineage: Eukaryota > Viridiplantae > Streptophyta > Magnoliopsida > Santalales > Viscaceae > Viscum > Viscum album. The sequence continues at coordinate 1,819,043,523 of OY728151.1, read as the reverse complement.
TAAAATTATCTCATAATCACAAGAAAAAAATTATTAAATTATGAATAAATTTATGAAAATAAATTTTCATTTAAATAATTACATTAATTATAAAATTTTAGTTAAATATTTATGACTTACAAAAATGTCGATAATTATACGATAATTTTTAAAATATTTATTTACTTATATAATTATATAATTATATAATATTTTAACTTATAATATTTTTAATTTGTATCCATACTTTCATAGGTGAGGTTACTATTCTATTGTTCATATTACTATTCATAAGGATAACATTACTACTCCAAAGGGTTAACTTACTATTCCCTCGATATAGGTTCTCTAATTTCTAGAAACACTTCTTATTTCATTGATTATTCATTTATAATGTTTGTATTGTGTTCTAAAAGTGGTTTTATATGATTTATACTATATAAAATATTTATAAGAAGGAAAAATCCTTTGATAAAATTTTGGGTTGTCACATTCTCCCCTCCTACAAAAATTTTGTCCTCGAAATTTCCAGACTATCACCCCACAAAAATATTTGGGCCATTCTTCATCATATTATCCTTAGGTTCCCATGTCTCCTCTTAAATTTTATGATTTTTCCAAATTACCTTTATTAGCTGAGTCATCTGATTCCTCAACACCTGTTCTTTGGTGTCTAGAATCTATATAGGCTCTTCACAGTAAGATAAGTCCAGTTACAATTCTATTCCTTTAGAAGTGAGTACATGTGATGGGTCTGTCATTTAATTCCTCAATAAAGGGATGTGGAACACATTGTGTAATTTAGAAAGGCTAGGTTTCATATCCAAACGATAAGCCACAACTCTAATTCTCTCTGGGATTTAAAAAGAACCAATGTACCTGGGGATTAGTTTTCCTTTATTTCCAAATCTTATAACACCCTACTATGGAGATACTTTCAAGAAAACATGATCTCCCACTTGAAATTCCAAATCCTTCCTTCGGTTATCAGTATAGATCTTTTGCATACTTTGAGATTCTTTGATATGGTTTTGAATAGTCTTTACATTTTCTGTTGTTTCCTCTACAAGATCTGGGCCTACAAGCTTCCTTTCACCAACCTCATCCCAAAAAGTTAGTGTACGATATCTCTTTCCATACAATAATTCATATAGTGTCATTTGAAAACTAGAATGGAAACTATTGTTGTAGTAAAACTATACCAAAGGTAAGTACTGATCCCACATACCTTGGAATTCAAGTGAGCATGATTTCAACATGTTTTATAAAGTTTTAATCGTCTTTTCAGACTTCCCATCTGTTTTAGGGTGATAAGAAGTAATCAAATTAATTTTAGTATCCATGGATTTCTGAATACTTTTCTAGAATTTCAATGTAAATTGTGGATCATGATCAGACACTTTTGAAATAGGTGCTCCATGAAGTCTTAAAACTTCATTAATATAGATTCGTGCAAGGTGATCTAGTGGAAATTGTTCCCTTATAGCGAAGAAATGTGTAGATTTGGTAATTCAATCCACAATTACCGATATTGCATCATTATTTCTTGGAGTTTTGGGTAATCTAGTGAAAAAATCTATAGAAACAGCATCCCATTTCTATATAGGAATAGGAAGAGGTTGCATGACTCCTCTAGGATGTTGTCTTTCAACCTTCACTTGTTGAAAAACTAAACATATTGATACATAATTAGCAATTTCACGCTCCATATTATCCCACCAAAAATTTTCCTTCAAATCTCTATACATATTAGTTCTACCAGGGTGTATAGAGAAATTAGAGCTATGGGAATCATCCAATAACTCCATTTTTAGCTCAGGTATAGAGGAAACACATATCCTCCTCCCAAATTTCATAATTTCATCTTCATACACAATGTCTACCAACTTCCCATTAATCACATTTTAATTTTATTTTGATGTTTCTCAACATCAGGCTGATAATTTTTAATCATTTCTAGTAAATATGGTTGGGAAACTAATTGAAAAATTATTTATGTTTCTCCTTCCTTAATAATTTCAATATCCATATTTTCTAGATCCATGTACATAGGATCCTTGTAAATTCTCATTTTATTTATAACTACATGATCATTCCTCCTCAATGCATCTGCTATCTTATTTTCCTTCCCTAGGTGGTAGAGTATTGAACAATCATAATCCTTGAGTATCTCAAGCCATCACTATTTCCTCATGTTGAGTTCTTTATATGAGAAGATATATTTCAAACTCTTGTGATCAGTATATATGTCACATCTCTCACCATAAAGATAATATCTTCATATCTTCAGAGAAAATATTACAGCTGCTAACTCAGGATCATGAGTTGGATATTTTTGTTCATGATTTTTAAACTGCCATAATGTATAGGCAACAATTCTATCATTCTTAATAAAGATATATCCAAGTCCTTTCTTTGATACATCACTATAAATCACAAATCCACCATTTCCTGATGGTAGATTCAATATTAGAGCATTCACTAACCTCTTCTTTGATTATTTAAAACATTCTTCACATTCTTTTGTCCATACGAACTTAACACCTTTACAAGTAAGCTTGGTTAACGGGTTAGCTAATTGGATGAAGTTCTAATTGAAACATTGATAATAACCTATTAAACCAATAAAACTACATACATTGGTTTTGTTAGTTGGTGTAGTCGATTCCTAAATTTCCTTTTTCTTAATAGGATCAACTAAGATTCCATCCTTAGAGACAATATGGCTAAGAAAAGAAACTGTTTGAATCTATAATTCACACTTTCTAAACTTCCCATATAACTCATTTCTTTTAAGAGTCTTCAAAACAATGTGTAAGTGATTCTCATGATCTTCATAAATTTTTTATTGAACCAAGATATCATCAATAAATACCAAAAAAATCATCAAGATATTCCTTGAAAACTCTATTCATTAAATCCATGAAAACAAAGGGTGCATTAGTCAGTCCAAAAGGCATTACTATAAAGTCATAATTCCCATACCTAGTTTAAAATGTTGTCTTTGTAATATCTTCCTTCCTCACATGAAACTAATGATATCCATATTGAAGTCCAATCTTCGAAAAATACTGGGCTCAGTGAAGTTGATTAAATAAATCATTAATGTGAGGAAGAGGATACTTGTTCTTTATCGTAATAGCATTGATTACCCTATAGTCAATACATAGTCTCATGGATCCATATTTCTTATTAACACGAAGAACAAGGGATCCCCATGGAGAAACATTAGGGAGAATAAATTCTTTGTCACTCAATTCCTCTAGTTTTTTCTTTATCTCCACTAATTACACTATGGTAATTCTATAAGGAGTCTTTGATATAAGTTTTGTACCATGAATTAAATCCATAGAAAACTCAATTTCTTGATCTGAATTATGTTCAGGTAAATCCTCTAGAAATACATCAATGTATTCTTTTATAATAGGTACATCCTAAATTTGATGATTTCTTTCCTCACCCATAGATATTTTTTTCTCTTCCTCCCCAATAATTGAATTTATAAGAGCTATTGGGGGTGGATCTAGATAAGAATCAGATAGAGACGTTTCTCCTCTAAAGATAATGGACTCTACATCATTCTAAAAAAATTTAAATTCTTTCTTCTTGAAAAATAATTTCACATCATAATTTGAAAACCAATATATACCAAGAATTATATCAAATTAAATCATAGTTATGATGATAGGGTCAACAACTAAAGCACATTTATGTGTCATAAAGGGGACTGATTGGAACATCTTTATTGCAATGATACTTCCCTTAGGAGTTTTAACTGAAAACTCCTTTATCAAATAAAATTGGAAATATCTAATTTTATTGTAAAATTAAGAAGATCTAAAAAATATGATGATCCAGAATCAAATAATGCATTGGCTAAGTTTGAAGAAACGATTAGAGTACCCGCCACCACATCATTAGGAACTTTAACCTCATCAGTTGTGATCACATAAGCTTGTCCTTGATCCCTTGGTCTTTTATGAGGAATGTTTCCTTGACTTTTAGGTTATTCATTTGCATAATTTCCTATATCTTGACAATTATATCATTGAACATTAGAAGATTATTTCTTTCCCTTTCAAAAAAGAGATTTGTTCCCTTTTTCTCAACACTTGTAATTGACTCACATTCCCTCTAGGAAAGTATCGGTATGTTTCTTCCCACAATTACTGCATGGTGGAAAGTAAACTCTTACCTTCTTCCCAATTTCCTTATTTACTTTTCTGGATTGTTCAGTAACGCTCTTATTCTCTTTCTTTCCTTTTAATTCATAAGACTTAGAGAATTACTTTTCTATCTTGATAGCACATGAGACTATATATTCATATGTTGAGAAATTTTAGCAGACCAGTGTCTGTCAGAGGAATGGTTTTAAACCATCAATTAAAAGATAAATATTTCTCCTTAGGTTACATAGGTTGTATGCAGCTTTCCTTTCTAACCTTGTAAAGTTAGCTTCATACTTTGCAACATTCTCATCCTCATTTTTCCTCAAACTCAAAAATTGTCTTTCCACATACACTTGTTGTTAAAAAGGAAATTATTTTTCTAAGAAAAGTTATTTAAATTATCTCTATTAAATGTATTCTATTTCTTCCTCATCCTTCTTGTTTTGAATCAATGACCACCATTGATTTGCATCTCCTAAAAGATAATAAATTTCCAAAACAACCTTCTCCCCTTTGTTACATCCCAAAGCAAGAAATGTCTTCTCTAAAGAACTTATCCACTGCTCTTCTAAAAATTGGTTCTTAGTCCCATTAAATGATGGAGGCAATTATCTCATACAGAAATCTAACACTACTCATCCACATTTTCAATATAGATTCTTTATATGGGTAAGTTTATTATTCATAACCTGAGTCAGCTACCCCAGTATAGTTATAAGTCTCTCAACACCAGTCACAACTCTAGAACTAACATCATTATCATGAATAAGAGGGAAATCCCTACATGGGATATGCATGTTCATGTAGTTTTTATTCCTTTCACTAGGCGCCATTTCTAAATAATGGCATACACTAAACTAGGTTATGAATCATAATGTATAATGTCAAACTAGAGAAAAACCTAACATAAATTGGAATTTTATGCATGTCTAATCTCATAATCATAAGCATGGTTTTTTTGGGATATATTTACATTTAAATCCTTCATAATGGTTTGTAAATAAAATTTAAATTATCCTAAGAATATTTTCCAAGAGTGTCAACTCAGGTGTGTAGTAAGCCCCATTTTCGTGTACCAAGTTACCCCGATTCAGGCCCGGGACACCTTGTCGGAGTTGTTACTCCTAGGTACATCTATGTTAGAACCATGTCCACTTGTAGTATCCATACATGTATGTATTGATATAAATATCCACATAATTTCTACCTAACCAAAATTCTAGTATTTTCTTGTATTCTTATCCTCAAAGTCTATCTTAGGGTTGTGTTCCCTCATCTACGTTTTCTAAATCTAGTTTCTAAGGTTTATACTAAACTTTCTCTAATACCAACTATAAGGACCCCAACCCTAGTAGACTAGATCTGGTTCCTTACTTCATTACATTGGAATATAAATAAGGAATATGCATACCAAAGTAATGAATAGTTTAGTAGTTCAGAAAACCAGATTACATATATTAACATTACATTACAACATGAAATGAAATACAACATATCAACTTATTTTGAATCACACATAAAATCCTAGATTATCCCTACAGTTCATTCATAAGACACATATTCACATCCTAAGTAAGAATAAAACATAAGAAAGGGGTTATCTTAGATGCTCAGTAAAGGTAAGAAATACAGCGGAAGCATAAATAAACAATAAGGCATGATGAATGACTAAAAACACATTCCATTAAAATTAAACTTGAGCATAATATGGAATAAATATAAACTAATTAAATAATTCCATAAAAATATTTAACCATGGATATTATAATAGTTTAATAATCACATGGAATATAAATTAAAAGTTTCATAATGAGGTAATTAATAATTCAGGACATCATAACCATACTGTCAAGACCTCGTTCCAAGACCATATATAAATGGGTAAAAACCCAAACTAGTTTGTCCCATGAGACCTACCGATGCACTGAGGGGATATAGAAAGCCCCACCTGACACTTATTATGTCCAATGAATTCATCATATATAAGGGGTGAAATATAATCAACATATACATTTATATTGAAACTAACATATGAGATGTAAATAACTTTCCACAATCAGTAAACATAATCACTAACCATTCAGAGTAACATGGTAAATGGTATCAAGATATCATATCCACAATAAAAATAATCATAAAACATTAAATAAAATATGGTATATGATATCATAAACTATTAATCTCAATTAATCATAAGAATAAACAAGAGTTTTGAAATATATGAAAACACTCTTATAAAATCATCGAGTAATTCTTGAGAGAAATACTCTTTTACTTTACAAAGAAGAGTTATTTTGGAAAAATATTTGTATAAAACCATAATTGAATGAAGATAGTTTTTTATAATAAAATTATTGATTTTATAAAAATAATGGTTTCTTAAAATAGATTATATAGTGCACTTGAAAATAGGTAAGAATCTAAGAAGTTCCCTTGAATCGGGCTTGTTTATCGGGAAGAATTTGAGAAAGATCCTTTTAAAATATGTAACACCCTATAAAAGAAATAAGGATTATGATTGGTACATATATATATAGAATATTCAAACAGAATTTATGTGGAGTACATAATAATAATTCATAATTTAATTAGGGTAAAGAGAGAGAAAAGTAACCTGAAAGAAAATGGAGGTTCAAGTAGAAACCCTTACCTTATGTCCGAATATGTTCTTCACTTGACCTTAAAGTCCTATAATATAAAATTAGACTCATTAATAATTTAATAAAGAACATATTATACATGTATTTAGTTTATTATAATTTTATTAAGTTCATTTTTTATCTTTTTTTAAGTTATATGATTGAATTCTGTCATTAAGGAGTGTTTGTTTCCTTGATTTCATGATCGGTTCGCTTGACTATAAGTAATGGAGATCATGTAAAAATGGATATAATTATCTAGAATTGGAATTAAATGTTATTAATGAACAACCAGAAGTTTAATTGGTATTATTTATTATTAATTTCCATATTTTATCATGAATCATTATATAACATATTAATGATAATCATTTAGTTTAATTTTAGCGGTTTTTCAATCACAACGAACTAGTTTTGTTCTATTATGTAATATCATGTATATACAATGGTTCCAAAACCATACATAAGATATAATACATATATTATAATCTGTTTCAACCATAATAATGGTTTCATGACCATCCTTAAAGGAGAAATTAAAGAAAAAAAAATTTTTTCCATGAAGGTTGTAAATCAACACCTCCCCGAAGATGATTTCGTTTTCAAAATAAAATAGAGAGAGTAAGGATATTGATAATGGATGTTCAATTAACAAGATATAATTCCAGAATATAGATTCTACTGGAGATGTCATGATCATTTGTATATAGGATGTGAGAATAGTATAAGAAAAGAAAATAAATTGAAAATAAATTAAATGAAAAATGAAGAGGGTTTACCTCTTGAATTATCCTCCTTGAGAACCTCCTTAGGGAAAGGGGTTTTGGTATTTTGGTAAGACCAAGAACTCCTAAACGTGGTGGAGAGACTAAGTAATATTATTTGGTCAGAATTTTTACATGCTTCATGTCTTAGAGTTGTGAGGATAAGAGGGGGTGAGGGTTGGTTTTTATAGTGGAGGAGAGGGGTGATTTCTCATTATTTTATTCACCATTTTATTATTTTTCTAAATACAAGAAATAGTGCTGAATCTTGTGATTAAATACAATAATAAGTGAATTTTATTTTTAACCAAGGGTGCTTACATTATTCATGATGTTAGGAATATTTTATTTAGCTTATAATGTATAAATATCGTAAATTACCATATTTTAGTATTCACAAAAAAATCAACTATTTTAGAAAAATACCAAAAATTCACCCTAACTATTTTTCAATGTGTAGAATGAAAAAATGAACTCCATTTCATGAAAATAATTTTCTAAATATGAGATATTTAATTTTCAATAAAAATCATAATTTAATAGAAAAATACAGATTTAAAAATTATAACTAATTTTATAACACTTTGAAAAATTAAATAAGGTCTCGTAAAATTATCTCATAACCATGAGAAAAAAAATATTAACTTATGAATAAATTTTATGAAAATAATATTTTTTTTAAATAATTAAATTAATTATAAAATTGGAGTTAAATATTTATGACTTACAAAAATATAGACAATTAAAAAATAGTTTTTAAAATATTTATTTACTTATATAATGATATAATTATATCATATTATCACTTATAAGATGCATAAATTGTATCCATAATTTCATAGATGAGGTTACTATTCTATTATTCAAATTACTATTCATAAGGGTAACATTACTATTCCAAAGGGTTAACTTACTATTCCTTCGGTATTGGTTCTCTAATATATAGAAACACTTATTATCTCATTGATTCTTCATTTATGATGTTTGTATTGTGTTTTCAAAGTGGTTTTATGTGATTTATACTATATAACATATTTATAAGAAGAAAAAATCCTTTGATAAAATTTTGGGTTGTTACATTCTCCCCTCCTACAAAAAATTTGACCTCGAAATTTCAATATTGTCACCCCAAAAAAGATTTTGGTAGTTATTCATCATATTCTCCTTAGGTTACCATGTTTCCTCTTTAATTTTATGATTTTTCCAAAGTACCTTTATCATATGAGTCATCTGATTACTCAACACTTGTTCTTTGGTGTCTACAATCTAGATAGGCTCTTCACAGTAAGTTAAGTCAGGTTCCAATTATATTCCTTCAGAAGTGAGTACATGTGATGGCTCTAGCATGTACTTCCTCAATAAAGAGATATATAATACAATGTGTACTTTAGAAAGGCTCGGTGTCATGGCCAAACACTAATCTATAGCTCCAATTATCTCCATGATTTCAAAATGACCAATGTACCTAGGGATTAGTTTTCCTTTCTTTAAAAATCTTATAACACCCTTCCATGTAGATACTTTCAAGAAAACATGATCTCCCACTTGAAATTCCAAATACATCTTTCGATTATAGACATAGATCTTTTTTCGACTTTGAGCATCTTTGATATGGGTTTGAATAGTCTTTACCTTTTCTGTTGTTTCCTCCAAAAGCTCTAGGCCTACAAGCTTCCTTTAACCAACCTCATCCCAAGAAATTAGTGTAAGACATCTCTTTCCATACAATTCTTCATATGATGCCATTTGAATACTAGAATTGGAACTATTGTTGTAGGAAAACTCTATCAAAGGTAAGTAATGATCCCTCATATCTTGGAAGTCAATTAAGCATGATCTCAACATATCTTCTAAAGTTTGGATCGTCCTTTCAGACTGCCCGTCAGTTTGAGGGTTATAAGAAATACTCAAATGAAGCTTTGTATCCATGTATTTCTGAAGACTTTTCCATAATTTTGGTGTAAATTTTGGATCATGATTGTACACTTTTGAAATATGTTCTCCATGAAGTCTTAAAAATTCATTAATATAGAGTTGTGCAAGGTTCTCTAGTGGAAAATCCTCCCTTATAGTGAGAAAATGTGTAGATTTGGTAAGTTGATCCAAAATTACTCATATTTCATCATTATTTATTGGAGTTTTGGGTAATATAGTGACAAAATACATAGTAATTTCATCCCATTTATATGTAGGAATATAAAGAGGTTTCATGACTCCTCTAGGATGTTGTCTTGTATCCTTCACTTGATAACAGACTAAACATCTTGATACATAATCAGCAATTTCTCACTTCATATTATCCCACCAAAAATGTTCCTTCAAATATCTATACATATTAGTGCTACCATGGTGTATAGAGAAATTAAAACTATGGGAATCATCCAATAACTCCCTTTTTAGCTAAGGTATAGAGGGAACACATATCCTCATCCCAAATTTCATAATTTTATCTTCATACACGAAGTCCTTCAACTTCTCATTATTCACATATTTAATTTTATTTTGAAGATTCTCTTCATCAGGCTGAGAAATTTTAATCCTTTCCAATAAATATGTTTGGGTAAACAATTGAAAAAGTATTGATGGTTCACCTTCCTTAATAATTCCTATATCCATCTATTCTAGATCTATGTACATAGGATCCTTGTCAATTCTCATTTTATTAAAAACTCCATGATCCTTCCTGCTCAATGCATCTGCTACCCTATTCACCTTCCCTGGGTGGTAGTGTATTGAACAATAATAATCCTTGAGTAGCTCAAGCCATCTACTTTTACTCATGTTGAGTTATTTCTATGATAAGATATATTTCAAACTCTTGTGATCAGTATATATCTCTCATATCTCACCATAGAGGTAATGTATCTATATCGTCAGAAAAAATATTTTAGCCACTAACTCAAGATCATGAGCTGTATAGTTCTGTTCATGAGTTTTTAACTGCCTTGATGCATAGGAAATAACTCAATCATTCTACATAAAGATATAGCCAAGTCCTTTCTTTGATGCATCACTATAAATCAAAAATCCACCATTTCCTGATGGTAGATTCAAGATCAGAGCATCGACTAACCTCTTCTTCAATTCTTCAAAACATTCTTCACATTCTTTTGTCCATAAAAACTTAAACCCATTACAAGTAAGCTTGGTTAATGGGTTAGTTAATTGGGTGAAGTTCTGAATTAAATATCGATAATAACCTGTTAAACTAATAAAACTACATACCTTGATTATGCTTGTTGGTGTAGTTAATTCCTGGATTTCCATTTTCTTCACAAGATCTACTAAGATTCTATCCTTAGAGACAATATGGCTAAGAAAAGAAAATTTTTGAAGCCAAAATTCACACTTGATAAAATTCTCATATAACTCATTTCTTCTAAGAGTATTCAAAACAATGCTTAAGTGATTCTCCTGATCTTCATAACTTTTGTATTATACCAATATATCATCAATAAATACCACAACAAAGGAATCAATATATTCCTTGAAAACTCTACTCATTAGATCCATGAAAACCAAGTGAGAATTAGTCAGTCCAAAAGGCATTACAGTAAACTCATAATTCCCATACCTGGTTCAAAATGTTGTCTTTGGAATATCTTTCTTCCTCACATGCAACTGATGATATCTAGATCAAAGGTCAATCTTCAAAAAATACCGGTCTCAGTGAAGTTGATCAAATAAATCATCAATGCGAGTAAGAGGATAGTTGTTCCTTATCATAATAGAATTGATTTCCCTATAGTCAATACACATCCTCATGGATCCATATTTCTTCTTGAAAAAGAGAACAGGGGATCCTCATAGAGAAACACTAGGGAGAATAAATCCTTTTCCACTAAATTCCTCTAGTTATTTCTTTAGCTCCAATAATTCCACTATGTCCATTCTATAAGTAGTATTTGATATAGTCCTTTTACTAAGAATTAAATCAATCAAAAACTCAATTTCCTACTCTAGAGGATGTTCAGGTAAATTCTCTAGAAATACATCAACATATTCTTGAAAAATAGGTACATCCTCAATTTGATTATTTCTTTCCTCACCCATAGATATTTTTTCTCTTCCTCCCCAAGAATTGAATTCAGAAGACCTATTGGGGGTAGATCTAGATAAGAATAAAATGGTGAGGTTTTTTCTCTAAAGATAAGGGACTCTATATCATTCTCAAAAATTGTAACTTCCTTATTCTTACAATATAATTTCACATCATAATTTGAAATCCAATACATACCAAGAATTATATAAAATTCAAAAATAGGTGTGATGATAAGGTCAGAATCTAAATCATGTTTATGTGTCATAAAGGGGACTGATTGGCACATATTTGTTTCAATGATACTTCCCTTAGGAGTTTTTCCTAAAAACTCTTTTATTAATTCAATTTGGAAATGTCTAATTTTCTGGTAAAATTGGGAAGATATAAAATAATATGATGATCCAGAATCAAATAATGCATTGTCTAAGTTTGAGGAAATGATTAGAGTACCTGCCCCCACATCATTAGGAACTTCAACCTCAGTAGTTGTGATCACATAATCTTGGCCTTGCTTCCTTGGCCTTCTCTGAGGAATGTTTCCTTGATGTCTATGAAATTCATATGAATAATTTCCCATCTATTTACAATTGTATCATTAAAAATTTTCATATTCTTTCCTTCCCTTGTAATCATGAGATTAGTGGCCTTTTTCTACACACTTGTAATAGACTCACTTTCCCTTCAGGCAAGTATCGAGGTGTTTCTTCACACAATTACTTCAAGGTTTAAATTCAATTATTCCCTCATTCCCTATTTTCTTATTTACTTTTCAATATTTTTTAGTTTCCCTCTTCTTCTCTTTATTTTCTTTAAAGTCATAAGACTTATAGAATTCCTTTTCTGCCTTGATAGTACATGAGATTATATCTTCGTATGATGAGAAAGTTTGGAAAACCAGTTCCTATCAAAGGAATGATTTTAAATCATCAAAGAACCAATAAATATTTATCCTTGGGTTACATATGTAGTACGAAGCTTTACTTGCTAACCATGTGAATTTATCTTCATACTTTGCAAAATTATCATCCTCCTTTATCCTCAAACTCAGAAACTGCCTTTCCATATCCACTCATTGTTCACGAGGAAAGTAATTTTCTAAGAAAAGTTATTTAAATGATCTCCATTCCATGTCTTCTATTTCTTCCTCTTATTTCATGTTTTTAATCAATGACCACCATTTATCTGCATCTCCAAAAAGATGATAATTTTCCATAACAACCTTCTCCCATTTATTACATCCAAAAATGAGAAATATCTTCTCTAAAGAACATATCCACTTTTCTGCTACAAATGGGTTCCTAGTACCATTGAATGATGGAGTATATTGTCATATAAAGTGGTATAACACTTCTCCTCTATGTTGTGGATTTGGATGCTTTATATAGGTAAGGTTATTATTCATAACCTAAGTCTGCTACCCTAGTATAGTTATAAGTTACTCAACACCAGTTGCAGGTCTAGAACCAATCTCATTATCATGGATAGGAGGTAAATCCCTATATGGGATACATGTGTTCATGTGTTTTTCATTACTTCCACTAGGATCCATTTCTAAATAATTTCATACACTAAATTAGATTATAAATCATAATGTATAATGTAGAACTAGAAAAACACTTAACATAAATTGAAATTTTATGCATGTCTAATATCATAATCATAATCATGGTTTATTTGAGGAAATATTTACATTTAAATACTTCATAATGGTTTGTAAATAAAATGTGAATTATCCTAAGCATATCCCTCAGGAGTGTCAAACCAGGTGCATAGTAAGGCCCATTTTCATGTACCAGATTACCCCAAGTCAGGCTTGAGACACCTTGTTGGAGTTATTACTCTTACGTACATTTATGTCAGAACCACATCCACTTGTAATATTCAGACATGGATGTATTTCTATGAAGATACAAATAATATCTACCTTACAAAAATTATAGGATGTTGTTGTATTATTATCCTCAAAGTCTATCTTAGGGTTTTGTTCCCTCATCTACGTTTTCTAAATCTAGTTTCTAAGGTTTATACTAAACTTTCTATGATACCAACTGTAAGGACCCCGACCCTAGTAGCCTGGAGTCATTGCCTTAATACATTACATTGGAATATAAGTAAGTAATACACATCCCGAAGGACCTAATAGTTTAGTAGTTTGTAAAAATAGATTATATATATGAACTTTACATTACAACATGGAATTAAATGCAATATATCAACTTATTTTTAATCACACAAAAACTCCAAGATTATATTTTTAGGCCATTCATAATACACATCTTTGTATCCTGGGGAAGAATAAAACATAATAAAGGGGTGATATAAGATGCTCAGTAAGGGTGATCAATACAGAAGAAGCATAAATAAACAATAAGACATGATTAATGACTGAAAACACGTGTCATTAAAAGTAAACTTGAGCATAATATGGAAGAAATATAAAATGATTAAATAATTCCATAACAATACTTTACCATGGATATTCTACTATTAGAATAATCACATGTCCTATAAATTACTAGTTTTGTAATGAGGGAATGAATAATGTGGTACATCATAACCATACTGTCAAGGCCTTGTTCCAAGACCATACATAAATGGGTAAAAACACAAACTAGTTTGTCTCATTAGACCTACCGATGCACTGAGAGGCTATAGAGGTCACCACCTGACACTTACTAAGTAAAATGAATTCCTAATATGGAAGGGGTGAAACATAATAAATATATACATTCATATTGGAACTAACATATGAAATGTAAATAACTTTCCTTAATCAGTAAACATAATCACTAGAGTAATATGGTGAATGGTATCAAGATAGCACATCCACAGTCAAACTAATCATAAAACATTCAATAAAATATGGTATATGATATCATAAATTATTAATCCCAACTAAACATAATAATCAAAAAGAGTTTTGAAATAGATAAAAATACTCTTATAAAATCATCGAGTAATTCTTGAGAGAAACACTCTTTTACTTTTCAAAGAAGAGTTATTTTAGAAAAATATTTGTATAAAACAAAAAGTGAATTAAGATGGTTTTTTATAATAAAATTATTTATTTTATAAAAATAATGGTGTCTTAAAATAGATTATAGAGTGCACTTGAAAGTAGGCAAGAATTCTAGAAGTTCCCTTGAATCGGGCTTGTTTATCAGAAAGAATTTGAGAAAGATCCTTTTAAAACATGTAACTCACAATAAAATAAATAAGGATTATGATTTTTACATATATATATATAACATTCACACATAATTTATGAGGAGTAGATAATAATAATTAATAATTTCATTGGGGTAAAGAGATAAAAAAAGTAACTCGAAAGAAAATGGAGGTTCGGGTAGAAACCCTTACCTTATGTCCGAATATGTTCTGCATTTGACCTTAAGGTCATGGAATATGAAATTAGACTCATAAATAATTTAATATAGAACCTATTAGACAAGTATTTAGTTTATTTTAATTTTATTAAGTTCATTTATGGTCTTTTTGTTAAGTTATAAGATTGAATTCCATTGTTCCAAAGTGTTTGTTTCCTTGATTTCATGATCGGTTCTCTTGATTATAAGTAATAGAGTTCATGTAAAATGGGTATAATTATATAGAATTTGAATTAAATGTTATTAATGAACAACCATAATTTGAATTGTTATTATTTATTATTTTTTCATATTTTAGGATGACTCATTATATAACATATTAATGATAACCATTTAGCTTAATTTTAGAGGTTTTTCGATCATAATGAAATAGTTTTGTTATATTATTTAATATCATGTATATAAAATGGTTCAAGAACCTTAAATAAGATATAATGAATATTTTTTACTTTTTTTCAACAGTAAAAATGGTTTCTTTACCATCATTTAAGGATAAATTAAAGAACAAAAGTTCGTCATCCACAAAGGTTGTAAATTGGCACCTCCCCGATGATGATTTCATTTTTAAAATAAAATAGAGAGAGAGTAAGGATATTGGTAATGGATATTCCATTAATATGACATCATTAAAGTATATATATGTTAATGGAGATATCATTATCATTTGGATAGAGTATGTGAGAAGAGAATAAGAAAATAAAATAAATTGAAATGAAATTAAAAGAAAAAGGAAGAGGGTTTACCTCTTGAATTATCCTCCTTGAGAACCTCCTTAGGGAAAGGTGTTTTGGTATTTTGATAAGCCCAATATATACTAAACATGGGTTATATACTAGATAATATTATTTGGGAATAATTTTGACGAGGTTCAAGGCTTAGAGTTTTGAGGAGAAGAGGGTGTGAGGGGTGGTATTTATAGTGGAGGAGAGGGGTGATTTCTCATTATTTTATTCATTATTTTATTATTTTCCTCAAGATAATCAATAGTGTTGATTCTTGTAAATAAATATAGTAATAAATTCATTTTATTTTTAAAAAATGGTTCTTACATCATTCGTGATGTTAGGAATAGTGTATTTATCTTATAATGTATAAATATCGTAAATTATCATATTTTACTACTCACAAAAAATTCAACTATTTTAGAAAAATCCCAAAAAAATAACCCTATCCATTTTTTTATGTATAGAATCCAAAAATTAACTCCATTTCATGAAAATAATTTTCTAAATATGAGTAATTTAATTTTAAATTAAAATCATAATTTACTTGAAAAATATAGATTTTAAAATTATAACTGATTTTATAACACTTTGAAAAATTAAATAAGGTCTCATAAAATTATCTCATAATCATGAGATAACAAAATATTATCTTATAAATAAATTTTATGAAAAGACATTTTATTCTAAATGATTATCTTAATTATAAAATTGGATTTAAATATTTATGACTTACAAAAATACCAACAATTAAAAAATAATTTTATAATATTTATTTACTTATATAACGATATAATTATATCATATTGTCACTTATAAGATTCCTAAATTTTATTCATACTTTTATCGGTGATGTTACTATTTTATTGATCATATTACTATTCATAAGGGTAACATTACTATTCTAAAGGGTTAACTTACTATTCCTTCGGTATTGGTTCTCTAATTTCTAGAAACACTTCTTATCTAATTGATTCTTTATTTATAATTTTTTTATTGTGTTCTCAAAGTTTTTTTATGTGATTTATGTTATATAAAATATTTATAAGAATGAAAAAACCTTTGATAAATTTTTGGGTTGTTACATGTGGAGTTTCCTTAGGATGGCATATAGTGACCCTAGCCTTTTACACATATTATTACATGATTTTAAGCATAATTATCCATGAAATACAAACCAAGGATCATAAAGTCTAGTGTATTTGGAAGATTAGGTACATAATTAGAAAACATGAAACCAAAATAAAAACATATTTTATTTAAACTCCATAATGAGATCCTAACTTCCTTTGAGCTCTTACATCTACATAGGATATCCTAGGTAATACATGAACAAAGGGATGAGCTAAAAATACCAATAAAGTAATAAAAATTGGAATGAATCATAGCACATGGGTTAGAATTCATAACATGATGACATATAAAATCATGGAACATGAATAATCACATGGAATCATAACATGTAGAACATGGGATCATATAATCATGGTAACATAGGAATGTGGTAATGACATATAAAATTACATAAACATGATTAAATTATAACTTCCAAGGCTATATCACTTGGTGGAAAAATTCCCATAAATGAATTAGGTTTACTTCTTATCCCAACATGACATCTCATGAGACTAAACATTATCCAATGCATTGGAGCTCTATCTAGGCACACCCATCATAACATGTTCATGCATATGTATGTCACATGAAGAATCAAACATAAGGAATAAAAATAATGGTTACCCATGGAAAGAAATGGGTATCATAATCATGTCATAAGGCATAACCAATGGGCGTATCATAACAGTGTCCAAGAAAGAAAGGATTTAAATCATGTTGAAATAGTGGGTGCCCTAGACCCAACTATGTTGTACTTTTGATTACCATATCATGTGTATAGTTAGTTATACATGATGTATTATTACCATTATAGTGTAGATATTTCTGTATCTACTATATAATGGTAATGTCTATAGATTAATTGTTGTGTCGAGAGGTTATATCAGATCCCAGGCTATAATGAGAACCTTAAGATACTATGAAATTAATCTTAAATTTATGTTCTATACTCTAGATACATATTACTGATTTGACACAGTAGATTTTTGACTATCAGGTGTTGGGGGATCATAATCATTGAGACTTCTTCGCATGAATTTCTCACTTGGTGATCTCTATTAATGAGATCATAAGGATAGACCCGCCGATAAGAACACCACATTTTTTGGGTGTCATTGGTCATTCCTATCTATGGACATGTGTATTAGTCTCCTAACTTGAGACCTTTACCAATTTGTATTATTTTATTGCTTACTTTGATACAAGTAAAAAAAACCATGGTATTGAAATCGTGGAGAGGTAGCTTGTGTTGGGTGTATCGTTAGTGGTATGACATTGGTTGAATGGTCAAGAAAGGATTTTTCGCTTCAAAATTTAGGAAGTTATATATCTTAGGACTAGTTGATCAGTAGGGTTATACCTTTGTAAGTCTTTGGCCAAAGTAGACTAAAGGAAAATCCATCCATAAAGATCAACAAATAATAAAGCAAGAAAAGGATAATGACACAAGTGTGTGTCCTGCTTTATGAGATATTTAATGACAAAGATATTATAGTACACAATCAATGTTCGTAGGTTGGTTGTCGTTGCTATGAAAATCCTTATCTCTTTAGGGGCCATGATGGGTTTCTAGACTCCACTCTTAGTTTGTGGATTTTATTCACTGCTATTGAGATAAGGTCCTAGAGGGTCACACACAATATAGTATTCAAGAATCCTCCCTATTCAGTTGAATAGGTATATGGACATGGTGGTCCCCACCACGAGGCCTGAGTGTTGTCCAAAGTATCGATCACAAATAATTAAATAAATTCATTATTATTCAAGTTACGAATAATTTGGAATGAATTTATATAATTTATTTACAAGTTTAGTAAATATGAGATTATATTAATCGAACGAATATTATTTTAATATTCATGGTTCATTTAATATTAAGTGGGACAGGGAATCGAGTTAAATGGATCGGTTTTTTATCATGTAATATATTTTATATATATTAAAAGTATGTGATAAAATAATAAATAATATTTATGCATTTTAGTTTGTCAAAATTATTTATTTAGTGGATGTTGAAATAAACAGGGGTCGAGGAACCCAACAGGGTATTTATCAACTCCACTATAAATAAAGGAGGAGGCTCTCTCTCATGCAATGATTCATACATTCATTCCATGGAATGAAAAACGAGAGCCTATCTCTCCTCCTGCAACCTAGGGAGAGAATAAATTGATTTAAGAGCTAGGATCAAGATCTACCTCAAGCATTGAAGAGATCTCAATGCGGTGATCGTCGGGATGTCAAAGAAATCATCAGATCGCCGTGCTAGCACCCAAAATTTGACGATCGATGTTCTAGAAGATTTTAGAAGCACGTGTGGATGATCTAGAGGGATCTTACTATTGATCCTTTAAGATACGATTGCCATCAACTAGTTGCAGTCGACCACAACTTCAGATTTGAAACATGTATTTTTTCAATTTATTTTGTGCTCTTTATAATTTACATGAGATCCTCGGACCTTACCAGGGCTCGGATCGTCAGTGATGACAAGTTCCATCATATCTTCAACGAAAATTTTAAAATCCTCAACCCACACCGGCTTCTTCTATGGGCCTCAGAACCTATAAAATCATACATGGATATTCATAAAGTAAAATAGGCATAGCGTAACACCCTGAGTTTTTATAGACTATTTTTTTCGAATAAATTAAAATTTTCATCTTGTAATGCACTAAGTCAAAGATTCCTTTCACACAAAACTAACTTTTCATATGTTACACTCAACACTGAGTTGGCGTATGATACACGCAACACTTAGTTAGTGTACGATACACACAACACTAAGTTGGCGTAAGATACAGGCAACACTGAGATTCTATAAAACATCATTTTATTTTTTAAATAATATAATCGTAACCTATCCATTAAACATAGTTATATGAATAGTAATAACTAATTTTCAAATATTTTCTATAATTTTTTTATATAAATAAAACATATTGATAATGAAAGATATGATTTTTGGTAAAGTCCTTTTTATGTTTAAAAACATCATTTTCTCGAATAATTAAAGTAATTTTAGTCACATTTGGAAATTTAATTTAATAAAATAAACCTCATTTTTTAATTATAATGTCAAAATTATCTTAGGGTGAAAGTTTTGGATTTTTTTTTGTGAAAATTCATTTCCGAATGAATAGTGAAAATGCCGGATTTTAATTCCAAACTTCTTTTTAATTTAATTTATTTATATGGTTAAAATATATTTTAATTTGATCTCAAAGTTAAATTAGATAATATTTTTAACAAGTGACCCAATTTTGGTCATTGGAACCATTTCCACATTAAAATTTTATATAAAGACCAAGCAAACTTTTGATCATTTTTACTTTAAAAAGTCGCAACATCATTTTGACAATGGGATTAATTTTAAATTAATTTCTGCCAATTATGTAATTATAATTTGGAAAAATGGATTTAATATTTGTATTAAACATAATTTCTAATTTCTAATAATGTTAACTTTGTTTTTGACCAATAATATTAGTGAAAGTGATTAAAATTAATTACATCAGTTAAGAGAAAAAATAGGCTAATAAAGTACTAAACCTTAAATTTAAGACCCAAAACAACCTAGAAACTTTTCCAACACTCATTATATGTTCATATTTTGACCCTATAATCAATTGGATCAACCTTGGTCCATTATTGGATCCACTTTCAACATGAAAAACATGGGTGGAATTCTCTCTTCAAATATTTACAAAAGTGCCACCCCTCCTCCATTATAAAAGTCCACCACCTCAACCCATTCCTCACACCTCTCAAACCTTTTAAGTTCAGATAATATCAGCCCAATTATCCTCCAAAAAATCATCCATTATACCTTGAATCCTACCTTAGGGCATAAATCCTCTCAAGGAAGCCTTTTGGCACAAACCAAAATGAGTTGCCCGATTTAAAGGCAACGTCTTCTCCAAAGCTTTTTTCCTTTATTTTCCTTCTCCACCCCTCCACTCTCTTTATTCCATTATTATTTGAAAAAACTAGTATACTAAATATATGAGGATTTTTTATTCTAAGGGTTATACCTACACTTACACACACCACCATCTAATATATATCAAACATATTGTTTCTGTGTATGGTGAATTACTACCTCACAAAACGATGATTGTTCATTTTTCATTTACCGCCAATAATGGTGGCCATTATGATGGAAAATATATTTATATATGTAATATATTGTATTTATTATGTATTTAAATTTCTTTATTCCTTTTAAAACACACATCTCTTTACTTTCCATTCGGTGTTAATATGATAATCTCATTTGAGGAAGTGTGGACTACCGCCCCCTCAAAGAGATATAATTCGTTCACACACCACATGGAATGTATTAAGGATGGGTATAGTGAAATTATATGATATATATGATATATTAATTCTACTGGAATAATGATAAATATATATATATATACATATATATACATATTTCATTTACTTATTTCTTTCAATACGATAATAAAGATGGAAATAGTGTTCATGCGTACGTACAGCTTACCATCTCCATGAACGGTGTATTCCATTTCATATTCCTATATTCTATATATTATTATAATATAAATATACTGTATATAACTTATATTTATATCATTTTATGCATTATGGAATCATTATATAATTATAAGGACCAATGATATAACAAATTAAGACACATACGAAGAATAAAGCGAATATTACCCGAAGTGAAACCTTAAAATAGGATCATTAACAAGTGAGTAATATAAGGTCATAATCAAAAAATATATTGTAATATATATAATAATATTCTTCTGTAAAATATTTATAATAAACTTATATTTATTATAAAGAAATCTTGTACAATTATGGAGAGAGTCAAAACATAAGGTAAGGGGATTTCATCTCACTTTTAATTTCTGTGAAATACAAGCTATGTTCACCACTCATTCATTTTGTGTGGTGTATGTAATACACATGATTTTATTCTATGTATCTTGTACTTAAATTTATGGGTATTATCACTCCTATTTTATGATCCTTCTTTCACGGGGTTTAACTTTCAAAAGTTACCAAATTGATAAAACAGTTTTGTCTCAATTTTCCTTCTTTGAGATTCATGTTTTGTTACGCACCTAAAATATTTTTCAAGGTGTATATACTTATATTTTATATATTATATCATTAATATCATTATTTTCATGATATATTAATCTTAATGTAATTTCATTTTCTTACATGGAGATTATGATCCCAAGTTACTAAGTTATAAGATTTTATTGAGACAGTCCCATCAATTTCTAAGATTGTTTATGTTTATTCTTCCCTTGATGAAATATTATGATCCATATCTCAAGAATATTCATGAGTTTCCATACCTCTATTTATTAATTATATCCTATATTTTTAGTACCATTTTTTCACTCTTTGGTACTTAAGATGATGTTTTTTATGTAAAATTTGATCATCTCTCTCTTCAGTCGGAAATCTGTTGTATTCAAAAACCATGTTTCAAAAATGTTTTCAAAATGAATTAAAAATATCCTTGAAGATAATTTTCAAGGAAAAATGGTTTTAAAAATGTTTTATTTTTTTCAAATCTTCTTTTATAAGTTTTCAAAGAAATTTTCAAAGAAATTTTTTTTCAAAAGGTTTTATGTTATAAAAATAATTTTTCAAAGAAGAAAGGATATTTTCCTCAATAAATGTTTTTAAAAGATTATTCAAAATTATTTCCCATCTAAGATAACATCCATTGGTTTCACTCATTCCTTTATGGGGAAATTATTCAATGTTTCCATTCCTATTATTTCTTTGAATGGATTTTTTTGATGGAATGATGTTTATAAAGACTATATCTCTTTCACATGTTATATTATTTTGAAACCCACTTCTTTTCATGGGTTATTCTTATGATGAAATGATTATGAAACCTGTCTCTTTCCACATGTTATGATATTTTTACATGTTTATGATACCCATTTCATTTCATGGGTTATGATATGATTATTTATGATCTTGTACCTCATGTATGTATGATTTATTTATTTGATGGGTGGGACCTATATCTCCCTCCAATTTATTAGGTAAATATTTATATCTCATGAGATAAGTTAAGATGGTCTTGGGAGTGAACCTTGACTACTATGATGGCCATGGGAGTAAACCATGACTAATAAGATGGTATGAGGAGTTGAATCATGCTACTATGATGTCCATGGGAGTGAACCATGACTACTGTGATGGTATGGGGAGTGAACCCATACTACAAATTTGGTCTTGGTAGAGATTTCTTGGCTACTATGGAAATCATTATATGCATATGTGTTTTCCACACTTCCATGTTTTATTCCTATGTTATGATTTCATTTCTTATGCTATTTATTTCATTATAATTAATTTATTAAGAACTTCCTATCTTTATGCCATGATTGCTATTATGATCTTTGATATGCAAGGTATGATATTCTGTCTTCATGATAATGTTCTCATACCCTTATGCTCATGACTATGCTTACATGTCTCCCTTGTTTACCCTTACTAAGCATTTTATCTCATCCATTTTTTATGTTTCCTTCCCCAAGTTATGAAGATATGTATTATGTTATATGTGTCTAAGAAGGGTTCTAGTGAAGAAGAACTTAGTGGGAGATAATGTAGCTCATCTATGTACCAGTTTTTGTGTTTTTGTGTTTTCAAAGGCACTAGACTAGTATGGTATTCATATGTATGTTTGTGCAATGTTTTATGTTTTATGTTTTATATAAAAGTTATGTAATTTTAATGTTTGAAAATAAAGGTTCACTATAGTTTGTATCATAGGAAAATTTTATTTAACCTTTTTAAAGTAGGATGAGAAAAACTTGGTGAGAACACTAAGGACATGTCTAAGGATAAGTATAGGGATTAGTCAAAGTATAGGAAAATGTCTTGGGATTTTGGTAAAGGATAGAGTGAGTGATTTCCTAGCAATACATCCTTGTTTGGATACTAAAAGTGGATGTGGAACTAGACAAGATGTACCTAGGGGTAACAACTCTGACAAGATGTTCCGAGATTGACTCAAGGTAATCTAGTGCATGATAACGAGCCTTGTTGCGCACCTGGTTTAACACTCTCTAGGGATATGCTTTTGGAATTCACAAACTCTTCACAAACCATTATGAAGGATTTAAATATAAGTTGGCTATTAATAAACTAGGATAAACCTAATGTGTCATAGATTAAGGAAGGTGTCATAAGTTAGACATCCTATAATTGATTTTTCATGATTATGTGGTTCCTCATTATGATAACTATTTATTACTCTATGCTTTTGGTTTTATTCAATGGATGGAACCCAAAGTAACCATGTTAATGGTGATTGTTATGGAAAATGCAATGATTTTCCTATTAAGAAAACTAATTCTATGGGAGATATAATTCAAAATATTATTGTTTTTCTCACATATATTTCTCAATTTATGAATCATGGTGGAATTCCAAATGAGCAAAAGAGGGAATGAAATTCTGTTGAGTCTTTCATGAGGAAATAACATTCACCTTCTTTTAGAGGGTCTTCTGTTCCACAATCTACTGAACAATGGATTAGTACCACTAAAAATATATTATATGTTATTCATTGTACGAATCATGAGAAATTCATTCTGGATATTTATTTGTTAGAAAGAGAAGTAGATCAGTTGTGGGATCTAATCAAGAATACAAGGAAGCATGATGAGATTGAATACATGGTTTGGGATGATTTAAAGATCTTATTTTTCAATAATTAATTTCTTCAAATTTTGTATACCAAGATATAGAAATGGTTACTTGAGTTAAAGAAAATGGATGATGAATCTGTTGGTACCTATGGGGCTAATTTCATGGGACTTGCGAGGTATGATTTAGGAATTATCATCCAACTTGAAAGTAAAGTTGATAGGTTTGTTGTTGGATTAAATCCAAGTCTCAAAAGGTAGTTTTCCATAAGATACTTTAGTAGTTACTAAGATATTGTGCATTGTGAAATCAAGTTTGAAATAGAGTTAGGATTCATGTATCAATCTCATGGCTTTGACAAGAAGAGGAAGATAGAGTTTAAAGGAAACTCTAAAAACCATGGAGAAAAGAAGATGAACTTTACTTTATGATCTAAGTGTGTGAAGAATCATGGAGGAAATTTCCTTAAGGGGTCTAATAAATATTTTAAGTGTAAAAAGGAAGTCTATTGGGTAATTGACTGCCAAGGTGATAGGAAGAAGTTATATTAAAACGCTAATGGAGAAAGATCTGTACATAATGAACCTCCCACGATTCAGTGCTAAAATTGTAAGGAGAATGGGAATTATGCTAACTACTTCCCAAACCTAAGGGATGGTGATGATGATTTATGTCAGTAACCTCTTAAGCTTAGGGATGAGGAGAAATATCATGAAATAACTATATCTGATGAGGGGTGTGATAATGACATGATAAAAGGTACACTTATCATCAAATGTATAACTACTAATTTCATATTTGATTCTAGATCTACCCACTCTTTCATATATAAATAATTTTATAAGGGTGTTAAGAATCCTAAAAAATAATTAGAGGTGGAATTAGTAGTGCAAAACCCTAATGATAAGATGATTGCATCTCAAGTATATGATTCCTCTTCAGTTGAAGTTTGTGGGAATGTGCTTCATGAAAATGTTTTCATTCTTACTTTGGTCGAATTTGATGTTATCCTAGGCATGGATTGGATTTCTATATATAAATTCAACATCAATTTTCAGGGAAGGGAAGTTACATTTGAAATTTCAAACCCTCCTATAATCATACATCAATGTGACAATAAGTCTGAACTTCCTATGAAGATTACATCTAGTGTGTGGGTATTAATTCCCATTCAAAAGGGTTGTTTATCTCAAATGGTTGGGGAGAAGATCAAAATCTATGATATGCTTGTTGTTCAGGATTTTGTGGATGTATTTTTGGAAGAGTTTCCTAGTCTTCCACAAAAACGTGAAGTTGAGTTTTCGATAGAACTTATACCTGGTTCCACACAAATTTCAAAGACTCCTTATAGAATGGACCTAATTGAGTTGCATGAATTAAAGAAGAAACTCTAAAAAACCTTGATAAGGGATTCATTTGGACAAGTGTGTCACCTTGGGGTGTACCGGTTCTTTTTGTGAAAAAGAAAGGTAGATCAATGTGAATATTCATCAACTATCGGGAGTTAAACGAGATCATAATCAAGAACAAGTATCCTCTTCCCCATATTTATGACTTGTTTGATCAACTGCGCGAAGCTCAATACTTTTCCAAGATTGAACTTTATTCTAGAAATCATCAATTGAGGGTCAAGAAGGAGGATATACCCAAGAAGAAATTCCATACAAGGTATGGTCACTATGAATATATAGTGATTTCTTTTTGTCTTACTAATTCCCCTGCTATCTTTATGGATTTAATGGATAGAGTCTTTAGAGATTACCTTGATGAGTTTGTGGTAGTCATTATAGATGATATTCTTATCTATTCAAAGAGAAATTAAGATCATTAAGATCACTTGATAATTGTACTGAAGACCCTAAGGAAAGAGAATTTATATGAAAAATTTACAAAGTTTGAATTTTGGCTGCAAAAGGTTTCATTTTTGGGTCACATAATCTCAATAGATGGTATAGTAATAGATCCATCAATGATAGAAGCTATTGATAGCCAGCCTCAACCAACCATGGTGACTGAGACCCATAGTTTTCTTGGATTAGCTGAATACTATCGATGGTTTATGGAGAATTTATCATGACTATCTAATCCTCTGACCAATTTAGCTAAGAATGGTGTTAAGTCCCTTTGGATAGATGAATGTGAGTAAAAGTTCAAGGAACTAAAAAGAAGGTTGTTCAGTGCACCTGTGCTTACATTACCTTATAGTGGAGAAGGGTTTGTAATTTATAGTTATGCATCCAAGAATGTATTGGGATGTGTTATTATAAAAAATAACATGGTTATAGCCTATGCCTCATGATAGTTGAAGATTCATGAGAAAAATTACCCAAATAACGATTTAGAGTTAGCAGTGGTAATTTTTTTCATTAAAGATATGGAGGCATTATCTTTATGGGGAAAACTGTGATATATATACTGATCATAAAATTATGGAATGTATATTTACACATAAGTATTTGGACATGTTCCATAGAATATGGTTAGAGTTGATAAAGGATTATGATTTCTCAATACATGATCACCCTGTGAAAGCAAACAAGGTAGCCGATTATTTGAGTTGAAAAGATCATACTGGATTATCTATGATGAGGATCACAAAAGATCCAATATTTATATATTTTCAAAAGATGGATCTAGAAATCATGAAGTAAGGGAAGAATATTATCTTTCTCAAATGATTGTTCAACCCTCTATCCAAGTAAATATTATAGAGGAACAAAAGGAAGATAAATAACTATAAAAGAAGGTTAGAAATGTTTCTGAGTTTAACCTTGATCAGGATGAAATGATAAGGTTCAGGAACCGTGTATGTGTTCCTTCCATGCCAGATTTGATGAAGGAGATATTAGAAGAATCTCATAGTTATTCATTCTCTATTCATCCTAGAAGTATGAATATGTATAGGGAATTAAAATAATTCTTCTATTGGGATGGAATGAAGAGAGATATCTTGGAGTTTGTATCTCAGTGTTTAGTATTCCATAAAGTTAAGGCTGAAATAAAAAGTCTAAAGGGATGTTGCATCCATTACCCATACCAGAATAGAAATGGTAGAACATCACTATGGATTTTTTCATTGGACTACCCAAAACCTCTAATGGTTTTGATGCTATATGGGTGGTAGTTGATCGCCTTACTAAGTCAGCACACTTCATTACTTTCAGAGAAGATTTATCCCTTTATAATCTTTCCAAAATATACATTAAGGAAGTGGTAAGGTTACATGGATTACCATGTTCCATTGTATCAGATCATGATCCAAGGTTTACCTCAAAGTTCTGGCGAAGTCTTCATAAAGCACTTGATACAGAATTGAGTTTCATCACTGCTTATCATCCTCGAATATATGGCCACTCTAAAATAATAATTCAAACCCTAGAGGATATGTTGGGGTCTTGTTCTCTGGATTTCAAAGGTGGTTGATATCAACATCTTCCTCTAGTTAAGTTTTCTTACAATGACAGCTTTCATTCAAGCACTCAGAAGTTACCTTATGAAGCCCTCTATGGGAAGAAATTTAGATCTCCAACATGATAGGATGAGGTTGGAGAAATAAAGCTATTAGGATCTAATATCGCTGAAGAAATGGTCGAGAAGGTTAGAACCGTTCAGCGGCATATCAAGGCAGCTCAAAACTGATAGAAAATTTATGTTGATAACCATCAGCATGATCTAGAATTTGAAGTTGGTGAAAAGGTAATTCTATAAATCTAACCCAAGAAGAAATTTATGAGATTCATAAATAAATGGAAACTAATACCTAGGTATATTGAACTCATAGTCCAAACCGTTGGTGCAAGATCTTTCTTACGAAGAGAAACTTGTAGAAATTTTTGACCGATTAGAGAAAGTTATATGAAACAAGACCACTCATCTGGTCATGGTTTTGTGGAGAAAAAACCAGTTAGAGGAAGCTACGTGGGAACTTGAGGATATGATTAAGTATAATTATCCTCATTTTTTTACCTGAGTGATGAATTTCAAGGGCGAAATTCATTTTATGATGGGTAGAATGTAACACCCCCAAGTTTTTATGGACCTATTTTTTCAAATAAATTAAAATTTTTATCTTGAAATTCACTAAGTCAACTATTCCTTTCACACTAAACCAACTTGTTGTACATTACACGCAACACTGATTTTGTGTACGATACAAGCAACACTAAATTGGAATACGATACACGCAACACTGAGTTGGCGTATGATACATGAAACACTAAATTTCTAATAAACATTGTTTTATTGTTTAAATAAGATAATAATAACCTAGTCATTAAACTTAGTTATATGAATATTAATAACTACTTTTAAAATATTTTCTACAATTTTTTTATATAAATAAAACATATTGATAATGAAAGACATGATTTTTGGTAAAGTTCTTTTTGTGTTTAAAAACATCATTTTCTAAAATAATTAAAGTAATTTTAGAAACATTTAGAAATTTAATTTGATAAAATAAACCTAATTTTATAGTTTATAATTTAAAAATTATCTTAGGGTAAAATTTTGGGAATTTTCTGAGAAACTTCATTTTCAGATGAATAGTGAAAAATACCGGATTTTAATTCAATACTGTGTTTTAATTTAATTTATTTATAAGGTTAAAATATATTTTAATTTTATATAAAGTATTAATAATATAATATTTTTAACAATTTATCCAATTTTGGTCATTGGAACCATTTACACATTGAAATTGGATTTAAAGACTAAGCAAACTTTTGATCATTTTTACTTCAAAAACATGTAGCATCGTTTCAACAACAAGATTAATTTTAAGTTAATTTATAGAACTTATGTGATTATAATCTGGAAAAATGGAATCCGTATTTGGATTCAAAATAATTTATAATGTCTAATAAGGTCAACTTTGTTTTTTCCCAAAAAGATTAGGGAAAGTGATTAAAATTAATCACATCGGTTAAGAGAAAAATTAAGCTAATAAAGTACTAAACCTTAGATTTAAGACCCAAAAATACCTAGAAACTTATCCAACACCAATTTTATGTCCATATTTCACCCATATAATAAATTTTATTTACCTTGTTCTAGTATTGGATCTACTTGAAACATGAAAAACGTGGGTGGAATTCTCTCTTCAAATATTTACAAAAGTGCCACCCCTCCTCCATTATAAAAGGCCACCACCTCTACCCATTCCTCACACCTCTAAAACCTTTTAATATAGGAAAATATCTAACCAATTATCCTCCTAAAAATAATCCCTTCTACCTTGAATCCTCCCATAGGGTACAAATCCTCTCAAGGAAGCCTTTTGGCACAAACCAAAAGGAGTTACCCGATTTAGAGGTAATGTCTTCTCTCAAACTCTTTTCCTTTATTTTCCTTCTCCACCCCCTCCACTCTCTTTATTCCATTATTGTGTGACAACAAAGTTATCCTCAATATACTAGGATTTTTTTTATTCTATGTTTTTTACCTACACTTATACACACCTCCATCTAATGGATATCGAACATACTGTTTCTGTGTATGGTGAATTACTGCCTCACAAAACGATGATTGTTCATTTTTTATTTACCACGAATCATGGTGGACATTATTATGTACACTATATTTATATATGTCATATATTTTATTTATTATTTCATTAATCTTCTTTATTCCTTTTATAACACACATCTCTTTACTTTCCATTCGGTGTTAATACGATAATCTCATTTGAGGAAGTGTGGACTACCGCCCCCTCAAACCGATGTGATTCATTCACACGCTACAAGGAACATATTAAGAATGTGTATAGTGAACTTATATGATATATATGATATAGTAAATCTACTATAATAATTATACATATATATACATATTTCATTTACTTACTTACTTTCAATACGATAATAAAGTTGGAAACAACGTTCATGCGTATGGACGGCTTACCGTCTCCATGAAAGGTGTATTCCATTTAATATTCCTATATTATAAAGATTATTATAATATAAATATACTGTATATACCTGATATTTATATCATTTTATAAATTATGTAATCATGATATAAGTATAAGGACCAACGATATAACAAATTAAAACACATGCGAAGAATATAGTGAATATTACCCGAAGTGAAACCTTAACATAGGATCGTTAACAAGCAGGTAATATAAGGTCATAATAAAACCATATATGGTAATATATATAACAATATTATTATATAAAATATTTATACAAAACTTATATTTATTATACATGAATATTGTATAAATACGGAGAGAGTCAGGTAAGGGGATTTCATCTCACTTTTAATTTTTGCGAGATACAAACTATGTACGCCACTCTTTCCTTTTGTGTGGTGTATATACTGACCATGATTGTATTATATGTATCTTGTAATTAAATTTATGGGTATTCAAATTCACATTTGATGATCCTTATTTCATGGGTTTTAACTTTCAAAAGATACCAAATCGGTAAAACAGTTTTGTCTCCATTTGCCTTCTTTGAGATTCATGTTTTGTTATACACCTAAACTCATTTTCAAGGTTCATATACTTATATTTTACATGTTATATCGTGAATATTCTTAATTTCATGATATATTAATCTTAATTTAATTTTAGTTTTTTACATGGGTAATATGATCCCAAGTTACCGAGTTATAAGAGTTTATTGATACAATCTCATTGCTTTCCGAGATTGTTTAAGTTTATGCTTCCCTTAATGAAATATTATGATCCATCTCTCTAGAATATTCACAAGTTTCCTTATCCTATGTTTATTCATGATATCCTCTATTTAAGTACCATTTTTATACTCTTTGGTACTTCAGATAATGTTTTTTATGTAAAATATGAATGCCTCTCTCTTCGGTCATAAATCTATTATATTCAAAAACCATGTTTTGAAAATGGTTTCAAAATAATTTCAAAAGATACTTAAAGATAATTTTCAAAAGAAAAAGGATTTTAAAATGTTTTTGTGGTTTTCAAATCTTCCTTTATAAGTTTTCAAAGCTATTTTCAAATAAAAAGGTTTTCAAAATTTTTTATGCTATAAAAAGAATTTTTCAAAGACGAAAGGATATTTTCCTCAAGAAATGTTTTTAAAGGATCATTCAAAATTATTTCCCATCTAAGATAACATCCATTAGTGTTACTCATGCCATTATAGGGAAATTATTTCATTTTTCCATTCATATTATTTCTTTAAATGGATTTTTTTATGGCATGATGCTTATGAAGCATGTATCTATTTCACGGGTTATATACTTTTGAAATCCACTTCTTTTCATGGGTTGTTCTTATGATGAAATGATTATGAAACTTGTCTATTTCCACAGGTTATGATATGTTTACATGTTTATGATACCCATTTCATTTCATGGGTTATGATATGATTATTTATGATCTTATGGCACATGTATGTATAATTTATTTATGTGACGTATGGGACCTGTATCTCCCTTCAATGCATTGGGTAAAGATTTATATCTCATGAGATAAACTAAGATGGTCTTGGGAGTGAACCTTGACTAATATAATGGCCATGGGATTGAACCATGACTACTAAGATGGTATGAGGTGTAAAATCATTCTACTATGACAGCCATGGGAGTGAACCATGACTACTATGATGGTAGGGAAGTTAACCCATACTACTAAGATGGTATTGGAATCGATGTCTTGTCTATTATGGAAATCATTATATGCTTATGTGTTTTCCACACTTCCATGTTTTATTCCTATGTTATGATTTCATAGATTATGCTATTTATTTCATTATGATTCATGTCTTCTTAACTACTAATATTTATGCCATGATCTCTATTATGATCTTTGATATGAAAGTTATGATATTCTATCTTTATGATCATGTTCTCATACCCTTATGATCATGACTATGCTTACATGTATCCCTTTTTTACCCTTACTGAGTATTTGAGCACACCCCTATTTATGTTTCCTTCCCCAGGTTATGGAGATATGTATTATGTTTCATGTTTCTAATAAGGGATCTAGTCATGAAGAATATAGTGGGAGATAATTTAGCTCATTTATGTACTAGTTTTTATGTTTCTGTGTTTCTAAAGGAACTAGACTAGTACGGTCTTCATACGTATATTTATGTAATGTTTTGATTTTTCTGCTAAAGTTATGTAATGTTAATGTTTGAAAAGTGAGGTTGACTTTACATAGATCATGAAAAATGATGTCCCACTAAAATGAAAACATGTAAAAAGACTCTTTAAGAAACTTTATAAATGATCCACTTTAGTGAGATTTAAGGGAAAATATTAAAGAAACTTTAAAGATAACAAAGGCATAATTTTTTGTATAAAAATCAGAAATGAACTAAGATATTTTTTCTTGATGAAATGAGTAATTTTAAAAAAAATAATGGCAGATTAAAATAGATTGTGGAGAGTACTTGAAAATGGGTAAGAAATTGGGAAGTTCCATTTATTTGGGCTTGCTTATCAAGAAGAATTAATAAGGGAACCTTATAAAGCTTGTATTTCCCCTTAAACGAAGGTTTATGGATCTAGATACATAATTTTGAAACATATACACAGAATATGGAAGAATTATATGATAATAATTAAGAATTAAATTGGTATAAATAGAGAGAAATCATAAAACAAAGGTAATTGGGAGGTTCGGAGAGATCTCTTACCTTATGTCTGAAAGCATTATGCACTTATAAGATTCAATTTCGTTATTTTGGGAGTGTTCGTTTCATGATTTTATAATTGGTTCCCTTGACTTAAATTATAGGAGTTCTTTTCAAATGGAAGAAAAAATAAAAAAGTGGAATTATATAATATTTTTTTCACCCAGATAATTTTAAATGGATCTATACATCATTTTTATTTATATTATGATAATTTTCCATTAGATATAACATTAATGATAAACGTTTAGTTTTTTTTAGCGGTTTTCCGATCACCATGAAATAGTCTTGTTTTATTATTTAATATCATCCATATATATTAGTTACAAAACATAAAAAAAATTAATATAAATTTTAAAATCTATTTTAATCATTATAATAGTTTTATGACCATCCATGAATGCGGTAATGAAAAAAAAAGCTCGTCGTCCACGAAGGCGGTGAATCGACACCCCACGGATGATGTTTTCATTTTTTTAAAAAAGGAGTGGAGAAGATATTTGATGATGGATATCCCATTAACATAATAAAATTATAGTTTATGTATGATATTATAGTTATCATGTCTCTTTGGATAGTGTAGGAAAGGATGAGGTAGATTAAAGAAAGAATTTAAAGGGAAAGGTGGATGATTTTACCTCTTGAATAAAGTCTCCTTGAGAACCTCCTTAAGGCACTTAGAAATGGTATTTTGGTGAGACCAGTAAGACCATAACATGGAGAAGAGGCTTGGTAGAGGAATTGGTTATAATATTAGAAATATTTAAAGCTTAGAAGGTGTGAGGAGGGGATATGGGGAAGGGTGGTATTTATAGGGGAAAGGGGTATTTTTTATTATTTTACACATTAGTTTATTATTTTGGCTTGAGACTATCAATAGTGTTGATTATTGTGACTAATTATAGTAACTAGTTCATGTGAGTTATGAATAATGGTTTCTTACAATAAAAATGACTCCAAAATTCATGCATTTGGCTTAAAATGTTAAATATTTTAAATTACCATATTTCACTATTCATAAAAAATCAACTATTTTAGAAAAATCCAAAAAAATCACCCAAACCATTTTTTTATATTTATATTTCAAAAATAGACTCCATTTTATGAAAATAATTTTATAATTATGAGAAATTTAATTTTTAATTAAAATCATCATTTATTCGAAAAATACTGATTTTAATATTATAACTGATTTTATAAAACTTTTAAAAATTAATTAAGGTCTCATAAAATAATCAAAAGACAAAAAAATATTAATTTATGAATCTATTTATTAAAATTAAAATTCTTTTAAATCATTATATTAATTATAAAATTTTAAATGAACATTTACATTTGACAAAAATACCAATACTTAATTTATCATTTATAAAACATTTATTTACTTATTCCAAAATATAAATATATCATATTTTCATTTATAAGATTCCTAAATTTTATTTATACTTTCATGGGTGATATTACTATTCTATTAGTTAGGTTACTATTCTTAATGGTCATATTAATATTCCAATATTTAGGTTACTATTCTATCAATATAGGTTCCTTAATTTCTATAAATACCACTTATTTCATTATTAATTTATTAGAGTAATGTTTTTTATTGGGTTCTATATGTGATGTATGTGTTTTATACTATATAACATAATTATAAAAATAGAAATTCCACTGATAAAATTTTGGGTCATTACATAGAAGGTACCATCAAAGGTTTGTGGCATACTTTTCTAGGATTATGACCCCTTTAACTGCTTTGAAACACAAAGGGTAGTTGTTCTCCTAAACCAAGTTATGTCATAAGTCCTTCAAGGAGCTGAGGAAAATGTTAACCAGTGCTCTTATTTTCAAACTGTCATGGGAGGGTGTTGAGCATGTGGTGTTATACAATGCCTCTAGAGTTGGGCTTGAGTGCATATTGATACAGAGGTAGGTAATGATAGCTTAAGGGTCTAGGAAGTTGAGACCCCATGATAATAACTATGTAACACACAACTTAGAGATGGAAGTAGTGTTCTTGCTCATGATTATGTATAGGTATTATCTTCTAGGTGAGTGGTTTGTGGTTTACTCATACCACCATAGTCCCCATGTACATATTTTCCCAAACAAAAATCAACCTGAGATAGAGATATTGGTTGGAGTTCCTACAGTACTACAACTTCAAGATAGTCTATACTCTAGGGAAGGGAAACTTGGTGGAAGAATCCATTAGCAGGAATTATCACTCTCTTGTGGTGGTGGAGGGGTTAAATTAGTTGGACTCATTGTATCTGACCCTGATGGAGGGGAGAGGGAAAAATTATCATCAGTAGATGGTAATTAATTCACTGCTACTCTAGTGTGTGGTAGAGGCTCGGTTGGGAGATATTAATTGTGAATTTCTAGACAACTTATTAACTTCAGGAGATACACCAGATAGATTTTCTTAGGGTGGGGAGCACACTATCCTTTTCCAAGGATGGTGTAATGGTTTATGCCTTCTCAGACCATTATTTTCTAGTTTAGGTGTTTGGGGGATGTTTTGGGAGTTTTCCATGGAGGCTAGAGGTGCAGTAGAGCTTCTCTAGGAAATAAACACCGTGTATTTTTTACACGACATGTAAAGGTGGGTCACATCTTGTGAGGCCATTTGGTTCATGGTTTATACTCAGCTAAAGGAGGATCCATGATATGGAATACACGCTTTGTAAGTGTAATTCATGAATTGTATTAAATAAAGTCTAAGGAAACATGTTTTTTAGAGAAATTAGAATTTTAATAAAACCCAAGGTTTATATGTCGTGTAATATTTACATGACATGAAACCTATGGGATTCCAGGTTTTAATTGTTTTCTCATTGGATTTCTTATTAATTTATCCACACATCTTTTTATCTCATTTTTGAAGAACCCTATGAGCCTTGAGGAGACCTTTTGGCCCTCTTATCCCCTCTTTTTTCTGTTGGTTCTAGTTGTTGTTCGTTGGTGATCAATGGTATGCCCTTCTCTCCCTTTTAGATATTTTATTTCATTCTTCCCCTAAGGATACACTAAAGTGATATTTTTTTTGTTTTGGGTGTGATTTGTGATGAATTTTCATGGTCCTTTAGTGCATTGTAGGTTTATCTATGGTTTCTCATGTGTAGTTGTGGTTTGAAGGAATTTCTTCTTCACCCTACGATGTGCAGCAAGTCGAAAAATCTTATTTAGTGTAGGGAATCCATCATTTTTTCTTATTTTATATCATACATGAGGTTTTTACTCTTTTTTATCAATGTTTTATGGTTATTATGGATTAATTAAATATAAATAATTGGCTAATTAAAATTGAAATGGGGAAGGGGAATGATTTACATGCTTTTACGGCCTTAATATAATTGTGATATTATGGGTTGTACAGTCTTGATTTCCCATTGAAAATTATAGTTGTTGGGGGATTTTTTTCACTAAGTTTCTTCTGGAATCAGTGGATGTTGGGATAGTATAGGTCCCCAGTGTTTTTGGAGAGTTTTTGGAGAGGTTTTAGATGTTTTCCCTAAGGAAGATATGATGATACCCCCTCGACATAACATTGAGTTCAAGATAGACTTGTAGTTTGGTGCTTATCTGATTTTGATGACTCCTTATCAGATTCCAATTTTTGAGTTGTGGGATTTGAGGATCTAGATAGATGATATGATGTATATAGGTTTTATCTATCCCAGTGTGCTTTTGTGTGGTTCTCCAGTGTTGTTCTCTAAGAAGGCGAATGGTAGTATGAGGTTGTGCATAGACTACCATAGTTTGAATCAGGTGATGGTTAAGAACCGTTACCCTCTTCTAAGGATATATGATCTTTTTTAATAGTTGAGAGGGGTGATTTGGTTTTTTAAGACCAATATATGTTCTGGATATCACCAGTTGAGGGTGAATGAGGATGATATCTCGAATACTACCTTTAGAGTAAGGTAGGCGAACTTCAAGTTTGTTGTTATGCCATTCAGTGTTATGAACACACCATCCGTGTTCATGGTGCTTATGAAATCCATGTTCCATGGGTTCCTTGACTATTTCATCATCGTATTCACCAATGATATATTGATCTACTCAAAGTCAAAGGAGGATTATTTTGATCATCTCATAATTGTCTTGTAGGTTCTTCGATTCCACAAAATTTATGGAAACTTTTCAAAGTTTAAGTTTTGGATATAAGTGGTGAATTTATTTGTTCATGTAGTGTCCTAGATGGGTGTGGTAATAGAAATATTGAAAGTTAAGGTAGTTTTTTCTTAGGAATCACCCAAGAACATGGATCAGGTTTGCAGTTTTCTTGGTCTCACAGAGGTTTTTTCCCTATTTATCTTGAGTTTTAGTCCCATTGAAATCATTGACCAATAAATACTAGGCTTGTGTGTGGATTGTTCAGCACTAGGAAGTGTTCAGAAAACTAAAGGGGAAGTTAATTAGTTCTCTAGTGATTTAGTTTTCTGAGGAGGGTGCGATGTTTGAGGTGTTTTGTGATACTTCTCGTTTGGGATTGGGATACATGTTGATGCAGTATAGGGCAGTGATCTATTATGGGTATAGGCAGTTACATCTCCATGAGTGTAACTATTCCACCCATTATCTGGATCTTGAAACGATTGTGTTTAAGCAGAAGTTATGGTGGAATTACCACATTGGGGAGTGATTTGTGGTCTTCAAGGATCATAATATCTTGAGGTATATATTTTCTCATCGTGATCTTAATTTTCAGTAGTGGAGGTGAATAAAGTTTCTTCAGGGTTATGATTTTGAGATCTCATACACCTCAGAAAAAGGAAATTTTGTGGCTGACGCTTTGAGTAGGAAGTCGAGGAAAGATGTTGTTCGTGAGTATGGTTATTCTTGGAGAGTAATAGAGGATTTTTAAGCCTTTTAGATACAAGGGTGGATGGTGGTAGAGGTGATGCACGATCGTGTTGGACATGGTGTTGCTCTAAAGGGATGGTCGGAGGATGGTTGGAACTAGATGTTGTTTTGTGGGAGGTTGTTTATTCTAGTAGTTATGTGCATGGTAGTCCTTCATGAGTTTCATATCTAGACTTTGGTAGTACACCCAAAAGTTTCCAAGATGTATCGTGGATTGAGTATACAGTTTTGGTGGCCCAGGATGAAATGGGAAGTGGAAGATTTTGTGGAAAAGTGATTGGTTTCCCATTAGGTAAAGGCTGATCATTGTGTTCCTAGTAGTTTTTTACAGCCCTTGGATGTTCCCGAGTGGAAGTGGGATAAAATGTCGATAGATTTTATCATAGGGTTTCCCCAAGATTAGGGAGGTTCTGATGTTATCTAGGTGATCGAGAATCGGTTGATGAAATTGGACCATTTCTTAGTGATCAAGGAGTTGGGCATAGTGGATTCTTTGGCCAAGAGGTATGTGGATGAGGTGGTGTGGTTACATAGAGTTCTGAGATCTATTGTATCAGATCAGGATTCATGTTTTACTTCACGAGTTTGGAAGGGATTACAGCATGCTTTTGGAACTCAGTTACACCTCAGCACTACTTTCCACCCTCAAACAGATGATAAGATAGAGCGGACCATCCCAACATTGGAGGATATGTTGTGGACATGCATCTTGGACTTTGGTGGATCTGGGGTATGACACCTACCTTTAGTCGATTTTGCATACAAAAATAGATATAACTCTTCCATTAGCATGGATCCATTTTAGGTGTCATATGAGAGACCATTTCATTCTCTATTTTTTTGGATGGAGGTTGGGGAGATGACAGTTCTTGGTCCTGATGTGGTGCAGAGCACAACGGAGAAGGTTCAGCATGTTTGAGAAAGGATGAAAGCAGTGCAGGACCGATAAAATTCTTATGAAGATTGTAGGAGAAGGACCTTGGAGTATGAGGTTAGGGACCATGTGTTCTTAAAGTTTTCCCCTTGATGTGTGCATTAGAGGTTTGGAAAGGGGAGTAATCTTTCTCCCATGTTTGTTAGGCCTTTTGAGGTGCTGGGGTGAGTTGGCATGGTGGGATATCAGTTGGCATTGCCACCATGGATGGAAAGGATCCAATAAGTCTTCCACATCTATTAGCTTAATTGGTATCTTCATGATGAATCCCATTTCATTTAATGTGGAGAGTTCGATATCGAGGATGAAATGATGTTCATGGAGTGGCTAGTATAGATTTAGGATCTCCAAGAGAAGGCACTATGTGGATAGACCATTTCTTTGGTTTGTGTGCTGTGGAGGCATGGTGGCCTGGAGGAGAGTACTTGGGAATTAGAGACACTGGTGTATTCCTAATACCTAGAATTGTTTTGGGATTTTATTTTCTCTATTTTTCTTTGTGATGTGATGCATAAACATTGATGTTTTATGAAATGAGTTATTACCCTTTGTTTGTGATGTATTATGTGTGATAAAGTCCTAACATGTGAAAAGGGGAGGATGTGATTCATAACAGAGATAAATTAAATGTGATACGATTAAAACCATGTGGTTGAGTCAGCTCCACTAAGAGTGGATAGTATCTTAACATGGAGGATGTAATTCCATGATTTGTGTGTTTGGGGTGATGTGATTAGTTGGTTACAACAATTGTTGGTTTGGGCTGCATGGAGGTTGAGATGGTTATGGTGATGTGGTTATATGGTGATGTGGTTTTTTGGTGATGATATTTTGTGGTTATGAGGTTGTGAGATATTTTTTTGTCTATTTTTTTAGCAGGTTTCGATGGTGGTAGCATTTGATGTATGAAGTGGTCCTTGATAGGTATCTCATGGGGTGGTTGTTCAGACCCCTTTCTTTTTGGGATTGGATTTGGATTATAGAGGGAAAAATCATTTGATAAGTATCTTTTGTAATGGTTCATTCTTTCCCGGACCAATACATTGCCAGTTTCAGTGGTTGGAGGTGTTCGGGGGAGGTTCTAGGAGTTTTCTGTGGAGGCTGGAGGTGCAGCAGAGCTATTGGATGAAATAAATGTCATGTATTGTTTACATGACATGTAAAGGAGGTTCAAAACATGTGAGTTCAGCCAGTTCATGGATTGTACATGGATAATGGGGAGTCGTGAGATGGACTACACACTGTGTAAATGGAATTCACAACATGTATTAAATAAGGTCTGAGGTGATGCAATTTTCGATGAAAGATGGAATTTTCAGAAAACCTGAGGTCTATGTGCCATGTAATATTTACACAACATGAAACATATGGGATTACAGGTTTTATATTATTTTTATTAGAAAATTTTCATTCATTCATTCTTACCTCCTTTTCTCTCATTTTTTTATAACCCTAGGCACCCCTAGGAGACCTTCTAACCCTATTCTCCCCTCTTTATTCTATTGGTTATGGTGGTTGTTCATTGGCAATTGATTGTAATCTCTTCTCTCCCTTTTGGTTGTTTTCTTTCATCATTCCCCTATGGATCCACTGTGTTCATGTTTTTTTGGTTTGGGGTGTGATTTAGGATGTGTTTTCATGATCCTTTGGTGAAGTGTAGGTTGATCCATATTTTCTCATTTTTAGTTGTGGTTTGTAGGCATTTCTTCTTCTCCTTATAGTGTGTAACGAGTTGGAAAAGCTTCTTGGAGGTAGGGAACCCATCTTTTATCCTTATTGTGTATCATATAGTAGATTTTTTCTCTTTTTTATCTATCATTTATAGTTTTTATGTCTTAATTAAAGATAAATAATTGGATAATATAAATTGAAAGGGGAAAGGGGAATGATTTTCATGATTTTATAAACCTTGATATGATTGTGATATGATCGATTGTATGGCTTGATGCCCCATTGAAAATTGTGTCTATTGGAGGATTTTTTTTCACTGGATGATATGTATTGTGACTGTTGTTTCTATTGTGATTATTGTGATATCATGGTATGCGCGTCGCAGCGCGTCCAATTTGAAAATTTTTATAACCGACTGGCTACTGTAAAAGTGGAGAGCAGGGTCAAACCACATAGAGCACGAAATCTAGTTCACTAAAAATGCTTCGTTGGACAATGTTTAGACGGACAAAGGTTGAGGGAGTTCCAATTTTTGAGTTTTCTTCTTTTTTTTCTTTTAATTAAACTAAAAGGTGAAAAGAAAAACGAAATACAGTAAACTGTAATTGAAAACGATGATGGACTCTAAATCAATAAAATGTGTCAGGGATACTAGTGTCGCAATTAAATTATCATGCATACATGAAACATATTCTTTTGTATGATTAAATATTCATTCTGTTTAGTTATCTCCAGTTCCGAAAATATGTGCATTTTTTTTAGATGCTCAATTTAAAATTCCTAATTTATTTAAAGTCCCGTTCTCTGGTGTCATAAATAAATTAGGAAATTCTTTCAAGTCCCGAACCATATGGCGAAATGACACAACCCATTTCTCACAAAGTTGTGTCACCAATTTGCACCTACCATCGGTCAACGTGGTTTACCTTCTCAGACCGCTGCATCGACTTAAAATTAAAAGGGCCAGTTTCAATTTCAACAATTAATTCAGTGCAAAAATAATTTAAACAGATGAACATTCAATTAAAATAAATTTAATTGACCATTAATCATCAAACAATATGTTGCATGGCATGCGCAATAATTTTAATTAATCAACCAACATCCCGGCACTAAGAAAATTACCCCAACATCGCAATTGGAAATTTAAACATGGTAATAAGATGACAAGTCATGTAAAATAAAACTGTGTTACCAAAAAATAGTCGTGTCGGTCTTCACTCTTGCTTCATGCAACTTGTTCTTCAATATCTAACCGCACCTTGGCACGTGATGACGTCGCGCGCCAGTTGCGCGACCACCAGAACGTAGGATATGAGTGGTGAGTAGTGTGCAGTTGCTAGTCCGCTGCGGCAACCGTGGTGGGTTCTCGGACGGTCGGCGGCCGGTGCGGGGGAAGGGTGGTCGGGCGAGTGGAGGGCGGCTGGGGGTAGCGGGTAGCGGTAGTGGGGCGGCGTGCATGGAGCTGGGGAAGCGGGGCGCTGGTTCCGGCAGGGTGAAGGAGAGCAGGGGAGTGCCACGGGTGAGAGGAGGGAAGCGACGGGGGGTGAGCGGGGGAGAGGAGCAGGGTGCAGATGGGGGGATAAGGGGGCGGCGGGTAGTGGGTTGATAGGGAGAGAGAGGGGAGAATGTGAGGGTCGTCCGGATAGTGGGGGAGCCGGGTAGATAGGTTTTTTAAAAAAAAAGAAAGTGTGTGGGATTGATAGGGGGAGCGGGTCAAGGGGTAAGGGGGGAAATTAAATAGAATTCAAAATTTAAAACTAAAATTTAAAAACTAATTATCTAATAGTTTAAATAAAAAGGTAATAATAATAATAATAAGTAGTAAAAATAAAAATAAGAGTTATATAAACTAATAATAATAATAACTAATATTAAAAAAAACTAAAAATAAAAAAATAAAAGTAAATAACTAATGTTAATATAAAATTAACTAAAAATATCTAAAATATTAAAATACTACAAAAAATAACCTAAAAACTCAAGAAGCGGTTAGAAAATTAATTAAAACTAAGTTAAAAAATGTTAGTAACATCCATGTACATCAAATCCCCCACACTTAAACTTTTTCACTCCTGGGAAAAAAATATGAAATAAAACACAAGTGGGCCTATAGAAAAATCCAAGCATCAAAATTACAAGTTCGAAATTTTCCATTCTCTTTTACCCATAAAATATCATGCTTCATTTAAAACTCCAATTTTCAAAAATCATTTTTCTTTCACTTGCATTCTTTTCAAAACAATTACGTGCACTCATGTATCATGTGACCTAACTTGCCATCACTCTCATCTCTCAAAATATATGATCAAAGTTTTTCTCAATTCTCATACACATGCATGCTTACTATAGGCTTGTCATGAATTTCGCATCTCCACTAGTGGAAATCAAAAGAATTCACTAATCTCAAGGACTTTATATGAGGTTCAAATGTTTCTGAAGCTGTGGGATGGTGGGTTTTAAAAAAAATTGACATCTTTTTGGTAAAAAGGAGGGTTGAATATTGAAATAAATGCATGATAAGTCAATCCAAATATCTCCCTCAAACTCTTGCTCCCCCACATTTAAAACATTGCTTGTCCCCAAGCATATGATAAGCCAATGTTTCGCTCTTCTTTTTTTTTACTCTTTTTTTTATAAAAGACACAACTCACTCAAATAATATGGTCAGGAAAACCCCATGGAATAGGTGTCAGACAATAATCCCAAAGAATGGTACACAAGCAGTGTAAATGCTGTAACATCTCAATGAAGGTAGGTCATATAGAAAACTCTATAGTTCCTGGAGTAATGGATCATCACTTTAATAGGTATCCCCAAAGTTGAGGGTTACCGCGTAATGACCACCAATGTACTCATTGGTGGAACTGAAAAAGATTATATATTCCTATATCAAAATAATATGAAATGAATGTGGCTACTGTGAAAAATAACTCATATGATCAGGATGGGATAATGTCAATCCATGTACATCAAATGATTCACTGCCCCTCTAAGAACCCTCTCCATGAGTAAGTCTCTCCCCCCCACACTTATATTGAAATCATCATGAAAAAATTCAAGAAATTGGTAGGGAAGGGTATCAGCTTGGGCTCATCC
Source organism: Viscum album (assembly GCA_963277665.1). Lineage (NCBI taxonomy): Eukaryota > Viridiplantae > Streptophyta > Magnoliopsida > Santalales > Viscaceae > Viscum > Viscum album. The sequence continues at coordinate 1,818,999,838 of OY728151.1, read as the reverse complement.
TAAAAGGCTCCTGCATGGCTTCTAAGGGCTATACGATGGAGAAAATGTTTGGGTGGATCAGTGGGTCAACGGGGCTAAAATATCAAACAGATTCCTTGTTCATTTTAGTGAAACTTTCAAAAATTCCTATCGCTTTGATGAAAAAACATGGAAAGTTCTAGAAGACAAAACATGGTTGAGATTACCTCAAGAAAAATAGAAATAAGAGATGATTGTGAAATGTCTTAGAGTCCTCACGAGTATGGAAATATAATGTTGGACAACACAGATGAGAATGAGTGCAAATAAGTGTCTCAAAATTATACAAGTTTTTGAAAAACATTTTCGAAGCATGAAATAATATCAGCAATCATCTAAGACATGAGATCAAAGATAAAAGAAATCTAGAACAAGAATCAGGTGATCAAACTACCTAGGGACACAAGTAGTATGTTCCCAACTGGGTTGCGATAAAAATACAGCAGATTTTATGTGATTTCATGAATGAAAAGAGTGTTAGTTTTTTTTTTAATTTTCATTTTTTTTTGTTTGTTTTTTTTTTATTTTTTTTTGTTAGTTTACATGGTGTTTTTGGAAGCATAAAATATGGCAAAAATTAAAAACACTTCCCTGTGTAAGTGTAGATAGATGCGGAGAGGCTGCCTGTATCCGATGAAGTTCAGGAAATAATGTACCTGTAAAATCTACATCTGGACAACACATACCCACATAATATCATAAAGATAACACCAAGAATCATATAAATGGAATCAGAGATGCAGAAGAGTGACAAGTGCATACAAATATCAGGAGTAGCTAAAAAAAATTTCACACATTCCATGTTTTATTTTCTCAAACAAACTAGAACAGGTAAAAGAAGAAAGGGGGGAAAATGAAACTGGAAAATGGGTTGCCTCCCAGGAAGCGCTAAGTTTTATGTCTTCAGATAGACGGATGGACAATGTTCAATCATCTTGGTCCATCGTATTAGAATTCCTCTACCTCTTACGAGAACTAGTGACTGTTTCATCGATCTCACGGTGACTCTTAGTGGGATTAACCACTTCCGGAGCGTAGTGACCGTGAAGCTGGTGAGGAAGGAATGGAATATGTGCTCTTTGTGGTGGTGCCGGCTGCTGAGCAAGAATCTCTAGTGAAAGTTCCTCAAGCCGGCGCTCGATATCAGCCAGCTCCTGAGTCATTCGTCGTACTAAGTTAGAGGGAGACAGAACAAGCGCATCAATGACCACAAAAGAATCATAAGAGCTAGACTTTTTTTTAGCTGCATCCACAAAACAGATAGAGAGATAGAGATAGAGTAAGAAAACAAAGATCAAATAATGAAGAAGCAGTCGGGTTGCCTCCTGATCAGCGCTAAGTTTAATGTCTTCAGCTAGACGGATAACTTCTCATTGCAATTGTAGTTCTTCAATGATGCCTATTTTATCCGAAGTGTGGTAAAGTTTAAGGCGTTGACCATTTACTTTGAATGGAGGCATCTTCCCATCAGAAATTTTGACAGCACCATGTGGATAAACAATTGTGATGGTGTAAAGACCTGACCACTTCGACTTGAGTTTTCCAGCCATGATTTGAAGTCGTGAGTTGAAGAGGAGAACTTTGTCGCCTGCTGAAAAATTTCTTTATTGGATCCTTTTTTCATGCCAGGCTCGAGTTTTCTCTTTGTAAATCAAAGCATTGTCATATGCTTCTCTCCTCATCTCATCTAGTGCATTCATTTGTAGAAAACGCTTCTCTTGGGCAGTTTTGAAATCAAAATTCAGTTTCTTCAGAGCCCAATAAGCTTTATGTTCCAATTCTACAGGTAAGTGGCAGGTTTTTCCAAAGACCAACCTATATGGGGACATTCCAATGGGTGTCTTTTAGGTAGTTCTGTAGGCCCAAAGTGCATCATCAAGTTTGGTGACCCAATATTTCCTAGATGTATTTACAGTTTTCTCCAAAATACCCTTAATTTCTCGGTTTGAAACCTCAGCTTGGCCATTGGTCTGTGGATGGTATGGGGTTCTCATGTAGTGGTGACATCCATGGTGAGTCATTAGCTTCTGAAACAGCGCATTATTGAATTGGGTACCACGGTCACTGATGATGAGCCTTGGAATTTCGAACTGGGTAAAAATGTGTTGCTTCAAAAATTTGATGATGACTCGAGCAGTATTTTCTGAGAATGCTTCAGCTTCCACCCATTTTGACACATAGTCCACATAGACAAGGATATAGGATTTCCCGAAAGATTTAGGAAAAGGACCCATGAAGTCAATTCCCCATATGTCAAAAATTTCAATGCCCATGATTGAGTGTTGTGGCATTTCACGCTTCCAACTTATACCCCCAGTTCTTTGGCATTTGTCACAATTCATGACGAATTATAGAATATCATGATTCATGGTTGGCCAGTAAAAACCACATTATAACACTTTGCTGATTTTTCGATGAATCCCATGGTGTCCCCCAGCTTCTCCAGTATGGAACAAGTTCAAAACACTATCAACTTCTTCTTCAGGGATGTATCTTCTTATCATTCCATCTGCACAGTCTTTGAAAAGTAAAGGATCATCCCAGTAGTAATGGAATGCTTCATTCAAAAATATTTTCCTCTGTTCCTTTTATAAATCTGGATGTATCACACCTGAAGCTAATTAGTTCACGAAATCATCATACCAAGGTGTGATTGTCTCAATGGCATAGAGTTGTTCATCAGGAAATGTTTCATTGATTAGTTAAACATTGATTTCACTTGTGTCATGGTCGAGGCGTGATAAATGATCAGCAACGACATTCTCTGTTCCCTTTTTGTCCTTGACTTCAATGTCAAATTCTTGAATTAATAGTATCCATCGAATGAGTCTGGGTTTTGCATCTTTCTTGGTCATCAGATACCGAAGTGCAGAGTGATCCGTATAGACAGTGACTTTTGAGAACAACAGATGGGATCGAAATTTATCAAAGGCAAATACAACTGCTAGCAGCTCTTTTTCAGTTGTTGTGTAATTATGTTGAGCCTCATTCAAAGTGCGGCTAGCATAGTAGATTGGCCTAAAGATATTTTCTTTTCTTTTTCCTAAGGCAGCACCAACTGCCCAGTCACTGGCATCACACATTAACTCGAATGGCTGCTCCCAATCAGGTGAAATCATTATCTGGGCTTCAACCAAACATTGCCTTAATAATTTAAATGCTTCCTAACATTCAGGGCCGAAGTGGAATGTGACATCTTTTTCCAATAGGTTCGTAAGGGGTCGGGCAATAACAGAGAAATCCTTAATGAAGCGTCTATAGAATCCAATGTGCCCAAGAAAACCTCGAATGGAACGTACTGAAGAAGGCATGGGTAGCTCAGAGATGGTACTAATCTTTATGTCATCGACTTTAATTCCTTTCTTTTAAATTTGATGACCTAAAACTATTCCACTTTGTACCATGAAGTGTGACTTTTCCCAATTAAGAACCAGAATCTTTTCTTCGCATCTTTCCAAAACCTTATCCAGATGTTCCAGACAGTCATCAAAAGAATCTCCATACACAGAGAAGTCATCCATGAATATTTCCAAGAACTCTTCAATCATGTCATGGAACATTGTCATCATGCATCGTTGAAATGTGGCTAGAGCATTGCACATTCCAAAAGGCATTCTCCTATAAGCAAATGTACTATATGGACAAGTGAATGTGCTTTTCTCTTGATCCTCTGGTGTCACTGCTACTTGATTATAGCCTGAGTATCCATCCAGAAAATAGTATTAATCTTGTCCTACCAATCGTTCAAGGATTTTATTAATAAAGGGTAATGGGAAGTGATCCTTTCTGGTGGCATCATTCAATTTCCGATAGTCGACGCACACTCTCCATCCAGTCACTGTTCTTGTTGTTATAAATTCTCCTTTATCATTCTCAACCACTGTGGTTCCACCCTTTTTAGGTACCACTTTCAATGGGCTAACCCATTGACTATCAAAGATTGGAAATATTAAACCATCATCAAGAATTTTAATGACTTCTTTCATGGGAGGTGTCAAGCGTCGTTGTGTTTTCCTGCAAGGTTTTGAATTATCTTCCATATGTATTCTATGAGTACAGATGGCAGGACTTATACCTTTTAGATCAGCAATCGTCCAACCTATTGCTGGCTTCCTTTGTGACAGGACATTGAGCAATTTTCTCTCTTGTTCACTCGAAAGATTGGCATTGATGATGACTGGTAAGGTGTTTAAATCTTCCAAGTAACTACATCTCAGGTTTGATGGAAGGGGTTTAAGCTCAAATGTTGGAGGATTTTCAAGTGATGGAGTGAGTGAAGTGAATTCATGTCTATTTAAAGGATCGACTATATTTCTAATGAATTCCACTACCTCGATTGATTCAGCAAACTCTTCATGTTATTTGTGCAAATCCACGAGATCCAGTGCATCGCTTGCTAACTCATCCCATTCTTCAATCGTATCCAGGAAATGGCAGTCTTCTACAGATGGTTTTTCTATAGCCTTTAGGACATCAAATGTTATGTTCTCATCCCCAATTCTAAAAATTAACTTTACCTCTTGGACATCAAACAGCGCTCTACATGTTGCTAAGAAGGGTCTCCCGAGAATGAGTGGGACGTCCTTGTCTTCTTCCATATCGAGGAAAATGAAATCAATAGGGAAGTAATATTTATCAACCTTGAAAAGTAATTCCTCTAGAATCCCTCGAGAATTCTTCACTGATTGGTCAGCCATTTTCAAGGCAACTCTCGTTGGCTTTAATTCGGTGATGCCCAGTTCTTCAAGGATTCTAGACGGCATGAGATTGACACTAGCTCCGTGGTCGCACAAAGCTCTTCTGAATTGACATCCTCCAATATTGTAAGAAATAGTGAAACTCCCAAGGTCTCTTAGTTTTGGAGGTATGGATCTAGGTATGACCGCTGAACATTCCTCGTGCATTATGATTGTTCCCACATCATCTAATTTTCTTCTTTTTGACAGAAGTTCCTTGAGAAAATTTGGAATAGTGGGGCATTTGTGTGATGGCTTCCGCAAAAGGAATATTTATTTGAAGCTTTTTGAACATCTCCATGAATTTTGAAAATTGAACATCCAACTTCCTTTGCTTCAGACTTTGTGGAAATGGAGGAGGTGGTATGTGGGTTTTCTCTCTTTCATTGAGTGCCTCGTTTTCCTTCTCCTTTCTTGCCTTTTCATTTTTTTCAAGTTTGTTTTGATATTCCTCCTCTTTGGTTTCAAGTTGGATTACTTTGTTTGTTGAGTCGCCATTCTCAGTGGAAGGTATAGGCGTCTCATCTATTGGTTGAACATCATGCCTTTGGTGCTCTGGTAACTGTGTACCACTTCTCAATGTGATGGTTTTTGCTTCTTCTCTTGGGTTGACTCTTGTGCTTCCCGTTAGAGTTCCTTATTGTCGGTTCTGCATTTGTGCGGCTATCTGACCGACTTGATTTTCAATGTTACACATGGAAGCCTGCAGGTTTTGGGTGTTCGTCTGCAAATTTTGAGTTGTTGCTTGCAAATTTTGGGTTGTTGTTTGCAAATTTTGAGTTGTCATCTCTTGTAACTCAAACCTTGATTGATTGGACATCATTAGTTTAGCGATAGTTGCTCCCCAATCTTGTTGTCCTTGCATTACAGGAGGGTACAAGTCTGTTGTTTGCTTTTGCTCCTTATATTGTTGTTGTTGTTGAAATGGGGGTCGGTATTTCTATTGATATCCTTGCTCTTGCGATTGCATGGTGGTTCTGAAAGAAGATTGAGCAGGAAATCCAGGTGGACCCGTGTTCTGGTTCATTGGTTGAGTAGTTGATGGCTCCTTCCAACCTTGATTTTGGTTATTTCCTTGCCAGTTTGTGTTGTATTTGTTTCCATAATTTCCTTTTTTGTAGCTGACAAAGTTAGCTTTAGACATCTTGGTCTCAGATGTGTTATATGGACACATAGGATAATCATGAGGGCCACCACAGTGTGGACAGTGTTTAGCTTGAACAACATGGACTGGCTTAGGCGGGTTTATTGACAAGTTGTCAATCCTCTTTTTGAGAGCTTCAAATTGTGCAGCCATGAATGTCTGGGCATCAACGTGATGCACTCCTGCCTTTCTTATTGAAAAATCTTCTAGCCACTGGAAATTGTGTTCGGACATGTTTTGAATTAATATGTACAGATCTTAAGGATCCATTTCCATGAACGCATCGCCAGTAGTTGTGTTGATTGCAGACTTACTCTCAGGTTGAAGTCCATAGTAGAAAGCTTGCAACTGGTTTGCCAACTTCATCCCATGATGAGGACAACATCTTAACATGGACTTGAATCTTTCCCAAGCTTCTCCTAATGATTCGTATTCACTTTGACAAAAGGAGTCAAGGTCTCTTTTGTTTTTCAAAGATTGAGCTGTTGTGTAATATCGATCAAGAAATTTCCTTCTCTGCACTTCCCAAGTGAAAACTGTTTCTGAGTCGAGACTTTACAACCAGTCCTTTGCTTTCCCTTGCAATGAGAACGGAAACAGTCTCAGGATCAACGCATCATCCATCACTCCGTTATATTTAAATGTGTCACAGACTTCAAGAAATCTGTTCACATGCATATAAGGGTCTTCGCTGCTCAATACATGAAATTGTGCATGTTGTTGGAGCAGGTTGATCGTGGAAGGCTTCAATTCAAAGTGTTTTGCTTGGATTCTGGGTCTTGTTATGCCTGAGCTGACTCCAACTGTGTTGGGTCTCAACTCCTGTCTCATAGTTGTTCGAGGCCTTTGATTATCGAGACGGTTTTGGAAAAGTGGGTGGACTTGTCCACTAGGAAGCATCGGATTGTGAGTTTCAAATCTTTCCTCTGGTGGATGCATTGCGTTTGCGGCTGAGGTACCAATTTGTTCCTTGACCTTTCTTTGATGTTCAAGTTGTGGATCAAGGGGTGGGTCGTTCTTTGACGGATCAGAATTACGAGTGTTCACCATTTAGGCGAACAGTGCCTAAAGCAAGGTCTACTAGAAATTTTCTTAATGCTAGATGTGCGCGTGCTCCCTGGCAACGACGCCAGAAATTTGGTACGCGCGTCGCAGCGCATCCAATTTAAAAAATTTTATAACCGACTGGCTACTGTAAAAGTGGCGAGCAGGGTCAAACCACAGAGAGCACGGAATATAGTTCACTAAAAATGCTTCGTTGGACAATGTTTAGACAGACAAAGGTTGAGGGAGTTCCAATATTTGATCTTTATTCTTTTTTTTCTTTTAATTAAACTAAAAGGTGAAAAGACAAACAAAATACAGTAAACTGTAATTGAAAACGATGATGGAATCTAAATCAATAAAATGTGTCGGGGATGCTGGTGTCGCAATTAAATTATCACGCATACATGCAACATATTCTTTTGTATGATTAAATATTCATTCTGTTTAGTTATCGCCAGTTCCGAAGATATGTTCATTTTTTTTAGATGCTCAATTTAAAATTCCTAATTTATTTAAAATCCCGTTCTCTGGTGTCATAGATAAATTAGGAAATTCGTTCAAGTCCTGAACCATATGGTGAAATGACACAACCCGTTTCTCACAAAGTTGTGTCACCAATTTGCACCTACCATTGGTCAACGCGGTTTACCTTCTCGGACCGTCGCGTCGACTTAAAATTAAAAGGGCCAGTTTCAATTTCAACAATTAATTCAGTGCAAAAATAATTTAAACAGATGAACATTCAATTAAAATAAATTTAATTGACAATTAATCATCAAACAATATGTTTCATGGCATGTGAAATAATTTTAATTAATCAACCAACATCCCGACACTAAGAAAATCACCTCGACATCGCAATTTGAAATGTAAACACGGTAATAAGATGACATGTCATGTAAAATAAAACTGTGTTACCAACAAATAGTCGTGTCGGTCTTCACTCTTGATGCATGCAACTTGTTCTTCAATATCTGACCGCACCTCGGCACGTGATGACGTCGCGCGCCAGTTGCGAGACCACCAGAACTTAGGATATGAGTGGTGAGTAGTGCGCGGCTGCTAGTCCGCTACGGCGACCGTGGTGGGTGCTCGGACGGTCAGCGGCCGGTGCGGGGGAAGGGTGGTCGGGCGAGTGGAGGGCGGCTGGGGGTAGCGGGTAGTGGTAGTGGGGCGGCGTGCATGGAGCTGGGGAAGCGGGGCACTGGTTCCGACAGGGTGAAGGAGATCAGGGTAGTGCCGTGGGTGAGAGGAGGGAAGCAGCGGGGGGTGAGCGGGTGAGGGGAGCAGGGGAGTGCTGTGGGGAGATGGGGGGGGCGGGTGAGAGGAGGGAAGCGGTGGGGGGTGATCGGGGGAGAGGAGCAGGGTGCAAATGGGGGGATAAGGGGGCGGCGGGTAGCGGGTTGATAGGGAGAGAGAGGGGAGAATGTGAGGGCCAGCCGGATAGTGGGGGAGGCGGGTAGATAGGTTTTTAAAAAAAAAAAGAAATGTGTGGGATTGATAGGGGGAGCGGGTCAAGGGGTAAGGGGGGGAATTAAATAGAATTCAAATTTTAAAACTAAAATTTAAAAACTAATTATCTAATAGTTTAAATAAAAAGGTAATAATAATAATAATAAGTAGTAAAAATAAAAAGAAGAGTTATATAAACTAATAATAATAATAACTAATATTAAAAAAACTAGAAATAAAAACTAAAAATAAAAAATAAAAAAATTAAATAACTAATGTTAATATAAAATTAACTAAAAATATCTAAAATATTAAAATACTGCAAAAAAGAACCTAAAAACTCAAGAAGCGGTTAGAAAATTAATTAAAACTAAGTTAAAAAAATGTTAGTAACATCCATGTACATCATATCACCCTAAAATGAAAATTTTCTAACCACTTAAATTTGGATAATAAAACGGTTTCCCCAAGATTATGGATTATGTGATAACACCCCTAAAATTAAAGTGGAATGTGATAAAATCTCCTTTTTGAATCTATAAAATGTATTTTGACGTGTTTTAATGTGTGTTTTTTCTTTTCATATGGTGATGTGCGGTTGATGTGTGGCTGGGTCATATGGTGTTGATGATTTGATGGCTATACTTTTGGGGTAGTGAGGTGGTTTGATGGTTGCACTTTTGGGGTAGTGAGGTGGTTTGATGGTCATGATTTTGGATCGAGGAGTTGGTTTTTTGTTCATCCATTTGAGGTGTCAAGGTGGCTGTTATTTTTTTATGATTTTGGGGGTGGCTAGGTAGTGGTTTTGTTTTGCTAGATTCCTAGGTAGTGATGAAATAGATAATTATTTAATAATGATTTAAATGACTGAGGTTTGGTTTGGTTAATTGGATGGAATGGTTAATTAAAAAATAAATGATGGGTTATATGGTAAAATGTATATGATGCTAAATAATGGAATGAATGGGTTGGATGATGGGAATTGGTTGGTGGTGTGATATGGCTTGTGGTTTGTTTAGTGTTATGCATTTAGAGATGGCAGTAAAAGTGGAGATATTGTGATTTGGTTAGTGTTTGGTTTTGAACCCATATCTTGGTATTGTGTGTGGATATATATATATATATATAATTTTATATTCTTTATGATTTATATAAGTACCCCGCCCACTTCGAGTACCATGTTCCAACACCCACATAGTCATGTGGGGGTATTTTTTCGACATTTGGTGAGGAGGACAGATGGTTGGGTACCATCTACTTCCCATTGTATCTTCTTTTAGATGTATATATTTCATAGGTTGTGATGTTCAATGGTCTATTAGTTCAATATATGGTGGTTTTGATGGCCCAAGTTTCTTCAGGCGAGTTGTGATGTGGTCATGCTTATGGGGCAGCGAGCCCAGGTGTCTTTGGGAATGATGTGACATAGTCCAGGTGTCTACGGTCCGGATGATATATGATGTGATGTCTTATGGTGGGGTTCGTTCATGGTAGGGGGAGGGAACAAGGTTTATTTAATTCATGTTCATGGTAGCCTATTACTTTGGTTATGGTTGTGGATGTGTGATGGCCTAGTATTTTTCAAGCGAGAAGTGATGTGGTCATGCTTGTAGGGTGGAGAGACCAGGTGTTTATGGTTGTGTTGTGATGTGACCATGTTTGTGGGATGGTAAGGTATATGGAAGATATGGGATCTCCAATATGCATGACATTGTGGTGTGAGAGCAGCATATGAGCGGGAAAGCAGTGCAGGGTACCATTTATCTATGTGACTAATGTTATATTATATTACTTAACTTTCATTATTTGGTGTGTGTGCCTTGATGAGGTCAGGTTTGGTTAGTATACATGTATAGGTGTTGTTTAGTTCTATTATTTTCTCATGGGTGCATTAGTATGCTTCTTTCACATGTGCATGAGAGACTTTGGTCTTCCTACTGAGTATACTTGTATCCTCACCCAACATATATAAACTAATTTTTAGTTTTCTAGGAGGATTACATGGACCATACTGGACATTAAAAGCTCGAACCTTGGATAGATGTTGTGTCACTATTTTAGATTTTCTTTTGGGTATTTTCTTTTGTATACTTTTATATGTATTAGTTTTATTTATACATGCATTGTGAGACGTTTTGGTTTCTTTTTATATTATGTCATGGAGTTTTTTGTGGATGTTTCATCTTATCTCCCAATCCTATATTATTATAGAGGGTAATTCCTCCCATTTCATGGTATTTTTATACCCTCGATGCTAGTTTTCAACCTGGGGCCTACTAGAGGTGGGACTCAGGGGTCATTATCTCTCTCCCCTCATTGTGGTATTTTGGAGGGAGACAGTCATGACAGAAGGATAGTGGTTCTGGTCGCATTGTGTTAGGAGGTGTTGAGGGAATTTCATACCTCCACCTTGGAGGTATATCCTAGAGTGATGAAGATATATCAGGACCTTTGACGGTAGTTTTTGTGGGAAGTTATGAGGTAGAATGTTTCCAATTTTATTTCTTGATGCCTCACATGTCAGCAGGTAAAGGCAACACATCAATTTCTAGCAAGCTTGAATCAACCACTTGAGATCCTAGAGTGTAAGTGTGATGAAATATCAATAGAATTTTTGATAGTTATTCCACAAAAAATTTGAAAGGAAATGGAACTATCTGGGTGATAATTGATCGGATTACAAATTTGGATCACTTTTTTTCATTTGGTAGCATAGTTTGATGGAGAATTTGGGGCACTTCTATGTCTGGGGGGTCATCAGGCTTCATGAGGTACTCTCAAAGATTGTATGTGACCATGATGATCGATTAATATCACAGTTATGGAGAGGTTTTTAGGTGGATTTTGGGACCCAGTTATGGATGAGCATGACATTCTACCCTTAGAAATATGGACAGACAAAATGAACCATCCAGGTTTTAGATGATATGCTAAGAGCCTTTGTGTTACACTTCAGTGGAAGTTGGGAGTATCACTTTCCATTAGTGGATTTCAATTATAATAATAGATATCAAACCACTATCAACATGGAACCATTAGAATCTCTATATGGAATACCCTACAGGTCACCCTTTTTCTAGATGGAGATAAGAGTGTCATCGCTTATAAGACCATAGCTAGTGCAGGAAACAATGGAGAAATTCCATGTGATCCTTGAGTGAGTGAAGACCACTCAGAGTTAACAGAAATATTATTAAGACCACCATCGTAGAGCCTTGAAGTTCAAGTAGGAAAAGCATGTGTCCCTAAATTTCTCCCCATAATAAGGTTTTCGGAGGTTTGGTTAGGGTAACAAGTTTTCCCCAAGGTTCATCACATCATTCTAGGTCCTGCATAGGGTTGGAGATGTTTTTTATCACCTAGACTTACCCTCATATTTGAACCAAGTTCATGATGTCTTCCATGTGTCGCGACTGACAAGATACGTGCACGAACTATCACATGTTACTGAATGGGGAAAGGTGGACATCAAGGAAGGAACCACCTTTTTAGAGTACCAGTATCTATAAAGGATTAGTGGGATATGATCCTTTGTGATCAATCCATCCTGTTAGTGAAAGTTCTTTGATAGCATGTGAACCTCCAGGAGAGATCATGGGAGAATAAGAGCCATATGCGAACTCAATACCCTCACTGTTTTTAGTAGGCTTTTACTTTTCATGGAAAAAAATCCTTGAAGGTACAGAGAATGTAATGACTCTATTTTATTTGTTTAGACCCTTTAGAAATTTTTATATATATAACTAGTTTTGTATTCAGATTTGGCAGAATTTTATGGACGTTGTAGGATCCCTAAATCGATATATTAAAAATATTAAATATATTAAACCACTTGTACGTGACTTTTTGGAAATAATGGTTTTCTTATTGATCAGAGTATCTGATAGAAAATTTGATATCGTGGTTGGATCTGGAGTGCAAGGTTTACTCTTGGTGCAATATAATTTTTTTACACATCGGGTTTTGGGTTGATGTGCAGTCACTAGTGGATGCGTTAAGTAAATTAAATAATAAATTTATTTAATATTTAACCTAGGATGAGCATCTATTTAAACCCTATTATGTAAAATTTTAAGGGTTATCTACATAACCCTAGAAGATTGAGAGCTAGGGGAGACATCATCATGGGGGCCTTTAGTAATTTAATTAATGTGGATAAATGATTAATGATCAAATTTCTATGGGATTCTCCATTAATAATAAAGTTCTTGGGTCTCACCAAATGATTATGGGGAATATTTCTTCTTTATTGAGTGATCTAATATCTAGGTAGTACTTTTTTATTTATGGATTTTCCACCATATCATTCTTAATTTCTAGCATGATTAATTTATCTACTATGGCTCTCAATATCACCTTGTATTTGCATGGCCCAGCCAATTTACAATTTGGATTTATTTTTTGTTGATGATTAATTCTTCTCCATTATTTGGTTTCAGCTATGAAGATAATTGTTTGGATCCATATCGGTCGATGGTAATATTCAATTTGATGTTTCTTTGTTTTCTCCCATTGTTCTTCATGTCCTTCACTGTTTTCCCCATTCTAGGTGGTGGTTCAACTATTTTTCAGTCAAATTTGAATCATGACCAAATCCCGTGATTTTTATTGATGTATGTTTGGATGAAATTAGTGATCATGGTACTTGGATATTCAATAAATTTTGGTGGAAACAAGATATACAGATGGATCGGGTTCAGTTTCCTTGAGTTTAGGCATACAGGAACATCAGTCTTCAATGATGATTTTTGTTTTAGTGATGAAAAGCCTAGAAATCGACTTCATATGGAGGTAGATCCATTATTGACACATTTATACATAGAGAGAGTGATATTGAAGGTGGAAATGGTGAAGCCTGTGAGATTTCAAGGTGAAGCTGCATCTGGCCCGAAAAAAAAACTATACATCATGTAGTCCGCGGAACACATGTCATGTAGTATGAGGAACACAAGTTTTATATCTTATTTGTTTTAACTGGATAGGGTTCCCACTCAAGTTAAATATCACAGTACCATGTGGGGGTCCACACGTCATGTGACTCTACCTGGGCAGCCAAGCCATTTTCTGGGAGAACATGCCTAGGACCCCTCGTGGCCCCACATGTCATGTGGTCTGAGGACACATCATGTACATGGGTTTTTCTACACCATGTGGGTAAGTGGTAAAATATCAATTGGATACTAGAGAGTACACTCCATGTACACCAAGGGACGCATTGTGTACTTTTCCTAGGTTACTCTGACTTTGTATCTCCTTTTTTAGGACTCGGATTTTGGCCCATGAGTAGTCCCTTCTAAACATAATTCCATGTAGTATGTAATGATGGTCTTTGTTTCAACACCTGAGATACGATGTAAGATAATGTGAGATGGAAGATTCTTCTAGCCATTCTTGTCTGATGAAAGGTCTCAGGTATGATCATTGGATTAATGCTAGGGTCTTTAGTCCCCTAACAGTTGGGTTTTATAGGGTGTAAGTCCCCCATATCATATATACTAGTAGATTTAGTACTCCCCCACATTATTGGGATGTAGGTCCTCTATCTGCAGAGTTGGTAATCCCCTTTCATCAAGCTCCAGCAGGGAGTGTTTCCTCTAATGTAATCGATACAGTAACACCCTTATAATTTACAAAATATATTTCATAAAATAAATTTAATTTATTTAATAGCTTGTGTGACATGAAACATCGAGTTTTAATGAACTATGATATACTATTGATATTATTATTTAAACTTGACCATTATGACCTACCCATTAAATTTGGTGGTATGAATAGGAATAACCACTTTTTTAAAATTAATTATAAATGTTTTATATAAATAAAATATATTTATAAATAAGTTCTTAATTTTTAGTAAATTATTTTTATACTTTGAAAATGCTTTTTACTCAAAAAATGATTTGTATTATTTTTTTGTGAAAAAATAATAAAATTAATTTTTGACACTTTTATAAAATTTATTTGAAAAAATTTAACTTCATTTTTTGAATCAACATGTCAAAATTATTTTAGGGTGAATTTTTTATAATTTTCTAAAAAGATTAATTTTTCAGTGAATAGTGAAGAATTGTGCTTTTATTGAAAACTACATTTTCATTTAAAGAATTTAAAAAGTAACATCTTGTTTAAAAAATGTTTAAAATTAAAATTAATTTAATTATATTATTATTAAATAAATTTAGTTCATTGGAATAAAATTCTTGTAGACTTTTGATATTAAAACTTTATATACTTAAGAAAATTTTCTCTTTGGAAAATCGCTTTTTCATCGCATATACGGGTTTAATTTTAAGTTAAAATTTTTCACTTCTATGAATTGAATTTGATAAAATGTATTCCATATTTTTAATAATCAAAATTAATATTATATAATAAATTCAACTTAATTTTTTGTCAAAATGAATAGTAAAATTAGTAAAAATTAATTATCGTGGTTAAGGTTAAAATAGGTTGACCAGGGGGTTAAATTGAAAAGATAAGGGGTAAAATAACCTAAAAAAATTTCCAACTCTCATTAGTTCTCCATATTTAGACTTTATCACCTCTTAGGTTTGATAATGATCCATTTTTATCCTTGGGTCATGTTTAAAACATGGATACACCTTATTCTTTTCAAACAATTTAAGTGTGTCCCCCCCACTTATAAAAGGGCACCCCCTATCCTCTCCTCTTCACACTTCTAAAACCCTTTGGTTCGGCTGAGATCTGACCAAATCACTTCCTTAATTCCCTCCCCACATCCTAGAGACCGTATTATTATTAGGAAACCCTCCTAATAAGTCTTTAGTTATAAACCTAATGTGGTTCTATAAAAAAGAGGTAAAATTATTAAACTTGTGTTTTTGTTTTCTTTCTTCTTCCACCTCCTTAAAATATTATTAAACTATTCTAATATAATAACAAAATTGTATAACATATAATTAGATTTTATTTTGTTAATTTAATAACCTATTTCCATCTCCTCTTCCATAAAATGGGAAACAAAACTATCGGTCGTGTGAATGGCGGACTACCGGCTCGCGAACCGATGTATTTCATTTTCCATCACCACATATAATGGCTGGATATAATGATGGATTGAACATATATATATATATATGATATTTATGAAATAATTATTCTTATTTAATTATGATATCACATATACCTTATTACTTTCCATTCCTTGGGAATACGATAATGTTGCTTGTGTGCACGGAATACTACCGCCTCACGAAGCGATGTGATTCGTTTTTCACTTATGATTTACATAGAAGGTAATAATGATAATTTTAATTAAAATATATGATATATATGAAATCATAATTAATCTTTAAATTTTATATATTATTTACCTTCCTTTTGTTCCTTCCTTCGAGAAAATGGAAATAGTGTTCATGAATATGTACGACATGTCGTCTCCATGAATGGTGTCATTCATTTTATATCACTAACTTTTATAGATTAATATAAATACATATGTAATGAATATATATGAAACCTTTTCTAGAAGGAAATAAATAATTGTAGAACAAATGGGTATACCATCTTAAGGAAGAACATGATGGTTAGAGGAGGTACAAGGCAAGGTCGATGGTGAAAGGATTTCAACAGAAGGAATGTGTAGGCTTCATTGAAATTTTCTCACCTATAATGAAGCTTACCACCATATGGGTGGTTCTAAATATTATTGCATCAGAAGACTTACATCTTGAGCATCTTGATGTGAAAACGGATTTTATTTATGGAGATCTAGGGGAGTATATTTATAAGCAGCAGCCAGAGGGCTGATTTGAATTAGGGAAGGAAGACCTGGCATGAAAACTCCAAAATAGATTATGTGGGTTAAAGTAGGAATCCATATATTGGAACAAAAATTTTGATTCATCCAAGAATAAAAATTCATACAGATGATGTGGCATGGATCAATGCTTCTAATTTAAGTATTTTGGTGATGGATATATTATACTACTTCTATATGTGGATGACATGATCACTATAGGATCATATATGTAGAGGATTGATCAGTTGAAATGTCAGTAGGCTGAGGAGTTAAATATGAAAGATCTTGGAGAAACTAGAAAGATTTTTAGGATAAAGATCAAGAGAGACCATGAAATAGAAACCTTGTTGTTATGATAGGATGACTATGTTGGAAATGTTTTGAGAAGATTTAGTATACTAGAAGCAAAGCCAGTCTCTATCTATTCACCTAGAAATCCATTTCAAATTTTCAAAGGAGAAATCATGAAAGACAACAAAAGAGTTTGAGTACATGTAAAAGGTTACATATGCATCAGTTGTTGGAAGCATGATATATTCCATGGTCTATACTCGACCTGATATCGCTCATGTTGTGGGAGTTGTGAACAGGTACATGGATAACCCTAGAAAACAACATTGGGAATATGTGAAGTGGATACTGAGGTATTTAAATGGAACTAAATAATTATCTATGTGTTTTGGGAAAGGAAAATTATTATATGGGTACATGGATGTTGACCTTGTAGGTGATGTCGATAGAAAAAAGAGTATCATAGATTTATTTATTTACCTGTGAAGGAACCACAGTGAGCTGGATATCTTAACTATAGAAGGTGGTGTCTCTATCTACTACAAAGTCATAATACATTATTGTAATATAATAAGGTAAGGAGATAGTTTGGATGAAGAACTTATCAGATAAGCTAGGTAGAAAGTGAGAAGAAAATGTATTCCACTATGACAGTCAGAGTGTCATAAATCTTGCAAAGAGCCCAATATTTCATGCTTGTAAGAAATATATTCATTTGAAGTACCATTTTATAAGAGTATTGATACAAGATCGGTTGTTGAAATTAGGTGGGACTCAAGGGTCATTATCTCCCTTTATTCATTGGTAGCCCAGGAGGGGAATCTTTGGAGGGAGATGGTTGGGACAGAATGGTATCATAGGTGATGGTTGAGAGAAAGGATGGAGTTTAGAGTTAGTAACAGTGAGGATTGCATGGGTTGGTAGGGTAACAGTGTCAGGTGACCTCAGTGCGTGACATAGGGTAGGTAAGACCGGCTAGGATATGAGATTTTAGCCCCCCCCCCCCCCCCCCCCGTGATCCAACGCAAGGACTCTAGGTCTACCAAACGACCAAGTGAGGTTACACTGTTTGTAGGGTAGAGACCCTAAAAAAGGTACATGCATCATAATTACTTGTGTTATTATCTGGATTGGGTTGTTTTGGGGAATTTTAAATGGATAAAGAAATGAGTTAAATGAGTTAAAATAAATCTTAAATAAAATTTTATACTACTTAGTCTTAGGAATTACTTATTTACCTTTTCAACTATGGAACCCAATCATCATCCATGTGTGGCTCAAGTAGTTTAGGCTCAGTAGGCCGATCTGATTGATCGGTGAAGGGTTGATCCAATGGAGTAGGAGGATCGGTGGTAGAGAACATTATGTTCTTTCCAGCGAAAAGCCTCAGAAAAGTACGAGGGCGGTGTATCAAACATGGAGAAATAGAGCTAGCTAGAGGAGCTTGAGATCACTTTCAGTTTGATCTGGGCTCCGATGGAGTACCGTGTTCCTTTAGCAGTGATTCAGATGCGGGGAGTTGCGTGTCAATGGTGGATGTTGTACCTGGGGGAGAGGAAAGAGGCTAACATTCTATGGGTCGATTTCAAGAAGGAGTTTTGAGCATAATTCCTTTCATCAACCATGAAGGCCAAGAAGAGTCAGGAGTTACTCTCCCTCTAGTAGGGGAGTATGCTGGTATGGGAGATGGGGATTAAGTTCAAGGATATCCTTCATTATTCCCTGGATCTCTTTCGGATGAGGAGTCTCATGCAAGTCACCTAAATGAGGCCCTTCATCCTTCTATCTAGTATGTGGTTACTCCCTTTACGTTGCCGATGTACTTGGAGGTTCAGAAAAGGTATAAGTGATTGAGAGGATGCACTCATGAGGAGGTATACTAAGATAAGGGATCCATAAGGTTTCTTCGAGAAGTAGGGTTACTAGCAGCAGGTCTCATGCACCAATTCCTTTGAGTTTTCGACCAACGGGGAGTCAACCTCACCAGTTTCCATTTCGACCTTCTGGTCCTTGTGCATTTCTTGTGAACTTAGAACTGAGGTGTTTCATCTGTGGAGCTGATGGACGTCTTCAGAACTAGTGCCCAGTGGCCATTCGAGATCAGTTTGGTAGAGGAGGATAGGTTTAGCACTAGCCTCAATAATAGTTTCCAGTTATGTAGTTTCAATAGCAGGGACAGCAGGCTCATACTCCACCGAGGGGAGATGGAGAAGGTAGAGGCCGACCTCAGGGTGTTCCTTAGGGGTCTCAACCTGGGTGTGGCCATGGAGGTGGTCATCAATAGAGGGGAATAAGATTTTGGCATGGTCAGCTACATATAGCGAGGTAGTAGTTCCAGCAAGACTAGAGATCGTTAGAGGTACGATCAGTTTATTTAGTACTCTTGCTTGCGTTTTGTTTGATTCAAGATCTTCGCACTTCTTTGTTGCACTCATTCTAGACCATTATCTGGGACTATAAGTAGAGATTATTCTTGTTCCCTTGTTGTTGAGTACTCCATTTGGAGGCCATAAAATCTTGTTTGATGTGTGTCGGGGATGTAGACTGATGATGGGGCTGCATCAGTCCTATAGAGATCTCTTATTACTACAGATGCAACTATACGATGTCATTATCATCATCAAATGGTTGTATTTTGTGCATGATATTATCAAATACTTATGGAGAAGAGTCATGTTTTCATATGTGGATAGTCAGTGTGTGGCTTTCGTTGGCGAGCGAATTTTTCAGGTGGGCAGTCAGCATGTGGAGCCCCTTACTTCCTTGTTGGCTGAGCTATCAGTGGAATAAGTAGACTCTAATATAGTGGGATTCTCCCATGGTGGTTGAGTAATTATTGTATTTTTTCCCTGAGGAGGTTTTGAATCTACCCCCTTGATGTGACATTGAGTTCGGAATAGAATTACAGCCTCATTCTTGTCTGATTTCGATGGATACTTATAGAATGGTGCTTTCTGAGTTACAGGAGTTAGGGATTCAGATTGATGACCTAATAAATAAGGGATTTATCCAACCGATTGTGTCATCATGGGGTGCTCCAGTGTTGTTCTCAAAGAAGGTGGATGGTAGTCTGAGGTTGTGTAGAGACTACTAGAGGTTGAATTAGGTGACAACCAAGAACCGTTACCCTCTTCTGAGGATAGACGATTTTTTCAACCAGCTGAGAGGGGAAAGTTGATTTTATAAGATTGATCTGCGATATGGATATCACCAGTTGAGGGTGAATGGGGGAGATATCCTGAAAACTACTTTCAAGTGTAGGTATAGGAATTTTGAGTTCTTAGTCGTGTCATTCAGTGTTATGAATGCACCAGTTGTGTTCATGGGGATCATAAACTCCATCTTTCATGAGTTCCTAGACCAGTTCATCGTTGTATTCGTCGATTGCATCTTGATATACTTAAAGTCATAGGAGGATCATACTGAGTATATCAAGACTGTCTTGAAAGTCCTTCAACGCCACCATATCTACAGAAAGTTGTCCAAGTGCAAGTTCTGGACACGAAGGGTATGTTTCCTTGGACATGTGGTGTCACAATAGGGTTTAGTAGGATACCCAATGAAGGTTGAATTAGTTGTTTATTGTGAAGAACCCAAGAATGTGGCAGAGGTTTGAATTTTTCTCAATATGGTGGTCTATTACCAGAGATTTATACCCAATTTCTCTCAAGTTGCAGCTCTATTGATAGCTCTAACCAGAAAAGACCAAGATTTTTTGTGGAGCGAGAAGTTCAGGGAAGCGTTCAGTTATCTGAAGGGGAAGTTGGTTAGTTCTCTAGTTCTCTAGTTTCCATAGGAAGGATTGATGTTCGAGGTGTTTTTTGATGATTCCCGGTTGGGATTGGGATGTATCTTCATGTAGCAATAGGCAACAATATCTTATGGGTCTAGGTAGTTACATCCCCATGAATTTAATTATGCCACCCATGATCTGGAGATAGTGGAGGTCATTTTTTCACTGAATTTGTGGCGGCATTACCACATTGGGGATCACTTTGTGGACTTCACAGATCAAAAGAGTTTGAGGTATATCTTTTACCAACATGATCTGAATCTACGATAGTGTAGGTGGATGGATTTTCTTCAGGACTATGATTTTTATATCTCCTACACCTTAGGGAAGGTGAATGTTATGGTCGATGCCTTGAGCAGGAAGTCATGGAAGGAGGTAGTTTGGGAATCTGCGGACGCTTGGAAGGTGATGGAGGAGTTGGCATCTTTTAACTTAGATAGATTAATGGATGGTGGTAAAGGTTTTTTATTCTAGATGATGGTGTAGTCTTCTCTAATGTAGTGGGTGGAGGAGTCTTAGTGGGGAGACTCAAAGGTAGAGGTGATGCGTGATCGTGTTATCCATGGTGATGATTCGGAAGGATGTTCAAAGGATGGTCGAAAATGGGTTTTGTTTTAGGGGAAGTTTTATTCCAATGGTGATGTGTGATGGAGTCCTCTATAATTTTTATAACTCACCCTTAGCGGTACACCCAGGAATTTCTATGATGTATCATGGCTTGAAGATGCAGTTTTGGTGGCCCGGGATAAAACGGGCAATGGAAGAGTTTGTGGAGAAATGATTAGTGTTCCATCAAGTGAAGTTTGAGTACCGTGTTCTCAGTGGTTTATTACAACCCTTATATGTCCCTGAGTGGAAGTGGGATGACATCTCAATGGATTTCATCCTAGGGTTACCCATAGCTCAGGGAGGCTACGATGATATCTAGGTAGTAGTGGATCGTCTAACGAAATTGGATCACTTCTTAGTGATCAAGTAGTTGGGCATAGTGTATACCTTGGAAAAGATATATGTGGATGAGGTGGTGTGGCTACATGGATTTCTGAGATCCATTGTCTCATATCGGCATACACATTTTACCTCACAAGTCTTGAGAGGATTGTATCATGCTTTTGGCACCCAGTTATGCCTCAGTGTTGCCTTCCACCCTTAGACAGACAGGCAGACATAACAAACTATCGAGACGTTGGAGGATATGCTGCAAGCATGCATCTTGGCCTTTGGTGGATCTTGGGTGAGACACCTTCCCTTGGTAGATTTTGCTTACAATAATTGTTATCACTCTTCCATTGGAATGAATCTATTTGATGCTTTGTACGGAAGGCTATGTTGTTCACCTTTGTGCTAGACAGAGGTTAGAAAGATAGCTATTATTGGACTTGAGGTAGTGCAGAGCATGACAGAAAAGGTTTAGCTTGTTTGTGAGCGGATGAAAGCAACGCAAGACCTATAGAAGTTATATGCAGATCATAGGAGGATGCCATTGGAGTTTGAGGTTGGGGACCATGTTTTCTTGAAAGTTTCCCCTCTGCATGAGTAGTAGAGGTTTGACAGAGGGAGTAATCTTTCTCCCAGGTTCATCAGACCCTTTGAGGTTTTGGGGTGAGTTAGAAATGTGTAATACCAGTTGGAACTGCCACCATAGTTGGATAGGATCCATGATATCGTTTGCGTCTCTCAACTCCATCAGTATCTTCACGATGACTCCCATGTCATTGACTGGGGAGAGTTGGATGTCGAAGACGATGAGACATATGTGGAGTGTCCAATAATGATCTAGGATCACTGGGAGAAGGTATTTCATGGGCAGACCATTCCTTTGGTTCATTGTTGTGGATACATGGTGTCCTGGAGGAAAGTACTTGGGAATGAGAAATGCAGATGTGTGCCTAGTACCCAAAGTTGTTTTGAGTTTTTACTTGTTCTATCTTGACTTGTGATGTAATGTTTGAAATTTATTTTATAAAATAAGTTGTTTTCCCTTGGGTTGACATGTGTTTAGTGAAATGTGTGATGAAGTCCTGACATATGAAAAGGGGAGGACCAGATTCCTAATCAAGATGCATTAACTATGATGCGATTAAACTCGTGCAGGTGAGTCAGTCCTACCCAGAGCATATAGTATCTTGACATGTAAAACGAAATTCCCTTATTCATGTGTTCAGGATGGCATGGTTTTTGTGCTTATGTGGTGTGTCTTATGGTCATTTGGGTTAGCAGATGTCGGAGGGGTTGCTATTGGATTTCGAGGTTTTCACTCCAGCTTTTGAACAACGTGGGGTGATTTATCATTGAACTTTAATATCAGTAGCGTTGTTTCAAGCATAGCGAGATCCTTAAGACGTATCTCATGGGGTGATTGTTCAGACCCCTCTTTTACTTATGGAGTTTGTTTTTAATTATCGAGGGTGAGAATAATTTGATAGGTATCTGATGTAATGGCTCAGACCTCCTTGGTCAATTACTTTATGAGAATTCAGTGGTTGAAGTGTTTTGGGAGGTCACGGTGACTCATTTCAAGAGTTTTCCAAAATTCCTGTTTTTCAAAGGTAGTTTTCTGATGATAGGTCACGAAGGTGAGTCTCAATGGTGACTTGTACTGGTAGGTCACGATGGTGAGTCAGAACGGTGGGTCACAACGGTGAGTCAGAACAGTGAGTCACGCTGGTGAGTAGCAACGGTAGCTTGCGACAGTGACTCACACCAGTAGTTCACTGAATGGTGACTCACACTGGTAGCTCATACCAGTGACTTGTACTGGTGACTAATAGCGGTGACTCACCTAATAGTGAT
Source organism: Viscum album (assembly GCA_963277665.1). Classification (NCBI taxonomy): domain Eukaryota; kingdom Viridiplantae; phylum Streptophyta; class Magnoliopsida; order Santalales; family Viscaceae; genus Viscum; species Viscum album. Next base: position 1,818,976,799 of record OY728151.1, on the reverse strand, counting down.
TCATTTCCAATAATTTTTTGTTTTTCCAGTTTTTTTAGTTTTGGTCTTTTGACGTTTTTTTATGTAAAATGAGTTTAATACCATATTTAAGTGGTTTTGAAGCCATTTTAAAAGATACGAGTCATATATTTAAATCCATAATAGTTTGGGATCTTTTAATTGTTCAAAACATGTGGTTTTTTTGAGATCCGTCTTTAATGGAAATTCAAAACTGTTTCATATTTTTTGAGTCTCAGATCTAATCCTTATAATTTGGGGGGCCTTACCTTCATTCATTCCACCTCCTTTCTATTGATATCATACATCCCCATAAACTTTCTTCCCCAAGGAGTCATGTGTTGTGATGATGCTTTCGAATCTAGTCTTCCCTGGAGGCTTTTCCTACTACATGCACACCCCCTGTTTTGGTGCAATAAGGAAGTGTTTATCGTCTGTTCTTCCAAGTAGCTTTTATTACATATATCTTTTATTTGTGCATCATGTGGGGTGGTTGTATCAATGTTTCTTGAGAACATAGTTGACTTCAGATTAACAAAGATAATTATACCGACTAAGATCAATCTTTGGGTCCTAGGGAAAGTGGCATATGATCGTATTGTTTTATTGATATTATGATCACTGTTGTGAATTGTATGAGCTATATGCCTACTGAAAATCATGGTCATTGGGGGTATTTGTTTGTGCACTGAATAGATTTAGGGTTACATGTTGTTTTTTTCCTTTTGAACTTCTGTTATGAAAAATCTATTAACCACGTACATTCATCTAAAATAAATGGATTCCCCAAGATCAAACTGCTTTGGTGATAAGCCCTGAATTAACAAGTGGAAATTGAGTGAGGAGTGCCTTGTCAAATATGAATGTTCCTTTCCTTGATTTTTGTTGTGGTTTGCAGTGTGTGGGTTTTTTATGACTTATGTTGTATTAGGGTTGTGGTCATGGTTGTGTGATGTGGATGGTTCGGGTGGTGTAAATGGAATCTCAGGTTGAGAGATTGTTTGTTTGAAAACATGGATGTCATTGTAAGGGGGTGTGGATGTGGAATGAATGGGAAGTTTTGTACAATAAGGCTATGATCGGTTTGTGTGGTTATGTGTTGTTGGGTGCGGTTGTGAGTTGGGGGTTTTCTCTATTGAGAGGATGGATTGGGCATAATGACTTTGAAGAATGATGATGGCGGTGGTTGGCATGGGTGTTTCTCCATTAATAACCTATATAAAGATTTCTCATATCTCAGGATTAGTATGTTATTTCATGAATGGGAGTTAAACAGAGATGAATGTGAAGTGGGTTAATTTACCATGGTTCTTCTTCTTCTGTGTGACTTTTTTTAGACGACTTTGGCTATAGTGTTGTGTCTGTTAGTTGCTCAGGTAGTAATGGGAAGAATAAATGAATTTCTTAATAAAGTATAGAATATTTTGGGATGGGTTGTCCAACATAATGGAAAAAATAAATATGACAACATGAATGGGTGTTAAACATGGAATAAGTGTGAATCCACATTAGTTTATCCGGCTCTTCGCCTTCTGAAACATGTTTTTGAGTGTTGTTGTGCATTTTAGAGGTAACAGAAAAGGTGGTATTGTGAGTTGGTTATTGGTTGAAAACCCATAGTTTGGGATTTAGTTTTTGGTATTATATATATATATACATGTATTTATTTTGTGATTTCTATATGCACCCCACCCTAGATAAGAACTATGTGTCAAACACCCCCCATCGTCACGAGGGAGGGTGCCTTTCCCAAACATCTCGGTGGGAGGATGGATGGTTGGCCACCCACTCTTCCCTACTCCCTCTTCCAGGAGGTGGTAGCCTAATATTATTTGGGTAGGTAGTGGTTTGTGAGGCCCAGTTGTGTGCGGGTGAGTTGTGTTTTCCCAGGTGTCTTCAGGATAAGATGAGTTGTGTTTTCCTATGTGTCTTTGGGATGAGATGTGTTGTGTTTTCCCAAGTGTTTTTGGGATATGAAGTGGTTTTTGAGGCCTAGGTGTGTGTGATAGGGATGTGATGAGCTTCATTTTCCTAGGTGATGGGACTAGTTGTGAGGCACGGGTGTGTGCAGGTGGGATGTGATGAGATTATTTTTCCCAGGTAACGGGACTAACTGTGAGGCCTAGGTGTGTGCGAGTGGGATGTGATGAGCTTTGTTTGCACAGGTGATGGGACTAGCTATGAGGCCCAGGTGTGTGTGGGCGGGTTGTGATGTGGTATTTTGGGAAGAGGTGGTAGTGTGAGGATGTTTTTCATTAGGCAAGAGTGGTTAAACCAGTGGGAAGTGGTGCGGGGTACCCAAATAATTGATGTGCTTACTCTATTACTTCACTTGACTTGTGTTACTTGGTGAGTGTGCCTTACTGAGGTTAGGATGACTAGTATACCTTGTTAGGTACTATTGGGTTCTGCTTTTTTCTTATGGGATCATTAGTATGCTTCTCTCACTTGTGTACGAGAAGCCTTGGTTTTTCCTACTGAGTATACTTGTATGCTCACCCTACGTATATAAATCTATTTTTAGGTTTCTAGGAAGATTACGTGGATCGTTCTGGACTTTACTAGCTCGGACTTTTGGATAGTTGTTGTGTCTCTACTTAGCCTCATTTTGGTATTTACTTTGGATTTTCATTGTATTTGTAACAGTTTTAATTCTAAACATGCATGTGGGGTGGATTTTGGATTTATTTTATATATATAGTACTTGGAGTTGTTTTGGGATGGACCATCTTATCTCCCAATCTTATTTTCTTAAAAAGGGTAATGCCTCCCATTTTTTGAGACTGTATACACTTAGTGTTAGTCGCCGCCCCGAGGCCTACTGAAGGTGGGACTCGGGGGGTCATTATCTCCCTTTCTTCATTACCAACCCAGTAGGGGCATCTTTGGAGGAATGGGTCATGACAATAACATGGAAGACCCCCTGACTAAATTCATATCTCAATAGAATCATGATTCTCATGTGAGAGCTAGCGGATTGAGACTCATTAGTAGTTGGTTTTAGTGCAAGTGGGAGTGTTGAAAGTGGGTAACCTAGACCCAACTTTTGGATGTACTTTGATTATTATTACATGTTTAAAATTTGATATATACATGAGATTATCTTACCAAAATAGTGTTTAAACTTATAAATCCACTATATTTATGGTAATTTCCTTGTATTATGAGTTGAATTAAAAGGTTATAGGAGTTCACAGGTTATAATGAGAACCTAGAGATACTATGAAATTAATCTAAAATTTATGCCTTATGGTCCAGATACATCATACTAACAGGATACAAATAATGTGAGACCATAAAGTGTTGGGGGATCATAAGCATTGAGACTTCTTCTCATGAATTATGCACTTGGTGATCTATAGTAGTTGAGATCATGAGGAAAAACCCACCAATATGAACACCACATGTTTTGGGTGTCATTGGTTGTTCATATCTATGGACATGTGTGTTGGTCTCATGACTTGAGATCATTATCAATGTGTTTTATTTGATCACATACTTTGATGCAAAGTGAAAACCATGACAATGAAGTCGTGGCGAGGTAGATTGTATTGGGTGTGTCATTTGTGGTATGGCATTGGTTAAATGATCAAGATAGAATTTGTTGTCTTCGATTTGAGGAAGTGATATCTCAGGCCTGGTTGATCAGGATGGAAGTACCTTCACAAATCCATGTCCATGGTAGTCGAAGATAAATATGTACAGATAGAACAACAAATAATAAAGCAAGAAAGGACGATGACACAAGTATGTGTTGTGATTTATGAGATATCATGTGACAAAGATATTATAATACATAGTGTGTGTCTATAAGTTGGTTGTCATTACTATGACTATTCCTTATCTCTTTAGGGGCCTTGATGGGTTGCTAGAATTCACTCTTTATCTGTGAATACTCTTTACTACTATTGATATAAAGGCCTATATGATCACACACAATAGCACATTCGAGAATCTACCCTATTCTGATGAATAGGTATATGAGACATGGTGGGACCCACCACAGGGTTTGAGTGTTTTCCAAGTTTTATCAATCAATGATAAATAAATAAATTCATTATTATTCTAGTAAAGAATAATTGGGTTGAATTTATTTATTAAAATTATTTACAAGTGGTTAACTAAATACAAGGATTAATATTATATGAACGAATATTATTTTAATATTCTAGGTTCGTTTAATATTATTAGGAATTACAAGTCAAGTTAATGACATGGGTTTTTCATGTAATATATATTTAATATATATTACAAGTATGTGATACATTATAAATAATATTTATAATGTAGTTAACTTGTCATAATTAATTATTTATTACTTATTTAGTGGATGTTAAAGATACAGGGGTCGGGGAATCCTAACCAGGTATTTAGAATTCCCCTATATAAGTTATAGAGAATCTTTTTCCATGTGACTATTTAATAGGTCGTAATTGAGATCTTCTCTCTCTTTCTGAATCCTAGAGAGATAATCACTCAATCTGAGTGAACGATCTAAGAGAAACTTCACGGATTGAAGGTAGGATATCATGGTGATTGTTACAGCATTCAAGAGATCATCGGAGCTCTTCACTAGCACCTAGAATCTGAAAAAAGGTGTATGCATAGACTCAAGAAGCATGTGTGGATGATCTATAGGGGTTTGACATCAAATCCTTTGAGAAACAGTCACCGTAAAGTTGTGAAAAACGTGCGTGATTTAAATCAGAACGAGGTACTCATTCTTTCATTTTATGTGCTCTGATTAAACCACACGATATACTTGGACTGTATCAGGGCTTGGATCGCTAAATATGATGAATTTTCATCGCTACAATGATAGAAAAAATTTAAATCCCTAGCCAACTAGCTTCTATTGTGTTCCCCAGTACCAACACTTTGGTATGCCTTCTGGTTGTTAGGCTCGTCATGTTGAGTATGGGGTTAGTGGTCCACTCTCGTATGGGGAGAATTTTCCTTGGTGGATATACCATGGGTTATGGATTTTAGTTTGGGTGAGAAAACCGACCTAGTGAAACCTTGAGGACTGAGATGGGTTGTGTGCCATCTCTTGGGTGTTTCCAATGTGACATACCCCATGTAGATAGTGAAGATGTGCTATCTTGATGGTGATGCTGAGGAATGTAGAATCCCCAGAGTATCAAGTGTTGACCCAAGACCTTGGTTGAGACTGAGGACCCTTGTGAGGGTGCTTCTAATGTGTGGTGACCAAAAGGACTTGAGTGGGTTCCTTGTTGATAGACCATCCCTGAGTGAGTGCATGTGTGTGTAGGTTTGGGTAGTGATGGTTGCGAGTGTCACCTTAGAACCTGAAGTGATGTGTAAGACCGATGGGGTTGAGATGATGGTGAAGGGTGAGGTAATTCATCCATCCCTTCATATGTTTTTATTTTATTGTTAATTATGACATGTGATTTCCCAGTACACCTAGGAATCGTCTTTTGGTCCTACCACTGATGTGATTGCTTAGGATGCTCAGGAATCAAATTTTGAGATGGATGAGACCCTGGGATGTTCGGTGTATTTGGGATTCGGTCTCATGGTATATTAGGGGTGGATTCCTAATCCGAATAGCATCCAATGATATGTTTTATGTAATAGTGGATTCCTAGAGGTGGTACCTAGGATCCAGAATCAGAGCATATGTGTGTGCATGTGTACAGGAATGCACAAGATTCTTAGGATTCCTTTCTTATAGTAAGACCATTGTGAATGCCCGAAGAGCCTGGGATTTGAATGGCGACACCATTAGACCATTGTGAATGTGTGGTATTCCTGATATTCGAATGGAGGTATAAGGTATTGGGTGGACGTATATCCCCGAGCATGGATGTTGGACATCCCAATGGTGACTATTGGATCCTCTCGATCGATTCCTAGGATACCCCCTAGGATAGGGTGGATGCATCGATTATGGTTCATGATAGAGATAATATTTTCCACATTTTTTGTATGCATTTCAATTGTTTTAATCATCCCAAATAATCAATTTGAGCTTATATGAATCAATTTTGGATTTATGATGTGTTTTGAGCAAAATGGTGAAAAACGCATAATTCTGGATTTTAGATAGATTTTTACATCAATGGTATTTTAGTCATTTCATTAAAAATATAAATCCAAATTTTATGATTAAATTTTTTTTAGAATTATGATTTTATTTCCTTCAACTTTTTATTCTGGACCAGGAGCTGATTTGTCCATCTAAATGGACTAAAAATTCATTGAAGTTGGACATTTTTCCGGGCGGACAGCGTGGACTCCACCACTGTAACGGAACCCAAACTCGGCCTAAACACATTAAAATGAGTTGTTTCCACCTGGGATAGAACGAGGATAGATAGGAACGGATCTAAAAAAAATTTGGGAAGTTTTTAAGTCATCAAGGTGGCCATTAAACAACATACTTTTGGAAGAACCTTCCTGGAAGCTTCATCCAGAAACAGAAACCACTAATGAAAAATTCATAACTCCTTCATCCGGTGTCCAAAGGAACTTCATTTTTTAGAGTGAATGGAAAAAATATTTATGAACAAATTTTAACAAGGGTTTCATGCGTGAAAATTCCATTTAATGGGTCAAGAACGCAAAAACTTTCAGAGTACATATTTCTACCTATAAAAGGAGGCCCTCACCTCCTTCCCAAATCATCACATTCTCCATCCATTCCTTCAAGGAACCAGGGAGGAGATCTCCACCGAGGGAGGCTGGCCACAACTCTTCCACATTTCTTTTTAATTTATTTATTTTCTTTATTATTTTTTTTAGTTTTCAATTTTAATTTAGATTTCAAATAAATTCATGCATTGTTTTTATTATTGTGTCCACCCATCCACCATCTTTTCTTCCTCTCATCTTACCATCGTGAACTATAATACTCATGATCATGAGTAACTAATCTGAGGAATATCCTGAGGGATTAATCAGGTTCTTGAACCCAAGACCATGTTTTTAATATTCTTTGAGCTAATTCTAAGGATAATTTATAGTGGGTGTAATCCTCATTGTGGTTTTCTAAAGATTAACTTCTTAATCTACAACCATTTTCCCTCGATTGAGGAGGTGGATGGAGGGTGTGCTTGGCGATCACTAAGTAGACTTTTCATTCATAACCGGGGTAGAATAAGGTGTGCACACATATGATGGAGTGTGTTCACTAAGAATATTTGAAGCTGGCCAATGAAGGTGCTCCCTGAAAGTTCTCTCAGGAGAACTTCCTTTCTTCTATAATTACATTCTGTTTAGCATTGCATGGTAATTTAGAATTACATTTTAGTTTCTTATGATTTATGAATTTATTTTATTTTATTAAATTCCATTTATTTAATAATATATAAAACAACAAAAAGAAGTAATTTAGGTGAATTAGATTAAGTAGGTGAACGAACTGAGAAACCTCCCCAAGTGAGACGACCCTGGTCAGCCTCTATGCTGCACTAGGAAAACATAAAAATACGCTTTTGCCACGCCCTACGACAGGCATGCATCAAAACAGGCACCGTTTCCGGGGATCCAATCATTATTTTACTTATCTTTTTCTATTATTAAATTGAAGATAGATTTTCATTTTTTTAAACAAAAAAATACAAAAAAAAGTAAAACTTCCATGATGTATCCAAACTTCAATTACTATGCATGGAATGACTACTCACAGGTGAAACAACAACAAGAGGAAGCTGCTTTAGAGTAAAATAGAGCTCAGGTGAATGAACTTAAGGAGGTCATAGAAGGAATAAATATTCAAATAGAAAGGCTAAAAGAATGTGTCCATACTACCCAAGAGCAACATGACCCTGAGTCAGAGAAAGAACCTAAGGAAGTGGTGGAAGAAATTTCACCACTCATCATTGAAATTAATGAACCAGAGGAGGTAAATGTTGAGGTACCTAAAGATTCATTCGTCCTTACTCAACCAATTATTAGAGAGATAGATGAAAAGGGATTACTTACTGAGCTACATGGGGGATATCAACAAGAACTGGATGAATTTTGGAATGAATGTGAGAAACTACTTGATCTCCCCAAGCCTTGCAAAGAAGAAGATCCAGCAGCACCGAAGGAAGAAACCACCCAAGTGGTGGAATTTGAAGTTAAGATGGAGGAGCTTTACTACCTACCTCCATCCAGTGAAGATCAAATCCAAGAGGAACTTTCAATTTAAGAGGATATTAATGTCGAACCAACTCAGGGAGATACATTCTTGAACTCAAATTCTTTTAAATTTGTTGAAACTAATTTAAGTATATATCCTAATTCTATTAATTTTTCAGATTCTTCCAACTCATACTACACCATGGAAGATGATTTGGAAAATGATGCACCTGTTGAGGAACTCCTAGAGCTCCCCAAAGACATTGAATATCTACTGGAGGAGCCCCATCATGAAGAGATCCAAGTTGTTGAGCCTGATGAAATTAGACAAGAGGCTGAAGTCCCCATGAAGCCAGCACTGGAAGACAAGATGGTTGCACAAGTATCAACAAAAGATGAGGAGGTTCCCTAGTTCATCCTACCCCCACCATGCAAACTATACCAAATTGCAAAGGGGGTGGATCTGGTATACTCTTTCCATGGAGTCCTCCTCAATAAGAACAAATAATTGCAAGCTGGGAAGAGCCACATGTGGTGGTTCAAATCAAAGAAGCTTTATCCACTGATAGATTGTGGATAAAATCTAGTACTACCCTCTGGAGGCAGTAAAAGATTCCAGGGCCCACTTGGGGGATCATACCAAGATTTATCTTTACATGCTTTCTACTAATTTATATTTGAATTTCATTTATTAAAAAATAGTTTAGCATGTGTCCCCTCCCTTTTTTGAGCTTTAATGACATGATCTTTGTGCTTAATTGAGTTGATTTCTTTTATAGGTTCATGATGGAAGAAGGAAACCCAAAGCATTGGAAAAAGAGGAACAAATCATTATTTCAAAAGGGAGTTCACATTTTATGATTATCTCTTAAAATCCTTACATTTTTTGTTACAAAACATGATTTGACATTTGAAGATAAGAATTTCATACCCACACTCGAATTAATGATTAACCAGAATTATCTAGGAGACATGATTTTCTTAGGAATATAGTGATGTCATGTTTTAGATTTCAATGTTAATGATATTGAATGAGTAAAATGGAAAATTGAATGTTTAAAGTGAAGCATGGATATTGAAATGATAACTCATAATTTAAAAGGATTAGTTGATTTATGTAAATGAAATTTCCCTACCATTTTTCATACTTTGAATTTATGAAATTCATGTGAATTAATTTGTTATTATTGATCATGCCTTGAGTGATTGTCCAATATCATATGTCTCATTCCTGAGAGGATTTCTAGACCAAGTACTTCCTATTTATTCTTGATCATATTTCTTGAGTGATCTTGGGACATGTCACCGACTAGAACTTGCATTTGAACTTTTCGAAGCTATGACTGTGCAAAAACATGTTTAAAATGATTGAGGCACCTTTTGAAAAGCCCTTATCCTTAAAGACCACCTTTACATCAATCCTTCTTTTATCCCATAGAGACCATGAATGACGTTTATAGGGATAATCCATGTTTCAATCCATTTTTATCCATTCCTACCCTACTCTTGGTATTTTTATGATATTTTAAATATAAAGTGTGGGGGGTGAAGGGATTCATGGTGAAAGGGATGATTTACATTGTAAGGAAAAAGTGTTGGGGTGATATTGTGGGAATTGTAAAAGGTTGTGTAATCATTCATTGTAATCTATTGTTTTTCCCCTCTTGAAAAAAAATGAAAATGAGAAAAACAATAAAAAAAGAAAAAAAGAAAAAAAATGGGTTGTGATTTGGGAGAACCAAAAATCACCATTTTCCTGACCGACGATCTTCTAATCGTATGTGGTTAGGTGATGGATGTGAGGTTTGATCTAATAATAACTTTCATAAAAAATTAAAAAATTAAAAAAAAAATCAAGAGGGTGCATTAATCATTCATTATGCTTTACTTTGAGCATGACCTTACTTTGAGTTTTGGGGGAAGTGGGTGTTGGTACATTAAAGAGGAGAATTTCATTACACTTTTTGATATCATTCATTGTGCTTAAGAGATAAACCTCCTCCTTGAGCCTTAATTTTTAAAACATTAAATCCTACTAACCTTAAGCCTCCGAGTCATTTGAACCTTTATTGAAAATTTCTCATGATTTTATATGCCTTTTGTCTTTACAAAGTGGAGAAGGTAGTTATTTTAAAAGCTTATGGATAAGGTGCATGTTATAAAGATATGAGCATAACTCTACTTGAATTTTATCATGAGAGATGAGAGGAAAAATTCAAAGGTGAGGTAAATCATGATGTGGCATGCTTAATAATAATGAATTGAGAAGCTTGAATGAAAGAGAGAAGAAGTTTCATTTTTTTCAAAGGGGAAAAGTAAAATACATGATTTAATTGTTTCTTTGAAAAATGGGAAATTAAATTGATTTTTTATTTGGATTTTTGAATATTTGATTTGACATTGAAAATTATTAAATTTTATTACATTGGAATTTGAATATTGGTAACATTGGTGTCCTCTCAATTCCATGTTGAGATTTTATGCTTGAGGACAAGCATAGTTCAAGTGTGGGGGAATTGATAAAGATAATATTTTCCACATTTTTTTATGTATTTAAATTGTTTTAATAATCCCAAATAATCAATTTGAGCTTATATGAATCAATTTTGGATTTATGATGTGTTTTGAGCAAAATGGTGAAAAACGCATAATTCTGGATTTTAGATAGATTTTTACATCAAGGGTATTTTAGTCATTTAATTAAAAATATAAATCCAAATTTTGTGATTAAATTTTTTTTAGAATACTGATTTTATTTCCTTCAACTTTGTCTTATGAACCAGGAGCTAATTCGTCCATCTAAAAGGACTAAAAATTCATTGAAGTTGGACATTTTTCTAGGCGAACAGTGTGGACCCCACCACTGTAACGGAACCCAAAATCGACCTAAACACATCCAAATGAGGTGTTTCTACCTGGTATATAACTATGATAGATATTAACAGATCTAAAACAAATTTGGGGAAGTTTTGAAATCATTAAGGCGGTCATTAAATGACATACTTTTGGAGGAACCTTCTTGGAAAATTCGTCCAGAAACAGAAACTGCCAATGAAAAATTCATAACTCCTTCATCCAGTGTCCAAAAGAGATGAATTTTGGAGGGTGAACGGCCAAAATATTTATAAACAACTTTTAAGAAGAGGTACATGCGTGAAACTGTCATTTAATGGGTCAAGAGTGCACAAACTTTTGGAGTACATATTTCTACCTATAAAAGGAGGCCCTCACCTCTTTCCCAAATCATCTCATTCTCCATCCATTACTGCAAGGCATCAAGGAGGATATCACCACTGAGGGAGGCCGGCCGCAACTCTTCCACATTTCTTTTTAATTTATTTATTTTCTTTATTTTTGTTTTAGTTTTCAATTTTAATTTAGATTTCAAATAAATTCATGCATTGTTTTTATTATTGTGTCCACCCATCCACCTTCTTTTCTTCCTCTCATCTTACCATCGTGAACTATAATACTCATGATCATGAGTAACTAATCCGAGGAATATCTTGAGGGAGTAATCAGGTTCTTGAACCCAAGACCGTGTTTTTAATATTCTTTGAGTTAATTATAAGGATAATTTATAGTGGGTGTAATCCTCGTTGTGGTTGTCTAAAGATTAACTTCTTAATCTACAACCATTTTCCCTTGATTGAGGAGGTGGATGGAGGGTGTGCTTGGTGATTTCTAAGTAGACTTTTCATTCATAATCGGGGTAGAATAAGGTGTGCACACATATGATGGAGTGTGTTCACTAAGAATATTTGAAGTTGGCCAATAAAGGTGCTCCCTGAAAGTTCTCTCGGGAGAACTTCCTTTCTTCTATAATTACATTCTTTTTAGCATTGCATGGTAATTTAGAATTAAATTTTAGTTTCTTCTGATTTATGAATTTAATTTATTTTATTAAATTCCATTTATTTAAAAATATATAAAACAACAAAAAAAAGTAATTTAGGTGAATTATATTAAGTAGGTGAACGAACTGAGAAAGATACTCAAGTGATATGACCCTGGTCAGCCTTTATGCTGCACTAGGAAAACATAAAAATACGCTTTTGTCACACCCTACAACAGGCGTGTGTCGGTTCGATTGAGGAGCCGCTAGTTATTGGATTCCCAGGTTATTGACAGTGGGATCCAGGAGGGTATTTCATTTCATTATATATAAATCATATTTTTATTGAATAATTTAATAATAATAAATGACATAATTTCCTCACATTGTGTTAAATATTTTTTTTATAGAATATTTGGGATTAGATCATTTATTTTCCAATTCGATGAAAATTCCAGTTTTGACCCTTTAAAATGCATTGTAGTATTTTGGATATAAATATTTTTATGTGACTTATTTGAACATAAAATTTTGTAAAAATGTTCCTCACTTAATGGGATACAACTTTCATTTAGGAAATCCAAGTAGAATTATGCATTTGATTAGAGTAAATGATACATGGAGTAAAAGCTATAATGGACTCACCATATTGGAAACCACTTCAGTATTTTGATCATAACTTCTTCATCCATGTTTGGATTGGGACCAAATTTGTAAATAATCTATAAGACCCAATTTCTCACAAATCATCCTTATAAAAGGATAGCTTGTTCACACATTTTGGAGGTCAAACAGTCAATACAATTTAGATTAAAATATTTATCCAAATTTCTCATTCACACTTGAAAAGTCTTGAAACCCTAGCCTCCCCTCCACTCTATAAATGTGTATTTTTTTCATTTTAGAGGGGGTGGGATGTGGATTAGGATATTGAGAGAACAGGATAATTGGTTTCACTCTATTTATCTAGGAATTTCAAGAGGGAGATCTCTTGAAGTAAGGATCCCTTCATTAAATCCTTCTTCTTCTTCATCATGTTGCAATGTTTTTGTTTTCATAATAAACTTATTATTTTCTCTTCCATTTCTTCTATTATTTTAATTTTTCTTCTTCTTTCATTTATTTATTTGGTCTGGAACTCAGGAGTAGAGATGTGATTGGGTTATACCCTTTCTAAACCTTCAAAAATTTAATTTTTTTCTACAATGATTACACCGTCCATGGAAGAGTAGTTTTTCTTAGTAATCGATCTACCTATAATATTATTCATTTATTTTTTTTGAATCAATGATCTATTTTAATTCACATAAAATGATCTATTAATTTATTTTTTAATTTAAAATAAACTAAGAAAGCAATTGAATAATTAACACAAAACAAATGAGATCGAGTAATGTGTGAATTGTGAGAGCTTGATCTTAATCGGTAAAAAAAAACACGAGATTAATTTATAGAGTTCAAATATAATACCCAAAATAAATTCATCCTCACTTACAATGTGGATATGAGCCCTAATTCACCACTGAACATAATCTATACTTGGAACGACAATCAAAGCAGGGTTCTATGATTACATGTTCCTAAGTTAGCCTAGGGTTTAATTCATTCCATCTTTGTGGTTGCGGTAAATTATCATAGGGTTCATGAGTTAAAAGATTAGGGGATCATAATTAAGTGGAGTTTAATTTAAATGATAATTAATAATAAGTAAATAAGTAGAGTTAGATCAATTACGCCTTTTAAAATTATTTTCTAAAAAAACCTTCTCATTGTGTTTCATCAATCTAATTTCAAAAAGAAAAAAAATATTCTTCAAACATACATCTTCAAGCTTTATAAACATTAATCACCGCCATCCTTTTAAGTAGTTTTTTTATTTTATTTTATTTTATTTCCAAAATACCTTTAATATATTTTTTTAATTACTTCCTCTTTTCAGAGATGACCTTAGTCAGCCACTCAGATGCACTTAAATAACCAAAAACCAAATATCATTTGAGAGTGCCCACGACAACACCTTTCAAATTGGAACTATTGTCGGGGAGGTAAGTAATTTTTTCAACCAATTAGATGTATTTGTTTTATTTTTCATTTCATTCTCTTCTTCTCTTATGACTTACTTCTTTCCCCTTTCTTAATTTTTTTTCTTTTTCTTATTCTTTTTTCGACCACCAACTCAAACTTCTTATCTTTTTATTATGATCTATTTTTCTTCATTTCATTTTTCTTTGATTTATGACATGAACTAGTCTCAAGGATCTATTAGATCTTGGACATGAGATTTAACACAGCCTTAGGGATCAAATCAAACAATCTTAGTCTATAGAGAGTTTCAACATTCACCCAGTTGGGGAATTCTTCCATTCTGGGAACATTGAAATTGGAACCACTTCTAAATAAAACCTAAAACACGAACCAATGGCTACAAATAATAATAATGAACTTAACAGAACCATTAGATAATTGGATGCATTAGATATTAACTATCAACCAAATTGTATTGCATACCCAAATCTTGAATCAGACTTCGAGCTAAAATCTGGAGTGATACACCTTCTTCAAAAACTTCATGGCCTCTCTAGCGATGATCCAAACAAACATTTAAAAGAATTTAATGTGGTTTTCTAAACCCTAAAATCAAGAAATGTCTATGAAGATCAAAACAAACTAAGATCATTCTCATTCTCACTTTATGGAACTGTAAAAGATTGCATGTATTATTTACAACCTGAAGACGTAACATGTTGGAACGATTTGAAACATATTTTCTTGTAGATATTTTTTCCAGCATCAAGGACCACTATAATTCTTAAGGAGATCTCAGGGATCAATAAAGTACAGGGGGATTCAATGTATGAGTACTAGGAGAGATTCAAGAAGTTATGTGCAAGCTATCCACATCACCAAATCAGTGATCAACTCCTCATCCAGTACTTTTAAGATGGTATCACACCTATGGTGAGGGTATGGTGGATGTAATAGCTACACATGCATTGATCGACAAGATGGCACAAAAATCCTAGAAATTTGGTGATCGAGGTGCACCACATGTTAGAGGAGTACATCAGGTAAGTCCTTCTCATGAAAATAATTTAATTGATACTAAGTTATAATAATTGACCATTATGATGAGACAAATTACTTTTTCACAAAATACATCTCAACCCTCTCTAATGAGGCCTTATGGAGTTTGCACTAAAATAGACCACCCAACTGACTATTGCCCCCAATTACAAGATATAGAGGATTGTGCAGCTGTATTCCCTAAGAGACCATATCAGCAGCAGCAGCAGCCACATCCCCAGAAAAATTATGATTCCTTTGTACCAACATACAACCAGTGGTGGAATGATCAATTGGACATGAGTCATGGATCTAGACAACAACAAAGGTCCCCTTTTCAACAAAACTTCTAACAACCTCTGCCTTACCAAAAGGGTTTTTAGTATCCCCAAAGGATTTTTGAAGCCCAAGCATCAACAGGTCAACAACAAGGGAATTCTCAACCAAAAGTAGATTCTAATACTGATGACCTTTTGAAAAAAATTGTTCTTAATCAACAGAATGAGTTGAAGAGTCAAGGTTCATAGTTGAGGGAGTTGAAGACTCAAATGAGCTAGATTATCACCACCCTCCATGAACTGGTAAGTAAGAAATCCAAAAATATTCCTTCCCAACATACTCCAAATACCAAGGGGAATGTTAATGTCATAACATTGAGAAACATGAAGCAAACGACTGATACATCTGCACCTACCATTCCACTAGGATTCACCACAACTTTGGAGAATCCCTATTCAAGACCAACTAATGAGAAGCCATAGGAGAAAGAAAAAGGTAAGAAAAAGATGGATGATGTTCCTCCTAAATCCCTTACATTTCCAAATAGAGTTTCACAAACCAAGAATATGGATGAAGAGGTGATGAAAAAAATAGTTTTTGGATACATTCAAGCATGTTGAGATAAACATCCCTCTACTTGAAGCAATCAAGTAAATTCCAAGGTATGCCAAGTTTTTGAAAGAGCTATGTACAAATAGAATAGGGCTAAAAGGAAATGAGTGGATCAACCTTGGGAAGAATGTATTCACACTCATCACTCCAACCTTGGCAATGCCTAAAAGTGAAAGGACCCTGGGACATTTACCATCTCATGCACCATAGTGGAGTTAAACTTTTCTAATGCTTCATATGATTTGGGAGCTTCCATAAATGTGATGTCTCACTCTTTATTTTCTTCTTTATAGGTTGGTGAGTTGAAGTCAATGAGAGTAGTGGTTTAGTTAGTGAATAGAGCTACAGTATATCCAGTGGGAGTCCTTGAGGATATACTATTTCAAGTAAGAGACATGATCTTTCCAGAAGATTTTTACATGCTTAATATGGAGGATGATCAGGTAAATTCTCATGCTCCCATTATCTTAGGTAGTCCCTTCCTCAAAACTGAAAAAACGAATATAAATTTCCCTAAGGGTACACTTTCCATGGATTTTGGAGATGAAGTTTTGATATTTAATGTTATGGACTCCATGAAGTTCCCCTTAGAGGACCATTCTGATTTTTTTATCTCCCATTTTGAACCACCAAGTAAAAACCCCATAGATTTTTATTGTCCTGTGATTACAGAGATTATGAGAATTGGTTCTAGTTTGATGTATAAGAGAACTTCCACAACTATGTTGTGAAAACTTCAGGAGCAATGAAGCATAAAATGATCCATAGAAGAGTAAAAGGGAAAAACAAAAGAAGAAGAAGATATTGGACACAGAGATTTATGTGATTCGGGAAATGATCCCTACATCCATGGAGAGACAAAATTTCACTATGATTTGAGAGCACAATTTACAGCGAGATTTCTCAGAGTTTCTAATAACATGGAAATCCTAGCCCAAAATAGGAAAATAAAGGAGATGAAGCACTATTCCAACAATTGTCAGAAAGTCTAATGTGCTACAGTGAAAGGCGGATGGAAGACTGCATCGCTACAGCATCATGGCCACCCAAGTCTAAAGTGCTATAGTGGTTGGTGGTTGGAAGTCCATGGAACTACAGTAGTCATGCCAAAGGTCTGCACTTCTATAGTTCTCTATCAGTGTCGATCGATCAACTCTTCTATAGTAGTCAGATTTTCTACAGTGCCCCCAAATTTGGGTCGGGGACCTTCGACCCTCGGAGAAAGGGTGTGTTCCCCCTTCAACCCCCAACGAGATCACCGTGGAGCTCGACCTATTAAGTTTGCATCCTGGTGCGTGGTATGGTCTGCAAGCATTCATCCCAAACATCATCCAAAATGGATAGGGATACACCAATCCAACAAACTATTTCTAATTCACAAACCTCTATTGAATTTTATTTTGATGTGGATTCATAATCTGATTATGACATGGATGTTGAGTATGCTGATGGATTTGATGAATTATTCTCTAATTTTGATAATGTATATTCTGATACTGATATTCATTGTGCACATATTTTAGTTCTTTCAATGTCTCCATCTATACATCACCCCCCTACATTAGAACTAAATCCATTGCCGCCAAATCTCAAATACTCATACTTATTGAGTGGTGAGTGATTACCTATTATAATTGCTAACAATATCCCTTTTGTAAATAAAGAAAAACTTTTGAATCTTTTGAGGGAGAACATTAGGGAAATCAAGTGGACCTTGGCTGACATATCTAGTATTAGCACCTCCATTTGCATGTATAGGATTATTTTGGAGGATGAGGCTAAACTGGTTAGGTAGACACAAAGGAGACTTAATCCAACTCTTCTGGAAGTTATTAAAAAATAAGTTGAAAATTTTCTTGAGGCAGGTATCATTTATCTCATTTCAGATTCCCAGTGGGTGAGTCCTATTCAGGTTGTGCCTAAGAAAAGTATTGTTAATGTTATTAGAAATGAGAGAGAGGATTTATTTCCAATAAGGGTGAAAAATAGTTGACGTGTGTGTATTGATTATAGGAAACTAAATCAATCCACTCACAAGGACCATTTCCCCCTCACATTTATTCATCAAATGCTTGAGAGACTAGCTGGGTAGATAAGCTATTATTTCTTGGATGGATTTTCTGGATATTTTCAGGTTCTTATAGCTCCAAAGGATCAGGAGAAGACAAAATTCACTTATCTATTTGATACATTTTTCTACCAAAGGATACCATTTGGACTTTACAGTGGCCCAGGTACCTTCTAGAGATGCACAGTGAATATTTTTTTAGATTTCATTGAGACCTGCATGGAGGTATTTATGGATGATTTTACAATGTATAGATCTTCATTTGATGAATGTATCTTTAGTTCGAGAAAGGTTTTGAATCATTGTATTGAGAATAATCTGGTTTTGAACTTTGAAAAATGTCATTTTATGGTAGAGCATGGCATTGTCTTAGGGCATGCAGTGTCAAAACATGGAATAGAGGTTGATAAATCTATGGTAGATATTATTTCATCCTTTCCATATCCTTCATGTGTGTGTGATGTTCAATCATTCCTTGGACACACTGGTTTTTCTCAATGCTTTATCAGATATTTCAATAAGATAGCTCTACCTTTATCTCAATTGCTTCAAAAAGATACTGATTTTTTATGATTCATATAGGGTATCATTTGATGAGCTAAAGATGTGTCTGACCACTCCACCGATCATACAACCCCCATTGTGGGATCTTCCTTTCGAGCTTATGTGCGATGTGTCCAACTTCGTGGTTAGAGCTGTCTTATCTCATAGGGTGAAAGGGAGGTCCCATGTGAATGCTTATGCATTGAGGACTTTGGATTCAGCCTAAGAAAATCACAACACAATGGAAAAGGAGTTTCTTTCTGTTATATTTTCTTTACATAAAATTTGTTCATATTTATTGGGCTCTAAAGTAGTAGTTTTTTTATAACCAAGCATCTCTGAGGTACCTCTTAAAGAAGCCAGGTGTAATGCCCAAACTTATCTGATGGATTCTTATTCCTCAAGACTTCGATATTGAGATAAAGGACAAGAAGGGGTCAGAGAACTTGGTGGTAGACCACATGATTAGGATTACTCACACACTAGATGCTGACACCTTGAACCAGGTACCACTTCAAGACACTTTCCCCTATGAGTATCACTATGTCATCTCAGGTGTGCATCCTTGGTATACATATTTAGTAAACTAACTTGTTGCCTCGGAAATTTCTATAGATTTAAAGAAACATAAAGTCCAAAAAATGAAGAGTGATTCTGGGTTTTATGTGTTGGATGATCCCTACCTCTAGTGCATGTGAAGTGACCAAGTCATTAAGAGATGTGTTCCCGATCAAGAGTTTGAGTCTGTTTTTCATTTTTTCCATACACATTCTTATGGTGGACACTTTGGACCCCAACAGACAGCTAGGAAAGTCTTAGACTCTGGATTATATTGGCCTACCTTGTTTCATGATGCCCATGTGTTTTGCAAGTCATGATATCACTACCAACACATTGGGAACATTTCGAGGAGACATGAGATTCCCTAATAGCCCATATTATTTTGTGAGATTTTTCATGTATGGGGAATTGATTTTATGGGCCTTTTTCTAAGATCATTTGTTTTCTTGTACATTATTTTCATTGTTGATTATGTTAGTAAATGGGTGGAGGTCAAGGCCACTAGTACTGATGATTCTCATATTGTAGTGGAGTTTTTCAAGGTTCAAATTTTCTTCAGGTTTGGAGTACTAGAGGCCATCATCAGTGACCAAGGGATGCACTTTTTCAATCATAATTTTACTTCCCTCCATCAGAAGTATGGGGTGACACATAAAACTTCTACTCTATACCACCCCCAAAAAAATGGTCAGTCCGAGGTTTAAATCGGAAGTGGAAATGAATTTTAGAGAAAATAATGCAACTAAATATGAAATATTGGAGAAAGCACTTGTATGATGCACTATGGTCTTATAGGAAGACATTAAAAACTCCCATTGGTAAGTACCCTACCATGTCATTTTTGGGAAAGCATGTTATCTCCCCGTGGAAGTCGAGCATCGGGCATATTGGGCTATAAAGAAATGCAACATGGATTTAGCCCAAGCTAGAGATCAAAGGAAGCTACAAATTCAAGAGATTGAGGAGATTCGATTTTCATCGTATGATAACTCAAGGATCTACAAGGAAATATCAAAAGTGGCTCATGATAGAATGATCCAAAAAAGATAGTTTCATGTAGGAGAGAAAGTCCTTCTCTACAATTCACAGCTGAAGTTGATGCCCAGTAAGTTGTATTTCAGGTGGTTAGGTCCTTATATTGTATCTATTTTTTTTCTTATGGTGTATTGGAGATTACAAAAGAGGACACAAGAAGGATCTTTGTAGTCAATGGGAAACATTTGAAGAAATACATTGAGGGATTCCCCACACATGCAGTTGATTCCATCACACTACATTAGCCCTTCATCACTTGAAATTATCAGGTTGTCCCTAACCCTTTCAGTTTTATATTATTTATCCTATTTAAAATTATACACTTCGTGTGAGTTTATGATATCATAGGTTTACATTGAGGACAATGAAAAGTGTGGGGGGGCAACATTTTAGGGTAGCTTATTTAGGATTTTCATTTTTTTTGTTTTGTGTGTTTTCTATTTATTTTCAAAAAAAGAAAAAAATAATAAAAAAACATATCATGTAACATGCTCATGTACATGTGGAACATATGGGAAATGCATGTTTTCAAAATTCATTGGTAACATGATAAGCATGAGAAAGATTTCATCATTAGTGGTTGACTTTATAAAAATGGAAGTTGTTGATGATATGATCGGTTGTGTCATTATAAAACCTTTTAGATTTTGACATCATTCTTTGTGATATATGTTCATGGTAAATTGTGTCATTGATTTCTCCACACAAATTTTCACGCAACCATGAATTGTGAAATTTTTCCTACTCAATTGAAGGTATAACCAAGTTAGGTAAAAAAAACATCTTATATCAATGGTTGATACATATGATCATTTATCTTCTGATCGGTTTCATTATTGTACTGAATTGACCTATGCATGTGTACCTGATATCTGATAGTTGTATGCCCTCAATAAAATAAAAAACAAATCGAATCAAATAAAAAACAAATATTATCTTAATAAAGAGGGGAGTCATGAAATGTACAACATGTGGGGATATCTAGGTTAGGATCATAAGATTTGACTTTCGAGAATACTTAAGTGAGTGGGTCTTGAAATTTGATTACAAAGGAATGTAGAACATGTTCAATGGAATTAAACTAGGTAAGAAGAATTGTTTTACTTGACCTGAATATAATGAATAAAGGGTGGAGATATGAGCTTTAAATGGTTGTCACACACACACATGGGGAATTAGTGGCACGGTAGACCCATGACTTGTTTCTCTATGATTAGTGTCATTAATCTCATTGGATTTTTTTATATAATATGAGACAATGACTTTAAAATTTATTGATATTGACACTTGATGGGATTCTTACTTTTCCTATATTGCTACTATGGATTGGGGAATTTGAACATGCATATCTTGTCATAATTTTTTAGAATACATGACATGTAACTTTTCCCAGAAGTAAAAAAGGGTAAGTGTAGGGGAGTTGATAAAAAACATTTTTATTAAATATTTTTATTGATAATAAATGACATGATTTCCTAACATTATGTTATATATGTTTATTTGTAGAATATTTGGGATTAGATCATTCATTTTCAAATTTGATGAAAATTCCAGTTTTGACCCTTTAAAATGCACTGTAGTATTTTGGATATAAATATTTTTGTGACTTATTTGAAAATAAAATTTTGTAACAGTGTTCCTCGCTCAATGGGATATAAATTTCATTTAGGACATCTGAGTTGGATTGTGCATTTGAAAGTAAATGGGATATGAAGTCAAAGATGAACTGGACTCGCCAAATTAGACACCACTTCAGTGTTTAGGCTATAACTTCTTCATCCATGCTTAGATTGGACCCAAATTTGGATACCAGCTAGAAGACTCAATTTCTCACAAATCATCCTTATAAAAGGATACATGGTTCATGCCTTTTGGAGTTTAAATAGTCAATGAAAGTTAGATTAAAATATTTGTCTGAATTTCCCATTCACACTTGAAAAGTCTTGAAACCCTAACCCCCACTCCACTCTATAAATGTGTGTTTTCTCATTTGGAGGGGGTGGGACATGCATCAGGAGATCGAGGGAATAGGAGAATTGGTTTCACTCCATGTCTCTAGGAATTTCAAGAGGGAGAGCTCTTGAAGCAAGGATCCATTCATTAAAGCTTTCTTCTTCTTCTTCATGTTGTAATGTTTTTGTTTTTGTAATAAACTTCTTAGTTTCTCTTCCATTTCTTATGTTATTTTCATTTTTATTCTTTTTTCATTTACATATTTTGTAACATCCCACCCCATCTCATTGGCTTGAGAGGGAGGAGGAATGCTACTTGACCTTAAGCGAAGTTCCCAAGGCGCCAAAGGCTGGAAAAAATGTTGAGGGCTTCAAGAATAAACTGGGGAATGATTTTCCCGTGAGATTCAACTAACCAACCAAACAATCCACTATCAACAAACTACACGATGCATGTCGACAAAACAACCAAAATCATATGTTACCAAAGGGAAACCAAATAATCCATAATAATCCCACATGCCAAATGCAACTAATCCAAAATCAAAGTACCAAGTAGAAGACTACAACAAGACTCCAACAGAACTAGGACAACATCCATAGCTCCACACCAAGCTCCATGCTCCAAGGCCCACAACATCACCAAAGCATCATGTCGAACCGCTAGCAAAATGAGACACTTTACTCTTACATGTGTCCCAGAACACAACATCTACAAAAGCACCCAAGTGCCAAAGTAGGGGTGAGTAATAATACTCAGTAGGATTTCCCCAAATGACTTCCCTAAACATGCCACTGGGATAAAACTGTTAGCACATTTATATAAAACAGTTTATATAAAACATTCAATAGTGCAACAACTTACAACATGCCAAACATCCCCTTACCAAGCCATGACAAACAAAGGAAAGCTACAACCATGCCATAAGCCATATCCCCATCACACATTAGTACAAAAAATTCCATCTTTGCAAAGAAACACACAACAAAGCAACCATTATGATGGGACTTCCACCCATCTCGTTCACCCCACTCTCAACTAGCGGTGCTTCCCGACCACTATCCAATATGGTGGTTCTTCCGACCACTATCCATCACCTTTTATAGTGAGACTTCATGCCCACTTCCACACAACATTTCAAAAATCCACAACCAAGCATATAACCCACCAAGTCCACAAAAACATGCAAATAACCATTTCCATCACATGTCAAACCACTTCAATAATTCACCCATTTATTGAAAACACCCTTTAACCAACTTTCCATGCCCAACCACATTTCAATAAACAAAATCTTTATTGAAACCCATCTTTCACAAAACCTTTTTCATAATCTTCCAATAACGATTTTAAAATCAACATTTTAAAATCACACAACAAATCCCTTTTTTGCAACAATAACCCATTTCCCCAAAATCCCCCAAATCATCACCAAATGGATTTCCAACAAGATTCGCACATCATTATCACAATTGATTTCAAGAAAAACAAATTAATTGTAACCAAAACCACTAGTTCTAACCAAGTGGAGTCGAGAGAGAAGTCACCTACCTTTAAGGTTCCGGTGAATTTGACCCACACGCAACCACACCCCAATCCGAAAAACGCACCACCAAAACTGCTCTAGATCTCCTTCTCTATCATCCACAAGCCATAATATCAACATCCAAGGCAAACAAAAACCCTAGATCTACATGCAATGGATGTAGATCTAGAAAATGAGAGAGATGGAAGAGTATATCGAGAGGAAACCAAATAGAAACCAAGACGAGAGACTTACCCTGGAGGAACCACCTTCAAACCACCTTGAAACCCCATCGAATCACTTCCAAAATGAGTGTGAGAGTCCATCAAACCCTTGAGAACCGAAAATCCTAAGTGAGGCTCAAGTGGGAGGAAGTTTGGAGTGAAATAGGTCAAGCCCGAGTGAACCCAGATTTAAAAAATCACTTCTTTAAGTGGCTGCACAGTTAGCCCGCACGGTTTGGAAAACCGTGCACATGCCACTGCCTCAAGAGAAGGGGTCTCGCATGGTTGTCTTGCATGGTTTGGAAAATTGTGCGCAGACTGTGCAAAGCCCATTGTCTCCCCCTAAACGGTTACCTGGAGAACCCGCACTGTTTTCCCTAACCGTGCTCAAACCGTGCGACCTTAGAAAAGAATCCAAACTTATTCAAAACCATTATAAACTCTACCAACCTCTTCCCAACTCATCCCAAGCACTTTAGACACATAAAAAGTCATAAACAAAGGAAACATACCTCAAACTGGGGGATGCTACATTCTCCACACCATTGGACTTTCCATCCTCAGAAAGTAGAGAACCATCTTATTATCGAAAGAGCTCGGGCCATTGCTCGTCCATGTATTTCTCCCTCTCCCAAGCCTCCTCCTGAATCTGACCATGCTATCACAAAACCCAAACTAAACTGATGCTTTTACCACACAAGACTTTCTCTTTCCTATCCAGGATCCACACTTACACATGCACCAAGGAAGCATCAAGTTCTAGCTCAACATGATCCCAACGAATCACATGGTCACGATCTGGCTGATACTTTTTCAACTGGGACACATGAAACACATTGTGCGCCACACTAAACCATGATGGAAAATCCAAATGATAAGCCACCTCCCCAATCCGCTCATGTATCTCAAAAGGCCCAATATACCTCAGAGATAACTTACCCTGCTTCCCAAACCGACGATGTCCCAACCTAGGAGAGATTCTCAAAAACACATGATCGCCCACCTCAAATGACAACGGTCGACGACGATGGTCCGCATACGATTTTTGACGACTTTGAGCCATCTCCATCTGCTTCCTGATCAACTTGATTTTTTCTGTAGTCTCTTGGACAAGGCTTGGTCCGATCATCGAAGTCTCGCCCATTTCCACCCAACATAGTAGAGAACGACACAGTCTCCCATACAATGCCTCAAATGGGTCCATATGTATTGAAGCCTGATAACTATTATTATAGGAAACTCCACCAATGGTAAGTGATCCTCCCATGAACCACCAAAATCCATCACATAAGCCCTTAGCATATCCTCTAGCATTTGTATCGTCCTCTCGGATTAGCCATCCATTTGCGGATGATACGCCGTGCTCGTAGTCAACTATGTCCAAAGGGCTTACTGTAAGGATTTCCATAAACGAGATGTGAATATTGGATCTCTATCTGATACAATCGAAACTAGAGCACCATGACTCTTTACCACCTCCTAAATATAGATTTTGGACAGATCCTCCATCGTATGAGATTCATGAATCGGGATGAAATGGACCGACTTTGTGAACTGATCCACAATCACCCATATGGCATCGTGCTTCCTGGCCGTTCTCTGAAGACCTGTCACAAAATCCATTGTTATCTACTCCCATTTCCACAATGGGATAGGTAAAGACTGAAACATGTCTGTTGGCCGCTAATGCTCTACCTTGACTTGCTGACAAATCAAGCATCTCGAGACAAACCCGGCCACATACCTTTTCATACCAGCCCACCAAAACTGCACTTGCAACGCCTTGTACATTTTCTGAATTCCAGGATGGACAGCCCACCTAGAATAATGATAAGCCCTGAGAAGTTCCTCCTGACAAGCCACCGATACCACCATCCAATTCCGAAAACACAAGATTGAATTCCCATTCAGTTCCCAGCTCTCAATGGTCTCCCCAACATTGAGTTTCAACCTCATCGCCACACATTCAGAATCAAATTCTTGTGCCTATTTAACCAAACCATCCAAATCAAGAACCAACGAAACCGGAAAGAAGACCGCTCTTCCACCCTGGTCCTCATATTCCAACTACATGTCGGCTATGACAGACATCAACAGCCACTGATCTAATGCATGCTTCACTACATGAGCATATGTTTTTCTACTTAATGCATCTTCCACCAAATTTCCCTTACCTGGTGTGTACATTAAGTCAAAATCAAACATTTGGATATATTTCATCCATCTCCTTTACCTCAAGTTCAAATCTATATGTGAGAAAATATGTTTTAAGCTCTTATGGCCAGTAAACATTGTAAATTTCTCACTGAAGAGATAATGACGCCACATTTTTAAAGCATGGACAACTGGCGCCAACCCCAAATCATGTGTTAGGTAGTTCTTCTCATACAACCTCAACTGTCGTGAGCCATATGCAACCACATGATCCCCCTGCATGAGAACACACCCCAACCCTGATCCTGATGTGTCACAATACACCACATACCCTTTCTCTGGCTCGGGAAAAACCAAGATTGGTACTGATGTTAGGCGACCCTTTAACTCTTCGAATCATTTCTGACAATGCTCATCCCATTGAAATGGGATATTCTTTCTTGTCAAAGCTGTCATCGGCGAATCCAATCGTGAGAAATCACAAACAAAACGTCAATAATACCCAGATAGACCAAGGAAGCTCTATATATCAAAAACAAATTGGCGGTTTCCATGAAATAACAGCCTCTATCTTTTCCGGATCAACTGAAACACCCTTCTCAGAAATAACATGTCCAAGGAAACAAACCTATTATATCAAAAATTCACGCTAGCAATTTGGCATACAACCGATGATCCCTCAAGATCCCCAACACGATCGTCAAGTGCTGCGCATGCCCTACCCTTTTCCTCAAATACACCAGTATATCATCCAAAAATACCACCACAAAAGAATCCATATATCTTTGAAATATCTAATTCATCAATTTCATAAACACTGTTGGTGCATTCGTTAGACCAAAGGGAATAACCACATACTCTTAATGGCCATATCTACTTCTGAATGATGTTTTCAGAATATCCTCCTTCCTCACTCGCAATTGATGACACCCTGACCTCAAGCCAATCTTAGAGAACCATAGAGCTCCCCTCAACTGGTCAAAAAAATCATCAATGCATGGAAGTGGATATCGGTTCTTTATCATAACCTGATTAAGTTTACGATAATCAACAGAGAGCCGCAAGATTCCATCCACCTTTTTAACAAACAAAACTGGTGTTTCCCATGGAGATGTGCTAGGTCAGATGAACCCTTTGTTTTATAACTCTTCCAACTGCATCTTTAATTCCTACAATTCTGTTGATGCCATCTAGTAAGACGGAAGTGAGATAGGACTGGTCCCCGAAAGGAGATCAATCGTAAACTCCACTTCTCTCATAGGTGGAAACCCTGAGAATTCTTCAAGAAATACATCCATAAACTGATCCACAACTACCGGAAGAACACTCTTCTCAACACCTTCAACTAATTTCAATGACAAAGCCGCTAACTGATATGAGATCATTCCAACAAGCCTGTTGCACCCTGCTTCTCACTCTTCTCCCACCTAAAGATATATCTAACGCCATCCTCCATCACAAAACTAATCGTTCATGCATAGAAATCGATGTGGGCCTTAAACATCGTCAACCAATCAATTTCTAGGATTATGTCATAAGCATCCATCTCAAACACTGAGAAATCCCACATCAATTCAATGTTGTCCACAACTAAACAACATGCTCGACATAGGAAGTCTCAACACTCTCTTTGACCTAGAGGAGTCTGTAGTTTCAAAATAGAATGCATCATTTCCACATGTAAACCCATGAAATCAACGATACAAGAAGAAATAAAATAATGTGAAGCACCTGTATCAAATAAGACTTGCATCAACATGGAAATTAAAAGAATCGTACCTCGCACTGTGGATGGTCCTGACTAATCATCCATCACCACCTGCTCAGCTCCAAACAATTGCTTGCTTTCCATGATCTGCTCTTTATTACCCTACTGAGGATTTGTTGTGTTACTAAAATAACCATGACTAACTTTACTTTATTGTCGAGGGGTATGTTGTTGCCCCTGTCCCGTTGAGGCATAAGACTCATGTGACCTTAGAGGAGTTTCACGAACACCCGACCTCAGAGCATTCTGACAATAACGCTGCATATGCCCCATCTACTTACAATTAGGACATGCTCGAGGTTGTGTCATACAATCCTGCTTGATGTGGCTCTTAGAACCACACTGAAAACATCCCATCTTATTTTGAGGCTTCGGAGGAAGATTCACCAATCCTATCGTCGGATTCTGAACTGTACTCCCACCCTTGAAATAAGTGTCCCTCTTCCGCTTAAACCCAGCTTTTGAGTTCCCACTATTTCTGATGGGTACCAACATACTTCCCCCACCTGTAGCCCCCACAAGATCTTGCTCAGCCACCATAGCTCTATTCACCATTTCTGTGTAATCATTTATACGCAGCACTGCTATCCTGGAACGAATTTTCTGCCTCAACCCAGCTTCAAAAATTCTTGCCTTCAACGATGTACTACCCACCACCTCGGGTGAAAACCACACTAAGTTCATAAACTTAGCCACATATTCTGTTACCGCCATGTTCCCTTGCTTCAAACTGAAGAAATCCATTGTACGCTGAATTCTGAACGTATGAGGGTAGAATTGTTTATTAAACAACTCCTCAAAACCCACCCATGTCACACCTTGGTCTATCCCAGCTTGGACCGCAAACTCCCACTATTGAAGGGAAAGATCTTCCAACATATACATGGCTAACTTCACTTTCATCTCTGTCAGTGTTCCCAAAAAGTCAGATATCCTATTCATTTTGTTCAGCCACGCTTCAGCCCTTTTTGGCTCCAAATCACCCCAAAAGATGGGTGGATTCTGCCTTTCAAAATGAACCGCATGATCCACATGCCTTGGTTCATCCGCTTTATTCCCACTTTCCACAGCTTGGAAAGCTTGCACTATACTCTGCACAAGTTGCGGGTTCACCTGAGGCTCAGGTTCAACCACATTTTCGGCAGCTTCCTCCGGTTGGTCTCTACAACGCCTACCCAGTTCCATTTCTATCAACACAAAAACAGTCATAAGTCCCACTCCCTTAACTAGAAAGGGTATACAGTTTTCAAATTCAATTACATAACAACTATCACAACCATGCTTTCCATAAGTTCACATTTCCCATGTTGCACTATTTTGAAAAATCCACCATGTTTTGAAAATCAACCCATTTTCAAAATACCACGAGTTTCCATGTTTCAAATCCTTCCGTTTTGAAACCCAATTCAGATTTTCAAAATCCACACATTCATATCACACCATAGATCATTCTGCCCCAATGAAATATGCATCCTAGTGGGAAGTCATTTCTATCATGCATGTCATGCTCATCTCATTGGCTACACCTACAACAATGAGATATCCAATGCCTATAAGTGTCTCCAAACACTTATGTACCCAACTCCCAGGTAACTTAAAGTTCAGCATAAAAGGGTTAGCTACATCCTTTTATGAAATACATTCCAAGTTCTGACAATCCTATGCCTTTCTACCATCCCAACTCAAGGAATAGACCAAGAACGAATGTTAACACCAAGACCAACAATCAATGCCAAAGGACCGAACAACTGTTCTCACTTGAAAGTCAAGGACCGAACAAACTAATACCACTTGTAACATCTTGCCCCATCTCATTGTCTTGAGAGGGAGGAGGAATGCTACTTGGCCTTAAGCGATGTTCTCAAGGCGCCAAAGGCTGGCAATAAATGTCAAGGGATTTAAGAATAAATTGGGGAACGATTTTCCCTAGAGATTCAACTAACCAACCAAACAATCCACTATAAACAAACTACACAATGCATGTCGACAAAAAAACCAAACCCATACATTACCGAAGGATAACCAACTAATCCATAACAATCTCACATGCCAAATACAGCCAAACCAAAATCAGAGTACCAAGTGG
Organism: Viscum album; assembly: GCA_963277665.1. NCBI lineage: Eukaryota > Viridiplantae > Streptophyta > Magnoliopsida > Santalales > Viscaceae > Viscum > Viscum album. Next base: position 1,818,947,005 of record OY728151.1, on the reverse strand, counting down.
AAGACTACAACAAGACTCAGACAGAACTAAGACATTATCCATAGCTTCACACCAAGCTCCATGCTCCAAGCCCCACAACATCACCAAAGCATCATGCCGAACCAATAGCAAAATGAGACACTTTACTCTTACCTGTGTCCCATAACACAACATCTGCAAAAGCACCCAAGTTCCAAAGCAGGGGTGAGTAATAATACTCAATAGGATTTTCCCAAATGACTTCCCTACACACGCCACTAGGATAAAACCATTGGCACATTTATATAAAACATTTTATATAAAACATTCAATAGTGCAACAACTTACAACATGCCAAACATCCCCTTACCAAGCCATGAAAAACAAAAGAAAGGCCCAACCATGCCATAATCCATATCCCCATCACACATTAGCACAATAAATTCCATCTTTGCAAAGTAACACACAACAAAGCAATCATTACGGTGGGACTTCCGCCCATCCCGTTCACCCCATTCTCAACAAGTGGTGCTTCCGGACCACTCTCAAATATGGTGGTTCTTTCGACCACTATCCATCATCTTTTATAGTGAGACTTCATACCCACTTCCACACAACATTTCAACAAGACACAGCCAAGCATATAACCCACCAAGGCCACAACAACATGCAAATAATCATTTCCATCACATGCCAATCCACTTCAATAAATCACCCATTTATTTAAAACACCATTTAACCAACTTTCAAACATCTTTATTGAAAACCATCTTTCACAAAACCTTTTTCATAATCAGCCACTAACAATTTTAAAATCAACATTTTAAAATCACACAACAAAGCTCCTTTTTGCAACAATAACCCATTTTCCCCAAAATCCCCCAAATCATCATTGAATGGATTTCCAACAAGATTCACACATCATTGTAACAATTAATTTCAAGCAAAAAAAATTAATTGTAACCAAAACCACTAGTTCTAACCAAGTGGAGTCGAGAGAGAATTCACCTACCTTTAGGGTTCCGGCAAATTCAACCCACACGCAATCGCACCCCAATCCGAAAAACGCACCACTGAAACCGCTCTAGATCTCATTCCCTATCATCCACAGGCCTTAATATCAACATCCAAGGAAAACAACAACCCTAGATCTACATGCAACGGATGTAGATCTAGAAAAACGAGAGAAAGGGGCGAGTAGATCTAGAGAAAACTAAAGAGAAACCAAGAGGAGAGACTTACCCGGGAGGAACCACCTTCAAACCACCATGAAACCCCTTCGAATCGCTTCCAAAATGAGTGGGAGAGCCCCTCAAGCCCTTGAGAACCAAAAATTCTGAGTGAGGCTCGAGTGGGAGGAAGTTTGGAGTGAAATAGGTCAAGCCTGAGTGAACCCAAATTTAAAAATCCCTTCTTTAAGTGGATGCATGGTTAGCCCACACAGTTTGTCAAATCATACGCTAATCATACGCATGCCACTGCCTCAAGAGAAGGGGTCCCGCACAGTTGTCTCACACGGTTTGGAAAACCGTGCGCAGACCATGCGAAGCCCACTGTCTCCCCCTGCACGATTAATTGGAGAACCCACACAGTTTTCCCTAACCGTTCTCAAACCGTGCAACCTTGGAAAAGCCTCCAAACTTATTCAAAACCATTCCAAACTCTCCCAAATTCTTCCCAATTCATCTCAATCACTTTAGACACATAAAAAGGCATAAACAAAGGCTATATACCTCAAACTGGGGGTGCTACATCTTTGGGATGTAACTCAGGATTAGAAACGTGATTGAGTTATACCCTTTCTAAACCTTTGCGAATGCAATTCGTTTCTATAATGATTACACCACCTATAGAATAGTGGTTTTTCTTAGTAATCGATCTACCTCTAACCTTCTTTATTTATTTGTTTTGAATCAATGAGATACTGTAATTCACTTAATATGATCTATGAATTGAGTTTTTAATTTAAAGGAAACTAAGAAAGCAATTGGACAATTAACACAAAACACGTGAGGTTGAGTAATGTGTGAATTGTGAGAGCACAGTCTGAATCGGTAAAATAAAACAACACGATATCAATTTGTAGAGTTCAAATATAATCCCTAAACTCAATTCATCCTCACTTCCAGTATGGATATGATCACTAATTCACCACTAACCATAAGATATCCTTGGAATGATAATCAAATCAGGGTGCTACGATTGCATGTTTTGAAGCTAGCCTATGATTTAATTCATTTCATCTTTTTGGTTGAGGTAAATTCTCGTAGGGTTCAGGAGTTAACAAATTAGTGGATCATAATTAAGTGGATTTTAATTTTAATGATAATGATTAATAAGTAAGTGAATAGGTGGAGTTAGATCGATTACGCCATTTAAAAATATTTTCTGAAAAAGGCCTTCTCGTTGTGTTTTATAAGTCTAAATTCAAAAAGAAAAAAATACAATCTTCTTCCAGCATACATCTTAAAGCTTTATAAATGTTAATCACCCTAATCCTTTTAAGTAGTGTGTTTATTTTATTTTATTTTATTTCCAAAATACCTTTAATGTGTTGTTTTAATTACTTCCTCATTTGAAAGATGATCTTGGTCAGCCACTCTACTGCACCTAAATAACCAAAAACCAAACATCATTTGAGAGTGCCCACGATAGTGCCTTTCAATTGTTTAGGTCACATAGGAATTAGTCATTCCTAGAAGTATAGGATTTCCTAGGACCTCCCACTCCTAGGAATCAAACGTCGACCTAACATCGAGAATGCTCAGGTACTACCATGGGGTTCGACCTGAGGGATTGAGGATGAGGGATGCTTAGTAACGCCCTAGGGTCCATTAATCATCATGGTGGAGGTATGAGTGTGGGATCCCCAGTGAGTGGATAAAGGTTCCCTTGAGGTGATGTTCATTCTCAGAGACACCCTAACATGAGCTGAAGTAGGTATGGTTGATTGGGATCATGGATCTGAGGATCGATGATGGTTATTAGGCTTGGCCCGGGATATATGAGTATACCCTTTGGGAGGTGGTGTCATTGTGGTTGGTGTAGTCATCATGGCGTGCTCAAAGACATTTCGACGTTGGGTCGAAGAAGGTATTTGTAGGTGGTTTATGTATTTTTTTATGTTCTATTGTTTATTTGTTGATTATTGTTGAGAATGTCACATGCACATATCACTGCATAAATCGGTTAGTACGAGATCACGTTAGTGGTGCCCTACTAAGTTTTTCACTCACACCCTACTAAGGCTACCATTGCACATGGGTACCCGAGCAGCTCTTACATGGTTATTGTTAGATTGGTGTAGCTTGATTCGTTTTGGATAATGTTGGGATGAATGCTTCTGGCCCATATTATGCATTGGGTTGCAACTCTCGCGGGTCGAGCTCCATGGTGAGCTCATTGGGGGTTGCAGGGGGCAATGTGCCCTTGCTCCGGGGGTTCGGGCACCAAAGGGCCCTGTCCCAAATTGTAGGGACTATAGCAACTCTGACCGACTGTAACAGAGCTAACCAGACGACACTGAAATGGAACTGTAGCAGTGCGGACTTTGACACGACTACTGTAGCAGCTCAGACTTCAGAGATAGTGGTAATGTAGCTCCGTGGACTTCTTGCCACCGGCACTGTAGCAGCTTGGACTTGGGTGGCCACAGCACTGTGACAGTGCAGACTTTCAGTCACCTTTCACTATAGCACAGTAGACTTTCTGTGCGGTTGGTGGATCAGTGTTTCATCCTCTTTATTATCTCATTTCAAGCTAGGGTTTCTGTGTGTTAGAAACTCTATGATCTCCCTGTAATTGTGCTCCTAAATCATAGTGATACTTCTATCTCTCCATGGATGTAGGGATTATTCTCGAAACACATAAATCTCTGTGTTTGTGTTCTTCTTCGTCTTTTTGTTACTGTATTTTCTTCATCTGCAAAACTATTTTTCATTGTGACTCCCGACGTTTCTGCAATAGTTATTTCAAGTACAAGTAGGATTGAGGCCCAGGATCAGGTTTAGCATGGTCGAGCAAGACAGCTCGGATAAGATCAGATCGGGATGAGGTATGGCTCGAAGCTGGAGCAGAGCCACGTGTCTTTTATTATTTTATTTATCTTACATGTATGATCAGCCTAGTGGGTGATCGGTGTTGGTACTTTATATTCAGAGAATGACCATCCGAGTTGTATATTGCATTTCATTTTGTTATAACATGTTCAATTTATTTATTATTTTGTGTACACTGATGTGTATGGTGTTTAGTTAATTATTGTTGTTGTTTACTCTGATACATAGGGTATAGTCTCCTCATGGAACCACCTTAGACCCATGCTGCTAGTCTGCAGCCTCTGGCATTCGGAGAGGCATGCCTGACGTCGTGTGGTGGTCCGGTTTGGTTATAGTTCAAAGTGAGTCGGGTCGGGTCGTTACATTATCGAAAGGAGAAATTGGTTTGTAAGTTGGAGAGAATTCTTTATGGATTGAAGAAAACCCCTCAACAGTCGAATCAAAAGTTTGTTATTTTCATACTTGAAAGTTTCACTTTGTGTGATTCTGATCACTATTGTTATCAGAAGCAATGGAATGATGGAACATTCATTATAATGCTCTTGTATGTGAATGATATGTTACTTTTGGGGCCATAGATTCAACAGATAGATAAGTTGAAGAGAAAATTTTCTGAAAGGTTTGAAATAAAGGATCTTGAACATGCCAAGAAAATCTTGGGGATGAAAATTAAAAGGGATAGGAATGTCAGAACTTTGGTGTTATACAATAAGGAATACGTTCATAAGGTCAATGAAAGATTTGGAGTGACTGAATGTGAACTCCCCTTGTTGGACAGTACAAACTTTCAAAGGCACGGACACCATCTTTGGATGTGGAAGTCTGAAACTTGGAAAATGTGCCTTATGCTTCAGTCATCGGAAGTTTGATGTATGCAATGATCTGCATGCGGCCTGATATTTCCTTTGCAGTGGGAGTTGTGATTCATTTCATGTCAAATATTAGAAGGAGGCATTGTGAGGCTGTGAAATGGATCATCTAATATCTGAAAGGTTCAGAAGATGCAACATTATGCTTCAGTGATATGATGATCCATTGAAGGGTTTTGTGGATGCATCTTTTACTAGAGACATGGATTCTCGAAAGAGCATAACAGGTCTTGTGTTCATTTTCAAAAGGACAGTGGTCGGTTGGATGTTTCAATTACAACATGTGTGTTGGATGGGTGTAGCCCAATCCTCTTTAGATGTTGTTGGGCTGAATTATTGCAGCTCTTACTGCACACCAAGTTGCAACTCCGCAGGTTGAGCTTTGCGGTGAAGTTGTTGAGGGTTACGGCAACGCACCCCTGCTCTGGGGATCCGGGGGCCGAAGGCCTGCGGTCCAAATCTTGGGGCACTATAACAACACTAACTAGTTGTAACAGAGATGATCGGACGACACCGACAGGGCACTGTAGCATTGTGGACTTTGGCATGACTATTGTAGCTCCGCAGATTTCCAACCGCTGGCCACTATAGCAGCTTGGACTTGGGTGGCCATGGCATTGTAGCGATGAGGACTTTCAGCCGTCTTTCACTGTAGCACAACGGACTTTCTGTGCGGTTGGTGAAATAGTGTTTCATCTTCTTTATTAGCCTGTTTCAAGCTAGGGTTTTGTGTGTTAGAAACTTTAAGATACTCTCTGTAATTGTTCTCCCGAAACTAGTGAAATTTCTGCCTCTCCATGGATGTAGGGATCATTTCCTGAACCACCTAAATCTATGTGTCCTTTGTGATTCTTTCTTATGTCTTTTCTTCAACTGCAAACTTATTATGTCGTTGCAACTCCCGGAGTTTTGGAAACACTGTGGTTACCCTATCAACAATGGAAGCAGAATATGTTGTTGTTCTGGAAGCAGGAAAGGAGTTTGTCTAGTTGATGCATTTGCTAAAGGAGCTCAGGAAAGAATCAAGAGGAATGTTGTTCTATGACAGTTAGAGTGCCATCCATCTGGCTAAGAATCTCGTTTTCCATGCAAGGAAAAAACACATCAACTGGAAATTTCATTGCAACTGAAATCTACTGGAAGACATAGTGTTAGAACTTCAAAAGGTGGGTGGAAAGTAGAACCCCATAGACATGTTCACAAAGGTGTTGGTCTAAGAAATTCTGAGGTTGCATTGTACCTCAGTTGGACTCGGATGAACGGAAGGAGATGTAAAACACTGCATGCACCGGAAGGCGATGAGCTTTGATGAATGTGGAAGGAGGTCAGAATCCCTGAAGCAAACTTAAAGTGGGAGATTATTGGGATTTGGGAAGTCTCTTTAGTTTTCTAAAAGGAGTTTTTTTTGGAATGTGGTTTTTGGCAGCGTCTGTGGGCCTCGACTTTTACGGATGAAATCTGACTCATGCATGTTATTCTGATGATCTGTTGAAAGTATCAGAAGAACAGTTTCGATACTTGGGCAGCACGCATGTTAGTTGGTTGCCACCATTCAATCCAAAGGTGTAACAATGTATCAGAGGTTGCCTCGATCAATGGGAGGACATGTGCGAATCTCGAGGGGGGTGGAACCGGATTACCAAGAGAAGACCTCTATAAATATGTGGTGGGACCAGTTGGTGAGTGATAACGATCATATCGAATATACACGATTAGAATTCATCGGAAGGAGACTTCGGCTGAGTGGGAGTAGTGAGAGTGAGAGTGTTTTTGTAACTCTTATACTTTCATTTATCGAAGTGTTTACAATGTTCTCATGTGGACGTGGGACTATTGTCTAAACCACGTAATTCTTGTATGTGCTTTCGTTTGTTTCCTTTAATTCTGCAATTGTGTATGTATGGTTGATTTCATGTGGTGATTAGGTTGTATATTTCCTAGTTTCAAAACACAAAGTCAAGGGGTTGTGAAGACTTTATGAAGGTAGACAATAGGAATAACGCTTTTCTGAATTGTCGATGTGAGGGTACTTCTTGTGTGGTTCCCCAACTGAAGGAGGGATGTCCTTTGGCTACCTCTTGTGATCTGCATCAACCATGGATGATGAAGAAGAAGCAGTGGCTCGATGGTGCAAGGTACACATCATTGTTATCTTCATTTACAGTTTACGCATGGTTTCGGGTATCTTGCATGGTTGTTCGTGATTTTACAATTTTTTATTGTTTCTGCTGTTTTTGACGAGTGTTGTTTGATACTAAGAAACCTAACATTTCTAGGGGAAGTTCCTGTAAAAATTCGATTACAGCCTGTTCGTGCTTCTCCTTCAACTCATTTATTTCTTTATATTGATTTGACAACATCGCCTCAAGTTTCTTTATAATCATACTCAAATATTTTTACCATTTGATCCACTAATAAAGCAAGCCTTATAAAGCTTAGGTTCTTGACCAATGTTACCAATGTCTTGCTCATTCTTAACATTTGTTTGATTTGCAAGTAGTTTTTTTATATTCTCCTCCCCCTTAACTTGGTAATTACTTATTTCAAATTTTCAATCTAAGGCATTAGATCTTTAATTTTATCCCTATTATGAGTAAGAGGTGAAAACAGTTTTTGACTATATTTTAGTCAACTATTTCAACTAAGAAATTTTTTTATAATTAAAGTTTCATGAGATTTTAGTAATTGTGTATGTTTCTTCTTGAGTGAATTGAATTTATTTTCAAGCATAAAACAATATTTATTTAGCTTATCACTAGAACAATCAACATTATCAAAAGTTAAACAATAATCAAAATGTATCTTTTGGAGTCGTGAAATGCTTATTGTCTTGTTCACCCGATTATTCCCTTTCAAATTCAGAGCCAAACGAGTCATTTAATTCTTCAAAAGCACTCGAAGTGGATTTTATAGCTCTTTTCCCTTTTTTATTATCATTCTTTTTCATAAATTTTCTATCTGATTTATTTTTATCTTTCAACAAATGATTTTCGAGTTTTGTGACACAATTTCTTTTATTCATACCTCCTTACCTCCTTTGAGGATCAATCACCTTCTCTAAACTTTGAAGATTTTCTAAACCCACTTCTTTTCTTATGCATTTTTTGAATCTTCTAGTGATGTAAGCTAGTTCATAGCCAAAATTTAAACTGTTATCTTCATCATAAGAAGAATTACAAAAGGCCTCATTTTCCCTTCTTTTTATATTAAGAGGATGTAACTTTGATAGAAATACTCTCTTTCTTGACAAATTTGATATCATTAGTTTTTTATTTTTATCTCAACTTCATACATCATCGAGGTTTCAATTAAATTCTTCATTTTAAGCTCCTTAATTGGTATAAATTGTAAGATTGCAACTGATATTTCACTCAACCTATACAATGTAACTCTGGATTTTTAAATCTTGATCAGGCTGAGGTATTGAATTACCTAAGACATAAACCTTATTTACAATACCGGTATGTCTTTTATTCATTTGAATAATATTTTCACCATCAAACAAAGTATCGAAATTCAATTTAGCAGTATTATATCTAAATTATCTAACATTACAAATGTTTATATAAGCAACAATAATAGTTTCTAACATTTTAAAAGCACTATAACATTGAGAAGCTCTATTAAATTCATCAAGGTCAATACCAGAGATTATAGCATTCATAACCTTAAAGTTAGATCATATTCAGCATTCCACAATTCAAGTTCATTAGTAGAAACTTTGGAAGGTTGTATAATTTTTATATAGAGATGCAAACCAGGATTTTTTAGATAAATTTGCATTCTAGTCTTCTAATACCCATAATTTTTTCCATTGGAACATGATGCATTAACTATAGACATCCCTCTATTAATATAATATATTTTAAATACCCCCAAAGGCGTAGCCTAACGGTTACGCCATTAAGGAGTCTCGTGAAAGAGTCTCGTGAAAGGTCTCGGGATCGAGTCTCCCTAAGTACTTGTAGACGCCTTAGTTACCTTTGTTCCTTTGTAATCTCTCTCTCCGGAATGTTGTAATATTATCTATTTTAAATAAATAGACCTTATCACTTGTAACTTGTTAAGGTTAAGAAAAGTGACATTCGATGTCAAGTATCTCCTAATTAATGAATGGTTGCTCAGAGAGGGTGAATGAAGTCTCAGCAAATTATTTTACCAACTTCAGTTATTGGGTGACAATTTTAATTTATACACAGCGAAAATAAATAAATAAAAATAGTAAAGGACGCAATGATTTTTATAAATGTTCAGGGAATTAAGAACATCCCCCAGCCCTCTATAACAACACGCAATATGGATTTCGCGAGTTTTATTAGCAAGGTCCTTTCAGTATGAGATATTCACAGCTGAGTCCAAGCAGAGCGTCCAGTAGAAATCATTATGCCTAAAATATTAAACAATGTATGGAAGACTTGTATCTTAATCTGTGTCAGGTGGCATTCATTTGTTGCACTGCGTCTGCTAGCTCACCATTTTGGATGGATCATGTGCAAAAAATCCACTCCCCGCAAACACATTGCTACGTGGGATGCAATTTATAATCCGGAGGAATCTCGAGGTCACAGTTGTGAAGAACTTGCAGATGAATCTCTGGGGGAAGAAGCTTGAAAACTTCAGATAAGGCCTGTCTGTGCTTCTTCTTCAGCTCATCCATCTCCTTCTGCTGATTCAACAGCATCACCTCAAGTTTCTCCACAATCGTACCCACATCCATGGATTCAGAGCTTGTCTCGCACTCATTATCATATCCTGAATCTCCAGCTTGGTCTTTTTTGTCATCATCTTCTTCTTCATCTGCATCCTTGAGCAACCCATCTCCTCCATCCCTAACCAGGCTGGAATTTTCAGCGAGCACCACGGGCGAGTCGGCCCAGTACTTCCGACCAGACGGCAATTGCTCCATCACAAGGCTGCCGGGAGTGCCGGGAGAAGCATAATATTTGGTTTCAGTACCAGAACCACCAGCCACTGCAGCTTCACCATGACGGTCTCCCGAAAGTTGCCCGGGTGTCCAATCAGGAACATGGGATCGGATTTCTGACTCAATAATTGCAGCAATTGCCAAAACATCCCGGTCCGCCAGGTCCAACTCCTCCACCATCTCCCTGGCAACTGAGTCCGCCGTGTCAGCCTGAAGATCAAAGGGGAAGTGGATGTTGCGAAATATACCTGGACCCCACATAAAGATTGAACTTTCAAAAATCTATGACCATGTTATGAAATGCCGGTAGATCTGATACTTGTTGGAGCACTTGGATAAACATGTTAGAAACATTAGGTAATTCGTCCATGACCCAACACATTCCACTTCCCATAAAGGATTGTGGAGATAAAGATCATAATAATCCACTTTGGATCCTGGATATGGAAAATAAAAAAAGGATATCTCAATACTTGTAAACTTTTTTGAAAAAAATAAAATGAAAACCTTATTGACAATCACGCCCAAGCATCAGGTCTTGTTTGGTCCAGGGAATCTGGCATGAGGGAATGGTGATTCGATGGTATTTTAAGTGTTAAAACAGTGGACACATAAGGGAAAGGGAAAAATGAAAGGGAAAGGGAAAGGGGAAGGGAAAATGAAAGGGAAATGGAATAAAAATACATGTTTGGTACGATGTGAAAAGGAAACAGAAACATTTTTTTTAAACAAAAAATTAGAAAAAAAACCTGTTAAAACCCCATTTTATTTCGGAATACTCCACCGTGTAATCTATTTTACCCATCTATAAAAAAATATCACCACCTCACCTTGAGGTAAGGAGAATTCGCCATCTACATGGTATCAGAGGAAAAATCCCGTTAAATTTTTCCGCCTTCCCTTCGGCCTACCGGCTCTGCCCGGCCCCGCCCTTCCCTGTGAACCTGCAGATTCCCGGCTCCGTCCGACCCCGCCCTCCATGCGGCTTCCCTCGCGCCGACCGGCCCCGCCCTCCCTGCAGATTCACGACGTCGTCCAGCCCCGCCCTCCCTGCGGCTTCCCGGCGTCGTCTGGCCCTGCCTTCCCTTTGGCCTCCCGATCGACGTGGCTTCCCGATAGACGCAGTCTCTGGGCCCTCTGCATCCCGCAGCACGTCCCGGCCCACCTCTGACGCGGACAACCAGAACGCCCCCCCACGATGATCTCCCAACCCCGCTCTCCACGCGGCTTCCCAACGTCGATCGGCACCTCCCTCCTACGGCACGTCCCGGCCCGCTTCTGATGCTGATGCCCGACACCGCTCTCCAGGCGGAACCCCACCCTCACATAGCCTCTCGGCTTCGCGAACGACCCCCGCCTCCCGTGGTGATTTTTCGGCACCTCCCTCCAGCGCCTTCCCGGCTTCACTCGGCCCCGCCTTCGACGCGGCCTCCCAGCACCCGCCTCCCTTGCGACGTCCCGACCCCGCCACTCTCGGCACCTCCCGGTCCCGCTCTCCTCAGCGAGTCCCAACCCCACCTCCGACGCCACCTCCCGCACCCGCCCTCTTCAGCGCACTGTTGATCATTCCCTCAGCAGCTTTCACCTTTCCAATAACCAACTCTTCTAGCCTGTCTCCACTGATCACCGCCTCCATCCGCCCGGTTAATGAGCGGTTTGACTCAACCAATTTTTCGGTATGGCGAAAGACACTACTGACACCAAGATCTTTGTCTTGCTTGTCAATTTCATGGACCACTCCGTCAAAGACGTCACTCGAACCGCCAATATGGTTAAAGAACTCTGGAATTCTTTAAACCTTATATATTCTGAGACAAATAACTTGGCTCGAAAGTCCGACGTTTTTTAGCGCCTATCGCTCATCCGCAAGCAGGCCCGTCCATTTCCAACGTATTTCATGGAATGGAAAGCTCTCCATAATGAATTGCTTGAGTTGTGGCTCATTCCCCAGACACCGGAGGCAGCCTTGGCCCTGAGGGACCAATTGTGCATCTTTAGCTTTCTTCATGGCCTCGATCCTTAATATGCGACGACGGCCACAGAGATGCTCGTCAGCCCCTCTTCACTAGAGATTCCACAGGTGTATCGTCGCCTTGGAAAGGCTCATCGGACACTTCCCCAGCCCACCCCCAGCATCGATCACACAGCCCTCTTGGGTCGTGGCAGTGGACGCTCTTTAGGCACTCATAGACGTGGTCGTGGAAAGGGTCATCCTCGTCCCCTCTGTCAGCACTGTGGCAAGTCCAGCCACCTAATCGACCGTTGGATTCTTCATGGCCGCTCATCTCAGCAACCTCGGCAAGGTCAGACTGCGGTCCAGAATGCTTCTCCATCAGCCGCAGCTCTTCCTCCCTCTCTAGACCTCTCTATGACTGAGCTCTGACTGATTCACGATCATCGGACCACCACTCTACTGGGTTCTTCTTCGGCATCTCTTGCCCACACTGGTGGTTCCACTACTTTTGTCAGTCGTCGCTCCCCAGCTTAGATGTTTGGCTCAGCTGCATCAGACCATCTCACGGGTGCGGCAGGTATGTTATCCACCTACCATCTATATGATGGTTTCTCAACAATCATTGTCGTTGATGGATCCACTATCCCGATTGCGGGCTTTGGTGCATACTCTTAAAATTCATCTATTCACTTGTCGAATGTGGCATATGTGTCTTGAAGTCCTTTTAACCTTCTCTCCATAAGCTTACAAAGAACTTCAACTGTAGTGTTATCTTTACTTCTTCTGTTGTTATGTTTCAGGAACGAACAACGAATCGGGAACTTGGTAGAGGCCAACTTCAAGACGGGGTATACCTGTTCGATGGACCGACATCAGTCGTCTGCACCTCTCACTCTCTGCTCGTGCATTGGACCTTCATTCTCGGTTGGGACATCCACCTGCCTCCACCCTTCATCAACTTTTTTCTGATATTAGTCTGCATGATTCCTTTCATTGCGAGCCATGTAAATTTGCGAAACATCATCGCACTTTATATCTTACTCGAGTGGTTACACGGGCCTCCAAACCCTTTGATTTGATTCATTCAAATGTATAGGGTCCGTCTCAAATCACTAAGGAAATAAATATTATATATCTTTCAATGATGATTTTTTGCGTATGACTTGGTTGTACCTTCTTCGTGATCGGTCCGAGGTGTAATCTACTTTTCAGACTTTTTACCATGAGATTCATACCCAGTTCTCCATTTCCATTTAATGTCTCCGCTCGGACAATGGGTGAGAATATTTGTCCACTCCATTTCAACAGTTTCTCAATGTGAACGACATCATTCATCAGACATCTTGTCTCGATACACACCTCAGCAGAATGGAGTGGTCGAGCGGAAACACCGCCATATTCTGAAGACTGCTCGTGCCCTCCAATTCCACCGGCAGGTGCCTCTTCTCTTTTGGGGGGATGTCATCTTTACTGCTACATACCTCCTCAATCACCTTACTTCTTCTATCTTTTAGGGGAACTCCTTTTCAGACTTTGTTCTTCTCTCTCTCATCACTCCCACTTCGTGCGTTTGGATGTCTATGTTATGTCTGTGACACTCGTCTCAACCTCTCTAAGCTTTCTCCCAAATCCCTTCAATGCATCTTCCTCGGATATTCACGCACTCAGCGCAAATACCGATACTTCTCTCCAGACTTACGGCGATATATCATCTCTGCTGACGTATCGTTTGTTGAGAGCCCTCCTTTCTCTATTCCCTCTCCTCATCCAGACACCACCATCGATAATTGTCTTCATCTCAGCATCCACCCCCTTTGATGTCTCCCTCTGTTGATCACCGGTTTGGTACTGTCTACTCACGTCGCCCATCGATTGTGTCCCCCGTCCAGGCGGAGGATACCATCGTCTCAGCTTCGTCCGATGCTTCTGCCCCGGCACCAGACGACTTGCTCATTGCATTTCAGAAAGGTAATCGTTCTTGTCAGGATACTCCTCTTTATACATCTTCCTACAGAGGTCTTTCCGCTCTGGAGACGATTTTTATTCTACGCACAGTTGGCGATGTCAAATCTCACCCGGGATGGCTACAAGCGATAACGGATGAATTACAGGCTCTGGAAGACAGCCATACTTGGGATCTGATCCCCTTCCGACATGCAAACAGGCGGTTGGTAGCAAATTGATTTATACGATCCATCTCAATGCTGATGGCACTCTCAATTGCCTCAAAGCCCGACTTGTGGCGAAGGGATGTGCTCAGACATATAATATCGACTATTTTGATATCTTATCTCCAGTTGCAAAGATGACATCGGTCCGATTATTCATCTCTCTTGCTGCTCATCATCATTGGCTCCTTCATCAACTGGATGTCAAGAATGCCGTTCTCCATGGCTTTCTTGAAGAAGAGGTGTATCTGCAGCAACCCCCAGGATTTCGTGCCTCCAAAGCCGACTCTCATGTCTGTCGACTTCGTCGCTCTCTTTATGGCCTCGAGCAGTCTCCTCGTGCTTGGTTTGGCCGATTCAACACCATCGTCACCGCATTAGGGTTCTCTCAAAGTATAAAGGATCACATTGTCTTCTACCGTACGACGTCCTCCGACTGCATCCTGCTGGTGGTATATGTTGATTATATCATCATCACTGGGAGCGACTAAAGTGGAATCGCCCAACTAAAGGGGCATCTTCACCACCACTTTCACACCAAAGATCTCGGTCCACTAACATACTTCCTTAGAATTGAGTTCTCCCGTTCTACAGACACCATCTTTCTCTACCAACGGAAATATGCTTTGGACATCTTACAAGATGTAGGTTTGACTCAGGCAACTGTCATTGACACTCCACTTGAGTCTCGGGAACGGTCTCTCTATAACAACACGGAACTCTTTTCTCACCCAGAGAGCTACCATCATCTTGTGGGAAAACTCAATTATCTCACCATGACGTGTCCAGACATTGTCTGCACTGTTGGCAAAGTGAGCCAATTCATAGAGCATTCGACCAAATCTCAGTGGGATGTTGTCCTCCGCATTGCCAAGTACATCAAGAAAGACCCTACCAATGGTCTTCGGTACTCACATCACAATCATCTGAATGTTGAGGTCTTCTGTGATGTTGACTATGCTGGTTGTCTTGCTATCCGAAAGTCTACTTCTGGGTTTGTCGTTTTCTTAACAGGTAACTTCATCTCTTGACGCAACAAGAAGCAGACTATCGTCTCCAGATCTAGTGCGGAGTCTGAATACCGTGTCATGGTCACGGTCACTATTGAGATCATTTGGCTTCGTCATCTCCTCCATGAGCTTGGCTTCTCACCGCAGACGTCTGCTCATATCTGGTGTGACAATCAGGCAACCATGAAGATTGTTTCTAATCTCATCTTCCATGAACTAACAAAGCATATCGAGGAAGACCGCCACTTTATTCGCCATCATCTCGAGTAGGACCATATCAGTTTCAGCCACATACCAACGGTAGATCAGTTTGCCAACATATTCACCAAAGGCCTCCCGGGAGCTCGTCAGGACTCTCTCAATACCAAACTTATCCACAGCATCAGCGACCCAGCTTGAGGGGGAGTGTATGGACTTGTTCGATGTCGTCTTTCTTTTGTCGGACTCTTGGTCCAAGCTGGGCATGTCCAGCTTGAGGGGGAGTGTTAAACCCTGTTTTATTATAAAGGGTATTTCCAAGTCCCGCATCGGAATACTCCAACGTGTAATCTATTTTACCCGTCTACAAAAAAAGTCTTCACCTCACCTTGAGGTAAGGAGAATTCACCATCTACAAAAACAAATACTATTGTGCACCCGATGTAGACAGGAAGCGATAAAAGGGGAGATGTCAGTTGCAACAGGTTCAAGGGGAAGCAATGTCGGTGGGGATGGATTTGACAGGGGAACGCAATCCTGACGGGGATAGGAAGCGATGCCGGTACAAACTGGATCAGTAAGGGGAGGCGATGTCGATGATAACAAACACAGCATAGGGGAGGTGACGTCGGCGGTGGTTTGGGAGGGGGGTGATGACGACAGCCACAGGTTAGGTTGTGTTGTGATTCACCGATCACGAAGAGAGATGAATGGAGAGAGAGAAACAACATTTATTTCAACAAGAACAAATGGTTACAAAAGACCCCTCCCACACACCTCCCTTTCTTTCTCACGTAGAACTCTCAAGATTGCCCTAATGACGAGAGCTCTCTTGGCTCAGAACTAATGAACGAAGAAAGCCCCACAAGGCCTCCTTAAATAACCATAGTGGGAGGTGTCAAGTTTAACACAACTCCCACCAATCCCCCCCACCAACCTTGGACTTCAAACATAGTGGCCACCTGCACCTTTGACAACTCTCATGGCCGCCAAAGGAATAGTTGCTACAAATGTGAAATATGTATCACCCAAGATGGAAGTCCTTCATGGTGGTTATGGTTGGTACACCAGCCACCAACCAAGGCAGCTGGAAAAATACTCCATCAATTCTCTCCCTCCAACTGCAATCTGCTGAAACATCTGCAAAGGTCTAGGTTCGCTCGAGCAACCACCTTTGTCAACATATCCGTCGGGTTCTCCTTCGTGTGGATCTTCACAAGTCGCAGCAGTTGTCGATCCATCACTTCGTGTGTCCAATGATAGCGAATGTCGATATGCTTCTTGATATCCTTCTAGCTCTCTCTCATCAGTCAGCAATAGGTTCTCCGACTCTAAAATATTTTGTTAACGGAATTCTTCCCCGTAAAGATTTCTGAACCTGTAAAATGTTAGCTTCGGGAGACACAACATCACCTAGCTCCTGCGGTGGTTCTGAAACTTCTTATGGAGAGGATTGAGTCTCCCCCTGCTCAATATCCTCCTCCACTACCTCCAGATCCGTTGTCGATGAGTCTTTTTGCACCTCTTCTTCATTGACAGGTGGTGCTGGTACAGGTGTTGGATTATGAATTGATTCCTCAACACTTTCCCTTCGAAACATTCTAGGATTTTGAATGTCCCCAATCGTCTGTTTCTCGTGGAATACAACATCTCTACTTCTGATCACCTTCTTCTCCTTTTGGTCTCAAAGCTTGAATCTAAACTCCTCATCTCCATAGCCGATGAAGATGCATGGAGTAGATCTTTCGTCTAGCTTCTGCCTGGACTCCTTGGATACATGTGCAAATGTCAAACATTCAAACACTCGTAAATGAGAGTAAGAGGAATGCTTATTAAACCATCTCTTTTGTGGAATCTCAAAATTCAACAGGACCGATGGTGATCTGTTGATGAGATAGCATGCAACCTAAACAGCTTCTCCCCAGAATGGCTTAGGCAGCTTAGTCAAACTCACCATGCTTCCGACCTTCTCCATGACGGTTTTGTTCATTCTTTTCGCAACTTCGTTGTGTTGTGGGGTGTGTGGGGCCATCCTCTCATGTCGGGTGCTCTATCTCCTGCAATAGGCATCAAATTCTCTGGATGTGTACTCACCCTTGTTGTATGAACGAAGACACTTCAACTTCCTTCCAGTTTCACGCTCCACCATGGCGTGGAACATTTTGAAGTAGTACAGTACTTGGTCCTTCGTCCGCAAAAAGAACATTCACACCCTTCGAGATGCATCATCATTAAAGGATAGGAAATATTCTCAATGAATCCACCTCCATGGGTCTGCATACATCAGAGTGCACTAGATCAAGCAACTCCAATCTCCTTGATGAAGCAGTATTGAATGAGACTCTATATTGCTTCCCATACAAGCAGTATTTGTAAGAATCAAGTGATGCATTCGTGTCAACACTGATATACTTCTTTGTCAGGGTGGATAACCCTCTTTCATTCACGTGGTCGAGTCTCCTATGCCACATATTGGATGACGTCTCTTCTTCCATCGTATTGAGGTTGTCTGCACATATCTTCACATTAGTTTTGTACAACGTACCGCACATATGTCCTCGGGCGATGATGATAGCTCCTTTTGTCATCTTTCATGCTCCATTGTTGAAGATGTTATCATAGCTTTGTTGATCAAAGGCTATACCTAATTACAGGTTGAGACGAAGGCTTGGAACATGTCGAACATCCTTCAGGGTGATTGTGTATCCAACGTTTGTCTTGACTTGGATATCACTCATGCCAACAATCTCCGCCGAACTGGTATTCCCATTGCAACAAAGTCACCAGCCTGATAAGTTAAGAAATACCCACGATGCGGAGTGGCGTGGTACGATGTTGCAGTATCAACCACTCATTCTGTGTTTTGACCTGATGTATGATAACATGTCTCTTCTTCGTCTTTGGAGCAAAGCACAACTTCTCTAATAACGCTCACATGTGCGTCTTCATTTCTTCTTTGTTGGTTGTCAATTTGTCTCTCTTGTAGCAACTTTCGGCAGTTCTTCTTCATGTGTCCCTCCATGCCACAATGGTAACATTTGTATGTTGGTCTTCTGTCATCTGTGAACCTTTCTGCTATTGTTTCGACCTCTGTTTCCTGCCCCTCGACCTCCTCCTTGTTGTCTCCCTCATTTCTCTAGGACGAGAGTTTGCGTCTAGTTGTAACTCACGTCTTTCTTTCGGGTCTCCTCGTTGAACAGTGCATCATTTACCATTGTTATGGTAAATTTGTCTCCGGGCGCCAAGTTGTTGAGTGAGAAGACAAGCGTATTGGGAAGTGTGCAGAGTAAGTGGTTCGCCTGATCTTCGTCATTCAGAGTCTTATCGGCAGCCACCAATTGATTCGCCGGGTTTTGGAACTCACCGGTGTGTTTGGCTATAAAGCTTCCACTCTGTAGTCAAAGATTCATCAACCGCTTCAACAAGAGGATCTTGTTCCGAGCGGTCTTTGACTAGTATGTATTTTCCAACTTTATCCAAAGTTGTTACGAGTCGGTCTCTTGTGCAACATGGTGGTAGACGCTGTGATCGATCCATTGGCGGATTTGACTAATCATCTTCTTATTCAGCTTCTTCCACTCTGCTTCCTTTGGTGGCATTGGGATTGACTCTCTTGTTCTCAATGGGGCCAAAAAGATCCTTAACATTAAAAAGATCTTCCATTCAAGACTGTCAAATGGAGTAGTTCTAAAAAGTCAACATGATCATCCCTCTCGTGAATGGTCACTCCATTGAATTTCAATTCTGTAAAAATTGGTGCAGAATCTGGAAAATGGAGATTACTGTTGCGTCCGGAACGGTCAAAAATGGTGGAATCGACTCCTGGATCGTCGAAATTGGACACAGATTGATCAAGATACAACCAAATCAATATCAAAGGCCGAGATAGACCGATGTTGTGGCAATGATGACGTGGCGCTAATATGGCCCACCAGAGCAGCAGCTGGAATCTAGCCAGAAAAGTCTCTGGTGTCGGAATAGTATATTCTTCTCCGGCAAGGGGTACTGCAGCACCCAAAGTTTGACCTAACTTTGACCGAGCCTAGAAAGCTCGTTTTAACTCCGTTTTCAACGCTGTTTGCGTCGTTGGAATCGGCTCGACACGAACTTTCAAAATCTGCCTTCAAAACAGAATTCTGAGCAACTTGAATTTTCCGGTCACCAGAAAAACTCTACTACTCACCGCCGTTTAGCCTCAAATGACTCTAATACCATTTGTTGTGAATCACTTATCACGAATAGAGATGAATGGAGTGAGAAAAACAACTTTTATTTCAACAACAAATGGTTACAAAAGACCCCTCCCACACACCTCCCTTTCTCACATGGAATCTCAAAGTTCTTCAAATGACAAGAGCTCTCTTGGCTCAGAACTGATGAATGAATGAAGCTCCCCAAGACCTCCTTAAATAGTCATGGTGAGAGGTGTCAAGTTTGACACAACTCTCACCAATCCCTCTACCAACCTTCGACTTCAAACATAGTGACCACTTGTACCTTTGACAACTCTCATGGTTGTCAAAGGAATAGTTGATGCACATGTGAAATATGTATCACCCAAGATGGAAGTCCTCCATGGTGGTTACGGTTGGTGGACCAGCCAAGGTAGCTGGAAAAATACTCTATCGGGTTGGGGGGTGATGCCGACGAAAACAAGGCTGGGCAGAGGGGGGTGATGTCGTCGATGTCAGACGGGAGGGGTGACGCGGCAACGATCGATCCGGCAGAGAGATCAAGTGTGACAGGGAAGATGATAAAGGGATATAGTTGGGATTCAAAAAGAAACAAATGAACAAAATTCTCCCTCAAGCTGGATCGTAGATGTTGTCCATGTCCAATTTGGTGCAAAGAAAGCTCAGTCAAGCTCCAAGCAGGCATTTGATAAAGATGTCGGCAAGCTGATGAGCAGTAGAAATGTAACCAAATGTGATATGTTTTTGCTCCAGATGATGTCGAAGAGGCAGTCAATTTCAATATGTTTTGTGCACTCAAGAAAGGCCAGATTAGAAGTAATCTTCATGGCTATCTGATTATCATACCAAAGATTAACAGGAGTCTGCACCGGAAATCCAATTTCATGAAGTAGTTTGTGAAGCCAAAGAATTTCGATAGTGACAATTGTCATAGCGCGATATTCAGATTCAGCACTAGATCGGGAGATAACAATTCGTTTTTCGCTACGTCAAGAGATTAAATTACTGGCAAGAAAGAGCACAAACCCAAAAGTAAACTTCCGGATAGATAACGGAAGACCTCAATGTTCTGATAATTGTGATGCGAATAGTGAAGACCACATGCAGGGTCCTGCAATGTAATTAACGATGCGAAGAACCTCGTCCAACTGAGATTTCGTCAGATAATCATGTGATAGGAATATGTCCTAAAGCCTTATATGTATATATGATATATATATATATATAAGCAATAGGGTATTGAATGCGAATTATGATTTGCATGCCCATGCAATTCACGATCGTGGAAAAATGATAAACAGTTATCATTTATTGATTCTCCAACAGAGGTTATCATTAAGGAACTATTACATAAGATGTAACGTAAGGGGGTAAAAGCATACATAAGATGCACTGCAAGACGCTAGCACGTCCTGGAGGTTGGTGGATCCCGCTCGAACATCGAGTGATTCAGGTACACCCCGTGGATACCTTCAGAGGTGGGAGACATTCATGTAAGGTACACATATTTACAGTAGTTCTTCATTTCAGTATTTTATACGCAGTTTTATATATCAGGTGTGAGAGATCCTCGAACATCAGTTTTAATCGTGTCAGCTTATTAGACACTAACAAAACCCTCCAATCGTATAAAGTGGAACTCGTGATTTAGATCTGTGAAATCTTGAGTTGAAATGAAGAAGAAAACGAAAAAGAGAGCCCCTCTTTTCAGGTTTATCGAAAATTTGGAGAAGGGTTTACCCTTACGCAACTGGGTTGCGTAACAGTAACCAACGTGTTACCATTATACAACTGAGATGTGTAAGGGTTGAAGAGGATATGCCCTAAAGCTATGAATATATATATATATATATATATATATATATATATATTGTACGCAAATTATGATTTGCAAGCATATTATATCGAGATGCATGCATGAAATAAGATGTCATGCAAGCTAATGCCTTTAATCGAATAAATAACTGAATATTAAGTATATTAATATTCAAATGGTTCAGACCACTTAAAGCTATCATTTATTATTACGTTACATGAAATGTAATGCTTGAGTGGAGTTTGCATTCATAAGATGAATGCATTGGTTGTGGAATTTAATCATGCGTAATAAACACAACAGTAAATGCAGTAGCAGGTATGTGGTTATCATTATTGTTGAACCCGGGTAATTGTGTTTCCGGGTAAAGGGTATTTCCGAGTCCCACATCGGATTATTCCAACTTGTAATCATTTTTATCCATATATAAAATAATGTCTTCACCTCAGCTTAAGGTAAGGGGAATTCACTTTCTACATGGTATCAGAGGAAAACTCTCAGTAATTCGTTTTTTTCCTGCGCTCATTCCTCTCAACAGAAATCTCCCTCGGCCACCCTGTGCGATCTCCCGGCCCTCCTTCCTTCAGCGTCTCCCAGCCCTGCCACCCTCGCGATCTCCCGACCCCCACCTCCTTCGGCATCTCCCGGCCCCCGCCTCCCTCGGCCTCTCCCAGACTGCCTCCCTCACGAACTCCTGGCCCCACCTGCTCGGCGAGCACCCAACCCCGCCTCCCTCGCAGACTCCCTGCCCTGCCTGCTCGGCAATCTCCCGACTTCGCCTCCCTCGGCGACTCCCAGCCTCGCCTGCTCGGAATCTCTCAGCTCCGCCTCCCGCCTGTTCGACGGCACCCTCCAGCGGAGATCCTGACCCCGCCTCCTTCCCTCCCTGCGCGCTCCTCCCTCGCGAGACTTCCTCCTGGACAATGCCGGTCCCTCTCCTCCTGCACGGAATCCCCGGCAGCCCTGTGTCCTGCGGACGACCGTCCGGCAACCCCAACCTCCCTGCACACGACGCGGTCCCCTGCTGGATGCCCGACGGCCTGGCTGTGGAATTCCGGCACCGACCCCCTGTCCCGTCCCCGACCCTCCCGCACGTAGTCCTACGCTGGCTACTCCCTGTGCGGATCCTCCAGGGCAGCCCCGTCGTCGGCCCGCTTGTTCGGTTATCCAGGCATCCTGACGACCAGCCCGCCTGTGCGGTTATCCCGGCGCCCCGACGACCAACCCTGTCACATGGCTCCCCTGTGCCCTTATTACCGGCACGCCCCCGCGGCTCCCCCGGCGCCTCCAGTCACCGACTCTCCTGCGAGAGAAAGCCCCCCTACCCCAGTTGTTAGCCTTCCCGCACGGCAGCCCCGCAGTCCATCGTTGCGTATGTGTGTCCGCGTGTGCGGCTGTCTCGTGCCCCGTCACCGGCCCTCCCGCGAGGCAGCCCCCCCTCCCCGGCACACTCTGCATACCCATACATGCATTCATCCTCGTCACCATCCACTATCCATCACAAACTGACACTCTCAAAGGAGGAAATTGCATTTATACAATCTTATGGGGCTGTTTTGCCACCTTCCTCTTTTTCAGCCTCCATTGCTCAGAGTAGTGGTTCTACCGCTTGTGTCACACATCATCCACCTGCTTAGATACTTGACTCAGGTGCATCTGATCATCTCACAAGTGATGCGGGTATGTTATCTACTTACCGTCTGTATACTGGCCCCACAGCCATCATTGTTACTGATGGATCCACTATCCCTATTGCGGGATTTGGCGCCTGCTCCTGGAATTCATATATTTGTCTGTTGTCTGTAGCACATGTTCCTCAAAGTCCTTTCAATCTTCTCTCTATTAGTAATCTTACACAAAGGACTTCAATTGTATTGCTATTTTTACATCTTTTCATAGTTTTCAATCTCGGATCACGGCGCGATGCGGCGGGATCCCATAGTAGGATAGCGGCGACGCAGATCGCGTCGCGACTGCTTTTTTATCCAATCGCGGGACAATTAAATTATAGAATTTTACAAACATATATGTTGAAAAATTAAACACAAAATATAAAAAGTAAAAACACATTCAAATTCATAATTAAAAACTTTCATAAATTCATCATAATACAAACACATGTCTCATCCAATTATTCATAAACAACAACCATGAGAACATCCAAAGTTCAATTCAATCATCTTCTTCATTTTCAAGATTTCTATTTCTTCTTCACCTTCACTTTCACTATCATCACTTTTATAAATCTCCTCTTCATTTGCTTCCCCATCATCATCATCATCATCATCATATTATTCATGTTCATCGTCTTCTTCTTCTTCTTGTTCAATAACCATCCTTATTTTTCCTTTAGAGCTTGAACTTAGAAACATGGATAGCTCCTCCTTTTGTTTTCCTCCTTGTATAATGAAAAGGTTCACCGCCCCTGTAGCTTCCTCAACTAATCTCCAAGTCATGGTGTTGTCATCCCCAAACACCAATTCATCTTCACCACCATCTTCATCACCATTCATTTGCCCTAAAAACCACTCACTACTATCATCATCAACATTCTTTAGGACAATGAGATCAGTGACATCTCTAGAATCAAACCGGTCCTTCAAAGTTTGGTTGTATTTGATGAACACCAAGCCTTGCAACCTTTAATGCTCTAGACGACTTCTCTTTTTAGAATGAACCTGTTTTAGGAAAATTAAAAAAATATTGGTATCACTAATGAAGTTTAAGCTTAAATGAAACTTGAAAGCGAGTTTAGAATTGATATTAAGTTACTTACATGCTCAAAGGCACTCCAATTCCTCTCGCAACCCGATGAGCTACATGTCAAGCTCAAAACTTTGATGGCAATTGTCATCAAAGATGGTGTTCCTCCTCCATAGCTACAATTATTATTTATTAGCATTGTTTTGTAATGATCTAAAATTAAGGATCATGTAATGTAATTAAATAATCAAGACAAAAATAAACTCTTACCAGGAGCTATTGTACTTCGTTGTCGCCTGCAACCTTTCCCACCAAAGAGGCCTTGTGCGCTTCTATATGTTGTCAATTCTAAACAAGCATTGTCTTCCTCATCAAGGCTAGGAGACAATCTCTCTATACAATCATATAAGTCTTTCATCACCTCTGCATCTTTTTCAATACTAGGATTTCCATAGAAAATTTGAGGATTCAAATAATAACCTGCCGCATG
Source organism: Viscum album (assembly GCA_963277665.1). Taxonomy (NCBI): domain Eukaryota; kingdom Viridiplantae; phylum Streptophyta; class Magnoliopsida; order Santalales; family Viscaceae; genus Viscum; species Viscum album. The sequence continues at coordinate 1,818,922,664 of OY728151.1, read as the reverse complement.
CAATGGATGATGCAATTGAGAATTTCATCTTTCGTCAATTATCTCAAATATATCTTTATACTTGGTTTCATCATTCTTGAAAAGCTTCTGAATTGTCTCTTTTGCCCTGTCCATAGCCTCATAAATGAAACTCATTACGGGTTTCTTCTCATTATCAACCAATCTAAGAACTTCTACAAGAGGTCTCATAGCTTTGAGGCTATAAACAACATCATTCCAAAATGATGGCATCAATACAGTGTCGGTAGCACGCTTTCCTTTTGTTTCTTCTGAATTTTTGGATCTCAACCACTCTTCAGAAGTGAACATCTTTCTAAGATTATTTTTTTGCAAATACAACCTTTGTAAAGTTAAAAAGGTTGTAGCAAACCGAGTAACTCCATATCTCACCAACTCAGTTTTGTTGGTGAACCTTCTCATAATGTTCAATGTCAATGAGTGGTTGTAGATAAAAGCCACAAACTTAATGCCTCTTTCTATAACCCTCTTCACCCTACTAAGTTTGACAATGTTTTCCAAAATTAAATCAAGACAATGTGTCCCGCATGGAGTCCAAAATAAGTGTTGTCTTTTAGCCATTAACAACTTGCCTAAAATCATACAAAATCAATAACAAACAACTAAAAGTTTAAGTTGTTAACTGAATTGATAATATTACAATGAAATGGAAGCACTTTTAAAAATTAAAATAACAAAAGTTTTTTATTACCGGCTAACTTGAAATTGTTTCCATTGTCCGTAACTACTTGCACAACCTTTGATTCTCCGATCTCTTCCACAAAATCATCCAATAATTTAAAAACCATTTCTCCCGTTTTCATATAACTTGATGCATCAACACTTTTTACAAACATTGAACTGATTGGACAATTTACCAAGAAATTGATCAAGGTTCTTCCTTTCTTGTTCGTCCAACCATCGGACATGATTGAGCAACCATAGTTTTCTCGTTCAATTTCATGGCCCTTCAACAATTCCTTTGTATACTCTAACTCCTTTTTAAGAAGAGGAACTCGGCACTCATGATTGCTTGGAACTTTCAAGTGTGGTCCATATTGCCCAATTGCTTCTACCATCATCTTAAAGCTTCTTGATCGAACATTAAAAGCAATTCCATTTGTGCAAAGGAATCGCTTTATGTATTGCACCGTTCGATCTCTTAATCGCTTGTTATAAGCATCTTTAATGTTTGTTTGCTTTGCATCCTTGACTACTCTTGCCGGATCTTCCATGAACATTGCATCAAGTGGCCCTTTCACATTTTTTACTTTGTTGGAACATGATGAGACACTTGATGCATGGCTTCTTTTTGTTCCTCTCTCAACATCATGGATTTCTTCAAGCTCTTCCTCCATATCCTCATCAATATCATGAATATCATTCATATATGATGATTTGTCAATTTTTTTCTTTGTTTGCGTTGCAAGAAGCTTGTCTTTCACACACTTGAGGAGTCTTCCTACAGTTCTGAACATTTCCCGGCAATCCCATTTGATGTTCTTTGGCTTGAGTAATGCCACCATTGGTCACCATCATGCAAAAGTCACATGTGACTTTCTTTTTATTGTTGATGTCTCTTAAAGAATTCCACTGCCAAGCAATATCTAAATTTTTTCCTTGAGGCTTAGCCAATGGTGGAAAAGATTGTACCGTTGTAGCATCAGTTGGTGCAATAGATGAAACCATAGTAGCTGTAGAGAAGGAAAGGTAGAAATAGTAGAAAAAAGAGTTTAAGATACTTGTTTGACACAAATAACAAACAAAAAACAGATGTTTGGATCACCGAAAAAAAAGGTGGCTGAGCGCGCAGCGGTGACAGGAGGAAGGAAGAGGAGCAGCGCTTGGAAAAGGAGTCGCGCTTGGAAAAGGAGCCGCGCTTGGAAAAAAAAGGTGGTTGTTGCACACAGCAGTGACAGGAGGAAGAGTCGTGCCTGGAAGAGGAGCCCCGCCTGGAAAAGGAGCAGTGAAGGAGCCGCACAGCAGTGACAGGGCCTGAAAAAAAAAAACAGGTGTGTACAGTAAGGGGGGCGGCGTCGCTGCACTGGGAGGAAAAAAACCGGTGTATAGCAAAGGGGGGCGGCGTCGCTGCACTGGGAGGAGGAAACAAGAAGGGTTTACATTAGGCAAGCTGGGTTGGATCAGTTACGGAGCAAAAAAAACCGACGCGAGAAGAAATCGTGGCCGCCAGGATCGCGGCGGAAGCGCGACGGCCGCAATAGCGAGTGGCGCGGCGCGATCGGGTTCTGCCCGCGATCAGCCTGCCTGAAGCGGTTGGGCGCCGCTCCACACCGCGATGGCGCGATTTGAAAACTATGCATCTTTTAAGGTGTTTCAAGAGCAGACGACGAATCGGAAACTTGGTAGAGGTCGGCTTCGGGATGGGTGTACATGTTCGATGGTCCAACATCCGTAGCTTGCACAACACTCCCTGCTCGTGCATTGGATCTTCATTCTCGGTTGGGACATCCACTTGCCTCCACCCTTCATCAGCTTTTTCCTGATCTTAGGGTATCGATATTATGTATCCTTTATTGATGATTTCTCGCATATGACATGGCTTTACCTTCTTCGTGATCGGTCTGAAGTGTTTTCTACTTTTCAGACCTTTTATCATGAAATTCATACTCAGTTATCCACCTACATTAAATGTCTCCACTCCGACAATGGACGAGGATATTTATCCGCTTCCTTTCAACAGTTTCTCAAGGATAAAAGCATCATTCATTAGACATCCTGCCCTGATACACCTCAGCAGAATGGAGTGGCTGAGTGTAAACATCGTCATATTCTGGAGACTGCTCGTGCCCTTCTATTCCACATACAGGTGCCTCTTCATTTTTTTGGGGATTACATCCTTACAGCTACTTACCTCATAAATCACTTTCTTTCTTCTATCTTTCAGGGGGAGACTTCTTTTTGAGCTCTGTTCTCCTCTCTCCCTCCTCACCAACTCTCACTCTGTATGTTTGGGTGTCTGTGTTATGTCTGTGACACTCGTCCCAACCTCTCCAAACTTTCTCCCAAATCCCTCCGTTGCATATTCCTCGGATATTTCCACACTCAGCGCAGATACCGATGTTTCTCTCCAGAATTACAGCGGTATATCATCTAAGTTGATTTATCTTTTGTTGAGAGCTCTCATTTCTCTTCATCTTCTCATCCAGACACCACCATCGATGATTGTCTTCCTCTCATCATCCACCCACCTTTGTTTGTGACGTCCCACTCTACTGATCACTGGTTTGGCATTGTCTACTCTCATCGCCCATCGGATGTGTGCCCCATCCAGGTCGAGGACACCACCTCCCCAGCTTCGTCCGGTGCTCCTGCTCTGGCAACAGACGACTTGCCCATTGTATTGCGAAAAGGTACTCATTCTTGCTAGAATACTAATGCGAAAAGGTACTCATTCTTGCTAGAATACTCCTCTTTACACATCCTCATACATAGCTCTTTCCACTCTAGAGATGATATTTATTCCTCGCACGGTTGGTGACGCCAAATCTCACCTTGGGTGGCTTCAAACGATGCGGGATGAATTGCAGGCTCTGGACGACAATCATACTTAGGATCTGATCCCCCTTCAGGCAGGTAAACAGGTGGTCGGCAGCAAATGGATCTATACGGTCCGTCTCAACACAGATGACACTCTTCATCGCCTTAAAGCCAGACTTACGGCAAAAGGATTTGCTGAGACATATGGTGTCGATTATTTTGATACTTTCTTTCCGATTGCAAAGATGACATCTATCCGATTATCCAGCTCTTTTGCCGCTCATCATCATTGGTCTCTTCATCAACTTGATGTCAAAAATGTCTTTCTCCATGGCTTTCTTAAAGAAGAGGTATATTTGCAACAACCTCCTGGATTTCGTGCCTCAAGAGCCGACTCTCATGTATGTCGACTTCGTCGCTCTCTATATGGACTCAAGCAATCTCTTGACAATCCTCTTGAGCCCAGGGAATGGTCTCTCTTGTTGGAGTTAGTGCCCTAGAACCAACTTCTTTTGTACTTTATGATAAACATATATTCATTGGATTAATATTAATAAACTCTTTATCACATCATGATTGTTCTTCTGCATGACATTGTATGTGATAATATCCTAAGAGTAGTTGTCGCACTAAAAGGTCATAGTGAATCTCTGCTCTGATGAGAACCCGGAAGTGCCATGACACTATTCTTGAACATATGTTCTTTAGCCGAATGATATCATTTGAAAAAACACAAATGATAAAGGCTATCAAGAGTGGAGACTAATAGGACTTTGAGACACCTTCTCATGGTGTACGCTCTGGGTAATGTCCAGGAGGATGTTATAAGAATGAGATCGGTCAGTAGGAAATCCACATTTATAAGTGTCATTGGATGTTCTTATCTACGGGCATGTGTATTGGTCCTTGGACTTTAAGATTATTATTAATGGGCATTATGACTCGCGCACTTAGATGTATTGGCGAAAAACGTAATGACATATGTTTGCGGCGAGGTAGGATATGTGGGGTGCATCACGAGTAATACTGTATTAATGAATAATGCGAGAAAGGATTTGTCTCTTCTGTTCCCTAACGGAAGTTGATATCACAGACCATTTGATGGAAACGATATAACCTAAATAAATCATTGGTCATGGTGTTCTATAGGCAAGTTCAATTTCCGAGAAGTCAAAGAATAAGAAATAGAGCACATGGGTTGATGGCACTTGCATGCAGCCCGTTTTATTAGACATATCGAGACAAAGGGATTATATGACACAGTAAGCGTTTGTATGAGGTGACATGTCATTGCGGCATTAACTTATTTCTTTATGGGTGTCTTGACATGTTGCTAGACGCTAACCGTGAACTTTAAGCAGGTCCGCCTAATGCCGCTGAGAAAGAGGCCTAAAGGGTCACACTAAGTGTATCTGGAATCTCAGTTAAATAATTGATTATTTAACAAGTTGAATAAATATTATTCCAGGTTGTGGTTTAATAATTATTTATGTATGTCTGATCGTATTTATTTCGTCGCTAGTTATTCAAGAGAATATATTGCGGACGAAATATTTAATAAATATTTATTTGCTATTTTAGTAAATATAATGTTTATTTATTTATCAAAAATAATGCAGTTATATTTATTTAATAAATAAATAAATAAATAAATAATCGTTATTCAAGGCCCGATAAATATTGAGGATTGGAGGACCAAGTTTCGGGAACGGTGAGAAATAATAATATTAAATATTACTTGATTAAAATAATATTTAATTGTAGTTTGCAAGTTAAGCATATGTCAAGAAATAATAACATTGTTGTTAATATTTGACATGGGGGTTTCACTTTTAATGGAATAATTAAGGCTCCTATGCAAATTATTTTATGATTACGTGGGGAATTAAATTCCCGGTTATATTACTCTCTAATTAGCCAAGGGGGCAACCCACAGGCTAGCCAATCGTGTTGTGCACAACAATTTGGAGAATTTCTCTCGAGCCTAGAGAGTTTCTTCTTCTCCAAGAACGTTCTCAAAAACGAGAGCGATCCTCCTCCACCGGATCAAGAAGAACGCTTTGGAAGCTGTTCTCAAGACGATCGAAGGCGAACGACGCAAGCGCAGTGATCTTTCATACTAGCACCCGGAGACTCCTTCGACGACGTCTGGAGATTCCCGGAGCATGTGTGGATCACCGCTAGAGGAGATCCACCCTTGATCTCTACAACGCAACGAAGGCACACTGCAAATCCGTGGTCGAACGCATCAACGAAGAAAGAATCACCTTGAAGGTAATTCTTTAATTTAATTAAATTAATTATAAACAACATATGTTGATCCTCTCTCTTGATTCCGAGTTTCCATTCCTTTGTCTAAATCCTTTATTCAATTCTGTGGATACTTACGTTCATCGTTGTATTGATCCCGAATTGTTCATTGAATATGGAAAAGATTAAAGTTATGCGTCGGTCCTCCCGCGCTTCCGCTGCGCCCAGAACCTACAAGTGGTATCAAAGGGGGCATATTATTGTTTATAATTAATCGATTCGAGCACGATTTATCTTAAATAAGAACGATTAAAAAATTGAAACTAGTTTTATTAAATGCGTAAATTTGTTGCATGCATGTGGATGATCATGAGCTAGACCAGACCTTTTGTATGTGATTGGTTTCTCTTTTAATATATTAAATTAAATTATTGGCTCCTCATTAATATGTAGGGTCTGCGTGCCCATGGTTTCTTTTATGTAAACCCCCTTTTACCCCTCACCTGCGTATGAGTAAAAGCATATGTAATGGATGGAGCTCTCAAGCTAGTGTAAGCGGTTAAGTTATGAACCGAGGTGAAACCAATCCAAGGAGATACAAAGCTGGACAGGTGGAAAGTTGTAAACACAAACCTAATTGGTTCAAGGTGTTTCTCTCCTAGGACAGCGGTTAATTTATCAACTGCTAGATAAACTAACCATTAGAACAAACTCATCATCATACCATTTATTTTATTTCTGTCAGTTGTATGGTTATTTATTATGGAGGTTTTGTCGCGATCACATAATTAATGAATTAACAAGCATGCAAGATGGAACTAACCATTAGAACAAACTCATCATCATACCATTTATTTTATTTCTGTCAGTTGTATGGTTATTTATTATGGAGGTTTTGTCGCGATCACATAATTAATGAATTAACAAGCATGCAAGATGGAACTAAAATAAATTGGCTTATGCGTAAAAATTATCTTATACATGGTTAATCACTTAAGCTTATCCCACTTAATATTAACAAGCATGTGAAAAGATAATAAAGAGAAATTTACGCATAAAAGATAAAATCCCTCAATAAAATATTAAGTCGATATAGTCTTCCATTACTTCGGTTAGAATCAAATCATAGTTCAAAGTGTTTGACCAGCCAAAGTTGTGGTGTTTTCAATTATCGAGGAATTCTAATTTGAAGTTTTGAGTTGACTTGAGTTAGTTTACATCAAGGGTTGACTGCCAAAACAGGACTTAGTGTAACTGAGAGGCAAAGGTTGAAAAAATCCAAAATTAAGGATTTCAGGATTGGGCAGTCCACTCAACGGATTAAGGAGCTACGAGTTAATGCAATTGACATTTGGAATGCCTACCTAAAACCTTTCAAATTGTTTGACCAGCCAAAGTTGGGGTAATGCGAAGGGCAATATGGGTCCTTGCTGCTAGAATATCCAAGCAACAGGATATTCCAAAGCTAATGGGGAGGGCTATTGGGTTTCGATTAAATAGTCGGAGACTAATGAATATTTATTTATTTTTTTGTTTTAATTTTATCAGATAAAGTACTAAAACTATGTTCATCTTATTTGTAGAAACAGCATTAAAAATGACATCAAACATATCATTGTGATCCATACTCAAGAAACAAAAGCTTCTCACCGGCACTAATTTCCAGGAGTCGCAAAGGCGCATTCGGGTCATCCTTCGCCATGAAAGGAAACTATATGTGCTGGAAAAACCTTTACCAATTCCGCCTGGAAATGAGGTGAGTGATGAGGAGCTCTCTGTGTACAAGAAGCATCTAAATGATGCTACGGATGTTCAGTGGCTCATACTATCATCCATGACCAATGAGCTCTTAAAGCAACATGAGGAAATGGATGCTTATAGCATGATGTCTCACATTCAGGATCTCTATCAAGAGAAGGCGAGACAAGAGAGGTATGAGATCTCCAACGCTTTGTTCACCACTAAGCTTGGAGAGTCTGCGCCAGTTGGGCCACATGTAGTCAAGCTTATTGGCTACATTGAGCATCTGGACATCTTAGGAATTAATTTCTCGGATGAGTTGCATACAGATCTCATACTACCATCACTGTACAAGATCTTCTCTAGTTTCATTGTGAATTATAATATGAGCAATAATGAAAAGAGTTTATTGGAACTTCTTACTTTAATTCGCCAAGTGGATAAGGACATGGGGCGTGAAAAAACCTGCAATCCTTATGGTGAATGGGAAGAGGAAGGACAAGGCAAAGGGGCTGAAGATTTATAAACAATCTAGAGCCCTCGAGCATAGTCTGATCAAGAAAAAAAAGATCCAGAGGTAGGGCAAAGAAAAGGAGGCAGTGTGTTTTGCATGTGGCAAGCCAGGCCACTGGAAGAGGAACTGCACCGAGAGGCAAGGGGAAGCCAAAAGTGCATTCGTTATCGAGTGCAATCTTTCCATTTCTACACATTGGGTATTTAGATACAGCTTGTGATGCTCACATCTGTATTCAAATGCAGGAACCAAGTAGATTTCAGAAAATTGCCAGAGGGGTGGATCTGCGAGCTGCCAATGGTTCGAGGCTGGCTGCTCTTGCCATTGGAGACTACCACCTTTCGTTGCTGATCGGGATGATTTTGGTTTTACATGACTGTTATTATGTATCAAATGTTACCAAGAATATAATTTTTGTATCAAGTTTAGATACAGATGGGTTTTTCAAATTCGAAAATAAAAGTTGTTTCTTTTATAAAGACAACATATGTTATGGTATGACACATTTAAATAACGGTCTGTATGTATTAAATTACGAAAACCAAGTGTTGACAATTGATAAAAAATCAAGTTCACATGACTCATATAACACCCAGTTGTGGCATCACCGTCTCGGTCATGTAAATGAGAAGCGTTTTACAAAGCTCTGTCAAAATGGTTATTTAGACTCTTCTGCGCTAAAACCACTTGATAGATGTCACGCTTGTTTACAATAGAAAATGACCAAACCACTATTTGGTGGACAGGGTGAAAGGGCCACAGAGCTTCTAGGATTGATACACACTGATGTGTATGGACCATTTCCAGTAGAAACTAGAGATGGATATTCTTACTTCATAACTTTTACTAATAACTTGAGTAGATGTGGATATATTTACTTGATGAGGTATAAGTCCGAGTCCTTTGAGAAATTCAAGGAATTCAAGAATGAAGTAGAGAATCAGCTTGGTAAGAAGATAAAGAAGCTTCGATCGGATCGAGGTGGAGAATATATTAATCAAGAGTTCATCAACTTTTTACGGGGGTTTGGGATTCTATCTCAACTCACTCCACCTTATACACCACAGTGGAATGCTGTTAGTGAAAGGAGGAACCGTACCTTGTTGGACATGATAAGATCGATGATGAGTCATGCAGATCTTCCATTATCCTTTTGGGGATACGCATTACAAACTGCGGCATACACAGTAAACCAAGTACCAACTAAGGCAGCGAATGGAATTCCCTTCGAGCTATGGAGTGGAAAAAAACCCATTTTATTGCATACACGTGTATGAGGATGCGAGGCATTTGTTAAGGCTTTCTCAGGCAACAAACTAGCACCCAAGGCACGATGTGTATCTTTATAGGGTATCCCAAGGAAATGAAGGGATACTACCTATACAACCCCTCAGACAGGAAAGTGATTGTTGCCAGACAAGTCGTCTTTCTTGAGAGGGAGCACATCCTCAAAAAGGATAGTGGGAGCAAGATTGACTTCGATGAAGTTGATGCTCAAGATACAAAGGAGTTGGTACAGGAACAAGTTCCACAGGTCCCCGTGGAAGAAGTAATTCCTGAAACACAAGTACTGCGTAGGAGCTCAAGAGAGGTAAGAGAACCAGAGAGATGGTTTTCTGGTCACCGAGGATGGTGACTCATTATTGTTAGACAATGATGAACCTATCTCCTACAAGGAGGCAATAAAGAGCTCAGACGCTGCAAGATGGCTAAAAGCTATGAATTCTGAGATGGATTTCATTATCAGAACCAAATTTGGGTTCTGGTCGATGCGTCAGTTGATGTAAAGCTTGTTGTGGATGTAAATGGGCATTCAAGAGGAAACTGGACATGGAAGGTAAAGTAAGTACCTATAAAGCAAGGCTAGTGACTAAAGAGTTTAAACAGCATGAAGGAATTGACTACGATGAAACCTTTTCGACAGTTTTCATGTTTAAATCCATCAAAATCATATTTGGCATGGCAGTTTACCGTGACTATGAGATTTGGCAGATGAATGTCAAAACTGCATTCTTTAATGGGAACCTCCAAGAAGATGTCTATATGACGCAACCAGAAGGGTTTGTGACACCAGGTGATGCCAAAAGGGTTTGCAAGTTGCAAAGGTTCATTTATGGATTGAAGCAAGCATCCAGATCATGGAATATTTAATTCGATGAAACCATAAGGGAATTTGGTTTCATTAAGAACGAATGTGAGTCATGTATTTACAAAAGGTTTAATGGGAATACGGTCGTTATTCTAGTAGTATCTGATGACGATATATTACTTATTAGAAATGACATACCAGTCTTACAGTTAGTTAAAGACTAGTTGAACAAGTGTTTCTCCATGAAGGACTTAGACGAAGCAGCCTACATTTCAGGGATCAAGATCATTCATGATAGATCCAAAGAGGTTGTTTGGACTAAGTCAAAGTACATATATTGACCAAAAACTAAAGAGATTTAGTATGGAACAATCCAAGAGAGGATTGGTTCCAGTGTCACATGGTTTACATCTTTCTAAGAAAATGTGTCCCCAGACACAACAGGAGAAAGATAGAATAAGTAAGATCTCATACGCATCAACGATAGGATCTATCGTGCATGTCATGTTATGTACTAGACTTGATGTTGCCTATGCACTGAGCATGGTAGGCAGATATCAAACAGATCCAGGAGAAAAGCATTGGACTGCTGTTAAGACTATCCTTAAGTATCTGAAAAGAACTAAGGATATGTTCCTGGTGTATGGAGGAGATAAGGAGATTGTCATAAAAGGGTATGTTGATGCTGGTTTTCAGACAGATCAGAATGATATGAAGTCGTGATCGGGATATATTTCTTGTCTCAACGGAGGAGCTGTGAGCTGTAAGAGTTCAAAGCAGCCAATTGTCGCTAATTCTACAGCAGAGTCCGAGTATATAGCGGCTTCTGATGCGGTCAAGGAAGCCGTCTGAATTCGGAACTTTGTCCAGGAGCTTGATGTGGTACCTAGCAGTAAAGACCCTATCACATTGTATTGTGATAAGACTGCAGTGGTGGCTCTGGCAAAAGAGACAAGATCACATCAACGGACAAAACACATACTCCGCAAGTATCACCTCATGACGGATTTTTATCAAAGGGGTGAAGTTGCAGTGAGCAGAGTATCCACGGAAGAGAACGTAGCGGACCTTTTGACTAAAGGTCTATCTCAGTAGAAGCATGAGTATCATGTGAGAGCTAGCGGACTAAAGGTTATTAGCAGTTGGCTCTGGTGCAAGTGGGGGGTTGTTGGAGTTGGTGCCCTAGAACCAACTTCTTTTGTACTTTATGATAAACATATATTCATTGAATTGATATTAATAAACTTCTTATCACATCATGATTGTTCTTCTGCATGACATTGTATGTGATAATGTCCTAAGAGTAGTAGTCGCACTAAAATGTCATAGCGGATCCCTACTATGATGAGAACCCGGAAGTGCCATGACACTATTCTTGAACATATGTTCTATAGCTGGATGATATCATTTGAAGAGATACAAATGATCCAGGCTATCAGAGGTGCAGAATCATAGGACTTTGAGGCACCTTCTCATGGTGTACGCCCTTGGTAATGTCCAGGAGGATATTATGAGAACGAGACCCGCCAGTAGGAAATCCACATTTATTATCATTGAATGTTCCTATCTGCGGACATGTGTATTGGTCCTTAGACTTTAAGATTATTATTAATGGGTATTATGATTCGCGCACTTAGATGTATCGGCCAAAACTGTAACGACATATGTTCGCGGCAAGGTAGGATATGTGGAGTGCGTCACGAGTAATACTGCGTTAATGAATAATGGAAGAAATGATTTGTCCCTTCTGTTCCATAACGGAAGTTGATATCTCAGACCCTTTGATGGAAACGATATAACCTAAATAAAACATTGGTCATGGTGTTCTATAAGCAAGTTCAATTTCCGGGAAGTCAAAGAATAAGAAATCGAGCACATGGGTTGATGGCACTTGCATGCAACCCGCTTGATTGGACATATCGAGACAAAGGGATTATATGACACGGTAAGCGTTCGTATGAAGTGACATGTCGTTGCGGCATTAACTTATTTCTCTATGGGTGTCTTGACGTATTGCTAGACGCTAACCTTGGACTTTAGGCAGGTCCGCCTAATGCCGCTGAGAAAAAGGACTAGAGGGTTACACACTACGTGTATCCGGAATCTCAGTTAAATAATTTATTATTTAACAAGTTGAATAAATATTATTCCCGGATGTGGTTTAATAATTATTCATGTATGTCTGATCGCATTTATTTTGTCGCTAGTTATTCGAGAGAATATATTACGGACAGAATATTTAATAAATATTTATTTGCTATTTTAGTAAATATAATGTTTATTTATTTATCGGCGAATAATGCAGTTATATTTATTTAATTAATTAATAGTCGTTATTCAAGACTCGATAAATATTGAGGATTGGCGGACCAAGTTTCGAGTCCGGTAAGAAATAATAATATTAAATATTATTTGATTAAAATAATATTTAATTGTAACTTACAAGTTAAGCACATGTCAAGAAATAATAACATTGTTGTTGTTATTTGACATGGGGGTTTCACTTGGTGAATAGAATAATTAAGGCTCCTATACAAATTATTTTATGATTATCTGATTAATTAAATTTCCAGTTACATTATTCTCTAATTAACCAATGGGGCAACCTACAGGCTAGTCAATCGTGTTGTGCACAACAATTTGGAGAATTTCTCTCGAGTCTAGAGAGTTCTTCTCCAAGAACGTTCTCAAGAACGAGAGCGGTCCTCCTCCACCGGATCAAGGAGAACGCTTTGGAAGCGGTTCTCAAGACGATCGAAGGCGGACGACGCGAGGACAAGGAAATTCCATGCTAGCACTCGGAGACTCCTTCGCCGACGTCCAGAGATTCGCGGAGCACATGTGGATCACCGCTAGAGGAGATCTACACATGATCTCTACAACGCAACGAAGGCGCACTACAGATCTGTGTCGAACGCATCAACGAAGAAAGAATCACCTTGGAGGTAATTCTTTAATTTAATTTAATTAATTATAAACAAAATATGTTGATCATCTCTCTTGGTTCCAGGTTTCAATTTCTTTGTCTAAATCTTTGATTCAATTCCGTGAATACAGGTGTTCATCGTCGTATTGATCCCCGATTGTTCATTGAATATGGAAAAAATTAAAGTTGGGCATCGGCCCTCCCGCACTTTCGTTGCGCCCGAAACCTATATCACTATGACAACATGGAACCATATTCTCACCCAGAGAGGTATCACCGTCCTGTTGGAAAACTCAATTATTCCACCATGACACCTCCAGACATTGTCTGCGTTGTCGGCAAGGTTAGCCAATTCATGGAACATCCAACAAAATCTCAAAGGGATGTTGTCCTTCGCATTGTCAAATACATTAAAAAAGACTCTGCTCGTGGTCTTCAATATTCACATCACGATCATCGGAATATTAAGATCTTTTGTGATGCTAACTATGTTGGTTGTCTTGTTACCCGAAAATCTACTTTTGGGTTTGTCATTTTTCCGACAGGTAACCACATCTCATGGCGAAGCAAGAAACAGACTGTCATATCCAGATCCAATGTTGAGTCTGAATACCGTGCAATGGTCACAGTCACTGCTGAGATCTTTTGGTTTCGTCATCGCCTCTCGCAACAAACGTCTACTCATATTTGGTGTGATAATCAGGCAAGCACGAAGATTGTTTCCAATCTCGTCTTCCATGAACGCACGAAGCATATCGAGATAGACTGTCACTTTTTTCGCCATCACCATGAGCAGCACCATGTCAATTTCAGCCACATACCGACGGCAGATCAGCTTGCCGACATCTTCACCAAAGGCCTCCCAGGAGCTCGACTGGACTCTCTCAGTACCAAGTTGGGCATCCACAGCATCAGCAACCTAGCTTGAGGGGGAGTGTGTATGGTCTTATTTGGTGTCTTCTTTCTTTTTTTGTGGGACTCTTGATCAAACCTATCATGTACTAGTTTGAGGGGGGGTGTTGAACCCGGCTAATTGTATTTTCGAGTAAAAGGTATTTTCGAATCCCACATCGGATTATTCCAACTTGTAATCCTTTTTATCCATCTATAAAAAAATGTCTCCACCTCACTTTGAGGTAAGGGGAATTCACCATCTACAATTATGTTTGGCCAAACCACCTTGAACTCGTAGCTCTCTTCATCCTTCCTCCTTTCCATACAGAGATGCTAGCACATCGTGGGAGTAAGGAAAATCATGCATGTACGACATGTGATTCATTCGACCCATGGATACACCACGGGGGTGGGATACTTTTACCACTTTAGTGATATTTATCAAACACATATGAAGATGAAGATGATGTGGTGGCTTCTTTGGTGTGAGGTACACATATTTACAGTGTTCTTCATTTTCAGCATTTATATACAGTTTCATATTATCTTGTATGGAGATCCTCATACAAGGGTTTTTAATCGCTTCTGTTTGATCTAATAAATGTTATTAGATTCTAACAAAACTCTTCAGTGGTATCAGAGCGGTCCATGTTTAGTTCCATGAAACTTGCAGTGAAATGAAGAAACTGAAGAAAAAAAACAGAGCAGCATTTCGTTTTTTGGAAGTTGGGTTTCATAAATGGGTTTACCCTTACGTAGTTGGGCTACGTAAAGGTAACCAGGACCTTACCCTTACGCAGCTGAGATGCGTAAGGGTAACCAAGACTTTACCCATATGTAGAGTGGTTTGTGTAAGGGTCATCTCGCCTTACCCTTATGTAGATCAGTCTACATAAGGGTCACATGATCTTACCCTTACATGTAATGAGTTACAGAAGGGTGTGATACGCTAGTACGTAAGGGTAATCAAGTTTTTTCTAAAACCGCGTAAAGGTAACTGATTGTTTACCCTTACGCGGTGGGCTACGTAAAGGTAACTAGGACCTTACCCTTACGCAGCTGAGATGCGTAAGGGTAATCAAGGCTTTACCCTTGCGCAGAGTGGTTTGTGTAAGGGTCATCTCGCCTTACCCTTATGTAGATCGGTCTACATAAGGGTCACATGATCTTACCCTTACATGTAATGAGTTACGTAAGGGTGTGATACGCGAGTACGTAAGGGTAATCAAGTTTTTTCTAAAACCGCGTAAAGGTAATTGATTGCTTACCCTTACTTACGCGGTGAGGTTTCTCAAAGCTACGTAAAAGTAAGATGGTGTCTTACCTTTACACAGCGCCACATAAAGGTATATCATGACTTACCCTTACATGAAGGGTTCACATAAGGGCCTTATCCTTGCACAGAATAAGCTGCATAAAGGTAATCTTCATACTACCTTTACACAACGCGTTCAATTTAAAAGGTTTATAAATTAATTAATTATAAATTGTTTATAATTAATTAAATAAATTTTTATGAAACATTTTATTCTCAAATATTAAATGTTAATATTTGAAATACCTTTTAACAAATTATATGGCATGACTTAGGAACTAGAAATAAGTATTTATATATAAATCATAAGAAATAATTTATAAAAGGTTGCAAATTGAGAAATAAGACGAAAATATAAAATTCTTATATTTAAATTATGAATTATTCATAATTAATTAATTTGAATTGTTCAAATTAAAGGGACTGTTTGGATATTATTTAAGCCGCATCAAAAACGTTTTGATGAATGATATGATCATGGTTAAAATAATATTAAGTATATGATATTTAGATTATATAAAATGTCTACATAATAAAAATTGTATTATAAAATATTTATAATTCATAAAATATCATATATTAAAATTTGAAATGTCATATAATGATAAATATGAAAGAGTTCATATTGAAATGAATATAAAGGGTTTATATTCAAAATTATGGAATGTTCGTAATGTTAAAAGCTGAAAATTATAAAAGGGTTTATAATTAGCTTTAATTTATGAATTGTTCACAAATGTTTATCTCATGTTTAAATATTTGAATTGTTCATTTATTTAAAGGTTATTCCCAATTTATTCATAGTTATAAATTGTTTAAGAAATGTGAATATTGTGTATGTTTTAGTTTAAAATGTTAAACTGTTACATGCATGGATTAACTTTATAACAAATTTAGTTTTTCTGCTACCTTGACCTCGGCTTGTAGTTATTAGTTTGAATTTAATTGTTGAATATAGTTTGTACATATTAGGTGTTCGAGTTGTGATGAGTTTGATTCTCTCGAGTAAAGTAACTTCGGGTGGAGGGACTTGGGGTCGAACTACCCACCTACCTGGAAACTTATGCCTTGTCTAAGCTGGTGAATGGGGTCGATTATCTGTCACTTCGAGCTTATTCATGTGAATAATTTTATGCCTTTACATGCAATGTTCATATACCTTATGCATATGATGCATTTGGATATGTATTAATATGTTTGGCTTCTAATTTTGGGTGACTAATACAAACTTTGTGGGTTCTGTAAAGAGCTACACATCAGTATGGTTTGAACATAATGATTTGGAGGAAGGAATATGATTCCAAACTAAATTATTAAAAGCATGCAAGCATAAAAAAGGAATAACATGAGATAAGATGGTGAGATTAAAATCCTCTCAAAGCAGCACTCGTCAAGACCTCGATCATCCAACCGGGTAGGTCATGTTAAAGCAGGGTGCCCTTAGATAATAGTGTAAGGAAAGCAAAAAATAAGTGACTCTGGATTGTCCTATTGGGTAGGTCATGCTAAAGTTGGGTGCCCCATGATTGTCCCTTGTTAGCTTGTTTTTTGCGTTTGTTTTGGGTTACACTAGCCGGGAGACCCTAATAGAATTAGGTTACTGGGGAATAAAGATGAGTTTATCCATGTGATGGATTTGACAAAAAGTTGTTGTCCGCTCGGCTATCCAAGGGTTATATATGATATGATTGGGATGATGGATTACCTAAATAACTAAGTGGTGAGAGAAACGCCAAAGCAGACTAATTGCTTTGTGAAATATCAATCTTGGCCCACTAATGGTTATGGTGAATTTTGAAAAAAGAGTCATCATTTTAGTAGGATCCCTTTTAATAAAAGTCCTTATTAAATGGTTTATAATACATGATGTTCATCGGATATTGTAGATAAATATCATCATCATCATCAAGCTAAACTTTGTGATCAATCCTTGATAAGGAGAAACTTAATGTAAGTTACTCCTAAAATTGGAAACTTAGGAAAAGTTCTAAAGCTAGATTGGCGATTTAAGAAAAGTTCTTGAGGAAAAATCTTTGTCATAAATATTCCTTAGTAACCAAGTGTTGAAATTGTTCAACGGGCGAATCTAGATGCTTATGGAAGCATAGAGTGATTCATTTAAGGTGTTGTTGGTCGGAGCGGACAACTCGATGGGAGTGAATTGGCCAAAGTAGAAGTATATAATTTGATCTTTCAAAAAGTTTCTTAAAAGTTCGATCACAACTTAGTTAAGACCAATTTAAAACTCTTTTAACTTTTGAAACGGATTTACTAGTATCAAACACAATATATAAAACACAAATTAAAGTTAACTATCAAAGTAGTGCTTTGCTATTGAGTTTTGAAAACTAAAACAAATTTGTTTTAAAAACAGAGTAAGCAAAACAAGAGAAGCGCACAACAGAATAAAACAAGATGTTCATTCTCAAACTGAGATCCAGTCCTCTCCACTTGGCAATCACCTACTATCAAGCAATTTATTAAAAAATAAATTGATCCACAATCTGGATCAAGTTTTACATGAACTACAACCAGGCAGTCCAGACTACACAGAGCCTCTTACAAAGTTATACATGGGATAATAAAAGAATAACAACTGCACACGGGCATTCCAGGCTACACAGCCTCTTCCACAGTTCTTTGTGGGAGTGCAGATGTAAAAGAATGAGAGTGGCACTCTCCAATACAATACAGGAGTCTGTGATAATGACTAAACAAGGTATAAGAAACACAGCTCGAAAAGTAAGCTAGAACATAAAGAACAAAGAATAGAAAGTGAATATATTCAATGCGGCTCGGTCTGATCAGCTTCAGTTGATCAAATGTCTTTGAATCTGTCCTTGAAATGCTTCAACCGAGTTTGCAAAGAGAAGTCAGAAAAACAGTGTCGTCGAATATTCATAAATTCCTCTGTGTATCAGTATGTCACTCAAGCACACGTGTATTCTTTGTTATTCTCTGTATGAATCACCACTATCGATTGTTTTTTGTCCACGAGTGGTTCTTCTACTTAAAGAGAATCTCATCATAAAGTAGCCGCTGGAGAACATTCATTGTAGTCAAATGCACAGACTGCAATTAATGCTCCAAAATATAATCGTTGAGGATTTCAAAATACTCCACTACTTAAGTTAGATACGGCCACTTGTTTTCCTTTAAAGCACGGTTACTTTGGCTCACGGTTACTTGGCACGGTAACTTCATTTGTTTTTGCGGTCACTTGTCTTCAACATGCGATGGGTTCATCTCTTCATGTGGAAGCTTCATGACTTCGCACAGTCACTTCATTACTACATGCGGTCACTTGATGTCTTCTCACGATAGCTTCTTTTCTTCACACAGTAGCTTCATCTCTACTCGCGGTCATTTGAATAGTTCTTGCGGTCACTAAATTACATACACGGTCAATTCAAGACTTGGAGAAATTTTACTTACCGATAACTTAGTTGGTCATGCGGTAGGTTGAATCCTTTGTGCAGTCACTTGAATTCCAACGCACGGTAGGTGTAGTACACATGCCGCCACTTGAACTTCAATGCACGGTCGCTTCATGACTTGGACAAAATTAGCTTATCTGACATACGGTCAGCTGATTGTACATGCGGTTACTAGGATGTCATTGTGCGGTCACTTGACTTTCACGATCAGTTGAGTTTCTTTACACGATAGGTTCATTACACATGCGGTAGGAAGTCACGGTCTCTTCAAGACTTGACCATTTTTATCATTTTGGCTAGAAAACAGTTGACTATCATAAAACATGAAATTCATTAGAAACATAATAAACATGATTTGGATCATTAAAATAAAGAGGTGTTGGACTAGTCCAACAATCTCCCCCTTTTGATGATCACAAATCCTGACATATAAAATGAAATGAATTGAATACATCATAAATATATTTGCAACAAATTGAAACATATATATCTCAATTGCACAAAGTTGTCTCAAGTTCCTTAATCTCTTCAATTAATTTCATTCTTTCTCCTCCTTTTTGGGATTATCAAAAAGTGAAGTCAGGAGAAAATAAAACAAGGAATAAGAATGAAATACTGAAATAGCTGATAACAGGAAAAATATAAAGATGAACAAAGGTATTTCACTATTATCAAAAGATACTACAAAAGGATTACAAGGATTGGCCCTATCAGAAATTCTAATCAGAATATGAATCGGAGACATCCCTAATCTCATCAAGAAGGATAGGATCCTTTCCTCTGGTGGTAGAGGCAAGTTGGGTAAGTTGTCGTACAGAAGTCTGATCAGGGTCCTAAATTACCACACACCTTGAAACGGGTCTGAGATGTTGGACGGCTTGTCCACAAAAGGGTTAATGGAGGAGGTTGTAGTAGCAGGAGGGGTTGAGGTAATAGGTAAGGCAGGTGGAGCTACGATGGCTATATTGGCAGTGTGGTGGGCTCTAGCAACCTGGTAAAGTCCTTGACTGCTCTTGACCCATGTTCCATTGTGAAAGTAATCTTCTTTGTTTTCTATAAAAGCTTCTAGAACATGAGTTAGAACTCTTAGCTTTTCAACCTCAGAGGCTTGGGTCAAAGGAGGCATCCTCAAATCACTAGCCAATGATAAAAACATTGCTTTCAGGTCTGACTTGGTGAAGATCCGACTAAGATAGAAGCCTAAAACACTGAATTTAGAAACCTTTGGTCTAGCTTCAACATCATATCTGAAAGATCTGCTTGTAAAGCACCTACTTGTGCTTTTAAGCCCTCAATCTCATTTATCATAAGGTCCATTTTAAAATGGAATCTAGGCTGAAGATGAGCAATGACTAAAGATACTGACCTGGCAATATCTTCTTCTCTGATTGGCTCCATGGAATTTCCAAAACCAATAAACAATTCTTTTAACACCCCCATGAAGTTTGATCTGAACTCATTCAAATCATCTCTTGTAACATAGGATGTGAAGGAATAGAAGGGGTGGAAACAGGTACAGTAGGAGATGGATAGTAAGCCTACAATCATCCTCAATCTCCAAAAATTTAGATCTTAAAGACTGAACTTATGCCTCATCAGCTACATCCCCATCAACCTCATGAACGAACAGTATGGACTGATCCAACAGGTGTTGTCTCACTGCTTTTCACTGGTTCTTCAACATCCTTGGTTGGAGTAGGACCAAATATATCTTTCAAAGTTTGATCTACAGATGGTCTAAGAAGAGAGACCTCAAGTCCATTCTGAGAATCTATCGCAGCAATCAAGGATCCTTCCAAAGCTCTTTGGCCAGAAGGGAAGGCAGGGCCATCATCTTGAGGTGGACTGCCCCCAAGGTCATCATCATCGGACTCAGTAATCTAGACCTAACACTGCAGATCCTGGGGACTTCTCCCCTTTAGCAGGTGCATCTGGTATGCTGGGTCTTGGAGTGTTGCCTATCACAGAAGACTTATCTGAACTGTCTTCAGTCTCGTCAGACTCACCAGAGTCATCCCATTCAGGTTCATCCACAAAACCACTGACAGACACTTCAGTGTCAACAAGGTCTCCATCTTGTAACTCTTCTCCATGAGAGGGTAAAGGTAGAGGAAAGTCAGGTGGTCCGCAGGAGAAGGTCCTTTGTCATCCTCATGTGCTGCCCTGGCTTCCTCGTCAAGATCAGCTATCTCCATCTCTTCTTCCACATCTTCCTCTTCATCCACAGCACCAGAAACTTCATCATCAGAAGAGTATCCACAACTTCATCTGGCTCAAGACCTGGATCCACCAGATCCCTTGGTCTAACTGGATACTTCACAGAATCAAATTTCTCATACAACTTCTCAAAATCTGTCACCCGTTCCCTTTTTCAGGGATTCCAATTGACTTTCATGTGCCTACAGATTTTCTGAGTTAGGCATAAACCATCTGAAGAAGTTACATTTTCCTCCCCCTGAGGAACTAAACCTCTAAGAGACCTGATATGAACTTTGGATATGGCAGAGAATTGAACTTGGAGGAGGGTTTACACAACTCATTTAAATGTCTCATGACATACCATGACAAACTAATATGAAATCCATTTTTCATCAAGAACAGGAAGAAAAGATCTTGGTGCCTCAGGATACTAAAATCCCCTTTCCTACGACAGATCACATGCTGAATGAACTTTGCTACCAGCCTGTATCCACCATTGAGCTCTATTGTGGTTAGTCTCCTGAGTGCTCCATTCTCAGTCAATTCTTCAAGGGCATTTTGGAATTCAAAGTGAGCATGATTTATTGGATAATGTAGGAGAATAAAATAGGAGACCCGAACCCCCAAGGTGTGCATCCAAAGGAGCCCTTGGGGTGTATTTATAACAAATAATAAAGACCACACCGGACCTCAAGTCCGATGTGGGATGCAGACTCCAACACTCCCTCTCAAGCTAGGTGAACCTAGCTTGGACACATAATGAAATGAAAACAATAAAACAGACGCTAACACTCCCCCTCAAGCTGGACAAACCCAGCTTGATGACAAAACATGACGAAATAAAAAGAAAGCTGCAAAAGTTGCTGCTCCCCCTCACGATCGAAGCTCCCCCGCAGGATGATGGATGGAAGATCTTGCGGGCGCAGCAGATGACCACGCAGACCGGCCAGTTGACGGAACGCCAGGAATGCCGCACTAGTGGGGCCGGTCGATGAAACGCCGGGAAATCAAAACTAGCACCGGGAAAACCGCACTTGCGGGGCCGGCAACGGGAGGCGGGGATTCCGCAGAAATCGTTGCGGGATCTGGCGGCGCCAACAGACCCAAATCCGAGGTGGTCGAGCTGCTGTGCCAGCAAATGGGCGTGCCGGCGGATAGAGATGCGGCTGTCGGGAGTTGCCGGGAGATGCCGGCGAGGCGGGGATGCCGCAGGAGGAGGCCGGCGAGGGTGCAGGAGGCCGGGAGGCGGCGCTGGAAACCGGAGGAGGCCCCCTGCGTGGAGCGGCCGGCACGGGTGGAGGCCGGTTGCTGGCCGGAACAGTCCGGATCTGCCCGGAACAGTCCGGATATCGCCGGATCTGGCCGGATCTAGCCGAAAATCGCCGGATCTGGCCGGAGTAGCCGGAGCTGTCCGGATCTGGCCGCCGGAGAGCAGCAGGCGAGGTCGCCGGGAGGGGAGCGGGACGGGAGAGGCCGCCGGAGAGGGGTCGCCGGACTGGAGGGAGATCCGCCGGGAGCCGCGGGAGGAGGGCTGCCGGAGGAGGAGCCGGCGCGGGATGAACCGGGGCGGGGCCGGTCGTCGCAAGGAGGCGAAGCCGGGAAGCCGCTGGAGGAGGGGACGTTGTCGACGGAGCAGCGGAGCAGTGAGTGGATCCGGCCAGATCTGGCCGGATCTGACAGAGGGAGCCACCGAGAGGCCAGCGCGCGAAGGAGGGAGCCGCGCCGGAACCGCACTCCGCCGGGAAGAGCTGAGGAGGGCCGGCGACGGGCCGTGCTGCGCGCACAGGAGGAAGGGCCGCGGGAGGGATGGGAGCCGCGGGAGGGATGGGAGCCGCGGGGCGGAGCAAAGGGAGGCGCGGGAGGCGCTTGAGCAGCGGGAGGCAAGCCGTCGGGGAGGAGAGTCGAGCCGAGGCGGAGGGGGAAAGCCGCCGGATGCGCGGGAGCCGCGCGAGAGGAGGGAGGCGCGACGGGAGCCGCGTACCAGGGAGGGAGAGGGCCGCCGGGAAGGGGAGTCACGCCATGCAGGAGAGCTGCCGGGAGGGAGGACCGGCAGGAGCAGCGTGGAGCAGAGGCGGAGGGGCGGCGGCGGTAACCCTACGGGGCCTTGAGGTCGCCGCCCCCCGGACGGGGAAACCCTAAAGAAAGGGGGGGGAAATAGGGAGAGGGATTGGGTTTCAAAAAACCTCCTTTGATACCATGTAGGAGAATAAAATAGGAGACCCGAACCCCCAAGGTGTGCATCCAAAGGAGCCCTTGGGCTGTATTTATAACAAATAATAAAGACCACACCGGACCTCAAGTCCGATGTGGGATGCAGACTCCAACAGATAAGAACTTGGATAGTCTTCATGCTCACCCTTATGAGGCACACCAAAGCTTTTTTGCCCAAAATTTTGAAGAAAACACAACTTCCCCATTCACCATTATCTGAATGGTGTCGCGTTTATCTCCAGAAATAAATTCCAGATGGGCATAGAATTCCTTAACTGGCCTAGGATAGAACGGCTTACTATTTTCCTTGAACCAATCATCGCAACCTTGATTCTGAATTGCTTTCCATACTAACGATTTGCTCGATTGTAGCCACTGAGCATCGACTTCTTTTTCTACACACACCGGACAATCGATCGAATGAGGGTTGCGCAGTATCACTACGGCACTCATGCTACCTCGATCTTTTTCCGATATCGGGAGCTCGTTTCATCCTTGACATTCTCGCAATTCAATTCGATTTCTCAGAAGGTTCGGATTCGAGAGAGAGAGATTCGAGAGAGGGTTTCAAGAGAAGGTAAGGCTTCGGAAAAAAAAGGATTTTTAAGATAAAGATGTGTTGATTTGGATTCCAATTTCGAATTCGGTTCAATCATTTAGAGATATATTATAATTTTATATTTAAGCAAAATCCCATCAAAACAATTAAGTAAAAATTCAAAACATAATAGACACAGTAGGTATAGTGACCGTGTGAGTTAAGTTTCACGGTAGGTATAGTGACCGCATGACCAACTGGTCGCAGTCACTTTCATGACCATATGAGCAAAAACTCACGGTCATTCAACTGACCGTGTGAAATATACTTCATACTATAAGTAAAATCTCAATAAACAAAAGTTAAGCATTTATAACAAGAATTCAAATAAAAATAAAAGGTAGAACTAAAATGAAAGATTTAGAAATAATTTATCATTCTTAATTCATGTCTGACATAATTCATTCTCTCAAAATTCAATGGCTTTGTAAATATATCAGCAAACTAATGTTCAGTACCAATGAATTCAAGAGTAATATCTTCCTTCTCAAAATGATTTCTCAAAAAGTGATGTCATATATTGATATGTTTTGTCCTTGAATGTGATACAGGATTCTTAAAAATATTTATTGTACTTGTATTATCACAATTTATAAGGACGTGTCTGAATTAATATTCATAATCTAGTAACGTGTGTTTTATCCACGGAATTTGTGCACAACAACTGTCCACAGCTATGTACTTAGCTTCAATAGTAGATAATGTAACAGAGTTGTGTTTTTTATTACACCATGAAACTAGAGACTTGCTCAAAAAGTGACATGTTCCAGGGGTGTTTTTTATGCCTAACTTACAACCGCCAAAATTTGCAACTGAATAACAAATTAAATCAAATGTTTGTCGTTTAGAGTAAAACGATCCAAAATTGGTTGTATTTTTGAGGTATTTAAAAATTCTTTTCACACCATTTAGATGTGATTCTTTTGGGTTTAATTGAAAACGTGCACACATTCACACACTAAACATAATATCTGGTCAACTAGCAGTTGAGTATGGTAAACTTCCAATCATACCTCTATAAGTAGTTTGATCAATTGGTTTCCCAGTTTCGTCAAGATCCAACTTACACCTTGTACTCATGGGAATATCATTACATTTAATGTTACGCATACCAAAATGTTTTAGAATATCCTTAGTGCACTTGCTTTGATTTAAGATGATTTCTCATTTTGAAAAATCTGCAAACCAAGGAAAAATTTTAACTCTCATCAAACTCATTTCAAATTCATTCTGCATCATTTTTGAAAATTCAGTACACAGAGTTTTTGGATTATCCAAAAATAATATCATCAAAATAGATCTGAACTACTAAAACTTTTGAAATTCTTTTAATAAATAAAGTAGGATCAATTATACCTTTCGAAAAAACTTTAAAAATCAAAAATGAGATAAGTCTGTCATAGGAGTTTGTTTTAAACCATACAATGCTTTTGTTAACATAAAAACGTGATTTGGAATATGAGGGTTTTGAAATCTAGGGGGTTGTTCGACAAAAACATCCTCAATTATATAACCATTTAGAAATACATTTTTGACATCCATTTAATATAATTTGAAATTCAAATGTGATGCATAAGCAAACAACATTCTGATGGCTTAAAATCTTGTTATTAGTGCAAAGGTTTCTTCATAGTCAATACATTCCTCTTGATTGTACCCGTGTGCAATTGGTCTTGCTTTATTTCTAATTATAGTGTCAGACTCATCAACCTTATTCCTAAACACCCACTTAGTACCAATGGTCAAGAAGTCCTTGAGTCTTTCTATTAATTCTCAGACTTTGTTTCTCTCAAACTAATTCAACTCTTCAAACATAGTCATTACCCATAATTTATCATCTACTGTTTCATTGATGTTTTAACGTTCTAAGTTGTGACAAGAAGGCTTGATTTTCAACTTGGTTTCCAAGAGAGCCTCTAGTTTGAGTTCCTCTATCTAGATCTCCAACTACAGCATCTAAGGGATGGTGTTTATGAGTCCTAATGGCTCTAGGAATTGAAGTATCTGGAACTTCATTTTCATTTTCATCTTCAGGTTCAAATAGTTCCTCAGAACTAAGTTATTTTTCTACACCAGGTTTTACATAACCATCATTAGATTTGGATGAGGTATTGATATTCAAATTTGAAAGATCGTCCTCAAGGTTTTTCAAAGGAGTCTTAGGCTCATGTGGATCTTTTTCATCAAATTTAACATGTAAATATTCTTCCATAATTTTGGTTCGTTTATTGAATACCCTGTATGATTTACTGGATGTTGAATAACCGAGGAAAATTCATTCATCGCTTTTGGATACAAATTTATTTGAATTCTCCCTTGTATTGAAAATAAAGACCTTACAACCAAAAACTTTAAAGTAATTAACATTTGGTTTTCTTTCATTTCATAACTCATATAGAGTTTTCTTTAGGAGTCTAATAAGAACTCTATTGATAACATAACAAGTTGTATTCACAGCTTATGCCCAAAAATAGACAGGAAAGTTATACTCATTCAGCATAGTCCAAGCAATTTCTTAGAGTCTTATTTCTTCTTTCTACAACAACATTCTGCTATAAAGATTCAAAGTTTTGATTTTCAAACTCACGGCCAAGATTAATAGCAAGTCCACTAAGATTTTCTACAGATTTTGCATATTTGGATGGGAACAAGCTTCACTTTTGTGACCTAGAAAAAATATCAGGTGTATCTAGAGAAGTCATCTACTAGAACATAAGCATAGTGCTTCCCATTTAAGCTAAAAACTCTAGAGGGTCCAAACAAGTCCATGTGAACCAACTCTAGGGGTTGGGAAGTGTAAATTTCCTTCTTTGGTTTGAAAGAGATTTTGTGTTTTTCTTTTTGGCATGGGTTACATACTTTGTCTATTGAGAATTCTAAAAAGTCACTGCTGATGTCGATTACACGACGTGAAAATCCATTACACGTTGTGTAAAGCCGCAGGACAGGATTTCAACGCCCAGATTCGATGTATCTTTGATTTTTGACAGAATTTGTTACAGGGGACCCACCCCGAACCGCCTATGGACCAAATCTTTATGATGTTTGTAGGAGAATAAAATAGAGATAAATCTGAACCCCCAAGGTACTCTCTAAATGAGCCCTTGAGGTTCTTTTATAACAAATACTAAAGACCACACCGGACCTCAAGTCCCATGTGGGATGCAAGACTCCAACACTCACTCTCAAGCTAGGTGTACCTAGCTTGGACACATAAAGAAAAGAGACCAAACCAAACCAATGAAAACAAACCAATCAACAAACTGCAAATACTCCCCCTCAAGCTGGACATACCCAGCTTGACAACAAAACAAGACAAAGCAGTATAAAAGATAAAGCTTCAAGGTTGCTGCTCCCCCTCACGGTCGCAGCTCCTCCGCAGGATAATGGATGGATGAAGTTGTCGCGGGCACAGCAGAGGAACCACACAGACCGGGCCGATTGACGGAGCGCCAGGAATGCCACACTAGCGGGGTCGGTCGATGATACGTCGGGAAAGCCACACTAGCACTGGGAAAGCCGCACTTGCGAGGTCGGCAACGGGAGGCGGGGATTCCACAGAGTCGTTGCAGGATCTAGCGGCGCCAAAGGGTCCGGATCCTAGGCGTTCGAAGTGATGCGCCACGGTGGAGGAAGTGCGAGGGCTAGCCGGCGTGGAGGGCGCAACGGTTCGCCGGAGTAAGTGCCAGAAGATGAGGTTCGCCGGACTAGAGCGGATGAAACCGATCGGAGGGAGGGCTGCCTTGCAGAGGTGCGGGAGAGGCCGGGAGACCGACAGAAGGGTTCTGCTGAGAAGGGCGAGGCCGGCGAAGCCGGAAGACCGCAGGGAGGGCTACACCGGGAAAGGTGGGGGACTGGGTCGGGAGGCGGGGGGTGTCCGCCTGGAGATGGGAGTTCCACCAGGAGGAACATGGGCGCCAAAAGCAGTAGGCGCAGTCTGGACTGGGTGTCGCGACGTTGGGTGAGTGTCTCGCGCAGAAGGAGTCGGGATGCCATCGGGAGGACGCCGGGAAGGTAGGGTCGGACGTCCGTGAAGGGCGGAAGCCGGGAGCCGCACATGAAGCAGGATGGGAGGGGTGGTTGCCTGGAGTTGCGGGAGCCGACAGTTGAGGGGGGCGGGAAATGCGGGATCCGGGAAGGGTGTCGCGTAGGGCTGGCCGTGGGGACGCTGCGGAAGGAGATGCCGGCAGGCTAGGAGGGAGGGAGGCGGGGCTGGAAGTCTGCACAGGAGGCGGGCCGAGATGGAACCGCCGGGAGAGGAGCCGTGGGAAGGAGTCGTCGCGCATAGACAGAGGGGGGACCGCCGAGAGGGATCCGCAGCAGTTGGAGGCACGCGTAGGGAGCAGCGCGAAGAGGGCGCGACAAGAGCAGACAGCGGGAGGAGGGCGACGGGACGCATCGCGCTGGATGCAGGGGGCCAAGAAAGGAGGCGCCGGCTGAGGGGAGATCCGCCAGAGATGGGGCCGTCGCGCGCAGCAGGGAGGGGCGCCGGCAGGGGGGAGATCCGCCGCCTGGGAAAAGAGCCCGGAGGGGGGATTCCGTCGGATGGGAGGGATAGCCGGCAAGGGGGGCGGCGGGAGATACCTATGGCTTGCTGGCCATGGAGGTCATCGCCCCCCAACCGGGAGAAACCCTAGAGGCCGACGGGAAAAAAAAGAAATAAAACGGGAGGAGGGTTCAGAATTAATTCCCCTTTGATACCATGTAGGAGAATAAAATAGAGATAAACCTGAACCCCCAAGGTACTCTCTAAAGGAGCCCTTAGGGTTCTTTTATAACAAATACTAAAGACCACACCGGACCTCAAGTCTGATGTGGGCTGCAGACCCTAACAATATTCATTAATATCGGAGCCCATCTGGAGCCTATAAAAGGAGGGCTAGGTTGTTGCTGTTTGAGGCATTCAGATCCAAATCCGCCGGAGACCAAAGCTTGGAGCGAGAAGATGCGTTGTGCAGGACCCTCCCCGAGTTCATCTTTCTTCTCTTTATGCTTTATTTTTATTTTCTCCTTCCCTCTTATTCTCTCATCACTAGGATGAGGGTAAACACGCCTTGTGCTAGGGTGATGTAATCGAAGGGGGAAGGTGCGTTGGATTTATTTCATTTTATTTTATTCATGTATTTGGTTTGCCGCAGTTTAATATTCAACTTTCAATCTCTTTCTTTTTCTTTTGTCATGATCATTGATATTTGAATCAAAAAGGAACTTTAAAATTGTGCAACTGACAAACCCTAAAGAAGGCATGATCATTGTCAACTCTAGAGAAAATCAGGTTTAAATAAGGTACAAGTATTCAAGCGCATTTCTTTAACATTGGAAGTTCATTCATGAGATACATCAAGTGTGCCAAAGATTTCATATGCAGTAGAACAAGATATTATGCTAAACTTGTCTTCCCCAAATGCACAGTATAATACATTCATGGCTTTACACTTACAGTCATAAGTGGCCTTAGTGGCATCGCTCCAGTTAGCTCTAACAGCTTTGGGTTTTTCATATTTTCCCTCGATTACGATCCAAATATCAAATCTCATGCTCTTTATATGGGTTTTCATTTTGGTTGTTCCCTATTGTCTATTATTATCCATAAAGATACAAATTTAGAAATAACTGAAATTTTAGTCCTTTTGGCAAAACTAAATCACAGTTGAAAAAAAATGTAATCCTCTAATACTAAATGTTGGTCGGAGTGGACAACTCAAGAGGGGGTAAATTGAGTTTCCAATTAAAAATTTTATTTAAAACGATTTAAAATTTAATCCCCCAATTTATAAAATCAGCTCAATTAACTAAAACGGTAGAAGTATATAATTTGATCTTTCAAAAAACTTTTTAAAAGTTCGATCACAACTCAGTTAAAAACGGCTTAAAACTTTTTTAACTTTTGAAACAGATTTACTAGTATCAAACACAGTATATAAAACACAAATTAAAATGAACCGTGAAAGTAGTGTTTTGCTTTTGAGTTTTGAAAAGTAAAACAGATTTGTTTTAAAAGCGGAGTAAGCAAAACAAGAAAAGCACGCGGCGAAATAAAAAGGAGGTTTGGTCTCAAGGTGAGACTTAGTCCTCTCCCTTTCGCAATCATCTACTGCTAAGCAGTTTATTAAAGAATAAACCGATACACAACCTGTATCGGGTTTTACATAAACAGCTGCACACAGACAGTCCAGACTACACAGAGCCTCTTCCACAGTTCTACGTGGGATAATAAAAGAATAACAATTGCACGCAGGCAATCCAGGTTACTCAGCACCTCCCACAATTCTTCATGGGAGTAAAGATGTAAAAGAATGAGAGAGAGTCTAACACTCTCCAATACAATACAGGAGTCTGTGTTAAAGACTAAACAGAGTATAACAAACACAGCTCGAAAAGTAAACTATAACAGAAAGAGCAAAGAATTGAAAGTGAGTATATTTAATGCAACTTAGAATAATCTAATTACGGATGATCAAATGTCTTTGAATCTGTCCTTGAGATGCTTCAACCGAGTTTGCACATAAAAGACTGAAAAACAATGTCGTGGAATGTTCATAAATTCCTGTGTATCAGTATGTCTCTCGGGCACATGCGTATTCTCTGTTATTCTCTATGTGTATCACCGCTATCAGTTGTTGTTGTTGTTTTTTGTCAACGAGTGGTTCTTCTACTTAAAGAGAACCCCATCGTAAAGTAGTCGTTGGAGAACGTTCATTGCAGTCTTAAATGCACTGACTCTGCAATTAATGCTCCAAAATATAGTCGTTGAGGATTTGAAAATACTCCACTTGTTCAGTTAAACAATCACCTGCCTTCACTTAAAGCACGGTTACTTTTGTGCACGGTAACTTCGCACAGTTACTTGGCACAGTGACTTGCACGGTAACTTCATTTGCTCTTGCGGTCACTTGTCTTCAACAAGCAGTTATTTCACTTCCTCGCATGGTGACTTGATTTATTCATGCGGCAGGTTCATCTCTTCATGCGGTAGCTTCATGACTTCACACGGTCACTTCATTACTTCATGCGGTCACTTGATGTCTTCTCACGGTAACTTCTTTTCTTCACACACTAGCTTCATCTCAACTCAGTCGCTTGACTTGCTCATGCGTTTACTACATTACAGACACGATCAGTTCAAGGCTTAGAGAAATTCTACTTACCTGTCGTATGATAACTTGGTCATGTGGTAGGTTGAATCCTTAGTGCGGTCATTTAAATTTCAACGCATGGTAGGTTCAGTACACATGTCGTCACTTGAACTTCAATGCACAGTCACTTCATGACTTGGACAGAATCAGTTGATTGTACATGAAGTTACTAGGATGTCATCGTGCGGTCACTTACACACGGTCACTCGACCTTCACGGTCAGTTGAATTTCTTCACACGGTAGGTTCATTACACATGGAGTACGTAGTCACGGTAGCTTCAAGACTTAGCCATTTTTATCATTTTGGCCAAAAATTAGTTGACTAGCATAAAACATGAAATTCATTAGAATCATTATAAACATGATTTGAGATCATTAAAATAAAGAGGTGTTGGACTAAGCAAACAAGTTTCAAAGGCATTAGATGCAAAATGACCAAAGGAATCTTAACCTCCACTCATGTACTCAATATGATTGGGTACATCAATGATTCTAATCTCATATACTCAATATGATCGGATGTGTCAAATGATATTTAATATGATTGAATATGCTAAATGACTTGGCGAGACTAAAGGTTTCCTTAAAGCTTTAATGATTATAGAAATCAATTTTATTGTTCAGACAAATATATGATATCGACTGTATGATTTACAAGTGTTGTAAATATACATGAGGTTAGAAAGAGAAAAGAATTGAAGCTTGTATTTTGTTTTCAAGTAATGGAGCAAAGGAGTTGTTTCATCGATAACTTGAATACTTCAAGCTTGAATGAACTTGTCATAACATGTGTATTATCTCATTTTGCAATTGGGAAGAGCATGAAAACAATTGTTATTTAATAAAATGAGATAGAGTGTTTTTATTACACATGGTTTATGATTTGTTCGGTTTTATAACATGCTTTAAGGGGCGACTAAAATTGGCTTGTTCTGGTTAGGGAATTTATCATATTGTCATTTATGGAAATGTGAATGAATCCAAGAAAAGTTTACCCGATAAGTGTTAAGAATAGATGAAGCACATGAGCCTTAGCCCGGTTGGCAAGGACTCCGTAAGTGCATCCGAGCGACTAGGGATCAAATCCAGGCGGAGGAAGAATTTCCGGGGGGGTACTGTAGCAGGGATGTAGCAAAGATGTAGCAGGTACTGTAGCAGGTACTCCAACAGGAACTGTAGCAGTCACTGTTTGGCACTGTAGCAGCTGGGAATATGCCCATGTTTGGGCCTTCGGGCCACCGATTTGGTCCCTGAGTCCTTCAAGGCCTTCGGGCCACCCGGGCCTTCAGGTCAGTAAGGCTTTAGAGCCACCTCAAGGCCTTCGGGCCACCTTTAAGTGCAGATGCAAACCAGACAACCTACAAGGAGCAAGCTCTACAAAGAGGATGAGCAAGAAGCTTTCACCACAGCAGAAGCTAAACGAATTGCAAGAATGAGAGGGTATGGCACCTGCCATCGGGACAAGCCTGTGCATGCACAGGAATGCCTAGCCGAACAGTCATGCGAAGATGGAGAGCTGATTTCACGATGAAGATGCTGGGGAGGAGAAGTTCCAAGTAGTTAGTCTGGGTTGTATGTAATGTTTGAAGCCTACGGGCAATGAATTCCTCTAAGGCCTACGGGCCATGTAATACTTACGCCTACGGGCCTTGTAAGGGTTCCACCTCACCCCTTGAAAGGTGGATTATCAAAAATCAATAAGAAAAATGAAGGCCTTCGGGCCATTGGAGGAGGAGGAGATGAACTGGACATATGATGTCTGGATTCTTTCTGATACTGTATGAAAAGTACAAGTAGGTAAAAGTTCAAACCGAGAGAAAAAAAGTTCATTGAAAAGTTCAACAATGTTTCATCAAGAAGCCAATCGAGGTCATTGAAACCTAGGATTGACAGGAAAGAGGAATAATAATTCTATAGGATGGGGTTATCCAGAATAGCTAAAGGAGTTTAGGAAACTCCATAGAATGTCCATGTAAGGTGTGAATGTTATAGAAATTAATTCTTCGGTTTTGAAAGGTATATGATATCGAATGTATATTTTTACAACATGTTGTAAATATACAGAAGTTCAAAATTAAAGGAAGAATTGATTAAGCTTGTAGTTTATATTCATGAGATTTAGTAAATTGTTACTAAATCGAGGATTTCAATGTAAAGGATTTTGTCAAACTAAAATAAATGTAAGTAAAAGATGTGTATCTTCATCTCATTTCACTTATGTGACAAGAAAATATTTGATAACAAAGAGTTGTTATGAACAAGTATAAGATGATTAAATGGATACACATGACTTATGATTCATCGATTTCTATAACATGTTTTTGAGAAGAAGATTTGGATAAAAATGTTTCATCCAAGATAAAAAAAAAATTATCCAACTATTTGTTAAAATATGTGGGAATGTGTTCTCACTACCCATCAGTGGTATATTCTAATAGTCTTCTTTTTAAATGAAAAAATGTTCGAAACAAAACCATATGAGATATGGAAACAATGGTTTATTTGTTTAATATTCCTACTAAAAGGAAATAAATGTTATTTCCTAACACAAAAGGGTTTGTGTTTCTTACCAAAATATTCTGAAAAGAATATAATATCTAAAAGGGGTTGGTGGGAGTATGTTTGGACTTAGAGAAGTTCAAAATTAACAAATAAAGGATAACACCAATTTAAAATTAAAGCATTTTCCACTTAATATCCTAAGTGTTTAGGATATGTGATGGTGAAGAGAAATGCAAAGTGTTACATTTAGTTACTATTTAAAAGTGGATATGACTATTATACCAGTCTAAGAAAAAATGTTTTTCACTCGATATCCTAAAAGAGCTTAGGATGTGTGACGATAAAGAAAAAATGTAAAGAGTTGCATTTAGTTATCGTGAAAAATGAAACACTATTTCTTGAAGGACTATATCAGTTAAAATAAAGTGTTATCACTTTATCCTAAAACGGTTTAGGGTATGACGATAAAAAGAAATGTAAAGAGTTACATTAGTTACTGTAACAAAGTGATTTGTCACATTATCCCAAAAGAGTTTAGGAAGACCAGTAAACAATAATGTAAGTAGTTACATTATTTCAAGGAAAAGTTTGATAGAATAGGATGATGATGACGAACTTAAAAAGAGTTCTAAATAGACAACAGAAGTTGGTATCATAACATTTGATGTTGTGGAGTTAAGAAGTTTGAATATATTCAAGAAGTTGGACAGTTAGGAATATGATTCCTAAGTCACACCATTATTCAAATTGGCTTACTTCATAAATGTTTCTCACTAAAGAGTTGTGGGAGAGTTTTATCAGATAGTTACATAGAGATGTGATGTAGATTGCATATGAAGTAGTGAGTTAACAAAACCTCGAAAGTGCATTTTATCATATATGATATGACAAACCGATGTTTATGTCGATTTTGTTATGTATTCTTAAAGAGTTCAAGATATTAAAATGTATCATATTAATATTCTTAGAGTTTAAGAATATTATCATATTAAAGGCAACCTTCATTTTATCATTCTTTCACGTTGTCTACATAAATGTATATTTAAATATACATTTCATGAAGTGCAATGATAATTGACACCTTATGACTTTGAGTTTATCTCTAACTACTGTTTGTCATGGGGTATTATAGGTTATGATGAAATTGTCGAAGAGGTAATCTTCATACCTCAAGATGAGGCGGAGGCCTTCTTTTATAGATTGAAAATACGGAATACATAAAGGGGTATTCCGATGTGGGACTCGAAAATACCCAGAATAATAAAAACAGGGTTCAACACTCTCCTTCAAGCTGGACATGCCCAACTTGGAACACGAGTCCCACAAAAGAAAGATGACACCAAAGAAAGACTAGACACACTCCCCCACAAGCTGGGTCGCAGATGCTGTGGATGCCCAGCTTGGAACTGAGCGAGGCGAGCCCCTGGGAGGCCTTTGGTGAAGATGTCAGCAACTTGTTCCGCCGTCGGGATGTGTCTAAAGCTGACATAATCGTGCTCCAGGTGGTGGCGAAGAAAGTGGCAGTCCACCTCAATATACTTTGTGTGTTCATGGAAGACGGGATTCGAAACAATCTCGGTGGCTGTCTGACTGTCACACCAGATGTGAGCAGATGTCTGCAGAGTAAAGTCAAGCTCCTGGAGGAGATGTCGCAGCCAAATGATCTCTGTAGTGACGGTGGCCATGGCTCAGTACTCGGACTCTGCACTGGAGCGGGAGACGACAGTCTGTTTCTTGTTGCGCTAGGAGATGAGGTTGTCTGCCAAGAACACGGCAAACCCAGAAGTAGATTTCCGAGTAGCAAGACAACCAGCATAATCAGCATCACAGAAGGCCTCAATATTCAAATGAGCATGCTGGGAGTAGCGAAGACCACGGGCAGGATCTCATTTGATGTATTTGGCGATGCGGAGGATAGCATCCCACTGAGAGATGGTCGGATACTCTATGAATTGGCTCACTTTTCCAACAGCGCAGGCAATGTCTGGACGAGTCATGGTGAGATAATTGAGTTTGTCCACCAATCGACAGTACCGCTCTGGGTGTGAAAACGGTTCTAAGGAGTCATAGAGAGATCGTTCCCCAGGCTCCAGAGGAGTGTCCACAGCAGTGGTCTGTGTCAGCCCAGCATCCTGCAGGATATCCAACGCATATTTCCTTTGGCAGAGGAAGATAGTGTCCGGAGAATAGGAGACCTCGATGCCTAGGAAGTATGCGAGAGGGTCGAGATCCTTAGTGTGGAAGTGCTGGTGAAGATGCCCCTTGAGGTAGGTGATTCCATCAGAGTCGCTGCCGGTGATGGTGATATCATCCACATAAATGACCAACAGGATGCAGCCAGCGGATGTCGTCCTGTAGAACACTGTGTGGTCCTTCATGCTGCGGGAGAGCCCAAAATTAGTGACGACAGTGCTGAATCGGCCAAACCAAGCACGAGGAAACTGCTTGAGGCTGTAAAGAGAGTGGCGGAGTCGACAGACTTGAGACTCGGCACCGGAGTCACAAAATCCGGGGGGCTACTGCAGATAAACCTCTTCCTCAAGAAATCCATGGAGGAAGGCATTCTTGACATCCAGTTGATGAAGAGGCCAATGATAATGGGCGGCCAGAAAGATGAATAATCGAACGGAGGTTATCTTGGCAACCGGAGAGAAGGTATCAAAATAGTCAATACCATAAGTTTGCGCGAAGCCCTTTGCCACAAGGCGGGCTTTGAGTCTATGGAGAGTGCCATCAGGATTCAGTCAGACTGTGTAAATCCATTTGCTACCAACCGCTTTTTTGCCTGCTGAAAGGGGGACAAGATCCCAAGTATGGCTTTCTTCCAGAGCTTACAATTCATCTCGCATTGCTGCTGTTAGGGTTGGTGTTCTGAGAACCAACTGTTTTGTACTTTGATTACATGAATGTTAACTTATTATATATTGTTCATTGTTCTGCATGACTATAATATAATAATGTCCTAGAATATTTGTTGCATTGATAAGGTCATGACAGATCCCCGCTATGATGAGAACCTTGAAATGCTATAACAATATTCTTAAATAAAGTTCTGCGGTTGGATGACATACTATGATAGGACGCATAGTATACAGACCGTCATGTGTGAGTACTCGTAAGAAGACGAGACTCTCTCATGGAGTTCGCACTTGGTAATCTCCAAGATGGGAGATTATGAGAACAGACCCGCCAGTAGTAATTCCGCATATTTTGGTGTCATCGGATATTGCTATCTGCGAGCGTGTGTAATGGTCCTTAGACTGAAATATTATCATTAACTCATGTCATGACTCACGCACTTAGATTTGCTGACGAAAATCGTCACGAAGACAGTTGGCGGGAAGTAGGGTACGTTGGGTGCGTCACGAATGACATGTTGTTAATGGATAAGTCGAGGAAGGATTTGTCCCTTCCATATTTATGGAAGTAGATATCTCGGGCCCTTTGATTGAAATAGAACTGTAGAACAAATTTCATGGTCATGGTGACACGACGAGTTTATTTCTGAAAGTCAAAGAATGACAGATCAAGCATATAGGTTTATGACACTGCCATGAAACCTGCTTGATAAGATATTGAGACAAGGGGATTAAATTACACAGTAAGCGTTCGTATGAGGTGACACGTCAATGCGGCGTCAACTTCTTTCTCTTGGGTGTCTTGACCCGTTGCTAGACAGTAATTTTGGACTTTAGGCAAGCCCGCCTAATACCAACGAGAAAAAGACCTAGAGGGTCACACACTAAGTGTATCCAAGTATCTCAAGTAGAATAAAGATTATTCTCGTACGTGGTTTAATAATTATTCAAAGAAGCCTAAATCGTTTTAATGATGGAGGAAGAAGGAAATGAAAAACAAGATATACACGTCGTGTAGTTTTTTATGGAAAACAAGTACACGCCGTGTATTAATGATTACACGCCGTGTAGTTTTCATTTTGGAAAGGAAATGAAAAACAAGTGCACGTCGTGTATTAATGATTACACGCCGTGTAGTTTTATGGAAAACAAGTACACGCCGTGTATTAATGATTACACGCCGTGTAGTTTTCCAGTCGGGATTTTGAGGATATAATATTGTTTTATTAAATAATATTTACTATAATCAGCGTGGACGGATGTCAAGGAATTAATTATTCGACATGGAGGTTTTCAATAAGAGTCAATGAAATAAATAAAACGCGTAATGCGTTTATTTATTGTCATAACTCTACTACCTCAAACTTGATTATAAATATCCTCACAACCCCAACTCTTCAAAAACAAGAGAATCGTTGTGCACAACAATTCTGGAGAATTCTTTCAAGGCCGAAAGAACATCTTCCTCCAAGAACGCTCTCAAGACCGAGAGAGATCATCTTCCATCGGATCAAGACGATCTAAGGCGGACAACGCAAGCAAAGGTTTCTTCACGCTAGCACCCGGAGACTCCTTTGGCGACGTCCAAAGATACGAGGTGCACGTGTGGATCACCGCTAGAGGAAGTCTACACTTGGCTTCTGCGACGCAACGATGAATCACATCGGAACGTGATCAAGAATATCAACGAAGAAAGAACACCCAAAAGGTACTTGTCAATTAATTAAATTAATTATAATCAACCTGTGACGATCCACTTTTGTGGTTCCGGGACCTTTCTTCTTCTTTGTCTATTTCTGTGAATCGATCTGTGGAGACTGGCATTTATCGTCGTATTGATCCCGAATTGATCATTGCTAATGACAAAAGGTCAAGTGGGCACATCCACCCACGCGCTTCCGCTGCACCCGGAACCTTCAGCTGCTAGTCACCCCGGGTGAGATTTTGCATCACCAATTGTGCGAGGAATAGATACTGTTTCCAGAGCTGACAACCCCTGTATGAAGATACAAATAGAGGAGTACGCTGGCAAGATCGAGTACCTTTCCGCAGTGCAATGGGCAAGTCGTCTGGTGTCGGGGCAGGAGCATCGGATGAAGCGGGGATGATGGTGTCCTCGGCCAGAACATGGGGTACAGTCGATGGGCGACGAGAGTAGACCGTACCAAAATGGTGATCGGCAGCAGGGGGAGACACCAGTGGAGGGTGGATAATGAGAGGAAGACAATCATCAATGTCCGTGTCTGGATGGGGAGAGGAATGTGAAAAGGGAGAGCTGGCAAAAAATCAAGCAACCGGTGGAGGGATGGCACCGGCGTAGGAGGGTTGGCGCGGAGGCGACGGGCTGTCAGTGACGTCGCGAGGGAGCCGCCTGAGGTAGCGCGTAGGGAGAGAGCCACCTGGTGAGTGCCGCGCGCAAAGGGATCCAGGAGGACGTCAGGATGCCGCCGGGAAAGGAGGGTTGGTCGTCTTGGAGGATGCCGCTGGGAGAGGCGGAGCCAGTGGAAACCGGTTAGTCGTTGGGAGAGGAGGCTAGGTTCGCTGGGAACGGAGGCCAAGCAGGAGGCGCGACTGGGCGCGCGTCTGGACGAAGAGGGCGCCAGCATCGGGACTGTGCGGGCGACGGCGGGTGGAGCAAGAGTTTCGTCGGAGAGAGACGGGCGAGGCGGAAGCGCGGTTGGGAGGAGGTGGTGCCGCGACCTTAGTCGAATGCGCCTGGACGAGGAGGGGCGGCCGGAAGTTCGTGACGAGACGGGGCCAGGATACGCCGAGGGAAGGGCGGGCCGAGATCGTCGCTGGGAAGAGCGGGTCAGGAGTCGTCTGGAAGGGAGAGTCGGGAGAACACCGGGATGCCGCCTGGAAGGGAGGGTCGGTCCATTGTCGCCGGGATTGCTGGGAGAGAGCCCGAGAAGGAGCCGCGAGGGAGAGCCACGGGACGCGCAGAGGCGGAGGGCGAGGGTGTCGTCGCGAGGGAGGGGAGTCGCGAGTCGCCGGAGGGGCGCAAGGAGGCGTCGCGACGGAGGGGCGACACTAGGTCTATGCGGAGGGAGCCGCAAGAGGGAGCCGCCGGGATGGGAGCCGCAGGGGGGGTGGATCGCGTAGGACAGAGTCGGGAGGGGGGGTGGCCACGTAGGGTAGACCCGAGAGGAGGGGTGCCACTTAGGGCAGAGCCGGGAGGAGAGAGAAAAATATATCTAAAGGAGGGAGGGCTCGGGATTATGTTCCCTCTGATACCATGTAGAAGAGGTAATCTTCATACCTCAAGATGAGGCGGAGGCCTTCTTTTATATATTGAAAATACGGAATACATAAAGGGATATTCCGATGTGGGACTCGGAAATACCCAGAATAATAAAAACAGGGTTCAACAGAAATGTTAAGGTCAGCGTGAGTAGGATTCTTGTATAGAGATACAGAATATGCTCATGAGGCACAAAACAAAGAATAGGATATTCTTTGTGTGCACTGGATGACCTACTAAGTATACCACATGGAGTGACATACACAAATGTCTTTGGTATACTAGGGGTGCATGGATCATATTTGAGTCCCCGCTACCTAAGGTTGGCGAGATACCTAACATGAGAACCTTCATACTTTGATACCCTACTTAGGCAAATATGCATATTGACTTAGCTAATACGAGGGTGGTTGGGTGTATTGTTGATCATGTTGTCAGTTTAAGCTTAACCAAGATGATATTTGTACTCTCGTATGACGAGTATGACATATGGGCCCTCGATTGAGATGAACCGTGGGAGTCTGCGACCGCACCAAGATATTATATATCTATCTGGATAAGGGACATGTGATGTTCTTATCCAGAATGATGAATGACATCTGATGTATTCATCGATCATTTTAGTCTACACTCAGAGAGTCAAGAATATATGAGTTTGTTATATGGGATTGATATGCTCCGTGTCTCACGGTCACTCGATGTCTTGGACAAAGGAAAAATGTGAGAATGCATGTTTGCATATGATGCAGACTGGTGGACATGGGTATAGAGATGCATGTGTTTGAAGATCACGCCAGATCCCTCTATAGATTAAGTAGCACCGATGTTTTGCTAGAGGCCGCTCTTTGCTTATATTGTAACATCCCAAGTAAATGAATAAATATGATATTTTCATATTTATTAATATTTGTGAATTAAATATTAATTTTACTTTAAAGGGATTGCTATGTTCAATGGCATACCCGATACACAACGGGTTTCTTTGAAATCTTACGTTGCACACTAATAATATAATAATATTATTTTAAATGATAGTTAACGCCTAGTTGTTGTATTGGCGGGAATAAATAGAACTAATTAAAATATGATTATATATGTTTGTTAAATGTTTTTACATTTATCCAATAAAAGTTAGAGGCTTACAATGGGAATGAATCTAATTTTAAGCATAATTTACTTTAAAAGGTCGATTTACCACCTTTTAATGGAGAACCGTCTTTAAATCTAGTTTTGGTCAATTTTATATGTTCTATTTGAGAAAATAAAACTCTTCTTTAGAATTGGGACATCAAAATTTACTTTGGGTAAATTTTTGGTATTTTTCTGATAAGCTTCATTTTTTAATGAATAGTGAAAAATACTGTATTTAATTCAAATATGTCTTTTAATCTAATTTATTTATATGGTTAGATTATCCTTTTAATTGATTTTAAAGTATAAATAGATTATATTTTTACCATTTAATCCAATGTTGGTCATTGGAAGCAATTTCACTTTGAAATTGGACATAATCAACTGTCAATCTTTTGATAGTTATTATTTCTTAAAAACACGTTTTTTGTTTTAACAACGGGAATTAATTTTAAATTAATTAATCCAACTTCTATGTTTTGAATTTGGTAAAATATACATCATTTTTGAATTCGAAATATCAAATATAGCTTAGACTGAATTTTTGGAAGTTTTCTGAAATACTTCAATTTTTTATGAATAGTGAAATCACTAAGTAGTAGTTAAAAACTGACTTTTTCATTTAAATGAAATTTTACCGCTTCTGTGAATTGAATTTCGAAAATCCGAAATACATGGTTGTTTTTAGTAAGTAGAATGTGGTTTAATAAGATGAAAATAATTTTTGATGAATAGTAACTTTTGACTTTTATTTACCGCAGTTGAAGGTAAATAGGGTAATTCAAGGTAAAAAAAGAATATTATAATAATACAAAATTACCTTAACACTTGTCCTAACCATATTGGTTGAGTCATTTACGACCATGGGCATCTTTGGGTCGATTTTGGGACCCCATGGAGCCACTTGGAAGTGATAATGACACTTTATTTTAATTAACTTAAAGTAAAGACAAAAATGACAAACAAATATCTTTTAATAAATTAATTTTTACATGGGGTTATATAAGTTATCTTTTCGACTATAAATATTCATTGGAAAGATAAAAAGATTTCCTACATCATGGTATTTTTTTTATAATTTTTAAACATCAAATAAATTAAATTATTTATGACACAATAATGATGCAGCATTTACCTCATTAATAAATGATTTAAATAAATAAGATTATAAATATTAAAACAATATCCAAAACTTGTCCAATTCTTATTGGATGATTTTATTTCGACCATTAGTCATCTTATCTTCGACTTTAATTAGTTTTGGACCTTTAGAAACCGAATATCATTATATAATAAAATAATATTTTCACACTTTCCTAAAGAGCCCCTACTCCCCCTTATAAAAATCCATCACTTCTAACCAATTCCCCACACCTCTCAAGCCTCTTGGCTCGTCCAACCTCTGCCCAATTAAGCTCCCTACATCTCTCTCCT
Organism: Viscum album; assembly: GCA_963277665.1. Lineage (NCBI taxonomy): Eukaryota > Viridiplantae > Streptophyta > Magnoliopsida > Santalales > Viscaceae > Viscum > Viscum album. The sequence continues at coordinate 1,818,880,693 of OY728151.1, read as the reverse complement.
CCTCCTAGAAGCCTTACCTTAGGCAGAAGGTACTTCAAGGAGTCATTTTGATTCAAACCAAAGAAGTTACCCAAATTAAAGGTAATGGTTTCTCTTAAATTCATTTCTTTTATTTTACTTCTAACCCCTAAACTCTTTTTATTACTTTCTTTTATAACAACACCAGCATCATCAATATACTAGGATGTTGTTATGAGAAGGATTCGAACTACACTTACACACACCTCCATCTAATAGGTGAAGAACATACTGTTTCTGTGGATGGCAAACTAACGCCTCACGAAACGATGATTGTTCGATTATCTCCTACCGCCTATCATGGTGGCCATTAAGATGGCACTGTATTTATATATGATATATATTATGTTTATGTTTTCTTTATGCTTCTGTATTTTTCTTTTAAAGCATACCTTTATGGTTTCCATTATGGGTAAACGCGATAATTTCATTTGAGGAAGTGCGGACTATCACCCCCTCAAAATGATATGACTCGTTTATGCCATACGTGAGACGTATAAAGGATAAAGTTAATGATATCATATATGATATTATACTGGAATTATAATATACTTATGTATCATTATGTTTTAATTCCATTAAAATAAGAAAAAGAAATGAACGTAGCGTTCATGCGTACGTACAGCTTACCGTCTCCATGAATGGTGCATTTCATTTCTTACCTCCAAATGATATGTATTGTTATAAATATATATATATATACTGGATATATATGATATATATGATATATAAATAATGAATATCATTCTGGATATAATGAACTATTGACCACATGGACAACTTGTAAATATAAGGTGTTCATTTTTTACTCAAGTACCAAATATCGACAAAACGACCATTATTAACTTAAATGATTACATAATGTTTATAACATGGTAATAATTGATATAAAAGGATTAATAAACTTGAAAAAGGTTCTTAAGCAATTAGAAATTAACTTTAGTTTATTATTCAGGAGATTAAAGAACGAACGGGTCAAGTCGGACACGAGGTAAGGGATTTCGTCTCAATCTCCTTTCATTGAGGCATATTTTGATAATATATACATTCTTCTTTTACACGGTGTATAATAAAACCCTTTTGACTTTTACTTTCATTCAAAGGGAATCTTTTTTTCTACGAAGCGTTTTACTAAACGACAAACGGAACATTTTTAACGTTAGCAGCGACAATGACCTCTCTGTCGCCGTAATCGTTATTTGGCTTCCTCTATAAGCCTTAATGTTTTCCAAAATGATAAAGAAATCCCTCATTCTGTTTTTGGGTGTTTTGGTATTGAAAATGGTTTTTGAAATGGATTGATTATTTCAATATCTTGAAATTATTTCTTGTGATTGCAAATTAAATGTTATTAGTGAAATGTTTATATTTGCAATATTTTATGTGTTATGATTTTATAATGATACTTGGACATTTGACGGGTGGTTACGTGATAAACCAAATGACGGGTGGTGCCGTGATAAACCAGGATGGGTGGTTACGTTATAACCTTCAATGCATTGGGTATGGAAGTCGGCCGTATGGTTATTACATTTAGTGATATGTGTGGAAGTCGACCGTATGGTTATTCCATTTAAATATGTTTATGTCTCAAGTTACCTTTATATGTTATGTGTTTTTTTATAAGGGTTTTATGGTAATCTTTTGGTTACAAAAGGATAAGAAATGATCTTTTATTCAGTGAAGAGTATTTACTACTTCATAAAGGTGAAAAGTATTACTTATGATAAAATATTCATGGTTTACTTGTTGTTTTGAAAAACTAACAGTTTTCCTTCTTTGTGTATCCTTTTACTGAGTTTTTTATGCTCATCCCAAGTTTTGAAATGTTTTTCACAGGACTTAAAGATGAATAGGGTCAAGGATGGGATCAAGAAAAAAGTCATGTTGTCTATAACATGGAACTAGACATGACTCTTTTTTTCAAGAGTTTTTATTTTATGAAAGAAATGGATACTGAGTAGAATTGTCTACATGTAATATTCATGTTGTTTTGTAAATGTTATGACCTAATTCTCTAAAACTCTAAACCTGAAAAGATCCTCAATGTGAATTATTAATTTAATTCAAGATTATGTAATGTTTAAGACCGGGTCCTTATATATATGGATCTAGAGATTCATATTTGTTGTCAACATTGTAAAAGCCCATGGGGTCAAACTTTGTGGTTGGCTGAATGGGGATTGAGTTTGACTCAGAGAGTTACTTTAAAAGTGTTTTAAAGTTAATCCAAAAGTGTTTTGGATAGGTATTCACAAGGTATTGCATCTAATGTGATACAAAGGTGAAATTAATCATAGCTTTCCAAAAGTGTTTTGGAAGATATCTAAAAGGAGTTTTGGATATGGTTTCACAAGTTATTGTATACGATACAATATAAGGTGAAATGACACAAGTCTATGAGGCTTTAGTACAAGTGGGAGATTAAAGGAGATATGCTCTAAATCCATGAATGTGTGTGTGTATTGCATGCAAATTATGATTTGCATGCATGGTATATTGAGATGCACCGCCTTTAATTGAATGAATAACTGAATATTAAGTATATTAATATTCAAATGGTTTAACCCACTTAAAGCTGTCATTTATCATTACGTTACATGAAATGTAATGCTGGAGTAGAGTTTGCATTCATGAGATGAATGTTGCCATGGAATTTACTTAGGCGTAATAAACACATGAGTAAATGCAGTAGCAGTTGAAGAGTGTCTTCGACGGGCTATAAGCATTGTCATAGGATGGTTGGTTATCATTATGTTGGGCCATGAACCCGTGGCTCTCTTTATCCTTCTTCCTTTACATGCGTAGCACATCGTGGAAGTAAGGATAATCCTATATTTAGGACATGTGATTCATTCGACACATGGATACACCACGAAGGTGATATACTTTTACCACTTTAGCGATCTTTATCTAACACATATGAAAATGAAGATGATGCGGTGGCTTCTTCGGTGTAAGGTACACATATTTACAGTGTTCTTCATTTTCAATATTTATACGTAGTTTCATATTATCATGCATGGAGATCCTCAGACAAGGGTTTTTAATTGCTTCAACTTGATCTGATAAATGTTATTAGACTCTAACAAAACTCTTCAAGGGTAACCAAGACATTACTCTTATGCAAGAAAGGATACCCAAGGCTTACCTTTATGTGAAGGGTTCGCGGAAAGGTGGTCGGTATTGTAAGGTGTTACGTAAGGGTATGATATTGATTACCCTTACGCGTAAAGGTAGTGCAGAGTTTTAAAATCTCACGTAAAGATAAATGGTTTATGCGTAAAGGTTATGCAATTTTTAAAAGGGTTACGTAAAGACAACCGGCCACTTACCATTACGCGAGAGGCTAGGTAAACGTAGTGGAGGTTTTCTTAAGGCTACGTAAAGGTAACCTAGGGCTTACCTTTACGTGAAGGAGTTCACATAAAGGTAAGAGCTCAATACCCTTACGCGATATGCGCTGCATAAGGGTCAAGTCTATTTACCCTTATGTAGACTGTATCTGTAAGGATAAACATAAAATATTTTAAAAAAAATTGTTTTTAAATTCTTAAATGATTTTAACGATTTATAAAATGTTTGTAAATCATTATAAAAGGTATTTTGAAAATATTTAATTTGTAAAGGGTTTATAAATTAATTAATTAATTATAAATTGTTTATAATTAATTAAATAAATGTTTATGAAACTTTTATTTTTCCCAAATATTAAATGTTAATATTTGAAAGACTTTTTAACCAATTATATGGCATAATTTATGATCTAGAAATAAAATTGTTTATTTAGAAATCATATGTTATAATTTATAGAGTTATAAATTATGAAATAAGGCCAAAATATAAAGTGTTTATATTTAAATTATGAATTGTTCGTAATTAATTATTTTGAATTGTTTAAAATAAAAAAGTGACCTTATTTGGATATTATTGAAGCCGCTTTTGATGATTGATATGATCAAGGTTTAATAATGTATAAGTATGATATTTAGATTATGTAAAATGTTTACATAATAGAAATTGGATTATAAATAGTTTATAATTCATATAATTCATATAATATAACGATTAATATGAAAGAGTTCATATTTGAATGAATATAAAATGTTTATATTCAAAATTATAGAATGTCCAAAATGTTGGTTGAAATTATAAAAAGGTTTTATAGTTAGCTTTTATATGAATTGTTCATAAATGGTTAATCCATTTTTAAAATTTTGAATTCTTCTTTTATTTAAAAGGTTTAATCTCTGTTATATGCATGTTTAGTAAATTGTTTAATAAATATGAATATTGTGTATGTTTTAGTTTAATTGTTAAACTGCTTCTAGATAGAGTCTTGCATTACATACTAGTAATGTCACTATAATGAATTTAGTTTTTCATCTACCTTAACCTCGGTTTGTACATATTAGATGTTAGAGTTATGATGAATTTGATTCTCTCTTGAATAAAGCATCCACAGGTAAACGAACTTGGGGTCAGACTACCTATCTATCTGGAGGCTTATGCCATGTCTAGGCTGGTGAATGGGGTTTGACTATTTATCACTCTAGGCTTACTCATGTGGAGATTGTCAATCTCATATAATTTTAAAACTTTACATGAAGTGTTCGTGTACCTTATACATATGATGCATTCAGATATTTATGAATATACTTGACTTCTAATTTTGGGTAACACAAACTTGTGGGTTGTGTAAAGAGTTACACGGCCCTTCTAATTTGCCAAAACCTCAATCATCCAACTGGGCAGTTTCGTGCCAAAGTCGGGTGCCATTGGATTATCTTGTGTAAGGCAAGCAAGTAGTATGTGACTTTGAATTGTCTTGTTGGCTAGTTTCGTGTCAAAGCCGAGTGTCCCTAGATTGTCCTTGGTTAGCTTGTTTTTGGCATTTTCTTTCGGTAACACTTAGTTAGGAAGCCCTAAAGGTTAAGATGTCAGAGGAATATAGTTGAGTTTATCTATATGATGGACTAGACAAAGGGTTGTTCACTCAGCTATCCAAGAATCATATATGATATGATTGAGATGATGCCCTACCAAAATAATTAAATGGTGAGATGAATGCTAAAGCAAACTCATTGCTTTGTGAAATATGGATCTTAATCCACTAATGGTGATGATGAATTTTCAAAAAGGGGTCATCACTTTAGTGGGAGTTCATGTAATAAAAGTCCTTATTAAATGGTTAATGATACATGATGCTCATCTGATAAAAGCTTTTGTCGTAGATAAATATCATCATCATCATCAAGCTAAACATTTTGATCAGTCCTTATAAGGAGAAGCTTAATGTAAGTTACTCCTAAGACTGGTGACTTAAGAAAAGTTCTTAAGCAAGATTGGTGATTTAAGAAATGTTCTTAAAGAAAATTCTATTGTGTCAGAACAGTTACTCAGTAACCAAGTGTGGAAGTTGTTCAACAGGTGAATCTAAATACTTATGAAAGCATAGAGTGATTCATTAATGGTTTCAAAGGCATTGGATGCAAAATGGGCAAAGGAATCTTAGTCTCTATTCAGGTACTCAATATGATTGGGTACGTCAATGATTTAAGGAATTTTCGTCTCATATACTCAATATGATTGGGTATGTCAAATGATATTCAATGTGATTGAATATGTTGATGACTCGATGAGACTAAAGGTTTCCTTAAAGCTTTATTGGTTATAGAAATCAATTCTATTATTCTGTCAGATATATGATATCAACTGTATGATTTGCAAAGTGTTGTAAATATACAGAAGGTTCAAAGTTAAGAAAAAATTGGAGCTTGAAGGTTGATTTCAAGTAATGAAGCAAAGGAGTTGCTACATTGATAACTTGGATGTTTCAAGCTTGGATAAACTTTTCGTAAGATGTGTATTTTATCTCATCTAGCTCTTGAGAAGAGCATGTAAACAATGGTTGTTTAAATGAAATGAGATGACCGTTTTTAATACACATAGTTTATAATTTGTTTAATTCTATAACTTGCTTTAAGAGGAGACTAAAATAATTTGTTTTGGTTAGGGAATTTATCCTGTTGTCATCTATGAAAATGTTCCGACAATATGATTGAATTTAAAGAACGTTTACTCGATATTCTCAAAGTGTTACAAATATATATGAACTAGGCATAAGATATCTAGGTTCTAAAGTGTTGCATAGGCAGTACAAGTAGGTAAAAGTTAAAATATGCGGGAATGTGTTCCCACCACCCATCGGTGAGATATTTTAATAAAATCTTCTTTTCAAAAAAAGAAAGGTTTCAAACTCATAGAATATCATATATATATATATATATATAAACAATAGTTTATTTGTTTAATATTCCTATTGAAAGGAAATAAATGTTATTTCCCAACACAAAAGGGTTTGTGTTTCTTAGCAAGATGTTCTGAAAAGAATATAGTTTCTAAACCCTTGACATTTATTATTGGTCTTTGGTGTCTTGAGGATGTCGCCTGAGGTTAGTGGCCCTTCACCTCTTCTCAAGCCAATGAGTTGAGGCGGGATGTTACATTGGATGTGGGTCGCGTGGATGTTGAACGACGACTAGGGTGGAGGCGTCATTCCTAGCGGGGCTCAGCGACGGCAGATGTCGCGAGTCGGGGGGGGCAACGGCGCACGATGGGAGGATCCCTTTGATACCATGTAGGAGTAAAACCAACTTCTTACCTCAATAAGAGGTGGACTTATTTATAGATTAAGAAAAATAAATACATTTAATGTGAAACTCTAAAATACATTTAATTGGGCCCAACCTATTTGATTTGGGTCCAACACATTTAATTTTATCCAATGGAGATCGTGAACCTCATTCCATAATGAGACGGGAGTTCATTCTTTGTTGGCTGAAACTCCCTCTGATTCTCTTCTCTCTGTCTGCCTTCAAGGAGGAGGTGCTAGCTCACCGTTGTAGCGAAGAGATCCTACCAAAGCGTTCAATGATTCCAGTGGTTGTGGATACTGTTGGAGTCTGCATCCCACATCGGACTTGAGGTCCGGTGTGGTCTTAATTATTTGTTATAAAAGAACCTCAAGAGCTCCTTTAGAGAGTACACCTTGGGGGTTCGGTTTCTCCTATTTTTCCATTCTATAGATACCTTTGAAGTCAAGAACCTATTAGTTGTTGTTGAGGGGGCTCAATCAAACTCATTGTCACCAAAAATCAAAAGCATGGAAAGTGAGACGCTTGTTTTATGGTTTTCTTATTCCGTCTTGTTGATTCCACTCTCGGTCGATCTTGTAATGGGTTTTGTGTTTTCTTCCACTACTTATGGGCATAGATAGGTCCTACAAATGCCATCATGGATATCAAGAAATATGGCTGACATAATTTGTGGAACTTTAAAGGATCACCTCGCTCAGGCCACCCTTTAAAAAATTCTAAAAGGACAAATGAAATGTATTGAAAATGTAACAACCTGTGGAGTCAGCAATCTTCAGTTTCAGATATATTGTGTTAGTGTCCTTCCGTTGATTTTTCTTATTTCATCTTGTTGATTCCACTCTCGGTTGATCTTGTAATGGGTTTTGTGTTTTCTTCCACTGCTTATGGGCATAGAGAGGTCCCACAAATGCCATCATGGATATCAAGAAATATGGCTGACATAATTTGTGGAACTTTAAAGGATCACCTCGCTCAGGCGACCCTTTAAAAAAGTCTAAAAGAACAAATGAAATGTATTGAAAATGTAACAACCTGTGGAGTCAGCAATCTTCAGTTTCAGAAATATTGTGTTAATGTCCTTCCGTTGACCCTGCACCATGAAATCTCGAGTAATGTCGAATGAGGAACCCTCTGCATCCTTGTCGAGGCCAATCTTCTTGTGATCTGCATTAATTGCATATGGGTGAAGAAATTTAAGGAAGAGGATTTCAAATCAGAAAAGGCATATATTCCCAGTTCACCTAGATGATGTGGAATGGAATGGGATGCACAACCCACACTTTCACCATCATAATCTGATCGAAGAAAAGGATCCATCAGAAGTTCCTCAGCAGACAGCCGACTGGACACATGACTAATACACTTTTCTATAAACGCACTTATTCCAGGATCTGCCACTTTAGCCAATGATGCTGGTTTAATTCCCTACAGGAAGAAAGGAAACGGTCCATAACTACCATGTCCATTATTGTATTCATGATGGAAAAAACCAATAGGGAAAAGCAATTAAGACTCCATTTGATATCAATTATCACTTAAGATAAATGTTTCTGTATAAGCATTTACAGATTGCTTACTGAAAAAGTGTTTTCCTGCCAGTTATTGAAGTGGTTTTCTTTTGGAATTTAAGTGTGGGTTTTTTTTTCAGAAACAGAACACTATAAGCCGGAACAAGGCCCAAGCAACACGCCCATAGCCTCATTTCAAGGTGAGATTTTTGACACATCAGAAGTGATGTAAAAAAATTAGCCTGAACCCGATACATTGTTTCTCATGGAAAAAAAAAGAAAAAAAAAACAAATTTCCAATATCACCAAGTCCTTTGGATATTAAATATAGGGCACCGCATCTCTCCACATGCGTTCTTAACACAAATTTTCAGATTTCAAACAAGATTTCTGTTTGGAGACTGGTTGTCTGATTCGGGTCATTGAAAGCAATTTGATGGACTATGGTGCAAGGAATATAAGATTTTTTATTTTTTACTTTTTTACAAAAAGGAATACCAGATACCTGCGCAGCTTTAGACAGAGGGAAGCCACCATAAACCTTAATGCAAAGCTAACATAACATCACTGCTCAGTACTTTCTTAAAACCTTCATGTAAAACAAATGTAACATCACAACTTACTGAGGATGAGTTTGACTGCACTTATCAAAGCATTTGTTTCATTTTAGAAAATATACATATTTAAAATTTTAAAGAAAACCAATTATATAATTGACAAAAAAGAAAACTTTTTTAAAAAGTAATCTGAAAACATTTATACAATACTGCTTATTGGAAATGAAAGTGTGGAAAACACTGTTCTGTAAGTATTGTCAAGCACAATTTGAGAAGCCCGAAGCATCCTACATTAATAAAAAGGTAAAATCTTTTTTAAATTATGGTACATATTTCACATTCCCAAGACATGATTGTAGGCCCCCTTTGCTAGATAGAAACTAAATTGAAAAAAAAGGAATAAAAAATAATGGAAAGAAAAGAAAAATTAAAATATGATGTTTTGTTAGCAATGAAAAGGGAATTAATTCGATATAATGAAATTAATGACATGCTAACAAATAATAGATTATAATTAAAATAAATAAATACTTTTTTTTAAAATAAATACATAACTATTGCTATTATATTGAGATATTGAAAAATTAATAGAAGTAAATAAAAATATCTATTTTATTTTTTATTATATATTTTTTAGCATTTCCTTTAATTTCCTCCTATAAAGGGGAGCAAACATAATGCCTCCCGGGAGGGAAAGGAAACCTCAACTTGCAGCCAAACAGCCAGAGAGAAGGAAAAAGGTCATTTTTCCTTTCCTTTCGCCTCAAATTCATTCAAACAACCAAACGGGGCCATAAAGTAGAAAATCCTCCCACAAAGACACAATGTTCATAAAAGCAACTATTGTTTTTTATAGAAGTGGGCGAGTGAGAGAGGCTGGGTGCTGGGTGGGGGGGGGGGGAGCAGGTATGGTGGGGATATTACCCAACTGCCAGGGGCAGTGATTTTTTTTTTTTTTTTTTTAAAAAAAACAGGTTGGGGCTGAGACCCCTGTTATTAGAAAAAAGAAAATCCTCTTTTAAACAAAGTCAAGAGATAACACTTTCATGACCCGGAGGCCCAAAGACCCAATGCGACATGGCCCAGGGGCAGTGATGTCAATGCCTTAAATAAAGTTGTTAGGAAGTAGTTTGGGCTACTACGTAGATGGAGGGGGGTACCTATTGTTTAGTCATTTCAGCGGCGGCTGAGTGGGTGGTTAGGCCATCGGCCCTAGGGTGCAGCGTTACCCAGGGAGTCTTCTTCTTTTGTCATTCTTCTTCTAATTCCTGTTCGAAGTGGCTGTAGAGATGTAATGCTCAAATAGATTTTTGTATGGCAAGAAGTTCCAGAACTCAGGCCCTTCCAACCAATAACCAACAAGTAGTGGGGTAGAATGAATACATCCAAAAAATGCCAAAGAGCTGGACAAAACTGAATCTGCAGCAACACCCCTAAGAGCTGCCTCACCAACTGCAGTCGCCCCAACTTCCTCTATAACAACAATATTCGGAACACGATGAAGCTCCTTGTGGTGCAGTGGTTCTTGTTCTCCTATACCTCCTCTATGGACCCCAACAGCTGCAAACAAAACCACAAACGGAAGTTGCACATCGAACTACTGCCACAGAACAGTCCCAGCCTGGAATCCCCACAAGCCTACTGCTTGTTCTGCCTTGGCAACGGAATCTACCTCCTCTTCAAAACATTCATCAGACCCCGAATCAGCTTCAAACCTGTCCTCATTGCACAAAGCAAACAGAACGTAACCCCTCCATCATAGGCTGCATATGCATGTCCAAAACACATTCAGCAGCACAGCAAGACTTGTCTTCCAAACTAGCAACGTCACTCCCAACACCCGCCCCGCTACGATCTCTCGGGAACCGAGCATCCAAAGGTTTCAAATGTGGAACGACAGCAAGTTGATCCTCCTCAGGATATGCATGTCCAATGGCAAAAGGCCTTGGGATGCTCGAACAGGACTATGTTGCGCTGCCTCCTCACCTAGCTCCAAAACACATTCAGCAGCACAGCAAGACTTGTCTTCCAAACTAGCAACGTAACTCCCAACACCTGCCTCGCTACGATCTCTCGGGAACCGAGCATCCAAAAGTTTCAAATGTGGAACGACAACAAGTTGATCCTCCTCAGGATACCTTTCCTGCTCAACCACGCTTAAACTCAGAAGATTGCCTTTTTAGGACGTTCTGGACTAGATCCAAATCGTTCCTCCAACTCTGTACTGTTAAGATAATCCACAGCAGCCTCACCCTGTCTACCAGTTTCAGAACTGTCATCTACTTGCAACTCAAGTTCTCTAATCCTCTCTGTCGCCTGCTCCTCCATGTCGCATATCCTGAGTGAAACTATTACCTCAAATCGCCACGGCAGAACTAGCATAATTCGTTGATTTTCAACCATTCCACAGTCCAGTTTTTCAACGTTAGACTATGCATCCGACATCGACTGGTCTCACACCTGTCTTCCGGAAAACAGGCTTCATGTGCCACTGGCAACATGCTCTAACTCACTTCATTCGCAATCAGTGGTTTCGAACACAAACCGGGAACTAGCTGCTGCTCGCCACTCATATTTCTCCATCTGCGCCAGCTTCAGCGGCTCCCAAGTTGCACCTAGATTAGCTCTCAGCCAGGTCAAGAACCAGATCAGGGCAGTGTTCTTCATACAAAGCTGAGATATTGGCAGCTTCATGTCTTCCAACGCCCGGCTAATCCGAAAATAGGTCTTTGTGTTCGTAATCCAGGCCCAAGGATCCGCCCCAGTGAAAGAAGGCAGTTCCACTCTCTCTGGAATACTTCTCATACCATCAACCATAGCAGCGTTTTCCGGTTTCAGGCTTTCATCTCAACTGCTGGTAACCACTGCATTCCCGCTTCTACTGCCAATTGGAAACAGTGGGACTGTCACGCTCTGCTTCACAGGTTCTAATCTATGCTTCGCGTGCAGCTCCAGCTCCACATCACTCTCCAACATCTGCTCTTCCAGCAATTCCTTTCCATCCCGCAAGGGCGTCAACAACGGCTCATGATCCTGCCCCTGCTTCTCATGCCTTCGCATCAAACTTTCCAAAGCCGCTTCAATGGTAGGAAACAAGTTTTCCATACTCGATTGCATCCGAATTAGGATGAGCACTCAATTTCCCCGCAGCGATTGTCCAGCTGCAAACACTTTATCAGTAATCGCGTCTCAGCAACAATTGTTGCAACGGTGTTCCGACCACTCCTCAACGTTCAGCCTTCTCTGATCATCCTCACAGCGCGCACTAACTCCAATGATAGCGTCTCTCAACGCTGGACAGCAGGAATTAAGTTGAGAGAGAAAATTTATTCAGCACAGTGATTTTCTTCATTTTTCCTTCAGCAGCAATCGTGTCTTCCAACAGCAAACACAGTCCTCTCAACGAGCATCCAGACCTCACGTCAACTCTGTACGCCTTCCCAGCTTGTGTGCTTCCAAAGCAGATTCCATTTCTTTCCAGCGAACTTTCAACTGTTGCCACCAGTCACGAGTCCTTTTTGAGATCAGTATTCCTCGATTGATTCCTCAGCGATCGCTCTCTTAATGAAAGCACCAAATTGTTAGGTTCTCAGCCTAACAATGGTCCGCACACCAGAAAATAGGTAGGAAGAAAGAACAGTTCAGCAACGACTATTATTCCAGTAGTGAGGAATAGAAACAGAAATTACAATGAAATGAGTGGTAAGAAATGTAAAAGGAGACGAGGAAGAAAAAAAACTCCCCTGAAAGACCACTTCCGGTGAAGCAGAAGAAATCTCTGGAATGAATAACGTGCCCCTCCCCCACTGAAGGCTCCCCTGCTTAATACCCCAACCAATCACTAACAACCTCAACCTGCCCCCGACAATTATCTATAACAAATTACAACACTGCCCCTTGACAGTCATTTATTACTCCCCTACACATACAGCAGTTAATACCTCTATCCTTATTCTGACAACCCCCACACAGCAGTAATTCACCGATGCCCACACAGGTAGCCCCCCAGCCAGCCCTCATCTGACAGACTCAATCCCAATGGGCCCATGTTCCTAACAGAAATGATTGAGAAGGTAAAAATGATTCAGCACCACATGAGGGCATCTCAAAGCAGGTAGAATAGATCTGCAGATAACAGGAGAAAAAATCTTTCGTTTTGAGGTAGGCGATCATATCTTTCATAAAATACCTCATTGGAAAGGTGTTATGTGTTTCGAAAAGAAAAGAAAATAAAGTTAAGTCCACGGTTTATTGGATCGTATGAAATTGTGGAAAAGGTGGGATCAGTTGCTTACTGAGTAGCTTTGTCTCCGAGTTTATCTCAAGTACATGATGTATTTCATGTTTTGTTGTTAAGGAAATATGTACCAGATGCATCTCGTGTTGTGACCCCTGAGCTGGTACAGTTGGAAAAGAATCTTTCCTATGAAGAAAAATAAGTGCAGAATCTAGATCGCAGAGAGCAAGTGTTGCGGAATAAGGTAACTCGGTTAAAGTTTTTTGGAAGAACCATGTGATTGAGAAAACAATATGAGAACCCGAAAAGGCTATGAGGGAAAAATATCTCTACCTGTTTTAAGTGATGAATAAAATTTCAAGGATGCAATTTCCTTGAGGGAATAATGTGACAATCTAGGTAATGTTAATAATAAATCAATTTCATATCTTTATTAATATTCATGATTAGATTTTATGGATTCGCATTCATTACAATAATTTTATATGATTTTTCAAATCAAAAAAGTAGTTTTATTCTAACTAAAGCGTCTTCCATTATTATATGATTTTATTTAAAAGATAAATTTCTAAAATTTACAAATTGAAGTTGATAAAATGGATTTCAGTTTTGATATTAGCATATCTATAGCACCCCCGGTTTAAGGTATGTAACCTTTGTTTATGCATTTTTATGTGTTTAAAGTGCATGGGATGAGTTGGGAAGAGGTTGAGAGAGTTTGGAATGGTTTTGGATGAGTTCGGAGGCTTTTAAATGGGTGCACGGTTTGAGCACGGTTAAGGGAAACCGTGCGGATGCTCCAGGAAACCGTGCAGGGGGAGACAGTAGGCTTCGCACGGCCTGCGCACGGTTTGCCAAACTGTGCGAAGCAACCGTGCGGACCCTTGCTCTCAAGGCAGTAGCGTGCGCACGGTTAGCGCACGGTTTGCCAAACCGTACGGGCTAACCGTGCGCCCACTTAAAAATAAGGTTATAAGTTCTGGGCTCCCTCGGGCTTAACCTATTTCACTCCAAACTTCCTCCCACTCGTGGTTCACTCGGGTTCTTCGGTTCTCAGGGGGTGGAGGAGCTTTCCCACTCATTTTGGAAGCATTTTGAAGAGGGTTCTTGGTGTATTGAAGGTGGTTTTTCCCGGGTAAGTCTCTCCTCTTGGTTTCTTTGTGTTTTCCTCTAGATCTGCTCTTCCCTCTTTCTTGGTTTTCTAGATCTACACTTGTTGTGTGTAGATCTAGGGTTGTGGTTGTCTTGGATGATGATTTTGAGGCTTCTGGATGCTAGGGAAAGGGATCTAGAGAGGTTTCGGTGGTGCGTTCGCCGGTTTTGGGGCGCGGTTGCTTGTGGGTCGATTCCTCGGGAACCCTAAAGGTAGGTGGCTTCTCTCTCGACTCCACTTGGTTAGAACTAGTGGTTCTTTGTTACAATTAATTGTTGTGCTGAAAATTAATTGTGATTTGTTATGCGAAATCGGTTGGAAATCCATTTGGGGATTTTTGGGAAAAAGGGGGTTTCATGGTGAAATGCTATTGTTGCGGATTTTAAAATAGAGATTTTAAAATGGGTTGTTGAGATTGATTTGGGAAAATGGTTGATGAAAAATGGTTTTCAATAAAGATGTTGTTTTTATTGAAATGTGGTTTGGCATGGAAAATGGTTTTCAATAAATGGATGATTTATTGAAGTGGATTAGTATGCAATGGAATTGGTTGATTGCATGTTGTGTGATATTGGTGGGTTATATGCTGGTTGTGATTGGTTGAAATGTTGTGTGGAAGTGGGCGGGAAGTCTCACTATAAAAGGTGATGGATAGTGGTCGGAAGAACCACCATGTGGGTAGTGGTCGGGAAGTACCGCTAGTTGTAAATGGGTGAACGGGTTGGGCGGAAGTCCCACCGTTTTGGTTGCTTTGGTGTGAATGGGTGAACGGGTTGGGCGGAAGTCTCACCGTTTTGGTTGTTTGTTGTGCATTGCTTTGCAAGATGGAAGTTGTTGTGCTAACGTGTAAATGATGAAATGGTTTGTGGCATGTTTGCTTTGGCTTTCCCTTGGTTGTTTGGTTTGGGTGTGATGACTTGGTACGACCATGTTTGGCTTATGGAAATGTTTTCACTTGTGACTATTTTATATAAATTGTTTTATATAAATGTGTTAACGGTTTTATCCTAGTGGCGTATGTAGGGAAGTCATTTGAGGAAAACCTACTGAGTTTTAGTACTCACCCCCTGCTTTGGCACTGTGGTATCTTTGCAGATGTCGTGTACCGTGACGTGGGCAAAGGTAAGGCATCTCCCTCCTTTAGTGGAGCATTGTGATGTCATGGTGGAGCTTGGAGCTTGGAGCTTAGTGTGGAGTTGTGGTGGTGTCATGGCTTGTGGTGTTTGGTTGTTTCGTTTCCGCATTGTACTTTGATGTTGGTTGGACATGTCTAGTTGTAATGGTTTTGGGTTGTATTGTGGAACAACTTGGTTGTCCTTTGGGAATACATGCTTGAATGTTTTGGTTGACATGCATCATATAGTGATTGATGGTGGATGGTTTGGTTGGTTTTGTCTTAAAGGCAAATCGTTCCTCAATTTGTTCTCGAAGCCCTCGGCATTTATTGTCAGCCTTTGGCGCCTTAGGAACGTCGCTTAAGGCCAAGTAGCCCTCACCGCCTCCTCAAGCCAATGAGGTAGGGGCGGGGTGTTACAATATCAAATTTAGCTTGAGGTGAATTTTTGGGATTTAAAAGAAAATATTGATTTTTAGATGAATAATAAAAAATACCCATTTTTATAAAAATTGTTGTTTCTTTTTGTTAAAATGAAGAAGTGGGCCCAATACCCAAGATGTCTCTTAAGAGAGGCCTTGGAGTTTATTTATAATCAATAATAAATATCACAAAATAACTAAAGTCTGATGTGGGACTTGACACAACTTAACCTCTAACACTTCCCCCTCAAGCTAGGTGTACCTAGCTTGGATAGGTAAGAAAACAAAAATAATCATCTTTGACACTCCCCCTAAAGTTGGACATGCTCACCTTGGAAACATAAAAAAAGAAAAAAAAGAAGTCATCCTCGTATGCAGCGTCCACTGGTTTTGCTCCACCTGTTGTGCACCTGCCCATGGGTGCGAAAGAAAAGATGATCGGCATAGAACTCTCATGCTCCCTTGCTGAGGACGACCCTTGCTTCAAGATGTCGGATGAAACGGCGACTGACAGACGGCCTCAAAACGGTCGGGTGAAACGACGCCTGACTAGCAGACCCAAAAGGCCGGGTGATACGGCGTCCAACTTTGCGGACCCAAATTGCCGAGTTGAAACGGCGTCCGACTAACGAACCCTAAAATGCCGAGGTGAAACGGCATCCGTATTTGTGGACCCTAAATTCTGGTTGACAGCAAAGGTTTGAGGAACGGCAAGGAGCAGCAGGATAAAAGCAAAGAATCCATTTTGCAGTGATGAAGAAGTCCGACGGAGATCCAAACAGCCTAATGGAGATCCAAACAAAATTAAAGGGACCCAACGTAGATCCAAGCAAAGATGGGCAAAATTAGAAGGGGCCAACGTAGATCCAGGTGGGCCCAACAGATGCAAACAGAAGGCAAGAAGAAATGGATGTTGGCAGCAAGAGCCGCTTAGAGTAGCAACGGGAGGGTGGCCTGGAGAAGCTGGGTCGCCTGGTGCTCATCGCACATCTTGCGCAGGAGATATTGGAGATGCACCACCGCTGAGAGGTTGCACCATCAGAGGTAGCGCCGGAGTAGGGGGTCGCGCGCATAGGCGCAACTAGTCTGGAAGACAGTGCGTCAGGAGGCGGTTGCGCAGGGGAAGGAGTGCGGCGTCGGAGCGGAAGGGGCGACCGTGCAGGTGAACAAGCAGTCGCGCAGGGATCTGGGGCGGACCGGAGCGGTCGCAGGGGTGTGTGTGCAGGTCTGGAGGGGGAGTGTGTGTGGTCTTGTTATTTGGTGTCTTCTTTCTTTCTTTTTTGTGGGACTCTTCTTCCAAGTTATACCTGTTCTAGCTTGAGGGGGGTGTTAGACCCGATTAATTGTATTTTCTAGTTAAGTGTATTTTTGAGTCCCACATCGGTTTCCTCTTGTAATTATTTTTCTCTATCTATAAATGAAAGTCCTCACCTCTCTTTGAGGTAGGAATTGTACCAAAAAAATAATCATCATCGTCATCTTTGACACTCCCCCTCAAGCTCGACATGCCAAGCATGGAAACATAAAAAAAAAAAAAAAAAAAAAAAGCATCCTCGTATGCAGCATTCACTGGTTTTGCTCCACCTGTTGTGCTCCCGCCCATGGGAGCGAAAGACAAGATGACCAGCATAGAACTCACATGCTCTCTTGTTGAGGATGACCCTTGCTTTAAGATGTCGGATGAAACGACGATCGACAAACAGCCTCAAAACGGTCGGGTGAAATGGTGCCCGACTAGCGGACCCAAAAAGCCAAATGATACGGCGACCAACTTTGCAGACCCAAATTGCCGAGTTGAAACGACGTTAGACTAACGGACCCTAAAATGCCAAGTTGAAACGGCATCCGACTAGCGGACCCTAAAATGCCGAGGTAAAATGACGCCCGTTTTGCGGACCCTAAATTCCGATTGACAACAAAGGTCTGAGGAACAGCAGGGATCAACGGAGAACCTGATAGAAGCAAAGAATTCATTTTGCGGTGATGAAGAAGTCCGACAGAGATCCAGGCAGCCTAATGGAGATCCAGGCAAAATTAGAGGGACCAAACGTAGATCCAGGCAGAGATAAGCAAAATTAGAGGAGACCAACATAGATCCAGGCAGAAGGAGATGAGCCTGACAGATCTAAGCAGAAGGCAAGAAGAAATAGATGTTGGTTGCAAGAGTCGCTTGGAGCAGTGACGGGAGGGTGGCCTGGAGAAGCTGGGTCGCCTGGTGATCATCGCACATCTTGCATAGGAGATATTGGAGATACACCGCCGCAAAGAGGTTGCACCATCAGAGATAGCGCCTGGAGTAGGAGGTCTCACGCAGAGGCGCAACTGGTCTAGAAGACGGTGTGTTAGGAGGCTGGGGAAGGGGCAGCGACGTGAGGGGGGCCATCGGGGGCTGCGAACCTGCTCGGAAGGCAGCGGGGGGCATCGCACGAGGAGCAAACGAGGGAGGGGGGGCAGCCGGCAGGGGCGGACGACTTTGATAGTGGTCAAGGGCCGCCCCCAGGGAAATCCTTTAGAGAGAAAAAATAACCTAGAAGGAGAGAAAAATATGTGGGAGGGTTTTTGGTTAGACCCCCTTTGATACCATGTTAAAATGAAGGAGTGGACCCAATACCCAAGATGGCTCTTAAGAGAGGCCTTGGAGTTTATTTATAATCAATAAGATCACATGATACCTCAAGTCCGATGTGGGACTTGACACAACTTAACCTATAACACTTTTCAATTATTTAAAAAGCATCATTCTATTTTGGATTGGTTTTAAAGTAACATTAGTCCCCTTTGACTAAACACAATTCAATTAATGTCATAGGAATAAGCATTATACTTGATTTTAGTATAAATTCATTTTTAAGCTTAAAAACGCATTTTTCTAAAAAGCTGTTTTTCATTGCGTTTTACGCGCATATATTAAAATTAGTTTTTGTCACTTCTGCAAATTAAATCTTGAAAAATGAATTTCATATTTGGAATCTGGAAGTTCAAAATTAGTAATGAATTCAATTTCATTTTTGGTCATAATGAATAGTAATCATGATAAAAAGTTGTCACCAGGAAAAGGTAAAATGAATTAATTAAGGTTAAAACTATGTGATAAGGTCACAAAATCTTATCTTTAATCTTATTGGAAGAGAGGATTTCGACTCATCACCCTAGCTTCGAACTTGGATAGATTTGGTACCACTTGACCATGAGTAAGACATTTATAATATTTAAAAGTTAAGAATAATTACAACTCTCCTCACTTACAAAATGGCATCTCATCTCTTCACTAATTCACACATTTTGAGTCATTTAGCTCGACCAATCTCAACCCAAATCCCTCCCCAACCTCCCTCCCCATATCCTAGAGGTCTTAGGCACACCAAAAGACCAACCTAAAAGGCTAAGGTCTAAGTCAAATGAGGTTTTCTGAAAAAGAGCTATAACTCTTAACCGAGTTCGTTCATGCTTATTTTTTATTCCACCTCCTTCAAATCTGTCAGAACCATATGATATAATAACATCAGCATCTCCAATATAATGAAATGTTATTATGTTTATGATACAACCTTTTTTCATCCCCTATTTCATCCTATGAGAAATGAAAACATCATTTGTGCGTACGTGTGGACTATCACCTCCACGAAGCGATATGTTTTGTTTTTCATTATCGTTTCACATGGCTGGTTATTATGATGGATTTAATGAATAAGTATGATATTCATGACATAATTATAATTGTGAAAAGATACGATATTACTTGCTTTTTTGTCCTTCCATTTATTAGAAAATGATAGCGTCGCTCGTACGTACGCGTGGACAACTACCTCCACAAAGCGATTTGACTCGTTTTTCATGTTCGTCTTTCGTGGTTGGTTCTAAAATTGTATTTAATGTATAAACATGATAATTACGTCATGATCAATATTCTGGAGATATGAAATCATGATCTCTTTGACCATGGTCAACCTACCGAAGTTGTTTTGGAATTATGAACAGAACGTCCTCAAAACATCTGACATGAACTTAACCGATTTAGTAACTAAAAAAGGTTCTTAAACAAGTGAATAATTAATATAAATTCATTATACATGAGTTAAAGTATGTGGCGAGTCGGACACGAGGTAAAGGGTTTTTTCTTTAAAACCTTCTTTTAAAAGTTTTCAGCTTTTTCTTTTCTTTTTCCTCAATATACATCTACTTTATGTTATTAATATACTGAAATGTATGTTGGAAGTCATTTTAAACCATGTTTGACTTTCTTTACAAATATTTTAAAAGAAGTCTTTTTAGCGTTTTCCAAACGGGTTATTTTTTACATTTTTACAAGTGTGAAAGGAATTTTTTTTCACATATACGGCATGAGTGAAATTTCCCACCATCATAACCGTTATTCTTTAAGAAGCTTCCTCTGCAAGTTTTCATGGATTTTCAAAGAATATTGCATTTCTCATTCTTCTAGAAATTTATCGCTTCAAGAGTTTTCAAAGGAAAAAGGATTTTTATCCTTATTTTTACGTGAAGCCTGAAAATGCTTCTACAAATGTGTTAAACATGATATTTTATGAGATTTTATGATGGAAATGCAAGCTTATATGTGTTTTTTATATATTATGGTCATGATGACAGGTGAGCCCGATATAATTCTCCAATGCATTAGGTAATGATTTTGTTCTTCGGGAAATATATGTTGAAATTAACGGAGTAGGTTATTCGATTTGTAAGAGTGCTTGTAAGAGTGATTGTAAAAGTGATATCTGTCCCGAGATACCTACATGTTTTTTCTATGCTTACAAATGAATTTTCAATTTTATAAGGTAAGCTAATGAGCTTATGTTTAAAGAAAAATTTATGTCCCTTTTAAAGGAGAGAAGTATGTTTTCCAAAAAAAAAAGTTTTCATGAGTACTCGTGTTTTACAAAAAACACTCATGATTATGATTTTGCTTTTAAAATTGCTTATGAGAAATTTTATGAAAAGATTTGGTATGTGAAGTTGATTTTTCAAGTAAGTGATTATTTTGAGCTCAAAGTTAATATATAACAGGCGAATTTTCTATGGGATTTCAAGATTTTCAAAATGTACTAACGTGTTTCTTTTTGTATCCCTTACTAGGTTTTTTTTGTGTTCTTCCCATGTTTTCAAATGTTTTTCACGGAGCTTAAAGATGAGTAGTAAACTATAGCAAGGTCTATTTTTCCGCTATAGGGATTCAACGAATTAATTTTGAAAGAAACAAGGGTTTAAATTTAAGAATCCTGTTTTTATGGAAAATAATAAACATTGAGTGGAAGTGTCCACTTTGTATTGGGACCCTTGCCTAAGGATGATCACTCGGTAGAATTTAAAAAGAACAAACTGTATTTCTGGAAAGTAACAAGTTGTAGAAATTACACCAAAAGAGATTACAGCCAGTGGGAGAAGATAAAAGGGGAAGGAAGACATAAACTCCCCCTGGAATGACCACTTCCCCCGAGGCCGAAGTCGTATCCTCCCAAGATCACCTCTCCAACAGCTACCAAGCAGCAATACCCAGAAATAAATAATACCCCTTCCCAGCAATCAATACCCCCTGTTTAATAGCCACAACTACTTCCTAACAAACCCCCTACCTGCCACTACTAACACAGATAATAAAATGCAAAAGACAACGCTGCCCTCCCAACAGTGAACACCCCCTGCCCACACATGGCAGCCTCAGCCACTCCCAACCAGCCTGCACATGACAGCACATGCACGGACAGCCCCCGCATTCCTAACAAATTCCCCAGCGCTGAAAAACCACATTGTCCCCAAGGTGGACATTCAACAGAGCTTGGCGTCTTTAACACTGGAACGACGGCTCCTGGTGGTGGCTTCGGCAGTGGCCTTAATATTGTTGTGCTCCCAGCAGCCATCATCGGAGCCTCTGTCCTAGCAGTCTTCACTCCATCTTGTACAAAAGCATTTGAAACATGATGAAACTCTGTTCGGTGCAGTGGTTCTCATGCCTCTATGCCTTCTTTTCAGTCCCCAACAACCCACGCATCACCAACCTTGACCAGCCTTTGAATCTGACAAATAATTTTAATTGCACTTGGTCAAAACTTGGGTTCTGCAGCCTGGAACAAAACAGTAACAGTACATCTCTCCCTTCCAGCAGAAAGTTTTCCTTGTAGTGCCACTATTTCGGCCATCAGCACCCTTTCTGTAGCTTCCCTCCGATTCAGCAACCATGTGTTGCTCATCCAAAGACCGTTTGGCCCATCGAAGAAGCCCTTTTGATACTCGGATAAGCTTTTTCTGCGCTGCAACTTCTCTAAGCCCCAATGAGCAAACAGCAGCACTGCAAAGCTTGAATGCCGAATTTCCTTCACTAGTGCTGCAAAAATTGTTCCTTGCTTCTTCCTTTTATGCTACGACCTATGGTAGAAGCCAGGTGTGGACAGCAGCTCTGCAAGGTTGGAACCCCTCACGCGCCTCACTATGATCTCTCGAAAAACAAAAACCCTGGACTAAATCGTCTTCAGCCACATGACACCACATACAGGGACAAACCCCACATTCCTAACAGTAAGGGTTTGATATGTAAGAGTTTTTTCTAATTCTCTAAAACTCTAAACTTAAAAGATCATTAAAATGTAAGAAAATTCAATCCTTACTATTAAACTCATAATTATGGGTTGATTAAGGTATGGATTGTTATACTTATACTTCAGATTAAGCCTTCCATGAATTTCGAACATAAAAACAATCCTAAGAAGAATGAATGAGGGTAGTAGCACATGATACAATACATATATGGTTTAATTATTTGACAATTTTTCAGAAAACCAATATATGAATTACATGATCTAAAAAATGTGTAGGATATGGTAAATTAAATACTAAATATTTATTATATTTCATATATTTTATAGATAATTATTTATGAGGTTAGTAATTTCATTATAATAAAATGCAGGTTCTCTTTTGACTAAAAATATTAACAAAGATACATCTATCGTATTTTTATTCGTGTTTATTTTTATTTATAAATGTAATTTACCTCTAGCATCTTTCCTTTGGTTTATTACTCTTAACTCAAAACTTACTATATATCAATGTGTGTCTTATTTCTTCCCAACTTTTTCCTGCATAGCATATTCACCACGTCTTACAATGCCTAGTACATATCTGGCACATGTGCGGCAAATCTCATGTTTGGTCAGTGCATGTTTGGTCAGTGCATGTTTGATGTTCTCTGAAGTAAATTAATTTGACACAAGAATCAAGGAATGTCGAGAGATGACCAGTGCCAAATATAATCCTTGTATTGCCCTATTTGAGCCACCTAAAGACAATTCTTTGAAAGTAAAGCAAGAGAATGCAGCACAAGACAAATGAATCTCTCTAAACTAAAGTTTAAAGAAAGGTGCACAAAAAGTCCTTTGAATGGAACATATTTGCCAGGCTTATACCACTGTGTTGCCACTATCAAACCCGAGCATGGACACCAGCATATATGATAGAGAATGCAAGCCATTATTAGTAACATGAACCATAGTGAAATTCAATAAAGGACCCATCAGCTAAACTGCCTTACCGATGTCACTTTCTTGTATATTTGAGCAGCATTAGCACATTCAAGATATGGATACTCGAGTGTCACCAACTCCAGCAAGCACATACCAAAAGCATAAATGTCAATAAGCTCATTGTATTCCTCCTCGTAAAGCTCAGGTGCCATGAACTCCGGAGTACCTGAAATCAAACAGCAGTTCCATTGCAGTTCACCAAGGGTTAGTTTCATTAAAGTATCTTTTGTTGCATCTAAACACACAGTATATGCGGACCGCACACCAATGACACTATGAGCTGAATGAGCCTGGCGCAAGATGGCAGCCAGGCCTAAGTCGCCAATTTTGACCTCTCCATGGTTTCCATTGACAAAAATGTTATCACACTTAAGATCGCGATGAATGACTTGGGGGTCACGACTATGAAGATATGATAACCCCTCCAAGATCTGCCTACACCATTTCTTCAGTGCTCTCAGATCAATGTGCTTGTGTCTCTTGCGATACCTATCCATGAAATTAATCAAAGCTCAATTCAAGAGGATGCCAAAATTATAACAAGAAGTTGTGAGATACTCGAACATACTGCCGCAATGTCCCCGAGGTGAAAACCTCGGTGATAAAGTTGATATGCTCATGTTCCGTGTCAACCCAAGAGTAATAAAATTTCATTATGTTCTTGTGCTTCAGAGTCCTGAGCAAATGAACTTCTGAATAGAGACGCTGCAAATCTTCTGAGTTGTGCAGAAGATCCGCCACCTTGACCTGGTTCCACGCTACCTCAATTCCCTCTAATTCATCAAAAGCTCTATAGCTAGCACGCAAAACGCAAAACTCTTTCGTCAAGGACACACAAAAATATTATGCAATAATAGTGTCTCAAATGCATTCGAATTTAGATCAGCTAATCGGGTCAAGGATACACTTTTTTGAAGGCACCTTTTCCTAAAACCTCTCTATACTGCACAGACATTTCAAAAAATAACAGAAAAGGATAAGTGAGAGCAATGCTCCGACATATGCGAGAACAGATCCGAATGCCACGAACAGACGATATCAGCGATTGGAAAACAAACTGACCCGACAGTATCGACCCGTGGGATCAACCTCCACAGATTCTGTATCAGCATCGTCTGGTTCCGGCTCGGAAGGCCGGCCATGAGGCATTGTCGGCTTCGAAAAGAGGAAACCGAGACGCCCGATGCACTGACCCAGATCGAAAGTTGCAAATTACCCAACACCCTCACTCCAGCTACTCGGAGTTGGGTATCGAATTCAAACCAAGAACAATACGAACCCCCGCAACCAACCCGCGTTTAAAGAGTTGGCAGAGATATTAAAGGAAGCGAGATGGACGGAGAACTCGAATATCCGATCCACTGCCGGATCGAATTTGTTAAAAACATTCAACCTCTCTAGCTCGCCTCTACTTCACATGAGCTGGGCGTGGAATTGAAGTCAATAACGACGCAAATACCAGGAATAAATCTGCAATTCGAAAGTAGGGAGGGGAAAGGAGAGGGGAGGGATCGGAGGATCAACTTCGGCGAAGCTTGCTTTCCAAAGCAGTGCCTTGACGCAGTACGCCTCTCCGCAGTCTTCTGCAGGCTAAGCATGCGGAACTTTCTCCAATTCGATGATTGGTTACTGGACTGCGGGAGGGTTATTCGTTTTTTATTATATCAATTTTAAATACCATCCATTGAATTTACATTGTGTTGAGTGATATTTTAGTAAAAAAAATAAATGATTTGGTCGTTTATAAAATAAAATAAAGTAAAAGAAATTATTGAATTTTTTATTCATATGTTTGGATCAATAACTTAATAAAATAAAAAAATGATTTAGATTTATCTCCACCTTATCTAGTGAATCTTTTTATAAGAAAATAAAATAAATTATTTTGTGATACATGTAGAAAATATGGATAAAACTGTAATTTTAAAATATTAATAACATTTCACCATCAACATTGGAAATCAATTTCTCCCCACAATATCATTTATTTACTCTCAATATCACCTGTGTCAAACTAGCCCTTAGGGATGGACGGAAGTTCTCTTCAATCCGTTTAGGTTTAATAATAACTGAACTCAAACCGTTCAATATTAGTTTAACTATACCGGACTTCCTATCCATACAGGAACTCGTTTCAAAATTAATTTAAAATGAACCCGTTGATATCTATTTTTATTTAGTATTTTTATTTTTATAATATTTCTAAATTGAAAACTGTTTAAAACTGGATCTAAACCTGAATGTAACATTTAATAATTATTTGCATGTATTCATATTTAGAGTATGACAACTCTGGTATTTTTAATAACTAGTATTTCCCCTCGTGTGTACACACGGGAACCGATACCCAGTTAAACAAAATAACTAAGAATTGCAATAATATAGACATATATAAGATTGAAATGGAAGTGCATGTTAGAAGATATATTAAGAATGAAAATTTTAAAATAATACATTGAGTTTGAAAAAAAATGAAAAGTGTTTTTTGAAGGTTCCGGGCGCAGTGGAAGCTCGTGGGTGGATGTGCCCACTTGGCTTTTTGTCATTAGTAATGATCAATTCGGGATCAATACGACGATAAACGCCAGACTCCACGGATCAAATCACAGAAATAGACAAAGAAGAAGAATAGTCTTGGAACCACAGATGAGGATCGTCACAGGTTGATTATAATTAATCTAATTAATTGATAAGAAATACCTTTTACGACGTTCTTTCTCCGCTGATATTTCTGACCACGTTCTGATGTGATTCGTCATTGCGTCGTAGAAGCCAAGTGTAGACTTCCTCTAGCGGTGATCCACACGTGCATCATGTATCTCTGGACGTCGTCAAAGGAGTCTCCGAGTGCTAGCGTGGTGAAACATTTGCTTGTGTTGTCCGCCTTAGATCGCGTTGATCCGATGGAGAAGAATCTCTCTTGTTCTTGAGAGTGTTCTTAGAGGAAGGGATTCTTTCAGCCTTGAGAGAATTCTTCAGAATTGTTGTGTACAACGATTAAGGAAAAGTGTTGGGGTTATGAGGATATTTATAATCGGGTTTGAGGTTACAGAGTTATGATAATAAATAAACGTGTTACGCGTTTTATTTATTTCATTAACTCTTATTGAAAACCCACATATCAAATCATTAATACACGACGTGTACTTGTTTTTCATAAAACTACACGGCGTGTAATCATTAACACACGGCGTGTATATATTGTTTTTCTTTTATTTTTCCTCCATCATTAAAACGATTTAAGCTTCCTTGAATAATTATTAAACCACATACGGGAATAATCTTTATTCTACTTGAGATACTTGGATACACTTAGTGTGTGACCCGCTAGGCCACTTTCTCGTTGGCATTAGGCGGGCTTGCCTAAAGTCCAAGATTACTGACTAACAACGGGTCAAAGCACCCAAGAGAAAGAAGTTGATGTCGCATTGACGCGTCACCTCATATGAATGCTTATCATGTAATTTAATCCCTTTGTCTCAATATCTCATCAAGCAGGTTTCATGGCAGTGTCATAAACCTACATGCTTGATCTGTCATTCTTTGACTTCCAGAAATAAACTCGTCGTTACACCATGACCATGATAATTTGGGCAACAGTTCTATTTCAATCAAAGGGACCGAGATATCTGCTTCCATAAATATGGAAGGGACAAATCGTTCATCGACTTATCAATTATCAACATGTCATTCGTGACGCACCCAACGTACCCTACTTCCTACCAACTGTCTTCGTGACAGTTTTCATCAGCAAATCTAAGTGCGCGAGTCATGACATGAGTTAATGATAATCTTCCAGTCTAAGGACCATTACACACGGTCGTAGATAGCAATGTTCGATGACACCAAGACATGCGGAATTGCTACTAGCGGGTCTGTTCTCATAATCTCTCATCTTGGAGATTACCAAGTGTGAACTCCATGAGAGAGAGTCTCGTCTTCTTACGAGTACTCGCACATGACGGTCTATATACCATGTGTCATATCATAGTATGTTATCCAACCGTAGAACTTTATTTAAGAATATTGTTATAGCATTTCAAGGTTCTCATCATAGCGGGGATCTGCCATGACCTTATTAATGCAACAAATATTCCAGGACATTATTATATTATAGTCATGTAGAACAATAAACAATATATATAATAAGTGCACATTCACGCAATCAAAGAACAAACAGTTGGTTCTCAGGACACCAACTCTAACAAACTCCCACTGCGACTTTTAGTCCGCTAGACCTCACATGATGATCATGTTTCTGCTGAGTCAAGGCTTTAGTCAAGAGGTCCGCCACGTTGTCTTCTATGGAAATACTGCTCACTGCAACTTCACCTCTCTAAGAAAAATCCCTCAAGAGATGATACTTCTGAAGTATGTGCTTTGTCCGCTGATGTGACCTTGGCTCCTTTGCAAGTGACACCGCTGTAGTATTATCACAATAGAGTGTGATAAGATCTTTACTGCTAGGTACTACATCTAGCTCTTGGACAAAACTTCGCATCCACACTACTTCTTTAGCTGCCTCAGAAGCTGCGATATACTCGGACTCTGCTATAGAATCTGCCACCACACCTTGCTTTGAGCTCTTCCAACTCACTCCACCTCCATTCAAACTGAAGATGTATCTAGCCTGTGACTTCATGTCATCTTGATCAGTCTGGAAACTAGCATCTACATGTCCTCTGATGACTAGTTCATCGTCTCCTCCATAAACCAGGAACATATCTTTAGTACGCCTCGAATACTTAAGGATAGTCTTGACTGCCATCCAATGGCAGTCTCCTTAATCAGCTTGATATCTATCTACCGCACTTAATGCGTAAGCAACATCTAGCCTTGTACATAGCATAACATACATGACTGGCCCAATCGCGGATGCGTAAGGGATCCTTGCTATTTTCTTTCTTTCCTCATGTGTCTAAGGACACATTTTCTTGGAAAGATGAATGCCACGTGACACTGGCAACAATCCCCTCTTGGATTGTTCCATACTGAATCTCTTCAATATCTTGTCAATATATGTACTTTGACTCAGGCCCATCATTCTCTTGGATCTATCACGATGGATCTTGATCCCAAGAATATATGATGCCTCGCCCAAGTCTTTCACAGAGAAACATTTATCCAACCATGCCTTAACTGACTGTAAGACAGGTACTTCATTTCCAATTGGTAATATGTCATCAACATATACTATTAGGAAAACGACTGCACTTCCACTAAACCTTTTGTAGACACAAGGCTCACATTCCTTTTTAACAAAGCCAAATTCCGTTACGGCTTTATCAAAACGAATCTTTCATGACCTTGATGCTTGCTTTAATCCATAAATGGATTTCTGCAACTTGTATACCTTACTGACATCCTTTTGGAGTCACAAACCCTTCAGGATGTGTCATGCAAACATCTTCATAGAGGTTCCCGTTAAGGAATACTGTTTTGACATCCATTTGCCAAATTTCATAGTCATGGTAAGCAGTAATGACCAATAGGATTCTGATGGATTTCAGCATCGCAACTTGTGAAAAGGTTTCATTATAGTCAATTCCTTAACTTTTTTTAAAACCTTTTGCAACCATTTGTGCCTTATAGGTGCTGAATTGTCCCTCCGTGCCCAGTTTCTTCTTGAATACCCATTTATTACCAATATGCTTTACATCAACTAGAGAATCTACCAAAATCTAGACTTGGTTTTGGTGCATGGAATCCATTTCAGAATTCATGGCTTCTTGCCACTTGGAAATGTCTTTGCATTCAACTGCTTCCTTGTAGGTAAGAGGATCATCATTGTCAACCAATAATGAGTCACCATCCTCGATGATAAGAAAACCATATCGTTCTGGTTCTCTCACCTCTCTCGTGCTCCTACGCAGTTCTTGTGTCTCTGGAATAGATTGTTCTTCCACGGGGCTTTGTAGAATATGTTCTTGTACCAACTCCTGTATATCTTGAGCCTCGACTTCATCGAAGTCTATCTCGCTCCCACTATCTCTTTTGTATATGTGCTCCCTATCAAGGAATATGACGTGTCTTGCCACTGTAACCTTTTTATCTGAGGGGTTGTATAGGTAATATCCCCTTGTTTCCTTGGGATATCTTATAAAGATACACTTTGTGCCTTGAGGTGCAAGTTTATTACCTGAAGAGGCCTTAAAAAATGCTTCGCTACCCCACACATGTAAATTTGATAACATGACTTTGCATCCACTCCATAATTCCAATGGAACACCATTTATCGATTTAGTTGGTACTTGGTTTAGTATGTGTGCTGCTGTTTGTAATGCATATCCCCAAAAGGATAATGGAAGACTCGCATGATTCATCATTGATCTCACCATGTCCAACATGGTGCGGTTCCTCCTTTCACTTACACCATTCCACTGAAGCGTGTAAGGAGGAGTGAGTTGAGATAGAATCCCCAACTCCTGTAAGAAATCAATGAAGTTTTGATTAAGATATTCTCTTCCTCTGTCTGAGCGGAGTTTCTTAGTCTTCTTACCATGATGGTTCTCAACTTCATTCTTATATTCTTTGAACTGATCAAAAGAATCTGACTTATACCTCATTAAGTAAATATACCCATATATACTAAAATCATTAGTAAAAGTTATGAAGTACAAGAACTCACCCCTTGCTTCAACTAGAAATGGTCCAAACACATCTGTGTGAACTAATTCTAGAATCTCTTTAGCCCTTTCACCTTTCCCACTAAATGGGGATTTGGTCATTTTGTCTTGTAGACACGCATGACATACACCAAGTGGTTTTAGTTTGAAAGAATCTAAACACTACTACAAAATAAAGCTATAGCCACGGTTTGGAACCGTGGCTATAGGCCCAAAAATTGTGGCTATAGGTTATAGCCACGGTTTCATAAACCGTGGCTGGTATTGGCATGGCTATAGGGTAAAACCTATATCCACGGTTTTAAACTGTGGCTATAGCCCTATAGCCACGGTTTGAACCGTGGCTATATCCCTATAGCCACGGTTTGAACCGTGGCAACAACCTATAGCCACGGTTTTCAAACCGTGGCAACAGCCTATAGCCACGGTTTTCAAACCGTGGCAGAATCTTAAGTCTGACAATATATATAGCCACGGTTTAAAACTACGGCTATAGGCTTGTTGCCACAATTTCAAACCATGGTTATAGGCCTTTTGCCATGGTTTTAAACCGTGGATATATGTCCCCCCATTCCATAAAAAAAAACATCCCCCACATGCCCCCTTCCCCAGCACTACCCCCTGCACTCCCCACAACCCACTACACACACCCCTGCCCCCTGCCCCCAGCACACCCCCTGCCCCCTTCACTTCCCCCATGCCCACTGCACTTCCCCACCAGCCCACTGCAAACCCCCCTGCCCCCAACAAACCACCCCTGCCCCCTCACCCTGTCCCCTGCACACAATCCACGAGTTGTTATGTCTAAAAGGAAAAGGAGAAGACCTCACATTTCTAGCACATACATCAATCAGGATGGGATTATGATCAGAGTGATGCTTTGGTAAGATGAGTCCATAAATAATCAAGGGATCATTCCCTTCATCGATGCAGGCCAAGCATCTATCAATACTGTTGGCTTGCCTCCCATTAATGGTGTACCTACTCCAGGTGTAATCACCCCCATGGTGGTCACTTCAACTAGCCTACAATTGTCAATGAAAGAAAGGAAGTCAGAAGCAGCCATCCTGTTGAAGTTATCACCAGTTTTCTCCTCTAGTCGGAGAACAGTATTAAAATCACCCAATGACATCCAGCTGTGTGACATTTTCTTAGAAATATAAGTGATATCCTGCCAATGCTCACTTCTATTGAGATGGGAGGTAGAGGCATAAACAAAGACTATAGATATCCCAATATCATGGAACACCATATCAACCAGGACACTCTGATGATCATCAGTGCAAGAAAGAACATGAACGCTTTCATGCTTGAGGACCCATAAATCTGTTGCGGAATCGCCGAGAGACACAACGACAGAAACGAGGAAAAACAAAGGAAATAAATCAAGGGACACAACGATTTACATGGTTCAAGAAAAATCCCTACGTCCACAGGAGAGGCAGAATTCACTATATCGGGAGCACAAAATTACAGAGGATTTTTTTAGTAAACCCTAGCCCGAAATGGGTTACATATGAAGAAGACGGTCCACTGTTCCAAAATAGAAGTCTGCGTTGCAACAGTGATCGGCGACCAACTTTTTCAAAAGCGCTACAGTGTCTGCCGGCTGGAAGTCAAAAGCGCTACAGTGAAGTTGACCCCGAAGTCTGCACCGCTACAGTGCCTGTCGGTGTCGGTCAGTCAACATTGCTACAGTGGTCAACATTGCTACAGTGGTCAACATTGCTACAGTGTCAACATTGCTACAGTAGCCAACATTGCTACAAATGGTCAACATTGCTACAGTGGTTAGCATGCTACAGTTGCGGGCCACAAGCATTCGGCCCAACCGGATCGGGCAACACCAATCCAACAAAATCCTCATTCGCATTTTCATTCACATGTTATGAGATTAGTGAGTATCCAATTGAAGACCATTTTATAGCTTTCCAGCTTGAGAACTTCATTTTTAGTTCAGCAATGCTAATCATTAAAGGTTTGTTGGTCATAAGAATGTGCCTAAGGGATTTGACTGTGGGAGGGTTCCCATGCCCAAGGAAATTCTAGAAAAAAATCTTCATTTATTAAGAGCTGACTTGCCTCTGGTATGAGGCCCCCCTTTCTTCATGTTGTTCAGTTTATTAGATTTAGTGTTCTCTTTAGCCTTGCCTTTAGAGGCCTTATCCTCAGGACATTCATCAGTTTCCCTAGAGGAAGGGGGAGATTCATCCTTACCATTTATTTAAATTGTTATATCTTTGGATGGAGCACTATCATCTACATCTTCCACCCATGATTTCCCACTTAGAGGCAATAATTTCTTTAGAGAGTGAGCAAAGCCTACGTCTGCGGCTCTTGAAACTCGCCTTTTTCCTGATTTCGCAGGCTCTACCTGAGTAAAAGAGCCCCCTTTATGAGAATCCTGTCCAACCAAATATGAAGTAGGCAAGGCAGATGCATGCCCAGAACCAGCACTACCCAATTGTGTGTCTGGGACTACTTCATCATAGCCATATATAGTAGCACTGAGGTTCACCTACTATCCACCAAGTGACTCACCTGAACCATGTAGGTCCTACCCTGAATTGTTGATTTTCACCTTATGTCTAGGCATGGTCGCATTAGGCATTTGTGAGTCTGGGACAACTTCATCAGAGCAACATTTAGTAGTTCTGAATTTCTCCTACTTTCCATCAAGAGCCTGGTCTTAGTCGTGTATTTCCTGGCCTGAGTTGTGGGTCTACTCATTCTATTCCAAAAAATCATTATATGGGGCCTTATAAGCCTGTTTAGAGACCACAACCAGTTGATGCGGATGGGCAGTCACATAGGACACTGGGATATCTTCAGGCACACTCTCCGGATTGAAATCATCATGATACTGCATTTGATTTATTGAGTCCTTATATTGTAAACCAATGTAGATATCCTGCATGTCAACAACCATAAATGTATTAACTGCATGCTGGAGGAGAACCTCTTTGTTAGCCCCCTCTAACTCAACAATGTCAATAAGTGAAACCAAATCAGGATCCAGTCCATCCATATGCTGTGAGTCCAGATTATGTTCCTCACCATGAAAGCTGGATCATGCACTAGAGTTTGTGAAAGCAGTATCATGAGCCATCCCCTTGACATTTTCCAAGCCTCTTTTGCATGTTGCCTCAACATGACCCTTCAGATCGCATTTTTCATAGACCATTGAGCGATTGCACTCAGATAAGAGATGTCCAAATATACTAAAACCATCACAAAACATAGGATTCCATTCATAAACAATGTCTTAGTTAAATCTATCATCTCTTATGGTAATAAAAACTTCCTCTACCAATGTACCTGCCATATCAACTTCAACAAGACTCTTGTAAAGTGACCATACCTTGGATTTTTTGTTTGGTTATCAATTCTGATGGGATTTTCAACTGAGGATGCAATACCCATAAAATTCTAGGATGCCAATATAGCCAATTGAGTTTAAAGATGCGGATCCATAAACGAGTATGTTTGTTTTGGATAGTAAATGGATCAAAGTTCTGCCCTCCAGCCAGCACCAGTCCCCCTGCACCCCCATGGATGGTTTCTCATTATTTAATCACACCTATATTTGTACATAATTTTTTTTAAACCATGGGTAATAAATAAATATGCATGAGTAACAACGGATTTATCAGGATAGTCTGTCACATTCCTCTATGAGCTTACAGTGAAAAAAATAGTGGATCAATTAAAGTTATTTTGACACAATTATGAGTCTTTTTGTTAGTAATATTATCATCATTAGTTTGTGTGGTAGCTACTCTTATTTTTCTAAAAACATGTAATGATTCAACTTGGGTGACTTCTTGATTTAAGATCACTATTGTATTTTAATTGAGTGTGGTCACTAGAATGGAGCATGCTCATCTAAGAATGTGTTAAAAACAAATGGATAATGAAGACCACCGATGATGAAAAATGGAAGAAAACTTCCTTTGGAAAATTTTAAAAAAATGAAGTTGGAAACACTATTCCCAAGAAGTTTTTAAAGAAGGCAGATCATACATCCTTGGGTAATAAAACTAAGAAGTCTAAGCCAAGTGATAAATATAAAAGGATCAGTTCTTCTATCATGGAAGAAGGAGAAAAACTTAGATTCATGCCAACAAGCCTTGATTGTATGTGAAAATAGAGGCAAGAAATAGCATAATGGAAGATTTGTCCAAGGATAATACAAATGTAGGTGGAAGGGGGATGGTTTGGGATGGATGTGGTTGGAGCAGGGCCAAATCATGGAATTACCATGGCGTGATCGCGGCGTGACCGCTGGGTGACCGCGGCATGACCGCGGCGTCCCCGCAGCATGACCATGGCGTGACCGCGGTGTGACCGCAACCCGGTCCAGCAACATCCGCGGGGCATCATCTTCTGGCCAGGAGCGAAGGGAGCGGGAGGAGGCTGTAATGCTGGTGGAAGGGGGCTGGTTGTAGGTGCTGAGGGGATAGTGCAGGTTGATTCGAAGGTGGCAGGGGGGAGGGGGCTGTTGCGGGCTGGAATGTTGGTGGCAGCGGGCTGAAATGAAGGTGGAATGGGGGTGGTGTGAGCTGGATGTGGCTGGAGCAGGGCCAAATCATGGCATTACCATGGCGTGACCGCGACGTGACCACGGCGTGACCGCGACGTGACTGCAGCATGTTGGCCCGGTCCAGTTTCATTATGTTATTTTATGGGCCTTTTGATGAGTTATTGGGTTTAATAACATTGTTCAGGAATGTTCATTTTTATGGTTTTCTTGAGTGGTTCACTTGTATTCTTAAATGAATTTTCATGTAGAACATGGATAAACATCCAGAAATGATATTTTAAGTTATTAATGATATTCGAGAAGTTTAAATGATCTTATAATAAATTATATGATATTCCATGTGAATGAATCATTAGATAAGAATTAAATGATGATTGTTTGGGTTAATTTGGGCAGTTTTTCGACCACAACGAAATTGTTTTGATTAATCATTTAGTAATATGTACATAAGATAGTTAAAGAACATTAAATAGGTCACCCCCTACCAATCCCCCCTTCCCTCCTCCCCATTGCCCTACAAAACCCCCCCTGCCCTCCTTCACCCTCCCCCTCTGCCAGTTTTCCCTCCCCACCCTGCCCCCTGCCTTCCCCATGCACCCCCTACCCCTGCCCATTCCCCCCTTCCATCCCCCACCCCCTGCCAGTCCCCCCCTGCCCCTACAAATTTCCCTCTCTAGACCCTGGACATCCCCCCTGCCTTCCCCATGCACCCCCTGCCCCTGCCCATTCCTCCCTGCCATCCCCCCCACCCCCTTCCAGTCCCCCCTGCCCCTGCAAATTCCCCTCTCCAGACCCTGGACACCCCCCACTCCCCCCCCTGCCCTCCTTCACCTCTCCCCTGCAGACCCCCTCGCCCTCCTGCACCCCTCCCCTATGCCCTGAAAACCCTCCCCCCTTGTACCCCTCCCCACTACCCTATAGACCCCCCCTGCCCTCCTCCCCCTACCCTGCAGACACCCCCCTGCCCCCCTGCACCCTCTCCCCCTGTCAGTTCCCCCCTCCCTCCTACACCTCTCCCCTGCAGACCCCCCCACTCCCCCCTGCCCTCCTCCCCACTGCCCTGCAGACACCCCCCTTCCCTCCTGCACCATCTCCCCCTGCCAGTTCCCCCCCTTCCCTCCTGCACCTCTCCCCTGCAGACCCCGCCCTCCTGCACCCCTCCCCTATGACCTGCAGACCCCCTTGCACCCTCCCCCCCACTGCCCTCCTCCCCACTGCCCTCCCTCACCCCCCTGCCAGTTCCCCCCCACGGACAGATCCCCCCCAAACCCGGACAGGACCCCTGCCCCTTGCCTACTGCCACATCAAAATCATCATAAAAAATGAATAAAAATGGATTCTTGAAGCTACTACATTGAACATCCTGCAATTACAGAACATACCTGACTATATAGACTTTGAGAGAGCTTCCCAAGAAAGATTTGCAGCATGAAAAAATAATAGGGACCATCCTCAATCAGGAACGTTCCTAAAACCGATGACGAGTGTAGCCCTTCACTTCTACAATACCATAAACTACTTAATAACTAGACAATTCATAACTAAATATTAGAATAATACATGAATGATTGAAGAAAGGGACGAAAAAAGAGAGGCATAAACACTTACATAATAGTCCACTTAATCATGTGGTAGGTCAAAGAGGTGAGTGAAACATAACAAACAAGTTTGTTGGCTTAAAATATCGTTTCATACATAAATATACAACTCACAAGGCCTAGAGGATTTGTATACAACTCAATTCAAAGTGTAGAATTCACTAATTGTAATTTACTGTGGAAAGTGTAGGTGGGTTTAAAGAAAGTAGTTCTAAGATTAAAAATAACAAAATCTGGAATTATTCTATCCAACAAGGGGACTAAGGTATGAAATTCATATTTGGAGGCATGAAAAGATGTTTTTTTCCATCATATATCTTGTGAAAGAATTTTCTTGAGAAAGGGGGAGTAGAGATGAGAATAAACACCAAATGGGGAGAATTTTGTAACCAAAGATCTTGTGTGTTGGTTTTTTAAAAATAAAAAATGATGTAAAATGTTTAAAGCATAGGAATATATTAATGACATTATAAAAAGAGAATTATTAAGAAGATATAGAGAATTGGTTCACATGGAAGTATATGGATGCACATGTGGAGGTGGAAAGTCAAATGGTGTTTGATGTTGTTTATTATGTTTATTAAAGAATAATCAGTAGTTGGAAGGATTTGGAGATTACAATGAATTATCAGGAGCAAGATAAAAGTGATATGGTGAATGAAAATTTCACAACAGCCTACCCCATTCCATGGTGAATGAGGCTGAGAAATTTTGGAGATGGAAATGGTTGGATATTAAGGGAACTAGTTATTAACAAAGATCCATGCCATGAAGAGGAAGAAACATTCCATAATTCTAGATACGGGTAATGATAAAAATAAAGAACAAAGGGCATGGAGTTTGGGGAGTAAGCTGAACCATTTTATAAGACCACACAATAACGGACATCACAACACTAATATGAAAAGGAGCAGATCATGGAACAATATCCTGAGAATTTATATGAATTAACAGGAAATGTCTTGAACAAAATAATACACTGTGCCACACCTAGAATGAGTGTGGAAAAATTAGAATATGAGATTAATTATCAAACCTTGAATGAAAGGTGTATGTTGCTGGAATATATAAAACTGATATAGCAACAACTATGGAAAAGAAGAGGAGAATACATAACATATTAAAAATATAATTTTTTAAAAGTTGTAGAAAAATAGTAGCTTAAGTATTTTTCAAAAATAGATTTCATAGAATGAAAAAGGATTTTCACCAATAAAATGTGAAGGTTTACATAAAAAAAATTGTGTTCTCAATATAAACTTGAAACAGAAAGAAAATTAAATAGTTCATACTATTGAGTATGAAGATGGCATTGTTGTAGTACTTGAAACAGATTGTCGAGAGGTTGCATCAGAAGGCACAACCTGTAATACAATGAAATTTATAGTCAGACCACAAAAATAATGATTCATCATATGCAAAACGGGGTTTAATAATGTATTGCTAAAGTTTATTATACTAACAATATAAAAAAACAGCAATGTATAATAATCAAATGTATTTATTATGATAACATCAATTATTGGATGTGAACATAAATGAGTTGGATCAATTATGTTATTAAATCAATGTATAATTGTGATGTACTATTCATAAAAAACAACAATACATAATAATAAATATACCAACATAATTGAGTTGGATCTCTTATGATTAAAATTTCAATTGTAGTTTACAATTGTTGTGTTAACAAACTTGATTTTAAGTTGGTTTTTTCTAAAAAAACTCTAATAAACTCCTCTAATTGAAGAAATAACACTTCCTTAGTTATTATAAATACATCTGATTATTACATTCTATGTATAATTGATGTTATAAAAACAGTTTAAAATACATCATTGTATATTAATCACAATGTATTTTTACGATTTCATCAATTATATATTATAATTTGTTAACATACAAACTCATTGTATATTAATCACAATGTATTAGTACCTTTAGAATTTACAGGGATAAAGGAAGCTCCCACGCCATCGGCCATGATACATTTTGCTTTGTGTAGTTTTTCATCAAGCTGCGATAAAGTAAAAGCATAATGTATTTAGAGATTAAAACACTGGAATAATATATCACTCCAGTAACATAAATTTGGGTGGAGACACCCCTTCTGTAAAATTGAGGCCTACATCAGAACTAATCGATTATTAATTAGAAGAAAACAAATAAGATAAATTAGAATAGAATGTTTAAAGCATATTAGTTAAGGAATTCCAACCTTATCAGCTAAAGAATAATCCAAGGCTTTATTATCAAGAAGAGACCATGTTAAAGAGCACAACCTTTTGATTGTAGAGTCAAGAGAAATAGCACACTGAAAAAGAGCCTTTTCCTCGATGGATGCCTTTAAAAATGTCCATGAAAAGTGTATAATAAGATAGGATACCAGAATCTCTTAATACAAAAATGGTTGCTAAATAAAAGGAACTTCATGAGGCACAATCTAGGTATCTTAAATTTGGAAACGACTTAAAGAATATGATATAAGTCTATGAAAATGTGGTGGATATTCAAGATGAACCATCCAAGGATGATGAGAAAACCATCCCCATGAAAAAGGTACAACATTTTTCTAAATTCTCATATGATACTAAATCTGTTTCCTTTCATTATAAAGATTATGAAACATAATTTGAATATTTTTAGGATGATTAATGGTGTAAAAATTTTCCTCCTATGGATGAACTGAGAATGGGAAAACCCCAAGGAAATGGGAAAATAAAGGCTGGAGGATGCTTGGAAAACAAGCAGAATTTTATAAACAAAATCATCAATATAAAGGAAGATCAAGTTTCAAGGGATATTAATATTGTTGTAGAAGTTTTCGGTATAAATCTTTTGAGTACTGGTACAACATGTCATTTCACTGGAACTGGGATGAAAAAAGGGGGAGCAGACCTGAGAAGAATAGAAGTAGTTGTAATAGAAGTAGGAATACTCTTAGTAAAAAAAATTCCCAACCTGAAAAAACTACTGGAAAGGTATCGCCTCTTTATTCCCATTCATTTTATGTATACTTTCCTATAGGTAATTAAAGAAAACAATTGGGGATATGGATGACAATTGTATTATTTGGGTATAACAAGAATGAAGTATCCTTCCTAGAATACCATTGAAGTTAGATTTTCCATGATGAAGAAAGTGAGACCATCCCTCAAGGGGTGAAAGGCATAAATTAACATTTTCAATAATGAAAAACTATATGGAATCTCAAAATCTGGACAACCTAATTCTAATTAGTCATTGAGGTTATGTTGAACAACCCAAATATTAATTTTTATATTGACATCACATACTCAATGATTTATGTACTGCATTGATTACTTGTTTATAAACTCTTGTTTCTATAAAGGTTTTTGCCTCATAGACTTATAGTTGAATATTTCAAGTCTGTTTTCCAAGAATATCATGTGATTTTATCCTTATCTCACAAGTGGATAAGTTTGACACTTAAAATATATGGGGGAGAAGAAGATTTCATGATGGGAGTTCTCGGCATCCAGGACCACTATCAGTGAGTTCTAAAAATCCTACCGGACAACAGCCCCCCTGGACAGAACCCCCCCTGCTGGACCCCCTGGACAGAAACCCGCAGCCCCCCCGGACAGAACCCCCCTGCTGGACCCCCCCTGGACAAAAACCCACAGCCCCCCCAGACAGAAACCCGCACCCCCCCCACTGGACAGAACCCCCCCCGCTGGACAGCAGCCCCCCTGGACAGCACCCCCCCTGGACAGCAGCCCCTCCCGAACAGAACCCCCCCCCCGAACAGAACCCCCCCCCCCCCCCCCGAACAGAAACCCGCAGCCCCCCCCCCCCACTGGACAGAACCCCCCCTACTGGACAACAACCCCCCCTGCTGGACAACAGTCCCCCCTAGACAGCAGCCCCCTCGGACAGACCCCCCCTGCTGGACCCCCCTGAATAGATGCCCCCCCTGCTGGACCCCCCTGAACAGCTGCCCCCCTGCTGGACCCCCCTGAACAGCTACCCCCCCTACTGGACCCCCTAGACAGTAACCCCCCACTTACTTTGGATGCTTCTTAAGGTTGAAGCTGGGAGATGCTGGGTTTATCCAATATATACTTACAAAGATTCTCATAGTGGGGTTATAGGTTCCTTGTGGAGGATTTAGGAGGTGAGGTTGTGAGTTTCGAGTTGTTGTTTGGAATTATAGGACCATTGAAGATGGGTTTCAGCTGGGGGTGTTGCTATTTGGATTTTTCTACATGGTGTAGTCCAGGATACACTTACATGGTGCATGGTGCTGGTTGGTTTTTGATTTCTACTATGTTTGGTAACATGTTATGGGTGCATATGGGTTGGATTTATGGTGTTTCTTCTTTGTTTTGGATTACTATTGTAGGCTTCTGGTTCTCTCGATTGTCTAGTGTGGTGGATATAGTTTGGGGTGGGTCTTCAGGTGGTGGTTTGGAGTAAGTTTAGTTGGCTTGTGCTCGGTTTACCCATCTTGTGTATTCTGGTTGTTGATGGTGTAGGGATTTCTATGGTGGATGTTCTAAAATTCCCTTGAGATGCTGGATCCTGCAGGTTGGGAGGCATGTTTCTGGTAGATGGGTGGTTCTCTTTCTAGGGTGGGTGCATGTTGACTACCTGGTGGGTCTAGAGGTGTTGGATTCAGGATGGGTATTAGATCACATTTGGATTAGGGACTGCTTGGGGATTCTTTAGGTTGCATGATGGGTTAGGCGTGGGTGATGCGGGGCACTTTAGATAAATGGTACTAGTTGACTGCTAGTTTTTTAGACTTTCTTATGGCGGGGTGGTCCATTTTGATGCAAGGTGTTCATATGGCGATGGATTGGGCCAGATGGTGGTCTGGGGATGATTTGGTTTCTAGCTAATATTTTGGGTGTTGTGTCTACTATAGGTGCTTATTGTGTTTTAGGGTTCTTGTGCAAGTAGGTGTTGATGTAGTGGCCATTAGTTGTCATGGTTGTCTAGAGGTCTTTCACTCTAGGCTTTATTTGGACAGATTCCCCTCCCCCTGGACAGATTCCCCCCAGACCCTGGATAGATTCCCCTCCCCCTGCCAGTCCTGCCCCCCCAGACCCTGGACAGATCCCCCCCCAGAACCTGGACACCCCCCAGACCCTGGACAGATCCCCCTGGACAGATTCCCCTCCCCCTGCCAGTCCTGCCCCCCCCACACCCTGCCCCCACCCCACACCCTGCCCCCCCACACCCTGGACAGCTCATACCTATCTTAGAGGGTGTTTTCTATTTTAAGGAATTTTCTCTTGTGATAGGTGGATACCTTTCTATTTGGAATCATTTAATCCTAGAAATGATGGGTTTTGATGTAATCAACAGGATTTATTGACTAGTTCCCTATTGATCCCATATTAACTGTTGTCATTGGAGGGTGATGATTAAATCCCCATAGGGAAGTAGGTATGTGAATAAGTTGTAATGGGATGTCTGTGTGACTCAAGATAGGTATGAGCTGTAAAGGATGGGTAGTGTGATAGATCAGATCACTAGCATTTTCCTTGAGTACCAGGGGTTACAAACCTTTGTTTTCCACTGGTAGTGGGAAAATTCAGTGAAGACTATCCTAACAATATCTATGGTCTACCACTAGTATGGGAGGTAGAATACAATATCGAAATTGTTCCAGGGGCAGTACCAATAACCATTACTCCTTATAGGATGGCACCTATGGAGCTTCTGGATCTCAAGAAGATATTTGAGGACCTAGAGGCTAAAGGCTTCATATGCCCCAGTACATACCATGAGGTTTCACTAGTTCTTTTTTTACAAGAATACAGATGGAACCCTCATACTTTTCATGGATTACTACCAATTGAACCAACTCACATTAAATAATTGGTTTCCACTACATAGAATAGATGACATATTTGATCAACTATGAATATCTAGAGTGTTTTCAAAGATAGATTTAAGGTTAGGATATCATCATGTTTGTTTCAGGACTTCATAGATACCTCACACAATTTTCAAGATCGTGTTTGGTCTGCACAAGTGCCTTTTCTTGCCATTTGGACTAACAAATGCACCTACAATCTTTATAGATCTTATGAACTGATTTTTACACCCATATATAGATTCATTCATGGTAGTATTTATTGATAAAATCTTATTGCATTCAGACTTGAAACATGACCATGAAACCCATCTTGATATCATGCTGAAGCAAATGATTTTGGATAATATCACGGATAATTCTACATAAATAATTGCAAAAGAATTAGCAAAACATTCTAGCCAAGTAATCAGAATGCCAAACATAGGGCGCATTGAAAACAAGAGTTCTCCATGATATTCTATGAAAACCAACCACATTAAAAACAATGATTAATTAGTGAAAAGAAAAATCAACAAAATTAAATTAATACTAACATTAAAATTATTCAAATTTAATAAAGGATACCCATATGTATACCATGCAATAAGGGTCTTTTTGACAACACTTGTTGAACACGGCTTACAAAACTTATCACTTATGACAAGAAGTTCAAAAAAATAAGTGGCATTTATTCTGTTTCCAGAAAAAAAAAACACTTAGTACTTAAATTACAAAAGAAAATCACTTAAATAGGTGGCATAAAAACACTTTTTCAATGATAAAGCAGGAAACACTTATATAGAAGCACTTATCATAAGTGATAAGTGCTGTAATCAGTTTTCTATAAATATTTTCAAATAGTCCCGAAGCATATAACCAATTAAGCTTCCACCAAATCTTACCCGTATTCATCAAAATACCCACCACGACCATCAATTCCAAAGTCCTCCCTGAACACAATCTACCCAAGAAACAAAGGAGAAAATATAATGGTATAGTGAACCACGATTACAGCACAAATAAGCACAGCAGATCCAATCTCAAGATTAGTAAAGAATTCCACAGTAAAGAATCCACACCTATACATTATCAATGTTATCACGGTTCCAAAGAGGCAAAAAGAAGCGATTAGAAAACCGAAGAACTGGATGCAAATTCAGATGCCATTAGAATAAAATCTTGAGATCCAAGAAATAAAAAATTATATAATTCAAGGTTTGGAAATCATTAACATGAATCTCACCAAATTTTGTACCAATTCCTTCCCCAAATAGTGATCAATTCAATAAACCTGTGATTCATCAAATAATTCTACAATTTGGGAACTAAGTTGCTCTGCAGTATTCAAATCCCTTCCGAAAGGCTTTTTAACAACAATTCTAGTCCATCCACCAAGATCAGCTGAAATAGATAAGGAGAATTGATACAAATTAAAATAAAATACACAACTACCATTATTTATTTTGTGCAATGTTATAAAACATCAATTGCGGGATAGAATGCTAACTGACAACATTTTGGGATAAGGGCAACTTATTTTGTTATTCTAAAAGCTCAATCAAGGCTAGGAATAAAATGGAAAAGGAGAAAACCTAAAACTTAAATTTGTTCGTGCAATATTTCTGGATCATCCTACACACAGATGGATATACAGATGGGGGAAGCGCGAGATAAAACAGTCTTCGAGAGGAGCCTTCAACACTATTTTTGGCATCTTCATGCTCAAATATGTTCCCATCCAATGCTTGGAATCCCTCTTCAGAATCATAAGAACCACTTATGTATTTGATCTACAGATTAATCAGCAATGTAACTTTCCAACACAACAAATAGAATAAACAGAATTTCAATTAATAATAACGGTACTAACCAGTTACAAAAACCTAGACACAACTTCTGAGTGCTCTGGTGAAGCACCAGCATGGTCAAGATACCTACAATTATCAGAAAAAATGAAATCAAGTAAATAAACTCATTACATAAAGAAAAAACAATAAATGGAAGAAGTGGCAGCCTAAAAAGAACCTCTTCAACGACAACAAAAAGTAAAAGAAATTTCATGTCAAAATTTTGAGATCTATGTCATATGAATTTCAACTGTGAAGTGGTTTGAAATAACAATAAAATTAAAAATTAAAAAAAAAACTCACCCCTGTATACGGTTTCTCAACTCATCATCATAAATCTTTGTCCTGGCATAGCCAAAAATGTGAACTTCATCTGGGTTGAGAAATTCATGCTTGCACACCATCCCCACAATTAGTATATTAGAATGGTGATGTTAGATCAAAGCAACCAGAAACTAGAAAATGAAATAGAACATGAAAAACTGCAAAACTAGATGAATAGTATTGAGAATGTAACAAGGGAGATGCTGTTTTATTTTGAAATGAAGCAGGAGACAATGAAATTTTCGGTTTCTCATATGAATATCTCATTTTGTATCCTTCTCGCAAATGAATCCATGAACAGAGCGGCATATACAGAACATGTTATAGGAAACTGGTCACTGGAGATTTTGGTAGTCATATTAGCTTGTACTTCTCAATCAGAAACAAAAAAAAATTGAAGACTGGATCGATAGTAATAATGAATTATACAGTACAACATCATCAAATAAATCGCAAGTAAAAAAACATGAATAAGACTGCCTCAGCTAGTAAGCGATCTTTATAAAACCTGTCGATAAAGGTTAAATAGTGCTGGAAAACTCTTATTCTTCGCGAGGTCACCTGAGGCACCAAGCACGATTATGGAGAGAGACCCAGTTTCAGGTTTAGACTCTAATTCCCTCTCATTTCTAAAACTATCTCTCTTCTCAATAGACCATGCACCTGATCCCATTTTATAACCACAGAGCCAGCCTCTAATCTACACAGAGAACAGATTAGTAAAATGATGACGATTGACTATATTTGTAGAAATCATCCTGGCTAATACAAAAG
Organism: Viscum album; assembly: GCA_963277665.1. Classification (NCBI taxonomy): domain Eukaryota; kingdom Viridiplantae; phylum Streptophyta; class Magnoliopsida; order Santalales; family Viscaceae; genus Viscum; species Viscum album. The sequence goes on along the minus strand of OY728151.1, from coordinate 1,818,835,948 downwards.
GAATAAATATTTTATTTTAGACACAGCTGCTACTGAAAATTCGGAGGCGATGAAAGCTTCATATCAGCAAATTAAACGACCTGAAGAATCACATATTCCTTAGTATTCACCGGGGGAGAGGGTTGAGGGTGGGAGGAGAAAGTCGAGCGCGAGGGTGGGGAGGCCGCTGTGAAACACCGATGGCCGGGAAGTGTAGCAACGACGTCGGGGAGGAGTGCGCGGAGAGCAGGTCCAGGTCGAGGGTTCGAGGAGTCATGGACAATGGGGAGGAGGAGCTCGCGGATCGGGGGAGGAGGGGAGGATAGCATCACCGAGAGCATCGCCGAGAGCGTCACCGACTGGGGAGGAAGAGCTCGCAGATCGGGGGAGGAGAGGAGTTGCGGAATGGGGAGGACGAGCCCGATTGATAGTAAAAAAAAATAAAAACATTGCTATGGATTTTTTTAATCTGTGGATATAAATTATGATATGGCCACATTTTTAATAGAATTGTGGGTATAAACTAAGCTATAGCCACGGACTTATAAAACAGTGGCTATAGGTCTGTGGCTATAGCCCTGTTTTCTAGTAGTGAAATACCCATCTTGATGTAATTTTGTCAAAAATTTCTCATTGACATGACCTAGCTGGTGATTCCAAAGTTGGGTGTGGTATGAGTCATGTGAATTAACTTTTTCATTGATTGCCATTACTTAGTTTGTGTAGTCTAACACATAAAGGTCGTTATATAAATGTGTCCTACCAAAACAAATGCTATCTTTATAAAAGTAGTAACATTAATTTCCAAATTTGAAGATGAATCCATCAATATCTAATCTGGATACTGAAATAATGTTTTTGGTTACAAAGGGTACATAATAACATCCTTTTAATACCAAGACCATCCCAGTAGGCAATGTGAGGTGGTAGTCTCTGACATCTACAACAGTGAGTCTGGCTCCGTTGGCTGCTCGCAGATCCACCTCACCTTGGTCAATCTTTTTAAATCTACTTGGTTCTTGTATTTGGATACAAATGCGAGCACCACAAGAAGTATCTAATACCCAATTGGTAGAAATAGATAGATTGAATTCGATAACAAATGCACTTGAAGCTTCCCCTTGCTTCCTTGGCCGGGTGTAGTTTTTCTTCCAGTGGCCCTTCTTGCCACATGTGAAACAAACAACCTTCTGTTCTCTTGCCTCCCCTTTGATCTTCATTTTATTGTAAGACCATGAAGAAGCTTTGGGCTTAAATCTATTCATCTTCCCTTTACTTTTATTCACCATAAGGACAAAAGGATTTTCACGCTTCATATCATTGTCCACATGGCGAATGAGGATAAGAAGATCAGATAAAGACTTCTCAATGTTGTTCATGTTGAAATTTACAACAAAGTTAGAGAAGCTTTGGGGGAGTGATGCAAGAATGAGATCGGTACCCAGTTCTTCTGAAAGTTTAAACCCTAGAACCTCCAAGCGCTTAATATAGCCAATGAGCTTGACTACATGAGGCCCAGCTGGGTCACCCTCTCCAAGATTGCTCTGAAATAGAGCCTTGGAGATCTCAAACCTTTTCTATCCCACTCTCTCCTGGTATAGACCACAGAGGTGCTCAAGCATGCTATAGACATCCATGTCTTCATGAGATTTCATGAGCTCACTAGACATTTATGACAACATCAAACATTGAATGTCAAGTGCATCACTCAAATATTGATCATAGACCAGGAAATCTTCATCACTCGCCCCTTGGGCAGGCGAATCAGGAAGTGAGGACTCCAGCATGTAAAACTTTCATTCATGGTGTAGGATAACTCGAAGGCACCTAAACCATTCCTGAAAGTTACTGCTGGTGAGGATATTGTCTTTATCCAGAATTGACCGCAGAGAAAATGTGGTCGGCGAGTTTGTCATATTGATTCTACAAATTAAAAGAGCAGATTTCTCAGTACTTTCTTGATTACATTTTATAAGAAATAATAAAATTTTATTAAGTCTCCCACTATTTTATCAAGTCCCAATGGACCTCACCATTGAACTCAGAATGTCCAGTTTCCATGAAATTCTAGTGGCAAGGATCCATATTCCCATTTTCATAACCCCAACAAGGGTTGGTCAAGCTATTTGAAGGTATTTAGGTAGGCAGTTCTTTGCCAACTATGAGCTTACAGTTCCTTGATCTGTTGAGTGGACTCCCCAATCCTGAAATCTTGACTTGGATTTCCTCAATACTTGCCTCCATTTTACAACAATTCTAGCAAGGGCTACTCCTCTCGATGTAAAATGTTTAAGTCAACCCGAAACTTTTATAAGATCTTCCTTTATAAAAGTAAGTTTCCCAACAAGGGTTGGTCAAACACATAGTTTTATTGAGTCTTTCCCTTAATCAAATAACGGAAGGCTTGGTCTGACATAATATGGTATTTGAGGGATTTTATTCTTTATGCGTAGTTTCGCATTATCACATGCTTGTTAATATTAAGCGATGCTTGCTTAAGTAATTAACCATGTTCTGATAATGTTTATGCATAGTCTGGTTTTTATTTTATTCCATCTTTGCATGCTTGTTTATTTCATTAACTATATGATCGCAAAAACACATACATAATAAATAAACCATGCAATCAAAAAGAAATAAAATAAGATGGTATGATCATGAGCTTCTATTGGTTATCTTATCTAGCGGTTTTGATAAGCTAACCTTGACCTAGGAAAAAACACCTTGAACCTGATAGTTCATGTTTTGCAGCTCCCACCTATCCACCTTTTATATCGTCTTGTGTTGGTTTTTCCTCAGCTTCAGATTATGAACCGTCACCTCTGTCTTGGGATATCCTCCATTACATGGGGTTTACATTAAATAAACCATGGGCACGCAGGCCCTACATTTTATTGGAAGAAGGCTCGCAGGTCAACGAATTTAAATTAAATAAATTTAAATGAAACCATACACACACAAAGGTTCTTTGGTCTAGCTCATGATCATCCATAGCATGCAACGACATTTACACATATTTAGTATTCAAATTCTTTTAATCGTTCTTTTATTTAAGATAAGTCGCGCTTGAATTCAATTAATTATGATCTTATAATTAATCAATTCTTTATCTTAAATTCCTTTCTGAATGTCCTTGAGATTCTTCTCATCCATATTCCTTGTATGGGTCTTTGTACTTTGGAGGAAACCTGGTGAAATTCCATTTCTGGAAAGTACACGGCATGTAGGCTATATTACACGACATGTATTTGTTTTCACCCTTTATCCCATGTACACGCCGGGGGCTTTGGCGTGTTTTCTATACTTTGGAAATTTTGGAGTACACAACGTGTAGATTAATCTAACATGACATGTACTTCCTTGTTATGCGGTTACCGGCCTAGCAATCCCGTGTACGCAGTACGCAGATTCTCCTTGTACATGGTTTCACTTGGGCCGGATCGGACTACACAACGTGTTGATTCAACATACACGCTGTGTATTCTAGTTTCCATGCGCCGTTCAGTTCTGGTCAACATGGTGTAATAAATACTTAGGTATACTCAATTCACACGGCGTGGTTTGGCAGACAAGTACTGGTTCGTTGAACCTAAATACACGGTGTGTAGATTTCACTAAACGCTTTGTATTCCTGTGTTGTACAGACAGAATGAGCGGCTCCTCCGGATGAGTTCCTCGTTTTTATTTTAATTAAAATTAAAATTAAAAGGTTTTTTTTGTGATGTGAATCGAGAAACGAAGGAGGAAGAACAGATCTAGTTCATTCAGTTTTATAGAATGATTTATCTTGAATTGAATCAAATATAAATGCATAAATTATCAATGAAAATTAAATAACTATAATCAACGTTGTAACCTCACTCTAATACCATTTGAAGGTTCCGGGCGCAACGAAAGATCGTGGGTGGATGTGCCCACTTGGATTTTTTTCATTAGCAATGATCAATCCGAGATCAATACGACGATAAACGCCAGAATCCATGGATCAAATCACAGAAATAGACAAAGAAGAAGAATAGTCTCGGAACCACAAATGAGGATCATCACAGGTTGATTATAATTAATTTAATTAATTGACAAGAAGTACCTTTTATGTCGTTCTTTCTTCATTGATATTTCTGATCACATTCCGATGTGATTCGTCGTTGCTTCGCATAAGTCAAGTGTAGACTTCCTCTAGCGGTGATCCACACGTGCACCACGTATCTCTGGATGTCGCTAAAGGAGTCTCCGGGTGCTAGCGTAGAGAAACCTTTTCTTGCATTATCTGCCTTAGATCGCATTGATCCGATGGAGAAGGATCTCTCTCGGTCTTGAGAGTGTTCTTGGAGGAAGGAATTCTTTCGGCCTCGAGAGAATTCTCCAGAATTGTTGTGCACAACGATTAAGAAAAAGTATTGGGGTTATGAGGATATTTATAATCGGGTTTGAGGTTATAGATTTATGACAATAAATAAACACGTTACTCGTTTTATTTATTTCATTAACTCTTATTGAAAACCCTCATGTCGAATCATTAATTCATTGACATATGCCCACGCTGATTATAATAAAAATCATTTAATAAAACAATATTATTTCCTCAAAATCCCGACTGGAAAAAATACATAGCATATAATAATTAATACACATAATGTACTTGTTTTTCATAAAACTACACGATGTGTAATCATTAATGCACGACGTGTACTTGTTTTTCATTTCCTTTCCAAAATGAAAACTACACAGCGTGTAATCATTAATACACGACGTGTATATCTTGTTTTCATTTTATTCTTCCACCATCATTAAAACGATTTAGGCTTCCTTGAATAATTATTAAACCACGTATGGGAATAATATTTATTCTACTTGAGATACTTGGATACACTTAGTGTGTGACCCTCTAGGCCTCTTTATCGTTGGCATTAGCCGGGCTTGTCTAAAGTACAAGATTACTGTCTAGTAACGGGTCAAGGCACCCAAGAGAAAGAAGTTGACGCCGCATTTACATGTCACCTCATACGAATGCTTACCATGTAATTTAATCCCTTTGTCTCAATATCTCATCAAGCAGGTTTCATGGCAGTGTCATAAACCTATATTCTTGATCTGTCATTCTTTGACTTCTAGAAATAAACTCGTCGTTACACCATGGACATGAAATTTGGGTGACAATTCTATTTTAATCAAAGGTCTTGAGATATCTACTTCCATAAATATGGAAGGGACAAATCCTTCCTCGACTTATCCATTAACAACATGTCATTCGTGACGCACCCAACGTACCCTAATTCTCACCAACTATCTTCGTGATGGTTTTCATCAGCAAATCTAAGTGGGCGAGTCATGACATGAGTTAATGATAATCTTCCAGTCTAAGGACCATTACACACGCTCGTAGATAGCAATGTCTGATGACACCAAGACATGCGGAATTGCTACTAGTGGGTGTGTTCTCATAATCTCCCATCTTAAAGATTACCAAGTGCAAACTCCATGAGAGAGAGTCTCATCTTCTTACGAGTACTCGCACATGACAGTATGTATATTATGTGTCCTATCATAGTATGTCATCCAACTGTAGAACTTTATTTAAGAATATTGTTATAACATTTCAAGGTTCTCATCATAGCGAGGATTTTCCATGACCTTATTAATGCAACAAATATTCTAGGACATTATTATATTATAGTCATGCAGAATAATGAACAATATATATAATAAGTGTACATTCATGTAATCAAAGTACAAATAGTTGGTTCTCAGGACACCAACTCTAACAGTTTTTCCACCTAGTGTAAAAATACACCCTGAGAAAAGAAATTAATATATGAATTCATATGTATACATGTTTATCAAAATGCTGTATGAATTTTTTGTTAAATAAAAAAATTATTTAAGTGATAAAAAGGAAAATAATAGAGAAAATATTATGGGAATTTACCATCATTTTTTTGTTTGGAGAATCTATATTGCATTTATCATTTATCTGAATATTGTTATTTGAACTTTCATCATAGCCTAGTTCCTGCAAAAAAAAACAAATAGACAATGTAAAATAAATCATTAACTTAAATGATTATAAAAACTATTGTAGATAAGTTAAAAACGTAATTGCTTATTATTAAGTAAAATGAGATGGTTAAAACACAATTGTCATGATTTTAGTGCTTTTAGTTTGGGTTATATCTCAGGGAGTTTTTTGGTGAAGATTGAAAATTTTGTAAAGAAATGGAAAAGTGCACGATTGGCACATGATTTGCCCAAACCGTGCGCCCTAACCCAACAAACCGTGCAACCCTGGGCAGAGAGGTTTTGCACGACTGGCGCATGGTTTGTCAAATCTTGCACCCTAAAAGGAGAAATCGTGCACCCTCCTAAAAGAGGTTCATGGTTAAGGTGCGTAGTTAGAGGAAACTGTGCGCCCGTGCCTAGCAAACCTTGCACGAGATTTAAGCTAACCCGAAAATTAGATTTTAATTTCCCGAACCCATATTTTAACCTTTATTCAACCCCAACTCTCCCTAAATCAAATTCTATCGATTTTGGAGGCTCCCAGATTGTAACATCTCACCCCATATCATTGGATTGAGAAGGAGGAGGAATCCTACTTGGCCTTAAGTGACGTTCCTAAGGCGCCAAAGGCTGGAAATAAATGTCGAGAGCTCCGAGAATAAATTGGGGAAAGATTTTCCCTTGAGATTCAACTAACCAACCAAACAATCCACTATCAACAAACTACACAATGCATATCGACAAAACAACCAAACCCATGCATTACTAAAGGACAACCAACTAATCCACAACAATCCCACATGCCAAATACAACCAAGCCAAAATCAGAGTACCAAGCGGAAAACTACAAAAAGACTCCAACATAACTAGGAAACCATCCACAGCTCCACACCAAACTCCATGCTCCAAGCCCCACAACATCACCAAAGCATAATGCCGAACCGTTAGCAAAATGAGACGCTTTACTCTTACCAGTTCCCCGGAACACAACATCTGCAAAAGTACCCAAGTGCCAAAGCAGAGGTGAGTAATAATACTCAGTAGTATTTCCCCAAATGACTTCCCTATACACACCACTAGGATAAAATCATCGACACATTTATATAAAACAGTTTATACAAAACATTCAGTAGTGCAACAACTTAAAACATGCCAAACATCCTATTACCAAGACATGACAAACAAAGGAAAGCCACAACCATGCCATACTCTATATCCCCATCACACATTAGCACAAAAAATTCCATCTTTGCAAAGCAATACACAATAAAGCAACCATTATGGTGGAACTTCCGCCCATCTCGTTCACCCCATTCTCAACTAGCGGTGCTTCCCGGACACTATCCAATATGATGGTTCTTCCGACCACTATCCACCACCTTTTATAGTGAGAATTCACTCCCACTTCCACACAACATTTCAACAAGAAACAACCGAGCATATAACCCACCAAGGCCACAACAACATGCAAATAATCATTTCCATCACATGCCAATACACTTCAATAAATCACCCATTTATTGAAAACACTCTTTAACCAACTTTCTATGCCCAACCACATTTCAATAAACAACATCTTTATTGAAAACCATCTTTCAAAAAACCTTTTTTATAATCATACATTAATGATTTTAAAAAATCAACATTTTAAAATACACAACAAATCCCCTTTTTGCAACAATAACCCATTTTCCCCAAAATCCCCAAAATCATCACCGAATAGATTTCCAATAAGATTCACACATCATTATCACAATTAATCCCAATAAAAACAAATTAATTGTAACCAAAATCATTAGTTCTAACCAAGTGGATTCGAGAGAGAATTCACCTACCTTTAGGGTTCTGTTGAATTCGACCCACACGCAACCGCGCCCCAATCCGGAAAATGCACTACCGAAACCGCTCTAGATCTCCTTCCCTATCATAAACAAGCCTTAATATCAACATCCAAAGAAAAAACAACCCTATATATACATGAAACATATGTAGATCTAGAAAAATGAGAGAGAGGGAAGAGTAGATCTAGAGAAAACCAAAGAGAAACCAAGAGGAGAGACTTACCCAAGAGGAAATACCTTTAAACCACCTTGAAACCCCTTCAAATCACTTTCAAAATGAGTGGGAGAGCCCCTCAAACCCATGAGAACCAAAAATATAGAGTGAGGCTTGAGTGGGAGGAAGTTTAGAGTGAAATAGGTCAAGCTCGAGTGAACCCGGATTTAAAAATCCCTTCTTTAAGTGACCGCACGATTAGCCCGCACGATTTGGAAAATCGTGCACTAACTGTGTGCATGACACTACCTCAAGAGAAGGGGCCCTTCATGGTTGTCTCACACGGTTTGGAAAACCGTGCACAGACCGTGTGAAGCCCACTATCTCCCCCTACACGGTTACTTCGAGAACCCACACAGTTTTTCCTAACCGTGCGACCTTAAAAAAGCGTCCAAACTTATTCAAAACCATTCCAAATTCTCCCAACATCTTTCCAACTCATCCCAAGCACTTTAGACACATAAAAAAGCATAAAAAAAGATAAATACATCAAACCGTGGGTGCTATATTCTCCCCACCATTGGACTTTCCATCCTTGGAAAGTAGAGAACCATCTCGTTGTCAAAAGAGCTCAGGCCATTGCTCGACCATGTCTTTCTCCTGCTCCCAAGTCTCCTCCTGAATCTAACCATGCTACCACAAAACCCAAACTAAACTGATTTTTTTACCACGCAAGACTTTCTGTTGCCTATCCAGGATCTGTACTGGCACATGCACCAAGGAAGCATATGGTTCTAGTTCAATATGATCCCAACGAATCACATGGTCATGATCCGACTGATATTTTTTCAATCGGGACACATGAAACACATTGTACACCACACTAAATTATGGAGGCAAATCCAAACGATAAACCACCTCTCCAATCCACTCATGTATCTCAAAAGGCCCAATATACATCAGAGATAACTTACCCTGCTTCCCAAACCGACGATGTCCCAAACTAGGAGAGATTCTAAAAAACACATGATCACCCACCTCAAATGACAACAGTCGACGATGATGGTCTGCATACAATTTCTGACGACTTTGAGCCGTCTCCATCCGCTTCATGATTAACTTTATTTTTTCCATAGTTTCTTGGACAAGGTTCGGTCCGATCATCGAAGTCTCACCCATTTCCACCCAACATATCAGAGAACGACACAATCACCCATAAAATGCCTCAAACGAGGCCATATGTATTGAAGTATGATAACTATTATTATAGGAGAACTCCATCAGCGATAAGTGATCCTCCCATGAAACAAAAAAATCCATTACACAAGCCCTTAGCATATCCTCCAACATTTGTATCGTCCTCTCATATTGGACATCTGTCTGCGGATGATACGCTGTGCTCATAGTCAACTGTGTCCCAAGGGCTTGTTGTAAGGATTTCTAGAAACAAGATGTGAATATCGGATCTCTATATAATACAATCAAAACTAGTACACCATGCCTTTTTACCACCTCCCAGATATAGATTTTGGACAGATCCTCCACCACATGAGATTCATGAATCAAGATGAAATGGGCCAACTTTGTGAGTTGATCCACAATTACCCATATAAAATCGTGTTTCCTGACCATTCTTGGAAGACCTGTCACAAAATCCATTGTTATATGCTCCCATTTCCATACTGGGATAGGTAAAGACTGCAGTATGTCTGCTGGCCGTTGATGCTCTACCTTGACTTGCTGACAAGTCAAGCATCTCGAGACAAACCCAGCCACATCCCTTTTCACACCAGCCCACCAAAACTGCACTTTCAATGACTTGTACATTTTTTGAATTCGAAGATGGACAACCTACCTAGAATAATGATAAGCCCTGAGAAGTTTCTCCTGAAAAGACATTGGTACCACCATCTGATTTTGAAAACACAAGACTGGATTCTCATTTAGTTCTCAGCTTTCAATGGTCTCCCCACCATTGAGTTTTAACCTTATCGCCACACATTTAGAATCAGATGCCTATGCCTCTCTAACCAAACCAGACAAGTTAGGAACCAATGAAACCAGAAATAAGACTACTCTTCCACCTTGGTCCTCACATTCCAACTACATGTCAGTTATGACTGACATCAACTATCATTGATCCGATGTATGTTTCACCACCTAAGCATATGATTTTCTACTTAATGCATCTACCACCAAATTTCCCTTACCTAGTGTGTACATTAAGTCAAAACCAAACATCTGGATATATTCTATCCATCTACTTTGCCTCAAGTTCAAATATTTCTGTGAGAAAATATGTTTTAAGCTCTTATGGTTGGTAAACACTGTAAATTTCTCACCGAAGAGATAATGATGCCACATTTTTAAAGCATGAACCACTACTGCCAACTCCAAATCATGTGTTGGGTAGTTCTTCTCATGAAACCTCAACTACTGTGAGACATATGCAACCACATGATCCCCCTACATTAGACCACACCCCAACCCTGATCCTGATGTGTCACGATAAAAAATGTACCCTTTCCCTAGTTCATGCAAAACCAAGATTGGTGCTGATTGTAACGTCCTAGACCCGGCCAGCCACCCGAACAGTGCCGAGCGGTCGGGTGTCACTACCTTAGGTGCACCTCCCCTGAACACCAAAGGATTCTGACTAGCAGCGAGGGTATGAATAGGTATAGTGGGGAGGCTATACCCTCTCGGAGGATCATAGTAAGGGTACTGGTCCGATTATAACAGTAAAGATGCAGCGGAAAGAAAGACTCAGCAGACTCGAACCAGACCCGCAGAGCGGAATAATATCCAATATCAACAAACAGAGGAAGCAATAATTATAACAACATCAGCGGAAATAAACACAACAACATGCTAATAACATGTAACTACTATTGAACAGTAAAACATGCATCCAAAGCAGGTCATACACAACTGAATATAAAAAGGGCGCCAATGGCTAACCAACAGTAGCTACAACGAGCATGCCAATACAGAAAAGTAAATAAAGCAAGGTAAACCCAGCTAGGCATGACCTCAAGTTCCATAACATCTCCATGAATTAACTAACGTAGCCCATCTCCTGTAGCTAGCCTCTTTCCTACACGTAAATCCATAAAGTCTGCACGCGTCCCGAAGGGCCCGTGCAGGGTGTGAGACGAATCTCAGTAGGATACCACCCAATGGTGCATACCAAATATAGGTGTTTAAGAAGTCATGCATTTCAAGGAAAGTGGTAAACAACACTATGCACAAGTAAACACAAACTCCACTGGTGCTCAACAGCCACCATGGAGTATCACCTGCTTCAGCCAACGCCGGAATCTCTGTCGTGTAACCCGGCACCACTTGCCACCTGACACCTCGTGTCTCAAGTACCGACGTCCCGAAGGCACACCCAAAATAGTAACCCGACACCATGTGCCTCCTAACACCTTGTGCCTCAAGTACCGACGTCCCGAAGGCACGCCCAAGAATAGTAACCCGACACCATGTGCCTCCTGACACCTCGTGTCTCAAGTACCGACGTCCCAAAGGCACGCCCATTCCCTGAAGGCTCCTCACCTCCCCGTGGCTTTCTACGACAAGCACCCCCAACCAAAATACCTAACCGCAACTACGGGGGCCTCTACCCACACGAGTGGTTAAAACCACCTCATCACGGAGTATCTCTGTGTGCACACTACTCAAAGTCCCGGTGAGCAGTAATCACCCAAAATAGTCCTAATCCACCAAAACATCTGACACCTCGTGTACCTGCAACCATGTCACTCAAGTCCAATGGCCTCGCCATCCAAGTAACCCAGGCTATGCCCAACCTGACAGTCGTGCTGCCTCAAACCGACATCCATGATGCCCAATCCCGTGGTCAAAACCACCCAAAGTAACCCGGGCAAAGCCCCAATCTATGATCAGCATCACTCAAGCGTAACCGGGCCAAGCCCAACACAACCCAAAGGGTCCAGAAGATGCAATTCAGCAATTGCATATATAACATGTTTAAACAGGAAAACATAAACCAGCAAAACAAACTAAACAGTTGAATTGCACTATACCAGGTGTTGTCCCATACCAGCACTGAGGTCTTAAATGCCTCCAATAATTATAACAGGCTTAAATAATTTAAACTAACAGTTTAACACAATATTATTGCAATTAAAACCATTTTGGTGTTCCCCGACCAAAATGCCCCGATGAGCCACGACCCCTCACCCGGCCCCGCTCACGCAAACTGGTAACCGGGCATACCCAAAGGCATCCCAGAGGTCCCATAAACAATACAGTATGAAAAAGCATATAAAACGGGTCCTGCTCAAAAATACCTGAAAACGCGCCGAAGCCGCATTACCCAAACAACCAAGAAAACACAAAATGAGGTATGCACCACCTACCTGAGACTCGCACGATGCTACTCCTCCGGTAACACCCGCCAATTCGGTCTAAAACGCGGTAAATCTACAAAAGATTCAAAACCGCTCAAAGGGCTATAACTCATTCTAAAAAGAAAATCAGACAAAACGACCAAAGAGGAATCGAGGCCTTACCGAGGGGGTTCCAACTCACTAATCAGCGATCGAAACAGGTCTCGGATGGACGATCGGGAGGGGAAGAGAGGTTCGGCTGGCCTAGTTCATGTATCAGGGCGGAGGAGGGGTGTTCTGCCTAAAAAACGAGGCTATTTTCCGATTTAAGTGAAAAAAAGAAAGTACACGGCGTGTACTTTAGGACTAAACGCCGTGTATATTTTATTTAACTATTCAAAAGACGGTTGATTCCGCCGACATACTTTCCGAACATGCCGACATGAGCACACGGCGTGTACCTCTGGGTACACGGCGTGTACTAGGTTCCTCTTCTCTTCCTCGCTGACATACCCACACGCCATGTATATCCCTCATACACGGCTGGACTACACAGTGTTTCCAAAGGGAACACGGTGTGTCCCTGGTTCTTACCCGACCAACGGCCTACATGCCATGTATGGCTTCACACGACTGGCAGTCTACACAGCATGTTCAAAACTACACGCCGTGTAGTAAGAAAACTCTACACGGTCACCCACACGGCATGTACTCGACGAGTACACAGTCGACCACTCGCCTAGACATACACGGCGTGTACTTAAAGCACACGGCATGTAGTCTGGAAATTTCCAGAAACTTCCCATTTAATCCAGTTTCCTCGGAAACAAGTCAAAAATTTAAACAGGGTCGGGATTTTGACCCGTTCTAAAAACCCAGGTTCTTACACTGATGTAAGGCAACCCTTTAACTCTTCAAAGCATTTCTGATAGTGCTCTTCCCATTGAAATGGGATATTATTTCTTGTCAAATCTATAATCGATGAAGCCAATCATGAGAAATCACAAACAAAACGTCGATAATACCCAGCTAGACCAAGGAAGCTCTGTATCTCAAAAATGTTCTTTGGCGGTTGCCATGAAATAACATCCTCTATCTTTTCCAGATCAACTAAAACACTCTTCTCAGAAATAACATCGCTAAGGAAATAAACCTTCTGTATCCAAAAAATCACACTTTGACAATTTGGCATACAACCGATGATCCCTCAAGATCCCTAACATGATCGTCAAGTGCTGCTCATGCCCTACCCTTGTCCTCGACTACACCAATATATCATCCACAAATACCACCACAAAAGAATCCAAATATCCCTGAAATATCCGATTCATCAACGCCATAAACACTGCTAGTGCATTCATTAGACCAAAGGGCATAACCACATACTTGTAATGGCTATATCTACTTCTGAAGGCTATTTTTGGAATATCCTCCTTCATAACTCGCAATTGATGATACCCTGACCTTAAGTCAATCTTAGAGAACCATTGAGCTCCCCTCAACTTGTCAAACAAATCATCAATGCATGGAAGTGGGTATCTGTTCTTTATTATTATCTGATTAAGTCTACGATAATCAACACAGAGTTGCAAGGTTCCATCCGCCTTTTTAACAAACAAAACTGACACTACCCATGGAGATGTGCTCGGCTGGATAGACACTTTGTTTTATAAGTCTTTCAACTACATCTTTAATTCCCAAAATTCTGCTAGTTCCATCCTGTAAGATGGAAGTGAGATAGGACTGGTCCCCGAAAGGAGATCACTCGTAAACTCCACTTCTCTCACAGGTGGAAACCCTATGAATTCTTCAGGAAATACATCCATAAATTGATCCACAACTACCAGAAGAACACTCTACTCAACACCTTCCACTAATTTCAATGACAAAGCCACTAACTGATACGATATCATGCCAACCGCTGGTGCCAAAAAGCTCGTTGCACCCTGCTTCTCACTCTTCTCCCCCTAAAGATATGTCTAACGCCATCCTCCGTCACAAAACTAACCGTTCGCACATAGAAATGAATGTGGGCCTTAAACATCACCAACCAATCCATTCCTAGGATTATTTCATAAGCATCCATCTCAAGCACTGAGAAATCCCACATCAATTCAATGTCGTCCACAACTAAACAACACGCTCGACATAGGAAGGCCCAACACTCTCTTTGACCCAGAGGAGTTTGTAGTTTCAAAACAGAAGGCATCATTTCCACATGTAAACCCAACAAATCAACGATGTGAGAAGAAATAAAAGAATGTGAAGCACCCGTATCAAATAAGGCTTGTATCAACGTGGAATTTTAAAAAAATGAACCTCACATCGTGGATGGTCCCGAATGATCATCCATCACCGCCTGCTCAGCTCCAAACAATTGATTGCTTGCCATGCTATGCTCTTTATTACCCTGTTGAAGAGTCGTGGTGTTCCTCGAATCACCATGACTAGCTTTACTCTTCTGCTGAGGGGTATGTTGTTGCCCCTGTCCCATCGAGGCATAAGACCCCTGCGACCCCTACCTCAAGCTTCCAAGGCTGCGCCTGTTACATTATCACCAGAATTTATATATATATATATATCATTATATATTAACAAAAAATAATATATAATATATAATATATATTATATATTATATATTTAATAATGTGTATATATATACATATAATTATTATTATATATAATTATAATGTGTGTGTGTGTGTGTGTGTATACAACGATATATAATTATATATATATATATATATATAAACAAATCCATTAATAATATATATCAATTAAGTGTGGCTTTTAAAAATCCATTAATAATATATATATATATATAAATGATTTAATATAATATATATATAAACAAAGCTATTAATATATATATATATATATATATATCACTGATTTAATATTATATATACAATAACTTGTTGTATGTTAATAAAAAAATAACACACTCACCTAATGATGTTCGTGCACGTCCCACAACCTCATTATTATTTTTAAGTATATTGCAACTTGCATATATTATATATACTATACATTTATAAATCTATTTAGAAAAAAAATTAACCCACCCACTGCAGTGCACCCCCACCCCCTAATTATTATTTTTACAATTTTCTCATATTATATATATATATATCAATCATTTAACATTATATATATATAATAACTTATTATATATTAACAAAAAAATAACACACTCACCCAATGATGTTCGTGCACACCCCAACCTCATTTTTTTAAAACTTGCATATTATATATATATAAACAAAGCCATTAATAATATATATATAAAGCTATTAATAATATATATGAATTAAGTGTGGCTTTTAAAAATCCATTAATAATATATATGTGTGTGTGTGTATTAATGATTTAATATTATATATATAATAACTTATTTTATATTAATAAAAAAATAACACACTCACCTAATGATGTTCGTGCACGTCCCCCAACCTCAATAATTTTTTTAAATATGTTGTAACTTGCATATATTATATATAAATCTATTTAGAAAAAAATTAACCCACTCACTACGGTGCACCCCCCAACCCCTAATTATTTTTTTACAATTTTCTCATATTATATATATATAATAACTTATTATATATTAACAAAAAAATAACTACTCACCCAATGATGTTCGTACACCCCCAACCTCATCAATTTTTTTTAAATATGATGAAACTTGCATATATTATATATACTATATATACATATATAAATATATTTAGAAAAAAATTAACTCACCCACAGCTACGCACCCCCAAAGGCTATAATTTCGGCCCGGCCTGAATAGGATCGGGCCGGGCGGGGCCTACCCTGCAAAAAAAATTAAAAATCGTTTTAAAAAATGTTTTAAATTAAACAAACAATTAAAAATAATTTTCATAAATAAGTAAAAAAAATAAATGTAAAAAAACGTTTTAAATAAATGATAAAAAAACGTTTAAATAAAAATGCTTTAAACCCACTACTGGGGTACTATGCACCCCCAATCCCTAATTAATATATTTTTTTTAATTTTCACATAATATATATAAATTAATAGACATATATAAATCTATTTAGAAAAAAATAACAAATTCACCCACTGTAAAATGTTAATAAAAAAATGTTTTTACACAAAACATGTTAAATGTTTAAAAAAAATACATGTAAAAAACATGCGTTCAAAAAAACATTTTAAATTAAACGTCTAAAAATAAATGTAAAAACATTTTAAACAAGTGTTAAAAAATAGTTTAAAAAAAGGTTTAAATAAAAATGTTTTAAACAAATGTTTAAAAAAAGTTTTTAAAACAAACACTTAAATTAATTTTTTTAAAACAAACACTTAAAAATACTTTTTATATTAAAATATAAAAAATGTTAAATGTTTTAAAAAAATACTTGTAAACAACATGCGTTTAAAAAAAATTAAAAAATGTTTTAAATTAATCATTAAAAAAATGTAAAAAAAAGTTTTAAACAGATGTTAAAAAATGGTTTAAATAAAAACTTTTAAATAAAAAAATTTAACAAATGCTTAAAAAATTATAAATAAGTTAAAAAAATTAAATGTAAAAAAATGTTTTAAATAAATGTTAAAAAAACATTTAAATAACAAGGCTTTAAACTCACCCACTGCTGTGCACCCCCCAAACCCCCTCATTAATTTTTTTTTACAATTTTTAAATAATATATATATATTCACAATATATAAATCTATTCAGACAAAAAAAAAACATATCCACGCACTGTAAAATTTTAATAAAAAATAAAATAAACATTTTTACAAAAAAATATGTTTATAAATAAATGTATTTTTTAAATAAATGTTAAATAAATGTTTAAATAAAAATGTTTAAAATAAGTTTTAAAACAAACAATTATTTTGAAAATAATAAAGGCCCACCATGGCCCGACTCAAAAAAGCCCAGTCCGGCCCAAGGTCAGGCTCGGGCCGCCTCATGGGGATGTTCGGGCTGTCCCATCCCGACCTGAATAGTGGCCAGTAGCCTGATTTTTTGTATGCCAGACCCAGGTTGAAATTATACCCTTACAGATGACCCATCTACTTACAATTATGACATTCTTGAGGTTTTGTCGTACAATCCTACTTGATGTGGCTCATAGAACCACACTGAAAACACCCCATCTTATTCTGAGGCTTTGGAGGAAGATTCACTGATCCTGCCGTCAGATTCTGAACTGTATTCCCACCTTGGAAATAAGTGTCCCTCTTCCGCTTGAACCCAGCATTCGAGTTCCCACTATTTATAATGGGTGCCAACATACTTCCCCCGCCTGTAGCCCCCATAATATCCCGCTCAACCACAGTATCTCTATTCACCATTTCCATGTAATCATTTATACACAACACTGCTATCTTGGAACGAATTTCCTACCTCAACCCAACTTCAAAAAATCATGCCTTCAACGATATACTACCCGCCACCTCAGGTGCAAACCACACTAAGTTCATAAACTTAGCCACATATTTCGTTACCACCATGTTCCCTTTCTTCAAACTGATGGAATCCATTGCACACTGAATTATGAACGTATGAGGGTAGAATTGTTTATTAAAGAACTCCTCAAAACCCTCCCATGTCACACCTTGGTCCGTCCCAGCTTGGACCGCCATCTCCCACGACTGAAGGACAAGATCTTCCAACATATATGTGGCTAACTTTACTTTCAGATCTTCCAGTGTTCTAAAAAAGTCAAATATACTATTCATTCTGTTCAGCCACACTTCATCCCTTTCTAGCTCTGAATCACCCCTAAAGATGGGTGGATTATGCCTTTGAAACTGAACTGCATGATCCACATGCCTTGGTTAATCTGCTTTATTCCCACTTTCCATAGCTTAGAAAACTTTCACTATACTTTTCACTAGCTGCTGGTTCGCCTAAGGCTCATGTGCAACCACATTTTCGGCAGCTTCCTCCGGTTGGTCTCTACGAAGCCTACCCAGTGCCATTTCTATCAACACAAAAACAACCATAATTCCCACTTCCATAATAAGAAAGGGTATACAATTTTCAAATTCAATTACATAACAACTATCACAACCAGGCTTTCCAGAAGTTCACATTTCCCATGTTGCACTATTCTGAAAAATCCATGATGTTTTAAAAATCAACCCATTTTCAAAATACCACAAGTTTCCATGTTTCAAATCCTTCCGTTTTGAAACCAAATTCATATTTTCAAAATCCACACATTCATATCACACCATAGATCATTATGCCCTAATAAAATATAAATCCTAGTGGGAAGTCATTTCTACCATGCATTCCATACTCATGTCATTGGCTAAACCTATGACAATGAAATATTCAATGCCTATAAGTGTCTCCAAACACTTATGTACCCAAATCCTAGGTAACTTAAAGTTCAAAATAAAAGGGTTAACTACATCCTTTTATGCTATACATTCCAAGTTCCAACAATTATACACCTTGCTACTATCCCGACTCAAGGAATAGACTAAGAATGAATGTCAACACCAAGACCAACAATCAACACCAAAGGACCGAACAACTGTTCTCACTTGAAAGCCAAAGACCAAAAAAACTGATACCACTTGTAACATTCCGCCCCATCTCATTGTCTTGATAAGGATGAGGAATGATACTTGAACTTAAGAAACATTCCCAAGGAACCAAAGGCTGGAAATAAATGTTGAGGGATTTGAGAATAAATTGGGGAACGATTTTCCCTTGAGATTTAACTAACCAACCAAATAATCCATTGTCAATAAACTACATGATGCATGTCGACAAAACAACCAAACCCATACATTACCAAAGGAAATCCAACTAATCCATAACAATCCCACATTCTAAATACAACCAAGCCAAAATTAGAGTACCAAGCAGAAGACTATAATAAGACTCCAACAAAACTAGGACACCATCCATAGATCCACACCAAGCTCTATGCTCCAAGCCCCACAACATCACCAAATCATCATGCCTAACCGCTAGAAAAATGAGATGCTTTACTCTTATTTTTGTCCCAGAACACAATATCTGCAAAAGCACCGAAGTGAAAAAGCAGGGGTGATTAATAATACTCAGTAGGATTTCCCTAAATGAATTCCCTACACAGGCCACTAGGATAAAACCGTTAGCACATTTATATAAAATAGTTTATATAAAACATTCAATAGTGAAACAACTTACAACATTCCAAACATCCTCTTAACAAGCCATGACAAACAAAAGAAATCCACAACCACGCTATAAGCCATATCCCTACCACACATTAGCACAAAAAATTCCATCTTTGCAAAGAAACACACAACAAATCTACCATTACGATGGGGCTTTCGCCCATACCATTCACCACATTCTCAAATAATGGTGGTTCTCGACCACTATCCAATACGGTGGTTCTTCCGACCACTATCCATCAACTTTTATAGTGAGAATTCATACCCACACTAGTGAAAAAACATTTTTTACATCGGTTATTTTTCATTTTTATGTCAGTTTTTAGCCGACTTTAATACGAATGACGTTATAAATATAGTTTTTTTATGATAGTTATTTAAAAACCGACGTAAAAAACATTACATCGAGGTGTTTTCCACGTCGGTTATTGAATAACCGACGTGAAAAACCAGTGGCAAAGTGTTTACCACATCATTATTAAATAACTGACATGATAAACCATTTCCCAGGGGTTATCACATCGGTTATTCAAATAACCGACATCATAAACCCTTCCCAGTCCTTTATTACGTCATTTATTTTGTAACCGACGTGAAAACTAGTGGGGGAGGGTTTTTCACATCGGTTATTAAATAACCGACGTGATAAACCAGTGCGGGGGGTGTTTATCATGTCGGTTATTTAATAACCGACGTGATAAACCCCCGGGGCAATGGTTTATCACATCAGTTATTTAATAACCAATGTGAAAAACCAGTGGGGGAGGGTTTATCACGTAAGTTATTTAATAACCGACGTGATAAACTAGCGGGGGGGTGGTTATCACATCAGTTATTTAATAACCGATGTGATAAACCCATGGGAAATGGTTTAACACGTCGGTTATTTAATAACGGACGTGGTAAACCATTTCCCAGGCCTTTATCACGTAGGTTATTAAATAAACGACGTGAAAAACCATTCCACAGGGGTTTATCATGTCGGTTATTTGAATAACCAACGTGATAAACCCTCCCCCCATTCCTTTATCACATCAGTTATAAAATAATCGATGTGGAAAACCATTTAAAAAATAAAATAAAAAACAGTCCTCTGCTCTCCCCAGAAACAACCAGAAACCAAACCAAGAATTCGTACCAGAAAAACAGAAGTAGACCAAAACAAGAACCAAAGAAAAATTAATCATTTACATTGATAACATTTAAAACTTACAATCTCAACTAAAAATAACTTAAATCCAACCAAAACAATCACCAAATACACAATTACAATTACAATTTTCAAAATTACATTTTACATTGCAAACAAACTAAAATCCAATCAAACCTATAAAATAATTTGACCATTCCACTTGTAAGTGTTTGACCTCTTGAGCACTATACGTATTAGGGTCATCAAATAGATACAAAGTTAAAGGAAAATAGTTAACATGTAAAATGAATAAATCAACTGAAATATTATGGCAATGTTTATAAGAAAATCTAACCTGGTCAAACTTCAAAAGTGTTCCCATTGTAATTATTTCATACGTAAATCTTAATATATAATATCTGCATTCGATGACGCATTGTTGTTCATGAAATTTCTGTTTAAATGAGTTTCAATTAAATATAAATTTTTATGTAATACATCCAAAAGTACAAATTATAAATGGATATTTACCTTCACTTGTACATATTTGATCTTAGCACCCCTTTTGTTTGTGGTTTTTCGAAAGTTGTTCCATCCCCTATTAGAAAATAATATGAATGAGATAAATTTAAAATTCATTATAATATAAAAAACTATTAGGAAATTGAAACATACTTCTCCAACAAATTCTTAAAACTTTTCCGTGCATCACCATGGACAGAGCATATCCAATATAGTGTTTTCTCCCGTGGACAAAAAACACCCAACATCCAATGATCACTAATATAAAGGAAAATTTTAGGTTAGTAATTTTTTTAAAAGAGATAGAACACTATCAGATATATGTTTCATACCTCTCACAATAAGGCATCATCCAACACTGTGTGATAATATTTTGTTGAAATCTTTCAGTAGCATAAATTTCTCTTTCTTCCTCATCCAATGAATGTGCATTAGGGGAAAGAAAATGCGGGTACATGAACCCATATACATTTGTCTGGTCATTCCTCTCACACATGTTATAAAGATACCTAATAAAAAATAGAAATAAGTACTTATTTTTTATAAATTTAACACAGGGACAAAATTATGTTAAGACTTACTTGGAAAAAATCTGCAACAAGTTGATGCCCAACTTGTCTCCAGTAACAAGCTCCATGATATCATTTTTTAAAATTCCCACATTTATTGCAAGTCCAAAAACATGACCTTCCAATGGAAATGAATAATGATCCGCTAATAAATTTGAATATCTTGACAATCTGTAAAGACTACTAGAATTTGTATCTGATGTCATGGCCATTTGTCTTTGTTGTTGTCTATAAAGTATTTCTTTACCTTTAAAGTATTCCTGTAAATAAATTGATAAATATATTAGCTTTAAAATTCTAAAACAAATTTATTAATAAATAAAATATAAGATATAACACACATACCTCTACGGTAATGACTCACAGAAGTCTGGATGGCCAAACTAAAAAGTGGCTGATACTATGTCCAATTGTCGTCACCTCATCTGTAGGTACTGGAAATCGACCTGATATATCTATAATATCCTATATAGTGACCCTATGCTGCTCTACCTCTAACTGCTGATGATGAACCATATCTCCTATACAATATACTAGCCCATATTCCACTATATGATGGTGAAGATCATCAACATACAACTCACAATAAGTAGGAAGCTGTGGCGAAGAAGTAAGATAAAAAATGGGGTACGCAGGTTGAGGTGGAGAAATGGAGTCCTCAGGCTGAGGTGGAGGAGTGGGAGCTGCTGCCGGAGGTGGGGGAGTGGGATCTGCTTCCGGAGGTGGAGGATAAAAAATGGGGTCTACAGGGGGAGCTGGAGGAGTGGGAGCTGCAGTCTGAAATTGTCTTTGCATGTATGCAAACATAGATTGTACTGATGCTATGATCTTTTCCTCCATTGTCACATTAATATTTTGAACTTCGACCTCCAAAGAATCTATTTTTTTATACACACCCTCAATGGAAGACATTGAAGAACGTGACAACATTTTTCTTACCGATACACCCGTCAGGTATCCTCGTACACGACCGAGGTGTTCGGGCTTTACCAATGCTTTAGATAAAATATCATGCCTCCCAATAGATGTAAATGACCCCTGTGTGCTATGCTACTCAAGAGAACCCTGTATTAATTAATTAAAAAAAATTTATTGATTCAAAGTATATAATTCATAGACAACAATTTAAATAAATAAAATAAATATCTTACAATCCTCTCAGCTACGATCCTCGATTCATCTGAAAGATATTGCCCCTTTTTTCCCATCTGAGCCCTCTTCCATATTTTATGTCTAGATAGAGGGGATAGAGGAACAACCTATCCTGAGCTTGAAGACTCAACTGTAAGTTTTGCTAATTTTTCTGCCATCATTTGTTCTTCCAATAATGTATACCCTCCCCGAGATAAGCTATGAGGGTATACATTTTTAGCTTGGATCTACTGATGAGATTTCCTTGTTTGCTATAAATTGAAAATAAGAAACCATTAACAAATTATTAATAAGTTCAGTTATATAATAAAACTTATAAAAGGTTACATTTCACTTACCAAAAATGATTCTTGTCTCCTACTTTGAACAAATTTTCTCCATGTGTCTTCATCTATGAAAGGATATATATAACATGTATTGTCACGATTTCTTTGACCATAAATGAAATTATATGTGAGGGTTGATTTGAAATCCCTCCATCTTCTATCTGCCATCGATAAACATTTCTTCTTGAGTCCTCCAGTGTCAGGAATATCATATGTCATCTGATAAAGAAGAGAGTGTTTATATTATAATATATTTTTTTAAAGATAATTCAAACAGTAGAAAAAGATCTTACCAAAATAGTCTCCCACAATTGAGATTTTATTATTTCATCCACACTTTTCCAATCATTGTACAAAATGCTAACTTTTCTTTTGCCTTGAGTTGATACAAAACTCTTAAAATCTTTTGCATTTTGACCTCTTGGAATATAATTGTCATCAAATTTAACTACTATCCTCTAGTCCTGGGCATGGGCAACTGATAATTTTGGTAAACATGTGCTGTCACGTTTACCAACTCTTGAACTCTTAGTTGTTATGGGAGCACATGAAGACGATTGGGGAACATCAATAGTAGCATGTAAATGTTCCTCCCCAGAGGAATCATCATGTTGCTCACCTTCATAATCATGTGGTTGATCAACTGATTGATCTGTCATTATCCTTGAAATCAAAAAAGGAAACATTAATTCACAAATAAACAAATTCAACTATCACAATGGTAAACATGGTAAATATGGTTTATCATGATAAATAATGGTAAAGATGGTAAATATGGTAAACATGGTAGTGTAATTGGCATTTCAACAAAATCAATAAATATATAACTTACGTAAAGGAAAAAATGATAAACTATGATAAAATATGGTAAAAATGGTAAAAAATGGTAAGCATATTAAACATGGTAAACTATGGTAAACTATGGTAAACATGGTAAACATGGTAAACATGGTAAACATGGTAAACATGGTAAACATGGTAAACATGGTAAACATGGTAAACATGGTAAACATGGTAAACATGGTAAACATGGTAAACATGGTAAACATGGTAAACATGGTAAACATACATTACCTATAATATTAGGAATTTACAAATGGATTGTTTTCCCAAATTCCTTCGTCACGATCATTCCTTATGGCACAAACTATGGTAAACATGGTAAACATAGTAAACATGGTAAACATGGTAAACATACGTTACCTGTAATATTAGGAATGTACAAATGGATTGTTTTCCCAAATTCCTTCATTATGATCATTCCTTATGGCACAAACTATGGTAAACATAGTAAACATGGTAAACATGGTAAACATACATTACCTGTAATATTAGGAATGTACAAATGGATTATTTTCCTAAATTCCTTCGTCATGATCATTCCTTATGGCACAAACCATGTCTACAACATGCTCATCATTATTTTCTACTAATCTTTCCATGGAAGTAGGGATATCACATAAATCAGCATCTACATCAAGTTGATCCTCACCAACATATTGTTTTTTTCCTTGTAAAACAATAGACCACTGCATATCTGATTGATCAACAACATATAAAATCTGTTTTGCATGTGTTGAAAGTATAAAAGAATCTGTTGTGTCTTCCAATCTATTCAGATTAATAATTGTCATTCCAAATTCATCGTGTCTCACACTGTTGTTACCGACAAACCATTTGCAGTTAAAAACAGGAACTTTAATTTTAAAGTAATCAACCTCCCATATTTCTTCAATGACTCCATAATATGAACTTGATGCAGAAATTAGACTTTTATCTTTAGAAGTCGAAAAATGCACTGCTTCTACAAACACCAATACCCCACTATTCTGAACTGCACTTCTATTGTCCTGAGCTTTCGTATGAAATGTATATCTGTTAATGTCATACCCGGACCATGTTATCAAATTTAAACTTGGACCACCCACTAACCATCTTAACGTCTATGATATATCTGATCTACCATGTAGGGTCTTTTTAAACAATGTCAAAAATGTTTTGTTGTGCTCATTCAAAATCCACATTTCATTCTTTTTTGGATGACATTGTTTCAACTCATTAATATTCAATGTGATATACAGTTGAGCATCAACTATGTTATTCAAGATGTATAAATATACCTTCTTCATCTGTTCAGTTGAAAACGGTTTGACTTTCAAGCCACGAATCCCCTTTCCCTCATTATTAACTTGTTGATGACGAGATATAGGCAAACCTATGTGCTCCACTGCAGACAAGTATCTCGTACAAAACTCTACAACCTCCTCAGAAATATACTTTTCAATAATGGAGGCTTCAAGTCGATAAGTATTTTTAACATACCCCTTCAATATTTTCATATACCTTTCAAAAGGATACATCCAATGAAGATATAAAGGTCCACAAATCCTTATTTCTCGAACCATATGAACCATTAAATTCACCATTATATAAAAAAAAGATAGAGGGAAATATATTTCCAATTGACAAAGTATAGATATTGCATCCGTTTCCAAAATGTTCAAAGCATTCACATCAATCACCTTATTACAAATTGAATTGAAAAAATAACACACCTTCGTTATAGTCTTTCTAACACGGATGGGCAATATTCCACGCAATTCAACCGGTAGAAGTTGTTGCATCATGACGTGACAATCATGAGATTTCATACCTATCAAATTCAAATCCTTCAAAGAGACAAAGTTTTTTACATTTGAAGAATAACCTTGAGGCACTTTGATATCATGAAGATACTAATATAAGCTAATTTTCTCCCTCTTGGATAATGTATGACAAGTCGGAGGAAGAAATGTTCGTCTTCCATCAGAAGTCAGAGCTAACTCCAAACATATTCCCATTGATAACAAGTCTAATCTTTCATTCAATCCATATTTAGTCTTTCCTTTAACATTTAACAATGTTCCAATAAAACTATTGCAGATAATCTTCTCCACGTGCATGACATCAATATTATGCTTCACTTCATGATATCTCCAATGTGGTAGCTCAAAAAATATTGACCTTTTCTTCCAAACATGTCTATCATTACCATATTTATGTGTCTTTCCTAATGTCACATCAAGGTTTTGCACCCTCTCAAAATACTCATCAGCGGATAAAGGTTTCAGAGCAATATCTAATTATTGTGACCCATTGTATGCCTTTTTTATTCTTCTATATGAGTGATCCATAGGTAAAAACTTTCAATGACCCATGTAGACTGTTTTACTTTCATGATGCAATTGACAATATGAAGTCTGCTATTCGCAAATTGGACATGCTTTATGCCCCTTAACACTATATCCAGAAAAATTTCCATACACTGGGAAGTCATTTATAGTGAACATAAGCACTTAATGTAGTTGAAAATAATTCATTTTATAAGAATCATACACTCTCACACCATCCTCCCATAAAAGTTTCAAATCATCAATCAATGGTGACAAGAAAACATCAATATCATTTCTGAGTTGCTTTGGACTAGAGATCATTATACTCAACATGACATATTTGCGCTTCATACAAACTCCAGGAGAGAGGCTGTAAATTACCAATAAAATTGTCCATGAACTATGTGTGCTACCGAGACTTCGATATGGATTCATTCCATTTGTGCACAATCAAAGTCTGAGATTTCTAATTTCATTTCTGAATGTCGGATACAGCTAATCAATTTTCTTCCATTATAGACAATCACCTGGATGACGAATTTTTCCATCACATATCCGCTCATCAGTATGCCATATTAATCTTTTTGCATCATGTGAGTTAGCAAATAAACGTTTCAAATGAGGAATTATAGGACGATACCAAAATACTTTGGTAGGGATATTTGTAATCTCTACATCAGCCTGTGCTTTTTCTTTAAACTTATACCGTGATGTCCCACATTTAGGACAGTCTGACAGAAATTCGTATTCCTTCCTATATATTATACAGTCATTCAGACATGCAGTCTATTAAGTACTGGTTAAACAAGTTTTTCTCAATAAATAACTTAGGTGTAGTATCCTACATTCTAGGGATCATGATCATACATGATAGATCCAAGAGACTACTTTAACATCATCATAACTTCATTTTTTTATTATAATCCCAAAACACTTTTACGGATAAAGTGAGAAACCCCAAGAGAAAACAAAATTGTTAAAATACAACTTGAACCTATTGGCACTATTATCCTTTAAGAGTTTCCAAGAAAAAGAAGTTACCGGTGATGATGGATCATCCTTTATAAGATCTTCAAATTGGCGCACTAGGCGATTCCATGCTTGCAAGTACTCCTCTTGGTTGATTTTCCCCGCCTTACAACCTCTTGCTAGGGTATGATTCTGTTTTCCAATCCACTCCCACTGATCTCTACTGGTGTCCACCCGAATGGTCATTTCCATCATTTTGATGCCCTCTTCTGAAGTGGCATTGACCCCATGGTCTTCCTCATCCAATTCCTCTCCGGATTTCAGTAGTATCTTCACGGGTTGCTCAACATCCATGTCTGTATCCTGTAGGAACTTCCTGATGGGATCAGCACCATCGTCTTCCGCCTCTGCTCGACCAACATTTCCACTAGAGTTGAGAACACCTTCCCTCACTTGGAACTTCACCCTTATGGCCAAATGATTCTCCATTGGAGAAGGAAGATAAGAATAATCCTTGCGGCATTTCTTACCTCCACACCGGCCCTTCCTCCTCTTCAGACTACAGTCGCTACCAAGAAAATCCTGAGCACTGACTCCTGACACCTGGCTAGAAGAATCATCACCAGACTCCTCCCTTGTAAAACCTTGCTCCTCACTGATGAGTGCTGACCATTCAGCCTCCTGGTCTTTCCCTTTATCCTCTGGGCTCTCAAAACGGTTACACAACTTAATAGTTGGCACCACACTTCTTGGGCGTGACCTGATCCCTATAGATGGCCCATCCTGGGGACCCTCACAACCATTGTTATAAACCCCATAAAGCACTGCCTCCATGTAATAAGGAGCCTTGGGGGCCGTTGTACCTTCCACAGAGGCCAATCGATCTTCCAAAACCAGCCTAGAACCATTAGGAGCCATAGACTCACCAACATCGAGATTAGCTGACCCAACTCCAACTGGTCCCAAAGGACTTTGCACAGCAAAGGTGGAAATACCCAAGTCCCTCCTTAAGAAGTTGAAAGCCTCTTAAACCAAGGGATTTACCCCTACATCCTCATGATGAACAGCCTTCGCTGGGACTAAGGCAGAGCCAGCATAACTCTTGCTAGCCAGATCTTCTGCAGGCCCGATACCGAAGCCTCTATCTTCACAAGCATCTGAATTGGACCTTGCACCATCCCCTATGGCCTGTAATTGGAGGCCCTCGACTAAAGTAGCAGAAGAATAGGCCATTCGAGTGCCCCCCCTTGATCTGTTCCTACAACTGGAGAGGTCGTGGCTGAGACGGTAACAGGACGAACAGAAGGGAACCCAAGATTCATAGACAACTTTTTGAAACCACCGAAGCTCACCTTCAATATCTATGCCGATGGTGTCCAACTGATTCTTGGACATGTTGAATTCAACACAAATTCTAGGGGAAATTGGGTGGCTAATGAAATATGTTCGCTGGTCTGAGCAAAGGAAGCAACCCAAAAGATTTCCAATCAAACGCAGAATCGCAGGATTTTGAAACGGTAGGGGTAGGCCAGGTAGCGAGATCCAAATCGCCGAGGTAGATGGGCCTTTCTTCAAGTGGAAATCGAACGACCACCGAAAAAGAAATAAACGCAAACCTGAGATAGCATGAGGAGCGATTTACAAAGAATGTATAAGATCTTCTTCGGACGAGAAGCGGATCAGGAGGTGCCTCGAGTCCAGGATCCCAACAATCACCCGATCCTAAAGCTTCCACTGGTTGGAGATAAATCTGTCGAAGACATCAACTGCGGGCCATCTCTTACTGAAGCAAGATACCAGGGTAAGATCTGTGACAACCAGGCCCCAGTGATAGCACAGACACCCCGCCTTAACATGGCCATCAGGTCCTGGCCTACCAGGTACCACCAGTTGCCCCCGCAGATAGGTGGGGCCCACCCCAGGGTCCACCCACATGCCTGAACAGGTTATCTGACTAATGATAGTCCCCACAGGCCAACACTTTTCCTTTACAGTGTGCTTTGTCCTCACTCACACACATCCTGGGAAACTTCCCAGAAGGTCACCCATCATGATTACTACTCCAGGCCAAGCACGCGACATGAGTCGTATCATTTAGTCATTTAACCCTTTATCATTTGGGGATGTTACAATCACCCCCCCTTTCCAAAGCATGTATAAGATCTTCTTCGGACGATAAGCGGATCAGGAGGTGCCTCGAGTCCAGGATCCCAACAATCACCCGATCCTAAAGCTTCCACTGGTTGGAGATAAATCTGTCGAAGACATCAACTGCGGGCCGTCTCTTACTGAAGTAAGCTACCAGGGTAAGATCTGTGACAACCAGGCCCCAGTGATAGCACAGACACCCCTCCTTAACATGGCCGTCAGGTCCTGGCCTACCAGGTACCACCAGTTGCCCCCGCAGACAGGTGGGGCCCACCCCAGGGTCCACCCACATGCCTGAACAGGTTATCTGACTAATGATAGTCCCCACAGGCCAACACTTGTCCTTTCCAGTGTGCTTTGTCCTCACTCACACACATCCTGGGAAACTTCCCAGAAGGTCACCCATCATGATTACTACTCTAGGCCAAGCACGCGACATGAGTCGTATCATTTAGTCATTTAACCCTTTATCATTTGGGGATGTTACAATCACCCCCCCTTTAGAGCACAACGCCCTCGTTGTGGGCCCTACATCTCAACCCAGGCAGTGCACCGCACACTTAAGGCTGGGTTCCTCCTCTGATACCAAATGTGACAACCAGGCCCCGATGACAGCACAAACACCCCGCCTTAACATGGCCGTCAGGTCCTGGCCTACCAGGTACCACCAGTTGCCCCCGCAGACAGGTGGGGCCCACCCCAGGGTCCACCCACATGCCTGAACAAGTCATCTGACTAATGATAGTCCCCACAGGCCAACACTTGTCCTTTCTAGTGTGCTTTGTCCTCACTCACACACATCCTGGGAAACTTCCCAGAAGGTCACCCATCATGATTACTACTCCAGGCCAAGCACGATTAACTATGGAGTTCTAATCAGACGGGCTCCCGAAAAGGAAGGTGCACCTTGTTGACATGAGTCGTATCATTTAGTCATTTAACCCTTTATCATTTGGGGATGTTACAAGATCCATCAACGCAGAGGCATTAGTAAACTCTAGAGAAGATAGAAGAGCCATGGGGACTCCATCGACAAACGAATGGACTTTAGGGCTAACATGGATAGAGGGGAAAATGGGGAGAGTGGAAGGATCCGTGAAAGGCTTGAAGGCCAAGGGGCGAGGGGACGAGGAAGGAGGAGGAAGACACCCCTCCCCCAACTCCGGCCGAGAGAGGCTGAGGAGGGGAGGCTCCAGAGCGGCCATATACTATTTTAACTAAGTAAAGGTTCCCATTCAGACATGCATGTATTTTCTTGTATCCCATTCCCACCAGGCATAATATTTTTTTTCGCCTTATAATATGATTATGGAAGATTGTTGTCTTTTGGAAGAATGTTTTTCAACAATTGTAGCAGCTCCGTAAAACTTTTGTCACTCCATCCATGTTTTGCCTTCAGGCTAATCAATCCTAACACTGCCGACAAAACCATAAAATCTGTACAACCAGGATACAATGGTTTTTCAGCATCACCATATAGACGTGCAACTGTCGGTTCAATCTCAATTTATTCTGCTGCAATATCACAAATCATTTATTCAATTCCATCTGAGTTATCATCTTGCAAATCATCATCATCAATAGATCTGACATTTTTTTTTTCAGTTTCACCATGCCAAATCCAAGGTCTATAACTTGGATTAAAACCATGACAAATCAGATGATCTTTGATATCTCTGCTTTTCAACTTCTTCATATTCAAACATTTCAGGTATGGACAGAAAAAAATGTCGTTGCTTGGAACATTTCATTTAGAAAATTCCAAAAAAGTATCAACACCTTCCTCATATTCATTACTCATTCGATGTGTCTTAATCCAACTTCGACTCATTATTACGTATAACAAATATCAAAATTAGAGATCTTGTAAAGAAAAGAAAATTTTATATTTATATGAAAAATATCATAATTTGGATGCAAAAATTTTTTGAAATATAAAAAAATGAAATCAAACATGTGTAAAAGTTATTATTTGTAATAATAAGAAAACCAATTAAGAAGACAAAAAAGAAAAACCATAAACATGGAATTATACAAAACCCTTGTTGGCTAAACCCATAATGACAAAATGATGATACAAAAACCTCAATGGCTCAACCCATAATGACAAAATGATGTAAAATCTAGAATTTATTCACCACAATTTTCGTAATAGACAACCCTTGTTCATTTGAAAAAAATCAATTTGATTCTATCATCATATTAACTGTCAAGATGCATTGAAAACATACATAAATAGGTGAGAAACTAGATTATAAACTTGAACATTAGAATCAAAGTAAACGAAATAAAAAAATGAATTTAGGGCATCGTCAAAAAATAAGAAATGAAATCGGGGCGGGTTGAAAGTCTTACTTAGGGATTGCGAGTCGATCTGAGAGATTTGCTAATAATAAAGATGATTAAGGATCTAGACAAACCGACGTTGAGGGAACTAGTTCTAGGTGGGTTTCTAGGTTTTCTGCACGAGAGAGACAAGCCTCAAGCTATAGATCGAAGAAAACAGATAAGCATACGGGTCTTGATAAATCATTTAAAGGGTTTATCACGTCGGTTATTTTATAACCAATGTGATAAACCGATTTTTTTTAAGTTTATCACATCGGTTATAAAAAAACCAACGTGATAACTCGTTTTTTTAGGTTTATCACATCAGTTATTTTATAACCGACATGATAAACTGTTTTTTTTACGTTTATCACGTCAGTTATAAAATAACCGACGTCATAAACCGTGTTTTTTAGGTTTATCATAACCGACATGATAAACCACTTTTTTTTAAAGTTTATCACGCCGGTTATAATATAACCGATGTGATAAATTGAGGCTCGGCGGTTTATCACGTCGGTTATAAAATAACCGACGTGATAAATCCAATCTTGGAGATTTATCAGGTCGGTTAAAAAATAACCGACGTGATAAATGTCCATTATAGATTTATCACATAGGTTATAAAATAATCATTGTGATAAATCCAGTATCACAGTTTTCCACGTCGGTTATATATAACCGACGTAAAAAATGCTATCGTGATAAACGTTTTCTGCACTAATGCCACTTCCACACAACACTTCAACAAGCCACGACCAAGAATATAACCCACCAAGGCCACAAAAACATGAAGATAACTATTTCCATCACATGCCAATCCACTTCAATAAATCACCCATTTATTGAAAACACTCTTTATAACCAACTTTACATGCCCAAACACATTTCAATAAACAAAATCTTTATTGAAAACCATATTTCACAAAACCTTTTTCATAATCATCCACCAACAATTTTAAAAAATCAACATTTTAAAATCACACAACAAATACCCTTTTTGAAATAACAACCCATTTTCCCCAAAATTCCTCAAATCATCACCGAATG
The DNA here is from genome assembly GCA_963277665.1 of Viscum album. Classification (NCBI taxonomy): domain Eukaryota; kingdom Viridiplantae; phylum Streptophyta; class Magnoliopsida; order Santalales; family Viscaceae; genus Viscum; species Viscum album. Next base: position 1,818,803,109 of record OY728151.1, on the reverse strand, counting down.
AATTTCCAATAAGATTCGCACATCATAATCACAATTAATTTCAATCAAAATAAATTAATTATAACCAAAACCACTAGTTTAAACCAAGTGGAGTTGAGAGAAAAGCCACCTACCTTTAGGGTTCCGGCGAATTCGACCTACACGCAACTGCACCCCAATCCGGAAAACGCACCACCAAAACAGCTTTAGATCTCCTTCCCTATCATCCACACACCTTAATATCAACATCCAAGGCAAACAAAAACCATAGATATATATGAAAAAAATGTAGATCTATAAAAACATGAGAGATGGAAGAGTAGATCTAGAGAAAACCAAAGAGAAACAAAGATGAGAGACTTACCTGGGAGGAACCACCTTCAAACCACCTTGAAACCCCTTACAATTGCTTCCAAAATGAGTGGGAGAGCCCATGAAACCCTTGAGAATCAAAAATACCGAGTGAGGATTGAGTGGGAGGAAGTTTATACTGAAATAGGTTAATCCTCAATGAATCCTAATTTAAAAATACATTCTTTAAGTGGCTACACGGTTAGCCTACATGGTTTGGAAAACCGTGCGCTAACTGTGTGCATGCCACCGCCTCAAGAGAAGGGGTCCTGCACAGTTGACTTGCATGGTTTGGAAAACCGTTTGAAGACCGTGTGAAGCTCACTCTCTCCCCCTGCATGGTTACCTGGATAACCCGTACAGTTTTCCCTAACTGTGCTCAAACCGTGCGACCTTAGAAAAGCCTCCAAACTTATTCAAAACCATTCCCAAATATCCCAACCTCTTACCAACTCATCCCAAGCACTTTAGACACATAAAAAGGCATAAAAAAGGCTACATACCTCAAACTTGGGGTGCTACAAAGATGGATTTCAATCCCTCCCAACATCCATTCTTGGAGAATCAAAGAGAGGATTGAAGATATGCACCTCCCAGGTATGTGTATTATTCTTGTTTAAATATATCTCTCTATTCTGATCCTATTCCCAGATAAAAGAGGGATGTTTATCCAATGTAGGATCTAGATTTATATCTAGGTTTGTTAGATCTTGAATCATTTAAATATTGGATCTAGGAATTGAATTAATATCTTGTTTTACGTCGTTATTCTAATGAAATTGGGGTTTTCTATTGGAGAGCATTCTTTTTCACCATTCTTGATGTTGGTGGTCTATAATTCAAATCTCAAAGTCTTTACTGTAATTATGTGTATGTAATTATAGAATTTCTATTAAATGTTTAACAATTGGGTTTATTAGATTTAATTAATTAATTTAGTGAATTAATTAATTAAGAAAAGATGTTAAATTGGGGTTGTTGGGATTGTAGATTATGAATAATTAATTGATGGATTAATTATGGGATAATGGAACCATGATTTGAATAATTAATTGATAAATTAATTATAGGATAATGAAATCATGAGTTGGAACAATTAATTGAGGAATTAATTGGGGATATTGAAATTGATTGATTTAGAACAATTAATTGAGGAATTAACTGGGCATATTGAATTCATATAGTTGGAACAATTAATTGATGAATTAATTAGAGATATTGTTTTTTTAGTTGAAATAATTAATTAATGAATTAATTATGGGGTTTTTGTTATTGTGAATGAGAGTAATGTGATTATTTAATGGTTGAATTAAATAATGGGATTGATGATATTAATTAATTGATGAATTAATTAATTGATGAATTAATTAATTGATGAATTAATTAATAGAAGTAATTTGATTATTTAATGGAGGAATTAAATAATGGAATTTATGGGATTAATTAATTAAATAATTAATTAATGGGAGTAATGTGATTACTTAATGGTTGAATTAAATAATGATATTGATGAGATTAATTAATTGATGAATTAATTAATAGAAGTAATGTGATTATTTAATGGAGGAATTAAATAATAGGATTGATTTTATTAATTAATTGATGAATTAATTAATAGGAGTAATGCGATTATTTAATGGTTGAATTAAATAATGGGATTGATGAGATTAATTAATTGGTGAATTAATTAATAAAAGTAATGTGATTATTTAATGGTTGAATTAAATAATGGGATTGTTGGATTAATTAATTGATGAATTAATTAATGAGAGTAATATGATTAATTAATTGTGGAATTAATTAATGAAGTTGACGTGAAAATTTAATTGTTGAATTAATTGAAGGAATTGAATGTGCTTAATTAGTTGTGGAATTAATTAATGAAATTGATGTGAACAATCAATTGGTGAATTAATTTAAGTGATTGAATATGATTAATTAATTATTGAATTAATTAATGTAGATTGTTATGTTAATGAAATTGAATGAGTAGATTAATTAATTGGAAAATTAATTAATGAGGATTGTTGTGTTAATGAAATTGAATGATTAGATTAATGAATCGATGAATTAATTAATGGAGATTGTTGTGTTAATGAAATTGAATGAGTAGATTAATCAATTGGTGAATTAATTAATGGGGATTGTTTTGTTAATTCAATTGAATGAGTAGATTAATTAATTGGTGAATTAATTAATGGAGATCGTTGTGTTAATGCAATTGAATGAGTTGGATTAATTAATTGATGAATTAATTGATGTGGATTGTTGGGATATTGAATTTTTGGATATTGATTAATTAATTGGTGAATTAATTAATGTGATAGATATTCTTAACTAATTGGAGAATTAATTAATGGAATTGATGTGATTAATCATTTGTTGAGTTAATTAATGAGATCAAGAAGATTAATTAATTGATGAGTTAATGAATAGGATTGAGATGATTAATTAATTTTTGAGTTAATTAATGAGATTGAGGATATTAATTAATTGTTGAGTTAATTGATGAGACTGAGAAGAATATATATTATAGGTTATTAGGGGTACAATTACATCGAAACACACACACACACATCTCACACAGGCCAGTGGGCGAGTCATAGCCCCCTTAGGGATAACCCACCCATTACAATAGCGTGCATGCCCCATATATTATTTGGTCCATAAGGACCCATTTGACTCGTAATCCCTATAACATCCATTCCCACCCATAAGGCCTGCTAATACCTGAAGACCCATAATATTTGGTCACCAATGAGTCAGTTATAGGTTTGCCATCTCGATCAGACCTCCCCCTATAGATCAACGATGGCAGTAGTCCCCCATAAAGCTTGTGTTGTGTGATCTCCATGCCAACACCGCCAAAACCCACACCGCCATCGTCTTTATAGACATCAATCGCTATGAAACTGGTGAATGTTGAACCACCACCCCCGCTCGAGCGGGGGTTCACCAGATCCAATCGTCGATCAACACACCTACCCACTGCATTAGGGCACAACACGTCTAGGAGTACCCGACTAGATCCTTCAACATCGACACAACCTCACCCAAAGGAGAAGACACAACAATGGGGTGCCACCATCGTTGGTCGTTCTGAGATATGACATAGAATATAGAATAATAACAATGAAATTATGAGATATGACATGGAATTTAGAATAGTAATAGTGGAATTCCGAGACATGAGATCCTTTGGGGATTGTTTAGACTCCAGCATGGGCCAAAGTAGGTATTGAGTTTCGAGTGTCCTCAGAAACCCGTGGAGTTTATGTGGTTAAATAAAGAATAAATTGATAATGTGATAACTGTTTATTTATGCATTGTGCTTTTTATTTATAAAACTATATACACTATTATTGTCTATATATTATTTTAGATACCATTTATGGTGACCTAATGAGTTGTACTCACACCCTACTTGGGCTGCCTGATCAGTACCTGAATAGATTTCATTTTTCCAGGACAGTTTGTCACAAACCAACCAGAGCCAACCCTGAATCGGTCACCCGAGTCGGCCCGCAATAAGGCCTGAAGGGCATTCCCAATCCCTACAGGTTGACAACTAGTGTCGAACATCAAAATTAAATAGTTGATAATGATTTGGACCATAAAAAAATGACAAATAAATAAAAAAATGTAAACAAAATGAAACAAATACAACACTAGCGGAAAAAATAAAAAAGAACTGGGTAGCTGAACATACCTCCAAGTGACCATGTGGGTCACCACCAAACACAAAAGCACGCTCACTTCAAGAGAGATCCAAAACTAGAGGGACATGAAACTTAAAATTAAAGTAGGCGTGAGTGCCGAGATGCTCAGTAGGAATGTCAAGATACAACAACACCCTATTCCCTTACCTTTTATAAGAAATAAAAAACATGCTAGTTTGAAAATAAGACATAATAAAATAATGTTTTTCCTTCTTTTTAAATTCAAGTATCAAGTTTTCATTTTCAGGTAAAGCATTTATATCCCACTACATTTTCAAAATAGGTTCCAAGCATGCATTAACATTTCAAAATGAAAGGAAACCAATTTAGATTAAAATATGGTTTTCACAAATAAGACATCAAGTATGAAATTACTAAAATGGAAATCACATCACAAACACCATGGGAAATCCCTAAGCATCTCGTGTTAATTGGGGACCTAGGATCCTCGTACCTCAATGAAACATGGAATAGTAACTATAACGATCTACGTTCCCATGCACGAGCCACTAGTAAAGAACACACCCATAACCTAGTGGTCTCCAATCATCACAAATATTTAGTTAGTGTTGTAGCGTCAATCCTGCTAGACAAAATCGGGATGAACCACTTTCGTTTCATATAGCATACTAGTCCTAGTCTACCCACCAAGATACCCAGGTTCCCCATTGTGATCCATTTCAAGTGGCGATGTGTTTTTATCAAGCAAACATATATGTACTTATCATTTTCTTTACTTAAAAACGCATCCAATCTTTAACCAATGATCTCCCTCCTTGAGCGCATCCCCCCTTTTTCTATCACACAATAATGCACAAACCTATTTACTAGGAACATATCACAAATCACACATTCAACTCACACATCATTTTCTAAAACAAGGGGGATTGCCTTAAGAGAGGTTTTTCTTTTTCATAAACCATTCTTAAGGTGCCAAATGGGCTTAATTACATACAAGGAACAATTTTTATAACTAACCGTCAAAAAGGCCAAACATCTTTGGAAATATTCATTACCAATTCAAAACCAATTCGGAAACCAATTTTCAAGAAAATTCACTTAAGACCAATGGGTGTTAGAGATACATTTCAATTTTCAAAACAAAGGCCTAATCATTTCTAGCAACCACAACCAGATTTCATAAGCAATTATATAATTAAAATTAAAGACATAGGCATAGGGGACCTACCTCAGGGTGGAACCAAATCGAACATCCGGCCCTTGGAGCTTTCTAACTAAAAGATGCTACTCCCCCACTAAGCACATGCACTTTCACATTCATGTAAGGAAACCTATCCCCTATGCACACATTCGCATGGCCATGAACATGTGCAAGGGGATCCTTACATATATGCTTATATACATATACTAGTTACCACTCGCCTACTAATGTATTTTCATATATATACATAGGCACACCTAGCCCCATACACGTATATTCACTACCATGGATGGATATACATGTAACAGGGGAACCTACACACACACACACACACATACAATTAACTATGCATACACAGGTGAGTCGCCCTTGACTCGGTGACTCAAAACCACAAACAAGGGACCACACACTACACATATAATTTAATAAATTAATAAAACAATTTATGAAACACTTCAAATTTAGCACCATAAAAATTTACACCAAAACACTCTTTAAACCCAAATGCACACTAAAACCATTTTAAAATACATTTCACACCACTTATATTGTTTCTCAAATTACCTTTTTATAACACAATAAAACACAAAAAATAAATACCAACAAAGAAAATGGGCCTAGCCCCCTTCATAAAATCATTATTACTTTTAAACCATTTTCAAAATAAGATTTCCACCATTAAAACATTTTACAATTTAAAATCAAGATGCACCACAAAGCTAACATTCTAAATCAATTCATTTTCTAATGAAAATCAAATTTAAATATACACACACCTAAAGTGCCTTGAAAACACATTTCACACCTACCAAACGACCCTTGAAATCCATTTTAGAAACATTACACCAAAGAACACACAAAAACACAACCATTTCCTTTATTAAAAATCCATTTTCAACCTATAAACACATAAACCACTTCAAAAACACCAAAATTACCACATAACTAAACCAAAGAATACATTAATAAATTTAAACAAATATATTAAATTAATCTATAATGATTCTAGGGCATAGAACAACCTACCTCATATGGAGACCCTCCTCAAAAATGGCACAAAACACACCTGAATCTCATTCACACCATGAAGAAGTAAAAAGGAACCATAACCAATAAGATAGAATTCAAAAACAAAAGGTTAAACCTTAAAACCGGACCCCAAACCTACTGGAAACCCTAAAACCCCAACAAGAGAAATCAAAATATTACCCAAAGGGAGGCGTGTGTGCCAGGGATGAGCAGGGCACCTGTGGAAGGTTATTTTCATCAGACTGGCGTGTCGGGGGTTCGCCGGACAAGACTTCGACAGAACAGGGGGGAGTGAGGTGTTTCTCAAGTGGGATAGCCAGGAGGTGAAGGTGGTATGGCGCGACTAGGAGGTGAGGGCAGTGCGGGGCAGGGTCGATGGGAGGGATGGCCGGAAGGGAGGGAGAAGGTGCCAACAACACACATGGAGGGGGTTGACCAGCGGCGTGATGTGAAGGGGAAGGGGGGGGGGTGCTGGCTAACCCTAAAAAAACAATGAAAATAAAAATAAAAACAAAACAAAACAATATCAATAATAATATGATAATAATAATAATAAATTGATAGTAATAAAATGAAATAAGAAGTTATAATAATAATAATAATAATAATAATAATAATATCCTCAAATAATAATAATATTATTATCATTAAAACAATTCATTAAAATTTTTATCACACTTTTCTTATTTTACTTTATTTTTATTTTATCAATATTTTAATTTTATTTATTTATTATTAATTCATTTTAGTTAATTAATTGAATATCGGGCAGGTCACATGGTGGCCCAGGTGAAACTTCACAGTTTCCAAATCATGCTTCTCCCGTGCGCCATACACTGTCAAGCCCCAAAAAACTCATTTATCGATAAAAACACAAAATTCAATTGAGACTCAACCCGCACCTTGAAAGAATATTTTGAAACCAAATAAAATAATAAAATAAAATTAGCTCAAAAGTCTGGGAGTTATATAGGTTAATGGAAAAAACCCTATGTTAGATGATTGATTTGGGGATGAAGCATGGATGAGGGAATCAGATGTGGTTTGGGACCTGCTTGGGGGTTGTCAATGTATTTACTTTTGAGTTGCATTTTGACACTTGACACGTACTTTATCATGACATATATACTATTAAGTTTTGATAATGTATTTCTATTTTTGGTCATCTTATGATATTGGTACCATTCTGGATTGATTATGGTTATATTATTCTGTTATTGTTATTTATTTCCACTGGTGTATTACTCTGATAAAAAAGAAGGTATAGTCTCCCTATGATCTATAATAGACCCTCACTACTAGTTGGAAACCTCTGGAATACGAGGAGGTACACTTGAGGTCTTATGACCGACTAGCTCGGGGCACCGGTGAGTGGTACCTAGGCGAGGACGTCACAAAGTGGCATCAAAGCTAGTTTTCTTTTCCTTTTCTTTTGTCTTATTGTTTGGTAAAGGTAGACAGGAGACTAAAAAGAGTTGGTCCTTGGTTATGAGATCATGCATGGGAGTAGCTAACCCATGTATGGGGGAGAACCCAAGTACCTAGGGTGGAATTTTTGTTATTATTGTTTGCTCTTACAGTTGAATATTATTTCACCTTGGTTGATGCACTTATGGTGTGATGTGATTATTGTTTCTGAGGTTTTCTGAGAATTGACTCGTGGACCAGTATGGAATGAGAGTTGAGTATTCATGCATTATTCTAGGCACTCAGGATTATTTTGTGACATGCATCATTTTATGAATGCACATGAAAATGGGTTTTGGGTAAGTTGCTTAACTTAAACTGTTTTCCCTTGCTTTTGAAATTGAATTGGTAATAGTGCCTAATATGAAAATTGAGAAAGATGTTAAAATGATTCAAGATAATAATAAATGATTGTATAAATGAGAAACTTGAATAATGAAAGTGATTTACCCTTTTTTAACCTTTACCTAGGTATATGATGGTTAGAGGTAGTAATAGCGCCTCAGTTTTGACCGTGTGGCGGGGTTTGGTGAAAAAGACATGTAATGGTTTTGTGTAAATTACTCATGTTAACTATGTTAATGTTATAAATTGAGAATATTTTGTTTTGTTTATTTTTCCTTTGATGTGGGTGGTTTGGGTAGTGATAATTCCCTAGTTTGAGAACTATGTTATAGGTTGTGTGAACGACTCTTTGGTTTTGGACTGTATGGTGATAAGTTGGTGGGAAAGGAAGCCCAATAATTTTGACAAATTAAGGTGTTTCCATAGTGGGAGGTAACACCGGTGATGGAGGAGTTGTGGTGGTGTTCACTGATGACTTCTTGTCATACTTTTAGTTAGTTATGATCATGTCCTCTACCTTGACATCATCCCAGATACGCTGAGAAAGCTGTCTTTACGCCCAACTACCTGAATGTGTTTTGGTTGGATATTTGGGCCCTTGGAAGTTGTGATTAGTAAGTTAAATATATGTGGAGATGGATAGTGCGAGGTACGCCATTTGTAGTTTACAGATGAGGTTCTTAGGAGGGACCAAAGGTTGATGAATACCATGGGCCATGGTGGTTGAGTTTCTTGAAAATTGGTGTTAATGAAGCTCATAAGGTGGGGAGTGATATGTCAGTAGTAGGTGCATGGATCAAGACCATGGGTTGGAAGTGGTGGAATCTAAATTACAATGAGTAAACTCTAAGGTCCATTTTTAAATTACTCAAGGAAAGTCCAGGTGAGCCTTGGAGTTGGTGGGTGTACATCTTGTCCAGGTGTTTTTTGATAGAAAGGATGAGTGTTATTGTTGGGTAGTGTTCTTAGGGTTGTTGGGAATGATGAGTTTGGAAACATGTTGGGTAAGTTGTGTAAGATGAGCTTGAGATATATGCATCCTTTGAGGAGAATTTGATACGTGTGTTGGATCACAGTGAGAAAGTGTTGCGAGGAAAGATTGTTCCAATAGTCTGTGTATTGTGGAAACATGGATAGGTTCAGGAGGAAACTTGGGAGAGAGAAGCAGATAAGAGGGTCCAATAGACTAATCTTTTTGACTCGGAATCTTAGAGATTCTTAGGAGTATAAATCAAGGATGAGTTGTTACAAGGTGGGAAGATTGTATGATCCTGACCTTTTCTAGAGATTTCTCAGGCTCTTTTAGAGGTATTATCTTGCCTTGATTTGAGTACTTTTAGTTTGTGTTATATCTTGGGGAGTTTTTGGGTGAAAATTAGAAATTTTGGAAGGAAATGGTGAAGTGCATGGTTGGTGCATGATTTTCCCAAATCGTGCACCCTGACCCAACAAACCGTGAAACCCTATACAAAGAGGTTTTGCATAGCTAGTGCACAGTTTTTCAAACTGTGCGCTCTAAAAGGAGAAATTGTACACCCCCCAAAAGAGATGCATAGTTAAGGCGCACGATTAGAGGAAACTATGTGACCTTTCCCAACAAACCATGTGTGAGATTTAAGTTAACCCAAAAATTAGATTTTAATTTCCCAAACCCCCTATTTTAACCCATATTCGACCTAATTTTCCCAAAATCAAATTCTCTCGATTTTGGAGGCTCCCAGATAGATTCAAATCCCTCCAAACCTCTATTCTTGGTGAATCAAAGGGTGGATTGAAGATATGCACCTCTTGGGTATGTGTGTTCTTCTCATTGAGATCTCTCTCTCTCTTCCACTCCTCATCCTGAATAAAAAAGGGATGTTTATCCACTGTTGGATCTAGATTTATATCTAGGTTTTTTAGATCTTGATTATTTAAATCTTAGATCTAGGAATTAAATCAAGATCTCATTTTACATCGTTATTCCATCAAAATTGGGGTTTTCCGTTGGCGAGCATTCTTCGTCATCGTTCTTGAGGTATGTGGTCTATAATTTAAATCTCAAAGTATTAACTGAAATTTTTTATATGTAATTGTAGAATTTCTATTAGATGTTTAACAATTGGGTTTTTATATTTAATTAATTAATTAAGGGAAAAAATGTGAAATTGGGGTTATTGGGATTGTAGATTATGAATAATTAATTGATTAATTAATTATAGGATAATGAAATTATGATTTAAATAATTAATTGATAAATTAATTATAGGATAATGAAATTTCGACTTGGAACAATTAATTAAGGAATTAATTGGGGATATTAAAATTGATTGAGTTAGAATAATTAATTGAGAAATTAATTATGCATGTTGAATTGATAGAGTTAGAACAATTAATTAAGAATATTGTTTTTTTAGTTGAAATAATTAATTGATGAATTAATTATGGTTTTTTTCATTATGTGTAACACCCCAAGCTTCCACGATATGCTTCTCTTTGAATAATACAGTAACGTGTTTTGTACGCAACTTCGAGTTCTAACACACACCACAACCAATCAAACTAGCTGTTATGAATAGTAATACCTAATTTTTGAAATTTTATAAATTTTATCTCTCAAAATGGATTTCATTTTTGGATTTGGAATATCGAATTTATCCTAGGGTGAAATTTTGGTACTTTTCGGATAACTTTTATATTTTGATGAATTGTGAAAATTACTAAATATTAATTAAAAACAAAATTTTTAATCAAAATAATTAATAGTGATAAATTATGAATTTGAGTGGTTTTAAAGTATATTTAGAATATATTTTTACCATTTAATACAATTTTTTTCATTGGACATAATTTTACAATTAAACCGGACATAAACAAGTGTCAATCTTTTGATAGTTATTATTTCTTAAGATCACGCTTTTTGTTTTGACAGCGGAAATTAATTTTAAATTAATTTCTGCCACTTCTGTATTTTGAATTTATAAAAATGGATTCCATATTTGGAATCAGGATGTCCAAATTGTGTAAATAGGTAACTTTTATTTTTAGACATTTTGAATAATTAATTCGGTAAATATTTTATTTACCATGGTTAAAGGGTAAATCCGATAAATAAGGGTAAAAAATAATATTATAATAATAATAAATTACCCTAAAACATGTTTTAACCTTATTTGTGGATACATGTACGACCATTAGAATCTTTTGGTCGATTTTGGGACCCCATGGAGCCACTTGTAGGTGATAGAGACACTTTATATTAATTAAGTTAAAGTAAATACAAAAATGACATAAACATATATATTTTTGAAAAACAATTTTTACATAGAGTTATATATGTTTGATTTTAGACTATAAATATTAATTATAAAGATAAAAATATTTCCTATATAATGGTATTTTATTTATATTTTTTAGACATTTAATAATTAAATTTATTTATGACACAATAATGATGCAGTATTTTCCTTATTAATGAAAGAATCAAATAATTGGTATTATAAATGTTAAAATAAATATAATTTGAAATTTTTTATGATATCCATGAATTTTATTGGTTAATATTACATTTTAGTATTTCTTAAATGAATTTGGTTCGAATTAATAAAGTTTTTAAGACTAACAAAAATCAATTATTGAATAGTGTCAAAATTGACATAAAAGAGTTTTTAAAACAAATATTATATTATTAATTGATATTCAATTTCTAAAAATCTAATGTTCAGCCAAGAGACTTATATCATGATAGGTGTATCATTAATGGACCACTTGGGGGTCTCTTTGATGTATATGGTAAGTTTATTAACTATATAATATAAAAATACAAAGCGACATGCTAAATGTCAATCTAATTAACTAAGAGTTTAAACTAAAAGATAAGGTTAATATAATGACCAAAACCTGTCTAAAATATATTGGTTGAGTGGTTTTAGACCTATCCCCACCTTAACCTTTAAATAATCCACTTTGGAGCCATTAGAAACCGAATATGAATTTATTATAAAATAATATTTCTAACTTTTCCAAAGGTGCCCCTCACCCCTCTTATAAAAGGTCACTCCCCCTTCTCATTAATTCACACCTTCAAAGCCATTTGGCTCGGCCAAGATCTGCCCAGATATCCTTAAAAATTACCTAACTTCATCCTAGAGGCATTATTTTGATCATAAAGCCAACCTAAGGATCCCTTTTGATCAAATCAAAAGGAAGAACCCGAAGAAGAGGTAACGTCTTCACCACCCTCTTTAAAGTTCCTTTCTTCTTCAACTTCTTATTTACTTGTTATTTCCATTATAAAATAATAACTCCAGTATCTTCTATATACTTTGATTTTATTATAGTTATGGAAAAAACAAATTCATTATTCTGTCTATCCCTTGAATGACATGTCACCATACGTGCGTACGTACGGCCTACCGTCTCCACGTTGTGGTGTAATTGTTATTCAATATATTATTATTTAGATGGGTATAATAATGATGTATAATTCATTTAAATAATAAGTATAACATGATAATGATTCTATATATATGATATACCATCCAATTATATATTATTTTAATATCAAAAGAATGATATTGTCGCTCGTGCGTACGTACGGATTACCGTCTCCACGAACGCGATGAGATTCATTCCCCATCGTATCCATTCAAGACTAAATTTTATTGGATGATTAAAAATAATATTTAAGGACTTGATATCATTCTGTATATGAATAAGATAAAACTTATCTATAACAGACGTGGCTTATGTAACAAAACATATAAAAGAAAACGAGTAAGTTAACACTCGAAACAATGATAATACTAAGATATTATCAACAAAGAAATATTAAAAGATCATATATGATATCATATTAATGTATATGATTCTTTTATAATTTAATAAAAATTATTTCACCATTATACAGGAGGTTAACTAACCCTCAACCAAGGAAAAGTACAAGGTAAGAGTTTATTTCACAATCTCTTCATTATCCGATGTTGTTTATACGTAATTATATACTGGGACCTCTTTATCACCCACATCAATGTTTCTTAAAAATGTATTTCAAAACATTATTACTATTTTAAATAATATGTTATAAAGTCATTTATACCCTTGATTTACTTTTTATAAGAAGTTTATAAAGGAATATTTTCGTCATTTTCCAAACAAGGTCCTTTTTAACCTTTTCGACAGAATTAAAGTTAGAATGTCTTTTTTTAACTTATATGGCGGATGTGGTTATTCTCTGCCGTTTTACAACTTTGAAGATTCCCTTACAAGATTATAATAATATTTTCAAAATAAAGGTTTTCTGTAGAATTATGTGACATTTAATTGATTTCAAAAAAAGAGATATTTCTCTCAAATAGTTTTGATTTTCATCTATGTCAACATCCTTTGATGGATTTTAAGTTTATTTGAAGTTGATTTATTATTATACAAAACTTCCATATTTTATTGAAGGTTTTGTGATATTATTGACTATGGATGTGTTATTTTTATACCATTCATGGTTTATGGAGAAAGTATTGACATTTCTTATTCTAGTTTTAATACGAATGTTTATGTATTGTTTAAACCTGTTCATATGAGGAATGCATTGGACTTAATAAGTGACGGGTGGAGCTCGCTATAGCTCCTCGATGCATCGGTAGGTCTCATGAGACAAACTAGTGTCTTGGCATGAGGCCTTGACAAAATCTTATTTGTAGTCTTGGCACGAGGCCTTGGTTACGTGGTTATGATAGTCTGGAATTATGCATTCTGTCATTATGAAAGTAGTTATTGATATTGCATGTGATTATTAGACTAGTAGAATATCCATGTGAATAAGTAAATAGAATTATTTAATTTTATCTTTGTCATATTATGCTGAAGTTAAAGTTTAAAAGGATTTTGTTTTAGTTATACATTGCCTTAAATGTTTATGTTTATTTATGAAAGTTTTCACTATATTGTTATCCTTATTGAGCATCTGAGCTCACCCCTTTCAATGTTTTATTTTTCCCAAGATGTGAAGAAGTAATTTATAAATGACCTGGAGGGATAGTATGTGGGGATATGAGTGTGGAATATGGAGACTATGTTGTTGTAGTTTTCATTTTTATAATGTAATGTAAGAATTATGAATATATCTAGTATTTCCAAGGCTACTAAACTAATCGATATTTTGAGATTTGATCTTTCTTGTGATCATTCCAATGTTATGTAATAATGCATCGACTCTGGGTAACTGGGGTCGGGGTGTTACAATTGGTATCAGAGGAAGTTTAGTACAAACCTTGGAAGCTAGATTTAGATAAATTCTGATTAGAGCACATAGACCTAAGATGGAATTTGAGGATTAATATAGAAGAAGTTCCTAGAATTTTGGTATTGTATAGATTTTGTAAGTTTTATGAGAAATACATCCCTGTCTAGATACGAGCAGGTAGAGGCAGCTCTGGCACAGATGTACCTAGGGGTAAAACCCGAAAACACTGCTTTGAGCTAGACTCGAACGGGAACTGGTGCACGACAACGGGCCTTGCTGCACTCTTGGTTACGACTCTCCCGGGGGATATGCTTAGTATTATTCTAATTTTATTTACAAACCATTATGAAGGGTTTATGAGTATATTATTCCTTAAAGAAAACATTTTTATGATTATGGATTATATCCACAAACTGTTCAATTTATGTTAAGTGTTTTACAAGTATGGAATTATGTATTTTGATTCATAAACTAATCTAGTTTATGCCATTGTTTAGAAATGGTTCCTAGTGGAAGGAATGGAAACCGTATCAATGCACACACTCCATGTAGGTATTTCCCTCATGCTCAAGATAATTATAGTGGATCTAGTGATGCAACTAGTGCTGAACAGCTAATCACCATACTGGGAAAACTTACTCAGGTTATGAATAATAACCTTACCCGTATGGAGCACCCTGATCCGCAGCGTGGAGGATCAATGTTAGATTTCTTCATGAGGCAACAACCGCCAACATTAAATGGGAGTAAAAATCCCATAGTAGCTGAGAAATGGATAAATTCCTTAGAGAAAATATTCTATGCCTTGGGAAGTGGTGAAAGGGAAAAAGTTGTCATGGCAGTTTATCGCCTCACTGGAGATGCTGATCAATGGTGGTCATTGATAAAAAACATGAAGGAAGATGATGAAGTATCAGATATGGAATGGAGGGAGTTCAAATATCTGTTCTTAGAAAAATACTTTCCTCGAGACCATCGAGTATATATGGAAAGGCAATTTCTGAGTCTGAGGCAGAAAGAGGATGAGAATGTCGAAAAGTATGAGGCTAACTTTACAAGGTTAGTGAGACATGCTACTGATTATATACGTAACCCAAGGAGTGATATTGATCATTTCTTTGATGGGTTAAAACCATTTCTCCATTGAGCATTAGTCTCGCAAACCTTCTCGTCGTATGAAGATATTGTCTCGTGTGCTATCAAGATGGAAAAGGAATTCTCTAAGTCTTATGACTTTAAAGCAAAGAAAGAGAAGAAGAGATCTGCTGATCAATCTGGAAATGGAAATAAGAGGAAGAAGGGAAAAGTTGAAAATCCATCCTGTAGTAAATGTGGGAAGAAACACCCCGGTACTTGCCTAAAAGGAATGGGAGTCTGTTACAAGTGTGGTGAAAAAGGACACCAAGCTCATGATTGCAAGGGAAAGAGAGTTGCTATCAACATGGAATGCTATAATTGTAGAGAGATGAGACATTATGCAAATTAATTTCCTAAGCGTCAAGGGAACTTGCCTCATAAAAGGCCAAGGGATCAAGTCCAAGCTTAGGCTATCACTACTGCTAAGGTAGAAGCTCCGAAAGACGTAGTGGCAGGTAATTTAATGGTTTCCTCAAGTTTAGCAAATGCATTATTTGATTCTGGATCATCACATTGTTTCATATCTTCCCAGTTTGCTAAGAAAATTAGATTTTTCCAATTTGATTTAACAAGAGAGTTTTCAGTCAAAACCCCTAAGGGAAGTATCATTGCAACAAAGTTCTATGAATCAGTCCCCATTAGAGCACATAAATGTTCTTTATCCACTGATCTCATTGTCATACCTATGATTGAGTTTGATATAATCCTCGGTATGGATTGGATTTCAGACCATGATGCGAAGATTTATTGTAAGAAGAAGGAGGTTACGATTTCTGATGATGATGATAAGGAAAACCTTATCTTTAGAACAGAATAGTCACCACCTAATTCTTATCTAGATCCACCCCTAGTAGATCAACTAAATTCAATTATTGGGGAGGAAGAGAATGAAATAACTATGGGTGAGGAAAGGAATGTTCAAATAGAGGATGTACCTATTGTGAAAGAATATGTAGATGTATTTCTAGAAGATTTACCTAGACATCCTCCAGAATGAGAAGTTGAGTTTTCCATTGATTTAATTCCTGGATCAAGGCCTATATCGAAGACCCCTTATAGAATGGCCACTGTAGAATTAGTGGAACTAAAGAAACAACTAGAGGAATTGAGTAATAAGGGATTTATTCACCCTAGTGTTTCTCCATGGGGAGACCCTGTTCTTTTTGTTAAAAAGAAAGATGGATCCATGAGGTTATGTATCAACTACATGGAGATCAATGCTATAACAATAAAGAACAAGTCTCCCCTACCTCGCATTGATGATTTATTTGACCAACTGCATGGAGCTAAATAATTTTCAAAGATTGACCTTCGATCTGGATACCATCAGTTATGTGTGAAGAAGGAAGACATTCCGAAGACAACATTTCGAACCAGGTACGGGCATTACGAGTTTACAGTAATGCCTTTTGGATTGACTAATGCACCCTCTGTATTCATGGATATAATGAATAGAGTTTTCAAAGAATATCTCGATGATTTTGTGGTGGTATTTATTGATGATATCTTGGTATACTCCAAAATCTACGAAGATCATGAAAATCACTTGCGCATTATCCTGAAGACTCTTAGAAGACATGAATTATATGGGAAGTTTAGCAAGTGTGAATTCTGGATTTAGGAGATTTATTTTCTTGGCCATATTGTCTCTAAAGATGGAATTTATGTTAATCCTTCTAAGACCAAGGCAATCCAAGAATGACCAGTACTGACGAGTATAACTGAGGTACGCAGTTTTATTGGTTTGGCAGGTTATTATCGACGTTTCGTCCATAATTTTGCTCGGTTGGCTAACCCATTAACAAAGCTCACTCGTAAAGGGGTTAAATTTGTTTGGAAAAAAGAGTGTGAATAATTTTTTGAAGAACTGAAGAGAAGATTAGTCAATGCTCCTATATTGACTCTACCATCGGGGAATGATGGGTTCGTTATTTATAGTGATGCATCAAAGAAAGGACTTGGTTGTGTCCTTATGCAGAATGATAGGGTTATTTCCTATGCATCACGACAGCTAAAAATTCATGAGAAAAACTATCCTACTCATGATCTCAAGTTAGCAGATATGATCTTTGCTTTGAAGATATGAAGACACTACCTCTATGGTGAAAAATGTGAGATTTATACTGATCAAAAGAGTTTGAAGTATATTTTCTCACAAAAAGAACTCAACATGAGGCAAAGGTGATGACTTGAACTACTCAAGGATTATGATTGAACGATACACTACCACCCGGGGAAGGCAAATAAGGTTGCAGATGCTTTGATTAGAAAAGATCATGGAGTTTTGAACATGATGAGAGTGGAAAGGGATCCTATTTTCATGGATCTAGTAAAGATGGATATGGGAATCACCATGGAAGGTGAAACATCAAAACATTTTCAAATGGTTGCCAAAACATCTTTACTAGAAATGATAAAGAGTTCTTAGGCCGATGATGAAGAGTTTAAAATGAAGATTAAAGCTGTGAATGATGGGAGATTGAGTGACTTTGTGTATGAAGAAGGAATTTTGAAATTTGGGAGGAGACTTTGTGTTCCCGATATACCTGATTTAAAAAGGGAATTGTTAGATGATGCTCATAGTTCCAATTTCCCTATACACCTTGGGAGCACCAAAATGTATAGAGATTTGAAGGAACATTTTTGGTGGGACAACATGAAGAGGGAGATTGCTGATTTTGTGTTAAGATGTATGGTTTGTCAACAAGTGAAAGCTGGAAGGCAACATCCTGGTGGAGTATTGCAACCTCTTCCCATACCTGAGTGGAAATGGGATAATATCACGATGGACTTTGTCATGGGACTACCAAAGACTCCTAGAAGGAACGATTCAATATGGGTCATTGTTGATCGTCTTACCAAGTCAGCACATTTTCTTGCTATAAGGGAAGATTTACCACTTGAACGTCTAGAAAGACTATATATTAATGATTTTGTGAGACTTCATGGAGTACCCCTATCGATTGTTTCGGATCGAGATCCCTGTTTTACTTCGAGATTCTGGAAGATTATTTAGAAGGCCTTAGATACTGAACTTCATTTGAGCACTGCTTACCACCCTCAAACAGATGGACAATCAGAACAGACTATTCAAACCTTAGAAGACATGTTGAGATCTTGCTCACTTGACTTTCAGGGTATGTGGGATCAATATTTACCTCTGGTAGAATTTTCCTATAACAATAGCTTCCATTAAAGCATTCAGATGGAACCATATGAAGTGTTATATGGAAAGAGATATCGCACACCAACCTGTTGGGATGACATTGGTGAAAGAAAACTTGTAGGCCCAGAACTGGTGGAGGAAACGATGGAAAAGGTGAAGGTAATCCAAAACCACATCAAAGCAGCTCAAAGTAGGCAAAAGAGCTATGCTGACAACCGAAGGAAGGATTTGTAATTTCAGGTAGGAGATCATGTTTTCTTGAAGGTATCTCCATGGAAGGGAGTTATACATTTTGGTAAGAAGGGTAAATTGAGTCCCAGGTACATCGGACCCTTTGAAATTCTAGAACGAATTGGGGCTGTAGCTTACCGTTTGGCAATGCCGCTAAGTCTCTCCAAAGTTCACGATGTGTTCCACGTATCACTGTTGAGAAAATACATGCCTGACCCAACGCATGTACTCACCTATAAGGAATTAGAACTAGAACCCGATCTGTCTTATTGCGAAGAGCCCATCAGGATTCTTGATACAAGAGAACAAGTGCTGAGAAACCGAACGACTCGTCTGGTAAAAGTTCTATGGAGAAACCATAAGATAGAAGAGACAACTTGGGAACCTGAGGAACTTATGACGAAGAATCACTCGAGCCTTTTTATGCAGTAATATTATAAGAAATTTCGAGGATGAAATTATTTGAAGGAGGGGAGAATGTAACACCCCAAGCTTCCATGATACGCTTCTCTTTGAATAATACAGTAGCGTGTGTTATACGCAACTTCAAGTTCTAACTCACTCCACAACCAATCGAACTAGCCGTTATGAATAGTAATACCTACTTTTTGAAATTTGATAAATTTTATCTCTCAAAATGGACTTCATTTTTGGATTCGTAATATCGGATTTAGCCTAGGGTGAAATTTTGGTACTTTTCAGATAACTTTTATATTTTGATGAATAGTGAAAATTACTAAATTTTAATTAAAAACAACTTTTTTAATCAAAATAATTAATACTGATAAATTATAAATTTGAGTGGATTTAAAGTATATTTAGAATATATTTTTACCATTTAATACAATTTTGGTCATTGGACATAATTTCACAGTTAAACCGGACATAAACAAGTGTCAATCTTTTGATAGTTATTATTTCTTAAAATCACGCTTTTTTTTGACAACGGGAATTAATTTTAAATTAATTTATGACACTTCTATTTTTTGAATTTAGAAAAATGGATTCCATATTTGGAATCAGGATGTACAAATTGTGTAAATATGTAACTTTTATTTTTAGACATTTTGAATAATTACTTCGGTAAATATTTTATTTACCATGGTTAAAGGGTAAATATGGTAAATAAGGGTAAAAAATAATATTATAATAATAATAAATTACCCTAAAATGTGTCCTAACCTTATTGGTGGATATATGTCCGACCATGGGCATCTTTGGGTCTATTTTGGGACCCCATGGAGCCACTTGTAGGTGATAGGGACACTTTATATTAATTAAGTTAAAGTAAATACAAAAATGACATAAACATATATCTTTTAGAAAAACAATTTTTACATAGGGTTATATATATTGTATTTTAGACTATAAATATTCATTAGAAATATAAAAATATTTCCAATATATGTGTATGTCATTTTTTTATTTACTTTATATTAATTAAGTTAAAGTAAATACAAAAATGACATAAACATATATCTTATAGAAAAACAATTTTTACATAGGGTTATATATGTTGGATTTTAGACTATAAATATTCATTATAAATATAAAAATATTTCCTACATAATGGTATTTTATTTATAATTTTTATAAATTTAATAATTAAATTTATTTATGACACAATAATGATGCAGTATTTTCCTTATTAATGAAAGAATCAAATAATTGATATTATAAATGTTAAAATAAATATAATTTGAAAGTTTTTATGACATACACGAATTTTATTGGTTAAGATGACATTTTAGTATTTCTAAAATGAATTTGGTTCGAATTAATAAAGTTTTTAAGACTTTAAAAAAAATCAATTATTGAATAGTGTCAAAATTGACATAAAAGAGTTTTTAAAACAAATATTATATTATTAATTGATATTCAATTCCTAAAAATATAAGGTTCGGTAAAGATACTTATATCATGATATGTGTATCATTAGTGGACCACTTTGGGGTCTCTTTGATGTATATGGTAAGTTTATTAACTATATAATATAAAAATACAAAGTGACATGGTAAATGTCAATCTAATTAACTAAGAATTTAAACTAAAAGATAAGGTTAATATAATGACCAAACCTGTCTAAAATCTATTGGTTGAGTGGTTTTAGACCTATACTCACCTTAAACTTTAAATAATCCACTTTGGAGCCATTATAAACCGAATATAAATTTATTATAAAATAACATTTCTAGCTTTTCCAAAGGTGCCCCTCACCCCTCTTATAAAAGGGCACTCCCCCTTCTCATTAATTCACACCTTCAAAGCCATTTTTCTCGGCCAAAATCTGCCCAAATATCCTCCCAACTTCCCTCACTTCATCCTAGAGGCCTTAGTTTGATCATAAAGCCAACCTAAGGATCCCTTTTGATCAAATCAAAAGGAAGAACCCAAAGAAGAGGTAACGTTTTCACCACCCTCTTTAAAGTTCCTTTCTTCTTCAACTTATTCTTTCCTTGTTATTTCCATTCTAAAATAATAAATCTAGTATCTTCTATATAATGTGATGTTATTATAATTATGTAACAAATAAATTCATTATTCTATCCATCCCTTGAATGACATGTCACCATATGTGCGTACGCACGACCTACCGTCTCCACGTTGTGGTGTAATTGTTATTAAATATATTATTATTTATATGGGTATAATAATGATGTATACTTCATGTAAATAATAAATATAACATGATAATTATTCTGTCTATATGATATACCATCCAATTATATATTATTTTAATATCAAAAGAATGATATTGTCGCTCGTGCGTACGTACGGATTACCGTCTCCACGAACGCGATGAGATTCATTCCCCATCGTATCCATTCAAGACTAAATTTTATTGGATGATTAAAAATAATATTTAAGTACTTGATATAATTCTTTATATGAATAAGATACAACCTATCCATAACAAACGTGGCTTATGTAACAAAACATATAAAATAAAATGAGTAAGTTAACACCCGAAACAACGATAATACTAAGATATTATCAACAAAGCAATATTAAAAGATCATATATGATATCATATTAATGTATATGATTCTTGTATAATTTAATAACAATTATTTCACCATTATACAGGAGGTTAACCAACCCTTGACCAAGGAAAATTACAAGTTAAGGGTTTATTTCACAATCTCTTCATTATCCGAGGTAGTTTATACGTAATTATCTACTGGGACCTCTTTATCATCCACATCCATGTTTCTTAAAAATGTATTTCAAAAAATTATTACTATTTTAAATAATATGGTTTAAAGTCATTTATACCCTTGATTGAATTTTTATAAGAAGTTTATAAAGGAATCTTTCCATCATTTTCCAAACAAGGTCCTTTTTAACTTTTTCGACAAAATTAAGTTAAGAATGTCTTTTTTTTAACTTATACGGAGGATGCAGTTATTGTCTAAAGTTTTAAACCTTTGAAGCTTCCCTTACAAGATTATAAGAATATTTTCAAAATAAATGTTTTCTGTAGAATTATGTTACTTTTAATTGATTTAAAAAAAAGAGATATTTCTCTCAAATAGTTTTGATTTTCATCTATGTCAACATCCTTTGATGGATTTTAAGTTTATTTGAAGTTGATTTATTATGATACAAAACTTCCATATTGTATTGAAGGTTTTGTGATATGATTGACTGTGGATGTGTTATTTTTATACCAGTCAAGGTTTATGGAGAAAGTATTGACATTTCGTATTCTAGTTTTAATACGAATGTTTATGTATTGTTTAAACCTGTTCATATGAGGAATGTATTAGACTTAATAAGTGATGGGTGGAGCCTACTATAGCTCATAGATGCATCGGTAGGTCTCATGAGACAAACTAGTGTCTTGGCACGAGGCCTTGACAAAATCTTATTTGTAGTCTTGGCACGAGGCCTTGGCTACGTGGTTATGATAGTCTGGCATTATTCATTCTATCATTATGAAAGTGGTTATTGATATTGCATGTGATTATTCGACTAGTAGAATATCCATGTGAATAAGTAAATGGAATTATTTCATTTTATCTTTGCTATATTATGCTTAAGTTAAAGTTTAAAAGGCTTTTGTTTTAGTTATACATTGCCTTAAATGTTTATGTTTATTTATGAAAGTTTCTGCTATATTGTTATCCTTATTGAGCATCTGAGCTCACCCCTTTCAATGTTTTATTTTTCCCAGGATGTGAAGAAGTAATTTATGAATGACCTGTAGGGATAGTATGTGGGGATATGAGTGTGGACTATGAAGACTATGTTGTTGTAGTTTTCATTTTTATGATGTAATGTAAGACTTATGAATATATCTATTATTTCCAAGGCTACTAAACTAATCGATATTTCGAGATTTGATCTTTCTTTTGATCATGCCAATGTTATGTAATAATGCACCGACTCTGGGTAACTGGGGTCAGGGCATTACATTATGAATGAGAGTAATGTGATTATTTAATAGAGGAATTAAATAATGGGATTGATGATATTAATTAATTGATGAATTAATTAATGGGAGTAATTTGATTATTTAATGGTTGAATTAAATAATGGGAATGATGGGATTAATTAATTGATGAATTAATTTATAGAGGTAATGTGATTATTTAATGGAATAATTAAATAATGGTATTAATGAGATTAATTAATTGATGAATTAATTAATGTGAGTAATGTTATTATTTAATGGTTGAATTAAATAAAGGGATTTATGGGATTAATTGATGAATTAATTAATGAGAGTAATGTGATTATTTAATGGTTGAATTAAATAATGGGATTAATGGATTAATTAATTGATGAATTAATTAATGGGAGTAATGTGATTAATTAATTATTGAATTACTTAATGAAATTAATGTAAAAAATTAATTGTTGAATTAATTGAAGGAATTGAATGTAATTAATTAATGAAATTAACTTGAACAACTAATTGGTGAATTAATTGAAGTGATTGAATATGATTAATTAATTATTGAATTAATTAATAGAAAGTAGAGATTATGTAATTGTTGAGTGAGATTAATTAATTGGTGAATTAATTAATGAGGATTATTGTGATAATGCAATTTAATGAGTACATTAATTAATTGGTTAATTAATTAATGGGTATTGTTGTGTTAATGTAATTGAATGAGTAGATTAATTAATTGGTGAATTAATTAATGGGGATTGTTGTGTTAATAAAATTTAATGAGTAGATTAATTAATTGGTGAATTAATTAATGGGGATTGTTGTGTTAATGCAATTTAATGAGTTAGATTAATTAATTAGTGAATTAATTGATGTGGATTGTTGGGATATCGAATTTGTGGATATTGATTAATTAATTGGTGAATTAATTAATGGGATAGATATGATTAATTAATTGGAGAATTAATTAAATGAATTGATGTGATTAATTAATTGTTGAGTTAATTAATGACATTGAGAAGATTAATTAATTTTTGAGTTAATTAATAGGATTGAGATGATTAATTAATTATTGTGTTAATTAATGAGATTGAGAAGATTAATTAATTATTGATTTAATTAATGAGATTGAGAAGATTAATTTATTGTTGAGTTAATTAATGAGATTGAGATGATTAATTAATTGTTGAGTTAATTAATGAGATTGAGAATATTAATTAATTGTTGAGTCAATTAACGAGATTGAGAAGATTAATTAATTATTGTGTTAATTAATGAGATAGAGAATATTAGTTAATTTTTGAATTAATTAATGCGATGAAGTAGATTAATTAATTTTTGTAATGGCCCGGACCTCTCCGTCCCATTCCTTTGTCAAAAAGAAGTTCAAAAAGTGTTATGGAGGGTAAAATGGACTTTTCCCACGCTTTCCAGAATTTTGAAACTACACACCGTGTAGTTTGAGTATATGCCGTGTACCCCATTTCCGAGTATACCCCGTGTTGCAGGCCGTGTCCTCGCCGTGTGAAGTAAATGAGTACAGGCCGTGTAGTGTAACTACACGCCGTGTACCACCTTGCTGGGTATACCTTGTGTTGAAGGCCGTGTCCTTGCTGTGTGAAATAATGGGTGCAAGCCATGTGTCCAGTAATACACGCCGTGTAGTCCCACCCCCGCGTACGTGTTACCAGTCCACGACCGTGTGCTGTGTTGGAGCCGTTTCCTTGCCGTGTGCAATAAATGGGTACACGCCGTGTGTCCAAACTACACACCGTGTAGTCCCTCCCCGCGTATGTGTTACCCTCAAACCATGTGTTGACCAGTCAACGGACGCAGAGCCGTGTTGGAAGGCACGTGGAGATCGTGTGAAACAACCGAGTACACGCCATGTAATTTTGCTTTTCTCGCCTATAAAAGGAGGGGTCCCCTCCTCCTTTTCAACTCACTCCTCTCCTCCCCTTTCCTCTGAGCACAGTTCTCCCAAGAGACTCGAAGGCTCTTTCTTCCATAACTTCTTCGTCTGAGCTCCGATTTACGATCCGTCAGCGGCCACGGGATCGTAAAGACGAGGTGGAACTTCCAAGCTTAGATCCATTGTCTTTCCTTCGGCCTTTACTTTCTGACTTCCACCCGATGAGGTTTTGCCGGGACTTGACGGAAGTGACGGACGCCGACGAACATCTTATAAAGTTGATCCGGGGGAGTGCTGTGATCAGAACCTGTTGAGGTAGGGATCTTACCTTCGTCTCTCTAATTTGTGCATCATGCGGGGTGGGTATCCTCTTGTTTTCATGAGAAACAGTTGAACCATTAAATAAAGATAATAACTGGTTAAAGAACAGGGATGGGAAAGTTGTTATGTTTATCTTGTTTATCCTATCGATATGTTGTGAATTGAATAGGCTTATGCCTACTGAAAATCACGGTCGTTGGGGGCCTTTGATTGTGCAATTAAATCTTGCCCTATCTTTCTAGACCATTTTTGTGGATGGAACTTTGTGGAATGTGGAAATTGGTTAATCACGTAAAGTTGGCTGTTTAAAATCTGGAACCCTTATGTGATCACCCCGGTTGAACAAAATGGAATAGTGAACATGTGGGTGTTGACTTGGTTACGTGGCATGTGATGGGGGTGTTTTGTGGGTTGTTGTGGATAGGGTGAGCAGTGGGGCTGCGGTTGGCTTGGTTGTGGGTTGGTGTAAATGTTATGTTAGTAATGGGCAGCAGGGCTGTGATAAATGGTATTAAAGGGATAATGATGTACGAGTTTGGTGTGATTGTGGTTATGGTGGTTGGCAGCGGGGCTGCAGGGATGGGTTGGAATATGAACGGACTATGGGTTGTGAATAATAAATAAAAAGTGGAATATTTAATGAATGGTGGGTCATGGAAATAGAATGAGATTAATAATTAATGGGTTGGTTGGTTGATAAGAAGGACCTGGTTGTGTTGCTTGTGTTTTCCTAACTTGATTTGTGGATGGTAGGAATATGTTTTACGAACGATCGATGTGGTTGGTTATGGATAGTTTCCCAATAGTTAAGGAACTAAATAAACTAATTCTGCTGAAATGTGAAAACCTAAATGGGGTTGGGGTTGTTTGTTGTATGCATGCTTCGTAGTAGCAGTGCCGAGGCACGTGCTCAGTTTCTCTATTTAGAAGCCATAGGTTGGGCTGTGTGTTTGGTATACATATATATCTGTGTCTTTTTTGTTTTATTGCACCCCACCCATGTTGAGCACTTAGTGCCGAACACTCCCATTTCATGGGAGAGGGTGTTTTTCCCTTAGTTACTAGCTCCTTCCTTCTCCTTCTCCCCTAGGCTGTGATGGATTGAGGTGACCTTACACCTAAGACTCTTCGGGTAGGTTTCAATTATAGTGGTTTTAGCCCAAGACTCTTCGGGCAAGTTCTACTGTTTCCCAAGAATCTTCGGGATGAGGCCCAGGTGTGTGCGGGCGGGTTACGTGGTTGTGAGGCCGAGGTGTGTGCGGGCGGGATAGGTGGTTGTGAGTCCCAGGTGTGTGCGGGCGGGATACGTGGTTGTGAGGCCCAGGTGTGTGCGGGCGGGATACGTGGTTGTGAGGCCCAGGTGTGTGTGGGCGGGGAGAGTGTGGCAGCTTCAGGATGTTCACCGTTAGGAAGAGCAGCTAACTAAAGGGAAATGGTGTGGGGTACCCAATACTCTTGTTCCTATATACTACTACCTGTTGTGATTGTGTTTTTGGTGAGTGTGGCTGGTGAGGTTGGGTGGATAGAATTCCTTGCCAGGTTTCTTCTGTTGTTCTCACGGGATATTAGGATGTCTCCCCACTTGTGAACGAGAGCTTTAGGTTTCCCTATTGAGTATAGTTGTATGCTCACCCTACATTTACTTTCAGGTTTCCAGGAGGACTACCAGGGCCGTGCAGGACCCTAATAGTCGGACAGTTGGAGTTGTTGTAGTTTCTATACTCTTGTTTCCTTTGGTATTGTACTTTGAGATTTCTTGTACTTGTACCTTGTTATAAAATTATTTAAACATGCATGTGGGATTGGTTTGGGTTTATTTCTATACACTTGTTCTTTTCCTTTTTGGGTGGTTGACTTTTCCTATTTCCCGATCCTAAATAATAAAAAGGGTAATGCCTCCCATATTTGTGAAAACTCATACCCTTAGTGTTAGTCTCCACCTCAGGGCCTACTGGAGGCGGGACTCAGGGGTCATTATCTCCCTTTCACAATTTCCAGCTCAGGAGGGGAATCTTTGGTGGGAGGGGGTCGTGAAAGAATGGTATCAGAGGCTAATGGTTGAGAGATAGGATGGAGTCTGGATTTAGGAACAGTGAAGATTGCATGGGATGGTAGGGAAACAATGTTAGTTAATCTTGGTGCGTGACATATGCCAGGGAAGACCAGCTAGGACGCGAGATTTTAGGGCCCCCCGTGATCCGATGCAAGGACTTTGAGCCTACCGAACGACCAAGTGAGACTACATTGATTGCAGGGTAGAGACCCTAGGGAAGGTACATGCATCATCATGATTGTGTTTTACTTGATTTGGGTGTTCTGGGAAAGAAATTGAAATAAAATGATAAAATAAAAACCCTGAGAAATTTCCTTACTACTTGGGCTTAGGCGATATTTGTTTACCGTACAGCTATGACACTTGGACGTCGTCCCCGGGTGGCTCATATGGCCGAGGCCTAGCAGATTCAGGCGATCGATCAGTTGAGGATTGACCGAGAGGAGGAATATAGCCAGTGGTAGAAGACTCTCCGTTCTTTCCAGTAGCAGACCCTCAAGAAGTACGGGGGTAATACTTCGGATACGGAGATGGAGGGGTGGATTGAGGAGCTAGGGATCACTTTTACCTTGATCCGTACTCCGAGGGAGTACTGGGTTCCCCTATCGGTAAGTCAACTGAGAGGTGCGGCGCGACAGTGGTGGACGCTCTACCTCGGAGAGAGGATATAGGCAGAGGTTCCGTGGGATGACTTTGAGAAGGAATTCCGAGAGGAATTCCTTTCTTCCATGATCAAGGCAGAGAAGCGGCAGGAGTTACTCTCCCTTCAGCAGGGGAGTATGTTAGTACGAGAGTTGGGGATCATGTTTAAGGATCTCCTGTGCTTTGCTCCGGATCTCTTTCTGGACAAGGAGTCTCAAGCAAGACGTTTGGAGGAGGCGCTTCGTCCTTCGCTCCAGTATGATGTCACCCCCTTCACCCTTCCGATGTACTTGGTAGTATATAAGAAGGCAGAGGTTGTAGAGTGGATGCACTCGCTGGGAGGTGCACCCCGAGAGGGGATCCAGCCAGGCTCGTCAAAGGGGAAGGCAGTCAGCAGCAGGTCTCCTACGACGGGACCTTCCAGGTTCAGACCAGTGGGGAGCAGGCCCCAGTAGTTCCAGTTCATATCTTCGGGTCCTCGTCCCTTTTTCACGAGCCCGGGACCGAAGTGTTTTTCTTGTGGAGGTTTCGGGCACATTCATAGTCGGTGCCCAACCCGATCTCAGTATGGTGGAGGTGGGCAGGTTCAGCGCCCACCTCAGCAGCACCAGTTGCCGACGAGGCCCTTCCAGCAGCAGCAGGACCATGCTCCTCCGAGGGAAGACTTTGCGGGAGGAGGCTGACCTCAGGGTGCTCCTCAGGGACCTCGACCAGGGCATGGTCGGGGAGGTGGACGACATCAGAGAGGCAGAGGAGCTGGGCGTGGAGAGTTGTACGCAGCAGAGTTGGCAGCTCCGGTAGGACCAGAGGTGGTGCGAGGTATGATTTGTTTGTTCAGCACTCTCGTTTCTGCTTTGTTTGATTCAGGAGCTTCGCACTCCTTTGTTGCACCTGGTCTAGCCCATGCTTTGGGACTAGACGTAGAGAGACTTTCCGTACCACTGGTGATGAATACACCAGTTGGAGGCCAGACCAGTGTATCTTGTGTTTTCCGGGGATGTGGGCTGACGTTGGGACCACATCGATCTAGTGGGGACCTTCTTCTGTTACAGATGCATCTATATGATGTCATCCTAGGAATCGACTGGTTGTTTTTTGTTAGTGCTATTATCGACTGCTTCTGGAGAAGAGTCGTGTTCTCCGATGTGGATGGGCAGCACATGTCTTTTGTTGGTGAGAGGAGCTATCCGGTGGGAAGCCGGTGTGTGGAGCCTCTCCTTTCCTTGTTAGGCGGGTTATCAGTGGTTCCAGCTGATACAGAGATGATGGATGTCCCGGAGGTTGTAGGGGAGTTCCTTGATGTTTTTCCCGAGGAGGTTGTGACTCTACCCCCCCGACATGACGTTGAGTTTAGGATAGACTTATAGCCTGGTGCCCATCCGATTTTGATGGAACCTTATCAGATGGAACCTTCAGAGTTGCGGGAGTTGCGGATTCATATTGACGATCTGATGGAAAAGGGTTTTGTTCGACCCAACGTATCGCCATGGGGTGCTCCAGTTTTGTTCATGAAGAAGGAAGATGGTGGTCTCAGGATATGCATAGACTACCGAAGGTTGAACCAGGTAATGGTCAAGAACCATTACCCCCTTCCAAGGATAGACAATCTCTTCGACCAACTAAGGGGAGCAGGTTGGTTTTCCAAGATTGATCTACGGTCTGGATATCATCAGCTGAGGGTAAAGGACAATGACATCTCGAAGATGGCTTTCAAGTGTAGGTATGGGCACTTCAAGTTTGTAGTGATATCGTTTGGAGTTATGAATGCACCGGTTGTGTTCATGGGACTTATGAACTTTGTCTTCCGAGAGTTTCTGGACCGATTCGTCATTGTGTTTATCGATGAAATCCTGATCTACTCAAGATCAGAGGAGGAGCACTTTGAGCATCTCAGGGCAGTCTTGGAAGTCCTTCAACACCACCAGCTTTATGGGAAATTGTCGAAGTGTAAGTTCTTGACACAAGAAGTACACTTCCTTGGGCACGTAGTGTCTTAGCATGGAGTGTCAGTGGACCCATCGAAGGTGGAGGTAGTTGTTTCTTGGGCAGCACCCAAGAGCGTGGCAGAAGTTCATAGTTTCCTAGGATTAGTAGGTTACTATCGGAGGTTCGTTTTGGACTTCTCTCGAGTTGATGCTCCATTGACAGCTTTGACTAGAAAGAACCAGGTCTTCCTATGGAGCGAGCAGTTCCAGAAATCTTTCGACTACCTGAAGGAGAAGTTGGTCAGTGCTCCCGTACTCAGGTTTCCAGAGGAAGGGTTGTTGTATGAGGTGTTTTGTGATGCTTCTGGCCTTGGTCGGGGGTGTGTGATGATGCGGAAGAAGGGAGTGATCTGTTATGGGTTTAGGCAGTTACGCCCTCACGAGCGTAACTATGCCACCCATGACCTAGATCTTTTAGCAGTAGTGTTCGTACTGAAGTTGTGGCGACATTACCTCTTTGGGGAGCGCTTTGTGGTCTTATCAGATCACAAGAGCCTGCGTTATATCTTCTCCCAGCGTGACCTGAACTTACGGCAGCAGAGATGGGTCGAGTTTCTCCAAGACTATGACTTTGAGATCACTTACACTGAAGGTAAGGGCAACGTTGTGGCTGATTCCCTGAGCAGGAAGTCGCATCAGGAGTGGTTCGGGAATCCGCTGATACTTGGAAGGCGATGGGAGAGTTGGCTGCCTTGCACTTAGATTCAAGGGTAGAAGGTGTTAGAGGCTGTTTGTTTTAGATGACGGTGTAGTCCTCCTTGTTGCAGCAGGTGGAAGAGTCTCAGTGGGGGGACTCTGAGGTGGAAGTGATGCGGGATCGTGTCGATCAGGGGAATGCTCCAGAAGGATGGTCAGAGGACAACCAACATCGGATGCTTTTCCATGGAAGGTTGTTTGTCCCGGAGACAATGCGTGAGGGAGTTATCCGTGAGTTCCATAGCTCAGCCTTGTCGGTACATCCAGGAGTTTCGAAAATGTACCAAGGCCTGAGGGAACAGTTTTGGTGGCCCGGGGTGAAACAGGCAGTGGCGGAGTTTGTGGCTAAATGCCTAGTGTGTCAGCAAGTG
Organism: Viscum album; assembly: GCA_963277665.1. NCBI lineage: Eukaryota > Viridiplantae > Streptophyta > Magnoliopsida > Santalales > Viscaceae > Viscum > Viscum album. The sequence goes on along the minus strand of OY728151.1, from coordinate 1,818,771,921 downwards.
AAGGCTGAACACCGTGTTCCCAGTGGTTTGTTTCATCCTTTAGATGTCCCCGAGTGAAAGTGGGATGACATCTCAATGGACTTCGTCACAGGACTACCTAGAGCTCAGGGTGGTTATGATGCTATCTGGGTAGTGGTGGATTGACTGACGAAATTAGCTCACTTATTAGCAATTAAGGAGTCAGGCCCAGTGAGTAACTTAGAACAGAGGTACGTAGACGAGGTTGTGTGGTTGCATGGAGTCCCAAAGACTATCGTCTCAGATAGGGATACTCAGTTTACCTCACGAGTCTGAAGGGGGTTACAACATGCTTTTGGCACCCAGCTACGCCTTAGCAATGCTTTCCACCCCTAGAACGATGGGAAGATGGAGCGGACTATCCAGACATTGGAGGACATGCTGCGATCATGCGTTCTGGATTTCAGAGGATCATGGGTACGACACTTGACTTTAGTAGAGTTCTCCTACAACAACAGCTTCTACTCTACTATTGGCATGGCACCGTTTGAGGCTTTGTATGGAAGGCCATGTCGTTCACCCATTTGCTGGGCAGAGGTTGGTGAGACAGGTGCTCTTGGGCCAGAGGTAGTGCAGAGCACCACAGAGAAAGTCCATCTTGTACGTGAGAGGATGAAAGCGGCTCAGGACCGACAGAATTCTTATGATGATCGTCGGAGGAGGCCCTTGGAGTTCGAGGTGGGAGATCATGTGTTCTTGAAGGTTTCCCCTCGATGGGGGTAGCAGAGGTTTGGGAAAGGGAGAAAGCTCTCACCTAGGTTCATCGGACATTTTGAGGTGCTGAGGCGAGTCGGCGAGGTGGCATATCAGCTGGCCCTGCCACCTCAGTTGGAGAACGTTCATGACGTCTTCCACGTCTCCCAGCTTCGTCGGTACTTGCATGACGACTCTCACGTTATCGACTGGGGAGAGTTAGGTATGGGAGATGACGCGACCTTCGAGGAACGACCAGTCCGAATCAAGGATCGTAAAGAGAAGGTGCTCCATGGACGAACCATTCCGTTGGTTCGTGTGTTGTGGAGGCATGGAGGCCTCGAGGAGAGCACTTGGGAGCGAGAGACCCAGATGCACGCTCAGTACCCGGAGTTGTTTTGACTTGTGTTTTCCCTTGTTCTTCTGAGCTTTGTATTGATGTTGTACTTTTTACCTTTGATATATGGAATGCTTAGCTTGTCAGTTGTGAGACCTTTTGTTTCCTTGTTCCCTGGTAATGTGTGACATGTCCGGATGTGTGGGGAAAGGTAAAAACCTGACCCTTAATCGAGACGCATTAATGCGGATGCGATTGAACCCGTGCGGGCGAGTCAATGCCGCCTAAAGCGGATAATATCTCGACATAGGAGAAGGAATTTACCAAAACCACATGTTCGGTCAGTGTGTTGGTTGTGTGGTGTTGGGGGTAGTACGAGTTGAAAAATCCTAATGTATGAAAGTGGGAAGACCCAATTCTTAATCGAGACGCATTAATGAGAATGCGATTAAACCTGTGCAGGCGAGTCAGTGCCGCCTAAAGCGGATAATATCTCGACATAGGAGAAGGAATTCCTAACGCATATGATTAGGGTTGTTGGTTGGGTTCCTGTTATAATGAGAACCCTAAGAGGTATCTTGTTGGGTTTCCTCTGGGTTGGTTTTTGAATTCTCGGGGACGAGAATGTTTTAAGAGGTATCTGATGTAATTACATAGACCTCTCCGACCCATTCCTTTGTCAAAAAGAAGGTCAAGAAGTGTTCTGGAGGGTAAAATGGACTTTTCCCACGCTTTCCAGAATTTTGAAACTACACGCCGTGTAGTTTGAGTACACGCCGTGTACCCCCTTTCCGGGTATACCCAGTGTTGCAGGCCGTGTCCTCGCCGTGTGAAGTAAATGAGTACACGCCGTGTAGTGTAACTACACGCCGTGTACCACCTTGCCGGGTATACCCCGTGTTGAAGGCCGTGTCCTTGCTGTGTGAAATAATGGGTGCACGCCGTGTGTCCAGTACTACACGCCGTGTAGTCCCTCCCCCGCGTACGCGTTACCAGTCAACGGCCGTGTGCTGTGTTGGAGCCGTGTCCTTGCCGTGTGCAATAAATGGGTACATGCCGTGTGTCCAAACTACACGCCGTGTAGTCCCTCCCCGCATATGCGTTACCCTCAAACCGTGTGTTGACCAGTCAACGGCCGCGGAGCCGTGTTGGAAGCCGCGTGGAGACCGTGTGAAACAACCGAGTACACGCCGTGTACCATAAAGTACATGCTGTGTACCTTTTCTTTTCTCGCCTATAAAAGGAGGGGTCCCCTCCTCCTTTTCAACTCACTCCTCTCCTCCCCTTTCCTCTGAGCATAGTTCTCCCAAGTGACTCGAAGACTCTTTCTTCCATAACTTCTTCGCCCGAGCTTCGATTTACGATCCGTCAGTGGCCACGAGATCATAACGATGAGGCGGAACTTCCGAGATTGGATCCGTTGTCTTTCCTTCGGCCTTTACTTTCCTAATTCCACCCGAGGAGGTTTTGCTGGGACTCGACGGAAGTGACGGACGCCAACGAACGTCTTCTAAAGTTGATCCGGGGGAGCGCTGTGATCAGAAACTGTTGAGGTAGGAATCTTACCTTCGTCTCTCTAATTTTTGCATCATGCGGGGTGGGTATCCTATGGTTTTCATGAGAAACAGTTGAACCATTAAATAAAGATAATAACTGGTTAAATAACAGGGATGGGAAAGTTGTTATGTTTGTCTTGTTTATCCTATTTATATGTTGTGAATTGAATAGGCTTATGCCTACTGAAAATCACGGTCGTTGGGGGCCTTTGCTTGTGCAATTAAATGTTGACCTATCTTTCTAGACCATTTTTGTGGATGGAACTTTGTGGAATGTGGAAATTGGTTAATCACGTAAAGTTGGCTGTTTAAAATATAGAACCCTTGTGTGATCACCCCGGTTGAACAAAACAGAATAATGAACATGTGGGTGTTGACTTGGTTACGTGGCATGTGATGGGGGTGTTTTGTGGGTTGTTGTGGATAGGGTGAGCAGCGAGGCTGCGGTTGTCTTGGTTGTGGGTTGGTGTAAATGTTATGTTAGTAATGGGCATCGGGGCTGCGATAAATGGTATTAAAGGGATAATGATGTATGAGTTTGGTGTGATTGTGGTTATGGTGGTTGGCAGCGGGGCTGCAGGGATGGGTTAGAATATGAATGGACTATGGGTTGTGAATAATAAATAAAAAGTGGAAGAGTTAATGAATGGTGGGTCATGGTAATGGAATGAGATTAATAATCAATGGGTTGGTTGGTTGATAAGAAGGACCTGTTTGTGTTGCTTGTGTTTTCCTAACTTGATTTGGGGATGGAAAGAATATGTTTTACGAACGATCGATGTGGTTTGTTGTGGATAGTTTCCCAGTAGTTAAGGAACTAAATAAACTAATTCTTCTGAAACATGAAAACCTAAATGGGGTTGGGGTTGTTCGTTGTATGCATGCTTCGTAGTTTCAGTACTGAGGCACGTGCTCAGTTTCTCTGTTTATAAGCCATAGGTTGGGCTGTGTGTTTGGTATACATATATATCTGTATCTTTTGTGTTTTATCGCACCCCACCCATGTTGATCACTTAGTGCCGAACACTCCCATTTCATGGGAGATGGTGTTTTTCCCTTAGTTACTAGCTCCTTCCTCCTCCTTCTCCCCTAGGCTGTGATGGCTTGAGGCGACCTTACACCTAAGACTCTTCGGGTAGGTTTCGATTATAGTGGTTTTAGCCCAAGACTCTTCGGGCAAGTTATACTGTTTCCCAAGAATCTTCGGGATGAGGCCCAGGTGTGTGCGGGTGGGTTACGTGGTTGTGAGGCCCAGGTGTGTGCGGGCGGGATACATGGTTGTGAGGCCCAGGTGTGTGCGGGCGGGATACGTGGTTGTGAGGCCCAGGTGTGTGCGGGCGGGATACGTGGTTGTGAGGCCCAGGTGTGTGCGGGCGGGGAGAGCGTGGCAGCGTCAGGACGTTCGCCGTTAGGAAGAGCAGCTAACTAAAGGGAAATGGTGCAGGGTACCCAATACTCTTGTTCCTATATACTATTACCTGTTGTGATTGTGTTTTTGGTGAGTGTGGCTGGTGAGGTTGGGTGGATAGAATTCCTTTCTAGGTTTCTTCTGTTGTTCTCATGGGATATTAGGATGTCTCCCCACTTGTGCACGAGAGATTTAGGTTTCCCTACTGAGTATACTTGTATGCTCACCCTACATTTACTTTCAGGTTTCCAGGAGGACTACCAGGGCCGTGCGGGACCCTACTAGTCGGACAGTTGGAGTTGTTGCAGTTGTTGTACTCTTGTTTCCTTTGGTATTATACTTTGAGCTTTCTTGTACTTTTAACTTGTTATAAAATTGTTTAAACATGCATGTGGGATTGGTTTGGGTTTATTTCTATACACTTGTTCTTTTCCTTTTTGGGTGGTTGACTTTTCCTATTTCCCGACCCTAAATAATAAAAAGGGTAATGCCTCCCATATTTGTGAAAACTCATACCCTTGGTGATAGTCGCCACCCCGGGGCCTACTGGAGGCGGGACTCGGGGGTCATTATCTCCCTTTCACCATTGCCAGCTCAGGAAGGGCATCTTTGGTGGGAGGGGGTCGTGACAATTGTTGAGTTAATTAATGAGATTGAGATGATTAATTAATTATTGAGTTAATTATGAGATTGATTTAATTAATTAATTTTTGAATTAATTACCGAGATAATGAATGGTGATAATGGAATTCATGTGTGAATTGAGATCTAGAATGGTAAAAGTGGAATTCTGAGATATGACATGGAATCTAGAATGGTAAAAATGACATTATGCAATATGAAATAGAATTTATAATGGAAACAATGGTATTCTAAGACATGAGATTCCTTAGGTATTGTTTAGACTCTAGCGTGGGCTGAAGAAGGTATTGAGTTTCGGGTGTCCTCGGAAACTCAGGGAGTTTATATGGTTAAATAAAGAATAAATTGATAATGTGATAACTATTTATTTATGCATTGTTATTTTTTTATACAACTACATACACTGTTATTGACTTGATTTTGTTTAATACACCCTTGGTGGTGGCCTACTGAGTTGTACTCACACCCTACTTAGGCTTCCTGATCGGTTGCCGAATAGATTTCATTGTTACAGGACAAGTTAAGGGAAAAGGCCTCGTGTTGGATTGTTGATTTGGGGATGGATCATTGATGAGGGAACCATACATGGTTTGAGACCCGCTTGGGGGTTGTCAGTGTCTTTACTTTTGAGTTGAATTTTGACACTTGACACGTACCTTAGCATGGAATATCTACTGTTCAGTTTTGATATTGTATTTCCAGTTTTGGTCATCTTGTGATATTAGTACCATTATGGATTGGTTATGGTTATATTATTCTGTTATTGTTATTTATTTCTACTGGTGTATTACTCTGATGAAAAAATAGGGTATAATCTCCCCATGATTGATAATAAACCCTCGCTGCTAGTCGACAACCTCTAGCATACGAGGAGGAGCGCTTAAGGTCTTGTGATGGATCGACTCAGGACACCAGTGAGTGGCATCTGGGTTGATATGTCACAATATGTTTTGTTTATATAAATAATATATATATCTATATTATAATTATATATGTGTGTGTGTGAAACACATATAAAACACATATAGATATATTCATAACATTCATAGGAAAAGAAGATATAGAAGATGTACATATATATAGTCAAAACATTTATACATATAGAGAATATATATATAAATATATATATAGAGATAAAAATATTTGTGTTTTATTTATATCTTGAACATATATATGTTCTGTATAAGTTATGTGAATGTTTATACAGAACATATATATGTTCTATATACACACATAAAAAAACATATATATGTTCTATTTATAAACATATATATGTATATATTGTTCATCTACATATTCTATTTATATACAGAACATATATATGTTATATTAATGTTCTGAATATACAAAATTCATACCCACTAAAATAACATGGGGAGTATTGGAAAAAATAAACCCATAAAAGGAAATTATAACATTTTGGCATTCTATAATATATGTTTTGTTACAGTTCCAGAAATAAACACCATCACATATAAAAAAATAAAACAGTTATGTTTAAATCATCCAATACATTTGAAATTATAATCAAATTAAAATAAGGTATGGAGTTTTTTACCTAAATGCCATAAAAAAATTTGGAGGTAAAAACAAAGGAGGTAAAAGGGAAAGAGAGAGTGGCACATCAATTGTAAGAGTTGTAAAAAATAGAATAATTAAATTAATTTTTGAGGATGAATGATGATAAATAATTTTGACTATTATATATCTAAGAATTGTAAAATTTTTGGTTGTTTATAATTTTAAAAGAAATAAATAATTGAAGATATATCAAAACAATTAAAAACAATGAAAATCATTGAGTTTATATCAATTTTAGAAAGTTCTTTTGAATCAAGTGTAGAAATATACTTAAAAAATGTAAATGGAATTATGAATTGTATTTTACTCAATCTTTTCTAACTTTATTTTCTTCCAGTTTCAATCACTTTATTTAAGTTATTAAAAGTTTTTCTAAACATTCATTTGACATTTCAGATAACGTTTCCATGACATCGCCTTATAGGATCACTTATGGACGTGGGGTAGGATGCTCTTGTAGGGGAGGCAGCTTATGTAGTGTTTCCAGTCATGCTTAAGGGTTCAGCTGGGAAAGCTCCAATAGTTGATCCAGTGGTTCAGGAAAAAAAATCACTTCAATCTAAATTCTTTTAGATAGTTCTTATTCAAGGTGGATGAGATCATAAGATGATGGTCAATTATCCTTAAGATATCCAGCTTTAACATCCACCATCCTTCTAATGTACTGGAAGACCCAAGAATGATAAGGATTGAATCAACATCATCGAGGGAATCTTTGATCTAGTGGAGACTTCATAGGATTGACGGGTTAAATTGGATGCTTTTATGCTTTAGGGACCTGCTAGGAGATGGTGGAGTGTCCCGAACCACGCGAGATAACCTAAGGATATACATAAGAAAGGGGTAAGCTATAAATCCTAGTAAAGGAATAATAAAATCATAACATAAGGTAAAGTAGTACATGTGAGTCAAGAGGAATATTATAGTAACTTAAGGATGTCTTTCACCAATTTTAATCCCACAATTAAGGAGTGTGGGTTAAATACATGGAAGTTACCAATCAATGAAGGATAAGTAAATATATTTAAATACCCTTTATTGGAAATGGGTATGAGTATTCTCTATATAAATGTTTGGCATGGAAAATTGTAAGATAATTTTGGCAGCATAATGGAGGTACATAATGATTCATGGAAGGGTTTAATGAACATGAAAGGGGTATATTGGTATCGTTTCTACCAAAGTATTACTTTCAACAATCCAAATTGAATTACCCAAACTTAATACTAGTATAGTGAAAGTATGGGATCGATCCACAAGGAGATGAAGTCATTGTGTTTTGTTTTTCTAGTTTGTGATTAATTTAGTGAAGTTTGCTGAAATTTAGAGTTGATTTTTGTGTTTTAATAACAGGGTGATTGAATTTAAATTGCTTAACAAATTACTTTAAAGATAAAGAAAAACACAAAAATTTGGTTCAGATGAAAATTTGGAATAATGCATTGGGACTGTGGATTTTAAAGGATGTTATTAAAATCAATTTGCTTATGAGGTTTTGTTGTTTATGATAACTCACATATTCGGGTTTTGGATAAAGAAATCCCCTTGGTCTGGTGATTTTTTTTAAATCAACAGAAACCAATTCCTTGGTTTGGAGTTTGGTTTCTATTAATTTTGTTAATTGTAACCCCTTTTGAGACGATAAGTACATCTAATGACCATGGATGTTCTTAATCATAATTCCTCAAAAGATCCCTAGAAATCCCGTTCTTGGTCTGATACAAGATTTATAGTGATATATAGAAAGTATTATTAAGGAATTATGAGATATGAATGAATAACACAAGTACAGTATAACAATTGACAAAATACAACCCATAATCATCCACAACCCCAACACATAAGGGATTTAGCTACTCATGGAGTATCTAGTAACTAAAATACTTGTGATACCTGAGTGAAACATTGCACAAAATTTGGATTGAAGATCATCGGGGAGGTAGCAACAACACCTCCTCTCTTCTCTTATCTTCTTGGGTGTCTCCGAAATTCTCCCCCTTGGTATGTCTTAGAATGAGTCAGTCCTGAACTTAGAGGGACTACACTCCTATTTATATTATTTAGGAATACATGACGTGTATCATAAAGTACACAACGTGTACCCTAATCAACCTGTTTTGGCTCTCTTTTCTCCTTCGGTGGGTGAGCTACCTCACCACCCTTGACTTAGAACATGGCATCGCCTGGTAGGTGGAGGTACACGGCGTGTAGTACCACCCTACATGACGTGTAATATCAATCACCATCCACCAACCGCTTCTAGAAGGGTCGACCTGACGTGTATGTGGGAAGCATATGACATGTAAGATTTAACTGGTAACATGGGCATGTATCCAGTCCTGCCGATCCATGTTGTGGTAATAGTACACAGTGTGTGTAATAAGTACATGTCATGTATATTTGAATTTATGTTCTGTCATTTCTCGATTTGTGACATTGGATAGAAAACACCTGAAAATCATCATAATCACCAATATACATAATTTTATCCACAAAACAATTGATATTTGGTGAAAAACAAGTTTTTATGCTCATTAATATATATGAAAAAGTATACACAAATCAGGCACATCAAACTCCCCCACACTTAGTCATTTTCTTGCCCTCAAGAAAAATCTCAACATCAAATCAATATAATCCATACTCTAAAAGGGTAGTATTCATCTAATTTTAATTGTATATACTATAGCCATAGTAGAATATTTTAAAAGCTGCAAAAAATATTTCAATTCCAAATATATTCTAATCATGACTTGTATATAATTTAATTGAAAATTTTCATCCTCTTTCATCCACATTATTTAACTTTCCATAAATAAACATGCCACTTGATGATTTACCTCACCAAAAAGTACCACACTCATCACTCAAGATTTATTTAATCAGAGTTATGCTCAATCTTAAGTATATTCAATCTATCCATAGGCTTGAAATTGTTATCATTCTCCACTTCAGAAGTCAAATAAAAAAAATCATGAGGGATTTCAATAAAGTTCAAATGTTTCTGAGGCTAAGGGTTGGTAGGTAATGATGAAAAATAATCTCAAAGGATTGAAAAGGAGGCTGAATTCTTAAACAATAATGCATGATATTCAATATAAAGCTTAATGAAAATGTACCCCCAATCGAGATATCTCAAATGGTATCATCACCATGATATTCTCTTGAAAATATGGGCCCATAAACCATCAATAATATGTAATGAATGAATTTAGTCCCTCTTTTTCATTTTTTTAACAACAGGGACCACTAAGAATACAATGAATAGTGGTTTTGGAAACCCTTTCTGCCCAAATGAACAAGTGATACTCTCTCCCACACTTAAATGCGTGGTTGCTCCAAAATACACGATGAATGGCCAAAAATCCCTCTCTAAAGCTTAAGTGAATAATCATGCAAAATTATGAAAGAATTGGGGTAGGAAGGGAGAATAGGATTGTAATGTAGCTTCATATAAAGTAAGTTAACGGTTTCTAAGGGTTTTACAAAGACCATATGCAGGGTAGGTCTCAAGGTCAAAGGGATAAAAAACAATCAAATGACTCAATCATTTTAATGTGATTCAAAAATCTTCATGTTTTGAAGAGAAAAACTAGAAAGTTCTGGTAGTTATTCATATCCCAAGAATCTCTCAAGAAAGAGGGTATAAGAAAGAATATGTCAAAAAGTATTAGAATACCTCTCGGGAATGAGTAAAAATAAAAGGTCAATCAGGTCATGAAATGAGTACAAATGATTAGTCTAATAAATATAAATGTACAAGACTTTAAATCCAGAATCAAAATATATCAGCAATCATCTACAAATACTTTGAAAATTGAAATAAGCATGTAAATTTTAGGATCAAATCCGGGCAGAGGTGAATTTTCAGGGAAACTGTAGTAGTACTATAGCAGGCATTATAATAGTACTGCAATGGTAGTGGAACTGTAGTAGTGGAGACACTGTAGCGGCAAAGGAACTGTAGCAGGTACTATAGCGGTGGCGATACTATAGCAGGTACTGTAGCAGAACTATTCACTGAGGGGTCCTTTGGGAAAAAAATGGGCTTTCAAGCCTTGTATTCAGGCCACTTGACCTTGGGCCTTCGGGATATGCAATGGGTCACCCTCTACCTAGTCTAAAGAAGTCTTTTCTTTAAATAATAAATCGAGGCCTCGGCCCTAACCTTTAAAAAATGTAAATTTTAAAATCCCCTTTTTGTATTTATTATTTATAATTATAATTAATCAAAAAAATTCCACAATTTAAAATATGTCAACTATTAATGATGTCTCTTAAATCAGTTCAAGGCAAAGACTAATGTAGTCAGAGACCCTTCCCCACACTTAATACAACACATGGTCCCCCCAGGTGCAATACCAAGGAAGAGGAGAGAATTTGGGGAAATATTGGGTGTAAGATGAGGGAAAGCAATGGAAGAAGTAAATCCAAAGGAAAAATGAAAAATAAACACTGAAAAATACTCCCCTCGTGGTGAATTGACAAATAGGGTAAGTTGTCGAAATAAAGAAGCCCAAGTCACTCTATAGTATCTGTGACTGTCGAGGAAAAAGAAAACTACAGGCATATACAACACCGCATCACATGCATAGTATAGTGAAAAAAGATATATATAATGAAAAAAATGCACAAAAACCAGTCACTGAGTCACCTCAGAAGAGGCATCATCGTCTACAGAAGAATCCGGCAATGGAGAAGCATTCACAGTGGAAACCAGAGGAATGGGCTCAACACTCTGAGTGGGAGGCACAAAAGGCACCGCAGGCTCAACATTGGAGGTAGCAGCGGGGCTAGTAGTAGATAGAAAAATAGAATCTGTGGCCATAGCAGTCATCAAAGGCTGTGCAACAGAAGGCAGAGGAGCGGATGGAGGTACTGGTGCAAGAGATGTCGCTGGTAGGGAAAGGCCTAAGTGCTGGAGGATAAGTAGTAACATACCCTTCATATGTGTTTGTGTTTAAGTGAGGGCAGCCTGGTTGAGCTGAACGAGTTCCATTCGTCGGTCCATCCCGGCCAGGTGGAGGGTGGTGGGGAGATCAACTGAGGGTGCAGGCGGAGGTGAGGAGGTGGAAGGCACAGAAGAAGAGGGGATGGTGGAATAAGAAGGAAGGATAGAAGAAGGGGGTGGGGTAGTGAAGAAACATTCATGGGTGGATGGGGTGGGTCCTGGTTAACAATACCAGTGGGAGCGGGTGGGTTATTTCTTAGCCCTGTAGAAGCAGGGGCATCCAGCACAAGCCCGTAGCCATCCCCTCGTCGCTCAACCATCCTCATGAGAATAAGCATGAGAAATTCAAGATGTTGAGGAGAACCCAATGGGTCATGAGGGAGAGAGGGATCAAATACTCCCAAATGGTGTGCCAAAAAGGTGTTATAGAAACCGCCATTCAGGTTTCCTTGATGGACATGAATCATAGAATGGAAGTTGGTGGTGGCAAGGTAGGGGAGGTCAGGGTAGTCGTGCCGGACAATACAAGTAAGGAGCTCCATGTACTAGTCGGAAATGACACCCATATCCTTATGGAAAGGAAAAAGAATGGTGCTAAAGCACCTATGGAGGAAACAAAGGGGAGGAGAAATGATGAGCATGCTCTTTAGCAATGTGGGGGTGTAACTGTGGTTAGGACCAACAAGCTCCCGCCACATGGCAACGATATCAGAGCGCTCAGGGTGGGTAAGGGTGGATACAAGAGGGGGGTGGTAGGATGGGGGTAGAAGATGCACCCTCGACCAAAATCTTCCATGGTAAGGAAAAAAGGCCCCCCCAACTGAAAACAAACTGGGATGGTTGTATCGGTGGGAGTTTGATGGTAGGCATGCCCATCAAACTCAAAGGTCGCCATGAACTCCAAAAATAAATCCAAGTAGGAGTGATAACCTGTAGTGCCTCAAGAAGATGTGTATGTCCCAGGATCTTCTCAATCTCCTCCCAAATTCCCAGACGCTAGAGAACGTTGACGTCCAGGTAACGACTGCTCAACTGGATTGTGTGGTGGGAGAATTTTCTTATTCTATCTACCGTAGGATGACCCTCAGGAAAGATAAGGCATGGATGCAGCTGAGGGTGGGAAAAAACTGGTGCAGGCGGTGGTGGAACTGCTGGTGCTGAAGCAGATGGTCCTGCCGTAGTGGTAGGAGGTGGAGTAGGGGATACCTGAGTTGGCCCAGAGGTTTGGCCTATAGGCAGTGATGCTGGCTCGGTTGGGTCTACTGCTAGAATGGAGGGGAGCTCTGAGGGGATGGAGCTGGAAAAGGGAGTGGAATCACTGAAGCTATCAACCACTATAGAAGGTGTAGAAGTAGTGGGGGTAGGGAGGGGTACCAAAGAAGCGACTGGAATGATGGATGTCATGGAGGGAGGCGCCATCAGAAGAGGAGGTAGAGCGACCAACGTTGGGGGCTAGAAAAATGGAAAATCTAAGGCCGACCACTCAGAATGTCGAAGATGAATCTGAAGGCAAGGGGGCCACTTGCCCTCAGTAGTAGAAATGGGTTAATTCCTAATCATGGGATCCTCACCTACCATAGTTTAAAGAAAAGAAAAAAAAAAATAAAAGAAGAAAAAGAAAAATAAGAAAGAAAGAAAATTTGAGAAAATAGAAAATTAAGTAGAACATGGCGTGTAGATCCAGGGTACATGATGTGTAATAGGATTTGTGTAAGATCCCATGTACTCTAGATAGAAACGCCTCGAGGGCATGTGTTGGGAAAAAAACTAGTACATGATGTGTATCAAGGTGTACACACCGTGTAGTACAAAATAGAGCGGTGCCCATGTAAGGAGCCAGACACGGCTCGACTAGGGCAGGGAATCATACAAAATACACACCGTGTGGAAAGAGGTACACACCGTGTGTGTTAATATGGTGTGAAAGGTGTGTAAACCATCCACATAGAGTCCTACAAAGGGTCTAAGGACATGACGTGTCCCGAACATACATGTCGTGTGTGGTGACATGGGAAGGGGCTGTGTCCCAGAGGACACGGGTTGGGCCAGAAGGCCAGGGGAGGCATGGTACACAGCATGTACCGAACGTACATGTCATGTATTATTCAAATGGAGAAATCATGCCATGTGTCACCATGTACAATATGTAGACGACATGTGTTCTTCGCACTCTCCGTGTACTATGCGGAGACCCAAATGGTCAGTTGAATCGAAAACACCCTAAACGCCTATCAAAACTAGAAATGGAGGGTAGAGAATAGCGTACCTAGAGTGCAGATCAAAATGTGGAAAAAATGGCAACTAAAAACACCAAAAAATGGTGGATTGGTGTTTGGGAGGGAGGACGGTGTGTAGGAGAAGAAACAGGTAGGAGGGGGGGTTATGCGACACGAGCTGTGGTCGGGTAGGGTCTCAGCCTTTATAGGCAAAGGACACAATGTGTAACATGGTGTACATGCCGTGTAGGTTTTTTTTAATAATATAAATAGTATAATATAATTATTATAGTAAACTATATAATAATTATTAATAATAATTAAAAGATATATATATATATATATAGATTATTAACTAAAAATAAATCTATACACATAATGTATTGGGGAAATACACGCCATGTGTTTAAAATTTTTAAAAAGAGAACTACAACCTTTGGTCTGATTCTTGGGGTGCGATTCAAACCGGCAATTGACTGTTCTAAACGCAATCCCTCAACCACTAGATTAAAGGTTTTAGTGCTTCCCATTTTTAGTTACTTTTAATATTTAAAGTAGAGGTAAAGTTATACTGAGATGAAAAAAACGCACGGTGTGTGGTTTTAATTTGAATAAAAGTGATAAAGTAGGAAGATTAGCTGAGTTCAAACCTAGGTCTTTTGAATCCAGAGCCGAGACTCTACCAATTTTCCAACTTCACCTGCATGTATTTTCTTATTTCAAAAACTATTTAAATTATTATTGAAAACATGGTGCACACGACGTATATTTAAATACACACTATGTGGTTTTATTAATATGAAAAATGATGGAAATGGGCCAGTTTTCAGGATTCGAACCCGAGTCTTTTGGAACCGGTTTATGACCCTAGCTAGATGGTCCATCCCCATCATGGGTTTTATTTTATATAGAAAAAATTATATTATATTTTTAAAAATTACCACACACACTGTTTAATAAAACATAGGTTTAAAAGGATAAACCCTATGCTGAAGGTAGGTATGGAGGGATTCGAACTAGCGATGACTCGGATATATTCCAGTGACCTTACCATCAACACCATCATCATCACTATTTATTAAATTATTTAATATATATATTTATAATATTATAATATACACTAAAAAGATAATTACACATCATGTGTATAGGTGGTACACGATGTGTAACCTCTAGGTTGCCTCCCAGGAAGCGCCTTTGTTTTACATCATTAGCTCGACCTTAACTGAGTGTTTTGCTACCTGAATTGTATGGTAGATATTGTACCCACCATATATTCCATTTTAAAATAGGGTTTCAAATGCTTCCCATTTACCTTGAATTGTTGACCATCCGCTCCTACCACTTCCACTGCACCATGATGGAAAACCTTGATTACTTTGAAAGGTCCCAACCATTGGGACTTGAGTTTACCTGGGAACAGTCTCAAATGGGAGTTAAATAATAATACCTCATCACTAGGATGAAATGATTTCTGAGCGATCATGTAGTCGTGGACCACCTTTGTCTTATCCTTATATATCCTGACATTCTCATATGCCTCATGCTGAATTTCATCAAGTTCTGTCAGTTGGAACTTGCACTTTTACTCCGTAGCCTTAAGATTGTAGTTCAGGGCTTTCACAGCCTAATAAGCTTTATACTCAAGCTCCAAAGGTAAATGAAATTGCTTCCCATAGATCAACTGGAATGGAGACATCCCCATAGGTGTCTTGAAGGCGGTCATGCATGCCCACAAGGTATCATCAAGTTTCTTGGACCAATCCTTCCTTGAAGCTCCCACTATCTTCTCTAGGATCTTCTTTAATTCACAGTTTGAGACCTCTACTTGGCCACTAGACTGGGGATGGTAAGGTTTCCCCTGGTTATACCTCACAACCTACTTCAGAAGCACATTTCACATCAATGCATTGTCAAAATTCATTCCTCTATCACTGATCAGTACGCAGGGAAAACTAAACCTACTGAAAATGTTCTTATTCAAGAAATCCACAACAACCTTTGAGGTGTTTTGTGTTGTGGTAGAAGCTTCCACCCATTTTTATATGTAGTCCACACAAACTAGTATGTAATAGTTTCAAAATGATGGAGGAAGAGGGCCCTTGAAGTCAATACCCCATACATCGAAGGCCTTGACCTCAAGAATGGGGTGTTGAGGCATTTCAGCTTGGTTCCCCAAGTTACCTATCCTATGGCATCGATTATAACATTTAACAAAATTTCTATCATCCTTGTGCATAGTGGGCCAGAAAAACCCTGATTAGAGAATTTTTTCCATTGTTCGGTCTGTCCCATGATGTTCCTCAACTGGGGAAGAATGATAGAATTATAGAATTGATTGAATTTATTCTTCCAGGATGTAGCATCAGATCACCCCATTTCCACATGAGTGGAATAGCAGAGGGTATTCCCATTAATATCTTTTCACTTTAGACAGAAATATTTTCTTTTGGCGGATTTTCAAATCAGGGTGAATGACTCCCATAGCCAAGTAATTGTCTATGTTAGCATACCACAGACAAGGTGAAGCTTTGATAGAGAAAAGATGCTCGTCCGAGAAGTCCTCCTTGATTTCTCTATCATCTTCCCTTCTAGATGAGGCAATTATAACTTGGATAGATGATCAATAAAAACATTTTCACTACCCTTCTTATCACGGATCCCCAAGTCAAATTCTTGGAGAATAAGCACCCAACAGATGAGTCATGGTTTTGCATCCTTCTTGTTCAGCAAGTATTTAAGTGATACATGGTTAGTGTAGAAAATTACTTTGGATAACACTAAATAAGAATGAAACCTATCAAATGAAAAAACCACGATGATCATTTCCTTCTCAGTAGTAGTGTAGTTGATCTGTGCTTCATTTAAGGCTCTTCTGGAATAATATATTAGTCTGAAGATTATATTGAGTCTCTTCCCAAGAACTTCTCCCACTGCATAGTCACTAACATCACACATGACCTCAAACTGCTCCTAATTTGGGGAAATCAGGATGGGGGCTTCTACTAATTTTTTATTTAGAAGTTGGAAAGATGTGGTTCATTGTTCATCAAATTAAAAGATAGTGTCTATTGTAAGAGGATTGGTTAATGGTTGATCTATCTTTGAAAAATCATGAAAAAATCTCCTGTAGAAACCTACATGCCTAAGAAAGCTTTGGATTTCCCAGACATAAGTGGGAATAGGCAATTGTGAGATGATTTCTATTTTTTCCGGGTCAACTTCAATGCACTTATTATAAATTTGGTGGCCTAAGATGATGCCATGTTGTACCATGAAGTGACACTTCTCCTAGTTTAAAACTAGATTGGTGTGTTCACACCATTCCAGAACTAATTCCATATTTCTCAAGAAAGTGTTGAATGATTTCTTATAGACAGAAAAATCATCCATGAAGACTTTTAGAATTTTCTCTACTATATCATGGAAGATAGACAACATGAAACACTGAAAGGTGGTTGGAGCATTACACATGCCAAAAGACATCCTTAAATAGGCCAAAGTTTCATAAGGGTATGTGAAGGCGCTTTTTTCTTAGTCTTTAGGGGAAATAGATATTTGGTTATAACCAGAATAATCATCCAGAAAGCAATAGAAATTATTCCTGCTAAGCACTCCAACATTTAATCCATGAAAGGAAGTGGGAAGTGGTCTTCTCATTTGGTGTCATTTAGTTTTAGGTAATCCACACATACTCTCCATCCTGTTACTATTTTGGTTGGGATAAGTTCATTTTTATCATTAGTGATTACGGTGATACCCCCCTTTTTGGGTACCACTTATAAAGGATTTACCCATGGGCTGTCAGAGATCGGGTAAATGATTCCCGCATCTAAGATATTTATTACCTCCTTCTTCACTACCTCCTTCATAGGAAGATTTAACTATCATTGTGGTTTCTGAGAGGGCTTGGATCCTTCTTCAAGTAATACCATGTGGGTAAAAATGGTTGGGATGATCCCTTTAAGATCAGCAATAGTCCACCCAATGGCATGTTTTCTTCTCCTCAAAACTTGTAGGACCGCATCCTCTTGATCTTTTGTGAGTGAAGAATTGAGGATTACTGGAAGAGTTTTCTAATCACCTAGGAACCCATATTTTAAGGATGATGGGAGAGTTTTGAGTTCAAGTTGAGGGGCCTTCAGAACTGAGGGAACCATTGGTTCTACCTTGTCCCACTCTAGGATATCTATAATGATTTCACGTTTCCAATAATGACCACCCTGGCTGACGGAAATTTTTAACTTTTTTGGTTCATATTCAGAATGGATGTCGTTGATGAATGGTTCATCAGTGAGAGAACAACATTCCACATCATCTTCCATGTGGCCCAAGTGATGGTTCATAATGGTGAATGCATAACAGTCCTCGTGTTCCATTAGTGATACCTTCTTTACTGCTTTGAGGAAATTATATGATACCTTTTCATCTCCCACTCGAATGATTAATTTTACTTGACGCACATCAATCAACACCTTCCCAGTATCCAAGAAGGGTCTTCCCAAAATGTGAGGTGCCTTTTTGTCTTCCTCCATGTCAAGTATGATAAAGTTTTCAGGAAGAATAAGACATTACACTTTAACGAGCACATCCTTAAGTAGACCTTTAGGATATTTTATGGATCAATCCGCTAGCTGAAGGGCTACTCGAGTTGGTTTGAGATCATTTAGCCCCATATTTTTGAATACTCCATAGGGAATAAGGTTAACACTCTCCCCCAAGTCACAAAGGGATTTCCCAAACTCACAAGATCCAACTGTGCAAGGGATTGTGAAACTACTTGGATCTTGGAGTTTGGGAGGAAGAGAATGTTGTATCACTACTGAGCATTCATTAGTGAGATGAATTGTCCCCAAATCATCCATCTTCCTTTTGTTTTATAGTATCTACTTCATGAACTTCGTGTATGTTGGAATTTGAGTTAATTCCTCGGTGAAAGAAATATTTATATGAAGTTTTCGGAATACCTACATGAATTTTTCAAATTGTTTATCCATCTTCCTATGCTTCATTCGTGCAAGAAAAGGTAAGGTGGGTTCATAAGGTTTGACCACCTCTTTTCCCTTACCTTTTTCAGCCTCCTTATCTTTTGATAGGCTCTGTTTTGAGGGAGAATCATTGATCTTGGATTCATTATTCAACTTGGGAGAAGGTGGAGATGGATTTTCACTTTGATTTATTTTCTGGGGGAGCTCCTTTCCGCTTTGTAAAGTGATATCATAGACCTCCTCCCACGGGTTCTTCTTGGTATTACCTAGTAATGTACCAGGTTTCCTTGAAAAGAGTTGATTTTAAAGTTGTCCAATCTGATTCTCAAGGATCCGAATAGAGGCCTCTTGATTCTGAAATCATGTCTCAACAGTTGTTATGAATTTTGACATCATCTCCTCTATCTTTGATGGGAATTATTACTGAGGTTGTTGTGCATCCGGTTGAGGTTGTGGCTACATTTTTTGTTGTACCAGATGAGGGTTTTGATACCCTTGTTTTTGGAAAGATCCATAATGCTATTGTCTGGGGTATGGAATATAGTATTGCTGCTGACCATAACTGGTTGGACTTTGGGGGTGGGGTTGAGAATTTTGTTTTTGTTGTCCCCAAGCCGTATTTGATTTATATTTCCATGTTGGGTTTTGGTATTGAGGGTAGATATTTTGACCTTAGTTCTGAGATACATAGTTTACCTCGCTTGTTGAAGGACCGACACTTGTTCTTGGGCAGTCACCCATGGCATGTTTTTCACCACATTCACTACATGCCGGGTGATTTTCCACTTGAACATGAGATGCATTTTTCAGATTCAACGCATCAATCTTCTTGGAAACTGCGTTGAGTTGAGCTGCAAGCATCATAGTGGGATCAATTTTGTGCATGCCTCTCTTCTGTGTTCCCCACTCTGAGTGCCATTGGAAGCTATTTTCAGACATGTCTTTGAGAAAGTCGAATAGTTCCTCCGATGATTTCCTCATTACAGTTCCTACAGAAGCTACATCCACCATGGATTTGGTGTTCGCTGTGAGACCACCATAGAATTTTTAAACTTACATTCATAATGGAAGGCCATGATGAGGGCACTTCCTTATAATTTCTTTGAAATGATCCCAAGATTCATATAAGTATTCTGAATCATGCTGCTGGAAATTGTGAATTTCATTTCTCAATGTCACCGTCTTGGAGGGTGGAAAATATTTTGATAAGAATGCTTGGGCCAACGCCTCCTAGGTGAGGATGGAGCATTGAGGTAGTCCTTTGATCCAGTACCTCACTTTATCCCTTAAAGAGAAGGGGAATAACTGAAGGAGAATGATGTTCTCATACACCCCATGGTAGTGGAAGGTGTCTCATATCTCCAGAAAATTGGAGAGATGAACATTGGGGTATTCACTGGGTAATCCTCTAAATTGCACCATGTTTTGGATGAGTTGCATGATAATGGGATTAATTTTGAAATTCTAGGCCTACACCGGTGGTCTTATAATTACCATATCTATTCCTTGGATGGAAGAAAGACCATACTATATAAGGTTATCGCATGGGGGCAGTTTCTCTCAAGGAGGTGGGGGCACAAATTTCCGCTCAGGAGAAAAATAAGGCCCCTGACCTAGATGTAGGTATGGAAACTGCTCAGGTGGGTACTTCCGGGGTTGTTGTGGGACATAACTTAGAACAAATGGATCTTGTTGTCTTTGTTGGTTACATGGGATGAACTCCATTATGTTTTCCAGTGGAAGTTGGATCCACTCATTCTCCACAACTATTTTTTAGTTTCGGTTGTTATCTGGGATAAACGGTTGTCCAACTCCTTGGATAGTAGCTGGATCTCCCTCTTCTATGTTATCTATGGGGGTGTTTTGGTTGTGCTCATCCATAAGTGCCCGTCACCACCGCAAGATTGTTCGTTCGATCTCTGGATCAAGCGGAAGGATGTCCGATGATTCGGTGCTCTTGGAATGCGTGATTCAGCCACTCATTCACTTTTAAACCCGCACAACACAAAACAAAAAACCAAGCGTAAAAGAGGAAAAATAAAATAATGAAAAAATATAAATGAGATTAAGAGCATATTTTTTTTTGATTTTTTTGATTTTTATTTTCACTTTAATTAATACAAACTTATTAAGTAAAACACTGTTAACTTTTAGTCTTCCATGGAAACAGTGCCAAAATTTGGTATCGTTTCTACTGAAGCATTACTTTTGAAAATCCAAATTGAATTACCCAAACTTAATACTAGTATAATGCAAGTATGAGATCAATCCACATGAATATGAAGTTATTGTATTTTGTTTTTCTAGTTTGTGATTAATTTAGTGAAGTTTGCTGAAATTTAGAGTCAATTTTTGTGTTTTAATAACAGGGCGATTGAATTTCAATTGCTTAACAAATTACTTTAAAGATAAATAAAAACAATTTTTTTTGTTCAAATGAAAATTTGGAATAATGCATCGGGGTTGTGGATTTTAAAGGTTGTTATTAAATAAATTTGCTTATGAGGTTGTGTTTTTCATGATAACTCACATCTTTGGGTTTTGGATAATAGAATCCCCTTGGTCTGGTGAATTTTGTTTACATCAGCAGAAACCAATTCCTTGGTCTGGAATTTGGTTTCTATTAATTTTATTAATTGTAACCCATTTTGATATAATAAGTACATCCAATGATAATGGATGTTCTTAATCGTAATTCCTTAGAAGATCCTGAGAAATCCCATTCTTGGTTTGATATGAGATTTCTAACAATATATAGGAAGGATTATTAAGTAATTATGAGAGAAGAATGAATAACACAAATATAGTATAACAATTGACAAAATACAACCCATAATTTTCCATAGCCCCAACAAATAAGGTATTTAGCTACTCATGGAGTAGCTAGTAACTAAACAACTTATGATATCTGAGTGAAACATTGCATAGAATTTGGATTGAAGATCTCCGAGGAGGTAGTGGCAGTACCTCCTCTCTTCTCTTCTCTTCTTGGGCGTATCTAGAATTTCCCCCTTGGTATTTCTTGGAATAATTCAGTCCTGAACTTGGAGGGCCTTCCCTCCTATTTATAGTATTTAGGAATACACGGCGTGTACCGGAAAGTACACCGCATGTACCCTGGTCAACCTGTTTTGGCTCTCTTTTCTCCTTCAGTGGGTGAGCTACCTCGCCTCCCTTGACTTGGAACATGGAACCTCCTGGTAGGTGGAGGTACATGACATGTAGTGTTGCCCTACATGGTGTGTAATATCAATCATCAAACACCAACTGCTTCTAGAAGGGCCGACACGACGTGTATGTGGGAAGCACATGGCGTGTAAGATTTAGCTAGTAACATGGGTGTGTATCCAGTCCTTCCAACCTGTGTCATGGAAATAGTACACGACGTGTGTAATAATTACATGCCATGTATATTTTAATTTCTATTATGTCCTTTCTCGATTTGTGACTTTGGATAAAAAACACCTAAAAATCATCATAATCACCAATATAAAGAATTTGATAAAAAAAAATTAATATTTGGTGAATTTTTTTTTATGATCATTAATATATATGAAAAACTAGACACAAATCAGGCATCATTTGTAAATCATAAGTCATAATATAAAGGAGGTGCTTGAATAAAGAGTAGGAGAGGATCCCTTACCTTGAGAGGGTGCTTCTAAAAGTTTTGGAGGAGCTTCTTAAGAGATTGGGGAACCTTGAGAGGGTTATAAAGAGGTAAGGTCATAGTAACTTTGTGCTCCAAGGGTTTTTATTGAAGAATAATGAGATGTTGGGTTGGTTTTTATAGCAAAAGAGAGGAGAATTCTTTATTAATTTATAAACTTAGGTTTTGGACTCTATATGATAGATTAATCCAAAACACAAACCATACCATGGTTTTTGCCCATCGTTTCTACCAAAGAGGAGTGTATTTAATTATTTTATAAGGCTAAGAACTTAACTCCTTAAAATAATACCCTTGTTGACGTGGAAGCGAGTCATGCTTATAAAGAATTAATTTTAAAATATTAAAATATAATATAGGGTTTGGAGTATTCATTAAGGGTTTATAAAATTAATCAAATAACTTAAAAAAAAATTATTTTAAAAGATAAACATAATTTTGATTATGGATACTCTTTATAGTATTTATTACATCACTTTTTAGCTTTTATGATGACATAATACATACCATATAATTATACCATATTTAATTTTTACCCAAAAATTCAACAATCTCTAAAAATTATAAAAAAATAATTTTTGGATAATTTCTACATGATGGTTTCAAAAATAATATTTATTTTATCAAAATAATTCTCTAAATATGAGAATTTACACTTTTAAATAAAAAATCTCTATTTATTCAGAAATGCTGGTGTTTTTGACAATAACTATTTTTAGACCCTTATAACAATTAAATTTGACTTTGTAAAATTATATTATCATTTTTATTTAATATATATTATTTAATATTAATATTTTATTAAAATATCATTTATTTAAAAAATTATTTAATTCATCAAAAAGAGTGTCTTGATTAAAACTATATATTTCCCAAAAATACAATTTGTATTTCATCATATCAAAATATATTTTTTATCAAACTTATTATTCAATAATTATAAAATAATATAAGATAAATATAATCATTATTTTATTAAAAATAAAAAATATAAAAATTCATACTATTAGGGTCTAAACACATAACCCTTTATTACACTAGTGGATGCCCCAAGGGTAAAGTGTGTGACTGTGAGATTTTCTTAGGGTGGTTCAGTGAACATGGTTTGGGTTGTGATCTCAATGAGCTTGAAATTCTTCCATAAATGGTTTATATTGTGATTTAGTTGTTTAATATTAGCTTATTATTGTCCAATAGAAAATCCCAATGGCGCTATCTCCCTCAAAAAGCTCTGGTAAATGGGTTTCATAGGGTACAATCCTACTGGTAGAGGTCACCTCTTCTTTTATCTGTGTCAATTAGAAATATCACAAACCTTAATATATAATAATCATATTGATCACTGTATAATTTATATATTATCAATGGTTATGTGGTGTAACCGTCATTTAAATCCAACATGATATAACTCATAACGATCCAAAATAACCAAAGTAGTGTATGTGTTTTCTGTAATTTCATTTCTCAATAAGGTAATCATTAATTTAAAAAGGGAATTATATTTATAAAATTTTAGGTTGTTACATTATTCCCCCCTTTATAAAATTTTCCCTCAAAATCTCATTCATACACTAAAATAGATGAGGGTACTTCTGTTTCATCACCTCTTTTGGTTCCCAAGTTACTTCATTAAACTCATGGTTCCACCACAACACTTTGAAAAAGTGAGTTGTCTTGTTTCGTAGAATATTGTATCTACTATCTATGAACTTAAATATCCAATACTCATATTAAATATCATTCTCCAATGGTACCTATAACATTCCCCGGCTCAACACTCTCTCACATAGAAAAACCTGGTTGGTTACATAACCTCAAGCGTTCCTCCCCATACACCAGAGGCTTCCAACCGGTTGCGGGGGGGGGGGGGGGGTGTAAAGAACATAGTGGGGAGACTATACCTCTTGTTATATATTTGTAACAACAACAAAAATAGTGGAAACAATACAACACACTAGATAAACCAAATAGAAAATTCCAACCAAACAGTCTAAATATACGAGAATAATGTAATGAAAAGTTGGAATGTAACTAAATGTCATGCTAAATATCATATAAATAAATGACCAAGATGACATAGATAAACTCATAGGACCATGGTCCCAAACCCCATGTCAGTCCCATCTCCAAGCTCTAACCCATCCAATAAGCAATAATCAATAATAAGGTTCCTTGCACTTATCCAAACCTGCACCCACACAATCTACTTGGGTACCCAATGACGGATCAAATAGGGCATGAGTAAAACTTAGTAGGTCGACACCATCATGTCTAAAAAAACTAGTTTGATAGAATTTGCCTAAAATAAGGTAATTAACAAGCATATTAATTAATCAATTAATATGATATAATAATTAACTTGCTTCGACACCATGCCAAAATATTTCTGAGCATGTAGCATCACCATGCCAAACATAACCATGAGTTCATGACATAAAAACATAATTGAACATATCTCTATATATAAGCATTTCATCATAACACTAGACCAATCCCTTTATATTAGCATTATAGTAGAAAACTAGTTCATGCCCACTATATAAGCCTTACAACATGAAACTTGGAAAAACCCACTATATAAGCATTACAACATGAAATTGGTCCAAGCCCTCTATATAAGAATTACAACATGAAACTAGTCCAAACTTGCTATATAATCATTATAACATGAAACTGGGCCAAGCACGCTATATAAGAATTACAACATGAATCACAACACAAGTCATAATGATAATAATAACACCACATAACATCATAATCTACAATGGTCAATTCAGCCAATTAATATTTATCTTTCAATTACCTTTTCCTTCATAAAATTATATCATAATCCATTATCATGCCAGCATACACAATTATATCATATCAAACTATCACTAGTAATTTCATTAAACAATTAAGACATTTTTTAAGGTGAATCTATCACAATCAATCACTTGAGGTCCCATGTCATGATAATTCACATTTTAAGACAAAAGCCAATGCATTATCATTCAAGGGTAGGCTCACCCAACGTGTAACATCCCCCAATTTGGCACTCTCTCACGTGGCTAGAAAGGGTTAGTTATGAGACCTCAAGCATGCATCCCCGTATGCTAGAGACTATCGATTAGCAGTGAGGGTGTGGATAATATAGTGGGGAGACTATACCCCCTTGGTATGAAGTGTCATCGTAGAAGAAACAATTAATAATAAAACAGAAATAATCAACGTAAAACAATGAAAAATACAATAATAAAATCCAACTGAATAATCTAATATATAATAAGAAATAATGTAATGACATTCTAGAATGTAAATAAATATCATGCTAGAACAATACAAGAAAAATACCAGCAGACTCAAATAAAAGACTCAAAGTCCTGGGTCCCAAGACCCATGCCAGTCCCTTATACAAAATCCATCCCAAAAACAAAAAAAAAACAATCAAAACTAAGGTCCATTTACCTTTTCTAAACCTTCATCCATGAAGTCTACTCATGTTCCAAATGGCGGATCGAATATGGTGTGAGTAAAACTCAGTAGGTCAACACCACTGTGTCTAAATAAACCAACCTGATAAGTAGTGTATGTAATAAAGTGACAAACAGGTGTATTAATTAATTCAAAAATTAAATAAATGTAACAATCTTCTTTGGTCTGTGCTAGAAATATCTCTAATCATGTCTTACAACCATGCCAACCAAAACCATATAACCAAGGTAAAAAAACTGCTTCGGTGCCATGCTGGAATATCTCTGAGAATGTCTTACAACCATTCCAACACCACCATATAACTATGGTATAATCACAACAAAAAATCTAGGTCAAATACCTATAAACATTAAATCATGGGACTAGCAGCATGGACTGGGCCGAGCCCGCTCACTATAAGTATTACAACATATATGTGTGTAAGTGCCTAGGCCTACCCCATCATATAAGTATCTTAGAATAGAACCAATTCCTATCATACAACATGGATATCACAATATCACATCATATATATCAATGGTTAATTATGTGAATTACCATTATTATTTCATATTCCACTTGCAATTCAATTCACAATTGATTAACATTTATATCAAAAGCAATAAACCAAAATTTAGGGATTCTATAACAATAAATCACCCAAGGTCTCATGTCATGCTAAATATTATATAATCCCTTATCCAATTACAAATCTATTTGAAACCAAAGTAATTCAATGGATAATATCATTCAATTATTTAATTAGTTTGGGCGCACACAATTATGGTGCGATCATGATATTGCATAAACTTGACAATTATCAAACCATAGGGTTTAAGATTTATACCCCCACCTTTAACTAAAGATAAAAAAATGATTCCAATGGTCGATTCCCATGAGGAAGAAGGTGCAGATGATTGCAAAGAGGTTCCTAGATCAAAATTGATTAATATCAAAACCAACAGCGCAATTGGCTACAAGATTTCACCACAAAGGGTTGGAGAAGAATGAAAATAAGGAATAATCTAACTAAAAAAACATTCTAGGTATTGATCTCATGAATGAGAAATCTAAAAAGGGGTTTGAAACTCCAAAATTATCTAGAAAATTCCCTAGGTTCGAGAGGAGAGGAGTTGCAGCTGATTGGAATGAAAATCAGCAGCATAGAAAATTTAAATCTTTCGGTCGGGAATTTACACGACATGTAATTCAGTTACACGTTGTGTAAATATTTTTCATGGTATCCACTGAAAAACCCATCGCCTCAGATTTATTTTATTAAAACCCACAAAAAATTACACTACGTGTAATCCCCTTACACGATGTGTAATCCCCTTACACGATGTGTAAATGTTCTATAGTTGAGTTTTCATCCCATTATCCCTTTAAAGCTTCTCAACTTACTAAGAACCCATTCAACACTTAATCCCATTTATACTTGGACTCCATTAATTAAAAAAATAATACATCCCCAAAATTTAGGTCATTTTCTCCAAAAAAGTATCTTTATCTCAGAACAAGACTTGACCACTAAGTCTCAAATGAAAAAAAAAAAACTCAGAGAGAAATGTACTCGAAAAAAGAAGGGATCATACAACCTCCCCACCTTATAACAGATCATCCCTGAGCTACCCCAAGCGTCACTGTGAGTTCTCATCGAATAAGTACGACCACTATGTTCGTGTATCAAATTCCATTTCCCAGGTATCCTTCTGAAGTTTCCCATGCTACCACTCACTCGAACCAATGGTATAGTCCGACCCCAAAGATATTTCTCACTACGATCCACAACCCGTATAGGATTCCCCTTAAAGTATACATCAACACAATGCTCAATGTGTGTTATTTCTATCACATGGGAAGGGTTTAGATGAAATCTTCACAACTACAAAACGTGGGAACACATCGTGTAAGGCACTGTAGCACTATGGAAGGGCTAGACGGTATGCCACTAGACCAACCTTTGCCACTATTTTAAATTTCCTGACAAACTTGGGCACCAACTTCCCCTATTTCCGGATACGACGTTGACCCAACCTAGGGGACGCCCAAAGGAAAACACTATGACTGACCTCAAAATCCAGAGGCCATCTTTGATGGTTAGAATATGATTTATGTCTGCTCTGTGCAGTCACCAACCACTATCTCATCAATTGAACCTATTCAGATGCCTCCTGCATGAGACTAATCCCAACAAGTGCTGACCCACCTAGCACCATCCTACAAAGAGGTGAATGACATGACCTTCCATAAAAAGATTCTAAAGGTTCCATTTTTATCAATGTTTGGAATCTATTATTATATGAAAACTCCACGAGTGCCATATGTTACTCCCATGAACCACTAAAATCCAAAACACATGCTCGAATCATATCCTACAAAACATGAATAGTCCACTCTTATTGACCATCAGTCTATGGATGATAGGTAGTGATTAAAATAACTTGTGATCCTAGGGATTTTTGAAGACCCTACCAGAAATGCAATGTGAAACGAGGATCTATATCTGAAACGATACTCCTTAGAACACCATGCAACCGAACCACCTCATGAACGTAAATATTTCCTAGATATTCAACTATAAAGGTTTCCCTAATAGGTAAGAAGTGGGATACCTTAGTTAGTCAATCCACAAAAACCCATACAACATCATTCTTATGGGTCTTCCTATGTAATCCCATCATAAAATACATGGTGACATCATACCATTTCCACTCCAAGATGGGTAAAGGTTTAAAAATCCAAGTTGGCATTTGATGCTTGGCTTTCACCTACTGACAAGTGAAGCATCTAGCCATGAATCTTGCCACCTACTTCTTCATTCCTGAACACCAGTACTATCAACATATATCATGATATATATTTGTTAAACCAGGATGTACCGCCCATCTAGAAGCATGAAACCCCCTCATTAGTTTCTTGTGCAAGCCCTTAGGAACCCATACTTAGCCCAGAAAAGAAGAGAATTACCACTGCTGAGAGACCATCCTATTGGAATCTCCCCACCATATAATTTTTCTCTCAGAACTAAGCCTTCCAGATTAGTCAAATACTTGGTCTTAATTTGATTAAAAATCATGGGTTTAACAGATGTCGAAGTCAGATCAACTCTCCCCTAAGATTCCTAAACATCCAGGTGTATGTATTTAAAGAGGGCCATTATTTGCCACTCATCGCAAGACTCCCATACTACTTATGTATATGTATTTTGACTCAAAGAGTCAGCAATGGAATTACCATTTACTGGTGTACAATCCAATTCAAAGTTGAAATATTGAAGATACTTGACCCACCTCCTCTGCCGAAGGTTAAGGTGTCACTGAGAAATGATGTACTCGAGGATCTTGTGATCTGGGTATACCAAAAAGCTCTCACCCATGAGATAATGTATCCAGCATCTTAGGGTATGTACCAATACCTCTAGCTTCAGATCACGGGTAGGGTAATTCCTCTCATGCAGTCACAGCTGCCTGGAACCATAAGAAACCACATGATCCTCCTACATTAGAACTACTCCAAGTCTAACTCCAGATGTGTCACAGTAAATGATATATGCTTTACCTGACATAGGTAAAGTGAGGATAGGTACTAAGGCCATCCTTCCTTTTAGCTCTTTAAAATCTATTTCACAAGAATCAAACCAAATAGAATTCACACCTTTCTTGGTTAGCCTAAACATTAGTGCTTCCAAACGATAGAAATCTTGGTTAAAACGTCGGTAACAACCTATTAAACCCAAAAAACTCAAAATTTAAAAGACGTTCTTAGGTTGTTTACAAGATATCATGGATATGACTTTCTTTGGGTCTAATAACACTCTTTGGGTATAATAACACTCTTTCCTCTAAGGTGACATGGACCAAGAAGTGTACTTAATTTATCCAGAAACTATATTTAGTTAGCTTGACATAAAGCCTACGCTCTCTCAATGTACTCAAGATTATGTAAAGATGTTTGGAATGATCATCAGTTGACTGGGAGTATACTAAGATATCTTCAATGAAAACTACCACAAAATGATCTAAAAATAGATGAAATATCTTATTCATTAAGGACATGAATACCTAAGGTGCATTAATCAACCCAAATGGCATCATTATGAATTCATACAAGCCATAACTTCTCCTAAAAGTAGTCTAAGCTATGTTCGATAGTCTCACCATTAACTGATGATATCCCAATCTCAAGTCAATCTTGGAGAAGATCTTAGCACCTCTCAATTGATCAAAAATATCGCCAATGCATGGAAGAAGATACTGATTCTTTACCATCATCTAGTTCAACCTCCGATAATCCACACATAGGCATAAAGATCCATCAGCCTTTTTGGTGAAGAGAACTAGAGAACCCTAAGGAGATATACCTAGTCGTATGAATCCTTTTGATTCTAGATCTTCCAACTGAACCTTTAACCCTTAAAGCTCTGCTGTTTCCATTCGGTAAGGCAGAAAATAAATTGGCTCTACTCCTGACACCAACTCGATCGCGAACTTTATCTCTTTCTCAGGTGGTAATCTATAGAACTAATGAAGGAAAACATCCTAAAAATGGTTTACCACTGGAGGAAAATAATCCTACTTCATTCCACCATTATCTAGAGTAAGACTGGAAATATGAGCCATGAGACAATACAATCTACATTGAATTAGTCCTGCATGACCAGCTTGAAGATCCCACTCACCCTGGTGAGAATAGCCATTTCCTTCTAGAGATAGGAAAGTAACTCTCCTCCTGTAACAGTTGATATGAGACTGGTACAAAAACAACTAATCCATACCAAGAATCAAGTTGAAGTCTTTAATTTCTAGAACAAATGGTTCCCCAAAAAAATGGTAACCACTAATCTCTAGAGAACATGCCTCAAAACTTTTGATATTTTTTGACCGTACTCCCAATAGTGTGTTAATGGTTAAAACACCATCTACTCTTTCCACATCCAAGCCCAAAACATTTGAAAAAAGAGTAGATAGAAAAGAACACGATTCTACTGTATCAAACAAAATGAAAGCTAAGGTAGATGATACAAGAATCGTACCTCTCATGGTAGACTGTCCTGCATCTAAATTAGATGGAGTAATCTACATAATGTGCAACTAACTTACCCCTATTCCATGGGATCCAGTCTAACTACCTTGAACTACTTCCCTTACTTGGTATGGATGCTCATGCACTGGGGTACCATGTCCCCTAACTCAACTTGAATGGCATGTGGAACTCCAAATACCATCCTAATGAGGTGTATCTAATCCACTTCCCAATTCTGGTGCTTGACCTGATCCTATACCACTAGTATTTTGTATAAAATTTGAATAGAACCTCTGAAGATGAACCTGTCTGCCACAAATATTATACTTGACTATGGGGTAAGGACATTGCGGGAAATTATAACCAAACTTGTCACACTGATATCACTATAATGGAACACATTCTTGAGATAGTTTTTCACTACCCTGACTACTCCAACCACTACTTCTCTAATGAAAATTTTCATAATGATGTTTCTTACCACTCAAAGACGAACTCCTAGATTTTCCTGCTAAAACAACCCGACTACTACTTAGATACTCTTTTAGATTCCCTTATGTGATGAGAGCCTGATTCATCACATCTTAAAATCTTCTTAAATGGAAAACTTTCACCTGCAACCTGACCTCATAGTGAAGAACATCCTAGAAATGTATCACCCTAGAGATCTCATTAGCTTCTAAAGATGTCACAAAGTGTTATAGATTGGTAAAATGTACAACATAGTAAAAAACTGACAAACCCTCCTACATCATATGGATGAACTCATGATCCTTTTCATACCTTAAGGTATCAGGATAGAAATGATTAGGAACTTCTTCTTAAATTCTTTCCAAGATAGCTCATCGTGCTTCCTAGCTTATTCCATAATATCCCAACAATGATTGGCAGGTATACAAAGAATATAAACAACAAGCTTCACCCTACTATTTGTGGGTGTCTTGATATTCTTGAAGATTTTTTGGACTGAATCGATCTAGAACTCAGCTTCCTAGCCCCCCCTTCCCCAGTAAACATAGGTGGATGTTGAAGTTGAAACTCTCTTGTCAGCTCATATATCGAAGGAACAGTACGAACAATCTCCCTTTCCGTGGATCACATGACCCCAGGAAGCTGTCGTAAAGATGAACATCCATATACTCCTCAGGAACTATAGGAGGTTCTAGTTCAGCTATGTTAGGAGCATGCTGATTACCACTCTCCTGATTCTCAAGTCAAAGATAATAAGGAGGCATTTTCTCTACAAGACAAACAAACACCTTAGAGAACTAGCTAGCAACAAGGTCAACTTAATAGATTACTTTAATAGATAACCACTAACCCTTGGTCTCTCTAGAAATGACTTACAATTATTTTAGAATGCATGTATTCTTATCTCACGCCATACTGGGCCACGAGTACAAATCTCAAGAAATAATAACATCATAAAAAAATAATCCTCACACAACATGTGGATCACCCAAGGTGAAATAACATCAACTGTAACAAGAACTTGAGAAAAAAAATAATCCCATCCCTTGGTACTCATATTTTACCTCGTACATGGGTTAGATACTCCCATGAACAATCTCATTACCAAGTATTGAAAAATACTAATCTCTTTTATACATTTCACAAATAGTAAAACAAAAGAAAAGAGAACCTGATGCTCTGATACCACTTTGTAATGTCACCCAATCTGAAACTCTCTCACATGGCCAGAAAGGGTTGGTTACAAGACCTCAAGTGCACCTCCCCATATTCTAGAGGCTTCCAAATAGTAGCGGGGGTGAGGATAGTATAGTGGGGAGACTATACCCCCTTGGTATGAAGTGCCATTACAGAAGAAACAATTCATAATAAAATAGAAATAATCGGAGTAAAATAATGTGGAAGACAACAATAAAATCCAACTGAATAATCTGATAAATAATAAGGAATAATGTAATGACATGATAGAATATAACTAAATGCCATGCTAGAACAATACAAGAAAAATACTAGCAGACTCAAATAAAAGACTCAATGTCCTGAGTCTCGAGCCCCATTCTGGTCCCATCTATAAACTCCAGCCCAACAGTAAACAAGCAATCATCAGCAAGGTCCATTTACCTTGTCCAAACCTACATCCACAAAGTCTGCTCGAGTGAAAAATGACATCCCAAATAGGGTGTGAGTAAAACTAAGTAGGTTGACACCAACATGTCTAAACAAACCATTCTGATAAGTAGTGTATGAAATAAAGTGATAAATATGTGTATTAATTAATTCAACATTTAAATAAAAAACAACCTGCTTCAGATTTGTGCCTGAAATATCTCTGAGCATGTCTTAAAACCATGCCAACCACAACCATATAACCAAGGTAAAACAACCTGCTTTGATTCCATGTCAGATTATCTCTGAGCATGTCTTACAACCATTCCAAAACCACCATATAACCATGGTATAGTCACAACAAAAAATCTAGTTCAAATCCCTATATGCATTAAAATATGGGACTAGGAATATCCTTCTCTTTATAAGCATTACATCATGGATTGGGTCGAGCCCACTCACTATCAGCATTACAACATTTACTTGTAAAAGTTCCTAGGCCTAACTCATTATATAAGTATCTCAACATAGAACCAATTCCTGTCATAAAAAATGGATATCACAATATCACATCATACATCTCAATGGTTAATTATGCAGATTACTATCATTCTTTCATATGAAACTTTCAATTCAATTCACAATTGATTAATAATTATATCAAAAGTAATAAACCACAATTTAGGGATTCTATAACAAGAAATAACCCTAGGTATCATGTCATGCTAAACATTCTATAAGACATCATCCAATTAAAAATCCATTTGAAACCAAAGGAATTGAAGGGTTAATCTCATTTAATTATTTAATTAGTTTGGGCATACACAACGATGACATGATCACGATATTGCATAAACTTGATAATTATCAAACCACAAAGTTAAGATTTAGGCCCCCTACCTTTAAATGAAGATCCAACAATGCTTCCAATGGTCGAAGTCCATGATAAATAAAGCACATATGATTGAAAAGAGGTTCCTAGATCAAAATCTATCAAGATCAAAACCAACAATGCAATTGGCCAAGGGATTTCACCGCAACGGGTTGGAGAAGAATAAAAAGAAGGAAAAATCTTACCAAAAGAACATACCAAGGATTTATTGCATGAACGAGATATACAAAAAGGGTTTTGGAACTCCCAAATAGCCTGGAGAATGCCCTAGGGTTGAGAGGATAGGAGCTACATCCAATTGGAAAGAAAATCAGCAGCATAACAACTTTAAAACTACTGGTCAGGCATTTACCCGACATGTAATTCAGTTACACATCATTTAATTATTTTTCATGGTATCCATCGAAAAAACCATCACCTTATATTTATTTTATTAAAAACCACAAATAATTACATGACATGTAATCCCCTTACATGGTGCATAAATGTTTTGTAGTTGAGTTTTCATCCCATTATCCCCTTAAATCTTCTCAACTTACCAAGAACCCATTTAATACTTAATTCAATTTATACCAGAACTCAATTAATTCAAACAAGCATACATATCTGAACTTTAGGTCATTTTCTTCAATAAAGGATCTCTGTCTCTGAACAAGACTTGGTAACTAAGGCTCAAATGAAAAAAAACTCAGAGAGAAACGTACCTAAAAAAAGACGGGATCTTATACAATGGGTGGCTGCAAGACAGGTACTAACACTAATGGATCCCAAGGAATCCAAGGAGAATTCCAAAAACATGTTAACCATCACACATTATTTTTTTAAATAAATCATAGAGTGTATCAGTGTGATCATGTGGTTTTTCACACACTTTAAGAAATAGATATAGACCATAGGGCTTTGTTTAGACCACCTACCTTTATCCAACAATCAAAGAAACACTCTCAACTAGGAACACCAATGAATAACAAAGGTGAAGGAGATAACAAGGAAAACCTAGATCACACAAGAATCAAGATCAAAACCTGATTCAGTGGTGATCAAGAGACCACACTGCTATAATGAGGGATAGCAGAAGAAAGGAGAAAACATATTCAAGGAACTCATCGAAGATTGAATTCTAGACCAAGACATCTGGGAGGGAAGGAATCACCCAAAAATCACCTAGAGTATCCCTAGGGTTTGAGAGAGTAGGATACACCATGAATGAATAGAAGTCATACATGTAGTGCGATTTAAAACTATTGATCCCGAAACATTCATTAAATGTAACCCTTTTATGATGTGAATTTCATGATTTACAAGATACGCTGAAAAACATGTCTCCTTGGGTTAAATTAACACCGACCATACATTTTCATGATATAAAATAGTTTCACGGTGTATAAAATTTTCATACTTTGTACTAGTTTGTGACATCTTCCCAACAATGAATTAACATCATGTAACTATTTCATGATGTGAAAGTGTCCAACAGGAAGATTCTGAGGAACACTTAGAAAAATACCCAGGTCAACCCAGACTCCCAATGGACACCCTCTTAATCCTTTTTCACATTTTATCAAACTCTATTAATTCAAATAAATATACATCCCTGATATTTATGTCATTTTATCGGTAAAATCTCTCCATCACCAAAGAAAAGACTCAACCACCAAGGTTTAAAAGAAGAAATTCCCAACTAAAAGAGGTTTAACCAAAACTCAAAGAGGGACATACCTAGAAAATGATAGGATCTTATAGTACCACCTATGGATTTGGTACATGCGAGGGGTCTGGTCTGTACTTCCTCAAGAGGGATACATGGAACACACCATATACTTGAGATAGGTTAGGTGGGAGTACTAGTCGATAGGCCACCACTATGATGAGATCAAGGATCTCTAAGGGTATGATGCATTTTGAACTAAGATTTAACTTCTTCCCAAACCTCATGAATTTATTCCATGGAAATATAAAAAGGAACACTTTATCTCTTACCTCAAAATCTAGTTCTCATTGATGATTGTCTACATACCTTTCTATTGAATTTATATAGATTTCATATGATGCTAAATGATTTGAACCTTCTCTATCATCTCTTAGATAAGATTAGGTCCCATCATCTTCCACTCTCCAAATTCACCCTAGCATGTTAGATTTTGACACCTCTTTCTATACAGAGCCTCATAAGGTTACATTTGAATGATAGAATGTAAATTTTTGTTATATGAGAACTCTACTAGGGTAAGGTGTTGATCCCAACATCCTTGGAAATCTATTGAACATGATCTCAACATATCCTCTAAAGTTTGAAAGGTTATTTTAGACTGACCATTTGTCTGAGGGTGATAAGAAGTGTTGAAGCTCAACTCTATATCTAATGCTTTATGAAGGATTCTTTAGTACCTCGAGTTAAAACTAGGATCTAAATTAGATATAATAGAGATTGGAACTCCATGTAGTCCTACTGCTTCCCTTATGTATATCTTGGAGAGTTGGTAAAGAGAGAAATATTCCTTGATAATAATGAAACACACTAACTTTGTAAGGCAATCGAGTACCACCTAGATGGAATTATTACCTCTAGGTTTCTTGGGGAGTCCTACGAAAAAATCCATGGTCATGTTTTCCCATTTCCATACTAGTACAGGTAATGGTTTCATCATACCCTTAGACTTCTATTGTTTAGCCTCGATTTGTTGGTATACCCAGCATTGTGATACAATTTCTACAATATCCCTATTCATGTTATCCCACTAGAAGTTTTTATTTAAATATATATACATCTTAGTTCTTCTTGGATGAATAGATATGGATAATTTATGTGCATAATCTATAAGTTCCCTCTTCACTTTTGGTTTTTATGGGAAAAATATCTGGGTTCCATGTTGAGTCAATAAGGTTTTCTTTATGACTTTTCCATTCCTTCATATATGGGGGAGATTGATAAGTCATCAAGGTTTCCTTATGACTTGATCATTCCTCTTGTTTTGAAAATCACAAACACCTTATCTTAAGGCAAATTTCATTTTACCCATGTTTTACTTCCATAAGTAAAATTTCCTTGCCAAAGGAAATTTACCCCTACCTTGTTTTTCATTGTTCATATCAATATTTTTATTAAGTATAAAAATCAGATTCATATCTAAAACCTCAGAATCGTATAATACTTAGATATGAAACATTCTGTTTTAGGATCCGAATTCCTGTTATGAACTTTTATGAAGTTCTAATCTGAATTCCCTGTTATGAACTTTTATGAAGTTAAACTCTGAATTCTGATTATGAACTTGTATAAAGTTCTAACTACGAATTATGATGATGAATTCTGATTAAGAATTCTCATTACGAATTCTAATGATGAATTCTGATTATGAATTATCATTATGAATTCTGATGATGAATTCTGATTACGAATTCTCATTACGAATTCTGATGATGAATTCTGATTATGAATTCTCATTACGAATTCTGATGATGAATTCTGATTACGAATTCTCATTATGAATTTTGATGATGAATTCTGATTACAAATTCTCATTAAAAATTCTGATGATGAATTATGATTATGAATTCTCATTAAGAATTCTGATGATGAATTATGATTATGAATTCTCATTATGAATTCTGATGATGAATTCTGATTACGAATTCTCATTACGAATTCTGATGATGAATTCTGATTACGAATTCTCATTAAGAATTATGATGATGAATTCTGATTACGAATTCTGATTACGAATTTTGATGATGAATTCTAATTACGAATTCTCATTACGAATTCTGATGATGAATTCTGATTACGAATTCTCATTACAAATTCTGATGATTAATTCTGATTATGAATCCTCATTACAAATTCCTTAGAAAAATAGAATCTGAATATCCTAGTACTACAGACTCCGAATTCATTTTTACTTACATTCTAAACTTTAACTTTCTCCATTACGAACTTTCCTTCATTTCGAATATAATTTTTGGTTACACTTACACTTTTCTATTATAAAACGATGTCGTGCCTTCATTTATTAACTAACCGTTGTTTGAGTGACACATGTACAGGTCCCTCTAAAATTCAAGGAAAAATATGACCATTGGAGGAGGGAGCCGACCATTGGAGCTTCACCTATAAATAGGAGCTCATTTGAACGTGATTAGTACTTTTGGAATTTTGATACTCAGATCTTCCTGAAGTGATTTCTAGAGAGAGAGGCTCTTATCAACTCTCAAGCTTCGTGTAGAAAATTTAAACAGCTTGTTCAAACTTTTCCTTGTGCAGATTTGCTTCGTGCAACTCCAATTGTTACTATGTACAATCGAGGGATTTCAGGGATAGGAAGACAGTGGTTCCAACACCTTGAAGTTGAGGGCTTCCTTGCTGAAGAAGATAGAGGTAACGACTACCTGATAGTTGAGGGCTTGTGGGGATAGCAAGACAAACTCCGATCTTCGTATCGAGGGCTTACCCTGGTGTGGGTAAGACAGACTTTCTTGAAAGTATAAATCAAGGGACCTTTATCCAAGGTTGTTGGATACCCTTCTCTTTGGGTTAAAAGACTTATTACTTATTACTTGTTTTGTTACAAGTTTTTCCGATGCATTTGTATTGTTAAGGAAAGTATAACTATCTTGTACTTCCTTACTCTTGTACTCTGATATAGTTATATTCTATACACTTTAAGGAAGAATCTTCATCTTTGTAAACTTTAGTTAAGTTTCATTTCTGGAATCACTTTTCCAGAATTTAGCAAGTGATTAGAACTTATAGAGGTCTTGTGAATTATCTTGTTTAACCTTTATAAACATAACCATATTTAAAAGTTCCAAAGGAATTTTTAAAAGGTACAATTCACCCCCTCTTGTATCTGATAATCTCATTCTTATTTCGATTATACATTTGTTATTATAGAGTATATCATACTCAGACGTACCATCCTAACAATTGGTATCAAAGGAATTGGTTCAATTTAAATTAATCTCACGATTAGATTCAAAAGAGAATTCTCAGAATTGAATTTTCTGATTCACACTTTCAGATTCATATTCTTTTTCAGAATCTGTTTTTCAGACTCACATAGTTAGGATTAACTTTTTCGTAGAGATACTTTTACTCTATATTTTCTTGCTTAGAATATTTTCCTTATTTACAAACTTTTTCTACTAACAAGATTTTGTGGAAAGACTTTTATTAAAGATGGCATGAATCAATGTTGGTTCCATAGACAATCTCAATCCAACAAGACCACCTATATTTGATGGTAATGATTACGAATATTGGAGAGATCGCATGAAGACTTTCATTATCAACACTGGGGTTGAAAATTTTGTTATGCTTACTGGTGGATACAAAATTCCTGATAAAGAAGTAAGTGCCTTTACAAATCAAGAAAATCATGAATATAAACTCAATTATAAGGTACACAATACTTTACTTTGTTCAATGACTAGAAATATATATAGCCAAATTTCATCTTGTGAAGCAGAAAATTCTATATGGAAGAAACTAGAAGTTACTCACTTTGGAACTTCTAAAGTAATTGAGACCATAAGAGCCATGCTTAGAGATGAATATCATGGTTTTAGTTTTCCTTATGGTGAACCCATATGCAAGGTGCAACAGAGATTCATGAATATTTTGAATAGTTTACAATCAATGGGTGAAAAAGGATTGGATGATGAAGCCCTTGTTGACAAGATCATCGACATCATGCCAAATGAGTGGGAATCTAAAAGGACTACAATTGATGAGAATAGAAAGGTCACTCAGATTACCCTTGATGAGCTGTTTGGAACTCTTCTTCAGCATGAGACTAGAATGAAGAGAGATGCTGATATTGTGAAGAAGAAGAATGGAAATGGCAATGTAGCTTTTACTACTACTTCCAATCATATGAAAGCCAAGACTCCTGAGAGAGTTACTAGATCCAGATATAAGAAAGTTTTTATCCATTCCGAATCTAGTGGAAGTGAATCCTCAGAAAATGAATTAGAAAATCTTGCTTGAAGGATGAACAAGATAGCTGGACAGAGGAACTTTCAATCCAAATATAAGAAGAAGGAAAGGAAAGACAAGAAAGATTCTAAAGTTACATGCTATGAATGCAAGAGAGCTGGACACATAAGACCTGAATGCCCTATGATCAAGAGAAAAGAAAGAAAGTAAAGGCATTCTGAGAAAAACAGAATGAAGTATTATAAGTCCAAATCTAAGAAAGTGTTGAAAGACAATGACACATGGAGTGCTAATGGTGGAGATTCTTCAAATGAATATTCAGATTATGAATCTTCTGGACAAAAGAATCTTGGTCTTTTAGCCATGCTACCTATTGATAATAATTTCTTGATGGATAAGGTACACAATGCCGAATCAATGACCAATGTTTCTTTAAATGATAATGATAGTAAATATTATAACTCTTCGGATGAAGAATCTTCTTCTGATGAAGATAATAATTTACCTACCTATAAAGAAGTTTCTAGGTTTTCCAAACTCCTTGAGAATGAGAATTCAAAACTCATGAAAAAACTTGATAAGGAAAATTCTAGGAATATTATTCTCACTAAGGAAATATCAGATCTTTATAAAGATCTTGATAAGAAAAATGCTGATTTTGAAAGTATTTCAAAAAATCTTGAGGAATTAAGTTCCGAGAAGAATAAACTTTCTAAAGATCTAGAAAACGTAATTTCTAAGAAAAATGTTTTCAAACCTAGATCTAGTTCAAAATCGAATGTTTTTGAAGACAAGAACTTAGTTATAAAACTCAAATATGAAATATTCTCCTTGAGGAAGTTTTTGTCAAACTTTACCCTAGGTAAAGAAAATTTTGATAAAATGTATTCACAAATCCGACCTTGAAGGAATACTTCTGGTTTTGGTTATACTGGTTCTAAACCAACTTTTAGTAACAATTACTTTGTTCCTCAAAGTGCCCCATTCTGTACTAAGTGTCAATGTGGTGGTCATTGGGCAAATAATTGTTCTCTAAAAAAAACCAAATCTTTAGGATTTAATAAAGCTTATTTTTCTAAGAAGATGTGGGTTCCCAAAATTTTACTTTCTGAGATTTCTGGATCCAAGAAAGTCTGAATTCCGAAAACCTAACTTTTTCTTATTTTGAGGAAAATAGGGAGAGTACCAATAACAATACTTGGTACATGGATAGTGGGTGTTCCCGACATATGACTGGTAACAAAAACTATTTTGAAAATATTATCAAGATGAAAGGAGGAAAAGTAACTTTCAGAGATAATGCTCAGGGAGAAATTATTGGTATAGGTAACATCGTTCTTCTTGGAAAAACTTTTATTTAAAATTTTTTATTTGTTAAGGGTCTTAAACACAACCTCATCAGCATAATTCAATTATGTGATGAATACTACCTTGTGAATTTTAGGAATGATAAGTGCTTAGTACACAATTCCAAGGAAGAGTTTATTCTTTCTGCACATAGGCAAGAAAATCTTTACACACTAAACTTATAAGACCTTAGGAGCCAAGACTTACCTTGCCTTAGTGCAATGGAAGATCATTCTTGGTTATGGCATAGAAGTCTAGGACACTGTAACCTTAGGAACTTATGAAAAATTTATAAGAAAAGACTAGTTAAGGATCTACTGGAGCTTAGATTTGATTCTTCAAAAGTCTGTGAACCTTGTCAATATGGAAAGCAACACAAATCAAGTTTTAAATCCATTGGTGAAGTCTCAACCACTGATGCATTACAGCTAGTGCATATGGATCTTTTCAGTCCTATACAAACTGGAAGCATTGGGGGAAAGTATTATGTATTTTTCTTAGTTGATGATTAAACTAGATATATGTGGGTCTATTTTCTAGCAAATAAGTCTGAAGCTTTTTCTTATTTCAAAAGTTTTAGAGCCCAAGTTAAAAATGATAAAAAACTTCCATTGAAAACTATTCATAATGATCATGGAGGAGAATTTCAAAATTCTGATTTTGAAACTTTTTGTAGTAGAAAAGGAATTACTCATAACTTTTCAGCACCTAGAACACCTCAACAGAATGGTGTTGTTGAAAGAAGAAATAAAATTATTCAAGAGATAACTAGAACCATGTTGAGTGAGTATTATGTTGCCAAACATTTTTGGGCTGAAGCTGTAAGTACTTATTGTTACACTATAAATCAAGTTTTGATTAGACCTTTTCTTAATAAAACCCCTTATGAGTTATGGAATGGTAGAAAACCTAGACTTTCCTACTTTAAGGTTTTCAGTTGCAAGGTATTCATTCTGAATACTAAAGATAATCTTCATAAATTCGCACCAAAATCTGATGAAGGAATTTTCTCAGGTTACTCCACAACTTCTAAGGCTTATAGAGTTTTTAACAAAAACACTTATACTATTGAAGAGACAGTACATGTCAAATTTGATGAAACTGATCCTTTTGTTTTTAAACAACCTCAACCTACATCCTCGGATGTGTTTTTGAAAACTAATTATCAACCTATGATAGAAGATCCTTCTTATAAGGAAAATGATCAATAAGATACTCCTGAAACATTTACCCCAGAAGATTTCCTACCCTATGTCAATGAACGGGTTTTACAAAACCCAAATCAGTCATTTCTAAAGAATCATCCTAGTGATAGTATCATTGGTGATGTCAATCAACCCGTAAGGACTAGAAGTTCCTTAAGAAATGAAGTAGAGCATCTAACATTCCTTTCCCAATTGGAACCAAAAATCACTGATGAAACTTTAGGTGATAATGATTGGATAAAATCCATTAAAGATGAACTAAATGAATTCGAAAGGAATAAAGTCTCGACCTTGGTTGAAAGACCTAAGGAAACTTCTGTAATTGGAGTAAAATGGGTCTTCAGAAATAAGTGTGATGAAAATGGAATCATCGTAAGAAATAAAGATAGATTAGTTTCTAAAGGCTATAATCAATAAGAAGGAATAGACTATGAAGAAACCTATGCTCCAATAGCTATACTTGAATCTATTCGTATTTTACTTGCCTTTGCAACATTATTCAATTTCAAACTTTTTCAAATGGATGTGAAATGTGCTTTCCTTAATGGTTATGTTCAAGAGGAAGTTTTTGTTGAACAACCTCCTGGATTTGAAGATACAAAACATCCTGATCATGTTTTTAGACTTACCAAAGCTTTTTTATGACCTTAAACAAGCTCCTCGAGCTTGGTATGATAGACTTATAGGATTTTTGCTTCAAAATAACTATGTTAAGATAAATGAAGATCCAACCCTTTTTATAAATAAAGATAAGAAAAATGTTTTGATAGTTCAAATTTATGTTGATGATATTATATTTGGTTCAACTCAGCAATATTTAACTGATTCTTTTGCGGATCTAATGAAATCTGAGTTTGAAATGAGTATGATGGGTGAGTCAACATTTTCCCTTGGTTTTCAAATTTCTCAAAAACCAAAAGGAATCTACATATATCAACATAAGTATATTAAATATCTTCTTAAAAAGTATGGATATGACAACACTAAGAGTATAAGCACTCCCATCGGTACCTCAAACACACTTGATCTTGATGAAGCTGGGAAACCAGTAGATCAAACATCTTTTAGAGGTATGATAGGAAATCTACTTTACATGGTAGCTAGTCATCCGGTCTTAATGTTTTCATTATGCTTATGTGCAATATATCAATCCAATCCTAAGGAATCTCATTTAAAGGAAGTGAAAACACTTTTTCACTACTTAAAGGGAACCATGGATTTAGGACTATTTTAAACTTCTGGAAATGATTTTGTTTTAAAGAGTTTTTCGGATGATGAATTTGGTGGATGTAGAATGGATATAAAGAGTACATCCGTAACTTGTCATTTCTTAGGAGATTCATTAGTTTCTTGGTCCTGCAAGAAGAAACAATCAGTAGCACTCTCCACTGCTGAAGCTGAATATGTAGCAGTTGGAAGTTGTTGTGCTCAAGTGTTGTGGATGCAACACACACTCACAGACTATGACTTGAGTTTTACTAAGACTCAAATTTTGTGTGATAACACAAGTGCCATTTCCCTTAGTAAAAACCATGCACACCACTCTCTTGCAAAGCACATAGACATCAGACATCACTTTCTTAGGGATCACACACAAAAAGGAGATATCATTCTTCAATTCATTAGAATGCAAGATCAAATTGCTGATATTTTCACAAAATCTTTACCTACTGATAGATTTGAATACATTAAACAGAAGTTAGGAATGATAACCATGAGTTAATCTTCCTTCA
Source organism: Viscum album (assembly GCA_963277665.1). NCBI lineage: Eukaryota > Viridiplantae > Streptophyta > Magnoliopsida > Santalales > Viscaceae > Viscum > Viscum album. The sequence goes on along the minus strand of OY728151.1, from coordinate 1,818,728,195 downwards.
TTAAATTCCTGTTGAACCAATATCCTTACAGTAATAAACTCCTTTTCATAGGGGGAGTACATTTTTTATTGAAGGTTTTTCAATTTTTTTTCAAAACAAAATTTTGGTAGTTAGGTTTTCAAAATTTTTCCTTAATGAAAATTTTCGTAGCAAGTTTTTCAAGTTTTTCGTAATGAAATTATTCGGACCTGAAGTTTTCGTAATGAAATTTTTGAAACTGAAGTTTTAATAATGAGAATCTTTGTACCTTGAATTTTCGTAATGGAAATTTTCGTAATGGGAATTTTTGTACTCATAATTTTCGTAATCGAGTTTTGGTACTCAAATATTTTATAATAAAACTTTTTGATTGTAAGTTTTCGTAGTCAATTTTTCGTAGTGAGTTTTTCGTAGTAAGTTTTTTTTCATAGTCAAATTTTCTTCAAGAAGAATATCACCTATTACGAATAAACTTCCTAGAAAATCATAAAGGTATGACTTTCTTACTTAAGTTTTCATAGTCATTTTTACTTGCTGGTATTTTCTTTTAATTTTTCAGATTCGTTTTTTCCTTAAATCCGAATGCTTTTCTTAAAACCTCAAAAGATCGGATTCAAGATTTCCTTGCCGGTATGTTTTCAACCGTCAGATCAGATTAGAGGGTTTTTCAACTGTTAGATTGGTTTTGGAAGTTAAAAGGTCACCACCATCGCCTATATAAAGGGGACCCCCAATGGTATCCCACATCAGTTTCTAAGATCTCACGTCTCGAAGCTCTTCCTCGGTTCTTAAGCCTGTTCTGAATTTCTCAGATTTCCTCCAATCCAAATGTCTATAGAAGCCTCTTCTCAAGAAATTTCTACCTTGAAGCCAATCTCAAAATGGAAAGTATACAGGGAAAGGTTGGTGCATCCGAACTTTTTCAAGTATGATTCTATAATTTATAAGAATATCAAGTTAAATGGTTGGGAAGATGTCTGCTTATCTAAGACAGGTGTTCAAGACATGGTGTATCCGGATCTACTCATAGAGTTTTATGAGTTAGTGTGCTTCTTTAAGGAAGATGATAGAGAAAGATTTTCATTCAAGTATTATGGAAAAACCTACAATCTTTCTTATACCAAGGCAGCCAGCTTGGTGGGATTATCATATGAAGGGGAGGCAGAATTTTTCTCCCACAAACTCCCGGATGTTCAAGGTAGTTTCGTTAAGGTAAAGGGCTTGCAATGTCTTGGACTTTCTGATGTCAAGAGAGCAAAGATTGATCATCTATCTTCTAACAACTGGATTCTTCAGTTATGGGTAAAAGGTTTTTTAGTACTAAGAAAAGGTGAAAAAGATACCCTCAAGAAAAGTGACATATATTTCTTAGATTTCCTAGTAAATATAAGGAAAGTCAATTTGATGAGGCATGTTCTTGTTACAATCCAGAACATCAAGAATTGAAATATAAGAGCCCAAATTATCATGTATCCTACCTTACTTTCAAAGTTGATTGTTCGGTGTCTTGAATCATTTAAGATTTCTTGAAAATCCAAGTCTCAGAATTGCAAAGTTATGCTTGTTAGTGATGACACTCTGAAAAGAATGAATATGGGATATTCTAAGGAGACAAAAGAGTTTTATGATCTGCCAGAGGAAGAGGCAAAATCCAATCTAGAAAATATTGAAAAAGCTGATCCATCGAAGAAGGTTGGCAAGAAAAGGAAGTTGAAAGAAGTGTAAGTTGAAGATAAAACCCCTAAAGCTAAACAATCCCAATCCGCACCTCCCAAACCAAAGAAACAAAAAGCTTATCCGGATAAAGTGGTTGAAAAATGGAGGGAAGTTAAGGAAAAGAGGAAAGAAGGAGAGACATAGTTCGGCTTGGACCCTGCTGAGGCTAAGGCCTTAAAAGAAATAGCTGTTGAAGAGCTTGAGAGGTAAGCAAAGGAGAAAAAGCAGAAGAAGAAGATGACAGAGACTGATATTTTTCAATCCCTTCTAAGGGATTCTGAAATTGCATATGAGAATATTCCAGTACCAGAAACTTTCCTAGTCGATCCATTACCTGAGACTCCAGGGAATAATTTCTTCACTCCAGAAAAATATAAAGAGAAATAAGTTGTTGAAGAAGTGGAATAGGTGGAAGAAGAATTAGAAGAAGAATAAAAAGTAGAATAAGAAAGTGGTGATTTAGATGATCTGATTAAACAAGTTGAATAATATCAAGATAAGGCAAAACCATCAGAGAAATTACCACTCTGAACATCTGAGGCTGAGTCCTCAAAGCTTGTCACCCCTGGAAAGGAAGAAGAGAAATATGGAAAGAAAGATGAAGATAAGGAATAAGAAGAAGTAAATGAATTATCTGAGGAAGAAATCTATGAAAAGAAATTTATTAATAAAGGAGCAGAAAAAGAGAAATTTGATGATGACAGAGTTGTTCAATTATCCGATAGCGAGCATAAATATCCTGATGAGCAAGTCATACCAAAGATTGATAAGGGTAAGCAAGTGGTTGGTGATTCTCAAAGAAAATCTATAGTGAAGAGGAAGGAAGTTGTAGGAACTTCAAAAAGGAAGCTTGTTGAGATTGAAAAACCACTCTCACCAAGTAATTTCTCGGATTCAAAGTCATCTTCACTTGGTCATGATTTTGTGGAGAAGTCTTTGAAGAAGCTAGTCGGTTCCATTCTGAATTTTACAAACATAGATTCTAGATGCAGATGCTCAAAAACACTCTTAATAAGAAGTTGGATTCGGTGTCCATGGTGATGGACAAGTGTGTAAAGATAGAATCAGATTTCAAAACTTTTCTTATAGGATACGAAGCTCATAGGAAGTCCTGTAGGAAAATGACCACTTAGTCAAAGAAGATCGTCTAGAATATGGAAGATCTTGATGAATTTCAAGAGGAAGTAAAAGAGGATTTTGATACCGAAGATTCCAAGATCAAGGATCTTACAAACAGTTTTCAGGAAAAACTGACCCTTGATCAAAATAATCGAAATCAACAGGTGAATGATCTGAATGGGAAGCTTAACTCTATTGCTCAAATCTATAAAAGGGAAAGAGATATCTGGATTGAGATTGAAGAGAATCTTGTAAAGAAGGATGAAGTTCTTAAGGTTCAGTCTGAGGCTCTGAAGGCTCAAGATGACAGGATTAAAGCCTTAGAAAAGCAAACTGAGGAGGACCACAAAGAGTTAAAGAAGCTAAAAACCCTTTTGAAGAAGCTAATCCCCAAGGAAAAAGAAGACAAATAGACCATTCCGATCTTTTGTTGTAATGTCTTTCCTTGTAAAAATCCTTTCAATATTAATGAAAACTCTAGTTGCTTTTCTTTTGTGTTATTTTGTACTAATATATCAGGTACCATATTGTTTTCCATTACCTTAAACTATTTTTTAAAATCAAAAAGGGGGAGAAGGAAAAATAATTATAAAGAAGAGAAGGAAAAAGATTTTTAAGTATAGAAGAAGTATCCCTAAGTAAGGGGGAGTTTATCTAAGGGGGAGTTCTCATTACGAATAATTTCATATGCATAATGAAAATCCCATTTCGGAAATCTAGAATACGATCCTTAGAGTTCCGAAGCCTAAGAGGGAGTTAGTCGTATTCACCATTGTCCATAAACAAAGGGAGATAAGCTTTAATTTCAAATTCTAGAAATTTATTCTAAGTCCTTATATTCTTTTTCATAAGGATGTTTGTGCTTTTCAAAAAGGGAGAGATTGTTGAGTCAATAAATTTTTTCTTATGACTTTTCCATCCCTTCATATATGGGGGATATTGATAAGTCCTCAAGGTTTCTTTATGAATTGATCATTCCTCTTGTTTTGAAAATCACAAACACCTTATCTTAAGGCAAATTTCATTTTACCCCTATTTTACTTCCATAAGGAAAATTTCCTTGCCAAAGGAAATTTACCCCTACCTTGTTTTTCATTGTTCATATCAATATTTTTCTTAAGTATAAAAATCAGATTCATATCTAAAACCTCAGAATCGTATAATACTCAGATATGAAACATTCTGTTTTAGGATCCGAATTCCTGTTATGAACTTTTATGAAGTTCTACTTTGAATTCCATATTATGAACTTTTATAAAGTTCAACTCTGAATTCTGATTACGAACTTGTATAAAGTTCTAACTATGAATTCTGATGATGAATTGAGATTACGAATTCTCATTACGAATTCTGATGATGAATTCTGATTACGAATTCTCATTACAAATTCTGATGATGAATTCTGATTACGAATTCTCATTATGAATTCTGATGATGAATTCTGATTATGAATTCTCATTACGAATTCTGATGATGAATTCTGATTACGAATTCTCATTACGAATTCTGATGATGAATTTTGATTACGAATTCTCATTATGAATTTTGATGATGAATTCTGATTACGAATTCTGATTACGAATTCTGATGATGAATTCTGATTACGAATTCTCATTACGAATTCTGATGATGAATTCTGATTATGAATTCTCATTATGAATTCTAATGATGAATTCTGATTACAAATTCTCATTACGAATTATGATGATGAATTCTAATTACGAATTCTGATGATGAATTCTGATTACGAATTCTCATTACGAATTCTGATGATGAATTCTGATTACGAATTCTCATTACGAATTCCATAGAAAAATAGAATCTGAATATCCTAGTACTACAGACTCCGAATTAATTTTTACTTACATTTCGAACTTTAACTTTCTCCATTCCAAACTTTAACTTTCTCCATTCCAAACTTTCCTTCATTCTGAATATCAGTTTTGGTTATACTTACATTTGTTCTATTATAAAATGATGTCGTGCCTTCAGTTATTAACTAACCGTTGTTTGAGTGACACGTGTATAGGTCCCTCTGAAATTCAAGGAAAAATATGACCGTTGGAGGAGGGATCCGACCATTGGAGCTTCACCTATAAATAAGAGCTCATTTGAACATGCTCAGTACTTTTGGAATTTTTATGCTCAGAACTTCCTGAAGTTATTTCTAGAGAGAGAGGCTCTTATCAACTCTCAAGCTTTGTGCAGAAAGTTTGAACAACTTGTTCAAACTTTTCCTAGTGTAGATTTGCTTCGTGAGACTCCAATTGTTGCTGTGTACAATCGAGGGCTTCTGGGGATAGGAATACAGAGGTTCCAACACCTTGAAGTTGAGGGCTTCCTTGCTGAGGAAGACAGAGGTGCCAACTACCTGATAGTTGAGGGCTTGCGGGGATAACAAGACAGACTCTGATATTCGTATCGAGGGCTTACCCTAGTGTCGGTAAGAGAGACTTTCTTGAAAGTATAAATCAAGGGACCTTTATCCAAGGTTGTTGTATACCATTCTCTTTGGGTTAAAAGACTTATTACTTGTTACTTGTTTTGTTACAAGTTTTTCCGCTGCATTTGTATTGTTAAGGAAAGTATAACTATCTTGTACTTCCTTACTCTTGTACTCTGATATAGTTAGATTCTATATGATTTAAGGAAGAATCTTCATCTTTGTAAACTTTAGTTATGTTTCATTTCCAGAATCACTTTTCCAGAATTTAGCAAGTGATTAGAACTTATAGAGGTCTTGTGAATTATCTTGTTTAACCTTGTTAAACATAACCATCTTTAAAAGTTACAAAGGAATTTTTAAAAGGTACAATTCACCCCCCTCTTATATCTGAGAATCTCATTCTTATTTCGATCCTACGTTTGGTATTATGGAGTATATCATACTAAGACATACCATCCTAACATTCCAAACCTTATAACCCCATATTTAGAAATGTTGAACTCATGAATATTCACTACCTTTTTCTATATCACCTCATCATCCTTCTAAGCCTCCTTGATTCCTCTCAAGAATGTATGGTTGAGAAAAGATAAAATAAATACCCTTTTATTATTCCCGTGTCCATCATTTTCATGTCCAATAATACTGGACACTTTGAAATCCTCATCATGGATATAGTTGCAGGATCCTTTCTACTCAAAGCATCTACCACTTTGTTTTCTTTCCTTGGATTATAATGGATTGAACAGTCATAATCCTTGATCAACTATAACCACCTTTTTTTGGGTGCATATTGATCTCTTTTTGTGTGAATATATACTTAAGGATTTTATAGTCCGTATATATGTCACACTTCTCCTCATAGAGATAATGTCACCAAATATTCAATGTGAAGATCACTACAGCCAATTATAGGTCATGCATTTGGTAGATTTTCTCATGTATCTTTAATTTAAAGGAGACATAGGCTATCAATTTTTCATCTTGAAAGAGTACATAACCCAAACCCTTTTTGGACACATCATTTTAGATAATAAATCCTTCCTCATTGGTGGGTAATATGAGCACAGGTGCAGTGATCATCCTTTTCTTCAACTCTTTAATACTCTCTTTGCATTCATAAGTCTAGAAAAACTTAATACCCTTCTAAGTTAGATTGGTCAGTGGGATTGAAAATTGTGATAAGTTTCTCACAAATCAACGATAGTACCCAGATAATCTAAGGAAACTATGAAATTATGTCACATATGTTATTCTAGGCCATCCTTTAAATTCCTATGTTTTTAAAGGATAAAAAAATATCCCTTTTCTAGTGATAAAATACTATAGGAAGGTTACTTTATCCATCTAAAACTCACATTTACTATACTTCACAAATAACTTTTCCTTTCAAAAATTATTCAATACGACATTCAAACGCTCCTCATGTTCCTCCTTAATTTTAGAGTAGATAAGAATATCAACTATAAAGACTACCATAAATTTGTCAAGGTAATCCCTAAAGACTCTATTCATAATTTCCATGAAGATTGTTGGAGTATTAGCGAGTCCAAATGAAATCACTATGAACTCATAGTATCTGTACCTTGTACACAAAGTAGTATTGGGGATTTCCTCCTTCACCTTTAATTGGTAATATCCAGACTGAAGATCCACCTTGGAGAAGTATTGGACTCTATGTAGTTGATCGAACAATTCATCAATCCATGGTAGAGGATACTTATTCTTTATTGTGGTCTTATTGAGCTCGTGATAAAAAATGTAGAGGTTCATTGGCCCATCTTTCTTCTTGAAAAAAAGGATCGATGCACCCCATGGTGAAGCACTTAGGCATATAAACCCTTTATCCAGATTCTCTTGTAATTGTTTCTTCATCTCCTCAAGTTCAAAGATATCCATTATATATGGAGACTTGGATATTGGAAAAGCTATGGGTATAAATTTTATTGAGAAATCAAACTCTCTTCTAGGAGTATGACCAAACAATTCTATAAGAAACACATTAAAGAATTCCCTTACAATGGGCATGTTATCATTGACAATCTTTTCTTTATTCTCAATCATTTGAGCTAGATACACTTACTTATAAGGCAATAATATCCATTCTTGATATGATGATACCAAAGGAGATTCATCCTCCTCCTTTCACTTGTATATAATTGGTGGGAAACATGTTTTACAGAGGGTGATTTCTTTCTCTTTTGAAATTTACATTGGCTCTATATAAGGAAATCTAATCCATGCCTTTAATATCATAAAATTATGTAAAAAGAAGTATCACAAGGTAATATAGGAAATTTAGACCATAAATTTAGATAGGGGATGAGTTATATACTTGGGATATAACAATTGACCCATTTACCACCTTCACTGATAACTCGATTTCCATGTTTTGAGGTAGTGTTTGAATAGTTCTACTAAACTTGTGTGATATAAAAGAATGTGTAGAACTAGAATCAGATAGTATGTTCATTATACTTGAATGAATAACTAGCGCACCTATCACCAATTCGTCATTGGGATCCACCTCAGTAGTTGTGATGACATATGATCACCCTTGCTCTCTAGGACTTAAAAGTTGTTGGCATTGGTTATCATCGACAACCCTTGTCTTAGTGCATTGATTCACATAGTTTACTTATTACTTGTAGTTGAATCATTAGACAATATTCTGAGGTTTTACTAGAGAATTCCTTTCTTCTATCACATTGGTGAGTTTCTCCCACCAGTAATTGCTAGCTAGGCACCCTTCCTTCCCACACTTAAAGCATTTCCTTATCCCCTTAAGAAAATTTACAGGATGCTTCTTCCCACACTTTTGAAAAGTGGGATGTTTTACTTTATTACCACCATGAGTTTTTATCCAATGCAATTCCATGATTAAAATCCATTATCCACTTCTTATCTCCTAGCCCGTGATATCTGTGAGATTCACCAATATCCATTTCATCTTTGAGGGCACATCAAAAAAATTCCTTCTAGATTTTAAGGTCTCAAATTTCCAAATATTTTCTCATACTTGACTTTATCCCACCAAATAAGCAGTCAACTTTACTTTTGAGGGAGATGACAAATATAGACACATATCGTTCATGTTGTGTGAAGTTTTCATCATACACCTTGATAGATTCATTGTATTTTTTGATTAAGGATGAGGAAATACCTCTCCATTTTATGTTAGAGAGTGTGAGGGAAATATTTGTTGAAAAACATTTTCTAGAATTCCTTCCACTCCATCGCTTCGATCTCCTCCTCGGGCATCATATTTTTGACCAACATCCACCATTGATCATTTTCTCCTTCCATACAATAAAAAAACATGACCTTATCTTTCTCAGAGCATTGAAGGACAAAGAAGATATTTTCAATGGAGTTGATCCATTTTTCTATGATTAAGGGATCAGAATATCCACTAAAAGTTTGAGTCCTTTTTCATATAAAGGTTTCAATTGAAACTTTCTCTTTCTTGGGGGGATTTATGAATTATTCTTGAATCAAGTTTCATTTCAAAACTTGATTTAATTAAGAAAGTATTATCATGAAGTTCCCAAATCCTTCTCCCATTGGGTTGGGCATCTCATTTGGGAATCCATAACATTTCCTATCACATTGGTTTTGACTTGGTTTCTCCTATTTCCACCCATTAACTAAAACAAAGGGGAAACATGGATGTGAATTTTTAATTAATTAAAGATATAAACGGGAAACCAAGAACATTAAAGGGATAACTCATATATTTTTTAACCTATTAATTTCTAGGTTTCAATCCATGTTCAATATCCTAATATAACTTCTTATGAATATTTTTGTTCCCTTAATAAAGGTTCATAATGATCTTGTTAATTTACCAAAGAATATATCATGGGAGTGTCAAACCAATTGTAGTAAGACCCATTATCATACACCAGGTGATGATTGAATCCAAATCAATGTTCCCTTTTTAGGGTTATTACCCCTAGGAACAACTATGCCAAAGCCACATCCACTTGTAGTATCCAAACATGATTTTATTTTCTTAGAAACCACTTACTCTATAATTTTAAAAAAAATATAGGGATGTTTTTATATGTTTAGTCTTATCCTGAAGGCATTCACTAGAGTTTTCTAATCATAATCCCCAAAATAACTAAATTTTCCTCTGATACCAACTAAGACAACCCATATTTTATTACCCTTTAATTCATAATTTATTACATAAATGACACAATTCATACAACCCCATAAGATAATGAGGGTTAGTGTCTTTGGGTAATTAGGTACATAACTATTTATGATGCTTTTTTCGGGATCATGCTTGCGTGTTGATGAATGATCTAACTTATGTTTCCCCACATTCCCACTTTCCAAAGGTAGGTAGATTTCATCACTTTCATCGGTGATGTCTACTCCTTCATCAAAATAGGATGATGGGATGTCAATTCCTCCTTCCATGGATTACTCCTTAGAGCTCATTGACTAGTCTGGGTCTCCCTCAAATATTTAATTCATGTTCACGTAACTCATTATTGATGCCATCTTAATATATACACCAGTTAATTATGCTACTTCTATCTTGATAGGGCATCGACCTTCAGTCATGAGAGTAGTCACATTGGTAATCTCTGGGCATGTCTAGACATTGGGCACATTGGTCACCTATAAATATTCCTCTTGGGAGGGAATCTCATATGAGGCATCATATGTTACAAACCCAATGCATCCTTTTTCAATCATAAGGTAATTAACACCATGGGTGTAAGTATTCCAAGGTTTTTTAGCTCAGGAATCCCATGATTATTACATGGGTTAAGTATTTTAGGTCATGTCACAAGTTCTACATCATATAGAGATGGACCAGAATGTCATATTGAGATGGATCAGGTTATGATTTTAACATCTTGTGAAGATGGGATGGTTTATTATAATACCCCATGGATGTGGATCTAAAGTTATGGATCAGAATTTCCTGTGGATGTGGATCTGGGAGGTGTGTCCCTAAGAGGGAAGATGTCACACCTGGATAGTTTACCAATATATTAGAACACCCATGGAGGCGGATTTAGAATTGTGGATCCAAATACCCTATAGAGGAAAATCTGGGAGGTTTTTCCCTAAGAGGGAAGATGTCACACCTAAATAGTTTACTAATGTTGGGATTTAACCTTGGATAGGCATCCTCTATACCCTATTTAGAAGACAGGGATCAAAACCCATGTAGTTTTATGACTCAGTTTAAGTTAATGTGACAGGAACGATTCATGTAGTTTAACATCACGCAATAAAGACGCTCATATCGTGAAAAGATCATCGATGAGGGATAGGGCGGGGCATACAAATAGAAGCTACCCTTTGTGGGTTTCCTATCCCATGGTGGGGAAGAAGGTGGTATACCATGATGATCATACATGGGGAATCCTGTGATCATCACAGAGGGTAAGGCTACAATTTTACATCATGTGTTGAGGATGTTTTCATGAAGTTTAAAGTCACATGACTAGGAAGTGGAACTAGGAAGTTTGAAATCATACAAATTGGATGTGGGGGTACTCACTCCTCACCCCCAGGGCTTATGTGACCACTACTAATGTGCCTATGGGTTGGGAATGGCATTGGAACTGTTGTGGAGGAGTGATCAATCATGAGGTCTATGTTAGGGTCCCTATGCTTAGAAGAAAAAGTTGTTAGGGTACTTATTCTTAGAATCAAAAAGAAGATTGGGGGCCTAGGACACACTTAGAGTGAAGTGGTATGACATAGGAGTGTGTGGGACTGGTCTTGTAGGGACTCGGGGTGTAGCTGAACTAGACCTGTATTGGTAAGGGGGTCTTGGGCACTCAACCTTCATTAAGGGATGTTAGAAGAAGGGAGGCACTATGGAGAGGCATAAAAGAGGTGCTTTATGAATATTGGAGGTTCATGAAGGAGGGTATCATGAAGCTTAGGGTCCTCATGGTGGATAGGGGCTTCATGAAGGAGTATGCTTCATGAAATAGGGTGTCCCTACCTCAGAGTGAAGTCTTAGTTTCTAGGGGAGATCTTCAAAAAGGTTGAATGATTCATGAAGCATCAAGTGCCTCAAAGGGAATTCTTCTTCTGTGAAGGTCATGAGCCTTTGCAAATGGAATCTCCACTTTGAGCGGAGGCTCTCAAGAACACAAGGGATGTGGTTTTCTGATGATTGTATACCTTGGGTGATTCATTTTTTCCTTTACTCATGAAGCTCAGGTGGTTCACGAATGGGGAGCAATTTTCAGAAGTCGAAAGGTCACTAGCCCATTAAATGTCAGACATGAGGGGGTATTTATAGAAATGGAGTTTTATTGATGATTGGAGGCCATATTGAATCTTTATGAGCTTCACAAATGTATGATCTCCTCAAGTGAAAATTTCGATGCGCGGAGATTATCATCAATCCTTCATGCTGGTGCAAAGAGCTCCGTGAATCTGAAATACACGATACAGAGATTACCTTAAGGTCTCCATGAGGGAATGAAGCACTTTTTGAACTAGGATTTATGCTTTCATAGATATTATCTTCAAGTATTTGTGTGGTCAGGGCCTTCACGAGCTTGACCTATTCACGAAGGTCGGGATCTTCATAAAACAGACCCTTTAAAGGGATTTTGGGTCATTTGGATCAAATTTTCCCTAAACCCACAATTCATTCCTCAACTATTCCCATGAAATGTTTATTTTGGCCTCAAAAAATAAACCCCTCAAAATGGGAGACAACGAGAAAAGGAGGGTCAAATTCTGAGGGAGAATCATTGAAAATTAGAAATTAAATCCTGTCTGTGAAGCTAATTCATGAAGCCCATTCATGATGACCGCTTTGTGAAGAGAATCACAAACCTGTGTCCATCCATATACCAATAAATTGTGGATGGTCCCCTTAGAGGGACCACCAATTTTTTTTGAAGAGAAAATATTGTTATTTTTTTCATGAATATCACATCCTCTATGAGCGCTTTGTGATTCTGATCCCCATTGCTCACGAAGATCACCTTTCCCATGAGATTAGTTCCATGAATAGTTCTCAATGAATAATTTTTCTTGAATAGTGCTCACCTAAACTTCATTAAAGGACCTTTGTGAACCAAACCTTCAAAAACAGATCACCATGAGGAGACCTTTACAAAACAGACCTAGAAATATTCCTAAGTCTTGACTAGAATGGCTGCTAAAGGAGCCAATGTTGCTATTGATCATTCGAAAGAAATGACTAGGAATATCATGATTGGGGAGTGCATGGGAAGTGCCTCAGACCATGAAACACTCATTTAACTACTAATAGATTCTCAGAAGGAGTACCCACTATGCAAGAGGCTTCCACTTTATGGATTTGGGTGAGGGATGGTGTATTCATCCCTGAGGTGAGTATAAATGAGCCTGCCTACTAGTTCAGAAGCATGCCGAGATAGTACCATTATCATAGGGATTTCAAGGTCCACATCCATAAGGACCAAACTAAAATCATAGTAGAAACTCTATGGAACCACATCAATAATATTAATGGGGAGAAGCTGGAGGACGAGACCCACCCTCTGCAGTATAATAATATTATCAAGGAAGGTTTGTGGGATCTGATCAAAGGATGAATGAACAATTAATACCTATTCTAGGGTGGTAATTTCACCAATTAATGGGCTTGAGCCTATTGGTCATGAACATCATGCTAAAAATTTGAGGTTGATCTGAAGTAAGTGGGGATTTATGAGGTAACATAGGCCTCACAGTTTCATGTTTATCTCCACCAGGATATCATACCAATGATGCTGAGTAGGTGGTCTCTAGGGACCAATACTTTCCATCTACATCATGAGGATATTGGCATCAGCCTATGGGATCTTTACCATATTGATGAGATCCTAATTCAAGGGGAAATGTATGACGAGTTCCTCGTCACAGAGAATGCGTGGAAGGACCGAGAGAAAATATTGGCTCTAGAGAAGGCACTTCTAGACTTGGAGAAAGGGACCAACGAGCACAAACCAGGGATGAAGGACATCCCATTCAAGAAATGGTTCAAATACTTCATGAATGATCCAGTTGAAAAGCTACTTGGAAGGCCACGTACATGCCCTGAGGAATTTTAACAGGGCAATGGGCACTCCCACTGGATGATTTTGGAGGCAATCCAGTGGAAGACGTGGGGCTACAATATAAATCCTAAAGCTCCTGTGGTCAGGCTGGGGGGGGGGGTTTATTTATGTTCTCATATATTGATGGATGCTCCCGGTGAGGTATTCACATATGGTGGTGTGGTTGAGTACGTTCATCATGGAAGGGATTCCAATGATGAGGCAATGCGTTAACCTGGATGTCCTAGTATTAATGAAGCTATACAAGGTTCTCGGCCACATTAGTCAAGGGAAGTCTCTGCTCCATGTGTGTGGGCCCCTCCATTTCTTGTACATCTGGGTTGTTGCACACATGAGGGGATATAAATAACTAAAACCTATCTCCCCTCCAACTATGAACTTTTGACCAATGATTCTGAACATCGCCAAGAGAAACCTACTCAAGTTAGGCCTGGTGGACATATTGGCAAGGGTCAAGCTAACATAACACTTCATGTTTCACCCATTTCCCCTTCCAATGGGGATGGTGAATGATGATGGTACGAGAAAAATTGAGTATTGATCATACCTACTGACCTTTCAAGGTGGGAAACTAGTGGAAAGAGTTGACTGCAACGTGATCTTCAATCCATACAACCCACATAAGTTGGAAAGGTAGTTCAGATGCCTTCAGTGGTTGGCATCAAGGGTATACATGTGGGTACGTCTTGAGGTAGATTTGGTTCATGTTTATGTGTGTGGATGGGAAAGGGAAGAATGATCTTCCACCACCCAATACTACATATGAACTCACCCATGATTATTCATTAAGCTAGTATAGTGCATATCTTAGGGAGATGTTGAGGCACCGAAGAACCTAGGTTGATGAAGGAGAGGGCCCATAACTATGGGGATAAGGGAGAGTAGTAGTTGGAGAACTCCATGGAGTTAGGGTTGGTCCGGTGGGCATAACTGTAGTCATAGGGCCGACAATTCTAGTCCTGGAACAGGCAGATGATGGAGGGAGAGGAGCAGCGACATTAAGTGAAATGCTCTTGGGAAAGCAGTCATGGGAGGAAGGTGATCCCTCTGAGGTAATCCTGAGGGTGCACTTATAATACCTAGGAAAGTGAATACATATCCTAGATGTTCCTAGCAAGGCTATTTTTTCCAATTCCTGGGAGAGTTGGGGACTTCACAAGTAGGTCACCACCCCTCAGGGGGTGTGGCGGTATCTCATCACCAATGGGATATACCTCACCGAGATGGGTCACACAAGGTCAGTATTTTATGTACCCCATGCTAAGGAAAAATATATAGTAGATATGGAGGATTTAGATTACTCTCATAGTATTATGCATCCCTTGACCGATCAGGTAAAGGTGATACTAGGCATGTCATCCCCTCTGACTATCTCTATGGGTCACATGACTACCAGCGCGGTTGAGGGTGAAGGATCAGGAGAGTCCTGGGGAAGTGATGCCTATTGGGATTTAGTTGGATATGGAAATAATACTATTTATCACGTAAATACTTTGATCTCTGTGTTCTTTTAGAGATCACTTAGCCCTCAAACTTCTTACCTAATCCATTATTTCAATTATTTAAGAATCAATGAGAACAAAAGAGGGGGAGGTCCACGATAAGACTTAATTAGAGGATGAGGGAACCTCAATACTTTAAGGGGTGAGTGTGGGGACCCTCCCTGATGTTGTGTCTATAGGAAGCCAACCATCAGTTGTAGCAATGGATGTGACTGAGGAAATGATCACAAAGGGAATTCCCATGTCAGGGGGATTACCTATGAACATGCTTGAGCTCATCACCTGATTATACTATTCATGTAATACATTTTCCCCTTTTCTACTTTATCTATTCCTCTTTTAATTCCTATGATTAACTGACACATTTTGAAATTATAGTTCAAACGGTGTTTGGGGCTCAATTTCCAACATCAACATCTACGTCAACAGTGCCTGGGGATAAGGTGGTAGTGGTGGGTGATATTATCTTGTAAGAAATGGATGGGGATACCACAGTGGTTAGGCACACCATGGAGGTGCCATTGTAAGGGACTATTGATACCATGCCCTTGATGGAGGGGGTCGAGACGGTGCCTGCGATGGGGCTAGCTGAAGGCACTGTAGTGGCAGAGCCTGTCAAAGAGGAACCACCAGAGGTGGCTATTGGAGCCAAATCCATGATGGAGGAGGCAACAATAATGCCAGTAGTTGAGGTGATTAAGGAGGCAATGTTGGATGCACCAACCTCTAAATTACCACCAGTGGCAGCTGTGGGAGCTAAGGCTGAAATTGATCCACCGGCAAGGGAAACTAAGGAGGATGAGACAGTTTTTTCCACCTTAGAGGTGTCACATGGGGAAAAAGAGGATTCCACTATAGATGGAGGGGTTGATGAAGATTGTTTCTCAGGCCTTGGAATATATTTTCATCCAATAAATCCCAAGGAAATGTCTATGGATGATATTTCTACTAAGGTGTTGGTGGTCTTTCCTCTATATAATCCCACACTGCTCAAAGAATTTGAGGATTTCATCTTGGAGGTTGCCAAGGAGAACTGAATTGTTCATCGTAAGGCTTGTAGGTATGTGAAGAACTTCATCACCCATACCTAGATAAATAACCTTCCACACCTTTTGGGATCTATCCACCACTGGCTAGTCAGCCTGGGGACCGATGGGGTGGAATCTAGCAACCTTCATGCACTGGCTCGAGACTTCCTCATCGAGAGGGTGTGCACCGAATGGCAGGTGCTCGATATTGCCTATAAGAAATAAAAGGTTAAGGGATATAAGGAATTTGAGGTGGATGAAGGGACTATTTCCCAAATATAAGGGATGGAGTAGAAGCACATAGCTATAGATACTTCTCAATTTGAGATCATTAATCATTTGAGGGCCCAATTGGTGACGGCCGATGCCAAGGTGGCATAGCTGACATCCTTGGGGGTTGAATGCTGAGTTGAGAAAAATTAGATGAGGATCAGGGATGAAGAAGTTTTCCCTAAATCTAATGAAGAGAAAGAAGACCTAGAGAAGTGTCAGTGGTCCCTAGATACCACTCAACAAAGGTTGTCTAAGCTTAAGCACTCGATCACTAGGGTCAATATTTAAGGGAGTTTTTGAAAAGAAGAGGATATAATATGTGGATGACCCTCTGAAACTTTGGTTATTTTTTTTAAACTCTTACATTTTTGAACATGTTTCTTTCATTTTATTATCTCACTTCAATCATATTCACAAGATAACCAATGACCAATCCCTAAGCTCATGTGAGTCATGCTTAGTGTGAGAAATAAGGGATGACCATATTATTTCTCACTTATATGAGAGTGTCATACAATTTCCAAGAACTTGGGGTCTATATTTTCTGGATGACCATCAGAAGTGTTTGAGCTGGGATATGAAAGGAGAACAAGGATCTTTAACCAATTGAATTTCTTTTCCATCCTATGCTAGTGAAAAAAATGGGTCAATACCAGGGGTATTTAATTATACTCAAACAAAGGGTAATGGAAAGTGTGAATCATGATGCCCAAAATTTGGAACATAATGGGAATGTCATGACAATACAGGATAACTACTGACTATGTTAGAAACACATCATATGTACCGTTTATCCAAGAAAGGGGATAAAAAATAAGGGTCGACTGCTGACCATGTTTGAAACATGGGACCTATCTTAGAATGACATATAAATAATTCTAGGGCATTAGCCCATGATGAAAGGTAATCAATTTTGGCTAAGCATCATTTCCTTTATGGGGCCCATTCATATGTGGAGGAGGATAAGGATCCAAATAAGGGGCACATGAAGCTTGGAGATAAAGTGATTTAATGATCATATGGATTCCAACACTCTTAGAATTATGCCACCGTGACTTGGATCATATTGGGTAGGTGTAGCAGTATGAACAAAGGTCAGACTCATCTTATAGGGGGAGAATCAACTCAGATGTTGAGCGATGGCCGAAGAACATGAATGATACAATAGGTGACATACAACAAAGGTAATATATTCTCAGGAAAGAGCCTAATATGTTTCACAATTTAACATAGTGCAATGGGGAAGATAAACATGCATTCTAACGTCATACGGTGAGGACATTGGAGGATGATGGACACACAGTTTGATGTTATATGATAAGGATGATATATCACATGGTTAAATTTCATGTGATCAGGATGTGGTATGAGGGGATTATTCACTAGGCTACCCATCATTTCTTCCTCATGTCAAGTTAGGAGGGCATCCTATGCTCATTACATAGGGTAAGGCTGTAGTTTAACATCATGAAAAATGACATATGAACCATCATGAATGAAACCCGCCCATCCAAATTAGCAAGAGACATAGGAGGGAAACAAAATGGGGGAATTACTGGAGTGTCCTATAAGGAAAATGGGATATTAGAAGGCTGTGCATTGAGAAGATTCTAGGCCAAGTCACATAAAATTTAAGGTCATGATGCTTGGACCATGGGAGGGAAAATAGTTTAAGGTCATAAAGATCAGACCATTTGTATGTCCCCAAGGGGACATGTGTGGTATAGAGGAGAGATAAAACAACTTTAATGAGGTGACTAGGAGGCCTTTCCACACATAATATCCTAGAGAAAACTTTTACTCACATAGTTTAACATCGTGATGCTTGGACCAGGAGGTGAGTGTCCTAAAAGGGTATGTGTAATGTGATGGAGTAAGAACCTGATGTGAAATGAGGGAATGAAGGCTCACACCACACGACACATTCCCAATAGGATGCCCATAAAATTTAGATTCATGAGGCTTGGACTTGAGCTCCTAGTTTAAGGTCATAGAGTTTATACCCTAAGCACCCTGAAGTATTTGATGCGGAACAAAGGTGTAGTAACTTGATGTGGATTGAGGGACAATGGGGACCTGTGTTCCATGATAAAAATAATAGGAAGGATGAAAATAGTTTAAGGTCATACTTCTTGGGATAATGGGGGTAGTGTATCTTGAAGTAACATGTGTTACATTGAAGTAAGATAACCCGACGTGAATTGAGGGGCCTAGGAGGCCACCAGATACTGCACAAAATGTTTTTGAGACAAAATATAATTATTTTAAGGTCTTGATGCTTGGACCATGGCTTTCAGTTTAAGTTCATAAATCTTGGACCAATATAAAATTGTTTATGGTCATAATTCTTGGAACCAGGGCATCTCAAATGGATATGTGCAGTAGGACAGAGTGAGAAACCCGATGTGAATTGAGGTTCAAGGTGGTCCAACACCACACAAAACATTTCTGAGGATACCTGAAAATAGTTTAGAGTCATGATGCTTGGACTTGAGATCCTAGTTTAAGGTCATAAATTTCCGATCAATGGGGGTATTCGCGTGTCTCAACCTTGCTTGTAGAAACCCCCCTATCGATTCCTAAGACCACGTGATCCATACTCAGTGCGAGAAACAAGGACCAGTATGAAGTTCCCAATTATTTCAAGAGGGAATACAAAAAGGGGTAGAAGTGGCCAAAAAATCCCATGAGGATGATCATGACTCCAAAAATCTGGATAGTGAAAGAGGGGAATAAACAATGGATGGGGAAAACTACTGGAAATGTTAGAAACATAGTTTCTATACCAAATTAGTTAGAGATGAGGAAAAAAAATGTAAGATCAGCCTTGTATCTCTCAAATTTACCCAAGTTTTTAGGTTTAAGCGGTCGCTTGTAGTTTAGCTTGGGTTGTCAAATCCTCAAAGACCTAAGAAGTAACCTACAAACACGTACATTCTATGGATTGTTTTTGGCTATTAAGTGGCCAACTTAGGCTGATTTTATATGGGTTTGAGTGAACTCTAAGAGACTTAAGTTAATTCAATTTAAAATAATGAGTTGATCCTTGGCTATCACTTGGGGTGGATTTGATGAAATTATTTTTTAACGGTTTCAATTTCTTATATTTGAGATGGGTTTATTCAATAAGATCAAAAAACTTCATCACTTACTGGTTTAATACCAACAAACCATAATAATAATAACCTATACAATTAGAGGATCAAATTCATGAGCACTCCAAGGTAAAGGTTTTTATTATCACTTGAAGTATGTGGCCTTAAAATTCAACAAGGACGAAGAAGTTTTAAAATCATCAAATAAAAATATCAATTAAAAGGTGTGATTATACATTAATGGGGTGATAAATAAAATCAAATAAATCCCCTTTATAATCCCTTGGATAAAACCATAAGAGTTTTATCCCTCCATTGATATTATGGTTTCAATGGAAGCGGGAAGTAGACTCGTGAGGGAGGAAATAGAGAAGTAAAAAGAAAACAATGAAATAACGATCACTCCATCGTTGTATGATAATTTCACAAGGTTTGGTATGAATAAATTCACACCTTGATCCAAGATTATCAACATGATATGAACAAGAATATAATAATAGGAGAATAATAACTTTTATTAAGAAACGAAGATGAATTAGAACAACTTACATGTGAAAGACAAATTTGAGACAAAAAAATTGAATCATAACATTACAATGAAAGAAAGAATAAAAGATCCATAAATAATCCAACACCACTACCTTAAATAGTAATTTTGGGAGCCTTGGGTTGATCCTCCAATAGTTAAAGTAATACCACTTGATTATGGTAGGCTTAGGGTGGTGGAAAGCTTGTGGAACTTGGACTTTTCCACTCTTGACCCGAGGTGGCAGCCAACTTGCATCCACCAAATAGAAGCACCTAAATGAAATTATAGATGGCCGAATTAGAGTGATCCATATAAGAATAAAAATTAATCTTAGGATGTCCCCTAACTTTTTGTAAAGTTTCATCCCAAAAGAGTTTATGGTTTACGAGATATGTGTAAAATGGTGGACTATTTTTCTGTGCCGTAGAATCTAGCCCAGAATTTTATCTCCAACTTGGGCCACCTATAACTCCATTAAAACATCATAATTATCTCTAAAAACTGTTGAATTAAATGTTCCCCATGATTTCCTATATCTTAAGTTAAATTTTAAGAATTATTGGGCTTGGATATTGGCCTCTATAGTAGTTTTATTGGGCTGCTGTCCAGTTCACTTCACCCAGAATGTTGTTTGTTCAAGGCCAACTTTGGTGGTCTTGAAATATGAATCTTAAAGTACTCCAAAAGTATGAATTGTTTCCAATTTAATTATAAAACTTAAAATTGAATATGAAAATAAAATCAAGACCATTTTTTATTTTAGGAGGTGTTCAAAAATGTACCATGTAATAGTGAATTTTAAGAGGGAATTACAATCATAATGTGAATTAATGTTCAAAGTGTAAAATGCACTAAAATGGTGTTTATGAATAATAAGTCACGTGAATATTATATATATTAACAATTAATATTATCCTCATTTAGTGTCTAATCACACCCCCCAAATTTAGTTTTGCTAGTCCTGAGCAAAATATATCTCAAAAATGTGAAATTCGAATTCCATTTTCCAAAAACATTTTAACAAAAAATGATCACAAAAAATCCTTATATCAAGAAACTATGAATACCATAAAAATATTTTAATACAAGATAGTTTCATAAGAAGATCCCAATCCCAAGCACATTCCTTTGTTCAAATTTATCGTCATATTTCATCCAATATCAATTAAGTATGAGGATGTGTTGTGTATCACAATAGACATAGGGGTTCATCTTTATTCAAGGGGGAAATTTGGGAAGTGATAGGTGAAATCACATTTCAATATTAAGATGAGTATTCAATTTTTTTGCAATATCTCCATGTTAATTTAAATTACACTGAAAAGAGTCAACCCATGTAGCGAGACTTTACCGATGACTCCCAGGCTCCAAGATCTTAGGGCACCAAGTGAATCCCACATACTTGGGCATTATCTCAAGTTAACTCAGTCAAAAACAAAGTAAAATTACCACAAATAAAGATAAAATTACTAACTCTGGGCCAAAAAACTATGAAGTCATGATCCCTAAGTGCCGAAAGCCACACATTAGGTTATTTCATTGCTCTACACACGAATTTATTATTTTTTTGAATTTTTTTATTGAATACTCATATTAAAACTAAAATGATCACCAAACCTATGCTATTTATTTGGGGGACCCCATGAACTCAAACTAATACCCCACTATCCAAAGGACGTGCATTGTGATCTTTTTTTTATTTGGATGAAAATATAAACGATGAAATTTCACATTAGACAACCACACTTTCCAAAATATATTCTCATAAAATTATACATGGATTAAAATTAGAATTAGGTCATGCTAAATTATTTGATATTTAGTTTCAAAGTTTTAAATGTGTATTATCATGTTCAAAGTTAAAGTAATTTTTCCTTCCATTTACACACATTTTTTTCTAATCATTTTTTTTCACACAAAAACAATTTTTTTTACACAAAAGAATTTTTTTTATTTCATATCCCCCCTAACTTAAAATAACACTATCCCCAATTTTTTAAGAAAAGAAAATTTATAAGGGGGTAGAGGCAGATAAGGGGAGTTCAAAAAGTAAATTTAAAATGAGGATCATGGAATGAAGTCACCTGGTGGTTGAAGTTGAAGTTAGTGCTACTCCAATTTAGTCCTTTTATATCCATGTTACTCACAGAGTTCCCTAGTGGAAAAGAAAAGAAAAACAATATATATATATATATATATATATATTTATAATAATAAAAAAAGTAAAATATAAGTACATATATAAAAATTATAGAATATGGAAGCACTATAAGTCGTAGGTTAGTGGTAAGCGCATGCCCCTATCTCCCTTCGGTCCCAGGTCCGAGTCCCCATGGCTTCGCCGGTTGTGACGGGGTTTTCCCCACAACCTACGATGTGTAATTTTAATTTTTTTAATTATTATTATTATATATATTTTTGTATTTTTATTTTAACCTAAAAACACAAAAATAAAAATAAACTGATGATACATTGTCTTCTTTTTAAATTTATGGGTAAGGTATTACTCAAGGATCACACCACATGATACGAATGAATATGATGATCCCCTTTCATACCCATCCATACTCATAATAGAAGAACATGTCAACATTCTATTTTTTTTTTAAATATCAAAATGATTCATTAATTCTATTTGAAAAATAAAGATGACTCAAAAAGATTGGAAACATGAAAACCACGGGTTTCCTCCCATGCAATGCTTTTTTTTAACATCGCTAGCTCAACTTGAACCTCTAATTGTTTAAGTATTTTCCTAATCTAAGGTTGGTTCACACAAGTATTCATCTACTTCATGTTTTTAGAATGGTTCAATGAATGGTTTGACTCTATGACCATTAACTTTAAAGGTTTGACCATTGGTGGGATGTTTAATTTCTACAGCCCCATGGGGGTACACCTTGTGCACTATGTATGGACCTGACCATTTGGACCTCAACATTCCTAGGTGTAAATGAAGTTTAGAGCTATACAAAAGAATAGGTTTACCCAGTACAATGTGTTTGGTTTTAAGATTTCGATATTGGTAGGCTTGAACTCTAGCTTTATTGATCCTTGAATTTTCATAAGCCACCATCCTAACTTCCTCAAGTTCATTGAGATCTAATTTCCTTTTTGTTTCAGCCAATGAGAGGTCATAATTCATTTTCTTAATTGCCCAAAAATCCTTATGTTCAATCTCTACTAGAAAATGGCATGCTTTTCCATAAACCAACCTATACGGGGACATTCTTAAAATAGTTTTATATTCAGTTCTATATACCCAAATAGAATCTAATATTTTTCTTGAAAAATATTTCCTAGATGGATTAACCATTTTCTCAAGGATTTGTTTGATTTGTCTATTGGCTAACTCAGCTTGACCATTTTTCTATGGTTGGTAAGCAGTTGACACTTTTTGATAAATTCCATACTTTTCCATGAGTGATGAGAATGTATGATTGCAAAAATGAGTTCCACGATCACTAATTCTAGCCCTAGGAATTCAAAATCTAGAGAGGATGTTTTCCATGAGAAATCTAATCATAGTTTGATGATCATTGGATTTTGTTAGAATGTCCTTAACCCATTTGGATACATAATCAACAGCTAAAAGGATGTAAAAATATCCCCTAGAGTTTGGGAAGGGGCCCATGAAATCGATTCCCCAGCAATCAAAGATTTCAATCACTAAGATGGGAGTGAGTGACATTTGATTCCTTTTTGTGATGGTCCCTACTTGTTGACACCTAGGACAACTTTGAAAAAATGTGTAGGATTCTCTTGAGAGGGTGGTCCAGAAGAGACCACACTGAAGAACCTTAGAAAAAAATTTTTTTATAGGAAAAATGACCTCCTCACGCCTCACTATGACATAATTTAAGGGTGGACTCTTGTACATATTATGGGACACACCTCCTAATGAATTGGTCAAGGAAGAACTTATAGAGGTATGGATCATCAAACACATAGTTCCTAACATTAGAAAGTAATTTACTTCGAGCTTGAGTCCCTAAGAATTTTGGAATGACTCTTGTAACTAAGAAGTTGGATATGTCGGCATACCATGGGAAATCACTCACTAAATAGAGGTGCTCATTGGGAAATGAACCAGAAATAGAAAGGTGATTTGAGTTGTCTTTGAATTCCATCCTTGAGAGATGATCAACTACAAAATTTTCAACACCCTTTTTATCCTTGATTGTGAGGTCAAATTCTTGTAATAGAAGGACCCACCTAATCAGTCTAGCCTTAGCATCTTGTTTTTGGAAGAGGTATTTTAGTGCAGAACGGTCAATGAACACAGTGATGGGGGATCCTAAGAGGTAGGACCTAAAAATTTCTAAGGAAAAAACAACATCAAGTAACTCCTTCTCAATGGTGGTTTATTTTATTTGTGCATCATTTATATATTTTCTTGCATAAGCAATGACACATGGAGTTTTCTCACACTGTTTTCCTAAGATTTATCCTACAAAGAAGTCACTCACATCACACATGAGCTCAAAAGGAAGTTTCCAATTTTGAGATTGCATGATTAGTGGAGAGATAAGAGATGAATTGAGTGTAGAGAATGATTCCTCACAGCTTTCTGTCCATAAAAATGGAACATCTTTCACCAATAGAGCACAAAGCGGTCAATAAATAGATCCGAATTTCCTAATGAACCTTCTATAGAAACTAGAATGTCCTAAAAAGGACCTCACTTCCTTAACAGTTTTAGGAAAGGGAAGGTGATGAATGATGTCTAACTTAGATTTATCAACTTTAATCCCTCTATCAGATACTAGATGGTCTAGAAAAAGTCTTTTCTTTACCATGAAATGACATTTTTCCCAATTTAGGATGAGATTATTATCCTCGCATCTTGACAAAACCCTTTCAACATTCAGAAGGTATCCCTCAAAATTGTCCCCAAATATGGAGAAGTCATCCATGAAGACCTCTAAAAAATCCCCCACCATGTTCGAGAAGATTCCCATCATGCACCGCTGGAAGGTATCATGGGAATTACATAACCCAAAGGGCATGCGCTTGAAGGAAAAAGTTCTGAATGTACAAGTGAAGGTTGTTTTACCTTGATCCTCTAAGGAGACCTCAATTTGATTATACCCTGAGAATCCATCTAGGAAGAAATAAAATTGATGACCTGCCACTTGCTCGAGGATTTGATCAATAAAGGGAAAGGGGAAATGGTCTTTCTTGGTAAAAGAGTTAAGCTTTCTATAGTCAATACAGACTCTCCATCCACTACTGACCCTTGTGGGGAGAAGTTCACCATCCTCATTGGTGATCACAGTAATTCCAGATTTCTTTGAGACAACTTGAATTGGGCTTACCCGCTCACTCTCAACTATGTGGTAGATGATACCTGCTTTCAATAACTTAAGAAGTTCTTTCCTTACCACATCCATAAGATTTGGATTGAGTCTCCACTAAGGTTGAAGACATGGTTTGGATTCAGATTCAAGAACAATCCTATGGGTTCCAATGAGCAGGCTAATCCTAGGTATATTAGAAAGGGTCCATCCAATTGCTTTCTTATGCTTTCTTAGGACATCCGGTATCATTATCTCTTGATTAGATTCAAGATAGGAAGAAATGACAACAGGAAAGGCTCTATTTTACCCTATGAACGCATACTTGAGTGATGAAGATAAGACCTTAAATTCAAGATCAGATTGGTTATCACTTTCCAAGAAAGGATGAGACTTTGTATTGAACTCAGTTTCTTTTTTCATATTTCTTGATAGAATTGGTTCCTTGTGAACAAAATTTTCATCCACTAAATTATCCAGAGCAGTGTCATGAATGGGTATGAACTCAATGTTATTTATTTCACCAATGGTATCATTTGTCGTTGATTCTAGAAAATCATCAATAGAGCTATATGAAAGAGATTCAAGCCAAGGAGACAAATTTACCTCATGTGAACAAAGAAAATCAATCTCTTCTTGACTTAAACATCCTTCAGTAATTCCTTGATGTTCCTTGAGTTCACTATCAAAACTAACAATACATCTAAACTCATGAATCTATTCATCATCCCCAATTTGAGAGTTTTCATTGTATATGTTCAAGTCTAGACTCATGTTCCTGAAGGTTATTGTTATGTTCCCATTTCGGACTCGGATGACTGAGTTTATTGTTTCTAAGATGGGAAGACCAAGGATGATGGGGATTTTCTCCCTAAGACCTAAACTTGGGTGATTTTCAAGGACAATGAAGTCAACTAGGTAAATTAGATTTTTGACTTTCACCAAAACATCCTTTAAGATCCCCTTAGTAACTCAAAAACTATGATCAGAAAGTTGAAGAGTGACATATGTGGGTTGAAGTTCTTCAATACCTAACTGACAATACATGTCATAAGGAATGAGGTTCACACTAACTCCCAAATCCCAAAGGTCTTTGACAACTTTGTTCTCTCCTATCTCAACATTGATGTATAGAAATCCTGGATCTTTCAACTTTGGAGGAATGGTCCTTTGAATGGTGGTACTCACATTAGCATCCAAAAGGATGTGGTTTTTATGTGAAAATTTCCTTTTAAAAGTTTACAAGTACTTAAGGTACTTTGAGTAGGCAGAAATGGTTTGGATTTCATCGAGAAGTGGAATGTTTAACTTAACCTGAGAGAAGGTTTCCCTCAAAGTTTCATTCAATTCTAGTTTAGTTTTTCCTCTCATGCGTTGAGGTAAGGGAGCAAGTTGTTTGATTTTTTGGTGTGGTTGTAGTTCCTTCACATTATCATTGGGGTTTTCAGAATATATGGTTGGTTCTTCATCATTTTCATGCATTGTTGATGCTTTTAATGGTTCTGGAATTGCTTCTTTAGGGTTTTCAATGGATTTCCCACTTCTTAAAATAGTCACTACTTTGAGTTGTTCATGAGAGGTTTGTGTGTAACGGGATTCTCCCCTTAAATTTGAGGATGGTACCACCTGAGTAGGCATGGGTTCTTTCCCAATTTTAAGGGTTTGTCGTTCATGTTTATGGGATGAGACTTCTGAGTTCATTTTATCTATTTTTTTACACAACTGCTCAAGGATTGGAAGAGGGACAGATTGAGTAGGGGCTTGTGCTAATTGTTCTATCCCAGGATGATACTTTGGTTGTTGGATTGGTTATTTCATGGGTTTCTGGATGGGTTGTTGGTATTGTATAGGAGGATGTTGTTATTGGACTGGTTGTGTTTGTAACTGGTTATGGTTTTGAAAATTTTTTGGAGGGTAGGGGTTTGGTCCTTGTGGCTGGCTAGGTTGTTGGTTGGGTTTTTGGTTATCTTTCCAACAGAATCCTAGATGGTCATTTTACCTTGGATTGAAAGTGTTTTGGTACTGTGGCTTCTGAAAGTTTAGAGCATTGACCTCTGCTAGTGGTCCTCCTAGAAGAACATATTTAATGGAAGGGATGGTTGGGAAGTTTTCAGTATTGTGGTCATGTTTGTCACAAATTGTGCAAACAAGGTCAACAATTTGAATTTCATGTATTTTCCTAAGGTCTATCTCTTTGACCTTCCTAGTGAGTGCTGTGAGTTTAGCCCTAAGGATTTCCTCCTCCCTAAGTGTGTAAATTCCACCAGATTTGGGTGGCTTCTCATAGTAAGGTGATGTTCCCCATGTTTTATTTTGTTCAGCAAGGCTTTCTAGATACTCATAAGCATCATTTGGGGCTTTGTTTTTGAAAGTTACATTACACATCATGTCAATGAATTATTTGTTCCCCAGACCCAACCCTTCATAGAAAATTCAAACTTGTTATGGGATTGAAAATCTATGGTGAGGTACCATGTTGAGTGTGTCTTTGAACCTTTCCCATGTTTTATAAAATGAATCCCCTTCTTTTTCAAAAAAGTTTTGGATGCTCTTTTTAAGTGAAACTATTTTTTGACGGGGGAAGTATTTTTTGTAAAATTATCTTTGAAATTGGTCCCAAGAGTGGATTGATGCATTTATTATATTGTTTAACCAATTATTTGCTCAATAATTTAGTGTGAAAGGAAAAAGACTCATATTTTCTGACTCAAGTTGATTTGGTGGGCACATGGTTTCAACAATGTCGTTAAACTCTTTGACATGAAGGTATGAAATTTGTGACTCTATCCCATGGAAGGTTGGAAGGTGGTTTAGGAAATGAGGTTTGAAAACATAGTGGGATTCTCCTAGGGCATCATGCCTAAAGAAAGAGGGTGCATTGGTCCAGGCAGGCGTGAGGTAGTCATTCATGGTTTGATAGACTGTATTCCCCAAGTTGGGGCTGCCTCATTTGGATTTCCATTTTGGTTCCCACCTGGGTTTATAAGTTTGTTTATTTGAATAAATTCCATTTAAATGGGCTCAATTTTTGACTTTGGAGTATTAAGAAGGTTAGGATCTAATGTAAAGAGTTACCTTTGTGTACTTTACTCTCCAACCCCATGACCATCCACCCTAACTAGACGGTTTTATTGGTCACGGGTGTAGGCGGACATGCGCCAAAAGAAGAAAAAATGAGAAAGAGAAAAGATAATAGAATTTGGATGAGAATAGAAGAAATGTGGGAGAATAGAATGGGTATTTATATGAATTACTTGGGTCCCTAAAAACGGTTCCAAAATTTGGTCTCACCCAAATTTACCCAAGTTTTTAGGGTTAAGCGGTTGCTTGTAGTTTAGCTTGGGTTGTCGAATCCTCAGAGACCTAAGAAGTAACCTATAGTCATGTAAATTATATGGATTTTTTTGTCTATTAAGTGGTCAACATAGGTTGATTTTAGATGGGTTTAAGTGAACTATAAGAGAATTAAGTGAATTTAATTTAAAAGAATGAGTTGATACTTGGTTATCACTTGGGGTGGATTGGATGAAATTCTTTTTTAACGGTTTCAATTTCTTATATTTGAGATGGGTTTATTCAATAAGATCAAAAGACTTCATCACTTAATGTTTTAATACAAACACACCATAATACTAATCACCTATACACTTGGAGGATCAAATTCATGATCACTCCAAGTTAAAGGTTCGTATTAGCACTTGAAGTATATGGCCTTAAAATTGAACAAGGATGAAGAAGTTTTTAAAATCATCAAATAAAAATCCCAATTAAAATAAGTGATTAGAAATTAATGGGGTGATAAATAACATCTAATCTATCCTATTTCTACTCCCTTGGATCAACCCATAATATGGTTATCCCTCCATTGATGTTATGATTTCAATAGAAGCAGGAAGTAGACTCATGAGGTAGGAAATGGAGAAGTAAAAAGAAAACAATGAAATAGTGATCACTCCACCGTTGTATGATAATTTCACAAGGTTTGGTGTGAATAAATTCAAACCTTGATCCAACAGTATCAACGTGATATGAAAAATAACAGAATAATAGGATAATAAGAACTTTTATTAATAAATGAAGATTAATTAGAACAACTTACATGTGAAAGACAAATTTGAGACAACAAAATTACAACATAACATTACAATGAAATAAAACATCAAAGATCCATAAATCATCCAACAAAACTGAATTAAATAGAAATTTTGGGATCCTTGGGTTGAGCCTCCAGTAGTTAAAGTCATCCCACTTTATTATGGTAGGCTTAGGGTGGTGGAAAGCTTGTGCAACTTGGAATTTTCCACTCTTGACCCGAGGTGGCAGCCAGCTTCTATCCACCGAAAAGAAGCGCCTAAATGAGATTCTAGATGGATGAATTGGAGTGGTACATAGAAGAATAAAAATTAATCTTCGGATATCCCCTAACCTTTTGTAATGTTTCATCCCAAAAGATTTTATGGTTTACGATATATGTGTAAAATGTTGGGCTGTTTTTATGGGCCGTAGAATCTAGATCAAAATTTTATATCAAAATTTGGCCACTTGGAACTCTATTCAAACATCAGAATTATCTTTGGTCACTATTTAATGAAATGTTCCCCATGATGTCATCTATCTTCAGTTAAATTTTCAGAATTATTGGGCTTGTATATTGACCTATAAAGTAGTTTTATTGGGCTTCTTTCCAGTTCACTTCACCCAGAATGTTGTTTGTTCAAGTCCAACTTTGGTGGTCTTCCAATATGAATATTCAAGTACTAAAAAATTATGAATTGTTACTAATGTAATGAGAAACATGAAAATTGAATATGAAAATAAAATCAATACCATTTTTTATTTTAGTAGGTGTTCAAAAATGCACCATGTAATAGTGCATTTTAAGAGGGAATTACAATCACAATGTGAATTAATGTTAAAAGTGTAAAATGCACTAAAATGGTGTTTATGAATAATAAGGCACATGAATATTATATATATTAACAATGAATATTATCCTCATTCAGTGGATAATCACAACCATTGACCAATATTGAAACACAAGATCTATTGTTTTCTGCTAAAGATCCTTCAAGGTGTTATCTCAGGATGGTAGATGAGCCATTGTGTCCAGACACCATTAATGTTAGGTGGAATGTTCAGATTGGGTAGATGATAGTTATTCAAATTTTTTAAAACACAAAGCACTGAAGATACTACCTATTATTAAACTGATATCGGTAGGATGACATCCTCCCTGATGAGGATATTAGATCATCTCACATTAGGAGGCATCCCAGTTTACATATGGGGAAATGTGTGGCTCATATCATATTTACTGTATGAGAAATATCAGTTCCGTATGGGGTAAATCACTATGTCATACTTATCATATGAGTCATCCCACGTTCGTTTTATAGGGTAAGCCTGCAGTTTAATGTCATACGCTAAGGATACATGGCTTTGTAGTTTAAATACATACAACTTGGACTAGGGATTCTACTAGTTTAAAGTCCTAAAGCTCATACTATAGAGACAATTTTCGGTTTAAGGTCACATAGCTTTGAATAGGGGGTACAAGTGTCCCAATGAGTCTTCACTAAACAAAAGTGGATTTTACCAATAGAAAATTACCAATAGATAATATATCTATTTGTAAAAATGATTAATTCCAACTGATATTAATTTCCATTGATATTAACTATAGGAACCAATAACTTTTTTACCAACTAATATATCTGTTTATATTAGTAATTAAATATAAAAAAAACATTTACCAACAAATCCTTTTCCATTATAAAAATATGTTGCAATAAATTATTCAATAATATAAAATATTTTACTAAAAATTGAATATATAGATAGATATATTACTCATTACAAACATATTATTTTGTTAATAAAAATATATGATCAATTAAAATATCCATACAAATATATTGTATGACATGAAAGAGTTATAACCTGACATGAATGGAGGTCCAAGGGGCCCTCTATCACACAAAACTTGAAAAAACATACCTCACATCGATACCATGACACTGGGGAAAAAGGGGGACCCACAATGAGTTGATAAAGGAGAATGGGTCTAGGATGAAATATTTGTGCATCACTACATATCCCATGAGGATGGGAATCAAGTCACATGTAGTTCTGGAATACAACGTGGTATAAGACTGATGCTGGAATGGGGATACCATCTCAAATGCAGATATTGAATCTTCTCATACTCGAATATGAGGCATCCAAAATCTATACAGTGTAAGGTTATAGTTTAAAGTCATGTGCTGAGGATGTTGGTATTTTTTCATCCCATATTTTTCATATGGGGCATCCTAATTTGATACAAGGAAAAATCATCCCTCATCAAGAGGAATCCTAAATTTATATGGGGTGAGATCGCAATTTAATGTCATGTGATGAGGACGTTGATGGAGATAGTGCATTGAGTTTCCAGTTCTTTCCTTCCTCATATCAAGCTATAAGGGAATTTCAACCCTCTAATAGTCCAAGGTAAACAATTGGGTCTTATACCTAAAAGGATCCCCACAAGACATTTTGGGGTGATAACATCACATGCAAAAAAATGGTTTTGTAGTGAATCTATGGTTGGGACTGAAGACCAAAAGTCTAGGTGTAACTACGTACCCTATAAGGGTGGGAATCAATCTATACATATTTTTGGAATAAAGGGTGGAGTCACAGACTTTCTAAAAAGAATACCATGTGAATGGAAGGTGAATGCATGTAGTTTAGGGTCATAGTTCTTGGACCAGGGATCCTACTTTGAGGTCATAGGGCCTAGAATTATGGAAAATGGTTTAAGGTCATAATGTGTGGACCATGGGTAGGGGGGATTCAAGGATGTTTGTGTGGTGAAAGATTTAAAACTTGATGTGAATGGAGTTAAGGATGCCTTGCACTACATGAAGCGATCCTAAAGCTAGTTGCACATTGTTTAAACTCATACAACCTGAACCATGGAAAATAGTTTGAAGTCATGTTGCTTGGACTATGCGGAATAAGTTTAAATTTATGATTCTTGGACTATAAAATTATTTGTTTTGAGTGTACCTGCATGGCCTGAAATAGGTATAACTCAATGTGAATGGAGGGAATAAAGTCCTACATACCACATAAGTACTGGGAAATAAATGGAACATAGCTTAAGGTCATAATGCTTAGACTGGGGGAAAGGTGGAAATTTTTTTAACATCATCATGCTTGGACTTGAAGGATCTTGGTCTCAAGGGTATCAGTGTGGCATGAAAAAGGTAATACATAATGTAGAAGTATCCAAAAAAGATCATGTACAACATTCACACCTTGATACGAACAAAACATAGTTTAAGGTCGTGATTCCAGGACTAGAAATGGGCCAAGGGGACAAAGGGTTGAGAATTTTGTGAATAGGATTGAAGATGAGAAGTTTGGGCATTTCTATGCCTCCCATGAGGATGGAAATCAAGAAACACGTAGTTTTGGAACATGACATGGTAGAAGACCAACACCAGTGGGGGAAATCCTCTCTGGTGAGGGAATTGAGGCATATCACGAATTTCATGGGGCATACCATGTTTGGGGCTTGAAGTAAGGTTTGTTAACCATACCATACTTATCATATGAGGTATCCCAGTTTCAGAAGGGGTAAACATCATGTCTTATTAAGAGGAATCCCATCTTCATATGGGGTAAGATCACAGTTTAATGCCTTGTGTTTTCATACAAATCAGACTATAGGGGCTGCAAATAGTTTAAGTTCACAATTCTTGGACCAGTTGTAAATAATTTAAGGCCGTGTTTCATAGAACATAGGGTGGATATTAGTTTAAGTTATGAAATATCAGACCATGGGATCTTAGTTTAAGGTCATAGAGTATGGACCATAGGTGAGAATATCAAACAGATACGTGTGGTGTGGAAGAGTGACAAACTCAGCATGAATGGAGGGAAAAGGGAGGCCCAATGCCACACAACAGATTCCTAAGGATACTTAACTTAGTTTAAAGTCATGATGTTTGTACTTGTATCCCTCACATGTAGTACTGCTTGACAAACTTGGCATTAGTTGGTGGTGTAATATTCTCTTTGTCCATGGTGATCAATTAGTATGATCCATTAGAGTAGACATTATAAATGATGTATGGTCCTTAACCCTTGGGATAAAACTTTGGTGGCTTCTTTCTAGGTATAATTGGAATTCTGAGAGCCAATACCATGTTATCATGGAGAAAGGGGTAGAGGAAAACTTCATTATTGAATGATCTCACTATCCAGTTTTGGTGTCTCTCGAGATTATGCAAGGCCTAAAGCCTATTATCTTTGAGGGATTACAACTCATCCAGATGGTCTTCTTCCATTCTATCTAGCATCTTCTAGTATTAGATAGTTATTCTGATTGATGAAAACCGAACCTCTATAGAAAAGACCACCTCTGTTTCATATACCAAGGAGTATGGGATCACCTAGGTGGAATTCTGGGTTGACTTATGATAGGTCCAAAGGGTGTTAAGGAAATTTTCCAGCCAACAATTCCTATTATAGACCACCATATTCTGTATAATATTGGATAGGGTCTTGTTGAATGCCTCAATCTATCTATTTTCCTCCACATGATAGTAGGGAGTATGGTTGGAGCATATATTGTAATTAACATATAATTTATTCAACTCGACAACTTAAAAGTTTGTGTTGCTTTTTGTGAGAATGGAATGAGTAACTCCAAATCAATTGATGATGTGGGATCTCATGAATTTGATCACAGACTAGGCCTTTACCTCCTTGAGTGGGATCGCTTCTTCCCACTTGGAGAAGAAGTCAGTTTCAGTTAGGATAAACCTGCACTGGCAAGCTATTTCTAGCGGGTATGGACCCACAATGTCGAGTCCCCATACTACAATGGGAAAATAATACTTGGTGGTGTAGAGGATCTCCAATGACCGATACACAAATTTGGAATGAATCTGACCTACATGAAGCCTCTTGAAAAAATCAATGTAATCATGGACCATGGTGGGATAGAAGTATCCCAATCTCTGAATCTGGTGGAAGAACTTCAACCCTTCTTGATGAGTTCCACAGGACCCAAAATAGACTTCCTACATAACCTAGGGAATCTCATATCCTTGGAAACAACAGAGTATAATTCCATCAAATACACATCTTTATAGAGTTTATTCAAGGTTAGGTCTACTATTAAGTGTGAACTGCACTGCAAACCAATGGATTATCTCACTATCGACACATTCCATCGAGTGAATTCCACATTGGAGGTATTCAATGAAAGGAGTTGTCCAATTGTGAATTTACTCTATAGTGGGGGAACTTGAGGGTCTTGACAAAGAAGCACCGAAATCCCATTGGTTTACCTATTTCTCATCATCATCATCTAAAATGATGGGAGCGATGACCCTTCGATACACCTCATTAATGATCAGGTCACCCTGATTAGGTTTTGTAAGAGACATGACTAGTCTTTCTAAGACATCATCTTGACCATTCTGTGACCGTGGTATGTGAGTCACTTCAACTAAGTAGGAAAATAGGCCATTGACTGATAGGTGAACTCCAATAGGGGACCAAGATCTTTCTTTCTGATGATGTAGTAAACATTAATCTATTTGATGACTAACTCATAATCTCCCTTCACATGTAGGTGGGGGACATCAATATCAAGGGATATCTTGAGACTATTAATGAGATCCTAATACTTTGCCTCATTGTTGGTGTAACATTTTAACAACATTAATGAGTATGGAAAGACAACTTGTGTAGTGGTGATGAAGATAATCCCCAGGCCCACTCTATTGATCTTAAGATTGTTGAGCCTTCTATTGGTCAGGATCTAGGAGGCACATTCAAAATTAATCTTCTAGGATGGAATAAACTGAACCACTAAGAGGGTAGCCTCATCTGGGAAATCAACATCTAGGGGTAGTCCTTCAGGGGATGGATCGATGACTAGAAAGTCTTCTAATGCCTGACCCTTGATAGATTTTTATGGAACTAACCTAATGTTGAACTACTAAAGGATAACTACCTAGCATGCCAGTTACCCTATTATCATGATGCAGTTGAGAATATACTTCAGTAGGTCTACATGGGACACTAGATGTATCTCATGATGCTGTAGATAATGCCACAACTTCTGCACTATAAAAACCAGTGCAAGGAAGCTCTTCTCAATAAATGATTATATATTATTTGTGTCGAGGAGCATGCGACTGAGATAGTATAAACTATTTTCTCTGCCCTCATTGTTCTTTTGGGAAAGAAGGTCATTAAGGGACCATTCTAGGGTGGTCACATAGAGGACCATAGACTTCCTTGAGATGGTTGGCATCAGAACCAAAGGGTTTAGTAGATACTACTTTATTTACTCAAACATGGTCTATAATTCCTCATCCCACTGGTAAATGGTGCCTTTCTTCATGAGCCTCCAGAAGGTCTTACAATTTCCTACTAGATTTGTGATAAATTGGCGTATGTAGGCTAAGTGGCCTTGGAGGCCTCACAACTCCCATAGGTTGCTGGGGGGGCATTTGGATACTGACCTTGATCTTCTCTAGGTATATCTCAATGTCTATATATCCTATGACAAAGCCAAGAAACTTAACAAAGGTAACCTCAAATGTACACTTCAAGGGGTTCATATTAAACTCTTGGGAGTCGAGGAATCCAAACACTTTCACATGGTCCTTGAGATAGTCCTGATACTGGTGGGATTTGACCACCAAGTCATCCAAGTAGCATTCCACCAATGTCCCAAGGATTTTCTTAAAGATATGCTGCATGACCCATTAATAAGTGGCTCTTGAATTTTTCAATTTGAAGGGCATTTCCTGATAACCAAAATCCCCTAACGAAACCCTGAAGGTGGTGGAATCCTCATCATCGAGGGCCATCTAGATCTAGTTCTACCCAAAGTATCCATCCATGAATAAGAGGGTTTGGAACATGTCTATAACACCAATCAACAACTCTATCACTGGAATGGGAAAATCATCCTTCGAACACTAGCAATTGGGATCTCAAAATTCGATACATACCTTGATATGATTATTATTATTCCTGACTGGGATGATGTTGGCTAGAAATCTGGGGTACTAGACTTCCCTGATAAAGTTAAATTTGATATTCTTGTCAACCTCAACCCCAACCATAGCATCGTGATATGGGTGCATCTTTATGGGAGGCTTCTTGAACTCGCGATGACTCATTTGGAGGCCCATATGGTGGATGTAGACCTGAGGGTCCAACCATAACATCTTGTCATAGCTCCAAGAGAATACATCGTGATGCCACTTTAGAAAATCCACATAATACTGCTAATCTTATGTAGACATAGATTCACTGATTAGCACCAACCTTAGATCTTCATCGATACTAAGTTTCACCTAAATCAACTCATAAACAGTGGTGGATACACCCTCTTCAAATATAGGAGGGTCATATTCCAAATCCTCTTTGTCATCTGAGGCAAGAGAATCAATAGTAGGAGGTGGTTCATCCAGGACAGTTGACTCAGGGGAAGAACTAGTGCCTACTTGGGTGAACACAAAATCCCCACTTAGGGGTACCTGATCTATTGAAACTGTGGCTGCATAGGTTTTCGAGCCAATTCCATCCAGCCTTCAACCACGGGGTCCATTCTTAATGTCTTTGGAACATGTGGGAATTCCATGAAATGGTGTCTATAGGTATAACTTCTCAGTACTTCACAAGAGTAGGGGCTTCGAGTATCACCTGGGCCCGTGACGTATAGGATTTTGTGGTAATTTATGGGTGTTCATTCTTTTTAGGGACACCGAACCCCATTTTCTTGGAGATTTAAAAGAAACCTACTTGGTCCAGCATTGTGGGATCCAGTTGATGAATCAAGATAATGAAAGCATCATCCAAGTTTTCCCATGGATTGAATATGGTGGTCATCAGATCATTGGTATTCTGAACTTCGTTGGTCTGAACCTACTTTCCCTCTCTCTTATAGTAGCCAACATCTTGATAGTGGGTTTCACAGGAGTCGAAGGGAGACATGTCACACTGAAATACCCTTACTTTACCATTGAAGGAGTACTTGAGGCATTAGTGATATGAGAATAAGAACAAAACATGAAAATTAATCCAGGGCCTACCCATAAGCATGTTGTAGGTGGTATCCTATGAGACTACCATGAATTCAGTGCTTGATATCATGCCAACAAACCGGGTCTTCAACCGAACCCTACCACACAACTTCTAAACACTGCTAGCATAACCCAGATTTTTTAGGTTGGAGGGAGTTAGATATACTTCAATTCATCCTAGCTTATGGAGAGTCCGAGTTGGAATGAGGTTAATCCTAGAACCTGTGTCCACCAGGCAAAGATGGATCTCCATGCCATTGAAATTTCCTATAATGTACAAAGGGTGTATGTGCTCCTACATGAGAGAACCCTCATCTTCCCCAAAAAATTAGATGATGGATTTGAATTACTCTTGCTTGGCCTCCTCTTCATATTAGTCCTCTATGGAAACTACCTCAGTTTGAACTGGAGAGTGCTTTCCAAGGCTTTTTCAAGGGCCTCATACATTTCTTTTGAAAAGAGGAGGTCCATGAGGATAAATATCTTTATGGGTATTCCATTGAAGTGCTTCAACATGGCATACTTCTATGCCAAAGGAACATTTTTGACTAAAGGGGGGAGCTCCTTAGTTGGAGGTATAAGAAATATTGTTAGCTGAACTACTAGGGTCTGGCTAGTGTTGGAAATATCCTACTGCTGGTTAGATGACCTGATATGAACCATTATCGGCTAACTATCAGTTGACTCAGGCCTGACTATGGATAGACACAGTTTATCATAGTAGGATCATATATGATCTACTTGGTTAATTAACATGGTCGACTGTAGAGACATTCCTAATATAGCAGGCTAGGAGGACAATGATTGCTGGGCTTTTTGGAAAACCTACGGTCTAGTCTTAGTAGCATGTACAACCCAATTTGAGGCACTAGCCTGAGCATTATGAAGATTCACATGTCCTTAGACTTTCCTTTGACAACGTCATCCGTAGAAATCTATGGGTTTTACATGATATTACTCAATGTTGGGCATCATGAAGCTGTCTACCAGCTCGACGACATTCATGGAAGTGTACTCCTACTCAACATCAGTGAAGTCATCCAGTGCTAGGAAAACCCTGGGTGTGGTCCCCAACTTAGGATACATGAACTCACCAAGGGTGTGTGATGGGTTCAACACCGGATGAAGAATATATCTTCCCTTGAACTGTCTTCACCTATTCTTTCAAGTCTTGGAGGGATATGATACAGATATAGAAGAAGTAGCCAGAAGATTTGTGACAACCACAGGAGGTTATGTCCAGCCTAGACAGGCATGGATGACATCGTGGGTGCAAGTGTCTACCCTTCAGGATAACCAATCCTCATATTTCTATATCTTGTGGTTTAAATACTACTGCTATTCACCTAAACCCTCACTCTCACTACCATAGTCAATGGAGATATATGTCACATGTGCTGAAACTTCAACCAACTTGACTAAACCATGTCCCACTTGGTCATGGAGTCAATACTTGAACACACAATATTATTTGATGGTATTTCCTAGGATCCGGTGGTATGGGAAATGATCATGACGGTCAGTTCATCTAGATTCCTAGGGTTTCTATCATTCTATAAGCTTCAAAACTCCCTTTTCTAGGGCACATATGAAGTAACCCAGAACCTATGAATCCTTGAAGGAATAGGTACGATTCCTTTTGTCTGAGAAGGGTACTCTCAGAGATTTTCCTTGATGAGGGGTTGGAGATGCATTCTCTTGTCTAGGTGACTATGCTTAGCATGGTGGCATCTTAAAGGTCTGTACTGGGTGAGGCTGCACTTGATAGGGCTAGAATCAGTGAGGAACCTATGGAAAAGGGGCCAACAACTCTACCATCTTGGGGGAATCTACCTATATGATGGTGACAGTCTCTACATTGGTAGGTTTTCTTGTGGGAGATAAAAGATGCAATAGGTGTGACTGTCTAGTCTACTGTAAGGTTTCCTCCAGACACTGAGCCTTATAAAAAATCTCCCAATATCCACCTATAAAATTCTATGTGATGAGGGTAGGGACCAAATTAGTCTTGAAATTCTCCATGCACATTGTTAGTAGCTACTCTTAGGAAGATGAGTATGTGAGGCCTTTCCATTGGGAAAAAAGTATGAAACTCTCTCATCAGGCCTTTGTTTGCACTTGAAAAGGTTGGAAATACTTGTCTTGTGAATGGTGGAGCTGAAATGGTAGATGAAATATTTATGAAGGTCTTCCCAACCAGTGATGGCCCCTATGGGCAGCTGGATGTACCATACAAATGCAAGTCCTTCTAGTGTTTGCATGAAACACTAGAGCTTGGAATTCTCATGCTGTTCTAAGGTTCCCAACATGGGTCTAAACCTTTACATAAAGTGTTATAGGTTCTAAAATGAGTCACCCATCCCATTTAATAGGGATAATCTAGGATTTCCAAACTTCAGGGGTGCTTGTATGTTGTCTACCTATGCTGGGTATGGATTTCTGTCATGTGATATTGCCACTTGTTGGGTCTCTAGGACCTCAAGGCGAGCAGTGAGATTGGATATAAAGTCATCTTGGTGAGGATCCCTATCTTGGAATGTGTTTTTCATCAACAATGTGTTGATAGGATCATCAATTCGAGGAGCATCTCAGCTTGGGTCCCAAGGAGGGTAATGAAGCTGCTCGGGTGGGTTAGGAAACTCATACCTCTATCACTTACCATACCCCTGAAATATACTCTGAATGGATGGGCGGGGCACCAAGATTTACTGGGGGAATCTATCCAAGGAGGACTTATTGACCCACTAGAGGAGATATAGGGTATTGCGGGCCATTTCCATAATTCGGGTACTGATCAGTAATGAGATCAATGATGATCCTTTTA
Organism: Viscum album; assembly: GCA_963277665.1. Taxonomy (NCBI): domain Eukaryota; kingdom Viridiplantae; phylum Streptophyta; class Magnoliopsida; order Santalales; family Viscaceae; genus Viscum; species Viscum album. Next base: position 1,818,688,205 of record OY728151.1, on the reverse strand, counting down.
TGCTCTTCAAGATATGAGAGTAAGGTTTCTACTATGGGATTTTAATTTTCTTTCAGAAAAACCTCAAATGGATCAAAGGGATCATCATGATACTTTCCCATGTCAAGATGATGATGGGTGGGTAGAAATGCCTCACTGGAAGGATCTACCAGGACAAGTGCCAACCTTTGTTGATGAGTGAGGATGCCTATAGGGAAGTCTTCCTGGTACTGCACCGTCCCTTAGGAAAGGTCTTCCTTGTCAATCCATGCATTGATTTCACTATCCCTCTAATCCTCTAGAAGCTTGGGTATAACCATGTTCACTGTAATAGTATCTCAAGGGGAACTGTCATTGTCGGCAGATAAGACAGGCTCTCACAATATAGGGTTGGAGTGGAGAGAAGTGTACTATCCCTATCCTTTAATATACACATATAAAGATTACTCTTCCATAAATCAGTGGAGAACTATGAGGATCTTGATGCATATTTTTTATAGGGTTTGGTAGTAGCTGTAAAAATTAGGGTGCTGATCCATAGGGAACGTTTCCATCTCAACCCTTCAGAACTACTGATTTATGGCCTCGAGGTGATCATAACTACTTGGGTAGGCCAACCAATGATCACATAGGTAGTGAAACATTTCCCAAATGATCTAGAGGAAACAAATGTATCAGAACTCATTAAGGGACTCATAAATGTCAAAGTTTGTATTTTCAGGTGGTCGAAAAACCACATAAAGTTGGTCGATAGCTAGAACCTCCCATAGGCCCTCTTTCTTAGAGGAAGGGTCTTTTACTTGGTCGGCCCAAGATCTAATCGAAGCTGGCTAAGAGATGGGTGGTGGCACTAATGTATATAGTTTCTACAACTGGTTGACCAGTAAAGAAGTCACTAAATGATTCAAATGTTCACTGCATGCTAGGACTTCTTTTAGGGGTAGTTCTAACCATATCATCACATCCCAATAGGATGGGGAATTCACCACTACCTCATATGATAGGGAGACGATGCTCATATGTGGATCAGTAGAGTGATCACCATATAAAGAAGTATTCCCAAAACCTAACATATCTCCCATGTCTTGTGTAAAGGTTGAGATGAGGGAAACTGGTAGTGATGGGGATGGATGCACTGTGAGCCCATAGAAGGGGGCCAGAACTTCCTACACCTATAAAGATCAAGGGGTAATGACATGTGCCCCTTTTTATCACATATTACATGGTGTACTATGTGAAATTCATCCAAGAATCAGATTCTTAATTCTTATTAATACATGATAAGTTGGTAGGAAATTACCTAGTTCTAGGGTGGTCTTTAGATGGAGACGACCTAATCTACATTCATGGGAGATTTCTAATTCCTAGTTTTATAAGGGAATATCTGATATAGGACTCTCATGCTTCATAGTGGGCGATGCACCCTGGATCAATGAAGATATATCATGATATCATATAAATATTTTGGTGTCTAGGTATAAATAGGGACATCAGCTATTTTTTCTCTCACTGTATTACCTATTAGAGGATTAAGGTCACGCATTAGTGGCTGGTTGGTTTTTTTAACCACTTATTATAACCATATAAAAGTGGGATGGCGTGATAATGGACTTTGTTACGGGGTTTCCCAAGATACTGAGAGGTCAATATCTTGTGTGAGTTGTGGTTGTTTAGCTAATGAAGGTGACACATTTCATGTCGATCGAAAAGACACTTTCTATAGATGAATTGGTAAAACTCTATGTTTGGTAGATAGTGTGGTTTCATGGAGTTTCTATGATCATAGTATCACACCAACACACTCATTTCACATCATGGTTTTGGAAATTATTATATAAAATGATGGGGAATTAGTTGAAGTACGTACGATGTATCATTCATAAACTAATGGGAAGTCAGAGAGGATGATATAGATTCTAGAGGATATGATTTAGGCATGTGTCCTGGATTTCAGTAGGGCATGGTATGATCATTTACCCTTGGTAGAGTTTGTGTACAATAATAATTACTAGTCTTTAATTTAGATGGAACCATTCAAGGCTCTTTATGTCCAATAATTTCATTTACTATTTTGTTGGCATGAGATAGGTGGGGAAACTATTGTTGGGATGTGTATGGTGCAAGATACCACTGATTGGGTCAAGTTGATTAAGAAGAAATTGGTGACTTCTCAAATTAGGTAGTGCTCATATGCTGACTAGAGGAAATGAATATTGGAGTTATCTAAGGGTTATTGAGTTTTCTTTTTGGTGTTACCTCAGTTAGGGCATTGGTATTTATAGAAATAAGGGAAATTAGCACTATGGTTTTTAGGACCGTTTGAGATTATCAATAATATCAGAATAGTGTCCTACCAATTAGGCCTCCCTCTATGGTATTGAGGTATGTATAATGTGTTCCATATATCTTAGTTTTGTAGGTATGATACCAATACCACATATATGGTCAACAATGAGGAAATTGATTTGGAACCAAATGCATCATTTGTGGAGTGACCAATGCAGATTTTAGATTGGAGTGAGAAGGTGTTAAGGGGGAAGAAGATACCACTTGTTCAAGTTCTGTGGCAATATAAATGAATCTAATAGGAGACTTGGGAGTGAGATTCAGATTCCCAGGTACAACTGCCCATGTTTTTCAAGAAATATTGCTAAAGATACTTCTTAAGGATTAGAATTAAATAAATGAGAAGATTTGTGACATCCTCAAAATTAGAAGGTATATTAATTTAAGTTTAGAAATATATTGGTTGTGCTTTTGAGACTTAAAAGTGGTGTTTGGGGGATAATAATCAAAAGAGAAGGAGATGGGGGTACCAACCAGCAGCTTGGAGCTACTGGTGTTCCATCAGCTAGTCAGTGATGGTGGTAGTAGTAGATGAAGTTGAACTAGGGTGTCATAAAATAGATAGTATGAAGCCATCAACTAGTTAGTGGATAAGATAGTATCCTAGGCTTCTTCCTAGAGCTACCGTACAGCCGGATGGAAACCACTAGCTAGTTGGTGAGGCCCACTGGCTTGCTGGTGGTTCCTAGATGACCTGATCATTAGGGTATTCCTATAAACCCGATCTAATACACCTTTTCAATATTATTCTCTCTAGGTTTAACCCTCACTTGAAAAGAACAATCCTAGAATCTCTCTTTCAATGGAATTATCTATATCCTTCCTCTCTCTTCAATTTTTCAAGCTTGGATCAATTTATTGACTCCCAAATAGAAAGTTCCACTCATTCTATCTCAAATTATCTCCTCTTAAGATGAGTCATAAATCTAAGATTTGTGGGATATATTTATGGATTCTATCATAGTCTAATGGATAATTCACGGTTGATTAATGGATAGGTGTTAAATTTAGAGAATTATCACCCCTCCCATGAACGAATCTAGATCTACAGTTGGTAGTGGATATTGTTGTGTAAGTTGGTTTATCTCAAAGCACATGTTACGTTACTCTTCTTGAATCTGAATTCTAGAATACCTCATAATATGTATTAGGTTTAGTTATAGGGAATTAATTAATAGGTATTGATTCAGGTGTCAATTCTTGACTTTGGGAATTGATACATGTAAGGTAGGAAGTCCTTACCATTTTGATGGCCTTTATATATTAATTGTGTGCTATGAAATTCTTGTGTGTGTGTGTGGATGAGAGACCCTTTATTAATATGATTCATTTGTGGGTGTGTTGGTGTGTGTCATGATACCCTTTCTTGTTATGACATGCTTGTTACTTTCTTTAATATGGCTTGTGTCTAGATGCACGTTTAGTTTCTCAATGGCTAGTTTCAAGTTACACGGTCCAACTTTACTAGTTAACCCCCTAAAGGGAGAGTGCCACCATTTTAATTAGAAGGTTGTGATTTCACCTTCAAGGATTAAATATAGAATACATATTTCCCCAAAGTTGAATATTAGGCTGAGATGTGTGGATATGGCTTACCCCAGATCCAAATATTAGGTTGACATGTGTGAATGTGGATTTCCCCATAGTTTTGAATTGGGTCGACAAGTGGAAACCATGAATTGCACTTAAAGGAAGGTGTGGAATTGTTCCTTAAAGGTGTAATGGGGACACAAGATAGTTGTATGAATTTTTCAAGCTGATGTTTGTATCACTTGGCATGATCTAAGTCATGAAACAATTAATTTTGACCTTCCTTCCAGCATGGTGCTGAAGCAAGTAGAGTTGGTGTTTGTGGAAACTTGATTAGTGATCAATGAATTAGAACATATTTTGTTATTTATGTATTTAATTTATTATCATGATATACACTTATATTTATATTGTTTCACTCATGTTAAGTATGTAAGGAACCGTGTTTTTTGGGACTTCAATTTTGAGTAGAAATTTGAATTTCTGCTTTCAGATGCTTGTAAGGGGTAAAATGGTCTTTTACTACTAGAATATGATCTCAGATAATTTTTTATACCACTCTGTTGGTCCCTAAATAGGATTTTTACCCTAGTACATGAGTTTGGTAGAAATACAAGCTGTTCAAATTTTAGCGGAATAATTAATAATTAATATTCGATTAATTAAATATTAAATTATTTGAGCAGGTTTGTTTGGACATGTATTTTAAATAGAGAATTGGATTGAGATTCTATCTCCTCCATTGATTCTATATATGGGAGTTTTCCTAGGTAGTTTATAAACTTAGGTTGGGTGCCGGGGCTGGCCCGATCCCCCTTTTCTTTTCTTTTTTTTTCTTATTTTATTTCTTTTCTTTTCCCTTTCTTTCCTTCTTCTCCTAGATTCTTGCATATGCTTGAGGGGGGGGGGGGGGTGGTCCTCCTATGCCACTAAACCAAGAGATAAGGGATAAGAAGAGATAAAGGGATAGAGGAAGAGAGGGGTTACCATTGCAGAGCTCTCGACGCATTGGATCGATGTGCGATAGTCATGGACCGCAGAAATGGATGAAGCTTTGGCGGTTTCCACCTAAAGGTAGTTTTTTTTAATTTTTACCAAAAATACTCTTTATATTCCTCATTTTCAAGTTTTGAACTAATATTATGCTTTCTTATGGTCCCTTGTGGCCCGATCTATTGATTTGGGGGTGAAAATGGGGGTTTTGGACATTTCAGAGGTTTTCTGTTGTGGAAAACCAGGATACACAATCTGTGGTTCAGGGTGACACACCGTGTGTTCTTCCTATTTGATGAGGATGAAGTTTTTGAAGTACATTCCATGTACTAGGGTTTAGATTCTGTGTAATGGGTCTTGACCATGTAGCCGAGTACCCAGCCAGGCTACCTGTGTTGGGGCACATGTCCATGTAGAGTACATGGACAGACCTAGTGTGGGTAGCACATCATGTATACGTACATGAATTGGCCAAGCACATGGCCAAGCCAGTTGAGGGAAACATGCATGTACTCTATGTTAGGTACACACCGTGTACTTATTTCACATACTGTGTACCTTGGGCATTTACATGCCTAGGATGGTAGGAGTACACACCCATGTGGAGTTTCAGGAGTACACACCGTGTACTCAGGGTGACATGCTGTGTAATTACCCTTCTAACCCTTCTTGGGGTTTTCTTATATTTTATCCCAGGAGTTGGAATTGGAACCATTAGTAGTCTATTTTGAGTATCTTTTCGTATAGATCATGATGGTAAGACCTGTGAGGTGTTTTTAGGACTACTAGGCGGTGTTTCTTTAATGAAGAGGTTTTTCCTCCAGCTTTCAAATTTAGTAGTCTCTTGAGAGTGAGACATGTTATGAGATGATCCATGATATATCTATCTTGACCTATGCCTTTTTAGATTTTCTTTTGAGTATTTCCCCCTTTTGAGATGTTCCCTTTTGGCATATGAGGCTGTGAGACTAGTTGTTATCGAGGATCCCATGTAGGATTCCTCTATTTACGTTTCAACCTAAAGGATCCCTTATAGGATAACTGTACCTTATATATGTTTCCTGAGGATCCCCTGAGGCATGCCTTTACTTGTGAGCTGATCTAGGGAGTCCCTTATAGGATCCCTATACCTATATACCATTTCTAGGATCCCTTGTAGGATTCCTCTGCTTCTAACACTGTCTTGAGAGTTCCGTGTAGGATGCCTTTTTCCTAAGTACCATTATGAAGATCCCTTTTAGTATGCCTATATTTTCTTTCTGTTAGAGGGTCCCGTGTAGGATTCCACCTTTACCCATTTTCAATTGAGGATCCCAAGTAGGATTCCTTTTCTTGTGTTTATACCTCAAGGATCCCAAGTAGGACGCCTATTTAGTGTTTTAACTTGAGGGACTAAATGAGTTCCCATTGTTTGACTGACCATGAGTTAGTACATTGGGTTTTGGTAGATATGGTAGTGGGTGTCACCTTAGAACCCATGGTGAACTTGTAAGGTTTTGGGGATGTAGTAGTAGTGTTGGGTGTATGCATTCATCCACCCTCACTCTTTGTTTATCTATAACATGTTTATTGTTGATGCAATGATGTTTACCAAAGGTTCTTCCTGGTTGTTGTCTATTGAGTCTAACGTGATGCGTATTTCTTTCTCTTTGGGATTCCCAAATGTTCTTCTTGGGATCCGGTTTCTGAACCATGTTATTTATGATATTTGTATGTATACCTAGAGGTACTACCTGGGATATATATATTGAGCTTGTATATTTGATTATTATATTATTGGGATGTCCATAGGTGTTTCTTGGAATCCAACTGTTGATCCCACTACTATGATATACAGGCATGGCATCCCTAGTAATGACACTCATGGATGATTCCACTCTCCCAAGTGATGAGGATGTTTCCTCTCTCCTCAATTTGATATATAATGAGGATGATTACAATATCCTCTATTTGATATGTGATGAGGATGATTATGCTCTCCTTGATCTAATTATACTCATGGATGATTACTCTCTCCTAAGGTATAGGGATGATTATGATCTCCCTGATTGGTTACTTGACTGCGGTGTGGTGCATGGAGTCTCACATAATTGGATGACTAGAATTATTATGCTCTTCTAGATGATAGATATGATTATTCTACCCCTTATTAGAGAATCTAGAGGTGAGTGGAATGGAATCTCACCAGTGAGTTCTCCTTACATATTGCCTATGGGCCATACCATTAGAGATTATCCGAGTTCCAAATTTTGTGACTGTAAATGGATCAGGACCTAGGTACAAGAAATTAGGATGGATTTACATGGCCTAAAAATCATGGAATCTATCTTGGTGAGCATTTACACGACGTCTAAATGTAATTAACTAGAATACTTCTTTACAATTATTAGAGGCGAGTACGAGTGAACCCAGGTGTAGGATGAGTATCCCCCTATGGCGACGTAGATTGCTCAGAGATATTTCTAACATTGGCCAAATAAGGTATATGCCGATTGGTATTATGGACCCAGAGATCAATTTAATTATACACAACTTGTGTGGTACAACATCCAGCTCAATTCCCTTGCACATGATGTCTAGGTGATTGGGATTATGGACCCAAATATCGACTGCTATTTAGTTTTATGTTATTTATTTCACTTACTCATGAATATCTATATTTATGTATATATGTATAGGTATGGAACTATACATCTATACGTATATAGATATGGAAATCCATGGTGGAACTTTCTCAGTTGGCTGGGTTTATGGACCCAGGTTCAACAGTGGTTCATGTTTATTTGCTTTACTTATCTTTTTAGTTGTATCTCATCCAGACTGATTAGTTGCTTTTGTATACACTTATAACAAAATATTTTATAGGTCCCTCATTGGGGTGGTCTACTAAGATTATTTCTCACCCCTACATGCACACCTTGGTGTATGTGTAGACCTTATGTCTACTTTTCAGGTTGAGCATAGTTGCATAGAGGTTAGGGATAAGTCCTAGAGTTGCATGTTTGAGTGGAGATACATGTGTGGGTTCTTCTATTCAAACTGGTTTAGTTTGACAGTGTCTAGAGACCAGGTATGTGGTCTGGATCAAAGTTAGTATTATATCCCTATACTTTTATTTTCAGTTTATTTTGTATTTCCTGTATTTGTATGGTCATCCCAGTGGGTGACCAGTATTGTATGTATGACATAGATGTTCAGGATTTTATATAATTTTCATTCATTATTAAAGAATGTTCTATTTTAGTTTATTTACTACTTCCACATTCTGTTTTTTTTTACTTATGTATATGATATTTGTCTATTTTCTTTATTTTCTTACTCTGATATGAGGATATAGTCTCCCCACTATCACACCCTAGGACCAAACTGCTAGTTGACATCCTATGGTGTATGAGGAGGTACTCTTGAGCCCTCATAACCCACCATCTTAGGGCACCATTTTAGTGACATCTAGGTTGGGATGTTACAAAGTGGTATCAGAGCTATTATTTTCTCAGTCTTTACTATTTTGGGATATGGTAGCCAAGAGTATTAGGAATGTGTTGGAACCTATGATGGATATCAAACTAGTGTGTCGAGAACACTTATTCCAATAGGAAGTCCTTGTTTCCCAGGTTATGGGATTGTTGTTCTGATCTATGATGTTATAGCTGTATATGATTTTCTCCTTGAGTGATGCACATGTAGTGTGGATGTGGTGATTTTATATGGATCTATGGCTATTTTCCATTGGAAAGATGCCATTGATGGATTTTGACTCTTGGTTGACAAATTCAAGAGGCATCTCATTAATCATATTTGGCACACAGGATTCACATCATATAGTCCTACTAGAGTGTTATTTTTACTGATGAACGAGGCCTATTTAATTGGGTCTACTTTCACACACACACACACACACACACATATATATATATATATTTAATTATGATGGTAGGATATATGGATCTATGTTGAGGTGTTGGTGTTGATTCTGATGACTCAATACTCATGCATAGGAGGTTCAGTGACCCTAGTAGGCCGATATGGCACGTGATGTCTTTCTATTGTAACACTTTTTGGGTTTTGTTTCTTAGGTCATAGTTATCTAGTAAGATCTATGAGTAAAATTCTGATAGGTACCAAGAATTTTCTCATGAACTAGACCTTGAGGGGGTATTACCGTATACAGATGCCCAGTGAGTGTCAGTTTAGTCTCTTTTTAGTGTTGGTATCATGAACTCCAAGGATCAGTTCCTTATGAGGATTCTTAGTGAGGATTAGACCCTTATAGGCCTTTTTTTAGTTTTTACCCTCGTAGGTTGTTGTTATCTTTACCTTATTTATAGATATTCTATATTTTTAGATATGTGGTTAGAATTTGTGACCCAGTTGTGAGACTTGTTCTGTATTTCTAGGTGGGAGACCTAGAATCCCTTAGTTTGACTCAGACCCTTGTAGGTCGATGTTTGTTTTGTTCAAGGGTAGCCCACGTGAGAGGTTGAACCATTTTTTCAGATGATTTTTTAGGTAGTGATCTTGGTTTTATGCTCATTTGAGATCAAGGCATGGTAGGTGCTCAGGTTTTGCATTATAGGCATGTTGATGCCTTCATCTTTTGACAAGAACCTTGGGTACTTGGGTTTCAAGACTAGATTCTATGGGCATGAACATTTGGGTGCCTATCTCGGTTGACTAGTTCTTACACTATTTATAATGTAGTTAGAGTGTGGTTAGGCGCTCATGACTAGAATGACACTAGGTGATGGGAGGGCGTGGAATAAATCATGGAATGGGTGAGGTGTCCTATTTTGAAGAGGATTTCCAAGGTAACTTCTAGCTTAATGGGATTGAAATTCCATGTAGCACGGTCAACTTAGCCTTATAATGGATGACTTTTTGGAGTACGAGTTGGGTGTTTAAGGTATACACTGGTTGTGTATGGTACTATTCTATTAAAAATTGATGAGTGGTCAAGTGCGAGCTAAGGAACAATGTTTTCAAAGACTTTTCCTGGCATTATTTCCCAGGAGTTGTGTTTAAGTGAAAAATGTACCTCTATTTCAGAGGTGACATCGAGAATGAATGGGGTTCCATAAGATAGATAACCCATGGAAAAATCCTGGTCAGGTTTTAACCGGATGTGAGTGTGGCTCAGAGAGAGCTGTACACGCCCTTTGTAGAATCTTAGTGTACTCCTAGTTATAGACAATCATTATATATCTTGACTTCATCTTGAGTATGATGAGAGAGCATCAACCCTATTCCGAGATTCTTTTCTTTTAAATATCCTTTTAGGATAAGGAAACCCGTTGAGGTTATGCTCATGGAGCGGTGTAAAGTAATCCATATGGTGGGGAGTGTACCATTGGCCATTTAAGGGTGGTGACCCTCAATTTCAGCTGATCTTCAATAGTTTCCATGATCTTTTGTGCTCGAAGTTTGGTTTTGAGACACCAATAAAGGTATTCCTATGTTGGGGAGTACCAGATCGGTCATAGTTAAGTGTCTTTTGTGTAGGAGATAATTGTTGATTCTATGAGACTGGTCACTGGATAGTTTAGATAGTTTTTTATTCATATGATCAGTTTGAGATCATGGATTTTAGTCTTTTCACTAGGATTCTCGGGGATGAGGAGGTTTATGGTTGGTAGATTGTAAGGACCCATGTTTTTTCAGGCTACATTTGAGCAGAAATTTGAATTTTTTATTTCAGATGATTGTAAGGGGAAAATGGTCCTTTTCCCCTAGAATATAATCTTGTATAATTTTTATAACCACTATGTTGGTCCCAAACTAGGGTGTTTACTCTAGGATTGGAGTTTGGTATAAATCTAAGATGTTTTAATTTTAGCAGAATAATTAATAATTAATAATTAATTAATCAAATATTAAATTATTCACGTAGGCTCATTCAGACATATCATTTAAATGGTGTGTCAGATTGATATTATGTATCTTCTATTGAGTCTGGAATGGGGAGTTTTTCTTAGGCAGGGCATAAACTCAAGTCGGGCACTGGGGCCAACTTAGACCCCCTTTTTTTCTTTTCTTTATCTTTTTATACTTTTCTTTCTTTTCTTTTTATTTTATTTCCTTCTTCTCTTGGATTATCATATAAAACTATGGGGATCCTCCTATGATACTTTATTAAGAGATAAGGGATATGGAGAGATAAATGGAGAGAAGAATAGAGGTGGGTACCGTCATGGAGCTCTCGATATGTCAGATCGACGTGCGACGACCGTGGAATGAGAAAATGGATGAAGCTTTGGCGGTTTCTACCCAAAGGTAGTCTATTTTAAATTTTTACCGCAAATCCTTGCTAGATTCATAATTGTCAAGTTTTTAACCCCTATTATGATTGATTATTCCCCCTTGTGGTCTGATCTATTGATTTGGGGGTGAAAATGTGGGTTTCAGGCGTTTCAGAGGTTTTCCATTTTGGAAAACCATGATACACGATGTGTGGTTTAGGGTGAAACATCATGTGTTCTTCCCATTTTGGGAGTATAAAGTTTTCAAAGTACACACCATGTACAAGGGTGTATATTCCATGTACTGGGTCTCAGCCGTGTAGCCTAGTACCCAGCCAGGCTACCCGTGTAGGGGTACTTGGCCGTGTAGAGTACACAACTATACCCTGTGTGGGTAGCATGCCATGTACAAGTACATGAACTGGCCAAGTACATAACCAGGATAGTTTAGGGGAATAATAAGGTACCCCATGTTGGGTACATGCCATGTACCCATTTCACACACTGTGTACCTTGGGAGTTACATGCCCAGACTGGCAGGAGTACATGCCTAAGTGGATTTTTGGGAGTACATGTTGTGTACTCAGGGTGACACATCGTGTACTGCCCCTTGTAACCCTTCTTGTGTTTTTCATATCTTTTCACCCTAGAGTCAGAATTGGACCCATGAGTAGTCCATTCTGAGTATATTTTCAATTATATCATGATGGTAAGAACTATGAGGTGTTTTGAGGATTCCTAGGTGGCATTTGTTAAATGGAGAGGTTCTTTCTCCAACTTTTGAATTTAGTAGTCTCCTGAGAGTGAGACGTGTTCCAAGATGATCCATGAGCTATCTCCCTTGACCTATCACTTTGTAGATTTTATTTTCAAGACATCCCCCTTATGTGATGTTCCCTTATGGACTATGAGTCCATGATACTAGTTGTTATCGAGGATCCCCTATAGGATTCCTCTATCTATATTTCGACCTAGAGTATACCTTGTAGGATTCATCAACCTTATATCTATTTTTCTACAATCCCCTAAGGGATTCCTTTACTTATGAGATAATCTAAGGAGTCCCTTGTAGGATCCCTATACTAATATACTATTTAAAGGATCCCTTGTAGGATGCATCTGCTTCTTATGTTGTCTTGAGGGTCCCATGTAGGATACCTTTTTCATAAGTACCATTACAAGGATCCCTTATAATATGCCTCCATTTTCTTTCCATTAGAGGATCCCATGTAGTATTACTCCTTTACCCCATTTCAGTTGAGGATCCCAAGTAGGATGCCTTCACTTGTGTTTAGACCTCGAGGATCCTAAGTAGGATGCCTCTTTAGTGTTTTAAATTGAGGGACCCAGTGGGTTCCCATTGTTTGAATGACCCTGAGTCAGTATGTTGGGTTTGGGTAGAGATGGTAGTGGGTGTCACCTTAGAACTCGTGCTGAACTTGTAATCCCATGGGGCTATGACAGTAGTGTTCGGTGTAGGCATTTGGTCACCCTCACTCTTTTTTTATCTATCAGATGTTTATTGCTGATGTAGCAATGTTTACTAGAGGTGATTCATAGTTAGAGGTTGTTGATCCTGACATGAGGCGTCTTTATTTATCTTTGGTATTCCCAAACGTTCTTCATGGGATTCAGATTCTGAGGCATGTTATTTCTTATATTTGTATGTATAACTAGAATTTCTACCTAGGATCTGGATTTTGAGCCTGTATATTTGATTATTATATTATTGGGATGTATAGAGGTGTTTCCTAGAATCTGGCAGTTGATCCTACTACTATGGTATATGGGTATGGCATCCCTAGTAATGATACTAGTAGATGATTCCACTCTCCCAAGTGATGAGGATTATTACACTCTCCTTATTTTGATATATGATGAGGATTATTCCTCTCTCCTATATTTGATATGTGATGAGGATGATTAAGATCTCCTCGATCTAATTATACTCATGGAAAATTACTCTCTCCTGAGGGATAGGGATGATCATGCTCTCCCTAATCAGTTACTTGACCACAATGTGGTTCATGGAATCTCACATCATTTGATACCTATAATGATTACTCTCTCCCTCATTAGTGACTTCAGGGGTGAGTAGTATGGCATCTCACCAGTGAGTTCTCCTTACAGATCACCTAAGGTTCAGACCCTTAGGGATTATTCGAGTTCCGAATATTGTGACCACCTATAGACTAAGACCTAGAGATCAGACATTGTACTAGATTTACATGGTCTGAGTAGCATGAAATCTATATCAATGACCATTTACAGGATGTCCGGATGTACTTCTATGGAATCCTTCTTTACAGTGATTGGAGGTGAGTACGGGTGAACCTTGGTGTAGGACGAGTATCCCCCTATGGTGACATATCATGCTCAGAGATATTTCCAATGTTAGCTGAAGTAGGTATATGTAGATTGGGATTATAGAACCAGAGATCGACTTAATGATACATGACTTGAGTGTTATGACATCTAGCTCAATTCCCTTGCACAGTATATTCAGGCGATCAGGATTACATACCCAAGTATCGACTACTGTTTGGTTTTATGTTATTTCTTTCACTTACTAATGAATATCCATATTTATGTATATATGTATAGATATGGAACTATACATGTATAAATATATTGATATGTAAATACATGGTGGAACTTGACCAGTTGGCTGAGATTACGGACATGGGTTCGATGGTGGTTTATGTTTATTTTCTTTACTTATCTTTTCGGTAGTGTCTTAGCAAGACCGAGTAGTTGCTTTTACATACAATTATAGAAAAATATTTTATAGGTTCCTAATTGGGGTGGCCTACTAAGATTATTTCTCACCCCTGCACATGCACCTCAGTGTACATGTATACCTCATGTCTTATTTTCAGGTTGATAACAGTTGCATGGAGGTTAGGACTGAGGCCCAAAGTTTCATGTTCGAGCGGAGATACTCGTGTGGGTTCTTCTGTTCGGACTAGTGAAGTTCAATAGTGTCTAGAGACTGGGTACATGGTTTGGATTAGAGTTATTAGTAGAGACATGTACTTTGACTTTCAGTTTATTTTGTATTTCTTGTATTTGTATGGTTGGGCCAATGGTTGACCAGTGTTGTATATATGGCATAAATATTCAGGCTTTTATATAATTTTCATTCATTATTACATCATGTTCTATTTCAGTTTATTCAGTGCTTCCTCACTCTATTTTTTTAATACCATGTATGATACTTATCTATTTACACTATTTTATTACTCTGATATGAGAGAATAGTCTCCCCACTATCACACCCTAGACCCTCACTACTAGTCGGCATCCTCTAGCATATTGGGGGGGGGCTTGAGGCCTTGTAACCCACTAGCTTAGGGCACCGTTTTAGTGGTATCCAGGATGTGATGTTACAAAGGAAGTATTAGTGGTGTCCTATTGGGTTTATACTCACACCTTGTATGATAATATTGATGCATGTGAAGACTTCATGGCTAGGGATCCATCCAAGGGAAAGGGCCCTGCGCTGGGGAGCTAAATAGGTGGAGCTTGTGGATAAAGGTGATGCCAGAACAGACTCTAGATTATTATTGTAGTGTTTTTGTTGTTTTATTCAATTATTATACTTTTTTGGTATACCACATTTGGGATATTTTGGTTTATATTGTATGACATGGATTACATTTATTATAGTATTATGATTTTCTTCTAGTTTTCGTTGTGCTATTTTTAGATGTTTATTTACACTTTGTTGAGATTTTGGTGTATGGATAATGTTACTGAGGGTATGGTATCCCCACAACATTATTCAGACCCTATCTATTAGTTGGAAGCCTCTTTAATATAGGGATATTCACATGAGGTCATGTGGCATTTAATCTAGTACTGAGTGATTCAGGTTGAGGTGTTATAATGAACATATGAGTAAATGTTAGTGTAGGATCAAGGATGTCCCGAGGCCTATATATTGGAGGTTTGGCAATGATTTTTTGTGTTTTCACCCATCAATAATTATTTTGGACAATTCTACCTCCCTATTAAAGCTCAATTTCTCTTCCCACCTTTTTAACTTGATATACTATCACATCATGAAGGAAGGATGGTCCTACCCAAACCATTTGGGAGATTCAAGTATAGACCATGTATACACCTAGAAGGGAATATCCTTTTGATTTTCCCTTAGTGATATTCATCAACCATTATGATTGAATAAGTAGGATCATCTGATGATGGTTAAAGGTACACATAGTTTCTCCATTTACAATTAACTTGGTTTAAGTTTCTTGCATAGTGTTCTTGGGTTTCATGATTTCTAATAATTTTAACTATATAGATTAAATGAAAATTGATCCTTATAAATATAACGGTGTTATCAGAGCCATTACATGTGTTTGAATTCAAAAAATCTTGTTTTAAAATGAAGAAAATGTATATCACATGGATTTTGTATTACACATCATTAAAAATGGTTGAATATTTGTTCTGTAGCTTTCTATAGAATATGTGACATCATAAGTTGCGATATAGTTTCACTCTATGATATGCGATATCATAGGTAATGACTCAATAGTGTTCCTTTAGTTTTTCAAATGTTATAGAATATGATTAAGGATATAATAAAGGGTTATTATGTTTCTTTGTAATTCAAAAATAGAGTATCGTATTGCCTTTATGATATAGGTGATATCATAAGATACTATAACACCTTAAAATTCTAAAATAAGAACATTGTATTCGATATTATGTATGAAACACAACACCAAACTTAGAAGAAAATATAACACCTAGAGAATTTACAATATATTTATTTTTAAATAAATTCAATCAATTCAATAGCTTTAATTAAATATAACACTATGTTTATCTTTCATTAACACTGAGTTTATCTTGCATTACATGCAACAACAAGTTCAAACGAACTGTGACATATTATTAAAATATTAATATCTAATATGATAATTATCACATAGATAATAAATTGGAGGGTATAAATATTAATACATAAATTATGAAAATTATATTTATCTATTTATTATAAATAAAATAAGAATATTTTAAAATAAAAATAAATGTTTTCTAAAAAACTATATTTTTTTTCTAAAAGACAGTTTAGTCGCGCTTTGCGCATATAATTTAAAATTAATTTTTAAAAATTTTAGAGAATTTGTTTGATAAAATTAAATTATTTTTTTAAATAATAATATCAAAATTATCTTATGGTTATTTTTTTTAATTTTTTTTAAAAGATTCATTTTTTGACGAATAGTGAATAATATTGAATTTTAATTGAAAATTGCATTTTCATTTAAATTATTTATAATGTTAAATTATATTTTGAATTGGTTTTAAAGTAAAATTAGTTCAATTATATATATATATTAATCCAATTTATGTCATTACAATCATTTTCATATTTAATTATTATATAAAAACTTTAAAAATTGTTGAATATTTTCCCTTTAAAAACCCGCTTTCTCATTACGTATGCAGGATGGATTTTAAATTAAAATTTTACACTTAAGTGTATGGAATTTGAAAAAATGGATTACATATTTAGAATTAGAATAATTTTATATTATCTAATAAGTTAAAATTAAATTTTTACCAAAATGATTAGTGAAAACATTAAAGATTATTTACCGTGGTTAAGGTAAAAATGTGTTTACCATGGGGTTAAAATTTGAAGATAAGGGTTTAAAATGACCTATAAAATTTTAAAAATCTTATTTTATGACAATATTTAAACCTTATACTTATAAAGTTATAATATAATGTCATGTTGAAGCTTTTATCATGTGAATGAATTGATCATTTTGGATTCTTTTGGGAAATTTCCAAGTAATTTCCAAGGAGGTCCCCTTTCCCCACTTATAAAAGCGAACTCCATCCCATCACTTATTGACACCTAAAAATACATTTATCTAAAAAAAACCTTAACAATTCTCTAAAAAATATCCTTAGTTACATTCTAGAACTTCTGATCCTCCCAAAATACCATCCCTAGGGTCCTTAAGAGGAGATCCAAATGTGGTTTCTCTTAGAAGGTAATTATCTTAACAAAGATCTTTCATTTTATTTCTTATTTTCCACATTAAATTATGTATTAACACTTAAAATATAATAAAAAAATAATATATCATATACTTAGATGTTATTATGTTTATTTCCTAGTAATTATCCATCTCCACTTCCATCAAATGAGTTACGAAACCATCATTCAATTGTACGACAGACTACCGCCTCACGAAGCGATGTCATTCATTTTTCCATAACCACCTATCACGGTTAGATATAATGATGTATTTACCAAATTTATATAATATTTATGATATTAATATAATTTTTTTAAATTTTAATATCACATATATATTTTTTACATTCCATTCTGTTTTAAATATGATAATGTCATTCGTGTGCACGACGAACTACCGCCTCACAAAGTGATGTGATTCGTTTTTCACTTACGCTTTATATAAAATGTAATAAGTATAAAAGTAATGAATATATGTTATATATATGAGATGATATTAATTTTTTAAAATTATTATATCACCCAATTCATTACCCTTTCACCCGTTATGGGAATGATATCATTGCTCATGCGTACGTACGACCTACTATCTCCACGAAGCGATGCAATTAATTTTTCATACCCAACTTTTAAGAATGTTTATAATAATTTATTTACTAAGTAAATATTATATTTAACACATTATTATCATTTTTTAGATGATTTTTTATATCCTATGAACAATAATCAAAACTTTTATTACAAAAAATGCCTGAGAAAACAAGGCAATTAACACCTGAAAAAATGAAAAAAATGAAATATTATAAATAAATGGGTGATAAAATGTTATAAGTGGATCATATATGATATTATAAATATTATTATGGTGCTGTTATAAATTAATAACATACTTATAACCATTTTAAATGAGGTTAAATCATATTCAACTAAAGGAAAGTGTGGGGTAAGGCACTTCATCTCAATTTCCCTTCATTAAGGCATGTTGTAATGTTATGACCCTGATTCCTTTTATATGGTGTATATACTACCTATTTTTCATTTAATATCATGATTCATTCATAATTAATGATATTTTAGGATTTAATTTGAATTATTTTATCCAAGGGGATTTGACACCAAGTGGTAATAGATATCAAATAATCTCACTTTCTTTTGTGATTATTAACCTTCTCTTGAAAAAATCATTTCTTGTGTTGATTTTTCATTAGAAATTACATTTCTTTTAAATATAAATATTCTTATATGATTTATATGACTATTTCCTAAACCATATACCATTTTTACATATAGTGTTTAATTTTAAAGTTATTTGATTAACTGGAGAAATATTGATAAATCTACATCCTTTACTAAATATGGATATTTTAAGGCATATTGATTCATGAATTAAATAGATCATTTGATATACAAGGAATGATTTGGACCTATAGTGATAGGTGGGTCTTGGTATAATATATCCCCTCGATGCATTGTCATGTCTCATGAGACAAATAAGTTATCCAAATTAAACGGGTTTCAACTTATAGTATGTAAACTATGTTATGAAAGGTCTTGAAAGTAGAGATATCATAATGCTTGTGATCATGAAATCCAATAATCAAGAACTTTATTCATTATGATCCATGATATTTTCACAATTATATTATCTCTGGATGATTTTCATTCTCATTTATTGATTAAATGACATGTGTGTTTAGTTATTTACCTTTCCATATTAATTATGCAATATCTATTCATACAATAAAGTTATTTAAATGAAATGTGTGGTCAATTATTTACCATGACATATTGATTATTTTATATGGATTCATGATAGATTCCATAGTAATTAACCCTTACCGAGCATTTGATCTCACCCTTATTTTGTTTCATTTCCCTAGGTTATGAAGAATAGATCTTTGAATGAATTCTCAAGGATGCAGTTCATTTGATTTTGTTATGTATTATATTTTATTTTATATTTACAATGTAAAATGGGTATCATGTATGTATATGGTTCTCTAAAACTACTAAAATAATTGGTCCTTCAGGATTTGATTCCTTGTATCTTATTCCAATATAATAAAGCAGACACTGTCTCCAGGTTATTGGGGCCAGGGTCGCTATAGTTGGTATCAAAGGAAGTTTATTTGAAACATTGAGAACTAGATTAAGGAAAAAATAAATTAGGGAACATAAACCTATGATATACTCTGAGGATAAGAATATAATAACATCATAAATCTTTGTTAAGAAATAGATTATGTGGATTTTCCTAGAAATACATCCCTATCTAGATACTACAAGTTGACGTGGTTCGAGAAGATATGTACCTTGGATTAATAACTACAAAAAGGACACATTAGGATAAAATCAATCATCACATAGTTCATGATAATGGGCCATACTATGCACCTGGTTTGAAACTCCTTGGGTTTATGCTTAGGATAATTCACATTTTCTTTACAAATCATTATGAAGGATTTGAAAATAAATATATCCTGGAAGAAACCAAATTTATGATTCTGAAATAAAAAATGTATATATTTTAATTTATGATAAGTGTTACACCATATTTAGAATTAAACATTATGATTTAAAATTCATAATTTTATGAGCTAATCTAGTATATGTCATTGTTTAGAAATGGAACCTGGAAGGAAGAAGTGTATAAATACTCATGAAAAATGTAGAGATTACCCTACCGAGGAAGCCAATACAGTTGGTATTAGAACTAAGAAAATTCTAGCTGTATTAGGGCAGCTTAATTTGGTTATGAAAAATAATCTTTCTCTGATAGAGAAAAATGTTCCACAACATGATTCTCCCATGTTGGATCACTTTATGCGATAGAATCCCCCATCATTTGGTGGGACTACTAATCCAATGGTAGCTAAGCAATGGATAAAGTCTTTGGAGAAGATATTTATAGCATTAGGATGTGGGTAAAAGTAAATGTCTACACTTGAAGTGTATTGTTTCAAAGGTGATGATGATAAATGGTGGTCATTTATATAGAATACTAAGGAGGGGGAGGAAATGTAACTCTTGGAATAGAAATATTTTAAGGAGAAATTATTCAAAAAATATTTCCCTTGTGAGAAAAAAAATAATACTAAGTGAAAGTTCCTTAGTATAATGAAAAATGAAGAATAAAGTTTTACAGAGTATGAAGTTACCTTTACAAGGTTATCTAGGTATGCTACAGATTACACATGCAACACAGAGTGCAGGATTGACCATTTATATGAATGGATTAAGCCAAATCTCTGAAGGGAACTGGTCTCTCAAATTTTTTCTTCATATGATGAAATAGTTTTATGTGCTATTAAGACAAATAAATAATTTTATAAGCCTTATAGATTTTAATGGAAGAAAATAAGAAGAGGCTGGTAGAGAAAAAAACAGATAGAGGGAAGAATGGAAAGATGGATTTTCCCACATGTAATAATTGTGGAAAGAAACACCACGGTACTTGATTGAATGGAATGGGAGTTTGATAAAAGTGTGGATAGAAAGGATACCATGCTCATGATTTCAAGGGAAAGTAAGAAATTACCAATGTGAAATGATTCTACTATAAGGAGATGGGTCACTACACAAATGAATTCCCCAAGTGTCAAATGAATATACCTCAGAAGAAGCTAAGGTATCAAGGAAAATCTTATGATATCGATGCAACCGAAGTGGAATGATTAATGTTCTTGTGTTCAGATTCAAGAATTATGTAATTTTATTATTTAATCAATGATATCTTGGTTATAAGAGTTGTGAAATGCATAAGGATTTTATTTTAGTAATTTTTCATTAAGGATTTGAAAGTCTATGTTGAATGGTATTGATGACCAATAAAAATGATTCAGTGGAAAGTTAAACTTCTTGTAAAACACATGATTGATGGAAAATAACCCTTAATATGTTCATGATGTTGAGATAATGATGTTGGGATAAAGATATTATTGACATGGATATAAAGTAAATTGGATAGTACTGAATTCCTTGGGACTAATTAATGATTTGTTGAAAAAGTGGTTAATGCTATCATTTATGGAGTTTACAACATTTTTTTTGGATTTAAGTAATATATACAATAATTTATGTTTTACTTAAGGAATAAGGAAACATTCATGTTTTCAATAAAGTTTTATGGTAATTTAGGTTATTACCATGTTTCAAGAAAAATAATTGATGAAGGTATTTGTATGTTTGGTATGTGATAATTAAGAGATAATTCATGTTTTTTGGGAGATTAATGATAAGTTTATTCTAGAAATTTAGTGACCTTATTTCTAAAGTTTTGGATCTTAATCTCTTGGAAGGGTCATAAGGTTAACCATTTTTGAAATGGTTTAAGTTGAACTTTGGAATAGGTTTTAGAGAATAATGTATTACTTCACCATATAAAGATTTATTCATATTGGATAACCTATACTAACCTTTTTGTTATAATAATAACTATATATTTAAGGAATTACTTATCATTTTATTATGCATATTATGATCTATTAAAAGTAAATTTTAATGCTTCAAGAATAAAAAAAATCATTTTTAGATACTCATTTATTGGAGTAATTGATGAATTTGTAATTTATAGAATCACAACCAAAGGATGAAATTATGATTATGAAAAAAAATATATCAATTAAATATATTTCTTTATATTCTTAGAGAGTAAAATAATTCCTCAATTCTAGGAAAGGGATCTTGAAACAAAAATGATGCTTATTATCATTATTTTTAATGATATCAATGACCTTTTTCACACCTATTTGGTTTATATCTTTGTATTTGTTAAATTTCTCCCAACATTGTTCTCTATAAATATCCATAAGTATTTGGATTCTAGTTTTATCTTCTATTTACATGTTTTCACTTCCCACATATGTTCTCCTATTTGGAAACCTAGTTATGTGATTATTCCATGTGGCCATTGTACTTCCCTTTCCATCTTATTAAGAAGATATTTTATTAAATAATTTTATAATGTGGTTTTTCCAAAAAAAATAATTTTCAAATATAAAACCATTGATTATCAAGATCAAGTTTAAATTGTGAGGATACAATTTATTTAAGGCGGGGAGAATGTAACACCTAAAAATTCTAAAATATGAACATTGTATTCGATAACATGTGACATACAACACCAAGATTAGAATAAAATATAATGCCACAAGACTTTATAATATATTTATTTTTAAACAAATTCAAACTCTTTAATAGCTTGAATTACACACAACACTAATTTTATCTTGTGTTATGTGCAACACTGAGTTTAGCTTTCATTACATGCAATACCGAGTTTAAATGAAACCTGACATATTATTAAAATATTAATATTTAATATGATAGTTATCACATAGCTGATAAATTTTCAAGTATGAATATTAATAAATAAATTATGAAAAAATGGTTTTCTATTGATTATAAATAAAATAATAATTATTTAAAATAAAAAGAAATGTTTTCTGAAAAATTCTATTTTTTTCTAAAAGACAGTTTAGTCGCTCCTTGAGCACATACTTTAAAATTAATTTTTTCTACTTTTAGAAAATTTATTATATAAAATTAAAAATCATTTTTGAAATTATAATATCAAAATTATATTACGGTGAAGTTTTGGTAATTTTCTAAAAAGACTCATTTTTTGATGAATAGTGAAAAATACTGAATTTTAATTGAAAACTGCATTTTGCTTTAAATTATTTATAATGGTAAATTATATTTTAAATTGGTTTTAAATTAAAATTATTAAAATTATATATATATTAATCCAATTCAGTTCATTTTAATTATTTTTATATTTAATTTTTATATAAAAACTTTGTAAACTTTTGAACATTTTCTCTTTAAAAACTCGCTTTTACGTCACATCTACAGGATTAATTTTAAATTATTTTTTTCTAATTCTATGTATGGAATTTGAAAAAATGTATTACATATTTGGAATAAAAATAATTTATATTATCTAATAAGGTAAACTTAATTTTTGACTAAAATGAATAGTGAAAACATTAAAAATTATTTATTACGGTTAAGGTAAAAATGTGTTTACCGTGGGGTTAAACTAATAATATAAGGGTTAAAAATGACATAAAAAATTGTAAAAATATTATTAGATTAAAATATTTCAACCTTATACTTCCCAATTTATAATCTTGGGTCATATTGAAGCTTCTGGCATGTGAGTGAATTTATCATTTTTGGATTCTTTTGTGAAATTTCCAAGTAATTTCCAAGGAGGTCCCCCTTTCCCCACTTATAAAAGGGAACTATCTACCCTCACTTATTCACACCTCCAAAGAACTTTAACTCAACCAAAACCTAACCATTTATCTTCCCAAAATCATTTTTTATATTCTAGATCTACTGGTCCCCCCAAAAGACCATCCCTAGGGTCCTTAAGAGGAGATCCAAAGGAGGTTTCTCTTAGAAGGTAATTATCTAAACAAATATCTTACATTTTATTTCTTCATTTTCTACATTAAATTGTGTATTAAAACTTTCAATATAATAATAAAAATATATACCATGTAATTATATGTTATTATTTTGATTTCATAAAAATCATCCATCTCCACTTCCATCAAATGGTTTATGAAATCATCATTTGTTTGTACGGAAAACTATAGCCTCACGAACCGATGCCATTCATTTTTCCATTACTACCTATCACAGTTGGATATAATGATGGATTTACCACATTTATATGATATTCATGATATTATTATACTTATGGAATTTTAATATCATATATACCTTTTTTAATTTCCATTCCTTTTTAAATACGACAACGCCACTCGTGTGTACGACAGACTACTACCTCACAAAGTGATGTGATTCACTTTTCACTTAAACTTTACATGAAATTTAATAAGGATAAAAGTAATTTATATATGTGATATATATGAGATCATATTTATGTTGTAAAATTATTATATCACCCACTTACATACCCATTCAACCATTATGGGAACGATATCGTCGCTCGTGTGTATGTACGACCTATTGTCTCCATGAAGCGATGCGATTAATTTCCCATGCCCAAATTTTAAGAATGATCATAGTAATTTATATATTGATTAAATATGATATTTATAACATTATTATTATTCAATATATGATTTATTTATATCCTATGTACAATAACCATGACTTACATTACAAAACATATCAGAGAAAACAAGGCAATTAATACCCGAAACAATGAAAATAATGGAATATTATTAACAAAAAAGTGGTAAAATGTTATAATAGGATCATATATGATATTATAAATATTATAATGGTTATTTTATAAATTAATAACATTATTAAAACCATTATAAAATAGGTTAAATTACTTTCAACTAAAGAAAAGCGTGAGGTAAGGGACTTCATCTCAATTTCCCTTCATTGAGGCCTATTTCAATTTAATTCACCTAATTCCTTTTATATGGTGCATATAACACCAATTTTACACGTAATATCATTATTAATTCATATGTAATGGTATTTTAAGTTTCAATTTGAATTATTTCATCTAAGAGGATTTGACTTGAAAATTACCAAGTGATAAAAGATATTGAACAATCTCACTTTTTTTGTGTGATTATTAACCTTATCTTGAAACAATAAATTTCTTGTGATCAATTTTAATTATAAATTACATTTATATTTGATACCCATATTATTTTATAATGTATATAATTATTTACTAAACTTTATACCATTTTTACATATGGTTTTTTCTTTGAAAGTTATTTGATTAACTGGGGAAATATTGATAAATTTGTATCCTTTACACAATACAGATATTTTAAGGCATGTTGATTCATGAATTAAATAAATAATTAGATATATGAGGAATGATTTTTAACTTCAGTGGTGGGTGGGGCCTGGTATAATATAGTCCATTGATGCATCGGTAGGTCTCATAATATAAATAAGTTGTCCTAATTAAATAGGTTTCTTCCTGTAGTATTTAAACTATCTTGTGAAAATTCTTGGAATTAGAGGTATCATGATTCCTAAGATCATGGTGTCTAATAATTAATCATTAACTTCATTATTATACTTTCAATTTTTAAAATGATATTATCTCTCGATGCATTTCATTCTCAGTTATTGATTAAATGACATGTGTGTTTAGTTTTTTACCTTACCATATTAATTATGACATATCTATTCATGCAATCAAGTTATTTAAATGGAATGCATGTTTAGTTATTTACCATTCCATATTGATTATTATATATTGAATCATGATAAATTCCACTGTACTTAAATCTTACTAAGCATTTGAGCTCACCCTAATTTTATTTTATTTCCCCAGGTTCTAAAGAAGAGATCTTTAAATGAATTTTCAAGAATGCAGTTCAATTTATTTTTCTATGTATTATGTTTTATTTTATATTATCAATGTAAAATGGGTACCATGTATGTATATGGTCCTCAAAAAATGCTAAACTAATCGGTACTTCTGTTTTTGATTCCTTGTTTCTTATGCCAATGTAATAAAGCATACACCGGCTCTGGATTATTGTGGTTGGGGTTGATATAGTTGGTATCAAAGGTATTTTAGTAGAAACCTTAGGAACTAGATCAAGGAAAACATAGATTTTGGAACATAACCCCATGATAGTATTTGAGGATAATCATAGAATAACATCCCAAAGATATGGTAAGGAATATATTTTGTGAGTTTTCCTAGAAATAAATCCCTATCTGGATATTATAAGTGGACATGGTTCTGGCACAGAGGTACTTAGGGGTAATAACTATGAAAAGGGAACATTGAAATAGAATCGGTCATCACCTAGTTCTTGATAACGAGCCTTACTATGCACCTGGTTTAACACTTCTGGGAAATATTCTTAGGATAATTCTCATTTTATTTACAAACCATTATGAAGGATTTGAAAATAAATATATCATGAAACAAACCAAGTTTATGTTTATGAGACTAAAAATACATAAATTTTAGTTTATTCTAAGTGTTACACCATATTTGTACTTATACATTATGATTTAAAATTCATAATTTTATGATCTAATTCAGTACACGCCATTATTTAAAAATGGAACTTGGAAGGAAGAAGGGTATCAATACTCATGGATAATGTAAATATTACCCTTTTGAGGAAGACAATAAAGTTGGTATTGGAACCGAGAAAATTATGGCTATATCAGGAAAGTTTAATCAGTTTATGAATAATAACATTTCTTGGATGGAGAAACCTATTCCACGGTGTGATTATCCTATGTTGGATCACTTTATGTGAAAATACCCCATCATTTGGGATTTAGGGCCACTGGTTTAGTCCTCAGGTCCTTCAAGGCCTTCGAGCCACCCAAGGCCTTCAGGACAGTAAGTCTTTCAGGCCACCTCAAGGACTTTGGGCCACCTCAAGGCCTTAGTTCCACCTTAAGTCTTTCAGGCCACATGTAATTGGGCTTAATGGACTCAGAAAACTCTACAAGGAGAAAACTCCATATGAGAATTCAAATTAGATGCATTCACTAGAGTATAAGCTAACAGATTTGGAAGAAAGATAGGGTATATAATTGCCATCAGGACCAACCTATTAATGCATGAGAAGCCTAGCCGAATAGCCATGCAAAGGTGGAGAGCTGACCTCATGATGTAGAAGCTGGGGAGGAGCAGTTCCAAGTAGTTATTGTCTGGATGAATTCCTCTAAGACTTATGGGTCATGTAATGTCACAAATCCTATGGGCCATGTATGGTTTCCCTTTCAACCCTTAAAAGGGGTATTATCAAAAATGAAAAAAATATAAGTCCTTAGGTCCATTTGGAGGTTGTGGGGAAATAGAAAAGGTTACAATTTTAGTGTATTATCTCAAAGGTGATGCTGATTAATGGTGGTCGTTGATCCAAAATACTAAGGAGGAAGAGGAAATATAACTCATAGAATATAAACCTTGTAAAAATACATTCTTCAAAAAATATTTCCCTCATGAAAAAAAACTAAGATGAATAGAAATATCCTTAGTATAAATCAAAAGTAAGAAGAAAGTGTTTTCAAGTATGAAGATACCTTTACAAGGTTATATAGGTATGCTACGGATTATATACGCAACATGGAGTGAAGTATTGACCATTTCTTTTAAAGTATTAATCCAAATATATGAAGGGAACTGGTCTCTAAAACTTTTTATTCATATGAAGAAATAGTTTTATGTGCTATTAAGAAAGAGAAAGAATTCACTAAGTCTTATGTCTTTGAAGGGAAGAAGAGAAGAAGAGGATGGTAGAGTAAAAAAAAGATAAAGGGATAAAGGAAAATAAGGATCTTCCAACATGTAATAATTGTGGAAAAAACACCATGGTACTTTCTTGAAGGTAATGAGAGTTTTCTATAATTGTAGAGAGAAAGGAAACTATGATCATGATTTCAAGGGCAAGAAATAAATTTACAATGTGTAATGCTTCCATTATAAGGAGACGAGGCACTATGAAAATGAATGTCCCAAGCATTAAGGGAATATAACTCATAAGAAGCTAAGAGTTGAAGGTTAGGGTTATACTATCGATGCGAATGAAGTGGAATGATTAATGTGCTTCTATTTTGATTCAAGAATTATATCATTTGATTATTTTATCAATGATATACTGGTTATAAGAATTATAAAATTCATAAGGATTGTACTGAAGTACTTTTCATTAAGGATTTGAAAGCGTATGTTGAACGGTATTGATGACCAAGAAAAATGATTCAGTGGAAAGTTGAAATTCTTGGAAAATACATGATTGAGATAATTATAACCCTTAATATGTTTATGGTGTTGAGATAATTATATTGGGATAAAGAGATGGTTGATACAGATAAAGTAAATTGGATAGTACTGACTACCTTGGGAATGATTAAAGATTTATTGGAAACGTGGAAAGAAATATTATAACTTGGTGAAAGACCTTAAATGTTTCCCCTATAATATACCATAATTTCCATATATTTTTTTAATTATACAAAATTATTTTGAGACCGCAAAATCTGACTGTGCATGGTTCTGAGGCCCAGAGTGCCCGAAATGATCCGTCAAAGTTTTGTTAAGCATTAATTAGCACACGTAACCAATTTTCCTGAAAAAAGTAAAATAACTCTTAAACGGTTGCCCGGATCAGAAATCCAAGGGCACCGTTGCATTCAGGACGACAAATTTAACCTAGGTGCGACATAAGTTTAGTCAGCACAGGCCTCTAGTGGGAAAACCCGAAAATGGCATAACCATAAATAAAATAATTAAATAAAATTATTTTATTTTTCAAATGCTTATAAATCACGAACAGTGACTCAGATTAAAAATCTGAGACCACCATTGAACTCGTGAGGGTATGATCTCTTTAGGCAGATACTAACATTGGCCAGTGTAGGCCACCAGTGAAAGTTAGTTTTTGGCCGTAAATAAAATAATTAAGTGACAATTATTTTATTATAAAATCCATAACTTCTAAACGGTAACTCGGATTGAAAAACCAAGAGTACCATTGAGTTCATTGGTTCATGTTCTCCTTAGGAGATGCCTAACCTTGATCAACATGGGTCGAGGGTGAACGTAATTAATTTATTGAACTTTTTTTTGGGTACGTTCAGCAAACGCGCGAGTGGCATTTTATAACTTTTGAACCGTTGTTCGGATTAAAAATCCGAGGGCACCGTTGAATCTGCAACGCCAAGATTCACTTAATGGAGGCTTTAATTTGACCGTAGTAGGTTCGGAGAAAAATTTAAGTATTGCGAATTTTTAAAAGAAATGAAATAAAATAATTTTATTATTTTATTTCATATCCTCCAATGGATAAGCAAAGGGGTGGGGCCATCAATGTGTCAAGACAATCAATGGATTGACCTGACAACCCTAAGTAACGACATCATTGGGGAATTAGGAATCTTCTTAATTGATGAGCCCCAATAAATTTCAATGTTGTTACTTACCCACCCCCTATCCTATATATATGAATCTTGGGGAGGGGTATCGGTACAACTTCACCAAGAAATGAAGTGATGAAGGAGCACCGTAACACCGAGACCTTAGAGTATAGAGCCAAACCCAGTGGGAGGTGACAGATGACACCGAACCACAAACTGGAGGATGAAGTACGAGCGTCGTCGTTGGAAGCCTGTTACGGGAACGAAGAACACTGACCCACCTTCAAGCGTGGGCGTTTCTATGATGATTCGAGGTAGGGGGTTTATTTTTTTATGCTTTTTAAATGATTTTCCTCTTCCCCATTATTAAATAATATGAAGAAAATGGGTCAACCGACTAATGGGTTAACCCGCGATTCATTCGTCTTTGCGGGAGGTCGTTGCGGGGTATCTTGTGGGGTTTACCTTGTTGTTTAATTCAATTGTTATTAAACCCTTAACCCCCTCATATTTTTGAGCTAATGTAGAGGGTGCGGGCCTAACGAACCCAGCCTGAACCCTCCACTATCTTTGCTACATCCTTGTGCCTCCATGGAAGACTGACAATGCAGCGATACCGACTAGCTATGTAGGGGATAGGATGTCGACGCACGCCGCAAGAGGAGGCCGCGGCACAAAGACATGGTGGACGTCGGAGCGGCTGATACCAGCCGACCGCGGAGGAGGCATGGTGCGCCGTCGCATGCCGCCAATGAACAATGAGGGCCGTGGCTCATCGGCCGCGGAAACTGGAGGAAGTAGACCGACACACCGGCCGATTGTGGGTGACAGTGCGACACGCCATCACGCACCACTGGAGAGGTCAGCCAGCCGCGATAGAACCAGTATGACCTGCCCCCGTGGGTCCTACGTGACACCTGGTGGTGCCACGTGGCGCCATCGCTGTGAGAAGACTGAATGACCCTCGACCGTTGGGGAAAACTGGGGGGGGGGGGGTCGTTCCCCCGATGGCGGTTAGGGTGCACCCCTTGCAGGTCGCGCCTCATGCGGCCGGGCCGACGCCCTCCCGGGCCGGCGCCCTCCCGGTCCGGCGCACACCTGGGCTGCCGCCCTTTTGGGCCGCCACCCTCCTGGGCCACCCCTTTGCAGGATGGTCCACCCCTTTTTCGGGCCAGACTGGACCTTGGCCCAGCCTAGACCGGGTCAGGCCAGGTCAGTCCAACCGGGTCGGACCAGACCCAGGCCCAACTGGGCCTAGAAACACTTAAAGGGCCTTATCTTGAAAACCGAACCTCTGTTTGACAAACCGTCTGTGGTGTTGGGATCCTTGGAGAAAGATGATACTTTTGACTTACTCCATGAGAGTTTTGGGGAAACTTGAAGTACGACCAGGTTGGATCACACCTATGCCGTCTGTTGCGTTGGAACCCTTATGACATGACAGATCATCGGGTTACTTCTTTGTGAGACTTTATGCCAGATGTAATACGACCAATGGTTTGAGGAGGATTTCTCCAAATCTCACTACATACGGAACCCTGTGACTGGATGAGACTTAACGACTGCTGATCTTTTTGACTTGGAGTGACTCAACGACCCAGTGGGGAGCGCCTCTGTGTGACGCAGCAGACCCACGGTGGGGAGCGCCTTTGTGTGGCATGGAAGACCCACAATACGCGATGGGGAGGATTACCTCAGCAGGACATGGTGGGGAGCGGCTCTGTGTGACCCGTCAAACCCACGGTACACGATGGGGAGGAGTACCTCAACAGTAAAAGGTTAGTGGGAAGCACCTCTGTGTGACACGACAGACCCACTGTACTCGATATAGGAGGAGTTCTCCAGTAACCGAGGTATTTGACGTTGTGACTGGGAATGTTACTTGTTCCTAAGCCTAGAGAATCTGTGGCTAGCTATCAACATTCATAGAGATCCTATGTGGGTCAACATCATAATCCTGTTTCTCTGAGTTGTGTACCTGGTTTGCGCTGAGACTCTAATTGAGCAGTGTCTATTGCTTTGTGCTTTGTGATTGAGATCATGATTTGTAGTTTTCCTTGTGGAATTCTGAGAGACCTTTGGGGGTCTCAGGGTCCCTACTTATTATCATTATACTCACCCCTGTATGGGATAATCCCACACCTTGTTGTGTTTTGTGCAGACGACAAGAAGCTGGGCTGAGGTTTGAGGGAGCCAGGACTAGGCGGTACGCGGAGGAGACATGAGGACGTGGAGAGCTAAGGAGGCGATCTGTACCTACCCTTCAGGTTGGACCCCCAGAGGATGACTCAATAGCTGTTTTCCATTTTTTAGTTGTATTGTTCCTTTTAGTTGTATTTTTACTTTTAAGTTGTACTCATACTTTCAGTTGGGCTTGTATTCCGGCCCCTTTTACTTTCATCACTCATTTTGATACAGTAGTTTACTTCACAGTTGCTTCTTGTTGTGTTATTGGACCGTGTGTTTGTACAAGTTTAAAGGAAATGCATTCCCATTTTAGGGAATACAACTTTCAGTGCTAGTCACCTGCACCTGGCCTATGGAAGGAGTGCTTGTGGTAGTCACAGACCGAGGCCCGGGGGACGGGTCGCGACAATGTGGTATTAGAGGAGTTTGGTTCTACCAGAGAACTAGGACTCTGATCTTTTCTGTGAAGCAATAGTGTTAAGTGTTATGAGTGTGGTTTTCAGTTTGGGGAGTCCACTGTTGGTGCAACGACTGGCGTATCCATACACCAGGACCCTGAATTCTGATTTCTAACTTAGCGCATGAAAAAAATGATTGCGTATGTTTTGAAAAGTTTTCATTTTGATCTCTTGAGTCAACTCACCAGGTATAATTTATTGACAGTGGAACACCTATTTTCTTTCATGATGCCGCCATGTAGACAGCTATCCAGGATTCCTGAGAGAGTACACGATGACGGCCCACCAAGTGATGAGGCCTCGATGCAGGGCCCCTTTATGGTGTTAGCACCTTCGAGTGGTGCACCAGTAGTACCACCACCAGTTGGGAAGCAAATGACACTAGCCACACCAGCAGATGGTGCATTCCAACTGAGTGTGTTTCACAAGTTCCAGCGGTAGAGGCCTCCAAGGTTTCGAGGCGAGACAAATCCCTAGGCAGTTTAGGACTAGCTGGAGGCTGTGACTAGAGTTTTCTGCCTAGTTGGGACACCAGTAGATCAAATGGTGATCCTATCTACTAGTATTTATCAGTGCGTGTCCATGAGGATGGTCCGCATGGTGATGAAGCTTCGATACATGGACTGTTGCCTGAGATGGTACCTTTGGGTAGTCTGCCAGCTATATCACTACCCATTGGTCAGCAGTTACAACCGGCGGTACTGTTAGAGGACACATGTAATCTTGGTGCCTTATACATGTTTCAGAATCAGATACCCCTTAGGTTTTGAGGTGAGCCCCACTCATAGGCTACTAAGTACTGTCTTGAGGAGGTGGCCGAGTTTTCATCTAGCCAGGGCACCGTTCGATTAGATGGATGTCCTAGTAGAGAGCCTTCTATGTGGCTCAGTAGGACTATTACATGGTTTAGATTACCTTGATCTTGCGAAGAGGTGACTTTTTCTGTGGAAAAGCTTGAGAACCTTCCTCAGATAATGGAGTATCTTTCCATAAAGAGATAAGGGATGAGATCTCCCTAGAGCTTCTACATCTTCAGCAGGATGACATGTCAGTAGCTGAGTATTCATCGAGGTGCACTGATTATTCCAGGTACTCGATGAATACAGTACAGTCAGTGCTTCAGGGCTCGGACCTCCGAGCGAGGTGTGTTTAAGAACATCCAATCCAGCACTATTCCTCTATGAATTATTACTTATCTTTGGGTGCTAGAGAGAAACTTTGTGGTTGAAAGTTCTTTGGCTGAGCGAATGCAGCCAGTGGATGTTAACAGTGGGAAAGTAGGAAACTAACACCAGTTTTAGAGACCTGGGCATGTAAAATGTTTCGAGAAGAGGAAGTGATAGGGAAAAATTAATTTTTAGGGCATCAGATGTGAAATCAGATCTAGGAGAGTAGCATGAGGTGGTGTACATTTCAACATGTTACAAACCACCCCCTATGTGCTCCCCACCAGGATCAGGGAGCTGGAGGAAAGGGGAAGGGAGTAGCTACATGTGGTCAAGGAGTGTGACCCAAGGGATCTAGGAATTATTTGAGGTATGGTCTGTGTCTACTACTAGCTGCCATATTAATAGACATAGGTACCAATTATTCCTTCCTTCCATGAATCTTGTCCAAGACCTAGAGTTTCCAGTTAAACCGTTGACTTGACCCTTGTGTCAGGAGATACCTTTGGGAGGAGACTCAATAATCACACTTATGACGATGGTGTGATCTAACCCTTGAGGTGATATTTTTTTTCTGAAACATCTTGGTGGCAGCGTCATGGCCTTACGACTTTAGTTTGGGTATGGACTGGACATCCACAGTTCATACTCAGATTGACTGTATTAGAAAAAAAGGTTATAGTTTATCTACAATGTTGGAATGGGGTTTTCCTTGGTCGGTGAAAAAGTAAACCCATGTAGTATAGGATAAACTCATGCATAGGAGGGTGTAGGCGATCACTCTTGAGTCAGCCAGACTTACCCTCATGGTAGCGGAAGTTTTGAGTTTTCAGTTCCCAATAGGAGTGGCAGAGTGAGGGGACATCTTTTCAAAAGATGTTTCCAGGATTACCTTCCTAAAGGGAGAGGGAATTCTGTTTTGGTTGGGTACTATCGGAGATTTGGACCTAAATTTTCTAGGGCAGCTTCACCCTTGTCAACTTTGATGAAGAAGGGAAAGCCCTTCGTATGGATAGAGAGAGGCTAACAGAGTTTTCAGAAGCTGAGGCAAATACTAACGAGCACCCCCATCTTGAGGCTACTAGAAGAGAGAATTGGGTATGTAGTCTACTGCGACGCATCAGGGACCGTACTTGGGTGTGTCTTGATGTAGGAGAAAGTAGTGATTGCTTATGGCTAATGATAGCTGAGACAACATGAGTAGAACTATGCTACCCATGACCTGGAGTAAGCAGCAGTGGTCTTCGCCCTGAAGATGGGGTGACATTACTTGATGGGAGAACGTTTTACAGTCTACTATGATCACAAGAGTCTCAGGTATATCTTATCTCAGAATGACCTAAACCTGAGACAACGGAGATGGCTAGAGTTTATCCAGAACTATGACGTTGAGATAGTCTATACTCCTAGGAAGGGGAAGGTGGTAGCAGACGCACTCAACAGGAGGTGTGGTCTACAACTACTGAGTGAGGCTTCAGAGCAGCTAGTCGCACTGCGGATATCCTTTTTGGATAAATATGGAGCATCTTACCTCCAGTCTATGACTGTCACTCCCCTAATTCTTCAGTAAATTCAGGGGGCACAACTTGAGATGTTGACTACGAGGTCCGACGTGCTCAGATATCCTCAAGACGGTCTCCTGAAGTATTTTCTGAAGGTGGGGAGCACATCATCCTCTTCAGAGGACACACCATAGTACCAGTGATACTTCAGGAGGAGGTTTTGAGGGAGATCCATACACCCTCTTTAGAAGTACATCTTGGAGTGGAGAAGTTGTACCAGGACTTCCGACGTCAGTACTAGTGGCCAGTGATGAAGGAAGTAGTAAAAGAGTTTGTATCACGATGCCTCACTTGTTATCAAGTGAAGACTGCACAGAGCCGGCAGAAGTCTTATAATGATAGGAGGAGGGAGACCATGTCTTACTACTGGTCTCACCTCAACGTGGTTTGCATATATTTGGCTGGGGCGAAAAGTTATCTCCGAGGTTCATTAGAAATTTCTAGATTATCAGCAGAGTGGGCGAGGTGGAATACCATCTATCTCTTTCCTTACAGATGAACCAGATGCATAATGTTTTCCATGTGTTGCATCTGAGTAGATGCGTGCATGATCCATCTCACGTTATCGACTAGGGCGAGTTGAACTTTGATGATGGGGTGACTTTTACAGAGTTCCTGATGGAGATAGAGGATCGGCAGGAGTGAGTACTTCATGGATGGTCGATCCCTTTGGTGTGAGTTTGGTGGTAGCATAAGAACCTCTAGGAGACCACATGGGAGAGGGAGGCTCAGATTCGTGCTCTATACCCTCATTTGCTTGATTTGCCTTTTTTTTGGCTTTCAGGGACATAAAGCCCTAATGTGGGGAGAATGTAATATCCTAGAATTTACATATATTTTTTTTAATTATATGGAATTATTTTGAGACCAAAAAATCTAACGACCCGTGATTCCGAGGCCTGGAGTTCTTGAAATGATCTGTCAAAGTTTTGTTAAGATTTAATTAGTGTGTGTAAGCAGTTTCCTGAAAAAGTGGAATAGCTCTTAAATGGTTGCCCAGATCAGAAATCTGTGGGCATTGTTGCATTAAGGATGGCGGGTTTACCCTAGGCACGACATAAGTTTAGTCGGCGTAGGCCTCCAGTGGGAGAACCCGAAAATGGCATAACCGTAAATAAAATAATTAAATAAAATTGTTTTATTTTTCAACTACTTATAACTCACGAATGGTGACTCAAATTAAAAATTAGAGACCACCACTAAACTCATGAGGGTATGCTCTCTTTAGGAAGATACTACCATTGGCCGGTGCGGGCCACTAGTGAAAGTTAGTTTTTGGATTTAAATAAAATAATTATGTGAAAATTATTTTATTGTAAAATCCATAACTTCTAAACGGTAACTCAGATTGAAAATCTGAGAGTGCCATTGATTTTTTGTGGTGTTTCCTCATTAGGAAGAGCCTAACCTCGACCGACACAGGTTGAGGATGAACGTAATTAATTTATTGAACTTTTTTTCAGGTACGTTCAGTAAACACGCGAGCGACATTTTCTAAATTTTGAACCATTGCTCGGATTAAAAATTTGAGGGAACTATTGAATCCGTAGCACCGGGATCCACATCACTGGTATCTGCAGCGCCGGGAGGATTTACTTTGACCATAGTAGGTTCGGAGAAAAAGTTAAGTTTTGCGACTTTTTAAAATAAATGAAATGAAATAATTTTATTATTTTATTTCATATCCTCCAACGGACAAGAAATGGGGTGAGACCAGCAACGTGTCAAGCCAATAAATGGCTTGACCCTCCAACCCTAAGTAACGACGTTATTGGATAATTAGGAATATTCCTAATTGATGAGCCCCAATAAATTCCAACATCGTTACTTACCCTCCCCCTCTCCTATATATATGGAGCTTGGGGTGGGGTATCGGCACAGCTTCACCAAGAAATGAAGTGATGAAGGAGCACCGCGACACCGGACCCTTAGAGGGCAGAACCGAACCCAGCAGGGGGTGATAGATGACACTGAACCATGAACCAGAGGACAACGTACGAGTGACTTCGTTGGAAGCCTGTTGCGGGAACGAAGAACACCGAACCACCTTCAAGCGCAAGCATTTCTCTAACAATTCAAGGTAGGGGGTTTATTCTTTTATGCTTTTTAAATGATTTTCATCTTCCCCATTCTTGAATAATACGATGAACGCAGGTTAATCGACTAATGGGTTGACCCACGATTCATTCATCTTTGCGAAAGGTTGTTGCAGGGTATCTTGTGGGGTTTACCTTGTTGTTTAATTTAATTGTTATTAAACCCTTAACACCCTCATGTTTTCGACTAACGCGGAGGGTGAGAGCCTAGCGAACCCAGCCCGAAACCTCTGCTATCTTTGCTATATCCTGGTGCCTCCATGGAAGACTGACAATGCAACAATACCGACTGGCTACATGGGGGATAGTGCGTCAACGCACGTCGTAAGAGGAGGCCGCAACAAAAAGCCGCGGTGGACGTTGGAGTGGCCGACACTGGCCATCTGTGGAGGAGGCGCGTCGCGCTATCGCACACTGCCGATGAATAAGGAGGGTCATGGGTCGTCGACCACAGCGACCGGAGGAAGGCGGATGGAACACCGGACGGCCACGGGTGACGGTGCGGCGCGCCATTGCGCGCCGCTGGAGAGGTCGACCGACATGTCGGCCAGTCGTGACGGAACCGGCAGGACCCGCACCTGTAGGTCCTGTGTGCCACCTGTGGGCCGCGCCTTATGCGGTCGGGCCGGCGCCCTCCCGGGCCGGCGCCCTCCTTGGCCGCTGCCCTACCGGGCCGCCGTCCTCTTGGGCCACTTCCCTATTGGGCCACTCCCCCTGCGGGCTTCCCCTTTGCGGGCTGCCCCCTTGGGGATCAGGCTGCCCTTACGGTCTGAGCCGCCCTTGTGGGCCACCCATTTTTCGGGCCAGACTAGACCTAGGCCTAGAAGGCTGAGTCCACCTCATCCCACCAAGCCGAGTCCACCTAAACCCATCCCAAATTGGGTTGGGACAGGTCGGTCCGACCGGGTCGGACCAGACCCAGGCCCAACCGGGTCCAGAAACACTTAAAGAGCCTTATCTTGAAAACCAGACATCCATTTGACAAACCATCTGTGGTGTTGGGATCCTTGGAGAGAAATGATCCTTTTTAATTACTCCATGATATTTTTGGGGATACTTGGAGTATGGATGGGTTGGATTGCCCCTAAATCCAACCGGGCCCTCGGCACTGAAATGCCAATAACGCACAGGCCAGATGTCTGATTGACGCGCCGTCTATCGCGTTGGAACCCTTATGACATGGAGGATCATTGGGTTAATTATTTTTGAGACTTTGTGCCAGATGTAATAAAAAAAATGGTTTGAGGATTGGTTCTCCCAAGTGAACTACGTAAAGAACCATGCGACTGGCTGAGACTTAATGACTGCTGATATTTTCGACTCGGAGTGACTTGACGGCCCAGTGGGGAGCGCCTCTATGTGACATGGAAGAATCATGGTGGGTAGTGACTCTATGTGATGTGGAAAACCCGCAGTACGTGATGGGGAGGAGTACCTCAGCAGGACATGGTGGGGAGCGGCTCTGGGTGAACCGACATACCCATGGTACGTGATAGGGAGGAGTACCTCAACAGTCTAAGGTTAGTGGGAAGTGCCTCTTTGTGACACGGTAGACCCACTATACTCGATATAGGAGGATTTCTCCAGTATATGAGGTGTTTGATGTTGTGACTGGGAATATTACTTATTCCTAGGCCTAGAGAATCTATGGCAGACTATTATCATTCATAGCGATCCTATGTGGGTCAACATCATAATCCTGTTTCTCTGAGTTGTGTACCTGGTTTGAGATGAGACTCTAATTGAGTCGTGTCTATTTCTTTGTTCTTTGTGATTGAGATCATGATTTGTGGTTTTTATTGTGGAATTATGAGAGACCTTTGGGGGTCTCGGGTTCCCTACTGAGTATCGTTATACTCACCCCTACACGGGCTACACCCACACCTTGTTGTGTATTGTGAAGACGATGAGTATCTGGGATGAGGTTTGAGGGACTGAAACGCATGGCCAATTGTCGCCTATCGACCGGTCAAGA
Source organism: Viscum album (assembly GCA_963277665.1). NCBI lineage: Eukaryota > Viridiplantae > Streptophyta > Magnoliopsida > Santalales > Viscaceae > Viscum > Viscum album. The sequence goes on along the minus strand of OY728151.1, from coordinate 1,818,649,823 downwards.
TTCTGGTGCTCTGCTAATGTGTATAGCAGCACTCAGGTCGAATCTTCGGTGATGATACTTTGTAATAGTCATTTGTTTTTAGTTGATTGTATTTTGATTAGGGGGTTTGTTTGCAGAGCTTAATTGAAATGATTGATTGACTATAATTTATTTAACAAATTGATAAATATTGGGGTGAATTCATCATTAGGGAGTTAAGCTTGTGATATCCTTGAGCTTTTCTTTATATTGCATTTAAATTAACACCCACTTCACAAGATAACGTTGATTGAAATTCCTAAGTGTTAAGGATTTAATCCAAGCCTTAACTTACGTAGGGTTCTAATCATTACCATTACTTGTTTATGGTAGTGTATTTATGGTTCCAATAATCCATGGAAGCCACATGTTAAACAAAATATGTCATTAATCCATGACATGTTAAGTCCAACATACACAATGTTAAATTAATGAATACTCATCGAGCAAATACTCTCAATCACTTAACATCCCTAAATTTTGACTCACCACAATGAGAGATTTACTCAGCCATTTGGGTGTTTAATAATATGGTTATAATTATTATGATTATAATTTAAGAATAGAATAAAAATAAATGTACAAGAAAAGAGTGGGGCGTCGAACACACACACACACGAACAATGATGATAATTAAAAAAACGGACTTTAGATTGAATGAGGAAGAAAAATAAGGGAAGTGGATTCAAATGTATTTAAACTATTTTAAGAACATTAATATTAATCTACAGAAGGTGGATGAGAATAAGAGATATTGAAGAAGAAACTTTCATTAAAACAGAATTACAAAACACATACTTAAAGATTACAAATGAAGAACAACACAAAAGTGAAAGGAAACAAAGAGAGGAGGAAGGGTATCTCAAGAGAAAAATTGAGTATGGAAGGTCCTCCCAAGAATTTGTAAAGGCTTTGGTCATTCCAATTTATGCTACTCTCTTCTGAAATTCCAACCCCTTTGAAGTAGAGGAGGGGGATGCATTTATAGCCCAAGGAAGTGGACTGTTTTCATTCCCAATCTGTCCCTCCACTTGCATCGCCAAGTTGGATATTAAAACAGACTAATATCGAGATATCTCCTTCTTAAAAGTTTTATATAATAAATTTGTTCGACCTCTCTCAAAATTTTGAGTCATTTGGACCTATGGAACCAAAGTTATGGCCGATTTATTAAACAAATTTAATCTGTCCATTTCAATCCAATATTTTTGAATCCCAAAATGTGAAAGGGGTTTTGAATAGTAATATGCCTTCAAAGACGAATTATTTATTCAAAAAAGTCGGCCTTCTATATCTCCTCTTTCACATTAAAAAATATCAGCTCTATTTGATGATTACATCATGAGATATGTCATGAATAGTGTCCGAATGTTAATTTCTGGTCAGAATGGTGGGCTAGATTTCAAAGCTTCATTTGGTCCCCTTGTTCTTGGAGTTGGGCCATGAAATTTTTATCCATGATTATTTTGGATAATAAAGAACATATGGTAGTGTTTCATAAAATTTGGGCTTCGGTATTTAGACCAGTAACTCAATCATCATGGCTGGTTCAGTTTCTTCACAAATTCTTTGGGTCATCTTGTGTGGTCCATGTGATCCTTCAAATGGAAGAATTGGCCCATGATCCCTTATAAGGAAATGTTGTATATTAAATTAGTAATTATAAAAAACAAGAACTACACAATTTTTATCATTAGGGGGAGAGTTATAAATAAAATAATAAACTGACTCAATTGGACTATTTCTAAAAATGCTCAAAAATTATACTTAGTATTAAAACATTAATATTTCACAGAAATTATGCACATTTCATATAAAATCAGTAAAGGGGTATATAATAAGTCATGAAAATATTAATAACATAAAATTAAACATACTTAGTCTTGTGCATGTACTCATGTGCAACAAATATAAAAACACAACAAAATCATTTTCACTCACCAACAGATATTAAAATTTTGTTTTCTCCAATCAGAGGAGGTTTAGACTATTTCACTCATCCATTTTTAATTCCACCACAAGTTGTTACAAAAAAAATGTTCCAAAAATAATTCATTTTTTCATTCTCAAATTTAGAAATGGAAAATGTGAACACTCAAAACTCACACCTCTCAAGATGTTAAAATTCATTTGTGGAGGTTCACTCTTTCACCAACCAAAAGTGAAAATCTTAGAGTTTGAAAGAGATCTCAGCTTCCAATACCTATAAAAAGTGCACAAGAATCAAGAGGTCTTTTTAAGGGGATTTTCTGTAGCTATGATATGGTAGGAATATAATGTACAAGAGATAGAAGAAGAGGGGTAAAACACCAATATAGAAAAAGAAATGCACATTTTTTTTGAAATAAAACATGGAAGGAAATAAAAACACATATTTTATAATGGAATGATTGTGTGAATAAAGACAAAATAGAGGAAGAATATTTGAAGGGTATGAGAAGATGAAATATTTACAAACCATAAAACTTCTCCCAATGACATAAGAATATAATGAAACTGTTCTTTTTTTTCTTTTTTTTTCTTTTTTTTTGAAAGTTGAACTTGGAAAAGATCTCACACTCATATCCCAACCCATGATTGATCTCCTCACAACACTAATTGTAATATTTATAACAATATCAAAGGTTGAGGAAGAGTGATTTTTGACCTACCCAAGAAACAACCCAATCAATTTTTTTGTTCTATTTTTTTTATTTTTTTTTATTTTTTTGAAAACTTGTCAATAACATTTAAAAAATTACATAAATGAAAGTACATTATATTCCCAAGAACACACTAAATTACAACCTCTCCCCCACACTGAAATGGATGCTTTCCCTCAAGTATATAATAACACGGTGAAATAAACAAAGGGTACCCATAATGAAATCCATCCCCTCCAAACTTAAATTTCAAAAAATTATGCAATGAAAATCTATGTTGATATTGGGTGGGAAAATGTATTGGGATTGTAATGTGGCTATCAAAGAAAAGATTTTCATATGCTCTAAGGGGATTTTAAAAGGAGGATTAATTTAATGGAAATGGGAGGCTATTTGGCTACTGTGATTCTCATGTGGTTCAAAAAATGCCTCTATCATATTAATGCACACTAAAGTAGGAAATTATGATCGAAGGTCCACAAAATCAAGACTCAAAAATGGGGGGGAAAACATAAATTTTGAAAATATGGCCATAGGTGGCCTTGTCATGAAAGAAAATGTTGTTCCTCACGTTTTGGGAAAAACATTTTCCAAATCAAAAATTGAGCATTCAAAATTTGTTAATTTTGACACAAAATTATTTATCCAAAGTCATGATGAAATTAAAAAAATTTTGAGGTGAAAACATGTCTGTTAACTCCCCAAAATTGTTGGACAAAATTTGAAAATTGTAAGGTGAGTAATCACAAATCTTGATTTTTTTGTATATATATATTTTTTTGTTATGATTCTTTTTTTTGTTTTGTTTTTGTTTAGTTTTTTTTTTATTTTTTAATAAAGATACACCCACACAAAAGAGAAAGTGAAAAATAAAGGTTTTGATAAAGAAAGTGGTAAAAAATGAAAGAGAGAGGAAGAAGAAGAAATAGGTAGAGAGAGGAAGAGATAGATAGAGAGTTAAAGGGAAAGAGGTGCCCCCTGGTTTGGATTTGGTGGGTTGCCATCTCTATCTAGTGGGAGGTCGACTGGAGAAGTTGGGGTTCCAGTGGAAGTCGATGTTGATCCAAGATTGTGCATCCTCTCATGGTGATGCTTTAATCGATGTCCATTAATCATGAATGTTCTTTTGGAAGAGGGGTCTTGGACTTACACTCCACCAAATGGGTAAACATTAGTAATAACAAAAGGACCTTCCCAATGAGAATTAAGCTTACCTGGGTGAATCCGAAATCAAGAATTGAAGAGAATTACCTTTTAACCTTCATGAAATACCTTTCTCAGGATGTGTTTATCATGGAGTGCCTTGGATTTTTCTTTGTAGTGATTAGAATTCTCATAAGAATCAAGTCGAATCTCCTCCAGTTCATCCAATTGAAACAATCTTTCTTCATCGTATTTTTCAAGATCAAAATTACAATTTTTCACTACCCAAAAAGACTTATGTTGAATTTCAATAGGTAGATGAAATGATTTACCAAAAACTATCCTAAAAGGATAAATCCCAATGGGTGTTTTATAGGAAGTTCGATAATCCCAAAGTGCTTCACCAAGTCTTTCAGGACAGTCTTTTCTGGTGGGTTTTACAATTCTCTCGAGAACTCTTTTCACTTCTCTATTAGAAAGTTAAGCCATTTCATTTGTTTGGGGGTGATATGCAGTTGAAGTTTTATGTATAACCCCATTCTTTTTCAAAAGAGATTCCATGGTTATATTACAGAAATGGGTTCCTAAGTCACTTATCAAGGAACATGGTGTGCCAAATCGGTGGAAGATGTGTGTCTTTAGGAACTCACTAACTTCTAGTGGGTTTGGCCTCAACCCACCTAGAAACATAATCAAATGAAAGAAGGATATATGAGAATCCATTGGAAGGGGGAAATTGTCCCATGAAATCGATACCCTAAACATCGAAGATCTCACAGAAAATTAAAGGCTTTTGGGGAATTTAATTTCTCTTTGAAATTGTGCCAAAATTTTGGCAAGTGGGACATGATTGACAGAACTCATGTGAGTCCTTGAAGAGTGAAGTCCAGAAGAATCCAGAGTATAGGACCTTTCAGGAGGTCCTTTGTGGTCCAAAGTGGCCACCTTCGGGAAGTGAGTGACAGAATTCTAATATGGAAGAATTTTCATTTTCATCGACACATCTCCTTATTACCATGTCAGCCCTAGTTTTCCAAAGTTTATTTTCTTCCCAAAAATAGTATTTTGAATCATTTACAACTTCATTTTTTGTTCTTTTGAAAATTTTTAGGAAAAACAACAGAAACCAAGTAATTTACAATTGGGGAATACCATGGTATTTTTGGAGTGAGAGATGAAAGGTGCTCAGTGGGGAATTCAGGATCGATGATTTCAGAATGAGAAGAATTAGAAATTCTACTCAAGTGATAAGCCACAAGGTTTTCTTTTCCTGGTCTATCTTTGATTTCAAGGTCAAACTCTTGGATCATTAGGATCCATCTTATTAGCCTCAGTTCAGAATAACTTTTCTTGAGTAAGAACTTTATAGCAGAATGTTCTGTGAAGATGATAATTTTGGCACCAAAGAGATAGGGCCAGAATTTATCTAAGGCAAAAACCACTGCTAAAAGTTTTTTTCAGTGACAATGTAGTGAGATTGAGTTTCATCCAATGTTTTTGAGGAATAATAGATTACATGAGGAATCTTTTCTCTTCTTTGACCAAGAACAGCCCCAACGACTCTATCAAAATCATCACACATCAACTCAAAGGGTAAGGACCAATCTGGGGGTTGGATTATTGGGGCATATGTTAGAGAAGTTTTGAGTTCAACAAAGGCCTTCTTGAAAACCTCATCGAAATGGAAAGTGACATCATTTTGGAGTAACCGAGTGATTGGGAGGGAAATCCTACTGAAGTTATGGATGAATCTCTGATAGAAACCAGCATGACCGAGAAATGAACGGATGTCTCGAACAGAAGTGGGTTGAGGAAGTGATTGGATCACTTCAATTTTGGTAGGATTGACTTCAATACCATATTTTGAAACTATGTTCCTTGGAACAATACCATTTGCAACCATGAAGTGACATTTTTCAAAATTTAACACAAGGTTGCACTTGAAACCCTTTTGGAGGACTAGAGAGAGTGAATTCAAACAAGATTCAAATGACTCACCATAAATGGTGAAGTCATCCATGAAGACTTCCATGCAGTGTTCAATGAATTTGGAAAATATACTCATCATACACCTCTGAAATGTTGTAGGAGCATTTCAAAGGACAAAAGGCATTCTTCTATATGCATATGTTTCAAAGGGGCATGTGAAAGTAGTCTTTTCTTGGTCCTGAGGTGCGATTGGGATTTGGAAGTAGCTGGTGTATCCATCAAGAAAGCAATAGTGTGACTTTATGGCTAATCATTCAAGCATTTGATCAAGGAATGGAAGAGGGTAGTGATCTTTTCTTTTTTCAACATTCAATTTCCTATAGTCGATGCACACACGCCATTTGTTCTTCACTCGAGTTGTGACTACCTCTCCATGTTCATTTGTGACAACAGTTATCCCACCCTTCTTAGGTACAACTTGAATTGGACTAACCCATTCACTATCAGAAATTGGGTAGATAATACCAGCTTGAAGAAGCTTGGTGATATCTTCCCTAACTACCACAAGTATGTGTGGATTGAGTCTTCTTTGTGGTTGTCTAATTGGTTTGGATGACTCCTCAATATGTATGTGATGCATGCAAAGGGAAGGGTTGATTTCTGGTATGTCATCTAGGGTCCAAACTATGGCATTTTTGTTTTCATCTAACACCTGAACAAGTTTGGACTCTTCGGTTTCAGTAAGTGAAGTAGAGATAATGATAGGATATGAGTGATCACAGAAAAGGAATGCATATTTCAGGTGTTCAGTAAGAGGTTTTAGATTAGTCTCATCTTTCATTTTTGGGTTAGACAACTCAGGAATGGAATATGGGACTTTAGTTGCTTCAGATTCATTCTTCTTAATACTGTCCAAGGTAGAGCAATAGAGATCAGAGTTGATGTGGGATTCAAGAGAGTTTTCAAGTCCCTATAGATTAATGGAGTCTAAGAATGAGAGGTCCACATAAACTTCACCATTTATGAATTGGTTAATCATGGTGCTGATTTAACAAGATCCTTTGTCATTATAACATGAAGAACATGGTGGATTGGGGTTCGATTGACTCTTAGAAGTGTCCTCAGAAGCATGGATTGAGAATGCAGAGTGATCCTCAGATGGGTATCGCATGGCTTGGAAAATGTTGAACTTGACCATTTGGTCACTAAATTCCATGGATAAGATGTCTGAATGGACATAAATCTTGGTTCTCACAGTCATAAGGAATGGTCTTCCTAGAATTAGGGGGGGATCGAGAAGAGTTCGTATCACCTTCCATATCAAGGACATAGAAATCAGCAGGGAAGATAAGATCATTGACTCGGACAAGGACATCCATAATTATTCCCTCAGTACTGGCTGTGCTTCGATTGGCCAATTGAATGACAACACCTGTTAGATATAAGGGACCTAGACCAAGGTTGGAGAATATGGATTTGGGCATGACATTAATTGAGGCTCCTAGGTCTATGAGTGCATCATCAAAGTTGGAACTTCCAATTTGGCATGGAACCGTAAAGGTCCCTGGATCTTTTCACTTTATGGGAATAGATTGCTGGGTGGAAACATTTTCGAAGGTCCTAAGTTGCCTCTTGTGGTTACACAACTCCTTGAGAAACTTGGCATAGTTAGGAATTTTTTATGGCATCTAAGAGGGGAATGTTGACTTCAACACGTCTAAACATGTCGAGCATTTCAGGATCGGGTTCAAAGGACTTATTTGGACTAGAAATGGCTTGAGGAAAAGGAATTGGGTTCCTAAGTGGAATTGAAGGAGGTGAGGGAATTGTTTTAGGTTCCTTTTCAAGTTTCTTTTTCTTTTCATTTTCTAGGTCAACATTTAAAGGGGGTTGGAGGACTTATCTTGAGGCATAGTAAGTTTCTTTCCTGATATAAGTGAAATTACACTTAAATTACCCTTGGGGTTGGGTAATGATTGAGTAGGAAGTTGGGAAGAATTGGATGGTTGCTACTAACTATGGTGGGATGCAAGTTGACCAATTTGGGTTTCAATGTTCTTGAGGCTGGAATGGGTGAAGGAGGAAAGATCTTCCCTTGAACTTTCACAAGGTTTCTTGGAAGAATAGGCTTGTCCCAGATTAGGATCACCTAGATTTAGGTTCTTGGGAAAGAAATTTTATTGGTTTTGGAATTGGGAAGGCTCACTAGGATAATGGAATCCAGGAGGAGGATTGTTCCTTTGAGGTTGAGGAATAAAAGGATAAGGTTGTTGGAAGTTACCAACACCTTGACCATATTGAAACTGGTTTGGGTTTTTAGGATAGAATTGAGGGGGATGAGATATGGGATTACCATACCTAAGGCCTTGGTTATAGGAAGAAGAGAAGGGCTAAGAGTGAGGTTGGTTGAAGTTTCTAACAAACTGACCTGATAGTTGAGGGTTGATGTTACGCTGAGCATATGCTGCATTGAGCTCCATTGGTCCAGATGAATCAGATTGATCCTCTTAAAGTTTTGTACATGTTTCAGTTGGATGAGATGAAGAGTTGTAGATTCCACAGTTATTGATAGGTCCAGGAAACATTGATTGCGGAGAAGATGAGGTTGGGGATTTGGTAGCCACAACTAGTTGTCGCACAAGATTTGTAAGTTCACTCATCCGCTCAGTTATCTTTTTCGGCTCAATTGATTGATTATCTTGGGCTTGTTTGACTTGAGAATGTGCTCGAGTATGGAATTTTTGTGTGTTTCTAGCCATGTTACTTATGAGATCTCTTGTAGCTGTAGGAGTTTTATCAATAAGAGCACCGCCACTTGCGGCATCAATGAGAGTTCTCTCCATAGCCAATAACCCCTCATAGAAGTATGTGATCAAGAGTTGGTCAGGAATTTGGTGATGTGGGTATGTTGAAACAAGATTTTTGAGCCTCTCTCAGTACTCATGGAGTGATTCACTTGGGAACTGATGGATACCACTTATTTCCTTTCGGATAGAAGCAGTACGAGAAGCAGGAAAGAATTTTTCTAAGAAAAGTCGCTTCATGTCATTCCATGTGGTTATGGAACCAGGAGGGAGGTAGTAAAGCCATAACTTGGAAGTCTTAGCTAGGGAGAAAGGGAATTCTCAGAGTTTGATTTGTTCCTCATAAAACCCTTGTGGCTTCATGGTAGAGCACACTACTTGAAACTCTTTAAGGTGGAGATGTTGATCCTCACCGGCTAGCCCGTGGAAATGAGGGAGAAGATGAATCAAAACCGATTTGAGTTCAAAGTAAGCCTCTATGTTTGGATATTGAATACCAATAGGAGGGTAATTCATATTAGGGGAAACAAGTTCTTTAAGTGTTTGTTCCCTAGGATTGGCTATATCTAATTCAATTGGTTGGACAAGGATTGGTTCTTGAATTATTTGATTATCTCTTATGTTCCTCCTAAGTTGGCGAAGTGTTCGCTCAATTTTAGGGTCAAAAAAATCTGAGGGATTGTTTGGGAGGCTACAGGGAATTTATAAAGATTTGGAATAATGATGAAGATAGGTTTTTTGTGTTTTTTTTCAGTTTATGATTTTTATGAGAAGATATGTTTTTCTTTGTGGTTTTTTTCAAATTTTTTTCAAATTTTTTTTGATTTTTTTACAATAACCAGAAACTAATTACTACTTAAAGAACCATCCCTGGAAATGATGCCATTTTAAATGCGTGGCCGATTGTCTCCTATCGACCAGTCAAGATTCTAGTGCTCTGCTAATGTGTATAGCAGCATTCGGGTCGAATCCTTGGCGATGATACTTTGTAATAGTCGTTTGTTTTTAGTTGATTGTATTTTGATTAGGGGGGTTTGTTTGCATAGATTAATTTAAATGATTGATTGAATATAATTGATTTAAAAAACTAATAAATATTGGGGTGAGTTCATCATTAGAGAGTTAAGTTTGTGATATCCTTGATCTTTTCTTTATATTGCATTTAAATTAACACCCACTTCACAAGATAACATTGATTGGAATTCCTAAGTGTTAAGGCTTTAATCTAAGCCTTAACTTAACTTAGGGTTCTAATCATTACCGTTACTTGTTTATGGTAGTGTATTTATGGTTCCAATAATCCATGGAAACCAAATGTTAAACAAAATATGTCATTAATCCATGACATGTTAAGTCCAACATACACAATGTTAAATTAACGAATACTCATCGAGAAAATACTCTCAATCAATTAACATCCCTAAATTTTGACTCACCCCAATGAGATATTTAATCATCCATTTGGGTTGTTAATAATCTGGTTATAATTATTATGATTATAATTTAAGAAGAGAAGAAAAATAAAGGGATAAGAAAAGAGTGGTGCATCGAACACACACACACGGGCAATGATGATAATTAAAAAAATGGACTTTAGATTGAATGAGGAAGCAAAATAAGGGAATGGAATTCAACTGTATTTAAAATATTTTAAGAAAATTAATATTAATCTACAGAATTTGGATGAGAATAAGAGATATTGAAGAAGAAACACGCATTAAAACAGAATTACAAAACACAAACTTACAAGATTACAAACGAAGAACAACAGAAAAGTGAAAGGAAACAAAGAGAGGAGGAAGAGTATCTCAAGTAAAAAATTGAGTATGTAAGGTCCTCCCAATCCTTTTTCAAGTCTTTGGTTGTTCCAATTTATTCTCCTCTCTTCTGAAATTCCAACCCCTTTGAAGGAGAGGAGGGGGATGCATTTATAGCCCAAGGAAGTGGACTGTTTTCATTCCCAATATGTCCCTCCAATTTCATCGCCAAGTTGGATATTCATACAGCCTAATCTAGAGATATATCCTTCCTCAAAGTTTTAGATAATAAATTTGTCCGACCTCTCTCAAAATTTGGAGTCATTTGGACCTATGGATCCAAAGTTATGGCCGATTTATTAAACAAATTTAATCTGTCCATTTCAATCCAATCTTTTTGAAGTCCAAAATGGGAAAGGGTTTTTGAATAGGAATATGCCTTCAAAGCCTAATGATTTCTTCAAAAAAGTAGGGATTATATATCTCCTCTTTCACAATGAAAAATCTCAGCTCTATTTGATGATTACATAATAAGACATGTCATGAATAGTGTCCGGATTTTAATTCCCGACCAGAATGGTGGGCTATATTTCAAAGCTTTATTTGGGCCTTTTGTTCTTGTATTTGGGCCCTGAAATTTCTATCCATGATTATTTTGGATAATTAAGAACATATGGTAGAGTTTCATAAAATTTGGGCTTCGGGATTTAGACCAGTAACTCAATCATCATGGCTGGTTCAGTTTCTTCACAAATTCTTTGGGTCATCTTGTGTGGTCCATGTGATCCTTCAAATGACAGAATTGGCCCATTATCCCTTATAATTAAATGTTATATATTTAATTAGGAATCCTACAAAACAATAACCAAACAATATTTATCATTAGGGGGAGAGTTATAAATAAAATAGTAAACTTACTCAATTGGACTACTTCTAAAAATGCTCAAAAATTATACTTAGCATTAAAACATTAATATTTCACACAAATTATGCACACTTAATATAAAATAAGTAAAGGGGGTATATAATAATTCATTAAAATATTAATAACATCAGGGATCCAGGACTAGGCGGTATGCGGATGAGACAGGTGGACGTGGAGAGCTAAGGTGGCGATCTGTACCTACCCTTCAGGTAGGACCCCCAGAGGACAACTCAATATCTTTTTCCCCTTTTTCAGTTGTATTGTTCCTTTCAGTTGTATTTGTACTTTTCAGTTGTACTCGTACTTTCAGTTGGGCTTGTATTCCGTCCCCATTTACTTTCATCAATCCTTTTACTATAGCAGTTTACTCAATATTTGCTTCTTATTGTGTTCTCAGACTATGTGTTTGTACAAGTTTAAAGGAAATGCCTTCCCATTTTAGGGAATACGCCTTTCAGTGCTATTCGCTAGCCCCTGGCCTATGGAAGGCGGGCTTGGGGTAGTCACAGCACGGGCCCCAAGGGATGGGTCGTGACATTCCCATAGAGATATTACCCTTTATTACTCTTACTTAAAACTTTTATTCATAACTTGGGGAAAGGAAACATAAGAAATGGTGATCTTAGATGCTTAGTAAGGGTAAATAAAGGAGATCCATAATCATATCATGAGCATAAGGGTATGAGAACATTAGAATAACATTTGAAGATCATTCCATGCATATCAAAGATCATATAAATGAGTCATGGAATAAATATTGGATGTTAATAATACATTAATTACAATGAAATCAAGAGTATAAACCATTAAAGCATAACATAAGAATAAAATATGAAATTATGGTAGACATATAAACATGTAATATCATTCACTATAAGTCAAGGTGCATTGCCAAAACTTTTTTGAGAACTTCATGGGGATTACACCTACTGAGAGGGAAAAACCACCATACCCAATCATAGTTCTTTTCATATAAGGGATCATGTTTCCCCTTATTCCCATAGTGGATCGAGTTTCCCCTTCTTCCCATAGTGGATTTCTTTTCCCCTTATTCCCATAGTAGATCAAGCTTGTCTACTTGTTTCCCATCATTATCTCATGAGATATAAATATTTACCCAATGCATTGGAGAGAGATATAGGTCCCACCCCTCTCATAAGGAAATCATACATACATATACCACAAGATCATAAAACATTCATTTTATCATAAACCATAAAAAGATATGGGTTTCATAAACATCATATCATAACCCATGAAACGAAATGGGTATCATAAACATTTAATCATATTATAGCCTATAGAAAATAGATAGGATTCATAATCATTTCATTATTGAATAACCCATGAAAATAAATGGGTTCCAAAAGAGTTTTATCATGGTATAATTCATGGAATAGAAACAAGTTTCATAAACAACTTGACATCTTAAACATAAATCATTCAGAGAAAGAATGAAAATAGTTTCCTTAGATCATATACATAGTAAATCATAAACTATATAAAATTATGTCATCTTATACAGAGAATGATTTTGAAAGACAACATGGAGCATTTATTAAGGGAAATAACCTTTCTTTGAAAATCAATTTTTAAGGCATAAAAATTTTCAAAATACTTTTCTTTGAGAACTAATTTAAAAATTTATAAAATAAGATTAAAAATCACCTAAAACATTCCATGAAGAAAATATAATTTCCTCTTAAAAAAATCTTTTTAAAACATAAAACATTTTGAAACCCATTTTCTTTGAAAACAACTTTGAAAACTTATAAACAAAGATTTGTAATCATTTAAATCCTTTTATTTAAAAATAACCTTTTGAAAACATAAAAAAGAATATTTGAATATTATTTAAAACAATTTTTAAACATAATTTTTTTTGAAAACATTTTTCTTTGAAAATAACCTTGAAAACATATAAAATAAGATTCAAATAAATGAAATCCATGATGGTGGATAAATCCGTACAAGCCAAACATTCCTTTTGCATCGTAAAATGTTTTTAAAAAGTGACTCGATCAGAAAATGAAAAGAAGATTCTTTTTAAAAAAACCATTTTGTTAAAAAGTTAAAACTTGGGAAAAAATGTCTTTTAAAGATCATATGATAATAACAGAACATTTTTAAAGCATTTCTTTAGAAAAAATGGTTCTGAAAGAACATAGATTTTCAACTGAAGAGAGAGATAAGGTCATATGTTCTTAATTTTTATTCTTAATTATCTTATGTACCAAAGAGTGTAAAAATGGTACCATTACTTATAGATATCATGAATAACCATAGGATAATAAAATTTATGAGATTTTATGAGATATTGATCATATTATTTCATCAATGGAAGCATAATCATTAATAATCCTGATAAACGATGAGATTGTAGCAATAAAATCTTACCACTTTGGTAACTTTGAATCATAATTACCATGAGATAATTACATGAAGCTTAAAATATAATTAAAATAATAATATTCATGATATAAAATTTCAAAGGGTAGTATTTACACCTCATATAAGAATACAGGTGTATAACATGACATGTATCACTAAGAAGTCAAATTGAGAAAAAATTTCTTTATCGATTTGGTAACATTTGAACCATAAACTCAATAAATTGATATAATAAAATGGATATGTAAATATCCATAAATAAAAGTATAATATTCATATAATACATTCATAGGAAGTATATACACCACACAAAAGAAATGAGTGTTGAATAAGGTATAAGTCTCACAGAAATAAAAGTGAGACAAGGAAACCCTTACTACTTGAGTAACTTTAGAATCATGATCCCCATGAAATAATAACATAAATTGAAACATTAAATATCATTAAATAAAGTATTTTAATTATATAACATGTATTATGGAAGTATATACACCACATAAAAAATGGTAGGTGAATATGGCATGTATCTCACGAATATAAGAAAGTGAGATGAAATTCCCTTACCTCAAGTCTTGAATTTATTTATACATGTTATGACCTCATATATAATAAATATAATTTTATTATACATATAGAACATAACCATATTATTATATATTATACCACATATGATTTTATTATGACCTTATATTACCTGTTTATTAACAATTCTGTCATTAGGTTATGTTTTGGGTAATAACTACTTTGTTTTTCATACATGTTTTGACTTGTTATTCTTGATCATCTTACTTATATTATGATTTAGTTTTTTATAGAATGTAAAACATGCTATAAATATCATATATATTCAGTATATATTTATTTATAATAATCTATAAAAGATAAAAATAGGAAATGAAATACACCGTTCATGGTGACGACATGTCGTACGTACGCATGAATACTGTTTCCATTTTCATGGATTATTTAAAGAAAGAAAGTAAATGAAATATATAGTGTCCCTGACCAAATTAGACACCCTAATAGTGTTATCATGAGATATTCCACTATCCTTAGGTGTTCCTCCCTGTACATCAAAGGTTGTCGACTAGCATCGAGGGTGTAATTTAACAAGTTGGGGAGACTATACCCTCTGGGGATAAATAATAATACAAGCATGAGTATATAATATAACATTCAGTGGAAAGGTATGAATAATAAGTCTCAAAATAGACCCACCAATGGTGGAATCACAGTCAATATCATATAAATAGTGGAAGCAATAAATAAACAGAAGTAGCGGAAAATAAATAAAAAATCCAGTAAGACCAATACACCACTTGTGGCACTACTAAAACAAACAAGAAAAACATGCATTTCATAACAGTCCATACATGTCAATATAAAAAATAGGGTCACTAATGGCCAACAAGTACAAGTCATACATATATAGTATGATGATATATAAAAGAAACTAAAATGGAAACTCTAGCTAAGCATGACCTCAAGACAACATGTCGACATCCCATGCTAAACTGCACTACGAACTAGCTCTTGAAGCCAATACCTTACCTGAACGTAAATACATAAAGTCTACACACATCCCAAAGGGACCATGTAGGGTTTGAAAACATGTATTAGTATGATACCACCCAAGTGTTCATACCCAACATGAGTGTTTAAGCAGGTGTATATCAAAATGAAATAAAGCTGCTCAAATCGATAAACAAAAAAAGCTTACCTGGTTCTCAATAACCAATAGGAAGCCCTAACCAACCTTGAACAATGTTGGAATCTGAATTGGAGAGGATCCTTTCCCCATGGCCCAAGGTATCCCTAAATTATCATAGTCTAGGTGAACCCTTAGGTTCCACCTCAAATCATGTAACTCGACACCATCGGCCTCATGACACCTCATGTCTCAATAAGTACCAACGTCTTGAAGGCACACTCAACAAATAGTAACCTGGTCCCATGGAACCCTACTTGAAAGCACATGTTATCCAAAATCTTGACAACTAGAGGAATAGTGATGTCTATCCTCAAAATGAATCCAGTCCCACAACCTCAATCACAGTGAGCCTCAACCCCTAACCGATAGCCTCATCTCTATCAACCGAAGGCTCCTTACCTTCTATGTGGATTTCTATGACAAGAACCCCCAAAACATAATCACCTAATATGCAACTACCGAGGGACTCTACCCAAATGAGTGGTCAAAACCACCTCATCAATGGAGTCAACCTATGTGAAAATAGCTCAATTCGGCGCTTTGGTCATCACGAGTGAGAGGAAATCACCAAGATATCACCTAAACCACATCAATATTGGAACCTCGTGACCCTGAGACCATGTCACTCAATTTTTGATGGTCATTCCTTCCCAATATCATAGGACATGACCAACCTAATGGCCTCTCCTCCTCAAACTATGTCCTCGATATCCAATCCTATGGTCAAACCCCTCCAAGCAATTCAGGCCAAGCCCAACTAGTGATCAACATCACTCAATCTTGATGGCCTAGCAACCTCAACCTTGGGCCAAGCCTGTCATGACCCCTAGGGTCCAAACACATCATTTCAAAAGAAAAGAATATATATATATATATATATATAATTCACTTAAATAATAAATTTAACTCACTACAATTGAATTTCACCAACTAAACAAGCACATCAATTTATCATGGAGGTCTTGAATGCCTCTAGTTCGATTAACTAATAAAAAAAATAATCAATTTAAATGAATTTGATACCCCTGGCCAAACCATACCAAGGACTAGTAATATCCTCTAACCCAGACTCACTTGAGAAAAATAGGTATTGGGAATTCCCAACAACATCCCATGGGTCACACGATCATTTTAATATGAAGCAATAGATATAATTGGGTATCTCTCAAAATAACCAAAAGCATGCTAAAATCCACACTAGCCAAATGTCTGAAAAAACACAAAACAAGATATGAACCACATATCTTGGACTCGTAGACATAGGAACATAAAATATAGAGCTATAACTTGAAGTTGATTGGCATAGATCTGAGTTTCCATCGAATGCCTTAAAAATAGGGTGAAATGGCCCAAACAGATATTTCTCTCTATGAGGTGAAAAAGAAGAAGAATAAGGGTGGGTGTGATTATCCTTACATATACAACTCCAACACACCTAAAGGATCTAAAATCAGACCATCGATGGAGGAGAGGGATCAAAAGGGGAGAAGAGGATGAAAGGAGGGATTCCTCCTGTGCAGCGCACGACCAAGGTAGAAGAAAAGGAGATAAATAACAAAATAAAGAAAAACAAAAACTTAAAAAAACACTCTGTATAGGTGAAAGGCGTTGTCATGGGCACTGTCAAATGATGTTTGATTTTGGGTTATTTAGGTGCAGCAGAGTGGCTGACCAAAGTTGTCTCTCAAAGGAGGAAGTAATTTAAGACAACATATTAAAGGTATTTCAAAAATAAAATTAAATAACTCAAACACAATACTTTAAAGGATGGTGTGTGGGTGGGGGGGTTATTTTTTATAAAACTAAAATATTTTTTTTGGAAGAATATTTCATTTTTTTGTTTTTATTTTTGAAATGAAGATCGATTAAATAGACACAACAAGAAGATGTTTTTTTACAAAATATTTTAAAAGGCATAATCAATATAATTATACCTCTTCACTTACTTATTAACAATTATCATTTAAATTAATATCCACTTAATTATAATCCACTAATTTTTTAACCCCTGAACCATATGAGAATTAAATAAACCATGAAGATGAAATGAATTAAACCCGATGCTAGTTTCAAAACATGAAATCGTAGCAACCTACTTTGATTGATGTTCTAAGTATAGCTTATGGTCAGTGGTAAATTAGGGCATATATCCATTCTAGAAAATGAGGATGAATTGTGTTTAGGTATTTTATATGAACTCTAAAAATTTATCCCGGGTGCTTTTGTTTCACCGGTTAAGGTCGCGCTCTCAAAATTCACACATTACTCGACCTCGCGTGTTTTTGCATGAATCATTCAATTGCTTTATTAGTTTAAATTAAATTAAAAACTCAATTAATAGATCATATTAAGTGAATTACAGTATCTCATTGATTCAAAATAACTGAATTAATAAGGTTAGTGGTAGATCGATTACTAAAAGGAACTACTCTTCCATGGGCGGTGTAGTCATCATAGAAACATTTTGCATGTGCAAATGTTAGAAAGGGTAGAAACCAATCTCGTTTCTACTCTTGATTTACTGCCCAAAGAGGAAAATTAATATAATAAAAAAATTGAACAAAACATAATAAAAGATAAGAAATAAAAGAGGAAAAAATTAGTTTATTATGAAAACACAAACATTACAACATGAGAAAGACATGAAGGCTTCAATGAAGGGATCCTTACTTCAAGAGATCCCCATATGAGTATAGGAAGTTCCAAAACCTACAATGTGATTAGAGGACTCCTATGAAACTCCCAAATTGTATCACTTCAATCCTTGGTCTAACTTACAAATGAGGTTCCCAAGGTGTCAATTTATAGCCAAAATGGGAAGTGGTTTTAGGCACCTAGATTTAGATATACCACTTGTGTCTCGGTTTTCAGTTGGTAAATGGCCTTATATCAACTTAGAAAAAAGTGAAAAGTTGTATCTAAGAATTTTTCTATCTCCATGTCAAATTTGGAAGCCAATGGAGGATGATAGTTCAAGATATGACTGAAATATAGAACAAACATTTTGACTTCGTGCAGATTATATCCCCCGGAAAGATTAGTTCTGATGGCCTACTTAATGGGAGAATTGGGATTCAGTTTCTTGAGATAAGTTGTATCCCATGAAGTTTTGGAGAGGCCCACAAAATTTTATCCCATTTTAAGTTATTTATTTTGAGAAATGTTTAAAAAACTGGACAAATGTCCTTGGGATTCCATGCAGTTTGACCCATTTCCCTTATGGATCCTCTTCGACCCTCCAAATCACCTCCTCCTACAACAAAATCACCAAAACAATATTAATTTCCATTTTTAACAGTGATAAAAATTTAATAATTGAATCAAATTGGATGTGAAATTTGAGATAATATTTGTAATTTTAAATACAAAACTAGTTTAAAACAGTGATGTAGGGGTGAAATAAAGCAGTGAATTGTGATGTGATCACACCCCCACACTTACCCTTTTTCACTCCTAAAAAAAACCTCACATCATGTATTCCAATTTTTTTTTGAAAATTAAACATCCATATCAAATCAAAAAAAAAATTAAAACACATATCCTTGAGATCCAATAATTCCACATCAAGAAACAAAATATACCACACCTCATAAAAAACCATTATTTCAAGTTCTCCATTTATATAATTCAATATATTTCCACTTCATTTTACCTCCCATGCACAAAAAACACTTACCTCACTTTAATTTTCTCTCATCACACAAATTTCAATTTTTCAGCAATGTCTTTCTTATCCAAATTCATACAAGGGTCACCATAGGCTTGATAAATTCCTACATCACCACCTAATGTGAGTTGAGGACATAATTTTATCATGATTACTTTTCAAGTTTATTCTATGGATTTTGGTTGGTAGGATTTAGATGTGAAAAATTCTGAGGCTGAATGAGGCGGTCTTGACTCTTTTTGAAGAAAATTTTCATTATTCTAATTTTCACTCAAGTATGGTCTCCTCCTCACTCCCCTTAGTATCAATTCATCTCCATCATCATGAAAACTCATGGAAATTTTACACCATTAATCATTTCATAAAAAAATATCAATCTTATAAAACATAGTTTTTTCATGAAAGAACGATATATGCACAACTTTATTTCTTCATTGGAAGCTCTAGAAAGACACAACTTCTTTTATCATGAAAGATTTAGAAAGGCACAACTTTCAACAGAATGATATTTTAGTAGCAAAAACATCTCTTAAGAATTTAATTTTCCACCCAAAGTATCAAAAAATGTGGTAGCACAACACAAGAAAACTTCCCCCACACTTATGTTCAACTAGATTGTGCAATTTCACTTCAAGAGTTGGTTGGATAGGGAAAATTGTCTTGTAATATGGATATCCTAACAGGATGGATTCTAAGGGATACAAGGATTAAATGTTCAAGGTAGGACATTATAAAAAGGGTTCTTATGAAATAGAGGCTTCAATACCAAATAAATTCCTTAGTCATTTAAAACACAATTACCTCAAACCCTCAAGTTTTGACATGAATAAATGAAATTCTGGTTAAATCAAGCACAATTTGGTTCTATTAAAAAGTGAGTTAAATGTAAATAATATGAAAATAATTGTTCAAAAGCCTCACAAGAAATTGATTTAAAATATAAAGACTGTGAGATGTGGCATGAGATTCAAAACTCAGAGTATTTTTCATGAAATTACTAAAGATTTGAACTTGAAATGAAGTCATTTTCAGCATTCATTTAAGCTCATTTTTATGGGATAAATTATTTCGCTTGTTGATATGGATTTTAAAATCGTGATGAGAATCATTTCAGCTCAAAATTTTCAAAAAAACATAAAAAATTGAAAAATAAACACACAAAAATTGAAAAAAACATAATTTTTTTTTGAAAAACATTGAAAAACAGGAAAACAGTTGATTTTACTAAACTAAAATATTCCATTCCCCACACTTAAAATATTTCATTTTCCTCAATATTAACCCATGAGATGATATGTGAAAATGAAATACATAATTTTAAATAGGAAAAATAATATAAAAGTGAAAGGGTTAGGAATAACCTGATATGCTCAAGTGATGATGGGGTCATGTAGTGTGATGAAATCCACTACATCAGTAGTAAGTCCCTTAATTTATTTCTTAAAACATTCCCCTTTGACTATAAATATCCTTCCTATGTCCTATAGTGCAATATCCACTACACCATAAGAAAGAATAGATAAAATATAAGGACCTAACCATTTGGAACGCAACTTACTAGGAATCAGCTTCAGTCATGAACTATAGAGTAGGACTTTCTCTCCAACATGAAACTCCCTTTGTTGGATAAATATATCATGAGATGATTTTTATCTTTCATTGTATAGCCTTGAGTTCTCATATGAATACAATATAATCTCCTCAAGCTCTTGAATTTTCATCTTCCTTTGGATTCCATCTTGGGCCAAATCTATATTGCATTTCTTTATATCCCAATAAGCCCGATTATCAACTTCCATGGGAAGATAACATGCTTTTCCAAAAACAATATGAAATGGGGACATACCAATGGGTGTCTTTTATGATTTCCTATAATCCCATAGTGCATCATCCAAGTGCTTGCTCTAATTCTTCCTATTCAGCTACACGGGTTTCTCCAAAATTTGTTTCAACTCACGATTAGAAACCTTAGCCCGACCATTTGTTTGGGGGTGGTATGGTGTTGATATTTTGTGTTTCAACCAATAATTCTAAAGGAGGGAAGCCAAATTATGATTGCATAAGTGTGTCCCTTGGTCGCTAATGATGGACTTTGGTACTCCAAACCTACAAAAAATCTATGTCTTGACAAAGTCCACTACAACATGAGAATCATTAGTCCTGGTGGCCTTAGCCTCCACCCATTTACTACATAATAAAAAACAACCATGATATAGAACAACCCAAGTGAACTAGGAAAAGGACCCATAAAATCAATTCCCCATACATCAAAAATCTCACAAGATAATATGGGTTGTTAGGGAATGTCATGTCTCCTAGAAATGTTTCCAGTGTGTTGACAACGAGTGCAAAAATTACAAAACAAATTAGAATCATGGAATAATCTAGGTCAATATAATCTAGATTCTAATACTTTCTTAGTTGTCCTTTGTGGTCCGAAGTGTCCTCCACATGAGAGTGTATGGCATAAATGCAGAACAGAATGAAACTCATGATCAGGAACACACCGCCTAATAACTTGATCACTACACATGCACTAGAGGTATAGACCATCTAAAACATAAAATCTTGACCCACTCTTTAACTTTTGGACTTGATGTTTCTTTAAATTTTCAGGGATTTCAGATACAATAAGGTAGTTCACTAAATCAGAATACCAAGGATGTGTACTTGAGATGGAATAAAGATGCTCATCGGGGAAAGTGTCCTGAAGTGGTACCTGGTCCAAGGTGTCATCCTCTAGTGTGTGAGTAAGTCTACTCATGTGGTATACCAATAAGTTTTATTACCCCTTCTTGTACTTTATCTCAATATCAAATTCTTGAAGAAGGAGTATCCATTGGATTAGCCCAGGCTTTGCATCCAGATTCTTCAAGAGGTATCTCAGAGATGCATGGTCAGAAAAAACAACTACTTTAGAGCCCAATAAATATGAACAAAATTTATCTAAAGAAAATATGATAGTAAGAAACACATTTTCCCTAATTGTGTAATTTTATTGGGCTGAATCTAGTGTCCTAAATGTATAGTCAATCACATGTGAACATCCCTCCACCCTATGAGATAAGACAACCCCAACCGCGAAGTTGGAGGCGTCACACATAAGCTCAAAAGGAAACTCTCACCATGGGGGATTTATGATCAGTAGAGTGGTCATACACTTCTTTATCTCATTAAAGGAAGTCTTGCAAGAATCATCAAACATAAAATCAGAATCCTTTTGAAGTAATCGTGACATAAGAAGTGCAGTCTTACTAAAATATTTGATGAAGTGTCGATAAAATCCTGCATGCCCTAAGAAAGATCTTACATCACACACACATGAAGGATAGGGTAAGGATGAAATAATATCTACCTTAGATTTACCAACCTCTATCCCATGTTTCGACACTACATGCCCTAGGAAAATGCCAATATCTACCATAAAATGACAATTTTCAAAGTTTAAGACCAGATTCTTCTCAATAAAATGATTCAACATATTTCCCAAAATACTTAGACATTTATCAAATGAGGATCCATATACTGTAAAGTCATCCATAAATACCTCCATTCAGGTCTCAATAAAATCAGAAAAAATAATCACCATGCATATTTGGAAGGTACATGGGGCATTGAAAAGTCCAAATGACATCCTATGGTAGGAAAAAATACTGAATAGTCAAGTGAATGTTGTCTTCTCATAATCTTAGAGAGCAAAAGGAACCTGAAAATATCCAGAAAATCCATCCAAGAAACAAAAGTGTATTTTCCCAGCTAGTCTCCCAAGCATCTGATCAATAAATGGGAGGGGGGAATGGTCCTTACGAGTGGACTGATTTAGTTTCCTATAATCAATACACACACACCAACTGTTTTGTACCCTCATTGGAACTAACTCATCTTTATCAATTTTAATAACAGTAACACCACTTTTCTTAGGCACAACCTGAATAGGACTCACCCACTAGGAATTTGAAATGGGATAGATTATACCTACCTTGAGAAAATTTTCAACCTCTTTTTTAACAACCTCCAAAAGTGTTGGATTGAATCTCCTTTGTGGCTGCCTAACCAGTTTAGCCCCATCCTCCAAAAGAATCATATGCATGAAAATGTAGGGGCTAATACCTGATATGTCAGCTGAGGTCAACCCAATTGCTCTGATGTTCTCCCTCAAAAGATTCAAAAGTTTTTATTCATGTTCAAAAGGGAGATTTTTAGCAATTATAATAGGTAATTTCTCACCACTAAAAAAGTATGACTATTTTAGATTTGGTGGTAATGGATTGAGTTCCAATGTAGTGGGGTGATGTATGGATGGAGAAATTTAAGGAATTGAAATATGTACACAATGAACATTAGTATCAGAATATACATCATCAAAATCAGAGAATAAACCATCAAATCCATCAGCATACTCAACAACCCTGTCAGAATCAAAGTTCACATGATCAAAATCAGAATATAAATCCATTTAAAAATAAAATCTAAGAGAGTATTGTGCATTATAAATAGGTGTAGAAGTACTCTTAGACATCAAACTAGAACCAATACTCATAATCACCCTAAGGATAGGACAATCAAATTCCATGGGGTTTTTATTTGGTGGTTCAAAATGGGAGATAACAAATGTAGAATGGTCCTCTAAGGGGTACTTCATGGAGTCCATAACATTAAATATCACAACTTCATCCACAAACTCCATGTAAAGTGTACCATCATTGACATTTATGATAGTTTTTTTTAGTTTTGAGGAAGGGACTACCTAAGATAATGGGAGCATGAGAACTCACCTGATCATCCTCCATGTTAAGCACATAAAAATCTGCTGGAAAGATCATGTCTCCTACCCAGACAAGTACATCCTCATGGACTCCCATTGGATATTCTGTAGATCTATTTTCCAACCACACCACTACTCTTGTCGGATTCAACTCACCAACCTGTAAAGAAGAGAATACAGAGTGAGGCATCACATTTATAGAAGCTCCCAAATCACAAAGAGCATCATAAAAGTGTAACTCCCCTATGGTGCATGGGATGGTGAATGTCCCAAGATCCTTTCACTTTTTTGGAATTGCTAGAGTTTGTGTAATGAGTTCTGACACATTCCTTCCAAGATTGATCCTCTCATTACCCTTGATTCCTCCTCTATTTGTAAAAAGTCATTTTAAAAATTTGGAATACCTTTCTATTTATTTAATGGCTTTATGTAAAGGGATGTTGATCTCCACACGCTCGAATGTATCCAAAAATTCTTTTTTGCATCACCTATTAATGGATATTTTTGGTTTTAACAACTATATTTGGAAAAGGAAGGGGTTTAGGAGGAATATCATTAATATTTTTCTTAACTTTATCTTTCTCCTTGGGTTTCTCAATAGTTGGTGTGGAATGAGGCTTTTCTGGATTTGAGGTGAATCCTGATGGAATGGTAGGTAAAAATGTATCATTAATTTGCATCCCACTTCTCAATATGATGACACTAACACCCCCTTGGGATTTGGAGTGGGTTGGGACAGAATATTTCTAGAGTTCTTACTTACCAGTTCATGGAGGGTAGTGTAAATCTGGCTCATTTGTGTCTTAAACTCCCTTAGCTCTAAACCTTAACTCTTTAGATCATTCTGTTGATTAAGAAAAATTTTCTTAAAAATGTTATCAATGTTATAATCTACCTTGGGTGGGGGATTCCATTGTTGTTGGATTGTTGATTCTTGGTATTCAAATCTCATTTAGGGTTGTTGGAAACACTGCTGGTAAGGCGGAGGCTACTGGAAGTTTTGTTAAAAAGGGGGACTTTGTTGTTGTCCATATCCATACCTCATATCTGATTGATCCTTCCAACCTTGGTTGTATGTTGGTGAAAATGAATCAAGATTATTTTGGGGATATGGTTGTTTTTTCTATTGATATGGTCGCCCAGGAAACACTGCTACACAATCTTCTGTTTCTTGTAGTTGGGGGTGATAGTCAGTTGGGTGGCTTGTCTCAGTGAAAATACCACAAGGCCTTGAAGGAGGGGGTTGGGATGTCTTTTGTACCAAAGAAATCTATATCACCATAGTTTCCAATTCTTCTAACTTTGTATTAATCAAATTACTTTCAAGAGAATATGAACTTACCTGATGTACTCCTATAACATGTGGGGTACCTTGATCACTAAATTGTTGAGAGTTTTGTGCCATATTTTCAATCAATGCATGTACGACTACTGGTGTTTTTTCAACCAATGACCCTCCAGCCGCAACATCCACCATGATCCTCTCCATAGGAGTGAGTTATTCATAGAAATATTGGATGATGAGTTTCTCAATGATTTGGTGATGCAGACAGCTTGCACACAACTTCATGAATCACTCCCAGTACTCATGCATTGAATCCCCTTGTGCTTTCCTGATCCCTAAGATCTCCTTACGAATGGAAGTGGTCCTTTATGTTGAAAAAAATCTATTAAAGAAAACACTCTTCAAATCATTCCAACATGTTACATATTCAAGTTCTAAATAATACATCCAATCCTTTGCGGCTCCATCAAGTGAGAATGATAATGCTCTTAGTTTTATTTTATCTTCAGAGAAATTTCTTGGTTTTAGGGTTGAGAAAACCACATTAAATTCTTTAAGGTGTTTCTTTGGGTCCTCACTAGATAATCCATGAAACTTTTTAAGAAAGTGAATTAACCCAGATTTCAGTTCAAAGTCCGATTCGAGATTTGGGTATACAGTACAATTTGGTTGATAGTTAATATCTGGTGCATCTAAATCTCGAATGGTTCTATTCAGTTCATTGTTATTGTTTTCAGCCATTGTTTCTTGTTTTATATTTGAACTTGAATTACTTACAATTTCAATGTTACTATAAAGGAGGAATTATTTGGCTGGTTGAATGTTGAAACTTCTCATAGACTAAGAATGTTTGATTCAAGCCCTAAGGCTGCGTTCAATCTCAGGGTCAAGATTTAAGAGATCCTAGAGATTAGTTCATGTCATAAATAAATAAAAGTTAAAAAATAAATGAATAAAATTGGACCATAATAAAAAGAAAATAAGTTTGAGTTAGTCTAATAAAAATAAAAGAAGAGAGTAATAGAAAAAAAACTTGAGAAAGGGGAAAGAAGAAAGAAAGAGGAGAAGAAAAGAATTAAATGAAAAATAAAATAAATACCTCTAATTGGTTGAATAAATTACTTTCCTCCCCATAAATGACACCAATTTGAAATGATCTATCATGGTCACTCTCAAATGATGTTTGGTTTCGGGTTATTTAGGTGTAACAGAGTGGCTGACCAAAGTCGTCGCTCAAAGGAGGAAGTAATTTAAGACAACATATTGAAGATATTTTTAAAATAAAATTAAATAACTCAAACACACTAATTGAATGGATGGTGGGGGGGGGGGGGTGGGGGTTATATTTTATAAAACTAGAAGATGTTTTCTGGAAGAAGATTTCATTTTTTGTTTTTATTTTTGAAATTAAGTTCAATTAAAAAGACACAACAAGAAGATGTATTTTTTAGAAAATATTTTAAAAGGAGTAATTGATCTAACTCTACCTCTTAACTTATTTATTAATAATTATCATTTAAATTAATATCCAATTAATTATGATCCCCTAAATTTTTAACCCCTGAACCCTATGAGAATTAAATAAACCAAAAAGATGAAATGAATTAAACCCGAGGCTAGCTTCAGAACATAAAATCATAGCACCCTATTTTGATTGATGTTCTAAGTCTAGATTATGGTTAGTGGTAAATTAGGGAATATATACTTTCTATAAAATGAGGATGAATTGTGTTTAGGAATTTTATTTGAACTCTAAAAATTTTTCCCATGTGCTTTTGTTTCACCGGTTAAGGTTTCACTCTCAAAATTCACACATTACTTGACCTCACGTGTTTTTGCATGAATCATTAAATTTATTTCTTAGTTTAAATTAAATTAAAAATAAATTCATAGATCATATTAAGTGAACTATAGTATCTCATTGATTCAAAATAAATTAATGAATAATTTTATAGGTAGATCGATTACTAAAAGGAACTACTCTTCCATGGGCGGTGTAGTCATCGTAGAAACGTTTTTCATGTGCAAAGGTTAGAAAGGGTAGAACTCAATATCGTTTCTAATCTTGATTTCCAGCCCAAATAGGAATATTAAGATAAGAATAAATTTGAACAATAGATAAGAAAATAGAATAAATAAAATAGGAACAAATTATTTTATTATGAAAACACAAACATTACAACATGAGAAAGAGAGGGAGGCTTTGATAAAGGGATCCTTGCTTCAAGAGATCCCCCTATGAGTATAGGAAGTTCCAGAACCTCCAAGGTGATGATAGGAATCCTCTTAAACTCCAAAATGGGATCAATTCACTCCTTGGTTGAACTTTCAAATGAGGTGCCCAAGGTGTCAATTTATAGCCAAAATGGGAAGTGGTTTTGGGCACCCATATTTAGAGATACCAATTTTGTCTTGGTTTTGGGTTGGTAAATGGACTTATCTCGACTTGGAAAAAAGGTAAAAGTTTTATCCTAGAATATTTATTGTCTCTATGTTAAATTTTTATGCCAATGGAGGATTAAAACATGAGATATGGCCGAAATACAGAACAAATTTTTTGACTTCGTGCAAATTTCTCCCCTGTATAGATTGGTTCATATGGATCCCTTAATGGGAGAATTGGGATTAGGTTTTTTGAGATAAGTTGTATCCCATGTTTTTTTGGAGCGTTATACAAAATTTTATCCCATTTAGAGGCACAAATGTTGAGAAATGTGCAAAAAAGTGGACAAATGTCCTTGGGATTCCATGCAGTTTGACCCATTTCCCTTCTGGATCATCTCTGACCCTCCAAATCATCTCCTCCTACAACGAAATCACCAAAACAAGAATAATTTCCCTTTTTAACAGTGATAAAAATTTAATAATTGTATCAAATATTATATGAAATTTGATATAATATTTGTAATTTTAAATAAAAAACTAGTTTAAAACACTGATGAAGGGGTGAAATAAAGCAGTGAATTGTGATGCGATCAATAGGCCGCACAGTTTACCCGCATGGTTTTCCAAAACTTGTGGTAACTTTACAGGATATAGGGTAGAGATACTTACCAAAAGGGAACCCTCACATGGTTTACGAATGATTTTACCTAACTGTGATCAAACCATGAAAAAAAACTCGGTGAAAATTGAAGAGAACCTCACACGGTTGTGCGCATCACTCACAAAGTTTACCCAAACCATGCTGAAATTAAAAAACGAGCTACATGGTTACCTAGAAGGGCCCACGTGGTTTACCCTAAACCACACACCCTGACCAGAAACTACAAAATAGTCCTTTGGGCCTCTGACACTTCTAAAACCTTCTTGAAACACCCATGGCTTCAACCAAAGCTTGAAACTCATGTAAAAACATGACATAAAGTTTATGGAACTCTCATAGTTGAGTTCTGATCATCGTATTAGAAAATGAAATGGCCACTAATTGAAAAGTTCAAATATAGAGTGAATTTTGAACCGACTCAAAAACCCGAGATGTTATAATCTCCCCACCTTACCATAGCTTGTACCAAAGATATTAAATGAAACTCGAAGATGGTATTGAATATACCCATCCTAGTAGAAACTACTCAGACTACCCAAGTCTAGAAGGTATAGGTCAACTTACCTAAAGGGGGCTCCCCACCTTAGTAATTTCTTAACTCGATTTCATCCTGACCAAAAAAATCAAAAAAATAAAAAATAAAAAATAAAAAATAAAAGGTCTAATGACCAATTTTTGGATCCAAGGTCCTTCGATGATGAATCTTCACTCCCGTACCTCATTAGGTGCTCCTGTTTTATACCAGACACCCATTCACATTTCACACCGTATCAGTTACCTCATCGAGCCCATGTAACCCATAGGAACATCGAGGTATCGTATATCCACAGATGCTCAAATCAACCCCGATGACTGGCACCTCAACTACATACTGCACCATAATGGTGACTAGATGCCTCTAACCTTAGATAAGTCTCACATATCCTCGATGCCCTGGTTCCTTTCACCTTAATTAACCACATCCAATGATTCTCAATCATAGAACTTGGTGCCTCACCCCTCACACCTCACACACACACACACACACACACACACATATATATATATATATCAAACATATGATATAATGCCAACCTACTGAACAACGTCTGGTCAGTCCATTCACATATCCCATCACCTCGTTCACCAAAATAGACATGCCTTAATAGTCCATGACAAACAAAAACAAAATCAAATCACATCCATTCCCACAACGTACCTATGACTACCATCATCTCACCAACCTACTCAGAACCTAGCAACTCCATGACGTGTACTTGGTCTGAAGCACGACTGCCTAACACCTAGTCTACCTACATTGATACACTAGACACTAACCACTGACCCCAGTTATAGGTCCCACTATCTCTTCTATTTCCTCTACATACAACTAAAGCTCAGATACCCACACCTGGTACAAATCCTGAACCGATCTCAGAAGCCTGTGTCTACCCCTAAACCTAACTTCCGTCTGTATGAGAAGGCCTCCTATAGAACCTCTTGAGATTACCGACCTATCCACATGCCTATAAATCCTTTGGAGTCCACTCACATTGAGTCCGAACATGTTCTGGCTTCCCATAATGGAATAAAATTATAGAAGATCCATTACAAGGTGGTCTTCTCGAGTCCTTGGCCTGACCGTCCTGTTGGAACTCATCACGACCTTGCTTCCTACCATCCAAATAGTCACCAATGAAGTCACCTAAAGAATCTACGTAGCTCAAGTAAGACCTATTCATCAGGTTACTCTTAGCTATGAGCTATTGGTTCACTACCTCTAAGAATAAGGACAACCTAAAGATGTTTACCCGCACATGAATGGGGTGTCGTGAACCATCCTTAAAGCACCTCACCCTGGAGGTGTCATCACTGACCCTGCTAGGTGCAAAGTGAGACAACTCAGTGAATGTTTCTACATAGTCCATGATAGAAATTTTACCCTATTAAAGTCTCCATAACTCTTGATCCCTTTCCACCCTTAGCGTCATGAGGAAAAATTGATCGAAGAATTTGGCCTCAAAATCCTTATAGACTAAACCCTCGTGTTTGGCATCCTGAACCTGCACATCCCACTAGTGTTTGGATGGTCCTATGAGCATGTACGTCTCCAATTTGACCCTCCACCCCGGAGGCATCTCGATCATCTTGAAGATCATCTACATGCTCTCGATCTAGTTCTCATCCTTCTATGGACCACCCTAACCCTAAAAAAGCAGCGAGTGATGCGATTGGAACTCCCGTGTCAAATATTCCATAGATAGATATGCTCCCTAATCACCTCAGTTGATTCCCTAGAGATCCTACACCAGTATCGCTTGGAAATTCTCATCGATCCATGGCACAAAGGCTTAAAAATCTGGTGGCTTCCCTGCCTTCACCTAAAACTATGCTGGAACCTATCCCCGAGCCTTCCCCTGAGCTTATACCTTTTCTGCCTGACCCTCAGGGGTCTGAACCTGATTATGCTCCTATGAAACTAAACATAACCCTCCTAATGCTCCATCTATACATCTAGGAGGAACCCACTGAATATCATCAAATGGTCAGACAACCCATATATATATAATAGATAATATATATATATATATATATATAACGTAGATAGGGAAATAAAAAAAAGGAAGCACATACACACTACCCTAACCCTTCCCTATCACAACAATTCCCCATAGCATCCCAGCCTCATGTAATCCTTACCCACCCTCAACATAGCTAGGTATCATATAATCCCCGGGCCATTCTTTTCCTAGAAACCATTGTTGCCTCAAACTGATGACTGAGTCACCCAATCCCGGTGATCAAAATTACCTCAACCATAGCACCTTCCCGCTCTTATAAGAGCCAGACCCAATTCATTTATCACATGAAATTTCACACACACACACAAAGATATATATATATATATATTATATGGCATAAAAAATTTCATATTAAAAAATATAAAATTTAATAAGGAATTTGATATTTATCACATGGCATAATAATTTTACAAGGAATACATGCGTTTGTAAATTTGAAATACCCTAAAATGTTCCTATCAAAATCCAAACAACCTAGAAAACACAAGATACCTCACTTGCCATATTGGGACAAGGTACCAAATTCTCCCTTACCATACCAAGTCAAGGGTCACATATCACAACACTTTAAAAATTCACATACCAAGTGAACCACTCAAGGTGGAAATCATATAAACTATAATATAAGAAAAATAGAATAGCAATCACACCCATGGTAACTTGGCCTGTCTCTGATACATGGGGTTGGAGGCACCCAAGCATGAGTTCTAAAACCAGTTATGACATCACCTATTCTCCAAACTACCATAATCCAAATATTAATACCAAGAAAAGAGGTAAAAAGAAACTCTTCGGATACCATTTGTAGCATCCCTGACCCAATTAGTGACCCGAACTGTGCTATCGGGCTAGGTTCCATTGGCCTTAGGCATGACTCCCCATACGCCAAAGGCTTCCAACTAGTAGTGAGGGTGTAATTTAAAAATTTGGGTATACTATACCCTATGGGGAAAGATAATAATTCTAGTCTGATTATATAATATAACATTCAGTGGGAAGGTATGACTCAGCAAACTCAAACCATACCCACCAATGGTGGAAGAACAATCAATACCAAATAAATAGAGGAAGAAATAAATAAAAAAAATTAGTGGAAAGTAAATAAACAAGCTTTCATTCCCAACACACCACTTGTATCAATAGTAAAAATAATAATCGAAACATGCATTTCATAACATTCCATACATGTCAATATACAAAAGAGGGTTGCCAATGGATGACCAGTGAAAATCATACATATATATAATGATGATATAGAAAATAATCTAAAATATAAACTCCACCTAAGAATGACCTTAAGGTCACATGCCAACATCCCATGATAAACTACACCATGAACCAATTCCTGAAGCCAATCCCTTACCTGAACATAGAGACATAAAGTCTATAAGCTTCTTGAAGGGCCCGTGTAGGGTGTGAGAAAATGTATCAGTATGATACCACCCAAGTGTGCATACCCAAAATGAGTATTTAACTAGGTGTATATCAAAATTAAATAAAGAATATCAAATCATAAACAAACAAAGCTTCCCTAGTGCTCAACAGCCACTAGGAAGTTGTCACCTACCTCGACCAATGCCAGAATCTGAATCAGAGAGGATCCTTGGCCCATGGTCCAAGGTATCCATAAAGTATCGCATTATAGGTTAACCCTCATGTTACACCTCAAATCATGTAACCTGAAACCATGTTCCTCCTAACACCTTGTGTCTCAATAAGTATTGATGTTTCAAAGGTACTCCCAAAAAATAGTAACCTAGTCCCATGTACCCCTGCTCAGAAGCACACATTAGCCTAAAACTCAAAAATTAGAGGAACACCGATGTCTATCATCAAAATGAATCTAGGCCCATAGCCTCAATCACAGCGAGCCTCAACCCCCAACTGATATCCTCATCATTATCAACTAAAGGCTCCTCACCTTACACATGGATTTCTTTGACAAGAACCCCCAAACCATATTTACCTAAGATGCAACTACTGGGGGCCTCTACCCACATGAACGATCAAAGACACCTCATCAACAGAGTCAACCTATGTACACATGACTCATTTTGGTGCTTTGGCCATCATGGGTGAGCGATAATCATCAATATATCACCTAAACCACATCAACAGTGGCACCTCATGCCCTTGTGGCCATGTATTTCAATTTATGATGGTAATGCCATCCCAATATCATGGGACATGCCCAACCTAATGCCATCACCACCTCAAATGATGCCCTCTATGTCCAATCATATGGTCAAACCACTCAATAAATCCAGGACAAGCCCAACTAGTGATCAACATCACTCAATCCTAATGTCCTAGCCACCTCAAGCTCATTCCAAGCTCATCACGACCCCTGGGATCCAAAAAAATCATTTCACAAGAAAATAATATATATATAATTCAGTTAAACAAGAAATTAAACTCACTAAAAATGAATTGCACCAACTAAACAAATATATCAATTTATCATGGAGGTCTTGAATGCCTTTGGTTTGATTAACTAATTAAAAAAAAAATTAAACAATCAATTTAAATAAATTTGACACCCTCGGCCAAACCATTCCAAGGAGAAACAACCTCTAACCCGACCTTTCTCAAGTGAAATAGGTATTGGGAATTCCCAATGAAATCCCATGGGTCACAAAATTATTTTAATATAAAGCAACAAATATAATTGGGTCCCACTCAAAATACCTAAAAGCATGCTAAAACCCACACCACCCAAATGGCTAAAAAAACACAAAACAAGATATAAATCACCTACCTTGGATTCATAGATATAGGAATGTATGATATCAAGCACTAACTCAAAGCCAAATGGCATATATCTGATTTTCTGTCGAATTCTCTAACAATTGGG
Organism: Viscum album; assembly: GCA_963277665.1. Taxonomy (NCBI): domain Eukaryota; kingdom Viridiplantae; phylum Streptophyta; class Magnoliopsida; order Santalales; family Viscaceae; genus Viscum; species Viscum album. The sequence goes on along the minus strand of OY728151.1, from coordinate 1,818,616,325 downwards.
ATAAATGGACCAAATTGACATAGTGCTTCACAAGGTGAAAAAGAAGAAGAAGGGTGAGTGTGATTAGCCTTACATCTAAGACCCCAATGTACCTGAAAGATCTGAAATCGAATCAATGAAGGATAGGGATCAAAAAGGGAGAAGAGAAAGAAAGGACAACTTCCTCCTATGCAGTGTGTGACCAAGGGAGAATAAAGGGAGCGAAATAAGAAAATAAAGAAAAGGAAAGACTAAAAAAACCTTTTACATGCTATAGGGTTTACCTGCACGGTTTTAAAAACCCTGTGATAAACATATGAGCTACAGTACAGAGCTACTTCCCAAAAGGTAAACCTTTTATAGTTTGACATAATCATGCTAAAATCGTGTGGAAACCCTCTGTAACAATTATAGAGAACCTCATACATTTGTACGCCTCACTTTCATGGTTTAACCAAACCGTGTTACAGTTTAAAAACGAGCCACACAATTACCTGGAAGGGGCCGCACAGTTTACGCTAAACTATGCACCCTGACCTATAACTCCAAAATAGTCTTTTGGGCTTCCGATGATCCCAAAACCTTCTAAAAACACCCTAATCTTTGACCAAAGATCGAAACTCATGATAAAACATGATATAAAGTTGATGGAACTCTCGTAATTGATCTCCGATCATCAGATTAAAAAATGACATAGCCACTAATTGAAAAGTTCAAATCAGGAGTGAATTTTGACCCAAATAAAACCCATCCTTAATACATTCCATGTAAATTGTGAACTAATCACATCGCTTTGAGGAGGAGTTAGTCCACACGTCCACAAACGAAGTTATCATATTTTCACAAAATGGAAAGCATGAAGTTATGTGTTATATAACAATTCCATAAGAATAAATCAATCATAAATATCATAAATATCATATAAAATAAAAAATTACATCATTAGTACTATTATTTAATGGTGGAAATAGAAGAACGAACGACATCGGGTCACGAGGTGGTAGTCTTCCGTACACACGAATGATGATTGCATATCCTATTTAATGTAAGTGTGTGTGAGTGTAGATCTTAACCTTACCATAAAAATCATCTAAATATATTGATTATATTTAGGTTATTATATAATCATGGAATATGAAGACTTCAAGGGGTGAATAAAGAAATAAAATAAAAGTGCTTGTTGAAGGATGTTACATCTTCTTTGGGTAATTCCTTTTGGTTTGCACTAAAGGACCAACTTGGTTTGATTTATGCACAAAGTGTGGATTCTAGGTTGATAGGAGGGATATTTATAGGATATTTGGGTAGTTTTTTTCTATGAAAAGGGCTTGAGATGTGCGAAGAAGTGAGGGGGTGAGTTCCCTTCTATAGCGGAGGAGGAGTAACATTCTTGTAAATATTAAAAGGTAAACACTATTGAGAGGTCTCCCTTACATCATGTGCCTCAAATAATTGCCCATTTTAGATAAAAGAGGGTAATTGTTTTAAATATTTTATGAAAATTTCTTTTGGACATGTTTCTAGGTTATTTGGTCCCTTAAATTAAAGTTTAACTACTAAGTAATCTTGTTTTTTTCTTAATCACTTTAATTAATTTTAATTACTTTCACTAATATTTTGGTCAAAAACTAAGTTGAACTTATTAGAAATTATAAATTATTCTAATTAAAAATATGGAGTCCATTTTTCCAAATTATAATCACATAATTAGAAGAAATTAATTTAAAATTAATCCTGCAGACATGTTGTGACAATGGGGTTTTTTAAGAGAAAATGTTTAAAAGTTTGAAATGTTTTTATATAAAATTTCAATGTGAAATTGGTTAAAATGAATTAAATTGGATTAATTTATGTAAAATTTATCTAATTACAATTTAAAACCAAATCAAAATATAATTTAACTATATAATTAAATTAGACGAAAATGCGGGTTTCAATTAAAATTCAGTATTTTTCACTATTCATCAAAAAATGAAACTTCTCAGAAAAATTCAAAAAATTCACCTGAATTATATTTTTATATTAATATTTTAAAAATTAATATTATTTTTTCAATAAAAATTATAAAAGTGTCAAAAATTAGATTTAAAATGAGTTCTCTATTAAAAGGTGGTAAAATTACCTTTTTAAAAAATACATCATTTTATTTATAAAGTTGGATTTATTCATACATTATTCCTATCAAATATATTGTATGAGTGTTGAATTTTTTTATTGAATATATAATATATAAATTTTATTAAAATCATTCATCAAAATTCATTTGTTTAATTTATTGACATAAAATGGTGTTTGCATATAGATAAAATAGTTTTCTTAGAAGAAAATGAGTTTATTTATTTTAAAATAGTTCTTACTTTCATTTATAATTGATTAATAACTAATGGATTAATTTTATATATATGTTTAAATAATATTTTTTCAATTTAGTTAATTGTATTTTTAATTTCTATTCCAACTGCTATATGGTAAATATAATAATATTTTAATAACAATATTAATTATATAATTTAGTTTGGTAAAATTCATCCTTGTGTGTAATGTAAGATATTAAATAAAATCTATATTGTGTGTAACAAAATCCAAACATTGTGTTGTGTGTACTACAAGATAATAAAAGTGTTGCGTGTAGTGTAATCATAACTTGGTGTTGCGTGAAATGCAAGCCAAACTTAGTTCTTTCATATAACACAAGCTATATTGAGTGTTATGTAAAATGAAAAATATCAAAAAGATTAAAATAATTCAAAAAAATCACAAAATCTCGGGGTGTTATAGAAATTTTGTATGTGGTATGTTTGATGGTCTCACATGCACCTGATGGCAGCTAGATCTCAAATTGATCTTAAAGAAAACTATGACTCCTCAGAGCTAGTTGAAGAGGTCATCTATCCGAGGAAGTGGATATTGGGCTTTAACCATAAACTAGTTCAACCATCGATAGTCCACACACAACCTAAGGGTATCATTTGCCTTCTTGGAAAAAAGGATAGGTGAACCCCATGGAGAAGTATTGGGTCATATAAAAACCTTTTCTTATAAATCTTCCAACCACTTCTTGAGTTCTTAGAGCTCTATAGGTGCCATCCTATAAGGAGGAGTGGACACTAGAGATGCACCTAACACTAGATCATTGGTGAAATCCACCACTCTCAATAGAGGTAAACTAGAGAACTCATCAGGGAAGATTTACCTGAATTGATCCACCCCAGGTGGGAATTCCACAATATACATTCCTTGATTGATCATAAAGAGACTAGCCATCTGGGCTATCATTCCGCCCAACCCACAATTCTTTAGTCCAGCTCGAATCGCCCGGACATCCCATTCAACCTTATGAATATTATCCATACACTTAGGTGATGTAAAGGACACTCTCTGGTGATAAATTTTAACATGGGAGTGGTATGGAACCAACCATTACATTCTAAGGATGATGTCGAAGATGGTCATCTCTAGGAAAAAGAAACTCCAAAAGAAGTGGCACCCACCTATCTCATGGGAAATTCCTTTCACCGGAGTAAACTCTACGATTTAACCCGCAATAGTGTGTCGAGAGTCATCACACCACTGAATTACTCTATATCTAGGCCCATACATTCAATAATTATAGAAAATATAAAGGAGTACGGTCCATCTATATCAAATAGAGAAGAAACTAAAGTAGAGGATACAATAATAGTACCTCTATGTAACGACCCAAAGTTTCATTAATGGAAATCCCTCTTGATCTAATTAAATGTCTCTTTATGTTTATATAAAATGTCAACTTCCTTGGTTTTATGTTAAGAATTTTGATTGTTGCTAATATAGTCGTTGAACAGTGATCACATGATTAATATAAATATAGGATTTTAACAAATCCAATTTACTCAGACAAAGGAAGCAATGGCCTCATCCAGTAGAATTTCCCCACACGAAGCCCATTTGTCAGAGCTTAGAAAAGATGTGGAATCTTTGGGCTTCTCCCTTGACCAAGCCCAAGCTGAGCTTCATCATGTCAATCTCGAACGTGACCGTCAATGGGAAAAGTGGAAGTTGATTGAAATTACCACTCGAGCGATGTTATCCGAGCCACCCCAAGAGTCTGTCACCATCTCACACCTTACCCTTAGGTCTTATGTGGCTGTTTTAAGGGGTTATGTAACAAATAAGTAGTACTATGTTCATGTACATTATTTTTGTATATAATAACGAATATAATTTCTAGTCATTTTTGATACATTGTAAATAGTTTTTAAAGTACAAATGGTGTTTTTAGTTATTATTTAATTAAGAAATATATTTTATTAAATTAAGGGATTTTTGAATTAAAAAATATTTTAATAAAATAATAATATTATTAAATTAATTTTTATTAAATATAAATGATCTTATAATTTTATGAATGCAGTTATAATTTTTATTAAGTTTTGAAAGCCATTTCTGTCAAAACCCATGAATTTTCAATAAATGCCAGTTTTTATTTTAAAAGTGAAAATTAACATATTTAGAAAATTATTTAGATAAAATAAATTTTATTTCTGTAATCAGGACGTCTAATTTTCTGAGATTATCAAATTTTTGGGTAAAAATTAAATACCGTTTAAATATATAATGTGTTTTATGACATCATAATGACCCAATAGTGATGTAATAAAATACTATAATCTTTATTTTCGTCCAATATATGTTTTAAAATTAAAATAATGTGATTTTGGGTTTGTTTTACTTACTTTTCAAAGCATTAATGGACCCCTCAAGACTTATTCAACACCTTGCCTTTTTAAATTAATTTCCATGGGAGTGTGACTCACCCCCACATAAGAAACCCTAATATTTTAAGAAGTTCTGACTTTGGCCTTATAAAATATTGTTTTACTCTTCCCTTTTCCAAAATCCATGGGCAAAAACCATGGGATGGTTTGTGGTTTGTATTAATTTAATGTAAGGGGACCCAAACCTAAATAATAATGAATTCCCTCACCTTTCCTATATAAACCCACCCAAGATCCCACTTCCTCCTCACTAAAAGCCTTTGGAGTTCATCCAAACTCTGCCAAACTCTCTCTAGAATACTCCCAAGGTGCCTCAAGCTCCCAAGAAGCCTCTCACAAGCCTCTCTCTAGCCTTTGGAAGCACACTTCCAAGTAAGGGTTTTTTCTTCCTTTCTCATTTTTGTCAATTTTCTTTAAGTTGTTTTGCCCTTTTAATTTCAATTATGAATGTTGGGGTATGTCTTCACACCTCCCCCATACTGCCCTCTTATTGTTTTAACTATGGGAGACCCCTTTCTCTCTCATTAAATGCCTCCCATATACACTCGTTACTATGCTGAAATTCCGAAAGGAACTTCTCTCTCTTCTTTTATATTCAAGCAATAATTTTGTATCATGAATCTAAATTCCATTACAATTGTTGGGACATGTATCTATATTACCTCCTTACTGTCCATTACATGTAAATATGATGAGGAACCCCTTTCTCTCTCATCAACCATTTTTATGAATTCTTATGTCACGCCGTTACGCTGCCGAAAATCGCACCGGTTTTCTAAGCCAATGCCATTGTGTAGTGGATACCATGCCCATTTCTCCATCAAGGGTATTCACCTTTATGCACATTTACTTATTGATTACAAGGTTTCATGTATGAATTCCACATTCCATTATCGTGTAATAAATGATTATGTTTTATGAAACCATGTTTTATGATCCATGTGGCACACTTATGCATGAAATGAAATGTTTAAGAAGGGTGCGCCCTTATAGCGCTCCAATGCATTGGGTAAAGTATAGTATCATGATACATCATGTGCAATGAGTGTTGAATCATTCTAATTCAAGTTCAATGAGGGTTTACTTGTGCTTTATGTGCACTGAGGATTTACTCATGCTCCATGTGCAATGAGCCTTGGCTCATGCTAATTCCATGATAAGTGTTGTTGCCACATTTCCATGTTATGATTATCATGCGTTATCATGACTTTATGTTCATGCTTCTTTTATGATCTATTGATATGCCTATTTTATAACATGTATTGTACTCGTCATGTTATTCCAAGTGTACTCCCTTACTGGGCTTTATAGCTCACCATTTTCTTATGCATGTCCTCAGGTTATCCCATGCAATGCTAAGTACGAGGGAATGTAGTGGTCATGTAAAGGAAGTTTTCAATAAAGATGTTGTATTTCATGTTTTAAGTTTTTATGTAATGATCCTAAGCCCCAAAGACACTAAACCTCTCGATCTTCTTTGTTGTATCAAGTGATGTTTTATGTAATAAATCATGTTTAAGTTTGTAATAAAAGCAGGGTTTTCATAGTTGGTATCAGAGGATTGGTTTAGTTATTTTTGGGATTATGAAACCCTAGTAAAGCCTTATATACAAGACTAAGTATAATAAAAACATCCCTATGTTTTGGTAAGTACTGAGTAAGTGGTTTATCAAACAAATACATCCCTGTCTAGATACGAGCAGGTAGAGGCGGCTCTGGAACAGATGTATCCTAGGGGTAAAACCCGAAAACACCGCTTTGAGCTAGAATCGAACGGGAACTGGTGAACAAAAACGGGCCTTGTTGCACTCTTGGTTACGACACTCCCGAGGGATATGTTTTGATAAATTCAAAAGCTTAGTATGAACCCTTATTAAGGGAATGAAAAAATGCCCCTACGAATATATGTTAGAAAGTAGATCATGAAAAGCCTAGATTGAAGCCTATAGACTAATGAGTAGGGAAATAAAAGTTTATTTATAAGTCATCAACGTTTGTATTTGGATTACCCTTTATGTGTTACCCCTAACTTTCCTTTTATTCCAGCCAATGGCCGGTAATAGGAGGACTCGGGCTAACAACCGTTGTGAAGATCAGTGTGATGACTGTACTAATGAGATGCCCAATCCAATGGGAGCGGGAATCGCGAACTTTGTCACGCCTCTCTCTCAGCTAACTCAAGTTTTGAATAGAAAAACGGGTCAAGAGGAACGTCCAAACCCCCCTAATAAGGAACAAGTCTCTATCGAGAGCTTCATGAGGCAAAGGTCTCCTACTTTTAGTGGATCATCTGATCCCATGATCGCTGAACAATGGATCAACTCTATTGAAAAGATCTTCTCCATCCTTCAATGTTCTGAACAAGAGAGGGTTCTCCTGGATGCTTATCATATGGAGGATGAAGCTGATCAATGGTGGACGTTGATCAAAAATATGAAGCCTGAGGAGGAGATCGAGACGTTGGAATGGAAGGATTTCTAAAAGATGTTTTTCGATAAATATTTTCCGCAAACCCTACGGATTAAGATGGAAAGGGACTTCCTTTCCCTCAAGAAAAGAGATGAAGAATCTGTTGGAGTGTACGAGGAAAACTTCACAAGGCTTGCACGATACGCTTCTGGCTTTGTCGTTACCCCCAAATGCAAAGTTGACCGCTTCTTTGGTGGGCTGAATCCTAGCTTGCGGAAATCATTAGTGATCCGTGACTTCGACAGCTATGAGGAAATTGTCTGATGTGCCCTCAAGGTCGAAATGGAGATCGGGGAATCACAAGGGTATCATGGGGACAAGAAGCGTAAGGTGGACTTCAATGATGGCAGTCCGATGGATAAATCCAACGGTGCTAAGAAGATCCAGCACCCCACTTTCCAAAAGTGTGGAAAGAATCACCCTGGAAATTCCCTTAAGGGGACGAGAAAATGCTTCAGGTGTGGAAGAGAAGGGAACCAAGATGTTAAATGTCATCAAGAAAGACCCACGGCTGCGACAGAGGAGAGGAACGCTCCATTAGAACCTCACAACATTTTTCAATGCTACAAATGCAAAGAACCAGGTCATTTTTCTAATCAGTGCCCTAATCCAAGGGTTTTCAGAGGTGACCAACAACCTTCAAGGTAGCAAGGAAGAGCTTTTTCCATCACTTCTGCTGAAGTGAACCCCGAAAACGAAGTGGTGACAGGTACGCTAGTTATTCATTCAAGAATAGCGAACGTACTTTTTGATTCAGGTTCTACGCATTCTTTTATATCTCGAAAGTTTAGTAGAACAATCCCAGCACCACCACAAATCATGGAAGTAAAGATGTCGGTGAGTACGGAAAATGGGGCAATCATTGCATCCCATGAATATAAGTCCTCCACTGTTATAATCTGTGGATTGAATTTCCCAGCAAACCTCTTCATACTCCCTTTAGTGTAATTTGATGCAATTCTTGGCATGGATCAGCTTTCCTTATATAGAGCCAACATAAATTGTCGGGAGAGGGAAATCACACTCTATATGGAGAATCGACCCCCGATTATTTACAAGTGTCCGGAGGAATATGAATCTCCTTTAGCTCCATCATCTCAAACATGGATATTACTGCCTTATGAGCACACATATTTGGCTCAGATGATTGATTCCAAGGAAGAAACCGTCCTTGAAGAAATGCCTATTGTGAGGGAATTCACTGAAGTGTTTCCCGAGGAACTGCCTGGTCTTCCTCCTAGAAGAGATGTTGAGTTATCAATTGAACTTATACCCGGGGCATTACAAATATCCAAGACTCCATATTGAATGGCTATTGTTGAGCTTGAAGAGCTAAAGAAACAACTACAGGAGAATCTGGATAAAGGTTTTATACACCCAAGTGCTTCACCATGGGGTGCACCGGTCTTCTTCGTCAAGAAGAAGGATGGGTCAATGCAGCTTTTCATCGATTATCGTGAACTTAACAAAATCACGATAAAGAACAATTATCCTCTCCCATGAATTGATGACTTGTTTGATCAGATGCGTGGAGCACAATACTTCTCCAAGGTGGACTTGTGGTCAGGATATTATCAAGTAAGGGTGAATAAGGAAGATGTCCCCAAGACTGCTTTTCGTACAAGATACGGGCACTATGAATTCATAGTAATGCCTTTCAGACTCACCAATGCTCCAGCAATATTCATGGACTTGATGAATAGATTCTTTAGAGATTACCTTGACAAATTTTTGGTAGTCTTTATAGATGATATTCTAATATACTCCAAAACCAAGGAGGATTATGAGGAGCATTTAAAAACTATACTAGAGACTTTGCGCAAGGAGAAGCTCTATGAAAAGTACAACAAGTGTGAGTTCTGGTTGAAGGAGGTCTCATTCTTAGGCCATATCATCACAAGCAATGGGATATCTGTGGACCCCTCCAAAACAGATGCAATTGAGGGATGGACGAGGCCAACATCGGTAACAGATATCCGTAGCTTCTTGGGGTTAGCTGGATATTATCGACGATTTGTGAGGAATTTCTCACGATTGTACAACCCTCTTACCAAGCTAACTCGGAAGGGAGTAAAGTTTTCTTGGAGTGATGAATGCGAAGAAAGATTCAAGGAGTTGAAAAGGAGGCTTATCACTGCGCCTGTGCTCACTTTACCCACAAGTGGGGAAATTTTTGTGGTATTCAGTGATGCTTTGAAGAAGGGCTTAGGCTGTGTGCTGATGCAGAATGATAAAGTGATATCCTATGCCTCAAGGCAGTTGAAAATCCATGAGCGAAACTATCCAACGCATGATCTGGAGTTGGCGGCTGTGATCTTTGCCTTGAAAATCTGGCGACATTATCTCTATGGAGAGAAATGTGAGATATATACTGACCACAAGAGTCTTAAATATATATTCACACAGAAAGAGCTTAATATGCGCCAGATAAGATGGATAGAGCTCATAAAGGATTATGACTGTTCAATACATTACCACCCTGGGAAAGCAAACAAGGTGGCAGATGCCTTAAGTAGAAAGGACCCAGTGATTCTGTCAATGATGAGAATTTAGAAGGATCCAATCTTCTTAGACTTGATTAAGATGGACATGGGAATCATAGATAAGGGAACATCATCAATCCTTTCACAAATTATTGCTCAACTGTCTCTTTTAGAAAGGTTAAAGGATGCTCAAAAGGATGATGTGGGAATTCAAGAAAAAGTGGAAGCTATCAAAAAGGGGGAATCCTTGGAGTTTAATGTTAATGAAGAAGGAATTGTGCGGTTTGGGAAAAGACTACGTGTTCCATCAAATCTGGAGCTAAAGAAGGAACTTTTGGATGATGCACATAGTTAAAATTTCTCTATTCACCCAGGGAGCACAAAGATGTATCGTGATCTTCAAGAAAACTTTTGGTGGGATAATATGAAGAAGGAGATCGCTGAATATACATCAAAGTGCCCGGTGTGTCAGCAAGTGAAGGCAGAGAGGCAGAAGTCTAAGGGGATGATGAAAGCATTGCCCATACTAGAATGGAAATGGGAGAACATCACCATGGACTTTGTCACCGGACTTCTGAGGACATCCAAAGGATACAATGCAATCTGGGTTGTTGTGGATCATCTTACAAAGACTGCACACTTCATTTCTATTCGGGAGGATTTCTCTTTGGATCAACTGGCACAGATATATATCAGGGAAGTGGTAAGGTTGCATGGAGTACCACTATATATCGTGTCTGACTGAGATCCAAGATTCACCTCTAAGTTTTGGAAGAGTCTTCAACATGCTCTGAATACTGAACTGAACTTCAGTACAGCCTATCATCCTCAAACTGACGGCCAATCCAAGAGGACTATCCAAACACTTGAGGATATGTTGAGAGCGTGCTCAATGAACTTTAAAGGAGGATGGGATCAACATATTCCTCGGGTTGAGTTCTCTTATAACAATAGTTTCCACTCAAGAATCCAAATGGCACCATATGAAGCCCTGTATGGGAAAAGGTGTAGAACACCGGCATGTTGGGATGAGGTCGGTGAATGTAAGCTGCTTGGACTAGTAATGGTCGAAGAAATGGTGGAGAAGGTGAAAACCATTCAACAACATATCAAGGCAGCCCAGAGTCGACAGAAGAGTTATTCAGATAATCGTCGATGAGACCTTGAGTTTAAAGTTGGAGACATGGTTTTTCTATGCATATCTCTGTGGAATAAGGTCATGAGGTTTGGAAGGAAAGGGAAGTTAAGTCCAAGGTACATCGACCCCTTCGATATTCTTGATCGTGTCGGGGCTGTGGCCTATCGACTAGCACTTCCACCTGCCATGGCTAAAGTAAATGATGTCTTTCATGTATCCCTCTTAAGGAAGTACATACCGGACCCTTCACATGTACTCTCTTCTGAGGTGGTACAATTGGAAGATGATCTTTCTTATGAGGAGCAACCAGTGAAGATCTTAGATCGTAGAGAAAAAGTTCTACGGAATAAGACAATGCCCATCGTCAAGGTGTTGTGGAGAAACCACAAGTTCGAAGAAGCGACTTGGGAATCGGAGGAAATGATGAAGCTGAGTTACCCACATCTGTTTTAGTGTAGGAAAAGAAAAATTTCAAGGGAAAAATTTCTTAAGGGGGGAATATTGTAACGACCCAAAGTTTCATTAATGGAAATCCCTCTTGATCTAATTAAATGTCTCTTTATGTTTATATAAAATGTCAACTTACTTGGTTTTATATTAAGATTTTTGACTGTTTCTAATATAGCTGTTGAACAGTGATCACATGATTATTATAAATATAGGACTTTAACAAATCCAATTTACTCAGAAAAAGGAAGCGATGGCCTCATCCAATAGAATTTCCCCATACGAAGCCCATTTGTCAGAGCTCGGAAAAGAGGTGGCGTATTTGGGCTTCGCCCTTGACCAAGCCTAAGCTGAGCTTCATCATGTCAAGCTCAAACGTGACCGTCTACGGGAAAAGTGGAAGTTGATTGAAATTACCACTCGAGCGATGTTATCCGAGCCACCCCAAGAGTCTGTCACCATCGCACACCTTACCCTTAGGTCTTATGCGGCTATTTTAAGGGGTTATGTAACAAATAAGTAGTACTATGTTCATGTACAATTTTTTTGTATATAATAACGAATATAATTTCTAGTCATTTTTGATACATTGTAAATAGTTTTTAAAGTACAAATGGTGTTTTTAGTTATTATTTAATTAAGAAATATATTTTATTAAATTAAGGGATTTTTGAATTAAATAATATTTTAATAAAATAATATTATTATTAAATTAATTTTTATTAAATATAAATGATCTTATAATTTTATGAATGCAGTTATAATTTTTATTAAGGTTTGAAAGCCATTTCTGTCAAAACTCGTGAATTTTCGATAAATGTCAGTTTTTATTTTAAAAGTGAAAATTAACATATTTAGAAAATTATTTAGATAAAATAAATGTTATTTCTGGAATCAGGACGTCAAAATTATCCAACGGTGAATTTTTCATAATTTTCTGAGATAGTCAAATTTTTGGGTAAAAATTAAATACCGTTTAAATGTATAATGTGTTTTATGACATCATAATGACCCAATAGTGATGTAATAAAATACTATAATCTTTATGTTCGGCCAATATATGTTTTAACATTAAAATAATGTGATTTTGGGTTTGTTTGACTGACTTTTCAAAACATTAATGGACTCCTCAAGACTTATTCAACACCTTGCCTTTTTAAATTAATTTCCATGGGAGTGTGACTCACCTCCACATAAGCAACCCTAATATTTTAAGAAGTTCGGACTTTGACCTTATAAAATATTGTTTTCCTCTTCCTTTTCCAAAAACCATGGGCAAAAACCATGGGATGGTTTGTGGTTTGGATTAATTTAATGTAAGGGGACCCAAACCTAAATAATAAATAATTCCCTCACCTTTCCTATATAAACCCACCCAAGCTCCCACTTCCTCCTCACTCAAATCCTTTTGATTTCGTCCAACATCTGCCCAACTCTCTCTAGAATCCTCCCAAGGTGCCCCAATATCACAAGAAGCCTCTCACAAGCCTCTCTCTATCCTTTGGAAGCACACTTCCAAGTAAGGGTTTTTTTCCTTTCTCATTTTTGTCAATTTTCTTTAAGTTGTTTTTCCATTTTAATTTCAATTATGAATGTTGGGTTATGGTTTCGAACCTCCCCCATACTTCCCTCTTATTTTTTTTTAATTATGGGAGACCCCTTTCTCTCTCATTAAATGCCTCCCATATACACCCGTTACTATGCCGAAATTCCGAAAGGAACTTCTCTCTCTTCTTTTATATTCAAGCAATAATTTTGTATCATAAATCTAAATTCCATTACAATTGTTGGGACATGTATCTATATGACCTACTTACTCTCCATTACATGTAAATATTATGAGTAACCCCTTTCTCTCTCATCAACCATTTTTATTAATTCTTATGTCACGTCGTTACGCTGCCGAAAATCGCACCGGTTTTCTAAGCCAATGCCATTGTGTAGTGGATACCATGCCCATTTCTCCATCAATGGTATTCACCTTTATGCACATTTACTTATTGATTACAAAGTTTCATGTATGAATTCCACATTACTTTATCGTGGAATAAATGATTATGTTTTATGAAACCATGTTTTATGATCCATGTGGCACACTTATGCATGAAATGAAATGTTTAAGAAGGGTGCGCCCTTATAGTGCTCCAATGCATTGGGTAAAGTATAGTATCATGATACGTCATGTGCAATGAGTGTTGAATCATTCTAATTCAAGTGTAACGAGGGTTTACTCGTGCTTTATGTGCAATGAGGATTTACTCACGCTCAATGTGCAATGAGCCTTGGCTCATGCTAATTCCATGATAAGTGTTGTTGCCACATTTCCATGTTATGATTGTCATGCATTATCATGCCTTTATGTTCATGTTTCTTTTATGCTCTATTGATATGCCTATTGTCTAACATGTATTGTACTTCTCATGTTATTCCAAGTGTACTCCCTTACTGGGCTTTATAGCTCACCCTTTTCTTATGCATGTCCTCAGGTTATCCCATGCAATGCTAAGTACAAGGGAATGTAGTGGTCATGTAAAGGAAGTTTTCAATAAAGATGTTGTATTTCATGTTTTAAGTTTTTATGTAATGATCCTAAGCCCCAAATACACTAAAACTCTCTATCTTCTTTGTTGTATCAAGTGATTTTTTATGTAATAAATCATGTTTAAGTTTGTAATAAAAGCATGTTTGTCATACTCTAACCATAAAAGTCCCCAAATTATGATCCACAGGAGTATGATGCACTATATATACAAGGCCAAACTATGAACCTAATATGAAACCTGACTAAAATTGGAAGATCCTATTTGTTGGTGATGAATCTATGAAGTCTGAATACCATGTCCATGGACACCTCCTCAGCCTAATCAGTCAGTAGTAGACTAGATACCATCCTGGCATGGATCTACTAATCCTATACCAAAATGAGGCATCGGCAGAGATCCCTTCTCACTAGATACAAGAGGAAAAGTTCAAAGAAAAACTATAGGTGACCCATCCTTCCACAATATTATCACTTTATTAGGTTCCTTTTACACTAGGGATTCTTTTGGACTACCCTAACACACTTATGGCACACCACATAGCTGTCGGTGCATGTCATCTGGCTGGAACATCCCCCACATGATCCCTCGAAATTTTTCTTCCTGCCACTAGTCAAAACATCTCCCTATATTGAAGATGAACCACCCTATCCCACACTTACACCTTCCCTCAGGTTCTTTTTAGTGATGATGGAATGGTTCAATATATCTAAAATGGTGGTTATCCTGAAAAAATTCAACTACGATCAGATGGTATACACAATCCCATCCTTAAGAAATCTCATAGTCGTTAAATAATTAGTGATCATTATTAGTGAAAAACATTGAAGCTCAGTAAAATGAGATAAATATTCCATCATCAACATAACACCCTTTTGTAGATTCATAAACTATCTATCATGATCCAATCTCAAGGTATGGGGGGAAAGTAATCATAGAAGGCTATTTGAAAGCCCACCCAGACCATACCCTAATGAAATCTGACCTAGGTTATAAAATCCCACTAACGTTTAGAAGAATCAAAAATCATAATGGTATAAAGATTAAACCTATTCTCCAGAGGAGTCTCCAAATTCTCAAAGATATATAACATGACCTCTATCCATAACTCAGTAGGCTAAGGACCTCCATCCCCCGAGAGGGTGGGAGGATGCTGCTTCTGGAATTCCCATGTAAAATTTTCTGTAGTAGGGGTAGGTCATGGAACTTCCTATATAGACTGCATAAAATGGAAGAAACTATCACAAAACTGAACATCAACACTCATTAGAAGATCAAAAAGTGGTGCCTCAGGTGGCACTATAGGAGGTAATACTGGTGGCTCAAGGCCCACTGACTTCAGAGCATGGATATCACCATCCTCACGAAATATGACTCAAGTAAATTGAGGAAACATAGGTCTATAATTTTCAAACACATGCCTCAGATAATATTTAATAGTAGAAGATAATAAATAATGAATGCAGGAAAGGATAGGGACAAAGACTTCCTATAACAAGTCACACCTATCTATCTGCTCCTAAGTCAAGTCTATGTGATAATAAGGAGTCACAAAATTCTCAAGAGATACGGCCTACTACCCACTACTAAGGTCAGTTTAGGTTCAATGTCTCATATAACATAGTATAGGTTCCGATATATGGAGTTTTAATTTAAAGGTATAGAGTAAAACACTCTTTACTTTGTGATTTTCATCCCCATCTAGTGGTAATGTTTTTATTTTAAAACTTTAATTTATTAGAGTTTATTATTATTTATATAGATATAAATATCAAAATCCAATTAAATGTGTCACCATTACCAATTTATAAAGGACCATACTCTATAAATTGAAATTGGTATGTCATGTAATTGTGACCTAACCTTTATGTCTGGTATCAGGATGTAACATGTCATGTATAGTGATTTTATTAAATTAACTACCATTCCCAATTTATATAAGTACGTTCTTCATAAATTATACTCAGGTTTCAACATTCAAATCAACTAATATTACATCCAATAGAATGAATGGTTTGTCCATCAAACATAGAAAAATTGGTTAATTAAGGTGTCATCATCAATCTATGTGGGAAAATTACATTTAGATTGATGTATTCACTTTAATTAATCAAATTATGTTATCCCTATAAGAAACATTAACACATTTCAATATATATAAATCAAGTCACTCACAATAATCACATGAAATATAGGTAATGCATGCAGTAATATAAATATGGATTGACATAATGCATGACACGTGAATCCTCAAGTGCCTAATATAATGCATCAGATGATGCCTCCTTTCCATACCAATCCAAGTAAACTAAACCCATAATAATAATATCAACAATGATATTGATAACATCACAAGTTATGTGCATCACCCTATGTTGAAATCAAATCAACTGTAGCAGGGGTAATTTGATAATAGTAATAATTCATCCTAGATAATTTGGGTTTCCCCAGTATGTGGGTTATCTACTCTTAGAAACAGTCTCATTACAAAATTACATTATATCCTAGTCTCCTTTAGAATACCCAAATAGTAAGAAAAAATGAAAATAATGCTCTGATACCACTTTGTAGCATCCTGCCCTGGGGGCTACTTAACTATGCCTTGAGATGGTTGGCCACATGACCTAAACCATGCCTCTCCATACACTAGAGGCTACCAAATAGTATTGAGATCCTAGGGTATGCATATGGAGAGACTATTCCCTCATGATTCAGAGTGTAACATGGTGGTAAATGAAAAATGGAAAATAGTGGAAGCAGTAATAAACAAGAAGCAGTGGAATAATAATAATCATCCAATGAAAATAAATAGGCAAAAGCTAAATCATAAATAGGTATAAAAAAATGTTGATGATGATCATATCATGTATCTATACAAAAATAAGGTACACGTGATACATGAGAGAAACTATAAACCACATGACACACAAAAATAAAAAAATTCCAACACTTCCACCACTAGAATCACGAGCATACGCTTGGTCCTATACTCCCATACTCCATCCTAGAACTAGAAATCAAGCATCGGAAGTCAGAATATTCCCTTTATCAACACACATAACCATGAAGTCTAATCGAGTACCAAAGGCGACCTAGGTAGGGTGTGAGATATACTCAGTAGGCCGCCACTAACAATGTCTAAAACAATCCAGTCTGTGAATATAAAATGAGAAGTGTTCTAATAATAATAAATAAAAGTAAATAAATAAATAAATATATAAAAATGGGTTCCTCATGGGATACCAACTAACACTACCTACTTTGGCCTAAGATGGATGTCTCTAAAAAAAGATGAATCGGTGTAGATATTATATGGGGTATAACTGGGTCATCATAAATAAAGTATCAAGACTAGACTGAGCCCCAAGAATGTGATTTGTCATGGAATATGGGTCCTTTAATTTAACAAATTGGAATTCTTGAAATTATATATAAGGAATCTCTTGAATTTATTTAAGTGTCATCCTGGGCCCTCCTAAGGAGAACTATATCAAAGAACCCAAGTATTACACTAGGAGCGTAATAAAAAATCATCATTGTAAGAGTCCTTCCAAGGAGATCCATAAATGGAATCCCAAGTATCAGTCCCAATATGGTGTGTAGACAAATAACATATGATCCCATCCCTGGTATCTAATATAGGGGATTGAGTATTGCTCATGGCATGGTATAACCATCTTTCCAATGAAACCTTCCATGGTGACTCTCATAGGGAACCAATATCACTCATAAGAAGGCAAGGAATCCACATGGTGAGACCATCCAAGGTATACAAATTATTTCTCCTGATACATTTACCATTAATTAATAAATTATAATTATAAATCATGTTGATCTCATCCATGATAATACATCATTGGAATCCTGAGTATCGCTCTCGGTATGAGGTAAAAGTATGGTTTACCTATCACGATTCAGACCATTTAACAAATAAATAAATTTATAACAATTTAACTAAGTTTTCCACATCATTTAATTTAGGAAATTAAATTATGGAATAAATCATAGTTCCTAAGTCATATGCAATCATCTTTAAAAATTTAATTCACATTCCAATTTATTTATTACAAGGGAAAACACACCTCAAAAGATGTTTAAACTATTTAAGGTAAAGTATAATTATGAATTCAAGGAAAGAAATACCTATAGGGGTGGATCTCATCAAGGAGATCAACTAAGGTGCTAATTATCCATTAATTATGACTGTATTGGGCATGGAAAACCATTTAAATTAATTTATTAGACTTTAAGGATGCAACATCAGAGGATTCTGGTGTGTGACACAATAGTTCATAATATAAAACCACTAGAATCTAAGGTAAAAGAACTAAACCACATAACTTATCCCTGAATTACTCTCCTCATCTAGTGTCATACCTTTAATAGATCTATAAAGAGAGAAATTGGAATAATGAACCAATTCCCTAAAAATAAGGCATTTTATCTCACACAAAAATAAAAAAAGATATGAGAATAAAAACTATGATAGGAAGATATAGGATTGTAGATATTACCATTTCAGATCCAACACACATGACAATTAAGGAAATAAATATTGTACAGAGAAGCAATGAAAAATCATAGCTTGTCTTGAGAGAGGAGCTTCACACTAGGGAAGGGGATGTTATGCATGAGAAACAAGAAAGGAAGAAAGGTTAAGGGTTTAAAAATTTTTAGGGGAAAAGGTTCATTTCTCCCTTTAATAAGGGGTCTCATAGTTTGGTCACATGATTGGACAAACTGTGTGCCAACTGTGCGACAACTACCACCCAAGTAACCCCTTCACATAGGCTAGGCACACAGTTTGACTAACCATGTGAAGCCCATGAAAAATGGTTATGTCAATAATGTACACAACATTACATGGGTGTGCAACCCTTTTGGAAAGGTTTCAAAGAAACAATTCTACTACCTACTGAGTACTAAGTCCCCTTATAGTTGTGTTTCATGGTTAGCACTAACTATTCACTAATCATGAAACTCGGTCTACCTTCTCAAATTCTAGATCTTTGAGTTCCTAATGAGCCTCGTAATATCTTAAATCACCCCTTAACCTTTATAATACATTATTATCATAAAATGAGAGGTTTTAAATAGAAACATAAGAGTATGTACTTCTCCAAAAAGTTGATAAATTATAATAAATGTTTTTTAGTGAAATAACCAAATAACTTTTTTTTTGATTTTCAAAAAGGCCGCTTTGAGGGTGAGTGGTAACTAGAACATTAGTCAAAACCATACAGTGGGATTCAACAGTGGTGAACCAAATTCAAAATATAGACACAAAAAATGAAGAGATTTATTTTGGGATATACTCGCATAAGTTGAAGTCATAGTCATTATCTCTATCAATAAACATTTCCATCCATAATTTTTGTCGTACCCATCATCATCATCGCTAAATAATCACTACATCGTCATCATCACCGGTTCCTCACCGCATCAGGAATCTGAAGGCAACTAGTCGCTAGAACCAACATAACCACCAAGAAACCAATGGCTGTGCGCAAACATACTGAACATATGAACAAGGGGATCATTCCCTAGAGAACCGATAAATTCCTGAATGCCACCTCCCAAAACTCTGGCGATCCACCGCTCTCGACTAACTTGGAGAGGAGAAGTGGGACTTGGGACTAGGTCTGGGTTAAAGTAGCATAAGATTCTCTCAGTGAAATAGAATCATTATAAAAGACCAATTATAGGTTTTCATGTATTCTCATTCTTACATTTTTCAACTCAAGGAGAAATACAAAAATACGCCTAATAAATGCTTGTCATTTTTGAAACACAATTGAATAAAATATTCGCTACTCTTTAGTAGGTGAAAATTATCCTCAAAATAATCCATAAAATACGCACTCTATATCTTTATAGTTGTATGAATATTATATAGGAAATCATATTTTCGATATCTAACTCATCTTTCCTTTCAAGATTCATAAAATATGGGAGTCTTCTCATATCTATATCCTTGGTAAAATTCCTAGATTTTAATTTTAGCTCCTTTTATTTGCTTCTCAAAAACTTAAATATCGGTAAAATTATTCATCTAGATCACTTAACTATTATTTATACACTTTTTTAATAACTAAATATTTGATGTTTCTTTATCAACATTATTATTGAAAACCTGATAATTCCTTTCTATCCATCATATAATAAATTCCATGTATCTCTATCTTTAATATTTACTCAAATAATCTTGGATCATGGATTCTCTAAGAATTCTGTTATTTTGAATTCATTATCACAACACAATAATCTTTGTATTTGTATTTCCTCATAATTAAATATTTATGAAAAATATATTTCATTATTATTTGATATTCCCTTTCCATGGATGAAGATCTTCTTCTCTTTTTTCACAATCTTGGACAATAAAACATTTTTAGATTTTTTTTGATGTTTATACCATACAAAAATTAGTCTTTTATCATCTCAAATATTTCATCTTCATTAGATTTAAAATTTTGAAACTTGATTTTTCATCCAAAAAAACTTCAAAAATTTCTTTAAGTATTGAAGTCTTAAGTTAGGCTCTTAAAACTATTACATTTGGAAAGTATTACATTTAGAGACTTACACTCGGTGGTAGAAATATTTTTCTCATCTCCAAAAGACTTATAATATTTCCTCTATCAATTTTTAGTAGACTTAAAATCCTTATGATGGGTAGTGAAGTCATAGAATAAAGATTTATAATCAGCAAAGACATACAATCAATAGATTTATATTATGGGACTCAAATACCTACACTTGATTTAAATATTTAAGATTAACTCCTGATATATTATGTTTAGTATAAAAGTATTACAATCATAGTAGACAAATCCTTACACTCATGAATTATCCATTTTTTCATGATCTCCAAAATTTAGACTTTTGATGGTAGCTTCAAATAGACTTTATATTATTCCAAGGATTCTCTAAACTTCCAAAAATTATCTTGAAACTTCTTAAAATTATTTTTTGAATTATTAAAATGATTAAAAACTCATTCTAATGAATTGACAAGGCATTACTATATATAAAATACTCAAATAAGAGTATTTTAGTGAACACATCTACTAGCTCAGGTGAATATTTCTTCAATCAATCCTATGATATAGGTGATAATATTTAGCCTTTATCTAGGAGTATATAAACAATGATTATAGTATCTAACATGATTCGTTCTCCTCAGACAGGTTCTCCACTTTTATTTAGCTCTTATCCATGCTTTAAAATAGATTTATATGTGTTATCCACAACCTTTAATGTGTTCCAACCATAAGTTCAAATGCTAGCTTATCTATATTCACCTATTCCATTCAAACTATTAAAGATAATGCTTCTTCATCTCCAACACTTATCACATACTTGAATACCACATCTTTTAATTGTATAATGTTATGGGTTACCCACTTGAATTTGTTCCAAAAAGTATTAAATGATATCCAAATATAATATTCTTTACCAATAATGCACGGGAAACCTATTTTCCATGTATTTGGTAGATACTCTACAATCCATCACCTAGGTAATCAAATTATTTAACCATAATTCACGGGAAGCCTCTTTTCCATGAATTGGGTGAATAATCTTCAATCTATCTCCTAGATCATCATCTTTTAATAATGACATTGATACATTGATAGTGATAATAAGTATAATCATAAATCCAAGGGAACTTCAATCATGATGGAATAAAAACATAAAATCATCAATCGAGTAAGATAATCAAATAAATTAAAGGCCTCTTATCTCAATAGATGATAATAAATTCATCTCAATATAATATCAACTTACTAAAAGTCCATGGAAACTTATCTTATCAATAAAAACTATAAAATTAATTAATGAAATATTTAAAACATAATTCCAAAAATTGAACAATCGATGTAAAAATCACTAAGCATCCCTATAAAACCAAAACCGTAAGTAAAGAGGTTTTTAACATTATAACAAACACATATACCTAAGATACATGAAATCACCAAATTATAAACTCAAATCAATGGTCAATTTCTCCCAAGATCTTTGTAAAAAATAAATAAATCCACTAGAAACATACCTTATAGAAAGTGATGAATGAAAACTTGAATAAATCCACTCAAAGAATAATTTATGAGCCACACATGAAATATTCATAAAAAATGATGATTTTTCTCTAATCCAGTGAAATCATCCCACAAAATCCCTAGACAACAGAACCAAACTCAAGAAAAATGGAGGAGAGGCAAGGGAGAATAAATGAGTGGAATATTCCTTCAACTAGTGTGATGAAATGACATAAATCCACTAAGTTTGAAGGATCACCAAGGGAGGGGAAGTGGATATACAAAGTGAGATATCCATATTTTTTGACCATTAATGAGTGAAACTGAGGGGGTTCCTAAAATAGACACCCATGGAAATTTTTAGAAGGCCTAAAAAAAAGAGGGAGCCCAATATAGGTTCATGAAATGAATAGGATGTTTATGCTATGAATCCACCTCTAGTCAGAGGAATCTCTTCTTCCTTGACACTTTAATGGTGTGAACCTTGTTCGTGCTATGAATTATATTAGGTGGAATCCCTTTCCTCCTTCCATCCCATTCATGACCTGAAAATCCATCATGAATGGCTATTCACGACATGAATTCCACCTATCATGCCATGAATGTCATACTATTAAAAGATTCACCATCCCCCATCCCTTTACACTACTTAGATGTCCTCTCAAACACCTGAGGTATCCACAAAGGCTCAAACAAAGTATAAAAATATCTTTTAAGGATATGTAAACACTCATAATCCCAATTTGAGTCTTGGTTCTCAAAACAAACCCCACACCAAACCAAAAATTCAAATTTCCTCAGGAATCCACAACCCATAATGACGCAAGTAATTATAATTTTCATGTACACTTTATATTATGTATATATTTTCCCTATATTTTTTGTAGTTTCATTTGAGGGAGTGATATATTGAACATGTTACTTATAAAAATTAAACATGATCCTATGATGGATGAGGGTTAATCATTTAGAGTGTAAAGAAATTTAATTTATTTATCACTCTCATTTAGTCCCCCAAAAATGTCCCTTGGGACATATATTATAACATTTTGGTCTCAAAAATTGGTATTGAATAATAAAGTTTTTGACTTGAACTAAAATATATCAAATTTGTTTTTAGATTTTTTGTACACATTGATTTATACAAGAAGCCTCTTATTTTTAATGGAACTGAATTTAATGTTTTGAAGAAGGTTATTATTTGTTATCAATAACCATGATACTAATTTTAGGATCCATGATGAAATATTTCATGATGTTAAGTTCATGAAAATTCTAGATAACTTTTTTACTTATAAGGTATTTAAGAAGAATTTTCAATGTACCTCAATATATGGAATATGGGAAACATTGAAGTTGATGTATATATATCCCATAGAAGAAGAAAAAATAGGGAGCCCATAATAATATTTGATTTTAAATCCATATATTATGATATTTAAATGAAAATAGTTATATAAAATTGTCTTATGTTAATTTGAAGAAATAAGAGTAATAAGAAGAACAATGATCCTAAGAATTTAGAAACACCTATTGAGGTATGTGTGATTGGTTTTTATAATAAATATAAAATTAATATTGTTTTAGAAGATGATTTATAACTAAAAAATATAGATCCCCCATAGAGTTTGAAAAGTATGGTGATTATCTAGAATAAATGGAGATAACATCTACTTCTCAATCTGGAGGACATCTAGATAGATACCTAATCCTAACATGAAATTATAGATTAATTGGAAATCATTAATGGGTTGAATTCAATATTTATGGTAGAATTGGGTTTTTAAAAAATAATGTTAAATAAATAGGAGTTGGAAATTAATGAATCTATTGTAATAATATGTGTAAAGATAAAGAATCAAAGTTATTTACTTGAAGAAATTGCATATGAAATTGTTGTTAATATTTCCAAAGAGAAAGAACTTAAAGATAACTTGATTCCTCTCAAAAAATAACTTGAATAGATTATCAAATATAGTAAATATATTTATTCATGTATAATGGAGATGGATACCCATTTGTAAGAAAAGAATTTTAAAATCATGGATATTTAAAAGGAGATGAAATCATCAAAGGTAAATGTTACAAGATTTGGTAGTAGTGGCCCTAAAATGAAGGTAGAAATGAAGTGCTACTACTATGGAGTTTTTAGACACATCATTGATGTGTGTTTAGAGGAAAAAAGGATCAAAAATGGAAGAAAAACTGTCGTAACATCTTAACCAAGGTAAAGATGTATGAGGTATGATTTTATCATGATATTTTTTATATGTATTAACTGTGGACATATGGAAAGGGACTGTATGATAAGGAATAATGAAGAAATGGATGAATGGAGTATTAGGATGTGTTCTTTAATAAGTTATAGAAATAAATTCATATATTATATCAATAGTGAGGTTTGGAAATTACATTGGATATAGAATAGGGTGTTTACTCAAGGGACCATGTATTGTGTGGATCTGAGTTCTAGATAGAAGTTTGGACTAGTTTTTTGGTCTGTGCGGTCTAAGAACAGTCCCATAGGTTATATAAAATGGAAATTTATTATAATTAAATCATATATTTTCTCATCATTACCCAATAACTATCTTATATACTGTACACATTATTTTTTATGAAGATATGCCTTCAATATCACTACATGGTCTAGGGGACCATGTATGGTGATCGTGCAATTGTGTTTGAGTGTCCTAGACCCATCATTTAGTGCCCCCAAAACCTCTAAAATGATTGGTTATTCCCCAACCCACTAACCCTCCCAAAATATATTTTGAAATTTATGGAAGATTTGGTGATCTTATAACCTCTCATTAATGGATCAAACATGTGATTATTGTATTGGGAGGAAAATCTAAGGTAAAACCTATATCTACTTTCTCTCTCTCTTTTCCTCTCAAAACTCCCTATCAAATCAATACATGGGGATGTCAGGTATCTGAATATATTATCATGGGTTGTGTATTTTTTTTCTTTTTGAAATGGATTTGTGAAGTTCATCCCTTTGGTATGAGATTTGGACTATATAATTGTGAAATTACCACAAACGACATGACTTGGTAGGTGGCTCTAATCTCTTATGTTTATTGGATAATTTCATATGCGTTTTTGATAAATTTTTATCTATTTAAGACTAGACATATTAATTTCCTATGAAATCGTGAATTTATATAAAATAGATATTTTGGAATAATTGATTTTGATGAAAATTTTAGTTATTTTTATAACCATGTATTTTGGAATGAAATTTAGAATTTTAAAATGAACATTTTTAAATTTTTTGGATTGAATTTGATTTAAAATTTTAAATTGAAGCTTTTGGAAAGGGTAAGATTTATATGTTTTTTAGAAATTGAAATGTAGTTTTTATTGAGGAATTATTGGGTTTATTTTGGAATTGAAAATGGATTTTTCAATGATAAATTGTTTCTTTGAAGTGAATTTTGACTTTATGAAATTTATATAGTTATTGTGATAATTTAAATTACATAAAATTATGGATGGTTTGAAATTTAGAATTTGGTTTTAAATATGGGTGATGGGATTTTTTTTATCAGATGTGTCTATGTATTAATGATGTTTTAGTGGGACTTTTTTTTAAACCTATATGTTTAATCCATGAGGATGGGTAGCTTAGAGAGTGTGCGTTAAGGTGAATAAAATTTAGGATAATTATCCAATAAATGTGACACTCATGATGGTGTGAGTTTAAATATATGAATGAGGATTCATATATATATATATAAGGGATTCATAAAAAATATGGACTTTACATTAAGTGATCTTAAAATGAATTTTCATGAGGATTTTTTTGGAAAACAATGATTTTCCATTAGATATTAAAAATGGATATTTTCCAATAGATTTGGGAAAACCTGATATTTTCCAATGGATTTTGGAAAATGGTTATTTTTCATTGAATCTAATAAATATGGATAATTTTAATTAAAATTTATAAAATGGGGACTTTCCATTAGTTTTTGAAAATGGGAGTTTTTTGGTAATATGGAAATAAAAATGGTATCTTTCTAAGATACATGTTTTCATGAAAAAAAATCAATTTTTGAACATTTTTTAATTTTATTTTGATGGATTTTTTTGGTAAAATTTGGAATAATTTCTAAAAACATGGTTTATTTTTAAAATTATAATAAATAAAATGTTTTCATTTTATTTTTTGTTCATTTATCTTGGTTATTGACATTTAATTTTGACTTAACTTGGAATGGATGTGATTAGTGTCTTGGGGCACCACCTACATATTCACCTTGATGAACCTATAGAAATGATATGTTATGATATAGGTAAAGGGAATATTCCATTATTTATTACTAGTGATCCATATATCCATGTGGGAGTGATTTTTCAAGCGATAGTAACTCATGGTTCGAGATTTTAGTATCATGAACTCCATCCAATGGTACACCTCTAGGGATGGCAGTGAAGATGTTGATGACCCTCAAAGCTCATCTCCAACAGGCCACATGTTGGAAAATAGAACCAATGGTATAAAATTTATACAAATGGGAGGAATTTCCTCCAATATATTAATTTTAGGACAATAGATAAGATGAGATCCACTAATAAGCTCCATAGAATAAATAAACATCCACACACAATACATGATATATAATTTCATAAAAAGTGGAAACAACTAAAAATTACAAGAATAATTCCCAGTCTCAATCACCAAAAAACTATTCCATACTAGAAAATCATTATATATATATATATGGGGTGAGAATACATGTATACTCAATAGGAAGCACCCCAAAACCTCTCATGAAATTATAAAAGAAGCATAATAAATTCCATTGAATAAACATAGAAAACAAACTTGTTTCCTAAGTAGGAAAAACTATATCACATCCTTACCATGAATTTCTCACCAATTAGTGCATAGAAATAAGTAACTATATATCAAAAACATATACATAAGAAAGTTACCTTGCTTTAAATTCATCACTTGTTTTTTTCTCTCACACCCAAAGACAAATTTACTATGATATAATCCCTTTTATAAGTAATATTGCACCCCATTCACACATACATCAACCATATATCATCCTACACCAAGTTCACATACATCTCAACCACATGTCATCACATACAAAACTAAGCAACAAGTTTGAAAGCCATCACAACCCATGTATCATGAACTATACCACATGATATCATATCTCATATAAGTAAACACATGGTAACCATAGTTACTACAACCATAATACATATTCTAAAACCCACACACACAATTATGGTAAAATTTAGATCTAATATAACCCATATAGACACTCACCCTGTATCTGAAGCTATTACAGTCTGAATACACCATCACATCATTTTACATCTGATGGGAGAGTAGGGAATAGAAGTAGTCATCTATTAATTCCCTCAAAAAACCTTGATGTTAAGGAAAACAACAATAAGTAAAAACATTTGGTCATTAACTTCCCACCCAACTCATATGGAAGAATGTATGAAATCAGAAAATTGAATGAATAATATACCACATAACCAAGTAAGGGAAACCACCTAACCTTTGAATCAATTATAGCTATCATCCCACATGGAACCAGGTTTCCCCCACTAAGTTCTAGGGAATTGGATAACATATAATAACCTAAGAATCCGGAGTAAATAATCATTAAGCATTTTCATTTAGTAATTAACAATTACCAACCATTCATGAATCCTATTATAAATTTGGGTCTAATCATTCCATTTTATCATTATCCAACATGCTTTCAAAATTCATATTACAATTTTAGGATCCCAATTCCATGATTTTAGATCACTAATAAAACCATCAAATGGTTATAGTTTAATATATAAATCATTTCTGCAATCAAAAACACCCAATCCCAAGAGTTTATTTGTAATTAATTTACCATTCCTAAGGTGACCCAGGCATAACATACATAAATATACCATAATTTTTATGATTATAAATTACATATTTCAAATAATACACACCCAAAAAATAACTATATGAGATTAAAATATTTTAGTCTTGAGAGATAAATATCATAAAATTCTCATAATGGAAATAGAAACATATACAATCCATATAAAAAGTGGGATTGTAACATAAACTCTTACTTCAAGTCCCGACTTGGTTCATATGTGTTCTATCCTCCTGTATAATAAATTTATACTTATGATACATATATAATAGAACCATATTAAAAATAATATTACTATATATATTTCTCGTATAATTTACAATTACCAATTTATTAATAATTCTTCATTTAAATCAAAATTCAGATGTCAATTGTTCTATTTTCCATGCATGTTTCAGTTCAATAATTCTAGTCCTTTAACCATGTTCATGGTTTAATCATCTCTAGAATATTAATCATGTAATAAATATCATATTAATTCATTTATACACTTTTATAACCATCCATTTAAGGTGGCGATGAAAAATGAAATGCATCACTTTGTGGAGGTAGTAGTTTGCAAGTATACACGGGTGATGTTTCCATTTTTCAATGAATGGAAAGTATAGATGATAGATAGTAATTTATCATTAAAGAATCATATTTATGACATAAATATCATATTTATTCATTTAATACATCTAAATAATCATTCATGAGAGGTGGTAATAAAAAATAAAATACTTCGCTGCATGGAGGTGGTAGTCTGCACGCACACATAAGCGGTGCTTTCATTTTCCATTGGATTGATAAGAAGTAGATAATGGTTATTAAATAAACATAATAAAATTTCAGTATATTTATGATACTTATTCCATAATATTATTATGGATATAATATATTCATAGGAGTTTTAATAATAAATAACCTCGAAAGGACTCGGTTAAGATAATTACCTCTTTCTTAGGTATCCTTCTTTGGATTCCACTATAAGACTTAATAGGTTGGTATTTTGGTGAAAAAATAACCTATAGGATTTGAAAATTATATTTGGAAAGTTATTTTGGTAGATTTTAGTCAATTTAAGTTAAGTTTATGGAGAATTTAGGATACATGGTTTCCTTTTATAAGTGAGGGGAGTGTCACCCTTGCAAATACCCTTAACTTTAAAATAATATAAATTTATTTTCATGGTAAAGTGGAAAAATAAGGCTAATTTAAATATAATATGATGGTTGGTATAAATTCACAAAAAAAATCAAATTTTTTAGATATTATAATCCTTATCCCTTAGTATAACCCTTTTAACTAATTTTAACCTTTACTATGATGACTTAGTTTTTTCCATAATAACTATTCATTATGATTAAATATAAAAATGAAATTATAAGAAAATTTAGAAATTTTTATCCCAAATATGGAATATATTTTATCATATTCAATTTATAAATTGGGAATAATTTAATTCTAAAATCTATGCACAAAACACGTTGAAACCAATTTCATAAAAAATGTATTTTTAAGATTAAAAATGATTTTATTCTCATTTCTTACCTAGTAACAACCATTATATGGATGATAATTTATTTTATTGAATATATTATCTAAATATTTAATTAAAATAATTTATCAATAGTTATTAATTATATTTATTATGATAAAATATATTGCGCACATAAAAAACAGTTTTATGAAAAATATCTCTTTTACCTTTAAAATAATTTATCTTCATTTCTATCCAATTGATAATAAATTTATGAATTATAATTCTTTTTTATAAATGAAAAAACAGTACTTTTAAAAATTCTTAATACTCTAAATAAGATGAATTTACTTTTAAATTAAACATTTATAATAAAATAGTGTTTGTATAAAAAAAATTTCTGTTTAACCAAGGATTATTTGACTACTATTATTTATCATTAATAAAATATTTCATGGATTTCCATAATTAATTTTATTAATTATCACTTGACTTTTAAAGATAAATTTTATCAACATCATTCCACAAAAATATTAAATTTAACAAAATTACACAATTCAAAAAAATAGGTCAAAAATTTTTCTTAAGAATTAATGGTATTTCCTTAAGTAAATTTGACCATTTTAAAAAGTCACTTATTTTATCAATTTCATTTAACTATAAAATAATTTCTATCATTTTACATTTTAATAATGTATTATTCACCTAATTTTAGTGTTTTTTACATCACATGCTATTGAAAACATCAAATTTATTAAAGAGAAATATAATCTAAAATATTGGGGTGTTACATTCTACCCCATTTATAATAACTTCAACCATGAAATTCCATTAATACAATGAAATAAAATGAGGAAACTTTTGGCTCATTAAATCCTTGATTTTCCACATAGATTTCTCAAATTTATGGTTTTTACACAAAACTTTGACCAGGGGAGTGGTCTTGTTCCATGGTACTTTATCTCTTCATTCCAGAATCTCCACTAGTTGTTTCTCATACAAAATATCATGATCCAAGAGTATAGCCTCTGAGTTTAGTAAATTTGAAGAATCGAGTATGTACTTCTTTAAAAGTATTAAATGGAACATATAATGACCTTGAAATAGGTTTAATAGAAGTTCCAAGTAATATGCTACCATCCTAATACAATAAATAATCTTGTAGGGACTGATATATCTAGGGCTTAGAATCCCCTTATTTCCAAATATTATAAATTTATTCCAAGGAGATATTTATAGGAACCCCTTTTCACCAACTTCAAACTCTATATCTCTTCATCAATTATCAACATAACTTTTCTATCAAATTTAAGGTACTATTATGTGCTACTGAGTGGCTCTAATATTTACTATAATTTCCTTATCTATTTTAGGTCCCAATAGACCATGTTCTTAAACTTCATCCTATTATGTTAGAGTTCTAAAACTCTTTTTATAAATAGGTTTATAAGGTTCAATCTAAATGCTCAAGTGGAATCTATTATTTAAAAAAAATAAACCAGAGGAAGGTATTGATCCCAACCACCATTAAAATCCATAGATAAATCTTTCAGATACCTTCTAGGGTTTTAATGCTCCTCTTAGGCTAACCATATATTTGAGGTTGATTTTCCATGCTAAATTTCAAACCTACATTCAATGATAGCTAAATAATTATCCCAAACATCAAGGTAGACCTTGGATATTGATTATATATAATTGAGAGTGGTACTCTATGAAACCATAACACTTAACTAATGTATATAATAGAAAGTTAAAGTGATAAATATTCTTTGATAGAAATTAAATATACAAACTTCATAAGGAAATCGACTATAACCCAAATTCTTTTATGTCCTTTAGATATATTTAGGAGTTCAACAATAAAATCCATATTGTTGTTTTCTTA
Organism: Viscum album; assembly: GCA_963277665.1. NCBI lineage: Eukaryota > Viridiplantae > Streptophyta > Magnoliopsida > Santalales > Viscaceae > Viscum > Viscum album. The sequence continues at coordinate 1,818,585,217 of OY728151.1, read as the reverse complement.
TTTCCATACAGGTATGGGTAATGGTTTAATCATCCCATTAGACTTATTATTATCAATATTAACTTACTGACATAATAGGTAGAGGGATACATACTCCATAATGTCCCTTTTCATATTGACCCACCAAAAATTATCTTTTATATCTCTATACATATTTTTACTTCCAGGATAGATAGAGAATGATGAGCTATGTGCATAATCCAATAGACCCTTCTTCAATTATAGTATTTAAGGGACATGTATACTATTCTTAAAGATTATAATTCCATCATAATCAAGGTTAAAATCTAGAGAAATCCTTACATTCTTTTTCAGTTACAAATCCTCCTTTTGTACATCTTTAATCTTCACATGAATGAATGGTTGGACATTTATTTAATAAATATAGGATTTATCCCATTTCCTTATGATTCTAGGGTCCATCCTCTGTAAATGAATATGTATTGGATATTTTTCAAACCTCATCATATATAATCTAGCATGCTCCTCCCGACTCAGGTAATCATCCACGTTGTTTTACTTTACGGGGTGGTAATGTATTGAGCATCCATAATCTTTAATAAACACCAACCAAATCCTTTGGTGCATATGGAACTTTTTTTGAATATATAATTCAATATTTTATTATTGATATATATATATCACACCTTTCACCATATAAATAATGCCTCTATATTTTCAATACAAAAAATTGCCACTACTAGATCCAAATCATTAGTCAAGTAATTTTTCTTACAAACCTTTAATTTTCACGAGGAATATGCTACCACCATGTAATTTAACATGAGAACATATACCAATCCATTTTTATGCATCACTACATATAAAAAACCCCTCTTTATTACATGGTAGTGTAAGAACAAGTGAACTAACTAACCTTCTCTTCATCTCCTTCAAATTTTCTTTACATTCATCTATCCAAAGGAACTTGGATCCCTTCTTAGTCAACTTGTTTAGTGGATTTGATAGTTGTTAGAAATTTATCACAAAGAATTGATAGTATCTATCAAATCCAGAAAATATATAGATCTCAGTCAACATGGCTAGTCTATACCATTTTTTAATAATCCACGTCTTTGAAATATCCACATGTATACCCTCAATTATAATTACATGAACCAAGAATAATACTTTATGTTTAAAAAATTCACATTTCCTAAATTTTTCATACAACTTATCCTTTCTCAGGGTCTTTAAAACAATATTTAAATGAACTTAATACTCTCCTTTAATCAAATAATATATGATAATATCATCTAAAAATACTACCACAAACTGATCAAGGTAATCTGTAAAGACTCTATTCATTAGATCTATGAAGATAGAGGGGGAATCAGTATGTCCAAATGAAATCACTATAAATTTCTACTGTACATGCCTCATAAAGAAGGGTTTCTTAGTTATATACTTCCTTTTGACCCATAATTTATGATATCCATATAAAATATCAATCTTGGAAAATTATTGATCTCCAAATAGTTGATCAAACAAGTCATCAATATGGGGTATAAGATACTTGTTCTTGATAGTAATGTTGTCAAGTTTATGATAATCAATGTAGAGATGCACTAACTGATCTTTATTTTTAACAAAAATAATAGGTTCAACCCAAGGTGACACACTAATATATATTAATCCCTTATTTATATTCTCATATAGTTTCTTCTTTAATTCTTTCAACTAAATCAGATCCATTCAATAAGGAGTCTTTAAAATTGGTGTATCACTAGGCATAAGTTTTATTAAAAACTCAACTTTATGATTTAGGGGAAGATAAGGGAACTCTTTGGGAAATAAATTGACATATTCCAAAATAATAGTAATATCTTTAGTGTTGATTTTCTCTCCAACCATTTGAGATAAATACATGTTATGAATAGTTATTAAGACCCATATAATGGAAATAATTTCCATTAGAAGTTTATATTCATACTCACATAAATATAAGATCATAGATTGATTCAAAATATGAGATGTGACTTCCCTTCCTCAAAAACTAATTTAGGCTATATATAGAGAGATCTAATTCCTTCCCAAGATCACATAAAATTCAACTAGATGGAGAATGACAAGATTTTCAAGATGGACATTCACAAAAACTTATATTGAAGATGAGTTATATACTTGATATTCAATCATCATAACATTTATATTTTCATGAATAATTCACTATCTAACAATTGAGGTGGTTTTTTGATACTCAACAAATTATTTAGATATAAAAAATGGGTAAAATCTAAATCAGATAATACATTTATAGTTATAGAGTGGATGATAAGTTTACCTTTCACCAGTTTGTTCTAATGATCCATTATATTATTTTTAATAACATAGGTATTCCATTTATCCTTTGTCTTAGGAAGTTAATAGAACTTATTTTTATCATTAATCCTTGGTTTATTGCATTTATTGGAATAATTCCCATACTCTTTATAATTGAAGCTATGAAGTGTGGGTGGTACATTTGGTTGAGATTTATTTTCACCCATATATCATAAAAATTCATGTACTCAATGAACTTCTCTTACAAAATCAAGGAATTTAACTTCCCCTTTGAAGATATTTTCCCCTTTCCTATTCTCAAATTTATAGCATGAAATAAAATTTATTTTCTTTATCAGTGGGTTTTATTCTTTGAATTTCCTAGAAAATCTATCTTTATCATCTTCTACCCAAAATAGAGGGAATGATGGGAGTCTATAATTTCCATTTCTACCATAATAGAAAAATGAACTACTTATTTAAATATACCAAAGACTCTTATATCCAATTTCTTTTATATACTTGGTTTTAAGACACTAAATAATCGATCAATTTTTCTTTCAGGTTTGATTATAAAACCAAAAAACATACCTCTAAAGTCATATGAATTTTTCTTCATATGTTCTAATAGATGAATCATACTTGTTTTAGTTCTAGGAATTACCTCTCCATTTTAGTGTAAAGATTTCAAGTAAAATACTTATTGAATAATACATTCTTAAAATCCTCCCATTTCATAGATTCAATTTCTTCCCATTGACTCGTATTTTAGATCAGATTCTACTATTTATTTATTTCACCTTCCAAATGATACATTAGTAATATCACCTTCTCATGATTTGATCACTAAAGAATGAAAAATATATTTTATGTCATACCAATCCACTACTCAATAATTAGTGGATTAGGAGACCCACTAAAGGAGGGTGGATGTTGTCACATGAAGGAATCAATGGTGAATTGTACCTTCCTTTGGTCCTTTATAAGTTCAACATGTTTCACGTTATTTCTCATATATTAAAATAGTTGAGTGAGCATATGCATAAATTTTTTAATTCTATCTCCAATTCCATTCAATTTTTTATAAAAAAATCATTGTATTGGTTATCACATTTTTTGTTCGCATGATTCCTCCTATTTCTATCCATTTACTAAAATAAAAAATTTAATGTTATAAATAAGAAATAATCAAAGTAAATATTCATAACATAATGAAAATCAATCCTAATACGTCTTAAATAATGACACTTTCATTTAAAAGCATGATATTTTACATCCATCTTAAGTCACATGAGTTGTTTTAGGTTTTATCCTCTTATTATTCATAACTTAATCCCAAAAAATAACTAAACCCTACTCTGACACCAACTGAGGTGAATGGGTAATAACAAAAATACATATAACATCATTTTAGATAATTATTTATTAAATCACTCAAATAATATGTAAAACCCTGACTAGAATCATCGGGTCCGAGCTGAGGTTCCACATAACATCATGATTTACTCCCCATACACAAGATGCTTTCAACTAGTGGTGAGGGATACATATAAAGTGGGGAGACTATACCCTGAGTAATTAAATCCATATTCTATAAAAATAAGTACTATAAAAAATAGGAAGGGAAAATATATAATCATGCTATAACAAATGTCACATAATCACAAAAAAGTATCATGAACCCCCAGAGTGGCTGGTCTAAATCAAGTATATAAAGTCACACATATAAAATAAAAACATCATGGTAGTCATCCAGAGTCTATCATGGAACTGTTCCGGATCCTTACTCCAATAGACTAGCTATCTGTCACTGTTCAATTTCCATCACCTAGATCCTTAATCACGAAGTCTGCATGTGCACCAAGATTCCCATGAAACATGTGAGTAATGAAACTCAGTAAGGCACCACCAAAACATTCTTATAATAATATCACAATTATAATAGGTGTGTTACATGAATAGTAAATTTACAACAAGCTATAGGCAAACAATCAATCATATAAAGATCATTTGTGCACTAACCAAGCTACCATGAACCTCATCTATACCATCTTTGGATCAGTGATGAAAAGGATAGTCATAAGGGTATCAAATCATTGGTTAGCCATAAAGACAATGGATATCTATGAGAATTCTCAAGGCATATGATCCGGGTCAGGATACAAAGTTGTCATAACCTATCTCTATCATGGACTAGGATAAAAGTCATCATAATATTTTTTTGTTCATAGTTCATGACACAAGGTGTTATACCCCATCTCCATCATGGACCATGATAAAATATTTAATAATCCATGCCATTTATAGGTCAGGACTCATGGCTATCATATACGTTTTGTTCCTAAGGTTAGGACACAAGGCTATAATACCCCATTGTTGTTGTCACACATCTATCCTTAGGGTTGTCATGTACCTTCCCTATGTGCAGGTATATCTTCATCATCATTAAAATCTATGTGCACTCTCCCTCTAAGGGGTCGTCATATCACGACAATCCACCTATTTTCAAATAATATCATAATACCTCCATAGGTAATATTATATATCACACAATAGGGAAGGACATATATAAGAACAGAACATAGCATGTCATAATGAGTCATATATGCTATAAGTATACACATGTGATTAATAATTCAAATATGGTCTATTAGGCTACCTAAGAACAATCATGGGATCAATCAACATGAAATAGTCTCATGGGATATGTACACACACATATGTGATCTTAATAAAGCATAGACAATAATTTATTCCAATAAATGAATCATCTCAAGGCAATAAGGGCTGAACAAGGGATTATATGGTAAGAAAATGTCTACCTCAATGCTGTCAACATCAACATCATGATTTTTCAAGAGTTTCGTTACCCAAACCAAAAATTTCACACCAACCAAAACAAGATTACATTCCAAGAATTTCCTATAAATTATTTCTATCCAACATGAAATGGGTTTTAGAAAAAGTCTTAAGAAAGAAACAAAATAAGGGTAGAAAAAATACAAACCCAATATTAATTACCATCAAAAATAATATTTAAGTCCTATTGAAGAATATAAAACTTCAATCACTCTTATAAAATGATAAGAGAAGATATTTGTAGCTCCTAAAATTATAAACCAACAAGAAAATCCCCCATATTCCATGGTTTGATCTTCTAATATGGTCACACAATGAGGTTAAAGAAGAAACAATATTATTAAAGGTTGTAACTCAACACAAGTAAGGTTTTACAATTTCATCTAAGGAGTGTATTGAATTTATCTATATTAAAGGAATAAACATGAGAAGGGGTTGATTTTATTATTAGGGGTTGTAAATGATTAATAAACTCATTTAAAACCCCAAATTTAATCCACATGAATTTACCCTTTGATTTGGTTAAGATATGAGAATAAATCTTACTATTTCAACCAATTTAAATCCATACTGACCATCTCCATACACTCCAACATGGCCTGGACATGCCTATCATGTTCTTGAACATGCCGATCTGAAATGGGTTCCAGTAGGGTTTTTTTATAACAACCATGGTGTTTTTCTCTCACCACATCCTTCAAAATGGATTGACAAGACATTTCAACCATCCTTATTTTAGACAGGAGGACACTAGGGCCACAAGTCTTGCACCATAACTACTTTTTTGGTTATTTTAAACATAAAACCACTAAAACCCACTTTAATATTACAAGAGATACTCCAATACTACTAATCTTCACCATATCATGGGTTGACCAATTTAATATTAAGAAAATGATAGAGACAAGGTCTTAACATACATGAAACAAAAATTACAAGGATTTATAATCTCTCCCTCTAGGGATTCTCATTCTTAAGAAGCATCACTAGTGGTACTGCTCAAATAAATTAGGCCACTGAGCTCAAATGTTAGACTCGTACTCCAAAATCTCCTCTTGGATCCATCCATGAAACCATAGAATTAATAAAAGTGGTATCAACTTCTTTTATAGTACTTTCTCACTCCTTTTAACTCTATGTACTAGTCTCTCATCACATGATGCATATGGTTCCAGCTCTATATCCTCATAGTGGATCACATGTCTGAGATTGGGAATGTATCTCTAAATCTAATGCACCTAAAAAAAATCATGCATATTGGTAGAAAGAAGGAAGATATATATGGTATTCCACTATTCCAATATATTTAATTATCTCAAAGGGTCCAATATATCATGATGATGGCTTAACTTTCTTTATCAACCATTAGTGGACTTATTAAGGATTCACTCTCATAAAAACTTAGTCACCTATCGAAAAATAAAAAGGTCTCCTACTACAGTTAGAATAATATCTCTACTTACTATAATCTATGATCAATCTCTTCTGAATCTGAAATAATCTCTCAAACTTATACTGTATCATTTTGGTTCCCACAATTTCCACCTCACCAACATCATGGAAACAAAATAGTGAACAACATGGCCTACCATAAATATCCTCATAAGGTTCCATCTTAATAAAATACCATGGACTATTTTCTTATGCGAACTCAAACAAGTATAGGTGATTATCCTAAGTTCTTCCAAAATCCAAAATTCATGCCTAGAGAATATCCTCCAATATTCAATTTTTTAATATAACTGTTAGTCTATCTAAGGGTAATACACTATGCTCAATATTTTCTGAGTTCCTCAGGAATTATAAAATCCCTACCAATAATACAAAGTAAAACATGCATCTCTATTAGATAAAATTATCAAAGGAACTCTATGTAAGAACACAATCTCATAGATATACAACTTTACTAAGTCATCCATGGAAAAGGTCTCTCAAATTGGAAATAAAATGGAAACTTTTTTAGCCGATCTATAATCAATAAAACAATTTCATGGATCCTTAGGGTCTTAGGTAACCCTATCACAAAGTCCATCATGATATCCTTCCATTTATATATGGTCATAAGAAGTTACTGGAGAAAACCACCAAGATGTTGGTGCTTGGAATTTATAGTTTTATAGGTAAGGAATTGGGAAACCAATTCATAAATGTCTCTCTTTATCTTTGATCACTAAAACTGCCACCTAAAGTCATGGTATATCTTTTTTTCTCCAGGATTCACCACCCACTTTGATTCATGGGAATATCTCATCATCTCTTCCATGATAGAAGTAGGGAGTACAACTCTCCCATGTATTAAGATCACATTATTATCATCTAATGACCACCAAGGTATCGGGTCTCCACCAGCTAGTTGTTCCCGTATCATAGCACACTCTAAGTCAGATTCTTAATTATCTTTCACCTGGTCCACTAAGGAAGATATGATTATAAATAGGGCACACATAATTGGTCCCTATTCCTCAAAATCATCCATCCTCCAATTGTCCAGTAAGCTCATCAGACACCGCTGCTCCTCTCAAGGCCATTCACCAAACTTCTAAGATACTTATGCTTTATGGTTAAGAGAATCTAAAATGATGTTACCTTTAATTGGGGCATATGTCATCTCAAAATTGATCATCTATATGTACTCTACCCATCACCTCTACCTGAAATTCATATCTATCTATGAGAAGATATAATGGAGCATCTTGTGTTCTGTGTCAATAATAAGCCTATAACAAAATATATAGTGTTTATAATATTTTAAATCATGGAGCATAGTTTCCAACTCCAGGTCATGGATGGGATAGTTCTGCTCATGAATTTATAGCTAACATGAGTCATAAACTACTACCCAATCCCTATAAATCAATAATACCCCCAAACCAACTCCCAATGCATTGTAATATATGGAATATTCAATCCCGAGATCAAGAATAATCAACATTAAAGTTATAGTCAAACTCCTATTCAACTAAAGAAAAGCCTCCTCACATTGGTTTAACCATAGAAATTTTACCCCTTTCTTCATCAGTATAGTTATGGGTGGTGATAAATGGGGGAAGTATGGGATAAAACACTAATAACACCCCACTAAACTCAAAAATCTCCAGATCTCAAACACATTCTAGGGATGTTTCTAGGAAATCACCACCTCTACTTTCTCTAGATCCACTGATATTCTGATCTTATAAACTAGATTCCACAAGAATTTCACCTCCTAAATCCAAAAGTGACACTTAAATAGCTTGGAATAAAGTCAACGTGATAGAAGTGTACTCAATACTATCATGAGATTCCTAGAATACTGCTCTGGGGTTAGTGAGTAAATGAGGATATATTCAATGAACACCATGATGAAAGATTAAAGGTATGGGTGGAAGATCTTATTAATGATATCTGTGAACACTTTTGGTGCATTCATCTATCCAAATGAAATCACCACGTACTCGTATAACCCATACCTAATCTTAAACATTTTCATCGAGATATCCACCTCTCCAACCCACAAATAGTGATATCTTGATCATAGATCAGTATTATAGAATCAAATGGGATCCTCAAAACTAATCAAAGAGATCGTCGGTCATGGGAAATAGGTACCTATTCTTCACGGTCACATGGTTCGGCTTCTGGTAATCTATGCAGTGTCAAAGAATACCATTACAAAGACCTTGAACCTAGTAGCTCAGAGTCAGTGGTTAATTTATTACAATGTCACTAGATACAGGTGATCACTTCCTAAGGGAACAAATAGTTTAGTATGATTAGTAAACTAGATACATGATTGAATATCATATTACATTTGAAAAAATAAAATACAACATAGTATTTTCTTTGTGAACATCATAATTATCTCAATAATATACTTTCTTATCAATTATAGTACAATTCCTGACATCCTAGAGAAATGAAACATAATAAAGGGGTGAGATCAAATTCTTAGCAAGGGAATGCGTACAATATAAGCTATCATAGAATAAATAAGTCATGAATAACATGGAAGGAATAAATGATGATCACATAATTCCATATAAATAATCACATGATATTTAAAATTTTATATGGATGAAATAACTGTTCAAATAATCCCATAAACATCAATAACTGATTTCATAATGATAGAATTCATAACGAGGGACATATCAAACTTACCATCGAGGCATTTTTTCAAGGAATATTACATAAATGGGTAAGTACTTAGCCAAATACCTATCCTATTGTGTATCATGGGACCTATAGATGCACCAAGGGGCTATGTAATTTTGGGAACCACTCATCACTTAATATTTCCAATGCCTTCATCATATGAATAAACAATAAAACTTAATCAACACGACTTAATAATCAAGAATTTTCCATATTGTAAGAACTAGTATATGAAATGTCAACACATTATACAGTCAAACTAATCCTAACTATCTAGAGAAGTATTCTGGATGGTATCATTATATTATATCCTTTATAAAACATAATATTTTTCAAAGGATTTTGAAATATATGAAAATACTTTTAAAAGACCACTGGAATATTTCTTGATGAAAATACTCTTTTCATTTTGAAATCATTTATTTAAAATGTAAAAATTTCCAAAATATTTGGAAATACATTTTATTTAGAAATAACCATAGAAAATTATAAATTAATATTAAAAGAAAATATTATTCATAACAATGAGAAAATTTATTTGTGCGGTGTATGTTAAAACAAATATCATGTTCACACCTTCAGTAAAAAGTTCTTTGTTTGGAAAATGACAAGATGATTCATTTTAAAAAAATTTATAAAAAATGAAAACACAGGTAAAAATGAATTTAATGAATTATTAGATAATATTAAAAACATTCTTGAAAATATTTTAAAGAAAATATGGACATGGAAGAAAAATACTCCTAACTAAAATAAAAACAAAGTTAGTTTTTCCCAAAACCATTATTCCAGAATTTTGAGTACTTAGATAGAGGAAAAAGGAAATGAAAACTTTTAATTTAAATAAATAAATAGATGAGAATAAAATATATTGGGTTTAATATATAAATATATTTTAATTACCTGAATGGAAACATAAACATAAACAAAAACAAAAACAATCCCGAATAGTGATGGGATTGTGAAATATGCCCTTACCTCATGCCTGACATGCTTTGTATGTAATTTTAATAGGCTATTTAATAAATTTAAATTTATTATAATTATACAAAAAAAATCATATAAACACTTATAATATCATATATTATCCACTTATAACATTTTAATTTCTGTTTATTAATAATTTTTTATTAAAATCATCATTTTTGAGTGTTAACTGTCTCTTTTTTCATGTAAGTTTTGGTTCAGTAGTTTTGGTCATTGTGTCTTTATCATGATTAAATTAAATAAAGAATTTTAGTAATGATATAAATATCACATATATTAATTATATTAATATTTAAGATCATAATTTAAATTCATACATGAAAAATGAATCACATTGGTTCGTAGAGGTTGTAGTCCACACATATGCACAAGTATCATTATCTTTTTTTAATGAGTGGAAGGGTAAGAAGGTAAAATATGTATTATATTTAAAGTAACATAATTATTTCATAAATATAATATATATTAATTACTTCCATATTTATAACCATCCAAGTAAAAAGGTGATGAAAAATTAATTACACTGCTACATGGAGATGGTAAGTTTTATGTACACACTAGCGATATTTTCACTTTCTATAGGATGGAAAAAATGATAAAAATGGTTTTAACATAAATATAATTACATATTATTATATTTATGATAATTATTTAAATATTTTAGTATGTATACTATATATTTAGATTAATTATAATAATAAATAAATTTGAAAGAGTCAGTAAAAACAATTACCACTTCTTTGGTTGACCACATTTAGATCCCTTCTTAATGACCCATTGAATAGTATTTAAAGAAGAAAAAAAATCTAATTTGTGTATATAGAAGTTTATAATATAATTGGTTAGGTTTTGGTCAATATAGGTTGCTCATAGTGGTGTAAATAATGCCAAGGATGAGTGTCATTTTATAAGTGTGGGGAGGGACACACCTTGAAATTTTTAAAGGATTAAAATATTATTAGATAATTTTATTGGAAAAGTGTCCCATAAACTACTAAATATTAAGAATAATGTGATAATGGTATAAATAAATTCATTAAATAATAATTAATATGAAAAATTGTGTCCATATCACTTAGTTTTAACCTAGGTTAACCCAATTTACCCTTTTACTGTAGTGATTTTTTTTGCTGTTTTTACAATTCATTATGACCAAAAATTAAGTTGATGTTTTTATATAATATTAACTATGTTGATTAAAAATATTTAATCCATTTTAAAAGATTCAGTTTATATAATTTTTAGAAATTCATTTTAAAATAAACTTGTAAAATGTGTTGAAAAACAGTTTTTTGAAAAATGCCTTTTTAAGTCTAAATTTTTTTTATACCAAGATCAAGTATAATATTGATAATAAATTTAATTATTTTTAAGTAAAAAAAACTAATAAAATTTTAAAACCATTTCAAATCAAAATGGCGCTTTGAAAATACTAGAAAAGTAAACACAATTTTCTTTAAAAATCGTTATTTTCACTATTCACCCAAAAAATCAAATTTTTCAGAAAATTCACAACAATTATAGCTAAGATAATTTTTATATCATGATTTAAAAAATGATATCATTTTTATATAATTAAATTTATAAAATATTTAGAAATTAATTCTAATATCTATGCATAAAATTCATTAAAATCCATTTTTGAAGAAAACATATTTTTGAAGTATAAAATGACTTTACTGAAAATTGAGTACTTATTTATTATGATTTAATAAATAAATTTTCATTAAATAAAAACATTATAAATATTTTTGATAACATTTTTAATCCTATTCATACCTTCTAGTCCAACAGATATGTTATGAAGTTTTACTATATCACTATTCATTTAGACTTGAGGTTGTGTAAAAAGAAAGCTATCAAAGAAATTAAATTTATTTAAAGAGAAATATATCATAAAATACGAGGGTGTTACATTAAATCCCCTTATAAGAATTTTTCACTTGAAATTACAACACTTTTATAAAAACAAATGAGGATACTTATGCCAAATCACACCATCAGGATCCCGTGTAACTTCCTCAAATTTATGGTTTTTCCACAAAACTTTGACCCAGTGAGTGGTGTTGTTTTGTAGAACCTTCTCTATACAAACCAGAATCTACACTAATTATTCCTTATAAGATAGATATTTATTTAGTGTTATGAACTCTAATTTCAATACATGTGAAGTATTAGGTATGCACTTCCTGAGGAGAGATACATGGAACGCATTACGAACTTGAGAGAGATTTAGTGGATGAGACAATCAATAAGATACCATCTTGATACAATAAAGAATTTTAAGGGGAATTCTACATATAAGGATTATATTTTCATTATTTATAAATATCGTAACCTTATTCTAAGGATATATTCATAGAAATACCTTATCACCAATTTTAAACTCTAGATCTCACCGTTGATTTTTAGCATAGATTTTCAGTCAACTCTGAGTGGACCTAATGTGCTACTGAATAGATATTACCTTCTCTAACATTTACTTAGATGGATAAGGTCCAAATATATTTATTTATCCAAATTCATCCCTATTCATTTTATTTCTACACTTTTTGTTATAAATGGATTTATAAGGATTCGTTTTAATACTCAAGTGAATGTTATTATTGTAACAAAATTACACCAAAGGATGGTATTGATTACAAACACATTTCAAATCCATAGATAATGATATAAAAATGTATTATAGTGTTTTAATGGTCCTCTCATAATAACCATTGGTATGAGTATGATAAGAAATACTAAACCTCAACTATATATCCAAATCCTACCAAAGAACTTTCCAGAACTTTGAGGTAAACCACATATCCCGATCAAATATAATTGAGAGTGGTACTCCATGAAATATAACCAACACCTTCATATATAACCAAGTGTGTGGTCAAAAGATAAATATTATATAATGGAAATAAAATGTAATTATTTCGTAAGGTGGACAACTATAACCCAACTAGTATTACAACCTTTTAATGTTTTGGGGAGTCCAATAGTGAAACTCATGGCATTTTTTTCCACTTCCATTCAAGTTTGGGTAATAGTTGAAACATCTCCTTAGACTTATTTATCTCAGCCTTAACTTATTGACATACCGGGCATAGGGATACATACTCTTCAATATCCCCTTTAATGTTATCCTACTATAAATACTATTTCATATCTCTATACATTTTCATACTTTTAGAATGAATATAGAATGATAAATAATGAGATTAATCCAAAATATCCTTCTTTAAGTTTAGTATTTATGGGACACATACTCGGTTCCTGAACCTTATCATTCCAGCATGATCATGGTTGAACTTAGAATACTCATCACCTTCTTCTATAATACCATATCTTTCTTCTACACCTTCTTCATCCTCTCATGGATGGATAATCAAGAATTCATCTAAGAAAGACAAGATATGTCCACTTTAATCATGATTTCAAGATCCATCCTCTTAAAATCCATAAATATTATATCTATTTAACTCCTCACAATGGAAAAACTATAATGACATTTTTGACTCAAAGCATCAACCAACTTGTCCACCTTCCCATGGTGGTAATGTATTGAGAAGTCATAATCTTTGATCAACTTCGTCCATCTCCTCTATCTCATATTAAACTCTTTATATGTAAATATATACTTCATGATTTTATGATTAGTATATATATCACAACTTTCACTATAGAGATAATTCCTTCATATCTTCAATTCAGTAATTTCAATTACAAACTCTAAATCATGAGTCAGGTAAATTTTCACATTAATTTTTAATTGGAGAGATTCATATGATATCAAAATGTTATTATTCACGAGCATGCATCACAATACCTTCTTTTATGAATCACTATATATCAAAAAACCTTCTATACTATAGGCTAGTGTAACCATAGGTGTTCTGACCAAGCTTCACCTTAGTTATTTGAAATTATCTTCACATTCATCAATCCATAAGAACTTAACCCACTTTTGAGTCACCCTAGTGAGTGTATTAGATAGTCATGAGAAATCTCTCATAAAGTGTAGATAGTATACATCCAACCCAAGAAAAATATGGATCTCAGTTACCATGTATTTTCTAGGACATTCCTTAATAACTTTAATTTTTTATGATCCATAGATTGCACTCACTAGATATTATATAACCCAGGAATGAAACTTTATGTATCTAAAATTCACACTTGGTAAATTTAGCATACAAATTTTCATTACTTAATGGATTCAAGATAATTCTGAAATATTCTTCATGTTATTCCTTACACTTCTAAAATATAATAATATATTCTATAAAGAATACCACAAACTGATCTAGGTAATCTATAAATAATCTATTCATTAAATCCATGAATATAGTAGAAGCATTGGTAAGTCTGAATGGAATTAAATAAATCCATAATGACCATGCCTTATACAGAAGATTTTCTTGGGTATATCCTCCTTCTTGAACCTTAGTTGATGATATCTATATCGAAGATCAATCTTGAAAAAGTATATAGCTATTCATAATTTATCAAACAAATCATAGATATGAGGTAGATGATACTTTTTCTTAATATTGATATTTTTAAGTTCATGATAATCAATGAAAATACGCATTAAACCATTTTTATTTTTAACTAAAAGTATAGGTTCACCAAAAAGAGAAGAACTAGGAAAAATGCTCCCCTTATCTAGATTATCTTGGATTTTGTTCTTTAATTCCTAGAACTCAATCAGGGTTATTCTATTTGGATTATTTGAAATAGGCATAGCACTAGGTATGGGTTCTATTGAAAATTTAACTTCATTATTTAGGATAAGAGTAAGAAATTCCTCACAGAATACATCATCATATTCCCAAATAAAAGTAAAATTTTCAATGTTGAGTTTCTCCCCAAATATTTGAGATAAATATCCCTCATGAAAATGTAGTAAAACCTATATGATGGAAGTAGTTTTTATTGGGTGTTCAAGTTCATCCTCACACTGATAGACAATCGTAGGTTGATCCAGAATATAGAATATAACTTCCCTTACTTAATAATTGAAATGGGATCTATACTAAGAGAGATAATACATTCTCAATATTATATAAAATTCATCTAGATGAAGAAAAAACAGATTTATAGGAACCACATTAATATAAAACTCTATTGGAGATTAGATATATACTTGAGATATAGTCATCTTACCATTATGATTTCTCACTACCAATTCAACATCTAATAATTGAGGTGGTGACATGAAACCCTTAAAAAAAATTTCAGATATAAAAGAGTGGGTAAAACCTAAATCAAATAAAACATTTTCAATCCTAGAGTAGATGATAAGTTTTCCTTTCACCATATCACTAGTAACTTCCACTCTGTAAATAGTAATTACATATGTGTGGCCTTCTATCCTTGGATTATTTTTTGGTTAGATCACTTTATGTTTGGGAAATTGGTTAGCATATTTTCCCATCCCATTATAGTTAAGTAATTATACTTTTATAGATTCTACCTTACATTTTCATTCATGATCATGCTGTCCTTTTCCTTCATACTTGAAGAAAAATCCTTTTCCCTTTAATCATATACCAAGGTGTTCCATTCTGAAAGTATCACATATTGGAAAATCCCCATTTCTCTTCTTACCCTTATCCATTTTTTTCTCATCCATCCTCTTCTTCTCTTGATTTACTTTAAATATATAATACTTGGAGAATTATTTCTCTATATTAATAGACCATGATATTATATCATCATATGATGATAAATTTTCGGTGACTAGTTACCTTTGAAGGGATGTATTTATCCCATCAAATAAATGGTTAATATTACTCTTTGGATTAAATATATCATCTATAGTATGCCTTGAAAACCCTGTAAATTTAGCTTCATACTTAGAAACATTTTCCTCTTTCTTATATCTTAGAATCGGTAATTTTATCTCCATATTTGATCATTGTTTTTGAGGAAAATATTTTTCTGAGAAAAGTACATTAAAATACTTCCACTTCATGCTCGTTATTTCCTGAATATCTATAGTGTTTTGAATCAATGACAACCATTGATCTTCATCCCCCATGAGATGATAAACTATAATAAAAATCTTATCCCTTTAATTTATTCCCAAATAAAGAAATATTTTTTCTAAGAAACTTATCCATTACTTAGCTACAAATTGATCCATGGTTGCATTGAATGACATAGTTTTTATTTCATGAAATGGTATAACATTGTTACACCAAATTTTGGATCAGTTTGTAGCTCTATATGATCAAGGTTATTAGTCATAACCTAAGTTATTTTCCCTAATAAGGTTATAATTTTTTTTTCCATATCCTGCTCTGGCTTCATTATCTTTCCCAAGAGGTAAATCCATATATAGATTACATGCATTAATATAGTTTCCATTCCTTCAACCAGAAACTATTTATAAATAATGAAATACACTAAATTAGATCATAACATTATGAATCAAAATGTTTAATTTCAAAACTGGTGAAACACTTTACAAAAATTGAAAATTGCTGCTTATATAATCTCAAAATCATAAGATTAGTATCATTGGGAATATTCTCAAATCATAAAAATAATTTCATATCTTTCATAATGGTTTGTAAAGAACATGTAAATTAACCCAATCATATCCCCTAGGAGTTTCAAACTAGGTGCGTAGTAAGGGCTTATTCACAGTGTACCAGGATTATGGTTGATATATAATTGAATAACTCTTTTTGGGGTTACTAACCTTAGATTTATCGTTGGCAAAACCACATCCACCTGTAGTAATTAGACAAGGATGTATTTCTAGTAAAACCACATAATATCTACCATAATAAAAACTTTTATGATAATATATTACAATCATATATATCCTCAAAGTCTTTCATAGGGTTATTTTCCCTAATAAATATTTTCCTAAATCTATTTTTTAAGGTTTCAACTAAAATTGAGCTTATACCAACTATAAAGGCCCCAACCCTAGTAGCCCAGAGTAGATGGTTACTTTATTATAATTTCACTAGATATAAGAGACATATCCCAAGGTACAAAATATTTTATTAATCTTGGTAAACTAAATACATTATTGAATCTAAAATTACATTTGAAAACATAAAATAAAATATAGTATTTTCTTTTAGAGCACCATTATTCTTTATAGAATATCCTTTATTATAAATCATAGTACACTTCCTATTATCATAAGGAAAGTAAATATAATAAAGGGGTGATCTTAGATTTTTATAAAGTTAATGTGTACATTGGAAACTATCATATAATAAATAAGGCATTAATAATGTGACAGAAATAAATAATGATAAAATAATGTCATATAAATAATCAAATAAGCTTGAAAATTATCCATGGATGAAATAAATATTCTAATAATCACATGGACATAAATAAATTATTTCAAAATTATGGAATACATAATGCGGGACATCTGAAACTAATCTTCGATGCCTTGTTCCAAGACATATTACATAAATAGGTAATTTATTGAATAAATAACCAACTTGTTTTGTCTCATGATACCTATTGATGCATTGAGGGGATACATATTTCTAGTCCCCACCCATAACTTAATAATTCTAATGCATTCATTAAATTAATAAACAATACAACTTAATCAATATGCATTAATAATCAACAATTGTTCGTATTAGAAGAACTAGAATACAGAATGACAATACTTTCCCCAGTAAAACTGATCATAAACCATCCAGAAAAAAATGTTGTATGTTATCTTTTTATTATATCCCCAATAAATCATAATATACATCAAAGGGTGTTGACATAGATGGAATAATTTTAAAATACCACTAGAATATTTCTTGAATAAAGTACCCTTTTCATTTTGAAATTACTTATTTGAAATCTAAAAAAATCTAAAATATTAGGGAAAATTTTTTCTTTGGAAATAAGAATAGAAAATTTTAAAGGAATATTAAAAGAAAATATTAGTCTTAGTAGTGTAAAAAGTTCTTTGTGTGGTGTATGTTAAAAAAATATTCCATCCACACCTTTGGTAAAAATTTCCTTGATTGGAAAATGATAAGAAGATATATTTTAATTTTTTTTATAAAAAGTAAAACATGGGTATATATGAATATAATAAATAATTTTATAATAATAAAAACATTATTAAAAACATTTTAAATAAAATATTTACATAGAATAAAAGTGTTTCTGATAGAAAGAAAAATAATGTTGATTTTATACAAAAACATTATTTTAGACTTTTGAGTACATAGAGAGATGAAGAAGAAAGATTTTTTTTAATTTTTAGAAATAAAAATAGTATAATAAAATATATTGGTATTAATATAAAATCATAATATAATTACCCCAATGAAAACTTAAACATAAACAATTCTCAATAATGTTGGGATTGTCAAATAAACCCTTACCTCAGGCCAAATTGATTTGTAAGTGATTTTAACCTCATGTATAGTAAATTTAAATTTATTATAATTCTATAACATAACCATATAAATAATTTTAACATCAAATATGATCTACTTATAATATTTTAACAACCTTTTATAATTTTTTATTAAAATCATCATTTCTGAGTGTTAATTATCTCATTTTTCATGTAAGTTTCTGTCCGATAGTTTCAGTCCTTGAATATTCATCATGGTTTCATAATATATATAATTTTAATAATGATATAAATATCATATATATTTATTATATACATATTTATAATCATTCTTAAAGGTATACATGAAAAATGAATCACATCACTTCATGGAGGTGGTAGCCCACACGTGCACACGAGCGACATTATAATTTTTTTAACGAGTGAAAGGGTAAGAAGGTAAATGATATAGTATATTTATAGGACCATAATTATTTAATAAATATCATATATATTCATTAGTTACATCTTTAAAACAATCCAATTAAATTGATTATTAAAAATGAATTTCACCGCTATGTGGAGATGGTAATCCATATATATGCCCGAGCGATGTTTTTGCTTTTTGTTGGATAGAAAAGAGGTGGAAAATGGTTTTAATACAATGATAATAAAATATAATTATATATATGATACTGAAGTCATTATTGTATTATGGTTACAAAAAATTATAGGAATTATAAGAATAAATAAATTTGAAATAATCGGTAAAAACGATTACCTATTCTTCACTAAACCTCCTTTAGATCCCTTTTTAAAGACCCTTGAAATTGTCTTTTAAGAAGAAAATAACCTATAATTAGTTTATATAGAAGTTAATAAGATAATTGTTTAGGATTTTTTTATATAGGTTTCTTAAATTGGTGTAAAGAAGGGGGAGGAGGGATGTCCTTTTATAAGTTAGGGGAGGGACACTCCTTGAATTTTGTAAGGGATTAAAATAGTATTAATTAATTTTTCTAGAAAAGTGTACCATAAACTATAAAATATAGTTAATAAGGTGATAAAGGTATAAATAACCCAATTAAATAATAATTATGATGAATTTTTTTGGCATTAACACTTATTTTTAACAAAGGTTAACCCGATTTACCCTTTTACTAGAGTGATAATTTTTATAGTTTTTACTATTCATTATAAAGAAGATTAATTTGAACGTATTAAATATTATTAATTATTATGTTTAAAAATATTTAATCAATTTTAAAATATTCAATTTCTATAAGTTACATAAATTCATTTTAAAATAATCCCACAAAACACGATGAAAAATAGTTTTTGAAAAAATGCATTTTTTTGTCTAAAAGTATTTTTATACCAAGATAAAGTAAAAAATTGATTAAAAAGGTATTAATTGAATAATTTTAATAATAATAAACTAATTAAATTTTAAAACCAATTCAAATCAAAATGGGTCTTTGAAAATGCTAGAGAATAAAAGACAGTTTTATTTAAGAATCAGTATTTTCACTATTCACCCAAAAATCAACTTTTTCAAAAAAAACCCAAAAATTCCCCTTAAGATTATATTTATATACCAATTTAAAAAAAATTATCCTTTTTATAAAATTTAATTTCTAAAATTAGAATAAATTAATTATAACATCAATGCATAAAATACATTTTAAACCATTTTTGAAGAAAACATATTTTTTGAAGCCTAAAATGACTTTATTGAAAATTTGATTACTTATTTATTATGATTTAATAAATAAATTTACATTAAATAAAATATTTATAGATATTATTTAAAATTTAGTTAATCATATTCATACTCATCAATCTAGTGGTTATGTTATAAAGGTATATTATATCACAATTCATTTAGACTCAGGGTTGGGTATAAAGCAAGCTATCAAAGAAATTAAATTTATTTAAAGAGAAATATATTATAACATACCAGGGTGTTACAACTTTCCACATTATTGGTAAAACATAGCTTCACCCCATGGTGATTTACTCTACCTGATAAAACCCTTATATTTTAAGTTCTCAAGTTATACTTTTAGCTCCTTTAACTTGGATCGTGCCATTCAATAAGGGGTGCAGAAATAGGTTTTTCACCTAGCATGAGTTATATAAAGAATTAAACTCATTTATAAGGGGGAATACCTATGAATTAATTTTAGAATATTTCTTAATAGATATCCAAAATGGGAGGAAAGGACTAGGGGGATACCGCTGATCCTTCAGAAAGAGCCAAACCTAAAATCTATATTGTAATCACCCAAATTTGGATCATGTCAGGAACCACTATACCTGATCACAACTACCAATAATCAGTAATCATGAACTTATCTCTCTTTGGTGAAGTAAAATATAACAATCTTCTATGACAATCGATGTGGGATCTATAACTTTTCAGCCATTCCATGCCATGAACCACATCAAAGATCAATATCTCCAGAATCATAAAGTCCCACAAATATCTATAACCAGAAATGACTATAGGAAACTATAAGCATCACTGAAGATGGTCTACTTTATTTTAAAATAGTGTATTAAGGGAAAGAGACTTAGAAGAAAACTTGGCCGGTAATTCAAGTTCAGTAACAACTTGTGAGATATATAGGAATGGGGAGTACCAATATCAAGAAAGGCAACGGAAAACATAGAATTTATCAAGATCATACCTAGAATAACAGACAGTCCTTCATCACCATCTACTAGATCTAGATCTATAGCATATACTCAACCTTACTCATCTCCATGACCCTATCCCTGAGGTACATAACTTGTATAAGTCATCATCATATAACCCTGATTCTAAGGACCCCATCAAGATCCTTGGTTTCATGACTGTATCTCCCTCGATCACCTATGGAACCCTAAACTCATATCTCTAGTATAGAACTACTAGAGGTTCCCATATTTCTTAACTATCAAAAATTTATCTAATTCCTTGAGAAAATATAAAAAATTGATCAAACTATCCATAGTTGAAGCACTATGAATCTCATCCATAAGGGGTATGAGGTACTCTACTCTACCCAGTCTATCTGCTTCCACCCAATCACATCCATTCTATCTTCATCTTTATAATTATAGAGGATATTCTTTCCAAAATAGTAAGATATTCACACACCTGTGCACTGAAGAATGGAAGGATTACAGTGGTACAATCCTCCTCTAGACCCTTCTCTATAGTCAAAGCCCAGTGAAACAATGAAAAATAAGTTTTCATATCAAATCCCCTAACTAGTCATCTCATCTCAAGAAAAATCCCAATATGAAAATTTATGGCCTTTTATTCCTCATTCCCATCTTGGATGGAAGAAAAGTGAAGCATATACTTGAAACACATAGAGAATCCTAACACCATCATGGATCCTTAATGTAGATCCATGAAATCTTGTGAACTTACTAGATTCAACATGTTAAGAAAAAATCACCCAAATAAAAGTACTTAAAGGCCTCTTATTCAATTCACTCATCTCTCCTAGCATGTCCCAACACACCCCACCATCTCATGGTTGAGCCCTAATTCATGAATGCTTCCAGCTTCACCTTTCTATCCTCGAGTGTCACAATAAGGTCAAGGAAATCCTAAATGGTATATATTAAGTACTCTACATCCTATATCCCTCTAGTGCCCTAAAAGGATGATGGATGGTGGAGTTGGAAGTCCCTGATAAAGTTGACCATGGACTTTGGTGTGCCTCTACCCTAGGCAGGCACAAATGGAAATATTCCCTAATGAGGTGGGATCATTTCCTATGCCACTGTAGAGGGTGTGGGGGTGTTATATACCGCATCCTTCTACATAGTGAGAGATATAATGGGGGGGAATACTCCCTAGAGGTAGTATTCTAGACCACATCAGTCAGTGGTCCCATCAATATCCTTTGATGTGTAATCTTCTAAAATGAAAAGATAAAATTTAGAACATTTATTAAAACTTTATTAATACATTATCCTAAGAATCTAAAAGGCATAAACATGATATTCCCATAGGGGGATTAAACCTATGAGGCTACCCATATCCCAAGGTATAACCCGCCTAACACTACCTGTGGCTGAAGACAATGTCTCTATCCCTACATGTTATTCCCGATCATACATATGATAAATAATAAGTATACTACAATTTGATTAATTTTAATGCCAAATGATAGGTCATGATAATAGAATGGATATATAAAAAAACAAGGATATGAATATATCATGAAGTCACGAATCATATAATTTAATAATATAACTATATTAAATAAATAACTGATATATATATATATATATGACATGCGGCCCTACTTACCTAATCATGAGGCATGAACACACCTAAATCCTATAAAACTGTAACAATAATACCATCACTGGTAACTCAGATGTTCATTACACATGAGGTATCCAGGAACATGGAAACTACTATACTTGAGTTCCACACTACCTATCTCATTTTTACCATGTCCCAAAATAACCAAGAATAAAATAAAGGAAACTCAAATTTGATACCATTTTATAACACATTAACTCAAATCACTAATACAAAGTGAGATTCTATATAACCTCCTGTGCGTGTCCCCATACACAAGAGGTTTTTGACTAGTAGTGAGGGTCTAAGTGTATATTGGGGAGACTATAATCTTGGTAATCATAGTCATATACCATAAATACAACCATTATAAATAATAGTGGAAGGGAAAATAAATAATCATGATATAAAAAATGTCACATCATCCCATAAAATTATCAAGGACCCCCAGAGTGTCAAGTCAAGCCCAAGTAAATAAGGTCATGAAGATAAAATAAAAACACTTCAGTAGTAATCCAAATCACATCCTGGTAAATCCTTTCTCTAATATCTCATCTATCTATTATGATTATCTTTACCTTACTTGGATCCATGATCATGTAGTCTGTATGTGTACCAAATTTCTATGTAACATGTGAGTAATGAAACCCACTAGGAAACCACCAATTCAACCTTCACATAAGCTCACAAGTATAATAGGTTTATGAAATATCAATATAAAATTTGTAATAAGATATAATAAAAAAATCAATCATATATCGAGCATCCATGCACTAACCAAACCGCTACAAACCCCAATTGTACCTGATTTGGCTTAGTTCCAGAAAGGATAGTCATAAATATGTAGAGTCATGGGTTAGCCACAATTCCAAAGGATATCTCTAATCAGTCATGAGGCATATGAGCCGATCCAATATAAAAGTCTATCATACCCTATCTTCATCATATAATAGGCTAAAATCAATCATAATCCTTGTAATTCATAGGTTAATACTCAAGGTTTCATACCTCATCTCTATAACAGACCAAGATAATTTTTTTCATAATATGTGGAATTCACATTCCAGGCCTCATGGAAATTATATCCTCTTCGTTCCCTAATTCAGGACACAAGGACATTATGCCCCACTACTATTGTTGTGGGTCTAGCCTCAAGGTCGTCAATCACCTACCTTATGTCCATGAATATTTTTATCATCATCAAAATCCACGAACATCTCCCTCTATGGGGTAGTAATATCATGAAATTCAACCTATAATCAAATAATAGAGTAATACCTCTATAGGAAATATGATATATCACACAACAGAATAGAGCATACCTCAAGATGGAACATAAAATATAATCATCAGTGATATAAGCTATATTTACACACATGTGATCAATAAGTTAAAGATGGTCTATTTGGATACCTAATAATACTCATGTAATCAATAAATATACAAAAATCTCAATGGATATCCACACATGCATATGCGATATTAATCAATCATAGACAACATGGTATTCTTATAAATGAACCATATTAAGGGAAAAAGGGTTGGAAAAGGGAATATATTGTAAGTAACTTTTTACCTCAAGGTTTTAGACATCAACATCATGATTCATAAAGTGCATCGTTACCCAAACCATGATTGTACACCAACCAAAAAAAAATTGAAAGCCAAGAATTTCCTAGAACTGATTTCAATAAAACTTGACATGGGTTATATAATGAGTCTCAAGGAAGAAACAAACTAAGGGTATAATAAACACATACCCAACATCAATTACCATAAGCAATAATATTCAATTCCAATTAAATAAAGGAGAAATTTCATTGCTCTTGGATGGTGATAAGAGATGAGATTTAAGGCTCCTACATGTATAAATCAATGAGAACAACCCCCATCTTCCATGGTTTTATCATCTTGTAATGTCACACAAGAAGGGTCGAGAAGAAACAATATTATTCAAGGATGAAACTCAATATAAGGAGGATTTCCTAGGTTCATCCAAGGAGTGTCTTCAATTCATTTAGATCAAATTAATCAACATGATAATGGGGTCTTATTTGACTAATAAGGGTTGAAACTGATTAATAAAGGCATTAAAAATACCATATTTTTAATCCACACACATTTCCCCTTTGATTTGGTCAATATTTGAGAAGAAATATGATTTTTTTCAGTAATTTAAAATACACCCTGATCGTCTTCATTCCCTCCACCATATATTGGTCATGGTTGTGGTGTTCTTGAACATGTTATCCTAAAACAGCTTCCACAAATGTGTGTTTCCCACACCCGAGGCATTTTCCCCTCACCACAGCCTCCACAATGGATTGACCAGCCATTTTCCCCATCCCTATTTCAGACAGGAGGACACTAGGGAAAAAATAGCTTATTATATGGGCATTTTGTTGGATATTTTGAATAAAAAATCACTAAATCCCACTTTAAGCTTCAAAAATCTACTCAAATCCCAATAAGCTTTACAAAATCATGGGCCAACCCAGTTACTATTAAGGAATGGATAGATACAAGGTATTTACATGTATGAAACAAAAATTATAAGGCTTTACAAAATTCACACCCTAGAAAACCCCATAGAAGAAAAAAAATATAAGGTTTAATATAGAAATATCATACAATTTCCCTAATGGAAATTGAAACATAAATAATCCTGATGAAAGTGAGATTGTAACATAAACCCTTACCTCAAGTCCCGAATTGATTCATATGTTCTCTAACCATTTATAAAATAAATTTATACTTATTATAAATCTATAATATAACCATATTAATACTAATATTACTATATATCATTCCATTATAATTTCTAATTACCCATTTATTAACAATTCTTCATTAAAATCAATATCGAGGTGTCAACTATTCTGTTTTCCACACATGTTTTGGATCGATGATTTTAGTCCTTAAAACTTGGACATGGTTTCATCATATAAAAAATATTAATCATGTCATAAATATCATATTTATTCATCATATACACTTTTATAACCATCTAAGTAGTTAGTGATGAAAAATGAATTACATCACTTCATTGTGGCGGTAGTCTGCACGTACGCATGAGGGATGTTTTTATTTTTAAATGGATGGAAAGAAAGGTGTTTTAACACTAATTTATCTTTATATAATCATAATTATGTCATAAATATAATATATATTAATTAAATCCATCTATATAACCATCCATGAGAGGTGGTAATGAAAAACTAAATACATTTCTTCATGGAGGAGGTAGTCCGCACGTACGCATGAGCGATGATTTCATTTTCCATTGGATGGATGAGAAGTAGATAATGGGTATTACATAAACATAATAAAATTTACATATATTTATAATATTTATTTCATCATATTAGGATGAATATAATAGATTCATAGGAGGGGGAAGAAGATATAAACTTGAAATAACTCTATTAAGACGATTACATCTTCCTCATGTATCCTCCTTTGGCTTACACCTTAATCCTTATTAGGTTAATATTTTTGTGAAACTAGAAACTCTAGGAAGTGGGGTGGAGATTTTTAAAGTTATTTGGGAAAATATTTGTTGATCTAAGGTGCTCAAAGTTTGTATAGAAGTGAGAAGAGGAGGTTCCCTTTTATTAGTGTAGGGAGTGAAATAATTGTAAATATCCTTAAGTTGAAAATAATATAAATTAATTTTTAAGGGAAATTAGAATAAAATAATCCCAATTTCAAATATAAGGTGAAGTTAGGTTGAAATACACTCAAAAAAACAAATAAAGAAAAGTTTTTTTGTGATATTAGAAGCCATATCCCTTAGTTTAACCCCTTTAAACCATTTTAATATTTATTATGATGACTTAAATTTTAACATGATAACTATTCATTATGACTAAAAATAAAATTGAACATATAAAAAATATGTAAATGATGATCCACAATTTATAATATATTTTATCCGATTAAATTTTTAAATGTGACATAAATTAATTTTAATATCTTCATACAAAAAGAGTAAAAATCATTTTTAGAAAAAATGTATTTTAAGTATAAAAATGATTTTATTCTCATTAATTTCCCTTTAAAAATAATTAAATGAACGTTAATTTTTTTTAAATATATAGTCTATAAATTTTATTGATTTTATTTATAAATAGTGATTAATTTAATTTTTTAAGATAAAACACATTGCACACATAAAAAATAGTTTTCTAAAAAATATATATTTCTACCTCCAAATGAATTTATCTTTATTTATAAAAAATCTATAATCAATAAATGATTTATTTTTCATATTTATACATGTACAAAAAATAATTTTACATAATTTTAATACTCTAAATAATAGTAATTTACTTTAAAAACATATATAATAAAATAATGTTTATAAACAAAACATTTCTTTCTAACCAAGGATTATTAGACTAGTATTCCTTATAATTATTTAACAACTTCATGGATGTAATTACTTGATTTTATTAATTATTAATTAAATTTTATCAATAAATTTTATTGGTATCATTCCACAAAAGCAATATTTTTTTTAAAATGGATAATTTAACAAAATGCAACAAAATGGTTTCTCAAGAATTAATGGTATTTCCTTAAGTGAATTTGATAATTTTTACAAATTAATTTATTTTATCAATTTAATTTAACAATTTAATAATTTATTACATTTTATACTTTAATAAATCATTATTCACTTAAATTTTTTGTTGCATTCATCACAATCTATCAAAGACATAAAATTTATTAAAGAGAAATAAATTCTAAAGTATTAGGCTATTATAATTCCATAATCTAGGTATTATAGGTCTCGATCTAAAAAACCACAAGGAATATTAACTTGAGATGGAAGATAAAACTGTGGAAGGTAGTTGGAAATCACTAAAATCTACCATCAAGAAAACCATCCATCAAGAAGTAAACATAAAGTAAATTAAGCGAGGCCCACTCTCAACTTGTGATGTCCATCCCTCAATTAATATTATAACCACAAAATTTTCAAAAAAATATATAGATAGGGATCAAACAAGCTAAATAAATTATATATAAATAATAAAAATTTCATAAAAACAAATTCAGGGGGAAACTAAGGCCATCACACTAAGAAAATAAGCTTAGAAAATATGGAATGAGAGAAAGGTCAGGATCACATAATCCCCAAACATTTAATTTCAGAAATCATCATATTACATTATCATATTGAATTAACTAATTCATTATGAGTCAGTTTCATCAATAATAAACCTAAATATAGTATCTATGAATCAAATATAAACATGACTTGAGAAAGACTTTCATATTATGATATTTTCAAGGAAGAGTGGTAATTAAATCAATATCCCTAATTCATTATCCACTTTATTTTTTCATATTTATTTTTTTATCCAATTTCAATCATATCATCCATTCCAAGGGAAAAAATAATCAGAAAAATAAATTTCACACTATCTAGAAAATATCAAGAGGCATCTAACATAGCATAAACCACATGCAATCCCTACATCCCATACCATATTTCATTATTCCTTTTATTTATATATTATTATATTTATTAAGTTGATTCCACTATTACTCAAAGAATATAAAATATGTTAATACCACACATCCACATAAATTAATCAGAATATATGAATACCCAACCTCTACATAAACTTTTAATGTTCTATGGAAAAGAGAGAAATAACAAGTGCAGATCTCCAACAAACTCTTTTGTAAGGAACTCATGATCCCTATAGATATCATACCACCATTAATACACCATCAATAATCAATATAGATACCAAAAAATTAAAAGGAAACAAATATCCATAGCATGGAGTGAGAGAGAATAAGAGATAGAAGAACCAATGGAGAAGAGGAGAAATCACCTAGGATCACAAATCAAATGATCTCTAGAAGCAGGGTGATAAATCCAAGAAAAGATAGATTAAATGTATTTGAAGGGATCATTTAGCCTCCTAGTATTTGAAGAAAGAGGGGGAAATAATAATAATTCAATTAAACTTTTTAATTTATACATCCATGATAAAAGAAAACCCAATAATTGGGGTTCCATAGTGAAACCAAAATAATAAATTATAGCCTCCTCTATATTCACAGAGATAGAAAAACCATCACACCAAACTCTACACCACAAGGATCATGGTATGCCTCAAATTGTCTATCCTCAGAAATTCAATAAAACCTCCAAGACTACACTATGTCACAACCTACCAGGACACGCCATAATCCTCCTACTATATATAAAATTCTAGCTCAACCACACTCCTTCTTAGTCATTTTTTCCATGCCATCTCCAATCACCCTAAAATACTAATGAAGGGATCAGGTAAAACCAACCCATTATATCGGACACCTCTCAAAAAATTATCATCCTAGAGAATTTAAACCAAAACTTAGGATAGAAAGAAAGGGGAACAAATCAGTCACTCCACGAGATACCACCGAAGTATCTCTATATAATAAGAACATAATAAACACACCATTAGAACAAGTCACATAAACATGAAACACCATCCATCGTCTCATAAATAAAAAATGTTCATATATAGATTTCAACAAAACCAAAAATCAAAATACTCAGGATATTGAGCACATATCTATGAATCCTACTCCCAAGTACAGTCATTCAAGAAACTATTATATCATAATACATGAACCAATAGAAATACATGCTCATGAAATACCTTCTAATGATGGTATGAATATGATTCTCCTTCAAGGTTACATCATCTTCAACTTCCAGCTCACCCCAGTCAATGATATTGGAATAATCACGTAGACACTAAAGAATCTATGACACATAAACATTGTTATGAATCCATATCATATGTGGGGGAAGTGAAAACCAATATTAAATAGCTCTAATATTCACCAACACGTCGGAATTCCCAATAAATTAGGGAGAAAGATTACTCCCATGGCCGAACATTCACTGCCCATGATGAGGATATATCTTCAACAACACATGATTTATAACATCAGAATCTAGAGGTCACCTCCTATTATCATCACAGGACTTCTAATGATCTTTCTCTACCTTCATTCACTCACGGATCTACTACACCTTTTCTATCAGGATTTTCACCAATTTTTATCCCAAAACCAATGACTCCCCAACATGAGTCTAATACAATGGAGATTAGAGAGTTCATCCATACGACACTTCGAATGGGACCATACCAATGGTAGAGTAATAACTATTTTTAGAATATAACTCCACCAAGATAAAGTAACTCACCCATGAACCTACAAAATCTTGCATGCATATATGAAACATGTCTTCAAAAGTCAAGATAATCCTCTATGTCTGGCCATCCATCTACTAATGAAAAGTGGTGTTAAGGAATATTTGAGATCCAAAAGAATATTGGAGACCTATCCATACCTTAGAGGTAAAATGAGGATCACAATATAAGGTAATCATATTTGGAACCTCCTAAATCCTCACTAACCCTCTAGATACTACCTCTATAAAAAATCCACTGTGCTTGACTCCTTAACTAATAAGAAGTGAGATGACTTCATCAAACAATCCATGATTACCTAAATGGAATCACATCCACCCATAGCACAAGGAAAACCAGTGATGAAGTCCATTGATATTTCCTCCCACTTTCATTAGGGAAAATTGAGTGGATGAAGAATTCCACCAAGAATAATGTTCTTAGCCTTGACCCTATGTCAAACCAAACATAGAGAGACAAACTCAATAATTGAACTCTTAATACTAGACCACCAAAACCGAACTCTTAGGGTTGGATACATATTATCCAAAATAGGTTGTACCAACAAATGATAAATTTGGAACTCATAGAGAACCAAATCATGAATCACTAAAGGAACTAAAAGCATCCCTTGAAACAACACCTGATGTTAATCATCCTCAAACCATCCTTTAGGAATGTTTCCACAAACAACCCAATCTCACCAAATATCCACTTCAGAATTCCAAAAATGGTAATCCTACACTTTTTTCACCACGGATGAATGCACCATCATCTGATAAAGAAACTCTCTACCATAAACTAATTCAATATCAAGTTATTTCATTGAAAGATCCTCCATCACCCTCCAAACATCACCAGACTCACACACAACATTAGTGCATCCACAATATTACCTTTCCCCAGTGTATAATAAATAATAAAGAAATAATTTTGTAAGAATCCCATATTCCATCACTGCTAAAAATTCAATTCATGTTGTGAGAATATATACCTCAAGATCTTGTGATCTATAAAGATCACATAACACTCTCCAATGATATAGTATCACAAAAACTTCAGAGAAAACATGATCACAGTAAGAAAAATATCCTGGGTATAATAGTTATGTTCATAAGGTTATAAATTCCAACACCCATCAGATATAACTTCTCTCTACTTTATAAAAACATAACCTAATACAAGACATGAAGGTTCACTATAAAACCCAAACACAATACCTTCCTCTATAAATTGAAGAATATTAACACTTGCTCGCTTCGATTTCAAATACTCAAAATCAACCTAGAATTGGTCAGTCTATGAAAATTCATGATCATTTTTGGTCAAATTTTTCAATAGAGTCACTGTATAATATAAATCAGGTATGAACCTACTATAATATACTACAATATCAAAGAAACATTGAACCTATATAAAATTATTAGGGGATACCAAAGAAATAACCACCTTAATATTTAAAGAATCCATGGATACTCTATGAAAAAACATAGAATTAGCCAATAAATGAACCTCACTAACCAAAAAACTTACACTTATATAAATTATAAAACAGATAATGAACCCTAATAACTCCCAAAAAAACTCATAAATGATCAGCATATTCCCCCGTAGATATTGGATATAACAAGATTTGATTGATAAACGCTACCAAGAACCGATCCATAAATTCATGGAATACATAATTCATCCGTCCCATGAATATATATGAATAATTTTTAATACTTAATAACATTACAATGAACTCATAATGCACATAATTAAACCTAAAATAAATATTTGAGATATACTCATCATTTACTTGTATCTGATAATACCCTAACCGCAAATAGATTTTCGAGAACCAACTATATACCTTTAGTAGATCAAAAAAATCTTCAATCCATGTGATAAGATAATAGTTATTAACCATCACCTAATTCAAGTGATGTTAATCAATACAAAGAAGTATAATACCATCCACATTATTCAAAAACGAAAGAATATCACCCCAAGGGAATACACTAGGCTGAACAAATACTCCCTATAGAAGATCATCATTCTAAATTAGTAACTACCACAACTCAAAATGTGTTATCCTATATGAGGAAATTAATATCATAGAAAAAACCGAGTTGAAACTCTATACCAAACCCAATATCATGTCGAGGGGGTAGAATTCACAAATTCATTCAGAAAGACATCTGGGTACACTTTTGTAACACTAGGAAACACCGCCAGAAAATCCTCTACTGGAATCAATATCAAATCCGCCATCAAGGAAGAAAAGGACCCAACACACCTCTAACCCATCCAATAATATTTTCACTAATAAAAATAGTTTTCTTTCTATCTACATCATAAAATATAATGCACCTTCAGAAGAAATCTACAATACCCTACATCGAATACAACCAATCCATGCTGAGGATGATGTCACATGGTGATATTCATAAAAATAATAAATATCCCCTAGAGTAATGTTTCTCCATCATCAAATCATAATCTTATAAGATGTCATACAAGCTAGATTGACCTATAAATGGAATAATCAACACTAAGGGAAATAGAAGAATTTCTACCTTCATTACAAAATCAAATACTAGGGAGGGTGTAATTAAGGAGTGTGTAGATCTGGAATCAAAAAAAAGTATACACCCATGAAGAATATAATAAGATAATACCTCAAACGATGTCTAGATCACCTAGGGATAGAAACTTTAAGGATTTTATATGACCATGTATGACTCCATGGCCTCTATGGACCTAATGGAGACTATATATATAGACGCACTCTTTTCATTTTCCCTGAGGAAGAGGGGAATAACATGTATTTACTCAATCCAACCCATCCCCTCTCTGTTAATCAAAATATAAAGCACCCTACTGATACTGATACCTCAAAGGATTTTGCTACAAAAGATAAGTCTAAATAAGCCTCTATATCTAAACTTTCTACCAAGGAAGTTCAGCCATCCAAGCTTCACATAAACATGATCTCTATATGAAAATCATACCATGACTGATCTATTAGTAGGGGTCTGAGAACTACCAGCCCCAGTGAAACATGAAGAATAAGGATAGAACCAACTCCCCTATGTTTAAATATTCCATTTAATAGGAAATTGTGAACTTATAGCCAAAAATATGATCCATGTAGATTCCTAGAGACTCCCTTACCATGATTTTTTGGTTCTAGTTAGAACTTTATCAATAGAATATGGCTTCACCAACACTGCAAGATATGTAAAAAACATGAATGGGGTGACCTGGAATTGGATATAGGGATGAAAATTCTCTTTGAAAATCCTCTCCATAGACACCTAATCTAGAAAAAGGATTCAATAATAATACAATAGGTTCATATATAGGATGATAAAATCCTACACATTGGAATTACCCTAGATAAAAGTAAGAATCTCCTGCTAAAAAGACACCTTCTTGTTTAAAGAAACTCATCCTAAAGCTGTTCACAAAAAATTATCCCATAAAATGGTCAAATCATCATGGATCTATAAAAAATATTAACCACCACTACAAATCAATTCCACACAATATAGTAATATACAATTAAAAACAATGCTCCCTCCAAGAATAGATCAAATTAAAGGTAATATACACCTCCTCCAAAAAATCCTTGATCTCTCGATTTAAAATAGAGACCTCATAATTCAATAGACCATAGTTATAAAACTCTCTATGAACCTTCCTTTAAGTGTAATCATCATTTATCTCAACTTTGTGGTGATATTTTAGCATATCCTATTGAATATCATCAGCATGAACCTTATAGGGAAATAAAACTAGAGCCATTCCTATAAAAGAAAAGCGTTAGGGACTCCTAAACTCTAAATGTGGAATATTTAAGGTTAATTAATTAAAATTCAATATAATTCCCATTATTTTACCAATTTTAACACAGTAATAAAAAATCATGATTCATGATACTTACTGAGGTCTCTACCCTGAAAGTAGCATCACATCACATAGCATGTTCAGTAAACTTAACATCCTTACATTGAATCACAAGGGGGACTAAAATACTATTTTCTAGATAGTATCCATTTATTATTTAATGTGATAAGTCCAACTAATATTATTTACCTACCAACTCATTCAATCCTCACTAGTGCCTATCTCCAAACATCATCTCATCTATCAACCATCAGCTCTGATACCACTCTATCATGACCCTCTCCCTCCCTTTACTAATACCCTACACAGACCAGTAGTAAATACAAGGATATACCCCATGGACTACCTCTAATAGGCTATTGGTTTGAGACTAGAACTGAGGGTATAAAATGAATTAAAATGGGAAGAATTACCCTCAATATATAAATTTTAAGACAATAGATTATATGAGATCCACCAATAAAATCCAAAGCATAAATAAACATCCAAAACCAATATAAGATATGTAATTTCATACGAAGGGGGGGGGGACTAAAAATACTAAGAATAGTGCCTAGGTAGGGATAAAAAATTCCAACATCTCTAGTTTAACCACTATAAGCTATCAATTCCCAGATTGATCACCAACCAACTAATTTAGACCTGAAAAAAATATATATCTATATATATATATGGTGTGAGAGTACATGTATAATCAGTAGGATCCTCCCTATAAAATCTCGTGAAAATATAAAAGAAGAATACTAAATTCTAAAGAATAAAAAGAGGAAACTAACATGTTTCTTAAGAAGGTAAAACAATATCCCATCCTCACTATGTATTTCTTACCAAATAAATAATAGAAATAATAAACTCTATCAAAATAAAATATATAATAATGGTATCTTTCTTCCACTCCCCCACTGGTTTTCCTCTCTCATGCCCCAATTACAAATGTATTATGCTACAATCCCATTTATAATTCATCTTTCACCCCATGCACACATACCTCAACCACATACCATAACATCCCAAAACAAGTAACAAGTTTGAAATCCATCACAACTCATGTATTATACATTATACCTCAAGAAATTACATCTCATGAAAGTTACCCATGGTAACTGTAGTCACTATAGCTAGAATATATGTATGTATTATCAACTCAAGAAACTAAAACCCACACATTCATATATTTCAATCTATTGTATTTTCTATGTATTATTTTTAGATATTATATGGATTAATTTTGAGACTAGACATTGAAATGGCGTGTGATTATGAGGCCTATTGTATTAGAAATAAATGTTTGAAATATATTAAATTTATTAAATAGAACACACACTTTGTTTTCATAAACAAGTAGAATAAATTCTAAATGGGAGCCTAGATCATAAATATAAGGGTACTATTGAGTTTAAAATGGTGGTTTTACCCTAGGAGTGACTTAACATTAGTCGGCATAGGTCATTTTTAGAAAAGTCTTCACATATGCTTAAATGAATAAAAAAATTTAATAAAAAATATTTTATTTTAAATCGTTGACACAACTATAGGTTGATCATTAAATAGATATTTTTTTAGAAACTTAGGGTTAAACACATAACCCTAGAATAATCTAGAGAGTCATTGGAGAGAGATATGGATAATCCTTCCTAATGAAGGATGATGAAATCATGAATCGATGATCAGCACGCAACCGATTCAGTGGATCTTACCAACAATGATGACACAACAATCATTCTTCATCAGTGACTAATCCAAATTGAGGTAGGGTGTGTTTTATTGATTAGATTTTCCCCGTTCTTGATTTCCTAGATGAACACAGACTAATCAATGAACATATTGGTCCACAGATCAATCTTTATGTGGGATGGTTCATATTTGTAGGGTTTTTATGGGATATAAATTTTTGTGATTATTTTTTTATTAATTTTTTTTTTCAAATGGTGATGGATCAAGATCGACACGAATATTGATCAAGGTTTATTCTTCTCCTGGGTTCTTGTGCTTTTCTCCCCCTATTCACCGTTCTTCGTGGTGTTCTTTGTTCTTACCCACCGTTCAACATTCCTTTGAATAATTTATTATGGAACATAAAATTTATGGTGAAGAGATCCAAAATCATAGATCCAGAATTGGTATGACTTGATGGGGGTGAAATAGTGGTTGTGGAAACAAATCGAATAATGGTTGGTATCAATTTCGAATTCTTCGGAACATAATGAAGAATGATGAAGATCTTGTTTTACGAGTGGATAAAAGGCCTAAATTTCATTAATTAGGTGATGGAATGAAAAAAGACCTTGGATATTGAGTTTTTAGGTGAACTGATCACTGAAATGGAGTCCATAAGATCGACCGATGTGAGTAGGACAAATAATAAGGGTTTTGAAAAAACTCAATACACACGGTGTGTAGTATCTGACTACATGGTGTGTAGTCCCTTTGTATGGACTTGAAAATTACTTCGTATAGTACACAGACATGGGTTGGAGTACATGGGTTGCCTACATGGCGTGTACTCCCCCCCACGGAATGACCTGGACCATGTACATGGGCAACCCAATATAATGGTACACGGGCAAGGATACATGGGATAACACCATGTACTGGAACATGGCTAGGTACACGGGTGGGACCCCATATATAGGGACACAGTGCGTAAACCCCTATACATGTTGTGTACTCCTATTTCACATGGATATAAATTGAATGACATGAGTCGTTCACATGGGAATAACATGAGGTTATGGGAAAAACTGTGTAACCCTTCTAAACACCATGTAATCCTTATTACATGGCTTATATCTCTTTTCCTCTATATCTTGGACTAGTTTTTTTAGGGTTAGTTACCCTTAAACTTTCCCTGAAGGTAGGTGAGAATCATTTCATACTCCTAGGACTATGATCCATTCAATATGACTTCTTGGATAGATCATTAGAATCCCTCTGAGAGGCCTGGAGTGGGATATTCTATTCAACTTCATGCCCTAGGTAGAGTTTGGGTATCAACATGACCAATCCTACCGAGTGCCAACTCTATAATTAGCAATTAATATAAATTGATTTTTTGGTATCACCCCATGGCCCTGGATACAATCCTCATGTGTTGTATAATATTCTCTTCAGAAATATCAGTGTAATAACTGTCACATACATGATATATTTTAAAGGTATTTTTCATTTAATTTACATCCTTGCTTGGTTTTGGTGGTTTTTCATGCATTTTTGAAGGAAATAGTGGGTTTCCAAAATTTGGGCCAACATGAGAGCCTGTTTCCAGTTTTGAAAGTAAATTTTGTTTCTTTAATAACTCCTTAGTTTTTCAACATTTTTCACCCATTAAACTTCCAAAATGACCTTAATTTAAATATTAAAACCAAAAAAGAATTTTGGGCCCCTTAAAAAGTCATTAGCATCTTGGATTTGGGTGATCAAATTAGGTATTGTGCCAACCCGAAATCCCATTTCCAGTTTTAAAATTGTTTTGTAATTCTTTCATAAAATATTTAGTTTTTATCCTTTTTCGGTGATTCTACCTCTCACACGTTCCCACTGAACCCAGATGAAATCCCATATTCGTTTTTGCCTCTTTGGAGCTCATATTCATTGCGATTTAGGGCCGAAATTCTGAATCTCCAAAAAACGTCCAGATTTCTCAAGTAAGTTGGTTCTCTTCCTTATTCCTCCCTTCTTCTTAGGGTTTCTTCCTTTTTTATTGAATACAAAAATGTCCATAAGATGGGGTTTCGTACCTAGGGTTTTATTTTTGAGTTTCTTGGTCCAATCCTCTGGTTTTAGGTTCAATCTTACTCCTTTGTGGTGCGACGGAGGTGCGGTTGAAGTGACGCACAAGGATTTGGGGGTTTTGACTCTTTTGGAAGGTGATTTCATATGTAGGTATTGTAGAATGAGTTGGCTTGCTGTATTTCTGTTTTTATTATGTTCATCATTCAGTATTTTTATTGCAAAAATTGATTTGGGTAGCATTTTAAAAGCGGTTTATTTTTAAGTGCCAATTTTGTGTGAAAATAGGTGTTTTACATGTGCAACCCATGTTGTGCCTCTTGGTGTTATTTTATAATTCAGGGATTGGATTTATAAAAATGTTTTGATGCTTAAATTTATGTTTTGGTATAATATTGGTCTCCATTTGGTTTTAAATGTGGGATTTTAGATGAATTTAATGTGCAAAATTTGATTACTTTTCTTGAAATTGTTTTATGGAAATTATAACTGGTTTATTGAGTTATACGAAAGGTGCAAAGAATGTGTAGCTATTGTTTTGAATGTGTGTGACCAGAAATGATATTTATATGTGAAAATCGATTTTGGTAGCATGTGGTGACTATTTGAGCACAATACGGGAAACCCGGGTAACTAGGTGGGCTAACGTGTACTAGTACGCTAGTGAACGGAGGGGTTTTGACCATGGTTCACTTAGCAAGTCTGACATGGATAACACTAACAAAAATATAATGGAGATGATTGGAGACCACTAGGTTATGGGTATGCTCCCTACTAGTGGCTCGTGTACGAGGACGAATTTCATCATGGTTACTTTCACTGAGGTACGAGGTACTTGGGGCTCACAACAAACTAGTACCTAGGGGTGTTCCTATGCTTGGTGCTCGTGGACTTTTTGGCATTTATAATTTCTTTTTTGGTATTTTGTAATGTGAAAACCATTAACTTGAATGTTTTATTCAAATTCACTCATTCTTTAATGTTATCCCCATTGAAAGTTATTTTCTTTTCAAAGTTTCACTTTTAGAAATAAATGCTACCATTATCTATTTGTAACTCTTGCAAGCCTTTTATTTTATAATGCCTATCAATTGAAATCCTTGGGTGATATCCTATTGGGCTTGGTCTCACACCCTACTTACACCTTTGGGTGTAAGTAGACTTGATCATGTTTGACACAGGAAAAGGCAAGGCCTTGGGCGATGGCAGTTTGGGTTGCTAGTTTCACTCGATGGTGCGGTGTTGTGGAGACGACTTGTGGGTGATGACCCCTTATCGTTTGGAGTCTCATGGGCTGTTTGATACTACTTTTATGTACCTTTGGACCTCTTGTGTCTTTTTTTAAACCCATATAATCAGTTCTGAATTTTTATTAAGTCTTGCTTGGCATAATTTTTTTTAGATTTGGTTTGTTGGCTGTTTTTGGTTATTTTATGAACCCAAAATCGGGTAAATAGTTCCCAAATGAATTTTTATGATACCCGGGCACTTGTTCCAGCCTGTGGGGATAGGGAACGCCCTTCGGGTCTTGCCATGAGCTGGGTTTGGTGCCGGTTTGATGGCGGCCAGATTTTGGTTCGTGACAAAATGGTATCAGAGGAGGTTAATGTTTTTGGGTTATATTGTTATTTTGGGATGAGTCGGGATAGACAGAAGCTAGGATTGTCGGGGCTCGGGGTTTTGGTTGTGAGTAGGGTGTCTGTCCCACACCTCTCATGGCATACCCTGAGTCACTAGGGGATGTTGGAATTTAAAGATTGACTTCACTTCCAGGTGAGACGTGTGGGCTGCAGACCACATGTGGACATCATGCAGATGTGTTGTAGTTGTTTATTTTATTACTGAAATGTGTTTAGATTATTTATATTTGATTTATTTGATTAAAATTTTCAGAATTGTGGTATTGATTATTGTTTTGTGACTGTTACATTTTGTAGCAACATGCCTCCCCGGAAAGCTCTCACGCACCCACGAGAGGAAGCCGGAGAGAGTTCTCCCACACCAATTGATCAGAGGCTAGTCGAGGACGTGGTCAGGGCTGTCCAAGCTCTAGGATATGAACCATCTCCAGTTCCAGCTCCTATTATAGAGGATGAGACTGGTCCTAGAAATGACAAGGCCCAGGAGTTCCTGAAAAATAAGCCTCCAACCTTCTGAGGCAGCTCAGAACCCCAAGAAGAAGAGGAATGGCTCGAGAAGATCGAGCGTATGTTTGAGTTCCTGTAAACACCCGAGGAGCTCAGGGTGAAGTGTGCCTCCTTTCTGTTGGAGGATCCCAGCTGTAAATGGTGGGAGTCAGTGCTTCAGGCTGGGAAGAATGAGCAGATGCGCTGAGAAGATTTCAAGGCTGTCTTCAATGAACAGTACTGCCCTGAGGTGTTGGCTTATGCCAGGTCTAGAGAGTTCATGGAACTTGTTCAGGGAAATCTATCTGTGATGGAGTATGCCAACCATTTCGCTGAGTTGGTTCGGTATGCTCCAGAAATTGTCTCTAATGAGGAAGCGAAGGCCCAGAGGTTTGAGAAAGGCTGGAGACCAGAGATATACTCCCAGGTGTTCTTGTTTAAGCTGAGGAACTATGCTGAGGTCGTTGATCGGGCGTTCATGGTGGAGATTGATATAAAATACATGGCTGGTTTCTATGGTTCTGTATCAGTAGTTGGAAGTGGAAGCTCCTCAGAAAAGAAATGGAAGCGGGAGGATAATGTGAAGAAAGGAGGAGGCAGTTCAGGGAACTCTTCCAGGCAGTTTTCATCAGCGGTTTCTGATGCGAGATCGGTCATGTGCCACCAGTGTGAGAAGCCTGGGCACATCCGTCCAGCATGCCCCCATCCTTCGAAGACCTGTTTCCAGTGTGGAGGTATGGGACACGTGCAACGCTTTTGCGGGATAGCGCGTCCACTTCAAAGTGGGGCAGGATCCATGGCTCCCAGAGGAGTGCCAGCATAGTCTGAGCCGTCGAGGACTGGGGGATCTCGATTTGGAAGCCGCGGTGGTAGGGCTGGGTCATCTTCTGGGAAGATCCAGTTTAGGGCACAACCACAGACTAGCGGTCATCTTCAGGCAGAGACTAGACATCTCCATGCGGTGGATCAGGCACCAGCAGGATTAGAGGCGGGACCGTCGACTGTTCGAGGTACCGTTTTGATTTCATCTTCTACAGCTGCTGCTCTTTTTGATACTGGTGCCTCTGTTTCATTCAT
This sequence comes from Viscum album, assembly GCA_963277665.1. Classification (NCBI taxonomy): domain Eukaryota; kingdom Viridiplantae; phylum Streptophyta; class Magnoliopsida; order Santalales; family Viscaceae; genus Viscum; species Viscum album. Next base: position 1,818,544,309 of record OY728151.1, on the reverse strand, counting down.
TTCTGCCCGTTTTTTGGACATTCTGAATTCTCCAACTGATTTGATGTCATTCGCAATGGAGTTGGTGACACCGCTGGGAAAGAAGAAGCAGTAGGGTCTCAGGTGCCCATCATGTGTGCTTTCTGTGTCAGGGGTTGAGATGGAGTGGGACCTCTTGGTCTTAGATATGAACCTTTTTGATGTCATACTCGGGATGGATTGGATAGTACACTTCCAGGCACACATCGATTGCTACAGACGGCGTGTGAGTTTCACGACACCTGATGGGAGTCGTCAGGTTTTTCATGGAGAATGGGATCCTTGGTCAGGTCGCGCAGGGCCTCCACTCCCAGAGTTGGGAAGTGTTATCTTCCAGTTATCTTCTCTCATGCTAGAGGATGGTCTTTCCCCTGAAGGTTCACTACCTCATGTAGTGAATGAGTTTCCGGAGGTATTCCCAAATGATTTTTCAGGCTTTCCCCCGGAGCGGGATGTGGAGTTTTCTATTAATCTAGCGCCAGGAACACAACCGATATCTCTTCCCTCGTATCGCATGGCCCCCACCGAGTTGTGGGAATTAAAGATACAGCTGGATGACTTAGAATCCAAAGGATTCATTCGCCTGAGCGTCTCTCCTTGGGCCGCTCCTGTGTTGTTTGCAAAAAAGGCTGATGGATCCCTCCGGTTGTGCATTGACTACCGGAAGCTAAATAAGGTAACAATTAAAAACAAATACCCTTTTCCCAGAATAGATGATTTGTTTGACCAGTTGAAGGGGGAAAAGTGGTTCTCAAAGATAGACCTACGTTCAGGGTATCATCAAATCAGGGTGAAGGAGTCAGATATCCCTAAGACAGCCTTCCGAAGCAGGTATGGCCACTTTGAGTATTTGGTCATGCCCTTCGGATTGACCAATGCTCCAGCGGTATTTGTGGCACTTATGAATAGGGTGTTCCATAAGTATCTAGATTCCTTTATTGTGGTGTTCATGGATGACATTCTGGTATACTCTTGCTCTGAGGAGGAACACGAACATCACTTGAGGATCGTTTTGGGTACATTACGAGATCACTACCTCTATGTAAAGTTGTCAAAGTGCACTTTCTGGATCAGAGAGGTGATATTTCTGGGGCATGTGATCTCAGAGCATGGAGTTTCAGTGGAACCTGAGAAAATTAGTGCAGTCATGTCGTGGGAGAAACCGAAGAATGTGTTCGAGATCAGGAGTTTTCTTGGCTTGGATGGTTATTACAGGCGATTCGTTCGGGATTTCTCTCGGCTTGCTTCACCGATGACTTCCCTCACCCGGAAATGGGTGAAGTTTGTATGGGGTCCAGAATGTCAGGCGTCGTTCGAGGAGCTAAAGAGGCGGCTGACTACTGCCCCCGTGCTGATTTTTCCAGAGGCTGGAAAGGGATATGTGGTCTATTGTGATGCTTCAGGTATGGGTCTTGGGTGTGTGCTTATGCAGGATGATCATGTGGTGGCGTATGGCTCTCGCCAACTCCGGCCACACGAAAAGAACTACCCAACCCATGACTTGGAGTTGGCAGTAGTGATGCATGCTTTGAAGACGTGGCATCACTACCTCTTTGGGGAGAAGTTTGCGGTCTATTCTGATCACAAAAGCTTGGCTTATATCTTCTCACAGAAGGACCTCAACTTGAGGCAGCATCGCTGGATCGAGTACTTGCAGGGGTTTGACTTTGACATTGTCTATACCCGAGGTAAGGGTAATGTAGTGGCCGACGCCTTGAACAGAAGGGTTCCAGTGCAGGCTTTGAGGAAGTCCAGTGATGAGTGGACATTGATGGGGATCTTTTCTCAGATGCATGTGGAGACCGAGGAACACAGTGGAGGGGCATTCTTGGCGGGCGTCCAGTTGACTCCTTCTCTATTGGAGTTGATTCAACGGGAACATCCCAGTGATGAGCTTTGTCAGCGGTCGAAGAAGTTTCTTCACGGTGGGGAGACATCCTCTGATTGGTCATCATCTCCTGAGGGCATCTTGTGCTTCAAGGTCCGTTCAGTAGTGCCGTTATCTCTACGGAAGGTGGTGATGTAGGATAGCCACCAGTCTCAGTGGGCTGTCCATCCGGGTGCCACTAAAATGTATTATGATGTCCGTCGGAAGTTTTGGTGGCCTGGTATGAGACGGGACATAGCGGACTTTGTGTCGAGATGCTTCACATGCCAGCAGGTGAAAGCAGAGCACCAAAGGCCCTCCTATTTGCTTCAACCACTACCCATTCCTACCTGGAAGTGGGACGAGGTTTCCATGGACTTCATTTTTGGATTACCTCGTACACCTCGAGGTAAGAATTCCATTTGGGTGGTGATTGATCGTCTAACCAAATCAGCCCACTTCATTCCGACCAGAGATACATCTAAAGTGGATGAGTTGGGCCGTTTGTATCTTCAGGAGGTGGTGAGACTCCATGGTGTTCTATCAGCAGTTGTCTTAGATAGAGACCCTAGTTTCACATCTCGGTTCTGGGAAGGCCTTCAGAAGGCCTTGGGGTCCCAGATTAAGATGAGCACAACATACCATCCGCAGAAGGATGGTCAGACAGAGCGGGCGAATAAGATTTTGGAGGACATGCTTCGTGCATGTGTCCTAGACTTTGGAGGTTCTTGGGATACCCATTTGGGATTGGTTGAGTTTCCTTATAATAACAGTTAACAATCCTCGATTCGAATGGCTCCTTTTGAGGCGCTTTATGGTCGGCCTTGTCGGTCCCCCCTGTGTTGGGATGAGGTAGGTGAGACCTCACTACTGGGGCCAAGTATGGTGCAGGAGACATCTGAGAAGGTAAAATTAATCAGGTAACGTTTATTGATAGCTCAGATTCGTCATAAATCATATGCTGACCGGAGGCGTCGAGACCTAGAGTTTTCTTTGGGTGATAGAGTATTCTTGAAGGTGGCCCCTCGTCTGGGCCATCGTCGATTGGGGAAGCAAGGTAAGCTGACTCCGCGGTATGTCGGGCCATTTGATATCATTGAGAGTATTGGAAAGGTGGCATACAGGTTGACCTTACCTTCTCAGTTGACGTCCATCCATGATGTCTTCCATGTTTCTCAGTTGAAGAAATACTACCCGGATCCGTCCCATGTGTTGAGTTGGGAAGAACTGAAGATAGAGCCTGACTTGTCTATTGTTGAGAGGCTAGTGAAAATAGTGGACTCCCAAGAGAAGACACTTCGAGGGAAGTCTATTCCATTAGTCCAGATTCTATGGAAACATGGAAATGATACTCATGAGACATGGGAGCGAAATTCGTGGGTCGAGGAAGAGTACCCGTTCTTGTTTTCCAATCAAGCCTCATGTTGACTTTCCGGGGTGGAAAGTCCTTCATGGGAGAGAGAATTGTCACATACATGACATATTTTAAAGGTATTTTTCATTTAATTTACAACATTGCTTGGTTTTGGTGGTTTTTCATGCATTTTTGAAGGAAATAGTGGGTTTCCAAAATTTGGGCCAACCTGAGAGCCCGTTTCCAGTTTTGAAAGTAAATTTTGTTTCTTTAATAACTCCTTCGTTTTTCAACATTTTTCACCCATTCAACTTCAAAAATGACCTTCATTTAAATATTAAATCCACAAAAGAATTTTGGGCCCCTTAAAAAGTCATTAGCATCTTGGATTTGGGTGATCAAATTAGGTATTGGGCCAACCCGAAATCCCATTTACAGTTTTAAAATTGTTTTGTAATTATTTCATAAAATATTTATTTTTTATCTTTTTTTGGTGATTCCACATCTCAAACGTTACCACTGAACCCAGCCACACCCCCATATTCTTTTTTGCCTCTTTGAAGCACATATTCATCGCAATTTAGGGCCGAACTTATGAATCTCCAAAAAACGTCCAGATTTCTCAAGTAAGTTGGTTCTCTTCCTCATTCCTCCCTTCTTCTTAGGATTTCTTCATTTTTTATTGAATACACAAATGTCCAGAATATGGGGTTTCGTACCTAGGGTTTTAGTTTTGATTTTATTGGTCCAATCCTCTGGTTTTAGGTTCAATATTACTCCTTTGTGGTGCGGCGGAGGTGCGGTTGAAGTGACGCACAAGGATTTGGGGGTTTTGACTCTTTTGGTAGGTGATTTCATATGTAGGTATTGTAGAATGAGTTGGATTGCTGTATTTATATTTTTATTATGTTCATCATTCATTATTTTGATTGCAAAAATTTATTTGGGTAGCATTTTAAAAGCGGTTTATTTTTAAGTGCCAATTTTGTGTGAAAATGGGTGTTTTACATGTGCAACTCATGTTGTGCCTCTTGGTGTTGTTTTATAATTCATGGATTGAATTTATAAAAATGTTTTGATGCTGAAATTTATGTTTTGGTATAATATTGGTCTCCATTTGGTTTTAAATGTGGGATTTTAGATGAATTTAATGTGCAAAATTTGATTACTTTTCTTGAAATTGTTTTACGGAAATTATAAGTGGTTTATTGAGTTATACGAAAGGTGAAAAGAATGTGTAGCTACTGTTTTGAATGTGTGTGACCATAACTGATATTTATATGTGAAAATTGATTTTGGTATCATGTGGTGACTATTTGAGCACAATACGGGAAACCCGGGTAACTAGGTGGGCTAACATGTACTAGTACGCTAGTGAACGGAGGGGTTTTGACCATGGTTCACTTAGCAAGTCTAAAATGGATAAAACTAACAAAAATATAATGGAGATGATTGGAGACCACTAGGTTATGGGTATGCTCCCTACTAGTGTCTCGTGCACGAGAATGAATTTCATCATGGTTACTTTCACCGAGGTACGAGGTACTTGGGGCTCACAACAAACTAGTACCTAGGGGTGTTCATATGCTTGGTGCTCGTGGCCTTTTTGGAATTTATAATTTCTTTTTTGGTATTTTGTAATGTGAAAACCAGTAGCTTGAATTTTTTATTCAAATTCACTCATTCTTTAATGTTATCCCCATTGAAAGTTATTTTCTTTTCAAAGTTTCACTTTTAGAAATAAATGCTACCATTATCTATTTATAACTCTTGCAAGCCTTTTATTTTATAATGCCTATCAATTGAAATCCTTGGGTGATATCCTATTGGGCTTGGTCTCACACCCTACTTACACCTTTGGGTGTAAGTAGACTTGATCATGTTTGACACAGGCAAAGGTAAGGCCTTGGGCGATGGCAGTTCGGGTTGCTAGTTTCTCTCGATGGTGCGGTGTTGTGGAGACGGCTTGTGGGTGATGACCCCTTGTCGTGTGGAGTCTCATGGGTTGTTTGCTGCTACTTTTATGCACCTTTAGACCTCTTGTGTCTTTTTTTAAACCCATATAATCAGTTCTGAATTTTTATTAAGTCTTTCTTGGCATAATTTTTTTTCAGATTTGGTTTATTGGTTGTTTTTGGTTATTTTATGAACCCAAACTTGGGTAAATCATTCCCAAATGAATTTTTATGATACCTGGGTACTTGTGTCATCCTGTGGGGATAGGGAATGCCCTTCGGGTCTTGCCATGAGCTGGGTTTGGTGCCGGTTTGATGGCGGCCAGATTCGGTTCATGATAATACCTCTCATGACAAGACCCAATGAGCAGTACCTCTCGAATAGATGTCATCAGTGCTATCGGACTTAGGAGTGTGTTCTGTTGGATGATTCATTTTTAGAATCTTCGAGCTGGAATCCTAGGGATAGTATATTATGGTTATGGATTACCTCTAGACCATGTGTCTTGGATTAGGTATATCTGGATATTCTTGTTATATGTGGTGTTGACATATACCTATGTAGAGATGACTGTACCTTCCATTGTTGTATTTATTAATGGTTTTAGGGTGTCCTACTAAGTATTATTATACTCAACCCTACATGGTATTTTTCCACACATTTCGCATCTTTTGCAGATGATTGAAATTTTGATAGAGTCCTAGGTAGACCAGAAATAGACGGTGCTTAGTGTGATCAGACAGACCAAGGTGTGTTCCTGCGACTTTCATATAATTGTACCTTTACTTTCAGGTTGTACTTTTGTTACACACTCTGTGGTGGGATTTTATTTGGACCTGTTTACCTTACTTTACTTTCCATCTTACTCTAGTTATGGGATTTAGATGTACGCATGCATGGTTACTTTGTGGTTTTTACATTTCAGCATTTGTATGAGCTTGAAAATTTGTGTGTGTGTGTGTGTAGGTACTTAGGATAATGCCTTCTATGTCATTGATATGCCTTCTTGGTGCTAGTCGCCCACCCCTAGACTACTGGAGGTGGTATTGGGGAGTCACAACATGGGCCCCACTGGGACGGGTCATGACAGAGTGGTATTAGAGAGGGTTGGTTCTACTTTAGGACCAGGAGTCTGTGAGATTGGTTTGGGGAAATAGTGTTAAGTGTTTTGAGTTCAGATTTCAGGAAAGGGACTCTAGTGTTGGTGAAATGACTGATGTATCCATACACCAGGACAATGATCACCTTCTTTTTGGCTTGGTACATGAGAACATTGGTTGCAGGGAAAATAATGGCACATGCATCATTTTGGAACGAGTTTTGGTTTCCATTTCCTTCTTGCATCAAATCTCCATATATACTCATTGAATGTGGTAAATCTTGTTTACTTTTAGTATTCCATAGAGATTTATTCCATCTAGGATTCCGAATCTTGATCACGAGGATTAACCCCTCAGTAATGAGGCTTCGATATAGGGACCAATTCCTAAGATGTTACCTCCAGGTGGTGCACCATCCATACCACCTGTAGAGTAGCATGTGGTACCCACAGTACCAATAGATGAGAAGTGTAGGTTGAGTGCGCTTCATGAGTTTTAGTGACAGAGAACCGTTAGGTTATGAGGAAATCCCTACCCACAGGTGGTTGAGGACTCTCTTAAGGCAATGACCAAAGTTTTTCTTCTATTAAGGACACTGATAGATCAGATTGTGGTCCTGTCAAAAATCCTTCTCCATGGATCAATAAGGCTATGGTGGGGTTTAGTTACCTAGTATTATGACAAGGATACTATTTCATGGAAAGAGTTTGAGAACCTTTTCAGAGATGATTTATCAATTTATACCCTAAGGTCTATGCATATTTGGTAGCTTTTGTAACTCCAGAAGGGAAGCACGATAGTGGATGAGTGTTTATCAAGGTTTTCCAATATTTCTAGGTACTTTATGGATATTGTTTGATATCAGTTCTTTAGGGATCAAACCTTAGAATGGGTTTTTTTAGAGACATCCAAGCTAGTGTTATCCATCTATGAATTCCAACCGATGCTGGGGTGCTAGAGATATCTTTGGTGGTTGAAAGTTTCTTGGTTGGTAAAATCCAGTCAGTGGTTATTAGCAGTGGAAAAGAAGGAGAAGCAGCCTCAACAGTAAGGGGACAACATCAGTATCATATACCTGGATGTACGATATGTTTCAGGAGGAGGACCCATAATAGAGGATCTGTAGTTTAGGGATCATAGGGTGGGTCCAGTCATCCTAGAGAGATGAGGTGTTACTCATGTGATGGTAGGGGATATCTCACCTGAGATCGTCCGACCTGCTGTACAGATGACAAATAAACCATAGACGGGCCATTAAGGTAGGGGTAGTGACATGATAAGGAAGGTCCATAGGGCATAGTATGTGTAATAGGATCCTAGAGACTAGCGGGAGGTGGTCGAAATTTTGACATGTTACCAAAACCACCCCTAGGTAGTCCACACCAGACTTAGGGAGCTGATGGATAGGGGTAAGGACAACTACATGCGGTTGAAGCTTATGATCAAGAGGCTCTGGGAATGATTCTAGGTATTATTTTTGTCTTTTATACCTTATATTTAGTAATAATAGACATAGGTTCTAGTCATTAATTTCTTGCCACATATATTTTTCATGACTTAGATATTCTATTTGAGCCCTTGGATTGACCCTTGAGCTTAGAGAATCCTACTGGAGAAGAGTTAGTGATCACGTACATATGTCTATAGTGTAACCTAGCCCTTAAAGGTGAGAGTTTGGATTATAATATCTTATTAGTATAATCTAGGCCTTATGACATCATTCTTGGCATAGACTAGTTTTCCACAGTTCATTCCCAAATTGACTATTTTAGGAAAAAGGTGCAGTCTGTCCATAGTGACAGAACTAGGTTCTCTTTTTTAGTGAAAAGGAAACCCAGGTAGTGCAGGATGGACTCATGCATAGGAGGGTGTAGCTAATTACTCATTATTTGGCTACCCTAACCCTTGGTGTAGTGAATGTTATGAGTTCTCAGCTTCCTACACTGTTGTAGGAGTACAAGGAAGTCTTTCTTGAAGATGTTCTAGGTCTAACTCCCAGCCAAGAGATAGAATTCTATACTGATCTACACCCTGAGACACCATCGACATATGCACCATAATATCGGATGACTCCTATAGAGCTTCGCGAGTTGAGGGAAAGTTTGAATGAATTATAGAGGAAGGTCTTCGTGATACCCAGTTTTTCACCCTAGGAAGCCCCAGTTTTGTTTACCAAGAAGGAATATGAGAGCTTCAGGTTGTGTGTGAACTCCCTGATGCTTGAACTAGGTGGCCGTGAAGAACATGTATCCACTACCGAGGAACTATGAATTCTTTGAGTTGAGAGGGGAATTATGGTGCTCTAAGGTTGAGCTCGGGTCAGGCCTTTCAACAATTAAGGTAGAGTTTGACGAGCACTCCCATCTTGAGATTTCTGGAGGAGGGTGTTGAGTATGTGGTTTTATATAATGCATCAAGAACCGGGAATGATTCTATTCTAATATAGAAGAAATCATTGATTTCTTATGGTTCACACTAGTTTATACCACATGAGTAGAACTACGTGACCTGTGATCTTGAGTTAGTAGTGGTAGTCTTCGCTTTGAATATGTGGCGACACTACCTGATGGATGAGCGGTTTATCATCTACTTCAACCATAAGAGTCTCAAGTATATATTCTCTGAGAAGGATTTCAACTTGAGATAGAGGTAATGGATATAGTTCCTCTAGGATTATGGATTTGAAATTTTCTATACTCCTTGGAAGGGGAACATGGTAGTAGATGCTCTTAGTAGGAGATCTTGTTTACAATTGCTGAATGAGGTATTTGAGCAGTTTTCCTTATTATAATTATCCTTTGTATATAGATATAGAGTAGATTACCTCCAGTTGATGGTTTTCACCCCTCCACTATTATAGAGATTCATGGAGGCCCATCTTGGGGATACCGACAGCGAGAACCTACATTTTTAGAGATCCATAGGGTATGCTCCTGATGGATATTCAAAATATGGGAAGCACATCATTCTTTTCATAGGTCACACAGTGGTACTAGTGATGTTGAGGGAGTAGGTTATGAGAGAGTTTCAAATGTCTCCTTTAGTGGTACATCCAAGTGTTTTGAAGATGTACCAGGACCTAAGATATTAGTTTTGATGGCCAGGTATAAAGAAAGAAGTTGTAGATTTTATCTCTCAATGCCTTACTTTTTAGTAAGTGAAGGTTGAGCGCCAATTTACAACGAGTTTAGATCAACCCCTTGAGGTTATAGAATGAAATTGGGATGATATATCTATGGACTTAGTGATGGTATTACCAAGTACATATAGGGGACAAAATTACGTCCGGTTTATCATAGGCTGACTCACCAAGTCGGTCCACTTACTAACTATCTGAGAAAAAAATTAGTAGATATTTTGGGATGCCTCTACATATAGAAGATAGTTCGACTCCATGGAGTTACATCTAAAATTGTTTCTGATTGTGATGCTCACTTTACATCCTAATTGTGTAAGGGATTATAGAAGGAATTTGGGACCCAGTTGCACTTGAGCACAATGTTCCACCCACAAACTAATGGCCAGACTGAGTAGACCATTCATGCTCTAGAGGACATGATGCAAGATTTCGTGTTGGATTTTTTCCATAGTTTGTAGGATCACCTACCACTGGTGATGTTTTCATACAATAATAGATACCATTCCACCATTTATATGGAACCATTGGAGGATTTGTATTGATAATCCTGTAGGTCACCACTTTGCTGGACTGACCTAGGGTATTCAATACTCATGGGCCCGAAGTTTGTGCAAGAAACAATGGAGAAGGTGTAGATTATCTAGGATTGGATGAGGACTACACAGATCCATCATAATTCTTATTCTGATAGGAAATAAAGGCCTTTTAGTTTGAGGAAGGAGACTATGTTTTCATATAAGTTTCACCTCAATGTGGATTACAAAGATTTAGTCAGGGTAGAAAGCTATCTCCAAGGTTCATCGTCCCTTTCCAGATACTATGTAGAGTTGGATAGGTGGCATACCAATTAGCTCTATCTCTATAGTTAGATTAGGTACACAACATCTTCCATGTTTCAAAGTTGAGGAGGTACATGCATGACCCATCACACATCATTGACTAGGGTGAGATGGACATAGAGGATGGAGAAACCTTTAATAAGTACCCAGTGGAGATCAGGGATCAATAGGAGGAGAACCTTTTTGGGTGATCGATTTTTTCTGTGTATGTCTGGTGGAAGAATGAGAATCTCTAAAAGAGCACTTGGGAGCGGGAGATTCATATTCATACTCAGTACCCACATATTTTTGAGTAACCCTTGTTTTTTTATTTTCAGGGATGTAAATCCACAAGGTGGGGAGAATGTAATGTCTTGGATTTTTTGTGTATTATTTTTGGATATTATATGCATTAATTTAGATACCAGGTGTTTGGATTGTGTGTGATTCCAAGGCTTGGCGTTCTTAGAATAAATGTTTGAAAAATATTAAATAGCACATTCATGTAGTTTACCTAAAAAAATGGAATAACTTCTAAAAAGGTGCCTAAATCAGAAATCTAAGGGAATTTTTGAGTTCAGAATGGCATTTTTACCCTAGACACGACTTAAAATTAGTCAGCACATGTCGTTTGTAGAAAATTCATCATAGATGCTTAAATGAATAAAATAATTTAAGAAAAATTATTTTATTTCAAATCATTAATGCAACGATAGGTGGATATTTAAATATAACTTTTGTTCATAAAATTAGGGTTATCCAAATGACCCTAGAATACTTTGGAGTGTAATTGGAGAGATATATAGAGAATCCTTCCCAATGAACAATGATGAAATCACAGATCGACGATCAACATGCAACCGATTCGGTAGATCTTTCCAATAATGATGACCCAATGATCGTTATTCATCAGCAACTGATCCAAATCCAAGTAGGGCATGTTATTTTGATTGGAATTTCCTTATTATTGATTTCTATAATGAATGCAGAATAATAAATGAATAGATTGGCCTGTATATTGATCGTTATGCGAGATGAGTTATATTTGTGGAGTTTTGATGGGAGATAAATCTTTGTGATTATTTTTTTATTCGATTATCATTATTATGGAGATAGATTGAGATCGATATGAATAGAAATCAAGTTTTTTTACTCTCCTTGGTTCTTGTGATTTTCTCCCCCAATTCACTATTCTTTGTGGTGTTCTTCATTCTTCCCCATAGTTCAACATTCCTTTGAATAATTGATCATTGCACATCTAATTCTTTATGCAATGATCCGAAATAGTAGATCTAGCATTGGTATGAATCGACAGAGGTGTGACGGTGGTTGATGCAACAAATCAAATAATGGTTGGTGATGATTTCACTTTCTTCTGCACATAACATAGAATGAAGATGATCTTGTTTTATGAGATGATTAAAGGCCCAAATCTTTTAGATTCATTGATGTCATGGAAAAATGACCTTGTATCTTGAGTATTTAGGTGAATCGATCACTATAATAGAGGTTAGATGATTGACTGAAACAAGCGGGATGAATAAGAAGGGTTCTGAAAAAACTTGATACACACAACATGTAGTACTTGAATATATGGCGTGTAGTCCCTTTGGATGGACTCGACGTGTACTTTGGACAATAAACAAACATAGGGTGGAGTACATAGGTTTCTTACATAGCATGTTCTCCCCCATATATAATGGAATAGACCATGTACATAGGATACCCCATGTACTAGTACACAAACAAGGATACACAGGCTGACGTCGTGTACTGGAACACAACTGGGTACACAGGTGGGACCTCAGATACAGGGAAACGACATGTAAACCCCTATACATTCTGTGTAATACTATTTTACATGGACATGATTTGAATGACATGGTCCATTAACACAGGAAGAACCTGAAGTCAAAGGACATGGCGTGTAACCCTTCTACATACCAGGTACTCATTCTTACATGGATTAGATCTCTTTTCCTCCATATCTTGGACAAGTTTCATTAGGGTTCGTTCCCCTATCCTTTACCTGAAGGTAGGAATTAATCATTTCCTACTCCTAGGACTACGATCCATTTATTAGTACTTCTTGGATAGAGTCATTGGAATCCATCTCAAAGGCCTAGAGTGGGATCCTATATTCATCTTTGTGCCCTAGGTAGAGTCTATGTATTGACGTGACCAATCCAACTGGGAACCAAACCTCTACTTAGGGGGTTAATACAGATTGAGTTGTTGTTATTACCCCAAGGACCTGGTTGTGATCCTCATTTTTTGTATCATATTCTCTTTAAATCTATCAGCGTAATCTCTATCATGACAAGACCTGACAATAAGTACCTCTCAGACGGATTTCATCAGTGCTATTGGACTCAAGAGTGTGTTATCCCAGATGAGTTCTTTGTGGAATCTTCAAGCTCGAATCTTAGGGCTGGTAGATTACAATTATGACTTACCTCTAAACTGCGTTTCTTGGATTGGGTATATCTGGATATTCTTGTTATATGTGGTTTAGACACATAATTTTGTAGATCCAACCGTACTTTCTATTGTTGTATTTCTTTATGGTTTCAGGGTGTCCTAATGAGTATTGTTATACTCACCCCTACATGGGCTTTGCCTGAACATGTCACGTCTTGTGCAGATGATCAAACTTTTGATGGAGTCCTAGGTGGACTAGGACCAGACAATGCTTAGTGAGACCAGATATACCGAGGTGTGTTCCTATAGTTTTTAGATAATAGTCCCTTCACTATCAGGTTGGACTTATGTTACAGACTCTTTGCAGTGGGATTGTATTTGGCCCTGTTTACCTTACTTAATTTCCTATCATACTCTGTTTATAGGATTTATATGTATGAATGCATGGTTACTTAGTGGTTTTTACATTTAATCATTTTTATGGGCTTGGATATGTGTGTCTGTGTGTATAGGTACTTAGGCTAAGGCATCCCATGTTAGTGATATGACTTATCGACACTAGTCTCCAACCCCTGGCCTATTGGACGTGGGCTTGGGGAGTCATGAAATGGGCCCCATTAGGATGGTTTGTGACATATATGGTAAAAATGAGAGCCATCATAGCCTATATAGGCACATAACCTATTCTTAAATCCATTATATACTAGATACACCTACACATCATGTTATATATGAAGAGAGCGTAAAGAAAAGGGAGTAGTAATCCATTTATTCCCTCACCAAACTAGATGTTGGGGAAATCATATAGAACCCAAAACATTTTGGTTTTGGCTACCTTCTCGACTCGGGTGGTGGAGCGAATGAAATCATAAAATATAATGAATATTATATTACATAACTAAGTAAGGGAAACTAACTAGACTTATACTTAACTATAGTTATCACCCCACATGAAACCTAACCACCACTACTAAAGTATAAAGAAATAGATCTCATATAAGAACAAAATTATCAAAATTCAATCATCATTATTAATTTTCACTTAGTAATTAGAAATTACCAACCATTCATTAATTATAATACAAATTATTTTCTAATAATTCTAATTTAACATAAGCCAATATTCTTTCAAAATTCATATTCCAATTTTCAAATTCCGATTACAAGGTATTATAGAATAAATCCATCTATCCCATGGTTCTTATTTAATTTATAAATTATTATAACCATAAAAAACACTCAATCCCATTAGTTCATTTATAATCCATTTACCATTATATAGTATAGGTATTCTAGAAATCAAATTGAAATAACACATGGAATATTCACTCATAGTGAAAAATCAAATTTCAAATAGTAGTTTCAAATCACTATAATTGACCATCAATAAAACCAACCATAAATAAGAAAACACCAAGAAAATCAGGTGAGGATTGCTCTAAACTTGTGTCATCAATCTCTCACCTAATATCCCAAACACACTGGTTTCAAAAAAATCCATATAAATGGATCAAATAATCTAATGTACATATATAGTTGAAATAATATTTTTATCATAACAAATTCATGGGGGAACAAAGTCTATTAAAACAAGAAAAAAATATTGGACAACATGGCACAACCACATGGTTGAGATCACATCATCCAAATAAAATTTAATTTTAGTAATCATAATTTCACATTATCTTCTTGAAATAACCATTTCATTATATGTAGGTTTCACCAACAAGAAACCTAAATATAGGATCTAGGAATCAACTATAAACATGCTTTAATAAATAACTTTATATTCAGATATTTTTAAGGAAAAATGGTAATTAATTTCGCATACCTCATTCATTATCTACTTTATCTTACTATCATTACATATTTTATCCAATTTCAATCATATTAGCCTTTAAAAGGAATAAATATAATCATAGTAATCAATTTCACAATATATAACAAATATCAAGATTCATCTAACATAGCATAAACCATATATGATCACTGCATCACATTACATATTTCATTATTCCTTAGATTTCAATATTATTATCTTCATTTGGTTAATTCCATAATTATACAAAGATGTTAAATCATGTTAATACAATAGTTTCACATAAAATAAGGATAAGTTAGAAATAAACCTACCTTAACATGAATCTTTTAATGTTCTCTGAGCAATAACAGAAGAACAAACATAGATATTCAATCACCACTCCCATAAGAAACTAACGATACCTATGGATATCATCTCATAATGAATTATATTTCAATAATAAATAAAAACCACATGAAAATATGAGGAAAAAAATACTCATAGCATGATGAGAGAGAACAAGAGATGGTAGAACTAATAGAGAAGAGGAGAACTCACCTCAGATCACTAATCAAATAATATGTAGAATCTGGGGGATAAATCCAAAAAAAGAGGGCTTAATGGTCTCTAAATATCACCTCTAGTCACCTATAGTTTGAATAAATAAGGATAAAATAGGATGAATTCAAGTTTACATTCAAATTTATATAGGATAAATAAAACATAAGACCAGCATGAAACACCCTTGTCCACACCACAATCATTCGGTATTTCACTGAAACTAAATATCAAAAAAGGTGTCCATGCTAAATTGGTCCTAGTAAATTTCACACTCTAGAATACATGGTGAAAAACCTCACATATCTCCCCCTCTCCAAAACATGGTTAAACCTAATCCAATAAACCTTAGGTAACACCACTATGTAACCTAGACACTATGCCACAATGGTCCCCATATCGGCAGAATCCAGGGTCCTGAGATCTAAGAATCCACAGTGTATCTCATACCCCTATACTGTAGTGAACCTTCAAAATTAATAGAAAATAAAACTCAATCTTAGAGGCTCCTTATTTCAGCCTAAATTCTACACAGAAACCTCCTATAGATCGATATATACCCTAAAATATTCACCCCATGCTCCACCCCGAAGGGTCCAAGGATACACCACAAAGTGTCCATCCTTAGAAATTCAACAAAACCTTTAAAACTACTCTATTCCATAACCTACCAAGACACATAGAAACACTCCACCTACAAAAACAATTATAGCTCAACTACACTCCTGCTCACCCATACTTCCCTCGACACCTCCAATCACCCCAAATAATAAAGGGAGTTATTGGAAAAAACATGGACCTTATATTTGGAATTTGGATTTAGTGTTTCATTTTGTACTCTGGTTTTGGTATATAATGTAAAAAAATAATCATTTTTTGGTTTAAATTTTATTCTAAATAGTTTATTTAAATGGATTTTACAAGATCGTGCATGGTATATAACTTTTTATATTATGTAAAATCATTCCCCAAGTTGTCTGTTTTATCCCTCCCCAATTATTGGAAGCCTAGAGTGATCAGTGGACATGCTTGAGGAAATGCAGAATCTTGAATCATGTCTCAAAATTTGATCTCTTAGGTCAAGGTGTTATAAAATGGTATCAAATATATGTTTTTGAGTTAAGAATTTTGAATTCTAGTAGGAATGGAGAATAATATTATTGGGACTCCAAATATACCCATAAAAAGTTATAATTAACCTCTTTATAGTTAACTCCAAGATACCAAGAATTTTGGATGCAAGAGAGGTGGGAAATAAGTTTTTAGGATTATTAATTGTGTCGTGTTAGCGAATAAAGGGTTGAAACCAACAAGGATTTATGAATTATATTAATAATTGTATAAAGAATTTCAAATGACATAGTTTTGAAATAAAAGAGATTTATTGTGTGAAAATTGATTTCCACTATGATTTTATTTTTTTAAATGATTGATTTATATGAATTGGATTGAATTTTTGAGAAATTTAATCAAACAATTGGGGTGAATGTAGGTCACAAAAGGTAGATTCCTAACCACTGGGGGTGAATCAGTGGTCAATGTCCTATGTAATATTTCCCATTTATTTTATTTTACATAGGATTTCCCAAGTTTTTGGTTAGTTATTTAATAAAATTAAGATCCCAAAAACAACATAGATGATGAATACTAGAGATAAGATATTGAATACACAAGACATAATGGTTATAAGGTTTACACCACTCTTTTCATCAAGGTGCTACGTCCTTGGTGTATAGAGGTTATCATCCCATTCTCTACTTCACTACCCTATTATGAATGATAAATTAATCAATTAATAGATTAAGGTAATATCCCTGAACTCATAATATATTCTCAAATTCCATAACATGTGAAATAGATTAGTAAAAATAATATTTTTGGTGTTGTGATACTTCCTCTATCTTCCTCAAATGTCTCTGGAATATAAACTAGCTATACTCCCATGTTATTGTCTCAACCCTGACCTAGATGGGTATCCCTATAATGACTTATTATAATAAAATAATTAATTAATTTCAATATCTTTTATTATACAGAATCATGGATGATCCATTTATAGAGAGATTCTATATCTCTCTATCTTCAATGTTAATCCTAATCAATCCATAAATCATGGATATCCTCATATTACTCCATAAATTATCTTCATTAATTTATAAGTCAAATTACCTTGGTGGAATACTAATTTTTCACAATTTAATTCCTTTTTATACCTCAAATATAGGGCATATAATTTAAATATGTTCTACAATTAACCAGATTATAGCATGACACTCCAAATCATGATGCGATTTCAACTATTATAGCATGACATAATCCTTCATGATACTAGATTAGGTCAAAATTTAGATCAAAAAATCCTATTTGAAACTTATCCTATAATAAAAAAAATACACTCTATAATTGTGGAATGACTACGTGGCTTACAAAGAGGTCCTTGTAGCTACTCATATCTTGCTAATTCTATGGAAGACTTGTTACAGTGTAATCACTAAAATTGTAGTGTGATTCCTATTTTTATTCTCAACACTTGTCACATCAATTCCTCATGGTAAAGTATATATATTGTGAAAAAATACTTTGTATCATGATATTATGGTATAATACAATGATTACTTCAGTTCCCTAAGACAACATAACACTAATATTTCATAGGATCACTTTATGAAACTGGCTTATCTGCACAACTGAATAGGAATATTCTTCATAGTGTAACTAGTATGTGATATAATGTGAGTCTTAATACGTAAGAATAATTAGTTTCTATGCCTCAACCCCTTCATAGTGCAACAAGTATAGTTTTGGTGTGATACTCATACATAATATTAAACTCTTTTCTTGGATCAACTGATCATAGAACAATGATCTCCCTTGCACATTGATATTCCAAACATAGAGAATATTTCAAGTCTAAGCCATAACTTATTCTCCAATATTCTATAAAATACATAATTATCCATATTATCCATCATGATTTACATAGATCACCTCAAGATATTTCATTCAAATTAAGCCTTAAACTTCATTATTTTTCCTCATCATTCAAGGGATAATCATGTGGTACTCCAAGCTATATTCTAATCAGAAGGAAATATTCTCATGATTACCTATAAGAAATCATTATAAAACATATATAGATAAAGTAAATTAGTGTGTTATGAACTCCTCATAATAGGTAGAATTTCTAGCCAACTCCATTTGGATTTTTATTTCACTACACTATTGTTTTGGATAGTGTTTGTAAGAGATCTCCAACCCTTGGTGAACATGAATTCATGTGTCCAATTAAAACTTACTTGATCATCACAAGGGGTAATAAGATCCATATTTTTCTATATACTCCATGTGATTCTCCATTCTTCTGGAGTTCTCCATGAGAAGTCAATACATGTATAAATCAATGACTTGTCTCCAAAATAACTTCATGCTAAATTTGATGAATCTATTCTACAAGATAACCAAAAAAATCCATAAAATACAACATATTATTTAATTTGTATAGAAAACATGTAATCTCATTCCATAGCCATCCAATAGATGATAATAGAATCTACAATGAGTATATTCCAAGGAAAAATACTCACTTCTTCCAAATTCAACTCAATTTATAATGATCTCCATTAATATTTACTTACCTTAAGAAATCCAACATTACATGATCATATAAATCTATCAAATCATATAAATATATTCAATGTATTCTAAATATATTACGATTGAGTGGGTGTAATCATCCATTGACTAAAAATCCAACATGACATAACAATTCATGAATGAACTTCATCTTCATTACATTCATGGGAACATCAATATACACTTTTTTTTGGAAATATAACCATCATAAATATTCTATCAATAAAATATTGTATTAATTTGTGAAAAACCATGAATGATCATGAATAAAAATTAGTATCACAAAGTAATCAATCCCATTTTATCATCAAAAACACTTTTTGATGTTTCAAAAAAATCCACTTTAGATTTATGTGTTTCATCCCCCCCTTTTATATCAGAATAAAAAGACAAAATAAGAAAAAGAGAGAAGTTTATTCATAAATAAAAAATAAGTAAAAGGGAGATTTATGTGTTTCATCTCCCCCTTGATGAGTTTGATAATTGTTTACCCTTTGGATGAGGGAGACTTCTTCAGCTTCATGGGGATCCATTTTTACCCTGTATATTATAATACCCTTATGATAAGGAATCATCACCACCTTTCTCCCCTTTTGTTACTAGTTAATGTATTTGAAAAAAAAGAAATAAGTAAAAGAGAGAAGTTTCTTCATAATTGAGAGGGGTTATTCATGTGAGTACCATCATTTAAAAATGTGAACTCTTGATAGTCCCCAATAATACATTTAGATAATCTGGAAAATTTAATACTTTAAAATAGAATTATTGATTAAATAATCAAATCATACAATAGAAAACTCATTATAGGAAGTAATAATAATCAATAAATAATCCATGTAGTATATAAGTGATCATAAATGAGGAATTTCCTTTTGAAATACCCTATTTTATTTGAAAAATAAAATCCCATTTTATACTAAAATAATATCAAGGAATTCAATCATAACCAAAGGAAGAGGTTTTATTAACTCATACCTTATTTTTTGAAAGTAAGAGGTTATCCTACTTGGAATAACCTAGGCTTCAAAAGATTTCCAAATTTACCTAAAATTCTTTTCACCACTTGTTATACATATTTTCAGTCAAGACCATTCTTCAATTTATTTGGCACATCAATAGCACATTGGTTTCCTCCTTTGATTATTCAAGCCACAAACATCATCTTCTTATTCCCTTTGTAATTTTGAGATATTATTATAATAATATCCATGTGTGGAGAAGAGTCAACACTATTTTTATATTTTTAATATATTCATCCCCTTTTAATACTTTTCCATTATTTCTTAAAAGTTTATTGGGAATTTTCAATCATAATACAATTTCTAATGACTCTTTTTGTGACTGAATTATTCTTCTCATTGAGATATTCCTTATGTTTGATGATATCATCTTTATTTTTCTCAAACACCTTTGCAAGAGAATAATTATTAATCCATTACTTTTTATGATTATAATAACAATGTAACTCTGATTTCTCTTATTTCCATGTAATATAATATTTTTGTGGTGTGTCACAATTTTTTACATAGTTCACATGTCTCCACATATGTTTAAAGATTTCTAGGTAATTTTTCTTTCTCATTATACTCCTCAAATTTCTTATTATTCTTTGATTTAACCACTAAAATTTTATACTAGTATTTTATTAGTTTTTTCCAAATAACCCACACTAATAGAAATATCCTTATACATTTATTTTCTCCTTGAAATGAATTTTATATTTAGTTTTTAAGGTTTTATTTTCTCCTTTTTATTTATCCTTAGCATCAATTCCTTATTCCCCGATGAGTCATTAATTGGCCTCTTCTCAATATGGTTGAGTCTCACCCTATAATCTTTCCCATTCTCATTTATTAGGACATGTTTCCCATCATTATTATCATTATTCCACTTCTAATGATATAAATTAGTGGTTAATTCTCAAAGATGATATCTATTTTCTTCTCAACCCATTCACTATTGAGATTATTCTTCATTGGAATGTCTATATTGGAATCATTAACACTTGCCTCAATTTTTTTCCTTCAATTTTAATCCTTAAAGTATGATTAATATTTTATCCTTTAGAAATACTTTTTTCTCTTCTTCTATAGATCCTCTTACTTTTAAAAAATAATGCAAAAGTTTCTTCCTTATCTTGTGACTTCTCTATAGGATCTTTTTGCAATAAAAACATAAAAATTTCATAATACTACATATATAATAGTTTAAAATTCATACTATTGGTATTCATGTTATTAGAGTGATCCAATTATGTATCATATTTTAGAGATTTTCATATACACATCTTGGTCTCCTTGAGTTCATCCCATAACCCTTTAATAAAAACCTAGCGAGTTATCAATTTATATTTATAGGAATATAATTCATCTTCAATTTAGGATTCATATCTACTCATGAAATATATATATTCTTGATCAAAATAATTCTTCCAAATTTGAATTGATATCTCATTTTAAGCTTCATATTTTCATTCTTAAGCTCTATAGAATTTTGAAAAGTAACCAAATGATAATTTTTTGTGTCACTTATTACCTATCCCAGCTTCTTTTCCTCACTTTTATTTTAGTTTCTCAAAGATTTTTTTATGTATATCCTATAATTATCCCTTGGAGACATTATCTATAAAATAAGTTCATATCTCATTGAAATATCACTTCATGATTTAAATGGGAAAGTAACAAATCCTTAGTAGCAAAGAGATACGACCTTAAGAAAACTATATCTCAATCAAGGGATATATTAAAATAAATCCTATTAATAAAGAACCATATTAAAAAATAAAATTTCATATTCAAAAACATTAGGTGAAATCACATATTAAAAAAAATACATGGTCAAAAAATAGATCCAAATCGAAAAGGTACAATCACTATCTCTTTAAAAACTCATGATCTGAAGGGGTGGATAAGGATCCTTCACCATAAAGGTCTATAGAGTTATGATCCTCTTGTTTGAGATAACTATGATGTCAATTATATCAAATAATCAATGATATTTTTCATCCACATATGTGAACCTTGCTCGAATAACACATAAATGTCTCAGAAAGAATATTTACAACCATTAGGGGTGAATTAATGGTTAATATCTTATATTATATTTCACCCTTTTCTCATTTTCTCATGATTTTTCCCATGTTTTCAATTAGTTCTTGGATCAAAATATTATCCCAACAAAAATAAGGATGATGGTGGATTGAGATAGGAGACATGACACACATGATGCATGGGTTACAAGGTTCACAACACTCTTTCCATTGACTGGTTACATCCTTGGTATACAAAAATTATCATCTCATTATCTAATCTACCACCTTGTTATGAATGATGAATGCTACAATATATGGAGCAAGGTAATAGCCTTTAACTCCAAAAATAATTTAAAATTCAATTACAAATGAAATAGATTATAAAAAAATAATTTATTTTTTATATGTGATCTTTCCTCTATCTTCTTCAAGTATCTTTAGAATATGGAACATATGTTCACCCATGCTCTTCTCTCAAGGATGACTCATATGGGTGGCTCTCTTATGACTCCATTTAATTGACTACTTCATCAATTCCATCATATTATAATCTATATTATCATAGATAATACTTTTATATAGATATTTAATATTTTTATATCTTAATAATAATCCATATTGATCCATGAGTTTTGGATCTCTTAATATTTCCCTATAGGTTTTCTTCATTAATTCCTATTTCAAATTCAACTGGTTGACTACTGATGTGTCATAATTTGAGTCCTTGTTTCATCCCTAAAATATGGGGAATATAATTTGAAGATGTTTTTGAATTAACCAGATTGTAGCATGATAAGCCAAATAACAGTGTAATGTTAATTGTTATGGAATTATATAATCCTTCATGATATAATATTCAGTCAAATCATAGATCAAAAAATCTTGGTGAAACTTTATCCTCATATCCAAAAAATTTCTCCATAATTAATTTGTGACCAAGTGTATTGTATTGTGGTCCTTGTGTCTACTCGCATATACCTAAATCTATGGAATACACATTACGGGGTGATCACTGTATTTTTAGTGTGATTCTTATTTTTCACCTCAACCAATGGCATACCAATTTATCATGGACAAGAAGCTAAAATGTGAACACATACTTTTACAACACGAGATCCTGGTATATGGTGTGATATACTTTAGCTCCTTAAGATATTATAGCACTGGTATTTCACACAATCACTTTATGGTACTAACTTTTCCACACAACTCCATAGGAGTAGCCTTAATAGTGTAACCACCATGTTCTACGAATTGACTATCCATGCATAATAGTGATTTGTTTCTCTACATTAACCCTTTATAATGCAACAAACATAGATATGGAATGATACTCATATGTAAGAGTAAAATCTTTTCTTGGATCAACTGATCAAGGTGTAGTTATCTCCCTTATAACATGATATTCTAAACTAAAATGATCATTTAAGTACAAGCCTTCTCTTTTTCTTTAGTGTTCTCCAGTATCCATAATATTCTCTAACCTCTATTATGATATTATTATATTACCTTAATTTTCTTCATTCACATCGATCCTTAACCTTCATAAATTTACTCATCATCAAAGTGATAATAATTTTGTATTCCAAGCTCTATTATAATTATATAGAAATATCCTCAAGAGTATCTGCAATACATCATTAAAAACATATGTAGATAAAGTGTTTTAGTGTTCCATAAAATCCTCATCATTGGTAAAATCTATATCCAACACTATTCAAAATGTTATGCCACCATTCCATCAATTTGTATAGTGTTTGTGCGATATCTCCACCCCTTGATGAACATGAATTCATGTGTATAATAAAAAAATTTATTGATCATCACTAGGGTCACTAGATCCATACTGTTTTATATAATTCATGTGATTTTCCACTCTTGAAGAGTTCTTTATATGCTAGTCAATTAATGAGTTCATCAATGGGTTGTCTCCAAAATAGCTTCATGTTCCTATTGATGAATCTCTTCTGTGATCCAACCAAATAAATATATAGACTCTAATATATTATTTAATCTACATAGAAAACATTGAATCTCATTCCATATTTATCCTATATGTGGTGATAGAATATCCATTGAAAATATTCCAAGTAAAACTCATCACTTCTTCCAAATTCAACTCAACTTATGATGTTATAATATAATCTCTACTGACTATAGAAAATATAACATGGAATTCTCATAAAAATCTCTAAAATAATATCAATCTCTTAAATTTATTCTAAATCAATCATTCTTGAGTGGGTGTTATCAAATACTGATAAAAAACCCAACAGGACATAACAAGTTATGCATGAACTTCATATTCATGATATACTTGGGTGTATCACAGAATAGTTGGGAGAGAAATTTTCTAAAGGAATAAGATTCAACCTTTTCATAGTATAGAATATGGGATCTCATGATAAAATTAGATAAGTTGTTATGTGGTTTTTATTAGATTCCTTATGTGTTATTGAATTTTCCACCTAGAAAATCATTGGTAAGACATAAAAGAGGGAAATTAGTAGGATAATATCCTCTTGTAAACCCTCACTTGGTAGGAATTTTTATATAAGTTATCCAAGGGGTTATTATTGGTGTTGATATGTATAGGTCAAGGGAGGTGGAAAAGAGTATATTTTGGGATCCAGAATAATGTGGTAATGTATATCGGTCGGGAGGTTGTTATGTGTTATTATATATAGAGGATAGTTCATTCTCACTTTCCATAAAGGAATAAGAATGGGTATTATATAATGTGTAATAAACACATGATGGTATTACTTGGGATGAGTAGAGAGTTCGTGGATGCTTGGGGTGCTAAATGGATCATGAGTGATATATGATCATTTGGATGTTTTTTCATGTGATTATCTTGGGTGATTTATGAATGAAAGTGTGGTTACTTCTACATGTATGTTATGATAGATATATAGGAAGTGCATGCTCACTCCATTAGAATTATAATCCTATGTTTGATGGGATACGACTCATAGAGGGACGAGATAGTAGATATGGAAGGGGATTATTCAATGTATACCTTATTGGGGATATAATGAGTTTGAACCCAATAATGGTTGAGAACCATTATAAATGTATTTCTATAGGTTTTCTAGTTCCCTGGGAGAAATAAGGTTGGTTATCATGTCAAATCTAATGGAATATACAAGGTTAGTGATATAGTATTTTGGCGTGATATGAGACCTCCTTTATATGTGGGGTTTCTGGACCCAAGGGGAGCCAGTGGGATTGGAATGAAATTGAGTAATCCTTAAATATTCAACAATATAGATCTATATCATAGGACCCTAGTGTGGATTAAGGGAGGGTTGTATTTTGGAGTGTGTCTAGTATAAGTGATGGATTCTCTGTGATATTTCGGTGAAATTACTACAACGGAATAAATATTGTGTATGATATGAATTCATCAGATCATGTGGAATAATGAGGTGAAATCTCTTGGAGTTTGTTGAATGAAGTGAGATAAATAATATGTTAATTTAGATAAATATGGGATATTAGTGATATCCTAGGACATCTAATGGGATAGGGTGAAGTCTGTAGTCATAATAAGCATTGGAGTAACATAGTAGTGATTGGATTCATTGATTCTAAGGCATATATGTTAAGAACTATAGAATGGGATGAAATAGGTAATTGATAATATATGGAAATGAGAGCTTGAAAAACCATGAATTTCTTAGACCCTCATATGATACATGAAGTGGTCTTTTGGTTAGGATTGGTTATTGCTAGTGAATGCCAATTCATGGGGAGTAGTGGTAAAGTAAATCATATAATGGGGAGAAAAACATTAATTTTTATAGGTGTTAAACCCTCATAGAATGAGAATTATGTGAATGTCAAGGGTGATATGTTGGAATGACATGAATTAGTGAGATTTTAGGTTTAGTGTCAATGCCTGGGTTTGAGTGCGAGAGTTTTTTCTGGATAGTAAGTTCTATAGTTGATTGTATTCGACTATTGGAAATTTGTCTCGGAGATAAAAAAATGATTTTAAATGTTAGTTTGTTGATATTGAGAGACAAGGAAATTTTGAGACTAAGTAAGAGTAGTGTTCAAGGTGGAGAATGATTAGTGTTAAGTGGGAAATGGTTGCATGGAGTACCATGTGGTCTTCATAACTCAGAGTATGACTCTAGAGATAGGTTTTTTGAGCTATTAAAGATCGGATTATGAGTAGGGATATTCATGGGATTATTGAAGATAATATTACTCATTTTAGTAGGATGATTACATGTATAATCCCATAGTAGGGAGTAATATAGTGGTTATCAATTGTAGCATACCAATCCCGAACAACCACCTGAACAATATTAATAGGCTGGGTGCCACTAGACATAGGAACACCTCCCCGAATTCCAAAGGCTATTGAATATCAGCGAGGGTGTAAATAGGTATAGTGGGGAGGCTATACCCTATGAGAATAGAAAATATACTGGTCTGAGCATAATAAGATAACATGCAGCGGAAATTATTGTCTCAATAGACTCGAACCAAACCCACAGAGAAGAATCACATCCATTAGGGATAAATAGTGGAATCAATATAGAAATAACTGCAGTGAAAATTAAACTGAATAATATGCCAGAAAATCACTTGTAACCACTAAAAACAAAACAAGAAAACATCTCACATTAGGTCATACAATACAATATCCAAGGTGCTGCCCATGGAAGACCACAATAACTAAATATATAAGCATGATAAAACTGAAAAGAAAACCAAACAAAATATCTAGCTAGGCATGACCTCAATGCCCATGCCAATCTCCATTCCAAATAGTACTATGATCCATCTCCTAAAGCTAACCCTTTACCTATATGTAAATCCATAAAGTCTACACATGTCCCGAAGGAACCATACAGGGTGTGAGATGAATCTTAGTAGGATACCACCCAACAGTGTGTACCTAGTATAAGTGTTTAAGAAGATATTCATCTCTACATAAAGTAAACAGTACGATGCAATAATAAAAACAACCTCCACCGGTGCTCAACAGCCACCAGAGAGTGTCACCTGTTTTAGCCAATGTCGGAATCTCAAAAGAAAAGGGAGTCCTTGGCCCATGGCCCAAGGTACCCATGTAGTCATAAAGTCCTGGTGAGACCTCAGGTTCCACCTCAATCACATATCCCAGCACCAAGTGCCTCTTAACACCTCATGTCTCAAAGTACTGATGTCTCAAAGGCATGCCCAAAAAATAGTATCCTGGTCTCATATACCCCTTCTCTAAAGCCCATGTCAACCTATGACATGAAAACTGGAAGAAAAATGATTTCTATACTCAAATAAATATCCAAGCCCATGGCCTCAAGTATAGAGAGCCTCATCCCCAAACCCGATAGCCTCATCGCTATCAACCGAAGGCTCCTCACCTTACACATGGATTTCTATATAAATCACCCCAAACCACAAATACCTAAGTTTTAGCTTTTGGGGCCCCCTAATCACATGATTGGTCAAAACACCTCATAATGGAGTCAACCTGTGTGAACATGACTCAATCAGTACTTTGGCCATCACGGGTGAGCAAAAATCACCAATTAAGAACCTAAGCCACACCATCTCTAGAACCTCGTGCCTCGACGACCATGTTTCTCAAATCTGATGGCCTTTCCATCCAAGTATCACGAGCCTTTCCCAACCTGACAACCTCACCGCTTCAATCCGATGTCCACAAAACCCAATCCTATGGTCAAAACCACTCAAGAAAATCCGTTCCAAGCCCAAAAAGTGATCAACATCACTCAATCATGATGGCCACTCTATCCCATCCTTAGGTCAATCCCATCTCAACCCTAAGGGTCTCAAATGATTTAATATCAATAATTACATATATATAACACATTAAATCACTTTAAACAAGAAATTCAATTTAAACAGGTTGAATTAAACTAGTTACCAGCTATGGTACATTAGCACAAAGATCTTTAATGCCTCTAAATCACTTAATCAATCTTTAACAAATTAAACATACCAGTTTAAATTAAAACAAATCGATAAATACCATTTTTTCACCCTTGAACAAAATATACCAATGAGAAATGGACTCTCACCCGACCTTGCTCAAGAGTAACAGGTATAGGGTGTGCTCATGACATCCCACATGGTCCAACAATGAATTCAATATTTTATAACGGGGTTCCACTCAAAACCCTCCATTGTTCTAAAAATATGCAACCCCAAAATTCCACAAAAAACACCAAATAAGGTATAAAAAACGTACCTTAGACTCATAGATATAAGAACATCTGATATTAAATTCCATTTCAAAGTGTATCAATGTATATTTGAGTTTCCATCTTAAACCCTAAAATTTTTTCAGATGGAAACAACGGCCTGTAAGAAGAAAGATCCAAGAAGAAGAAGGGTGTGTGGAGTTATCCTTTCTGAGGTAATCCTATAGCTTCCGATAGATCGGAGAATGGAGGTTGGATGAAGGATTTGGATAAAAATACATCAGAGGATCAAAGGGGAAGATCTCACCTGCTGTGTGCGACCAAGAAAGAAGAAATAGGGAGAGGGAAGAGAAAAAGAAAGAAATAAAAGAAATAGATTTTTTTTAAAAACCAGCACTAGCCGCATGGTTTTCCAAACTGTGCGACAACCATGTAAAAGACACTTCCTAAAGATTCAAGACTACATGAACACCACACATGGTTTTCTATACCATGTTTATATCTCTACAATTTGGCAGACAAGTTTACACGGATGTGCTCCACCACTCGCACGGTTTCCCCTAAACCGTGTGCCTGAACCTGCTTCCCAAAAAATAGGCCTTCAGGCCTCCGATTCTCCAAAAACTTTTCAAAACACCCAAGGCACTCACCTAGAATCTAAAAAACCTAAAAACACCTTTTAATTCCAATAGAACTCTCACAATAGAGTTCTGATCAACGAATCAAAAAGTATCCTAGCCACTAATTGAAAAAAAAATTCAAACTGGGTAGAGATTTTGATCCATTCCAAAAACATGGGTCCTTAAAATATCCCCCCCTTTATATAGATCATCCCTAAGATATAAAATAACATGGAGATGGTACCAAACACTCCCATCCTAGTAAAAATAACCCAGACTACCCCAGTATCAAGGGTCCAGGTCAAATTCCTCTAGGGTATCCCCACCTTAGGAATTTTTTAACTCGGTCTCAAACCAACCAAAACATAAATCAAACAAAGGTCCATAAACCTATTTCTAGAACCTTGATCCTTCTGTGTAGTATCCTCACCCCTGAACCTCATTAGGTTCTCTTGTGTTGATCCCAACACCCAATCACATCCCGCACTGCATCGGTGCCTGCCTCGAACCCATGACACCCCTGGCACAATGAGGCCCCGCATCCCATGGATGCTCAAAAAAACCTGGTGCCTTGCAACCTAATAAAAAATCACATCCTTAACGCCCTGATATCTAAGGAACCTCATATAAACCACATCCCTCAGATTCCTTGATGCCTAATCACCTCAAAACACACATCCAACGATGCTCCTAATTCCAAGAACCTAATATATATATATATATATATAATCATGCACCCAAAATGGTGGAAACCTACTAACGAGTGTCTGTTCAATCCATATATATCACGTGCACATTGTGCACTCAAAACAAACATGCCTAAATATTCCATTCCAAAAGAAAACAAAATAAATTCAAGGCCACACCCATGGAGTACCTCTTCCTGTCATCGAATCACTAACCTAGTCAGCCCCTAGAAACTACACGACGTGCACCTAACTTGACACCCGACTGCCTGAATCATGGCCTCTCTACGGTGATTCACCAACCACCATATAGTGACCCCACAACTTGGTCCCATTGTCTCTTCCAAGTCCTTCATGTGCAACTAAACCTTGACTACCCTCACCTGGTACCGATCCTGAACCAATCTCTAAAGCATGTGCCTACCTCAGTTCCTGTTTACCGACTGTCTGAGAAGGCTTCCTACAAAACCTCTCAAGATGAATGACCTTACCACATGCCAATCACTCCTTTTGAGGCTGATCACACTAAGTACAGACATTCCCTAACTGCCCACACTGAAATAAAACCATTGTTGAGCTACCACGAGGTGGTCTAGTTGAGTCCTTCACCTGACCGCCCTACTCGAACTCATCCCGACCCCGTTTTTTGCCATCTAAACTGTCACCAAAAGCCACAGGCCATATCAAAAGAGACCTTTCTATCAGATTATCCTCATTTATGAGAACCTAATTCACCACCTCAGAGAATAATACCAACCTAAATATGTTTACCTGTATCCGAATGGTGTGTCTTAATCCATCTTCAAAGCACCTCACCCTCAAGGTGTCATCGCTTACCATACTTGGTGAAAAGTGAGGAAAATCAGTGAAAGTAGATACATAGTACATGATGTAAATGTCACCATGATAAAGGCTCAAGAAATCCCAAGATCTCTTTGCCCTTAGTTTCTCTATGAAAAAGTTTTCAAAGAACCCATTCTCAAAGTCCTTCTAGACCAGCCACTCATGTCTACGAACATAAACCTGCACATCCCACCAACACTTCGCCGAACCTCTGAGTATGTACGTTGCTAGCTTGAACCTCCACCCTGGAGGCATATGTAGAAACTAAAAGATCATTTTCACGATCTCTATCTAGTTCTCAGCCACCTGAGGACCATCATCACCCTAAAAAATCAATAGGTGCTACTGTTGGAACTCCCGCGTCAGATACGCCATCGATGTCTCTACTCCCTGAGCACCTCTATCGATCCCCTACAAGACACATACCAGGATCGATCCAAGATGCTCGTCAAGACACAACCTAAATGCTTTCAAGTCTGTAATCTTCCTTGCCTGCTCCAGGGCCTGAACCTGAGCATGTCCCTGAGTCTATACCTGTGGCTCATGCTCTTCCTAACCCTCAAGGGTATGAACCTGATCATGCTCCTATGGCACTGTATCACCACCTGCCTGATGCTCCATCTGAGCCATCTAGGAGGAACCCTGAAAATTCCATAAATGGTCAGAAAACCCACATATATATAAAACACATATAGGTAAAGTATTAAGAAGGAAACATATAACAATGACCCTAACTCTCCCCTATCACAACCATTCCCCACAGTATCCTAACCTCATGGCCTCCTTACCCACCCTTAACAGATCCAAGTATCACAACATCCCTGGGCCATGACCGTCCTAAAAACCAACATTACCTCAAACCAACAACCTAGTCACCTAATCCTGGTGATCAAAATCACCTCAGTCATAGTACCTTCCTTCTCCTATAAGATCCAAGATCAATTCCCATGCCACATGCAATTTTACATAAACTTAAACCCTATCATATTACAATGTATAAAAATAGAAGATTCTATAAGTAATTTCACCCCTTTCAAATGGTAATCGACATATCTCACATGGTATTATCACTTCAAAAAGGATACATTCATATATAAAATTGAAATACCCTAAATATTTTCCTATCAAATCCAAGAAAACACGCCTTGCCTCACCGGGGAAAGGTCTAAATTCCATATCCTAATTCATTATTGTACCAAGCCAAGGATCCAAATCCTCCCTTACCCCACCAGGTCAAGGGTCACTTATCACAATCAATCAAACCACAAACCAAGTGTGACAACAAGGTGGAAACCATTTAAACTGTAATCTGAGAAAAAGAAAAACATAAA